>OY728148.1:1988907571-1991307571 GCA_963277665.1 Viscum album | reverse complement strand
AAGATAATTTAACAATATAAATAAATTATATTAAAAGGAAACATTGAATTAAAATACTGTATTTTTCACTATTCATTAAAAAATGAATTTTATTAGAAAAAATACCAAATATTTAACCATGGTAAATTTTTATGTCCCTATTTTAAAGAAGAATTTTATTTTATAAAATAGAACATATAAAAGTTTCCAAAACTAGATTTAAAAAGGGTTCTCCTGAAAAGGCAGTAAATTGACTTTTTAATGAATATTATAGTATTTATGCTTAAAATTATAGTCATTCAAATTTTAAGCCTCTAACATTTATTGGATAAATATAAAATAAATGTATCATAAATGTATAATCATATTGTAGTTAGTTCAATTCATTCCCTATAATACAATGGCTAAGCGTTAACTACCATTTATAATAATAATATTATATTAATATTTTTTTAGTATAACGCAACGTTGTGTGCAACATAAGTTTTCAATGAAACCTATTGTTGAATATCAGGTATTCCATCGAACATAGAATCCATTTAAGTTAAAATTATTTTTTATTTTATAAATTTTAATTAATATAAAAAGTTATATTCTCTATTTACCTGGGATGTTACATCTTTCACTCGTTTTTGGAATTGCATCCTCGTTATTTTAAAATTGGTCTTGGAAACCTCTTTGATAGTTGAACATCAGAAAAAGAGTCAATAAATATATTTATTTAAAATTAATAAAGAGAAATACAAAGGTCATTAGATATTGAACATAAATGGATCCTATGTTGAAAACATGGATATGGAAGAGAAACAAACCGTCAAGGTATGATGGAGAGGGGTATAATACATGATTAATAGAAATTGAACCCTAAGAAAATCACAAACTTGTAATGGGTTAAATTGTCTTCGATTCCCCAGTAAGAAATGCTAACGGACAATGTTTGTATTTTATGGTACTTTTCATAAAGATAATTAATTTATTTATGTGATTAACAAATATCATAATGAAACATACTTAATTGTCATTTCAACTTTAATCCTTTGCTATATTTATACCACAAACTAATATTTTTTCCAAAATATGATTATTAAAATAGACATTTTCACATTAAAAGTGATATAATCAACTCATATATTATCAATGAATCCACAAAATATGATCGATACATTTCTCATTTCTTTATACATTAACCAAATTCAAAATGTTTCGTACAAGGATAGAAAATCCCCAAAAAAGTATAATTCTTTATTAAAAGAAATAATACTCTTAATCCCCAAAATTCGACAAACAACACCCAATTTTTGGAAAAGACAATTCAATAAATAAATATCCTTAAAATTCATCAAACTAACCCAAACTGTGATTGTAACCCATATCGCAAAATGATTTAATCTCATATTCTTCCACTGTAAAACATAAATTTTATCTCCAAATAAAAACAACTTCTATTAAATTCTCATATTAAAGTGTAATTGTCCAAATAAAAAATTCTCTTTGATATGTTAATCAAGTCCACAAATAACCAAACTCACAATATGTTCATAATGAAAACATGTTTTGTCGACAATAAAATTCCACCATTACTAATCAAAAGAAAATATAATTATTTCTCGATTAACATTTTCATATATCAAAATTCAGGGTTACACATACTATAAAAAGTCTTCTAATGTAATCCCATCATGAAAAGAGCCTTAACACTTTTAATCATTTCATCATCATAAAATATACAATAACAATTGAATCCCATATATGTAGAATTTTTAATAATAAAAAATTATTTATGATCCATTATCAATTCCTTTCCAACATATTCAATAATACTTCATTCCTACATACAAAATCATTAATTAATTGTAGATTCAATAATTTCAAAACATTATCAATGAAATAATTTATACCTTTCATTGGTCATTGTTAGTTTCCTCCTCTTCAATTGGAATGACATTATGAATTGGTAAACATATATTTTTATGATCTTGTTATTCCAATTCCTGATATTTTTTATAGGAAATCAATTTGTATAATGACCATGAGCACCGCATTTAAAACATTCATATGATCCTTTAAAAAGTACTTATTTCCATTTCTCAATGTCAATTGGATGCTTATTTTTCCGTTGGAGGTTCTTGCTTTTTGACCATCATTGCCACATATATAGCATCTTATTGTCCCATTTTTGAATTTTCCTTAGTTTCTCTTTCCACATCTTTGACACATAGGGTTTTCAATATACATAACTTTATGATTATTACCTAAAATTATTTAGGTATTTCTTTCATGCATATACAATGCCTTATAAAAATATCAAAGGATCAGGTGGTTGATAATGACTCCAGATATTTTGTTGAGAATAACAAATAGTGTTCTCATTGAATCTTCCATTTCATTGAGTTTATTATGTAGAAAACAATCGTAGTTTTTTTCAAATATAATGTTACTTTGGTGCCCACTAGATCTATCCATTTAGTAAAACCTTAAATGAGTGTGAGTATATCAGTAAAATCATCATATAATATCTTATGGGGAGAGAAAATAATAAGATAGACTTATTCATATTATCTTAAACTCATTCAATTTTTCTAATATAAATATCTCTCTCTATAATATGATAACCATTATGGTTTTTTAATGTATGCTTAAATAACACCCTAACCTCTAAAGTTATCTAAACTGACCTCTGATACAATATTTAATGACTAGCCTTAAAAATTTTATAATATTGGGTTAATTCATGAATTCACATTGAAGATCATGTTAGGTTTACTGTATTAGAGAATTATGCTATTTATATTAAATTATAATTCAAATAATAAAACTTTGACACTTCTAATATGTATTTATTTTTTTCTATAATTAAGACACTAAAAAACATGTCTCGTTCCTTGTTTTAGACAACATGACTTTTCCTTGACACCATCCATGAACCTATTCATCTTTATGTCCTGTGAAAAACATTTCAAAACATGGGGTGAGTATAAAAAATAAATATCATAAATAATAAATTTAAATAGTGGAAGTAATATCATACTAACATTGTAGCTATCAAAACTACATAGGGAGTCATTTTGGAATACCCATCACAATATATTCCCAAAATCTCTTAGGAAAAATATTTACGTTTACCTCTGTCACGTTACCCATTTCTTTGTAGAGCTATCTCGGGATCACCCACCATATGTTTATCACAGAACCAATAATATACCTAAAAAATTCCCATGATCCCCAACATAATCATAACACATAAATCCATCATAATGGAAAAATAACATTTCCAAATTTCAATCTCAATATATCATTTCCAGATAGTGATATATTCACTTTATATAAAACATTCCAAAATAAGAGTTTTGAATAAATGTCTCCCATACCAAATTGAAACATTTGGAAAGATTTTAGACCATAAAAAACTCATTCACAAATAAATAAATCATCAAAATCCTTTCTAAAACATGGACATGAATGAGAAGGTTTGAAAGAATAAATCCTTCAAAAATTTAAAATGATGCTTTAGTGAAATAATTTTTTAACAAAATGAGAGATGCATGAATACAATTAATGAGAAATAAAATTTAGTCAATACCTTATAATATCATGATAGTAAATGGTATTAATGATATAATATGCCAAATGACATTAGATACACCATACAAGATTGAATTGGTGCATTAAAACAATGAAGTATCAATGGAATGAAAATTGAGACTAAATCCCATATAAAGAATTTATCATTAAATTAAGGATAAATGTATTACATAATAATCTGTGAAAAATATAAATACACTCAATATGATTGTATATTTAGTGTATATCAATCATAGAACATACAAACATATTTTTGTATAAACAACACCAATTGCTTGGATGTTTAACTCAATGAATCGAAATTGAGTTTAAATTACTCTTATCAAGTTCATATCTATGACTTGATAATTTATCAATGGGGTTATTATGTGTATAAAAAGTATATCCATACAATGGGGAGTGTATAATAATACATAAATAAGAATATAGTGATTTTAGACATAAAAATAGCATGACAATATTTAGAACTAGAGGATTAACCCAATGAATGGAAAATGGGACCAAAAGTTCCGTTACCGATTTGGTAACTTACAAAACATACAACACATGAAAGAATAATCATACAATAAATATGTAAATACACATAATTTAATTTATATTACACAAAGAATACAATCAGGTTCATTAAATACACTACAAAAATGTAAATAGTGGAAAATATAGCATGAATCTCACCGGAATAAAAAGTGAGATAAAAACCCCTTACTACATTGTAATTAATCGAGTCGTATGAAAAAAAGTTAATAACCAACAAATGAATCAAATAATACCATGAATATTAATATAATATAGATAAAATAAATCAAATGACAGTACACAATACACCATAGGCATGAAATATGTGGTGAACTAAGGAATTCTCAATGAATTAAAAGTTATATGAGAAACCTCTTACCTCTTGTCCGACATGACTCATTTGTTCATTTTTATCAGTAAATAATAAAAATAAGTTAATTAATAATTTTTTTAACCTTTTTAGAGATTATTAATCTTTTTATTTCACATGTTACCATGTTATAATCATTATGCAATCATTTAAGATAATAATGGTTGTTTTGTCGATATTTGATAATTATTCAATAATAGACTTCTCATAATTACAAGTTGTTCATGGGGTCTAAATTCCATTATCTCCATAATTATATTCATGATTTAGGTATCATGTATAAAATATATATCCAATATATTTATGTATTTATAATATTACATAACATCTGGAGATAAGAAATGAAATCCACTATTCATGGAGATGCTAATCCATATGTATGCATGAACATTACTATTATTTCTATTTCATATTTAATGGAATGAAAAATTAATGATACATACTTATAATATAATTCCATTATATTATAATATGATATATATGTTATCTAATTTAGTGAAATCCATCCTTTATACGTTCCATGTATGTCATTAATGAATCATATCACATTGATGGGGTGATAATCCACACTTCCCAAATTAAATTATCAAATTTACACATCATGGAAAACATAAACATATGTTTGTATATAATAATTATAGAATCATAGAGAAAACATAAACATAATATATATCATATTCAAATATAGAGCCTTTATAATGTCCTCCATGAGAGGTAGTATGAGATGGTTGATCAATCATCGTTTCGTGAGGCAGTAGTTAAACGTCCATAGAAATAGCATGTTCATTACCCATTAGATGGCGATGTGTGTAATTGTACTTATAATAAATCACATAACAACAACATTGTCTATTGTGGATACTTTTTTCTTATAAAATAATGTAAGAAATAGAGTTTATGTGGTTGGAGAAGTAAAATAAATCAAAATAACTTTAGAGAAGACGTTAGTTTAAAATCGGTTATCTCCCTTTGGTTTGAACCAAAAGGTTTACATGAATTGCCATCTGCCTAGGGGGAATGATTTTAGAAGGAGGAGAAAGATATATGGAGATTAATTGATCAGAGGTAGGATGATCCAATTGGCGTGAGATGTGTGAGTAATGGGTTATAAGTGGGGGATTTTTATAGGGGGAGGAGGGGCACTTTAAGAATGATTTAAAATATAATTTTATTATATAGTAATGTTTGGTATCTAAAGGTCCAAACTCATTAAATTCGAAACTATGATTACTCATGTTCGAAATTAAATCATCCAATAATAATTTGACTGGTATTTTATATTATGTTAATCTTTATTATATTATTTATTTAAATCAATCATTAATTAGGTAAACACTCCTTTATTATTATGTCATAAATATTTTTATTTATTTTATTTATAAAAATAATAAAAAAATATCATGATGTGGGAAATATCGTTTTCTTTCAAATGAATATTTATAGTCTAAGAGATAACTTATATCACCTTATAGATGAATTTATTTACTAAAAGATATATGTTTATTTTATTCTTTCCTTTTCATTAAATTAATTAATATAAAGTTTCATTATCACTCTTAACTGTATCCATGAGGTCCCAAAATCAACCCAAGGATGCCCATGGATGGAAATGTATCAGCCAATAGGATTGTGAATCATGTTAGGGTTATTTCGTAACATTATAATAATATTTTTCTAACCTAATTTTCATGATTTACCATTTAACCCTGGTAAATAAAATTGTTATTGAAGTAAATATTATTATTGTCTAAAAATAAAATATAACTATTTACACAATTTGGAACTCCTGATTCAAAATATGGAATCCATTTTAAAAAATTCAAAACACAAAAGTGGAAAAAATTCATTCAAAATTAATTATCATTTTCAAAACAAAAATATTGTTTTTAATAAATAATAACTATCAAATGATTAACACTGGATTATATCCAATTTCAAATGAAAAATACTTCCAATGACCAAGATTAGATTAAGTGGTAAATAAATAATTTAATTACACATTTAAACCAATTAAAAATATAATCTAAACAAATAAATAAATTATATTAAAATGAATTTTTGAATTAAAAAACAGTATTTTTTACTATTCATTAAAAAATGAATTTCATTAGAAGAAATACCAAATATTTACCCAAAGGAATTTTTTTTATGACCCAACTATAAATTATTATTCATTTTTATAAAATACATAATATAAATGTGACCAAAAAAATATTTAGAAATGTTTCACCATGAAAAGGCAATAAATCAACCTTAAAATGAATATTACAGTTTTATTTATAAAATTAGATTCATTCACATTTTAATCCTATAAATTTTATTTGATAAATTTAATAAAATTTAAAAAACAAGTATAATAATATTTTATTTAGTTGTATTCATTCCTGTTAATACTACATCTATGCATTAACTATCATTTAAAATAATAATATTATATTAATATTTTTCAGCATAACTCAACATTGTGTGCAATGTATGATTTATATGAAACCTATTATTACATATCAGGTGTTCCATCAAACATATAATTCCCTTTAATGTAAAATGAATATTTCATTTTAAATTTTTAATAAATATAAAAAAAGTTATATTCTTTATTTATATGGGATGTTACAAAGCTAATATAAATGTTTTTGTTGAAAGGCTGATGACTGAGTTTCACAAGTGTGTATGATCCCAAATTCCAATTTTGAAAAATCAAAAGAAATCAGTTCAATGTATTTATTAGAGTTGGTTACTATGCATATTGTACCAAAAATTATGCATTACATACATGCTATGGAAAATTAATATAAATGAATTTGAAATGAGATAAATCCTTGAAAATTATTGGTTAAGGAAATGATGTATCAGTTTAGAGATTCATTGGAAGGTATTATAAAATGTCATCGACATACTTCCTCAAATAATTTATTTATTGCTACACCTCCATCCCATTTTCATGATAATGATTTCATCTGTTTAGTTGTTAGAGATGAATTTTCAACTTCCCCTGGTGGTCCCTATAGTGGAGAACCTACAATAACATTATAAATTGTAAGAAAAATTGAGAATTTAAATATGAATGATCACATGATTACCAACATGTATTCCAAAGATATTAATGCTCATAAATAGACTATTAATATGTCTATTTTGTTCTATCTCTTGATAATGATTAAAAACATGTTATGGATTCCCTATTTAATAACATATTTGAGAATCTAAGATTGCATCTGATGACTCATTCCTTCAGAGATACTTTTTTTAAATGTTTGGAATTCACACCATTTATTCAATACATCATGGCGAATAAGGATGATTTCAATAAATCTATACAAAATTTTGTAAAAATTAATATTGATTTTTTTAATCTAAAGAATAATTATCATCATGTTCAAACTACTGTACTTGTACCTCCAAATGAATTTTTTACATCAACCTCTACCGGACCTGCTGCTGAGCCAATGTACCCTTTACCTCATCACAAAACCCATTATTCCATTATTACTAATTCTTTTTCTATATAACCTTATCACCTTCATCCTTTTCCAATGTCTCATTCTAATGCTCTGAAACATCTCATCCCAGTTGTGGTTGTAGAAGGTCATCCTCGAACCGATGTTGGACCTTTTTATGGAATCCCTTTTATTTTACCTCCGGATGATATGCCTTCCTAGTATAAAGAAAAAGGGTGAGGCCAAGATAAAGGAAATGAACTATTGGATCCTTCCATATACCCTTGATATTTATATATTTTTCAATTTGACTCTAATCTATATGATGGGTATTGGATGGTAATAACATTGTGTTCGTACATCTACCTCCCTTTCTTACCTATTATTTTTACTATATTACTATTATCTACCTCTTAATCTGCTTGTTCCTATCTAATTTACATTTTTGATAATCCCAAAAGTGGGAAAACATTTATGGCTTAATTACTCTATTACATTTATATTATCTTCTTTATATCATTTTATCTGTACAAAATTTCCATATTTTATCTCTAATACAATGTCCACAAACTGTGAATGATTACTCATATTTTTATTCAATATCATGTTTAATCATATTAATTTCATTTGATGACTTGTTTTCTAAATTTATTATAGATTTAAATTCTTCTATTAGTCATCATCATAAAGGGTGATATTGTTATCCTCTTTGTTTTAATGATCCCAAAATCATTTTTTATAATTGTAATATAGGACATGTTTAACCATAAATTATTTATATTTTGGTAATACGTGATAAATATTTTTTTATTGGAGACACCATTAGTCATGAAACACTACTAGTGAAAATATTATCTATATCATAGATACACCTTGGATTTCAAACGGTCAATCTATCAAACCGTTGGTCTGAAGATTGGATAGAGCATAATAAACTATTGATCTATAATATTTTTTGATGTTATTATAATAGAGAATAATTTTGGCTATGTCTCGTACACCTCCAGATGTGAAACATGTCATTTAACATTATCAGACTCATATCTCTATCATGGAAAATATTTCAATGTCTAAGACTCTACTAGTGTCATACCACACGAACATGAGACGCCTTCAAAAAAACATAATTAGAGAACAACATACCACCAAAACGACATAAAACCTATGCAAAAAAACATCAATATTATAACGCATGTTTCATTACTCTAGAATAAGAAGCACCACCAGAATAGTATACTAGATATGTCTAGAACCATTAATATTATATCAGCAGTGGCATATTTCATCGACACAAGGCACCACTAGAGAACAACTCACAGTCTCTATTTATACAACTTTAATAAATTTTTGAAACATAATATTAAAATGTTTTTAGTTATTGATTTTAATGATATTTACTATTAAAAGGATTTTTTTATAAATGTATGATAGATAACATGTTTGAAAGGGGAGTATGATAAATAACCTCTAGAAATTCTCAATACTACAGTTATTGATAGAAATGGGATGACACTTTATTATGGATAAGTGGAAGAGGGAGGGAACAGAAGCATTAGATAAAGAAAAGAATAAACTACAAAAAATGTATCATTATAGGACTATTTGAAGTCAAAATATCTGAATTATTTTAATATGTCGATGAGGATGATAAAATTCATTTATTGCCTTATTCCAGTAAAAATAGATATTTATGACACTCTATTTTTTAAAAGATTTCAAGAAAAATTGAAACAAGTGTCATTGTTGAGAAAAATCAAGAGTCAAAAGTTTCATTTTAATAGACAGAGCATCTATTATGTCTATAATATATGAGTTCTCATTTATATTTTTATTTTATCTCATTTGAGTAGTGAATGATATATACTATTTTACATATGCACACCATCTCCTATGCAAATTGGGAAGATACATGATATTTTATCAATCATTATTTTCATTTTTTTTTCAATGAATACGAGTGGTAATGGTCCATGTGTGGATTTATTATATTTATTATCATTAATAATTATGGAGGAGGTGATTTAGGATAGAGACAATGTTATCAGTTTCAAAACCTGATCTAGGTTGTGGATGATCTGTTAATTATTTATAAACCACTTGGTGATGGTTGATCACTAAGTTGAGGGTACTATGTCTCAACCTGAGACTAAACCACTAGTTTTAATTTCTCTACTATATGTTTTATAAGTTTTTTACTTTGTTTTAACTTTACAACTAAAAGTTTTTATCTAAAACTAATTTTATCCATTAATAATTTATCTTAATTTGTGTTCATATAGAAGTTTAATCTAGTATATTGATTTCAAAGGATTCAATAATATTATAAATATTGTTCATTTGATATTTAATAAATTGTAATAAAAAATATTATATATTTTCAAATATATATCAAATGACATATTTTGACAAACTAGATTGTTTTTTATATTTGGGGGTTTTCAAATAATATTGATTTGACATAAATTTTTATTAGGCACTCAATTAATACCCATTGAGATAGTCACTCTAAAAAAATATGAAGAGTAATAAATAGATTTTAAATATTATTGAAAATGTTTTTAGGTTAATTAATGATGTTGATAATAAAATATATAATCTTTGGCAATGTTTTTATGTTAAAAAATTAATAATTTCTCAAAATAACTAAACATTATGTTATTTTATGAAAAGTAATAAAATTAAGTTTTGAAACATATATAAATTGAATTTGACAATATATTCTTTGTTTCATTTTTTGGGAAGTGAAAATTAATATCGGGTGAATTTCATGGTTTTTTAAAAAATGATTAATTTTTTGGTTGAATAGTAAAAAAATAAATTGAAAATAACTTTTAATTAATTTTATTTATAAAATGAATTATATTTTAAATTTATTTTATAGTATAAATAGATCAATAATTAACTATTTATCCAATTTAGGTCCTTTTAAAAAAATTATATTTCAATATTAAATAAAATCATTTTATTCATTTAAAATTTTCTAAATTAAAAACCCATAGGATCATCCTACATGCGAGGTAAATTTTAAATTAATTTAATCCACTTCTATGGTTAAAAAATGTAAACATGGATTCTATATATTAATTTAAATAATCTATTATTTATATTATTTTCAACTTCGCATTTTAAAAAAATTGTTATTGAATGTTATTAAAATTAATTACACCTATTTAGGAAAAAGGATATTTCATAGTGGTTAAAAATTAATCATTAAGTGATAAATGAACTAGACAATTTCCCAAAATCAATCGGTCGGCCATTTTTCAAAAATAACTGATTTTTATAAAAAAATGAACCAATTTTTAGAGGGAAAAGATGTTTTGGATACCTCTTAATACTTACTTCCTTTTTATTTTTATAAGAATGCGACCCCTTATCCACTATAAAATTGAACTCTGCCCCAAGGGGTTATTTTCTATAACATAACATTTTCCATGAATTTTTTATAAGTTGGTAATATAAAGACATATGTTACTAATAAATTAATTTATATATATGAATATTTTTCTATTATATATGTATAATAAACGTAGATTTATAATACATGAGTTATTACTATGTATAATGACATTCAATAAATTAAGTAATGGGATTTGTAGCCTTATTTGTAGTCATATTGGACTTATTCTTCATTCACCACTTGTTTCTTTTCTGTGACTTATATACATATCATGAATTTATTATATGATTAATATTTGTTTTATTTATTTATTTATATATCCATTGAACCATTTATAATTAATGTGGTTTCATCATCTAAAATTTACACAATCATTAATGTAATTTTGATTCAATTTTTCTTCTTTAAGACACAAGAGTTGATCTATCCGTATATTATTTTACTAGTTATGTATACCACCACTTGTAATTTTATATCATAAATATAAATTTATTCATGATATTTAAATCATTACTTGATGTTTTAAATTCAATGGTTACATCATTAAATGTTACCAATGTGGTAAGAGTTTATTTCTATAATCACATTATTTATAGGGATTAGTTATGACTATGATTCCATTGATGAAATATTATTATTCAACTATTAGTAACTCTCTTGAATTTTTATCTACTACGGTTTTTAATTATAAATTCAATTATTCCATACATTTTACCACTTTTTATGACTTTTTATTATTAAGAATATATTTTTATGAAAATCTAACCTTATATCTCCATTCATTGAGAAATTAAATTTATTAAAAAAATTGTTTTATAAAAATCCAGAAATGATTTTAAAAATTATCTTTTAATATAATATAAAATGAAATAGGATTTTTAAATTTTTTTATGGGTATTAATGATTCTATATATTTTTTTAATCTATAATCAATGAATAATGTGTTCAATTAGTGTTTATGTATTAAAAATAATTTCATAAATAAGAGAGAATATTTTACAATAGATACTCTATAAAAATTAAAATAATTCTTCCCTTAAAATATTACATCTTTTGGTGTTACAGATTCTTTTATAGGGATATGATCTAATTTTACCATACATAATCCTTCTCTAATTGATTTCAATTTTTATATCATGATGTATATAAAGACAATTTTTCATCCACGAGTCTTATGCGTATGATTCCTGATGCATTACCTGGGCTAGGCATTGATGAAATGATCATAAAAAATATATGTTTTCTACATGGTTTGATATTTTGACCTTTTTAATATAAACATAAAATTTTATTTCTTATAATATGATAAAATTTTATGATATTGTTTCACTTGTATTTATGATTTCATAACAAGACAGGTGGGACTTATATCTCTCTAAATTTCATTAGGTAATTTTTTATATCTACAAAAAATTATATAGTTTGAACAAGGAGTTAAATTAAATCATTAAATGAATTTTTTCTACTAATACAATCTTTTTAGGGAACCATGACTTCTATGATGATCATTGGTGTGATCCATGACTATTAATATGTTGTTGTAAGTGAACCCATTCCACTAATATAGACTTGTCATTAAACGTTGACTAAAATTAAAAAAAAAATCTATTCATCTGTGTCTTAAATAGTAACATTTCTTATTCATATGTTTTTATTTAATGACATATGCTCTTTTTACTATTGTGATTCATTTCTTTAGAACATCCCATGTTTATAAGATGACTCTTGATTATGATCTTTGATATTTTGGGCATGATATTATACTATTATGATATTGTTCTCATACCACTGTGATTAAGATTATTCTTTCATATCCACCATATTTACACATACTGATATTCCTATATAACCTGTTCGTATGTTTCCTTTACAAATTTTATGAAGATAACTATTAATAATAATGTGACATGGAGGTGTTCTAGTAATGGACAACCCAGTGTGTCAATGTTTTGTAATGTATATATATTAGATGTGAGGGTCACTATATTTGGTATTCGAGAAACAATTATGTTATATTTCTAAATCTAATAAGATTAAACCATTGTAAGAGCACTAATGACATGTATAAGTTTTAGACTATGTGTGATGAAATGTATAGGAAAATTTCCTAATTATTTTAATTATTAGACTGATTTTTTTCCTAGAGATTAATTTTTTTTAGATAATACTTATGGATGTGGATCTAGAACATATGTAAAATAGTTTAATAACCGCCAATGTAATTATTGATCTAGATATGAATAAGATATGGTGCATGCCAACGAGTATTTTTTCATGCCATATTAAAAACTCCAGGGGGGTTTCATTGAGAATTTTGAAAATCTGGATGAACCCTCGAGAAAAATTAAAAAATGTTTGAAATGAATAACCTATTACACAACTAATGTATCATTGTTTAAATAATGTTTAACAAAATTAGAATCCTATGAGTTTTTATCCATGATTTTTTTGTTTCCAACAATGATGACTGTTTCTTAACCGATGAATTTTACTTTTATTATTTGGTCATAAATAGAACTAACAATGAAAATTCACTCAATGATGTAAAATTAAATTATATTTTACATCATAATATGAATTGAATGGGAGATTGAATGAAAACCCTTATTGTTTTTCTCAAAAACCTATATGAATCTATAAAACATTTTGAACATCCATATGAAAATAAGAGATACCAAAATTATGTCAATTCATTCATGAGGAAAAATTTATCATAAATTAGTGGGTCTTCGAATCCCCATGTTTATTAAAAATATATATTTACCTCTAAAAAGATAATTTCAGTTCTCCAGTATTCAAAAAAAGTGAATTTCATTCTAGATATTTATCTTCTATAACATAAATTGGACCGTTGGAGAGATCTCATACATAAGTTGAGGAAAAAATATGAAATGGAATCCATTGTTTGGGATGTCTTAGAGAACAAAATATTTAAAAATCACATTATATATATTTTTTATATGCAAACATTTAATGTGATTATATATATAAAGTAAAAGGATTATGAATCAATAGGTTCCTAAGAATCCAAAATTACATTACTTGTGTGGTATTATAATATGAAATGTGTATTCAATGGTGAAAAGGATGATGGAGTTACATATAAATGTCATTGGTTGGACATGAACATGATGATGGTTTTCAAATGAAAATATATAAATCATGGAGAGATGAAGTAAAGATTTCCATTTTTCATTATGTATGGGTTGAATCATGGAGGAAATTATCTCAAGAGGTATAATAAATTCTTTATCTATATAAGAGAATTTCATTATTAATTTTCTCACTAATGATATGGGAATAAGTTAAATAAAATTTAGAATGGATAAAAAGATATACAGATGGAATCTCACCCTTTTTAGTGCTTCGTGTCTACAGTGAATGCGAACTATACTGACCAATGACCAAACTAGAAGGATAATGATGATGATCGATGTCAAAAACCCTATATGGAAAGGGACAAGGGAATATATAATTCGATCACTATTTTTTCCAAGATGAGTAGTAAAAATGTGGTGAAGTGTCTACATATTATCCTCTCTAGAACATCTGATTTCCTATTTATTATTTGGATCAACCAACTCATTTGTATATAATGACTATCAAAATCATTTAATGATTCCACTAAATAAATTAGAGGAAGATTTAGCAGGGAAAAACCCTAATGGTACTATGATTTCATATCATGTCTATGATCACACTATGGTTGGTTTTGGGGGTAATCTGCTTCCTACATATCATATATTTATTCATTAATTACATTTTATGTCATATTAGGAATGTTTTGAATTTCCATTTTTATTTATCACATCAATTTTCAAGGAAGGGATATTGTGTATAATATTTCACATATACCTTTGATTTTTTATCATTATGAAGATAAGTAAGAACATACAATTAATATTAAATATAGTTTATGGGTTTTAATTACACTAAAGAAATGATGTTTATCTCAAACAATTGGGGAGAAAATCAACGTCAATGATATTATTAAATTTTTGGAATGTTTGGATTTCATTCCAAATGATATTCCTTTCCTTCCAGGAATATAATAAATTTATTTCTAAATAGAAATCATAACTTTTTGAACATAAATTTTGAAGACTCCCATTTCAATATCCGTGATTGTATTTTACCAATTCAAGATGAAACTCTATGAAAACAGTCAAAAATGATGTATTCATCTAATTCTGTCAACTTGGGTTGTACATACACTTTCTGTAAAAAATAATGATGGGTCAATTTGACTTTGCGGAGATTATTAAAAAAATAAAAACAATCACAATCAATAAAAACTATTATCTTCTTCATATTGATCAATTTCTTGATCAACATTTTGGAGCTCAATAAGAATCCATGATTAACATTCATTCTATATATCATAAAATGACTTTCAAGAATGAGTATATTCCCACGATAAAATTTTATATAAGTTATTCACACTATGAACATATAGTGAACCATTTTTGTATTACTAATTCCTCTATTATTTTAATGGGTTTGATGAATATAATGTTTTCAACTTACCATGGCCATTTTGTTTTAGTATTTTTTGATGATATTATTATTTATTCGATGAATAAGGAATATAAAAAAAAGTTGTGAATAAAAATAAATAAATTATTTTAGAAGGTTTTATTAAAAAGACTAAATGTGATAATTTTATATGAATTTTTTTTTATTCTATGGCTACATAAATCTCATTATTGATTATAATAACGGATCCCTCAAATCTAGAGGATATTGAATGATGTCATAGAGAAACCAAAGTGAATAATATTTAGAGTTTTCATGTTATAACTGAATATTATCATCATTTTGTGGAAACAATATTAGTACTATCTAATTAACTTACAATGTAACCATAGAATGCGGAGAAAATTCCAGTAACTAAAGATATTTTTATTCCGCAAACTGATTCTTAAAATTCACTATTATTGGGAAGGGTTTTCAATATATATTGAATCGTACATGAAGGGATTGGGGTTATATAATATTAATAATTTCATGTTTATAGCCTATGACTTATGAAAAGTTAGGATTCCAGAGAAAGAAATTCCTTAATCAGGATTTTTACTTAGCTAAGATAATTCCATCGTTAGCAATTTCATGGTATTATCCTTGTAGAAAAAACTGTGATATAAATAATAAATAATAAATTTATAAATTATCATAGAAAGAATTGAACATGTGTAGACATGATGGTTATAGGTAATAAAAAATTGTGAATTCTTAATAAATTTCCTCCTTCGGAAAGAGACATGGTGGTTGATTCTTTGAGTCGAAAAGATCATGCTAGCTGATCTGTGATATGGATCAAAAAATATAAATTATTTTATTTTAAAAAAGAAGGTATCATTAAATCCAAATTGAAGAGGGAGAAGTTTTTTTCTTAATAAATTCTTTCCCAATCTATTCTTTTGAAGAATATATATGTGAACAATGATTATGTGAATATTATGAACAATTCCTGAAATGATACATTATTTACCCCCTAATAGGATAGAATGATAAGGGTTATGAAACCCATATGAATTTCTTCCATACCATATTTGATGTTGTTGTGAGGGGAATATTATAGTTCTTCGATTACTATTATTCATTGGTGTATGAATATATATATATATATATATAAACATTAAACAATTCTTCACTTGTTATGGAATGAAGAGATATATCACGTAGTTCATATCTTGGTTTCTGTTGTGTCCATATGATAAGGCTGATATAAAATGTTTCCAGATGATGTGGAATTAATTACCCCTAAAAATGGATATGGTAGAACATCAAAAATATATATATTCATTGGAATCCTTAGCACATCTAAAGGGAATAATTATATATGTGGGGTAGTTGAACGCCTTTATAATTCATAAATTATTATCACAATTATAGAAGAATTATCTCTCAATAATCCTTACATGATATACATTATGGATGTGGTAAGTTTTCATGGAGTTCCATGCTCCATTTTATTTAACTAGGATCCAATTTTTAGATAATTTCAATAGAGAAGTTTTTTTCTCAATAACTAGATATAAATTTATGTTTCAGCACTTCTTATCATCCATTGAAAGAGAGTTAGTATAGAAAAAATATTCAAACTCTTGATGTTATGTTGAGATCATGTACTCTCAATTTCAGGGTTGTTTGGGTTGAACACTATCCTATAAATGTGTTATCTTATGATAATATATTGAACACATTAATTCATGTGGCTCATTTTTTATCCCTCTACAGAATGAAATGTAGAGCTGTAATGTGATGGATTGAAATTAGAAACAAAATTCCATTGGGAAAAGAGATAGTGGAAGAAATGGTTGAGTAGGTTACAAACATTCCTAATAATATCATGAATGGTCAATATAGGAATAAAATTCATCATAATAAATATAAAAATGATCTATAATTTGATATTGGTGAAATGGTTTTTATATGAATCTATCCCAGGAATAATATTACGAGATTTAGGAAGAATGGGAAACTAAGACATAGGTATACTAGTCCATTCAAATTTTTTGATCATAGGAGGATAGTGACATATCTCTTAGATATTACACAATATCTCACTCGTGTACACAATTTTTATCATGTTCCTCTCCTAAATAAGTACAGAAAATACCATTCACATGTACTAATCCTATATGCTATACCACTGGAGCATCATCAATCATACAAGGAACTAATAGTTGAAATTATAGATCATTAAGATAATGGTCTTTAAAAAAACGACCACTCGCATAATTTTTTTTAATAAAATTCACATGTTAGAGGAATGTATGTTGGAAATTGATGATACAAAGGGGTAAACATATCATCATTTATTTTTATTATAGAATTGAATTTTATGTGGGAAATTCAATATATGGGGGTAGGATCTAACTCCCCCAGTTTTGATGAACATTTTTTGAGTAAAATATATTTCAATGATGTCTATAATTGTACACTACACCAATTCAAACAATCATTATACGCTAAAACTTGTCAATTTTTAACTATATGCAACATCGTCTTACATTGAGTTACAAACAACACTTTGTTTCTGGGAAACTAAATTTTGTTATTATTATTATTTAAACAAGACTAATATAAACTAGATATTAAACCTATTAATTTGAAATTTATTATTTAATTGTTTAATTTTATTTGTTATGTTTTTACCTAATGTAACTAAATTTATAATAAAATAAATAATTTTCAATAATGAATTATATGTTATAAAAATACTATTTATTCAAAAGAAATTATATTGATGTCCCTCAATGAAAAATAATAAGTAATAATATACACTTTAAGAAAATTAATTTTAGAAAATAATTAATATCTATATTTTTATGATTTCATTTATATCCAAGGGTGATTTGAGTTTTTAGTTTTTACAAATTTTACATTTTTTGGATTTATAGTTATTATTTTTTAATTTTAATTTAAGAATAATTTTTTGTATAATTTATTAATATAGTTAAATTATAAGTTAAATTACTTATTTTTTAAACTATTTAGTTTATCATTAATTTAATTTAATTTAGTTCATTAGATTAAATTTCTTGATTTAATTGGATATAATTCTTTTTTAAATCATTTTAATATTTTAAATTGAAAACATGTTGTTTCATCCTGCCCATATGATTAATATTACATTAATACCTTTATATTATGTTATGAAATTGTGGTAAAATATATTCCATATTTAAAATCATAATAATTTATAATTTTTTTAAATCTTAACATTAATTTTGACCCAAAAAATCAGGAAAGTAATTAACATTAGTTAGAGGGTTTAAGGGTAAAATGATATTACAAATTTCTTTAACATTAATATTAAAAGGATAAATGACTTCGAAACCTCTTAATAAGAAAATTTCATATCATGATTTGATTATTTCATATCTTTTAGATAATGTGACATTATTGGTGGCACAAAATGAAATATATAGCTCCCAATATTTTTTCCAACTTTATATTTACATGAATGTCATTGCACCATGAAAATGGTCTCCCCCACACATTCTATGTTATTTACACAAATAAATTCATTTAGATTTATAAATATCAAAACAAATATCCTTATAAATACAATATTTTTATATTAATGGACTCTCAACGGGAATAAAGTAAACCAGTATTTCCTGTTGGTGAAAAAAAAGGTGTTTCACAAATAATAGGTAACATACATCAAAAAAAGATGTTTTTATTTCATTATACACAACAAAAATTCATTTTAATAAATTATTAAAAAATAAAATAATTAAAATAAATATAGTAATATGTTTTTATGTTATGTATTCTACATAGACATAGACACGCCTCTATCAAATGTGATATGAAATCGTTAATCGTTTTTACGGCAGACTACCGCATCATGAACCTATGTTGTTTATCATTCTATTTCCACCTTTCAAGGACTGAAATAATCTTGTAAATTTTATGATTATATGATATATATTATATTTATTATATATTTATACATTTTTAATTATTATGGAACCCACAAAATTATTATTTACATTTTTTGGGAATCTAATAACATCATTTGTGGATTTGTGGACAACTACCTCCTCAAAAAGAAGTTATTCATTAACTAATAAAATAGAATATATTAAACATGGTATTAAAAAATATTTTTGATATATATTAATTATTAATTATAATTTTATTATATTATATATATATATATAATTAACTTTTTTCTTTTAACAAGAATTATTAAAAATAATTAATGTGTTTTATAGACTAACGTCTCATTGAATAATGAATTTCATATCATATTTATATCTATTAGTAATTAATATAAATACATAGATAAATAATATATTCAATATTTAAATATTTATTTACATTTTTCAAAGAATTAAATTCTTATATATGAATGAGTCTATTGAAAATGAATTCAAAACACGTACAGAAAATGATGTCATGTTTACCCAAAACATAAGATTAAAATGGAATTGTAAATAAATGTGTAATATATAGTCATATGTAAATAATATATGGAAGTATTCATATGAATATGGGTATTTTATAGATTTATAATAACACATTATTTTTTATACATGATTTTTTTAATGATTATGTTGAGAGTCAATCATAATATAAGGGGACTTCTAGTCAAAATTTTATTTCTATGTGACTTATACCTATTCAACTGTCATTATATTTTTTGGTATAACTAATACCATAAAATATATATTATAATTATTATCCTTAAATTTATATTGGTTTAAATAAAAAAATTATTATCTTTATTTCATAGGGTTTTATGGGTCAAACGTTTCCCAATCGTTAACATAACCTTGTCTTACTTTCCCTTCAATGAGAAAACAGTTTGTTATAAACATATATCATTTTTAAGAAATGAATATACTACCATTAGACATGTTATATCATGAATATACATTATTTACTAATATTTTATATTTTAATAAGTTTTTTCCTTCATGGGGACTTTGATTCAATATTCCCACTATGTAAAGATATTATTTTCATAACAACTTCCTTTATCTGGATTGTCCATGATTATGTTTCCCTTGATGAAATCCTATGATAAATCTCATGTTAACTCCAAATAATTTTTATTAATTTGGATTTTAATTATATATTAATTTATTGTTTACATTTTCCACTCCTTCATGCTTTTGATAATTAATAATGATGTTTTGGAAAATATGAACTTATTTTTCATTATTGGACTCAAATTCCCTTTCTTTCAAAAACCATATTTACATAAATTATTATGAAAAAAATTATTGAGATTATTTTAAAAGTAAAATTATTTTAATTATTTTAATTATATGAAAACATTCCCTATATGTTATAGAAGATATTTTCAATTAATTTTGATTTTAAAAATGAATTTGTTTTAAAAATGATTTTATAAGAAGAATGGTTATTCTCCTAAAAAAAGTCTTTAAAAGATAATTATAGATTATCCTAACTATTATATGAAATCCATTTATATTAATCATTCAATGTTGGGATATTATTCATGGCTACAATTCATATTATTTCTTTGAAAATTTTAATTTTATATTGAATTATTTCTACAAAATATTTTTCTATTCCTTGGGTTAAATTCTTATCAACCAGCACCATTTCATAGGCAATGCATTGATGAAATTATTATGGTACCTATCACTTAAAAAAATTTATGATATGGTAAATTAATTATGATACCCATTTCAATTCATAGGATATGATAGTATGATTTTTATGATCTTTTGGGACACATGAATAAGATTTGATTATGAGACACATTGGGCCTATGTCCACTTCAATGAATTAGGAAATGATGTATATCTAATGAGATTTAGATAGATTAAATTGGGTTTGAAAATTGTTATATACATGAATTTTTTCACAAATATGTTCATGGGAGTGAACCATGACTAGTAATATATTCATCGGTTTGAACGAACACAACCATGATGGATTGGGGAGTAAAATTATTCCATCGATATGAATTTTGAATTAGTCATTAAATATAATGGAAATACATTTTAAATGAATATGTATTAACCATAATTCCATGTATTATTCCAATGTTATGAATTCATGTCTTTCCCAATTTATTCTGTTCTGATTCATGTCTTATGAACTATAAATCATTATTCCATGACTATTTATTATAATCATTTATATATAGGGTATGGTTTCCTAATTATATGATCGTGTTATCACGACCTTATGCAAACAATTATTCTTATATGTCTCCCTTATTTACCATTACTGAGTATATGATATCACCATTTCTTACATATCCATTCCCTAAGATATGAATATCTGAATTTTGTATGATGTTTACCAGAATTTATCATTTCATGGGAAACCTAGTGGGAGAAAATTTAGCTCACTTATTTACATGCATCCATGTTTAAATGTTTTGAAAAGAAGTAAAAAAATACTCTTATTAGCCAAATGTTTTTGAAATGTATTAAATGTTCCTCAAATATAATGTAATTTATATGCATGAGGAGCATGGTTCAATATATTATTTGATTTAATAATGGTTCTTCTTGATTCAGGTTCTCATAATCATCTACAAAATCATCATATTTATTGTTTTTTGTTGTTAAAGTATTGTGTTCCTCAATAGTTAATGTTTATGGGTCTAAATATTAACCCAATAGTATGATTTTAAATTACAAAAAATATGAAAAATATTGAATATATTAATGAATGTGAAAGATATTTAATTAATTTAGTATAATTATGTAGATATTATATTTTATTGTGTTGAATTTTTATGGGTATCATAGTTGTGTGATACTCTACGACATCTTTCATCATTATAAGGACATCGATTATTGATTTTTTTATAGATTTTTAATTACTAAATAAAATTATTAATTGAATTATTACATTAACTCTTCATTAGAGTGATTTAATTAGGAATGGTTTTATGGAATTATTATGTTGTAAACACATGTTATATGGTAATCCTTGTTGTACATGAGTTTATTTCATGGATATATGAATGGAGAATGAATAGTAAAAAAATTTCTGACATTTTAATTGATAGATGGATAGATATATGGGATGTATCCAACATGTGGTTTGGGAAATTTGTATGTTTTGGTTTATATTGTGTTACATTACACTTTTAGTTGAAAATGCTTTCAGTTTTAAATATAGATATTTATAAATATATTATTACAAAATACCTCATTTTTAGAATATTGGGTTCTCCTATATTTTCACAGTTCAGTTATCTAGTTCCATATTTTTTTATTACATTAATTGATTTTTTGTATAGATTATTTCCACATCAATGACACTTAAAAATAATGGGTATAGTTTACCATCTTTAAATATCACAGCCCTACATCTAGACGATTTCATCTAGCATATGTAGAGACATGCATTATTTCTCTTAGATTATAGTTTTTAGAAATATGATCTATTGAAGAATCAATGGATATTATAAATTTGTTTTAATGAGGCATGTTTTATTTTAAATGTCATTAATTTTTTGGAAAGGTAGAATGAATTCCAGTATGTTTTCAGACATTGTAGTGAGATAGTGCATGGGAGTATCTAATCCAAGTGTGAGGGAAACCCTGAGTTCCAACGGCTGTGATTATTGTTCATGGCGTAATATAGTAATGGGTGGATGTTATTTCACCAGGTTGATTCAGATGATGTGTAATGTTATTAATTCATGAGATGTATTTCTATGGATCAAAATTGAAATAGGTGATGATGCGTGATTCATGATATGTATATAGGGATATATATACTAAGATGGATGGTTTAGGATGTGAACATACTTATATGCATGTGATTTATTTATTTTATAGACTATGTTATGATTTATCTGTTATAAAATGTAAATTAAAATAAATAACTAATTTTTGGGTTATTCCATATTTACATACGCCTGGAGTCAGTAGTTCTCTATTTTTTTTATTTTTTTGAGGATAAACATACTTATACCATGTTCCCTATGGTGAAAGTTTTTCATAAAGTGAAACGTCTTCCACATCAACATTGATCTGTGAATCAAGATAGTGTAAATCCACATGATCCTAATGAAAATATTTTGGAGATTCCAATATGGCCTAACGATCATATGGATGTTCACCTTCCCATACAGTTTTTTACAGTCATGTGATCAATGAGGTGGGTGACTATTTTCACTGTATCATTGATGTATGATATGGGTTTTTTCTTTATATTTAGCATAAAACTATGTGGAATTTCTATAGATGGCCCCATGAATCCAACTTCTAGATAATATAAGGTAAGGAAACCATCTATCACAATGGGACACCCCCTATGGGAGGGTGATTCATTTGCCATATATGCATGATGGACTAAAAAACATTTTTTTGTAAAATATAGAGGAATATCATAATAAAGTGGAGTTATCATGGAATTAATTTTAGATGATGGTCCTAAAAAACATTCTATCTATATAATTTTTCGGATGAAAAGTCATGAGAATTCATGAATAATCCGAATGATGACATATAAGTGGTTTAATATTCTAATTTTTTTAATGACAAACACTTCTTCTCTCTATGAATTATTGATGATAAATATACATTGAGTTTAATATTCAGGATGGGATACCCTAAGACATCAGATCATAGGTGAATATTTTTTTCTATGCAGTATTGAGGTTGTGAGGAATTCCCAACTAATCAATAATTGAAATTTTTTAGTTTTCCGAAGAAATGAACCATCTATTACGTGATGGAGAACTGGGAGCTCTTTTTTGGATAGTAAGAAGCACACATATGATTGTTTTTTCAAATCCATATATGGGAAGTGTTTCTATGTAAGTGGATATCAAACTCATGAACTTTTTTATTTGTAGTGATAATAGTGCACCATGTTTGGAAATAACCACATGTAGTTTCATTACATTGTATTTGGGAGTCAACAATGTGGATGAATGGTTAATATTAATATTTTATTTGGGATCATTACATTAAAAAGTTTTTAAAGGTGGTCTTGAACGGAACCTGAGTTTGTATGGGACATAGATACCCCTCCATAGGAAGGAGTTTGGAGTTCAACTGGACATTCAGTCAAAGATAGGGGACATAGTACCCTAGTGTAAAGATGCACTAACATTGAGAGAGGACAAAAAATGGAATGTCATACTATGACCCAAAATATGGGTGTGAAAACTACATTCTATGTAGTCATCTATATATATCATAGATGTAGTATCTTTTATAGGATGAGGTAAGATTAATGTATTATATACCTTTTCATTATTATTTTTTGATATAGGTTCATTGCATTCCTTTTTCTACTATTTTTTTTGAATTCCTAGATGGTGCTTCGAAAATAAATAACCAATTGAGAGTTATGACCGAGAATGTAAAATATTTTAAGGTTATTTCCTTATAGATTGGTTGTAGAATATTCTTTGGGAAGAATTTTGTGTTATAAATTTCATAATTTGATTTTATTATTGGTGTCGATTGGCTATTTTTATACAATTATCATTTTAAATGTTATATTCTTAATGGTATGATTCTATATGAATATCGAGGGATCTATTCTATCCATGTTGAGTGGTTATTCAATAAGGTCATGCATGACCAATTTGTTGATGATTGGATTGTCTCACAGATCAACTAGTTGTTCATACTCTATAAGATGGTGGAATGAAACAAGTTTCATTTATTCATTTTCTAGATAAATTTAAAAGTTTCAATCCAAATTTGATATATGACTTACCACAAGAGAAATTTATCATGTTCATGATCGTGTTTCTTCTATTAGAATACCCAATATCATTTCCACCTTACAGAATTCCACCCATCGATATTAGATATTTGAATGATTGGTTGAAATATTTGGAATATAAATGGTTGCTATTGAAATGTGAACCTACTTTTGGTTACCTATTGTTATTCATCAAAATGTATGATTATACCATGTGAATATGTGTGGAAAATTTGATATTGAACCTTATTATGGTCAAGAAATTTTATACTCTTCCATGCATTAAGGATCACTTCAATCAACAGAGAGGTGGTACAACCTTCTCAAAGAATGATTTCAGATCCGGATACCCCCATTTAACGTTGAGACCGTCAGAAATTACTCTGAGATCATTTATGTGTAGTTGTCGATTTAATGAGTTCATATTGTTCTTCTTTGGGTTGACTAGTGAACATGTGGTAATCATGGACATGATTAATAGAATCAGTCATCTTTACAGAGAGAATATTATGGTGGTTAATGTTGATGATATCTTAATGTACTCTTATTTAGCCGGGGAGAATTCCCAACATCTAGAAATTATTATAGGTTAATTGATAGATAATATTCATTACTTCAAGTTAATCAAATATCGTTTCTGGATTGATAATGTGAACTTATTGGGCAATTTAACCATAAAGGAATGAGTGCCAATAAACCATGAGAAGGCTTTAGCCATGGTTTGTTTTGAGAATCTTTATAATTTCTTCATTATTATAATAATTCTATGGTTGGAAGTATATTTCACACATTATCCATATCATATATCATCTGGATACACCAATGTAAGAAATAATCAAGAAGATAATTATGTACATTTTGTTGGATTCTTGAGGTATATATTTTCTAGAGTAGAAATGTCATCTGAACACAATATTTATCACGAAAATACAAATGATGGGTAATTCATATATCATGTCTTGTGATGCATCCAAAATTGGTCTTAGAGAAATTCTAATGTAGTAGGACTGAGTTTTTTCTTATAAAACAATGTTGTTGAGACCTCATTATTTGAATTATCAAACTCAAGAATATGATTTAGTAGTAGTGATACATTCCCTGAGATACTTGAGAAATTATCTTATGATATATAGGTTTTAGGTAGCCATGGACTACAAGATCCTCAAGTATATATTTTCTATGCATGACCTGAACCATTGATAGATGGGGTGGGTCTAGTATCTTTATTCTTATGACATTGATATGCATTATTAGACACGAAAGGGGAACATAATTTTTAATGAATATATACGAGTTTCAAAGAAATCATTAGTGTGGGAGTCCTGCAATAGGAAATGAGTGATATTCCACTATTTCTAAATATATCTAGAGGATCAAGAGATTCAGGGATGACTATATACGACTTTCATAAATGTAATACCTATGATTTTATAACAGATCGATTCTGAGTAGATATCTAATTATGAGGGATTATTTATGATAGACAACATATGTGGTGGGGAGACTCTATCATGAAGTTATCTTGGTAGTGGAAATTATCATTACTTATATGGATGTGTATTGGATCTCACAAGAATACAAAAAATGGTGATGATGATTTCTCAAGCATCTAAATTAGCGATTGATCATTATTTCAAAATGATTTATTATGATATCCATCTATAGTACTGCATTTCTTGAATGAATATGAATGTTTAAGGAATTGATTTGAGAGATTTTTTGGGTCATTGGATGGTTATAGATCCAATAAAGGCATCTGGAATTATGAATCCATTAACAATTCTTGATTAGAATTAGGATGATGTCAATATTTATTTTCTGATAGGATATACCAGTACAACCCATAAGAAAACTTCTTTATGGGTGCTTATGGATTGGCTAATGAATGTAGACAACTTCTTATATATATGGTTACCATCCATAGTTGATGATATTGGTAGTCATTATGTGCACATTGTTGTTTGGTTTTTTTAGTAGTATCATTTCATATAGAGCTCCTCCATTCAAAATATGGGTTTGGTGGGATCTTTTAATGGATATGGGAACGATTATTCCTTTGAATATGGGAAATCATCCTTAGATTAATGGTCAATATGAAAGGACCAATATAATTTCGGGGGATATTATATGAGAATGTGTTTTGGATTTTGGCGATTTTTAAGAAAAACATATAGAACATATTGAGTTTTCATAAAATAATTGCCTCCATGAATCGATACAGATGACAAATTTTTAGGAACTATATGACATTCCATAATGTTCACCTCATTGTATGTTGGAGGAAGGTGAGCTAGTTTATGTTGGCCCTATCCTCATGTGATATATGACTAAGGATTTTCAATTGATTGTTAAATGATTATGGAAGATACATATTAGAAATAAATACTACAAATACCTTCATAACTGAAGTATAATATTTAGGTTGGTCATCAGTTTTTTCAATTGGGTGACTCCTAGGATAGAGAATGGTCTTTTCAAGAAATAAGGAAATCTAACATCCCTATTTCATGGGTTGTTTGAGTTAGTGGATAAGGTCGGCCTATTATAATATTAATTATCCCTTAAACAATAATATAGGGAGATATACAATGAACTCTAGATCTCACAACATTAGATATATCATTTGGATAGTTTTTATTTGATATATGGAATAGAAATGGATATAAATATATATATGTCCAATTAGAAGATTCTAATATGGATAATGGACAATAGTGAGAATTATGTTTTGGGTTGGACTATACCAGTAGATCGAGTATAGTGTTAACATAGAAATGTTTTGATGGAGACATGGGAGAGGATATTAATAAGAAATCATGATGTCCATGCGTGTTCATCTAGGGCCCAAAATTATGGTAGAAGTAGATTCGGGATGAGATTCTATATAGTGGTGAGGTTGTAATATCCCATATTTTTCTATGTATATATCTCAATGATTTGTTTTATAATATCATTTTCATTTTTATTTAACTCAACTTTAAAAATTTCCGGTCTTGTTTCATCATAGATTTTAATATTTATTTGACAAAAAAATACATCAGTTGTTAGGGAACATGAAAATTCCATAGATGAATCCGCAGGGGAGTAGTTCGAGGACCATTTTTGAATTAACTGAGTCTAGGAATAAACAGGTCCAGTGTGAATTTGGTTGTATTATATGTTAGTAATCCATAAAGGGTTTTATATTCTTATATTGAATTTTGGGTGAAAACTATCTACATGACGTTTAATCACCTTGTAAATAGGTAACATGAATTGATGAAGACACTATAATCGATTCATGAACTTATTCATAACATGAAGTGGTTACACATTCATAACTAATCACATTATGGTTAATTTTTTTGACTAATTTAATATTCTATCATGGTGGTAGGTTTTTTTAATGATCCATGTAAAAATAAATACAATATATGTATGTGAATTATATGACATGTAATTACCCAACCAATTGTTTCAATGTTTCTAGGCAGATTAGTGTTTTCTCATTTTATAATGACTCCACTTCAAATTGACATTATGGTAGCATCAAGGTGATTTGAGATCACCTATCTCCATTCTAGATGTTCCATTTGTGAAATCAATGGTTTTATATTTTTCCATTTAATTGTAATGTTCATCGACCATTTTACCGTATTCTATTGTCCAAGGAAATTGATTGATTTGAAATTGGTTGGTTTTTATCTTGTTTCTCTATATGATATTATGTACCTTTTACATTGTAGGAATTTACAAATAAATCATTGCATTATTCTCTATAAAAATTTAGGGGATCGTAAAAATAACCCCATAGTCTAATTTTTAATTGTAAAGTATATGAAATATTGTGGTCACACTAAATCAAGTGAGGAATAATAAATTAATTGAATTAATTATTATTCTCTAATGTCATATTATTCCTTTGAACCCATTAGATTTAATTGAAAATGTGACTTGGATTCTTCCAACCGATAGGGTGAGTGACATTTTGAAATTATTGAATTTAAAAAATCATAACTATGAATTTAGGATGACATGAAATTTAGTTGATTTATTTATATATATTATGCAAGGGAAATGGATTAATTTGTAAATTTCAATATTTTCTAAATTTAGAAACGATTTGAAATTATCATAATTGTCCCTTTCTTATGTTATATTGTTGTTTTCATACTATTTGAATATACACTTTTGACACATGCTGAGATTATTATATACCGGGACATTCCATGAAAAATATTGAGAAGCATATATATTGGGACCTTCACTGAAACATGTCAATATTACTGTATTACGGGCCATTCCTTGACACATGCAGATATGATTATATACCAAGATCTTCTCTAAAACATGCTAAGATTAATATATAATAGGCTATTCCCTAGAACATATTTGGATGGTTAGATTTCATTCTAGGCCCTGACACATTCATTAATGCATATATAATGACCATAGCCAAGGGATTTTTTATTCATCTAGTATATGGTTGTGGCTGGATTTATTTTTTTCATGCCTAGAGACATTATATCATGGTGTTGAGGAAATTTTTTTACTATGGTTAAATAGCTATGGTTTCTATGATTGTGAAACATACTAATAGATGCAATGATTTTTTTCTGAAGAAGGTTGTGGCTATATGTTAATAATTTTTTAAATAATTAACAAAACTATTTTTCACATTATAGCTTGAAATTATTAGCTAAATTCTTTGTTTGGGAATGATGGAATCAATATAATGAGTTTCATTCACATGATATTTTTCCCATAATATTGTAAACATGAATATTTCATCGATGGACATTTGAACATGTTTAAGGGACCTTGTTGCTAACATTTTTCTTAAGGAATGAGATGGGTTTTTGGAGATGGTTCTGACATGGGGTTGAATACCCTTATGATTTTGGGGAGTATATTTTTTATATAATTTTTATATTTATATTGTTTTATGTTTCTCATTATGATACATATTATCATATCATTAAATGATACATCATTTTAAATATTGGTTTCTACTTTAATCTCTACGTTTAGTTATGTGGTTCTCTCTTTTTCTATTACTCTAATTTAATTTGATTATATGGATTATTTATAAAGTAGGGAAACATTATATATTGGGTTATAGTATCCCAACAATACATATCATGCCTCTACTATTAGTCATATGCCTATAGTTTACGGGGAGGTTAATATGATGTCTCATTAGATTAATTGTTTTATAACCATGAGATATTTAAATATTAGGGGAAGTTAAACACAACCTCTTCATCTCCATATGAATCATCTTGAACATTGTTAATACTATAAATTTTATATTAGGTAAATCATTAAATCATGTAGAAAAATTTCCCACTATCTATGAATAGAAATAATGTCCCATGAAATGAGTAAGAGTAATATTTTAGTGAAAAATGGTTGCATAAATGGACCAAAAAATAGTATATCATCCTCATGTAATTATATTGAACAATTAAATTAGGTTATTATTGTATCATATCATAATTCATCACCCAATGTTATTATTTTAAACACATTCTATAAAGGAATATACTATATTGAAATTCAAAATATATTGTACGAAGAAGTTTCTTATCCCATTCTCAAATTAGAGATGATTATTTCACATTTCCTTCAATAATCATTCTAGGAATAAGAGAATCCAAAAAAATAGAACCCCTTTTATATGAAGATCATTGTTTTATTTATTGATATCATTAAATTAATAATAACATATTTTGATGAATAATATGAATAAGAAAAAAAAATTCATAAAGAAATTGTATCAAAGGGTAATGTGAATATAAGTACAATGAATATGGGAATATATAATCTCAATTGCGTATATTAATAATGAAGCATTAATATTTGATAATAGTTCATTACTTAGAACTATGATTATTCCCTTCTACTATCCCAGCTGTGGAATATAGACACCTCCAAAATCCATCATGATCCACCTAAAAATGATTATTTTAGAATACTATTTGTATGGTTTGAAATTTTCAAATCTAGTTATATGAGTGGGGGTAAAAACATGTACTGACAATTCTATTATAGAAGAGCATAAAAAATATATCAAAGCACAATATCCACTGATTTCATGTGATTTCTCCTACAAGTTGCATCCCATAAGATTCTCCACATTAAAAAGATCAATAATCTAATTCCTAAGTATAAAATCAGAAATTATTTATTGGATATATCCTCCCACATATATAATCTAAATTCTATTAATTACTGTAATAAGAATAGAGTATTTATTTTCAATGACCTGTAGAGGTCCCTAGAGTATATGAGAGTGTCACCACAATAGTGTTCTATTGACAAAAACCAATTTAGTATAATATTATAATACTATTAAATTATCATAGAAATATTTATAAGATTTTATTCCCAATAATATTATACCCCATCTTAATTTATTGAATAAATAAAATATATATATATATATATATATTATTTAGGATTTGATTGATAATTGTTTATTAATTTATGTTATCGTAGACCTGATACTATGATGCTAGGGGTACTGTGAGTATGATATATCCCACTGGAATATGTCTATTTAGTGGTATGATTAGAATGAGAAATATCCACTTAGAAAGGTACGACTAAATTCTAATTTCAAGGATATGGTGTCTACTTGTGAATTCATGTATTTCTAGAAGTGAACAATGCATATTTTTATACATAGAAATCAATTTATTCATGGGCATTAAAATATTACATTGGAATACCCTAAATTGTAATTTCACAGCATCAGCATAACTACTATAGTGCTATGATGATATAGATAACCATATAATTCATGTGAATCCATGTACACTGAGGTAGTTTTAAATATCATAGGTAAAATTAATTTAATTATTGGTAGAGAACTATAGTATTACAATACCATTTTTTATAACCCACCCTTCAAAATCACATATCTTAGTTTACAATGGATATGAATTTTCTACCATCTAGATGGAGGAAACAAATCCCACCATAGAGTGTCATCCTAGTCTTAGATCTTCAACGCCCCATGTTAATATAGTAGTAACCAACCAAACCAAAAAACCCCATAAATAGGGAATAATGTAATACCAATAGGGGTTAATTCTAGAGGTGGGAATTCAATGAATATGACTTGTACATTTAAATCATTGAAATCTAAAGAGACCATTTTTACACCATACAATGACCAATGTATAATATATATTGATATTATAAAATGTCAATTAATATTTCAAATATCTTTTAAATAAAGAAGCATGAAAACTATCAAAGTACAATATATATTGATACTATGTACATAAATATCTAATTTGTCAACAATACTCATGATCTGATATTGGTTTCATTACACCTAGAACTAACCATACTCATCATACATTAAACGAACAATAAAAATTTGGATAAGTACAATATAATAAATGGTGATCTCATATGATGACTATGCTTAAACACAATAGATATCAATTAATATTGGTAAATTGGCATAATAATGTAGGAACTTGTGATAAAATGAGGTAGACACACATAATCAATTTAAAATAATTTATAATGAGTCATGAAATATATCGTTATCATAATAATATACATTAGTCATACAAGTGCATAATCATAAATAAAAAATCATGAGACCGAAGAGAATTTCATAAAAATAGGACTTTGAATGTACAATATTCATATAATAATTTAAAAATGTATAAACCCCAATATGTTTAGTTATTAATTTAAGGTAAAAAACATTATCCTCCCAAAAACACATGGAAATAAAAACACATTCATATATAATCTTACTGTCACGAAACATGGTCCACACATAATGTATTAAAATGTATTAAATTTGTTAAATGAAATAAAATATCCTCATTTATTCATATTTACCAATTTCATTGATGTCCAATAATGGAGTCATCAATCACATATTACATTCAGCTACATTGCACGTGATTATGAAAACACTAATAATTTATCAATAGATTAATATATCAAAATTCAATATATATTTACAATTGTCCCATCAAATAATTATTAGAAAATATATTGAATTAATAAATATATTACCAAATTTGAAATATCCCAAGTGGCATATATGTTACATTATTTGATGTTTTCATTGATTAAATTACATTTTATGGAATATTATATAACAATAATGGATGTCCTAGAGGAAAATACAATTTTCCTTTCAAAATAAATAATATAATAATTTAAATATCAATCTTAATATTGAAAATATTTTCATTAAATCGAATAATGGAATAAATAATATTACATTAAAATAAATTATCATTCTGAAGGTTAGGAAAAAAATCTGTATGATATATTTCATATTGGTTATTCTATCCACACCATTGTAAGAAGTACCTTGATCGGAAAATTAAAATAAAATTACTTTTAAACCATTTATTGATATCCAAATATAGGTTAAAATCTTATTATTCAATTATCTTATAATACAAAAATAAATCATGAAATCATATTTAATAAAATATGGACGTAGAAGAAGGTTTTGGTCAACCAAATAGGAAATTTGTTCTTCTTTTCATTAAAAGAAATTCCATATCATTTTACCTAAAAAGAGTGAAATATGTACTAATAAATTAAAATAAGGTCAAACCTAGATTATATGAGAATATGATATGTTTTAAGGATATAATCCCTAAAATTTCACTCAAAATAAATTTACCATATAAAATCCGGAAAATAATTGAGATTGTTACATAAACCCACACATGTTTGGAATCAATTGTGTCATAAGCCATAATAAATATATAAAAAAATGAAAATTTTAACACAAAGAATAAAAATTGATTAATAAAATAAAATATATATGGTTTAGTATATACATCACATGAAAGAAAAATGTTTGGAATATAGAATACATATTATAATTTGTATAATGAGACTAAAAAACCATACCTCAAGTATTTTATTTCATTGTTGGTGTTGAAATATTCTATATAATAAATAATTTTTTAATAAAACCATATTAATTAACCACATTGATATATAAAATAATATGAATCATTCATTTAAAATTTTTAATTATCCATTATTTTATTATTTGTTCATTTAAATGAATAGTCATGCAAAAAATGGTCTATATTCCTTGAATATTTTTATTTCATTATTCTAGTAATTATACCATAGAGTTTATTTGTTAATATGTATGATAATAATCATTAAATATGTATCAAAATTATTAATCATATATGATGTTTTTACCTTTATATTGATTTAGTTAGGGACAATAATTACAAAACCTTACATAGATGATTATATTCACATATGAAGAAGTTGAGATTTCAATTTTTTATAGTAAGGAATAAACAAATGAAAAATAACAAAAAATATTTATAGAGTAATAACTATGTAATATGAATTATGTATATTTATTAAATATATCCTTATTATCAACCATGTAATGATGAAATTAATGATAAATCACATTACATATTTGATCTGGTGGTGAACACTTACGCATGGGAGACATTATGTTTTTCAACCTAAGAGAATAATGATTTATTTTGGTTATAATATAAATATGAAAGTATTTTAGTTTACCATAGTCGCTATATTTATTAAATTTTAATAGTTGGGAAAAAATTTATTTAGGTTACAATTATGTAAATTTAATGTGATTAGGTGAAATAATTACCACTATTTTGGATACCACCTTTGGATTTCATCTAAAATAACAATGGGATGGTATGTTAAAGAAGCCAAAATTCATTGTACTTTTTTTGAATGTTTATAAATGTTTTTTTCCTATGATTTCTTGCAAAAATTTATTTGGACCAGATTTTTTAAACCATACTATTAGATATTTTTTTGACAAAAACCATAATATTAATAAGGAAAATAAGATTTAAAAACTTATACATTTTCAATCTATTAAATCTTATGTTGTCTTTATTATATGTGATAAATGTTTAATATGTGTTAATAAAACTAGTGATATAAACTATTAGTATGTTATAGAATATCATGTCATAATTAAGAGACATGAATCAATAGAATATGGTTGAAAATAATAAAAATCATCAGGTCATAACCATATGTTAATATTAATAATAATGGTGGAATTTTATTAATTTCATATAATGTGGAATATCAATAATATTTAATAATTATATCCTTGTGGTGAAATACAGATCATTTTTGTGGAAATAGCTAGAACCATTTTTACACACAACTGATTTGAATATATATTAACATAATAATATTGAGAAAATATATATAATCATTTTTATGAATAATAGTCATAATTTCAAGATATATATCTAATTAACTAATTTATTTCAAGAATGTATAATTCAAAGACCACTAGTAACATTGTATGAATCTCATATTCAGGAATTCCTTATAGAAAGATAACATATTAATATTATAGTCATTAAATAATCCAAGACAATGTAATTGGTTGTATAAGGGGTTTCAAAACTACATTATAGAAAAAAAATTTGGTATCCCAAATTAATAAATGAGGTAACAATCTGGAAAAAAAATAACATTTTCTTTTGACGATACAACAACTCAAAATGAGTAAAACATATTTGTTAATTATTACCACCATATAAAGACTTCATTTAAATTGATTTGAAATAATTTGAACAAGATAAAATAAATTTATACTAGAAAAAAAGAAATTAATTTTTAATGGAAATTTTTATTGAAATGTAGGCGAATCCTTGCAGAAAATAATGGATGTGAAAAGTTATCTGAAAAATATATAATTCGATTCAATATTTTCCCTACATTATTATGAATTTATTTTATCACTATTACACCTCACTAATAACAAAAATATGTTACTTAAAACAATGAACTTATAACTAGTTGTGTAATTTTTTCAAGAATTGACTAATTATAATAATTCATTTTCTTCCATATTTCTCATTATTGTTGGTGATATGTTTTTAATATCATATAATTTTAAAATTATCCAATATTCATTCTATTAAAATACAAGTATTTATTTATCTTTTAAATTGTAATGACACAATAGACTATGAATAATAATATTTATATATTTATAAATTATATATAATGTTACTATACGAATCCAGATGTGTTGTTATCACAGGTTATTTGTAATCATCTTTTTTAGTGGTTTACCGATTATAAACCTAACATTTTAAAAAAATAGAAAGAGAATTAAAAAATATAAAATCATTTTAAATATAATCATTAATGTATGTTAACATAATTAATATAATATTAACATACATATCAATTAATATTAAAATATGTTTTCTTGAAATAAATATAGATAAGGTAAAATAGAATATGAATATGAGATGACATGTCGATGAAAATGTATCCTCTTGTCTTTGTTACTTCAGGTCAACATCCCAAAGTCTATTTGGTAACGGGAGTTGAGTAGATCCAGAATATCCATTATGATAAGAAGAGTTTTATGACAAGGTATTTTGTTAGATCCTTCGATTTTATAAATTAATGTTTTATTATTTTTCTAAGGGAATAGTGATGAGAAATTTATACAAGAGAAGATGAACAATTTAATGATAATGTATTGTGTAAATTATTATATCAAATAAAAACATTTAAATAAAAACAATTATAATTTGAAAATTTATAATTGAATAGAAAAATAATATTCTAAGACTTCTATATATATTTGTATTCATATTTCTTATATTTAGAGTATACTGTTGATAAAAATGAAAAGATGTTTATTTGGTGGGAACGATGAGATTTTTTGGACTTAGAAAATTATTATTATGTTTGGAAAATAAATTTTCAATGTTAAATTAACCATTTATATTATGAAATTTATTTTTGGTAGAAATGATATATCAAACATGTATTAGTTCATTATATATCATCATTATGAATAAAATCATATGTTATATGTAAAATATTATTTTTACTATTTCTATAGAAATTTAGTTTTTACATATAATTTTAACAAATTCACCCATGATATTATTTTATTTGATGATTAAAAAATGAAATCCAATTTGGAAAACAAATTTCATATCAAAGACTATAGAAGTTATTAGTAGTAAGACTATCATTTTAAATGATGACATTAACATATAGTTTATAAATTGTTAGTATAATTCCAATGAGTTCATTAGGTTTTTTATTATTTATGGTATTGGAGTAATTATTTTTTATTACATTATTCATTTTATTTAATATTTATAAAAAAATCCCTTACTTTAAAGTATAATTACTATTTCAATATTTATGTTATTATTCCCAATGACCTAGTTAATTTTTCTACTAAACATGTCACTATTCAAATAGTCACATTACTATTCATATAATCTTATTAATAATGTTATGGTCATATTAAATCATATAAATTATGACACATTACAAAAAAATTAATCCCAAAATTTTTTGTATTGGTATTATATTTTCCTTTTTATTATGTTGATTTATTTTCTGATATTCTATTTCATTTCAATATTATTTTTCATATGGGAGATAATTCATGTTTCCTCAAATAATACATGTTTTACCATTATATATTTAATGATGATAGGTATTATGTGTAATATTTCTATGAATGGTTCTAGATATGATAATGATAGTGGGTGATAAAAAATCTCACTTATAGAGAAGTTGTCTGTTTTTCCAGGTCTCAACATGCATTAGCCTAAATGATGTTGATGTGGATTGTTTTGTCATGTGATAATTATACATATATGATAATGTAATTTGGTTGAATGTTTTTTTTATCCATCAGAATAATCACCACATTAATCTCTTCATTGAAATGATTCAGAAATTCTATTTTGAAAATATTGTTATTATGCCTCAATAATGCTATGATCATTTGATTATCCTTAATGGAATAATCATCATATTACAACATCAATGTATTACAAAGTAACCCATAATGTGTATATTCAGGGAAAAATCATGGAAATTCATTTTTGTGTGAATGGTACCCTGAAACCATGGTTGGACATAAGAATAATATATAATACATTAAATCACATATCACCAAAAACAAATATTTAATTTTGGTATTCATATAATCCTCAACAAAATTATGTGTTTCATAGACTATTTGGAACAAAAATATTTAACCTTAATGAAATTGATTTATAGAGTATCATATTGATATGTAAGGGATATCTTGGAATTCTTTAAAAAAATTATGATAAATATGTTGCAGTCAACAATTTAAATCCCAAAAGTAATATGAGATTCAATCATCTAATATGTTTCTTCTATAGATGAATCACTCAATTATATTATGAAAAAGAAAAATTAAACAGTGACATAGAACGATATCTACTAGTTTATCAATATAATCATCCATATTAATGAAATTTATTAATATGTCTATAAAAACTATTTTATGTCATATTTTCCATGAACAAATATGAGTAATTCCATATTTCCGCATGTGGTCCACCCGATGTCTCTTATTAATGATGTAACATATCCTATATTACCCTATACTAATAAGGTGTCTTGTGCAATGTGTGGTTATCTAGTAACTATTTGAAATCTAGTTCTTAGTATAGATTCTAATCAATGAGTAGACATTATTAGATATCCTCACATCACATCCATCCTTAATGAGCATATTGATAAATATTGATCTACTGAATGAGGAAGTTTTTATACCCATTTTACACACAAAATGTGGAAGATGTATTTTTATATAGTCTCACTATGTTTTTTTATTGATGGAATGAATAACCTACTATCGAATGAGGTAGTTATGAGAATTATATTTGTATCTTCAGCAAATGTGATTTCACATCATTCATTCCTACTATTGGAAGGCTACACCAAAAATTAAAAATAACACCAATATCTAATCATAATACATGAATGATCCCTATAGTAATAGACATCCAATATTAATTTTAAGGATTAATTAAATATATTTATTAGGAACACTAATGGTGTGTACACCATCATGAAGGAAATGTTTTACCCTATATTTACCTGTATGATGGGACTGATGGAAGAGTCAATTTTTTATATGATAAATAATTGCATCCCTCTTTCATAAAATTCATGTCCTGTTGTGATGGAAAATAGAACCATATCCTTAGAATACCTTGGCTAGAATGAAACAATCTTTTTTACATCCCACCATATGATAGTATGTGTAGTAATCATCTATGGGATAGAACAAATATATCATAATGAATTTTACTCAAGTAATAGTGATATAGCATCCTCACAAAATGATATTGTCGCCACATTTTTGGGTCATATATTAGACCTTCTATATATAGACTCCTTCCATTATAACAACCCAAGAGGGAACATACCAAATGTAAAATATCAAGCATCTCTCATTGTAATACAAATAATCAATCTAATTTCCTCCATAAAATGGGTTTAGATAGGGTCTCCACCATATGAATTGAAGAGAGAGATATAATTTGAATTTTGTTTGATGTATATATAAGATACTTTTGTGTTATACTAATGTATACTGCTGGATATGTTTGATTTTTTGGAATGGATTTCACTGAACACTACCCACTAGATAGAGTTAGGAAATATTAATATACCCTTATATCATCCAATTATTTTTCAAAATAATATAATTCTATACCCCTTATTTATGTCACTATATATTTTATCATTAACATTATTAAATATATAACAATTAAAAAATTTGGAATTCATAATACCAAAATTGAGGGAAAATGCCACCATATAATTTATTATATGTAGATAATGTTGTATCAAGGCTATAACATCATTTCCAACCATTCATCTCACTATCATTCAGTGGAAAATTGAATAATAAATTATTTCAATAAGTTTTTATAAAATTTACTCTAGAATGATTTTAAAATACATGGTCATCATCAATATCAAATAACCAAATAATATGATGTATAAGACAAAATTTTATGTAATCCAAATTATAGAAGTTTCAAATTTCCCATTACTTCATCTTTACCATTAATTAGAGGCTAAACCATTTAAATTTCCATGGAACATAATAATTATATACCATAGAAAAGAATGTTTTCCCATTATATACGCAGGTGATAGATTTATCAATTGTCTCAATAAATTCCCGAATTATATGAGGATTTATTAATATTTTTAATAGATACAATGTTAAGAACCAACCCATTTTCTTAAGAAGAACTTTAATGTCAAATTAACCCATTAAAGTTAAAAATTATTTAGTGATTTAAAGGGTATATTATTTAAAATAACAACATGTGGGTTGACTCATTTCTCTACTATATACATAATGAATCTAGAATCTCTTAAAAATATACCAATAAAATATTTCATTAATAATAAATTGTCTCACCAATATTTAAGATCCAAATATTCATATGTAATTTCAATATAATAATGTTCAATTTCTATATTCATGTCCTCTTATGATACATAGTTACACCAATCATACCCAAAATTTGTCATATAAGAAATATTGAATATACTACCATCCATATATTTATTATGTATAAGACAACTCTTCGTCCAATATAGGTCTTGATGCTTTTTCATTAGAATGAATTGTTTCACTTCTTACACAAAAGAATATGAAAGTAATAAAAACATAAACAAGAAAATACCCATACTGCATCTAATCCATATTTATGAAGGATATATCAACCAGAGATAAATAAATTAGTGATTTATTATTGGAATATACTAGTTTCCCAAATATATTAGTTGAATCACTATAAGTCATATTAAATCTAAATAAATCATAATAATAGATGTAAATTATAATTGGATATATTGTTACCCCCATGTTTATTTTCATTTTCCTAGCCACATATTTACCAAAAAAACCCTACTTCCCCTATATATGAGTTTCTATAGTTAAGGGGGTGTTTTACTAATGAACCATGTGTGGCATGATTTGTAGACCTATAATATATATAATGATTCTCAACAATAATGTTAAGGGATCAACACAAAATTCACAAATTAAATACCTCTCTAAATACAAGCAAGCATGATCTATGTGATGAAAATAGAGGAAAAAAATTTGGGTTTACCCTTATTATAGAAATATATGGTTTGATGTGAGAATAATTTATCCCATTTAATATTAAAAATTCAAATCATATTCCTAATATATGATATGTACATTCAAGATCAAGGCAAGGGACCCCATTTAAGGGACTCTGTTTTTCTTGATTCCATTAATCATGGGATATGTAGTGATTCCGGAAAATCAAATCATGAGGACCACTATAATTTAAAAAATACTCTTATTCAATGTTTGTGTTATACTAACATAATGATTTCAATTTAATAACTACATATCATTGGAATAATATTTCTATATGATACATATTGATGTTAGGACTCTCTACTATACCCCCAATGTAATTTAAAACAAAAACAATAATCCTTTAAAATTAATATTCATTCTCCTCTAATGATTTTTGTTCCTTTATAATAACAACCCACTTATGAGAATCCCATATTACATCCATCAAACATACACCAAATCTTTAAAAATGATGATAAATAAAATTTTCCCACTCCTACGTATAAGAATGATCAATGCCATAATCATCACTAATGAGATCTTAAATTAAGAAATTATTTTTAAAAAATGATCCCCACAAATAATATTTGTATATATAGGGAATAAAATATGAACAAATATTACATAATTTCCAACCAAATTTGATTAATAATTATTCATGAATCATATATACTAGTGTTAGCCACAAATTCTATGATCATATATTCCCTCCTCTCTTGGAAATTTGATCTTTTTGTGGAGAATAAAGTACAAAACTACATTGAATAATGAGAGAGAAAGAAAATTACATATTATATAAATTTCATGAATATGTATACTATTTCTATAATAAAATATACGGATTTATAGATATGGAATAAAATTCCATGTATAATGATGTTATGATTCATGAAACTTCATTTCTTGTTTTGGATACTAATCATCATTGCAAGTGATTTCTTGTCAAAAGATGTAATATTAATCTACACATGAGTCCCTATACAATAAAAACAAACTAAAAACATCTGATTCTATATCTCATTAAGCTAAACTACACTACTATTGTGTCTATTTTTTATATTGTTAAACTGAACAACATTTTAGAAACGCCCACATGATGATAAATTGTAATCCATGACTATACTTGGAACATGACATTAAAATGTAATACACATAATTTCATATCACATTAAATAAAACAATATTACTATTATTTCCATGTTCCATTAACCTAAACTACGAAAAATGACATTTATTATTATCTATTCTCAAATGATTACAATATCCTAACCATGGTCCCAAAAGGTTTGGAATTACAATAACCAATTTTATAAAAACACGAGTCTATAAATCACCCATTAAGTAATGATTTTAATGGATTTATAGAAATCATTAATGTATGTCCATAATAAGAGTAACCATGTTAATTGGAATCCTATTTTTGGTTAATAATACAATACCCAATATGCATCATAAATATATTCCACCATGTACATATTTACTTCCAATGGAATTTTATCCCTTTGAAAAATGTCATCTAATGACAATTTTCACTAATAAAATTGAAACATAGTCCGTCCGTAGAATATATTAATCTTGAAAAGTTATGTGAATGTTCCATACAAATTTTCATGACACATAAACTATAAAAATTCATTTATGACATCATGTTCTGTCATTCAAAATTATATAAGTGTATTCTCAATAATTAGAATCCTTATTGGGTTATTATTTTATACTACCACTTTTATTTGTCCCACACATATTGATATAAATTTATTTATGCTTTAATGAATGCATAATTACACTAGGAAAATTGTTATTAGTTCATAGCTACCTGACCATAATATCTATCCCTAGATAGTCTATATTGAATGATTATAAACTATTTGAAAATCAGATATAAATGTTTTTAGACTCAAAACATAAAATGGGTATTTTAACAACATCTCAGTTAATCAAATTTTAAGATTCAATTTTCATGAGTATTGTAACATTAAATAAAATATTTTTTAAAAAAAATCATAGAACACTTTTTTTAGACCTATAAAATGTAAATACAGTTAGACATGACCCTTTTAATCTATGGAAAAAATAGATAAATTATTAATTACATGCATCCACCAAGATACTGTGTTGAGTACATTTTGAAAAAAAATATTATTATATAAACCACAATCAATATCATGTGTCAAATAAATTTAATTAATTTATGTTGTGTTTATGTCTTCACTGATAATTTATGGAGAACAATAATTAGTGTATTTATATCCATTGGACCTAGATCTTTGGATTTGTAGAGGTACTTTAATTCATATCATGTATATATGACCTCAATATATTATTCAAAATAGTGGTATTTATTCATGATGAAAATCATCACTATACTCTGTATACCCAAATGAAATCCCATAAGAACTCATCATTTTAATTTGGTCAATTTTCACTAGTTATGTGCCCACCCATTTAAGTACCATCAGTTCAAACTAAATATATGATTTAAAAATATCATAATCAATCAATTAAAATGGATTCAGTGTCCCCCATGTAACACAAATATACACCACAACCCTTATTAGGGATCGAATGTTACATCCATTTATGGATCCCTTTTCTAGTACTGGTCAAGTGAACTAATAACACATTATATTGGGTTGTATAAAAATCCTGACCATAGAACACCCAAAGAAAAAGACCTGGTATATTTTCTGGTGAAAATCCATAATGTGTAATATGGGTGAATGTCACCCAAATGATCAATAGACATCCCCATTATATGATCTCCAAAATATTGATCATTTAAAAACGAATTGTGAAAATGTTTTTTTTAAACCGCATAGTTAGGTGGACTAGAAAAATGACTTACCTCATCACACTAATCCATCATCATGCATATACTAGAAAAATTTAGGGAAAAAATATATTAGATAGATAAAAATCTAGTGGGATCCAACAATGTGTCCCTAAAATTTTCACGATATTCATTTTACACCCTTGGCCAAGGAAATGTTATAGAATTTATCTTTCATAATATACTATCCTATATAAACTCATTAGGCCATCATGTAGAATAGTAATTACAAGTGAACATCACCTATGTATCATTAGTGGTGTTTATAACTATATATATCTATGAACCACAAGTAGAAGGAATTCAACATCAATTACCAAATATATAAGTTATAGTGTATTAGTGATAGTTGTAATACACATAATTCTATGAGATCTATGCCTATGATTAATTCATAATAAATATCAATATAGATCAAATATAGAGAGTAATTAAAGTATATTATATCTATTATAATCCAGAAGTTACAAATAGGTATAATTAATCAACAATTCTCAAAAATGAAAACAATGGTTCATTTTTGATAATGTTTATAAGTATACCAGTCCATGAGCAATACCCTAGAAACATTATTCACCAATATCCAAATGAACCATATTATTATATTGGTGATAGTGTTTATAAATATTCCCATACATCATTCACATACTTTAAGAATTAACAATAAATTTACTAATGGGAAAACTATATTTTATCTGTGATTGTGTATATATATATTACTATCAATGTTCTACAAAAGGAGTAATTCGTTATCCATTTTCAAATAGACAGACTCTTGTTAAATGATGATAGTGAGTATACCTATATCCATCTATGAGACATGCCTATTAAAAATTGATTGTGAATAATTTATTTCAAAACTGATTTGGGATTGTTCAAAAATAAGTGGGAAATAAATATTTTTATTGATTTATAGTACATTTGGTCATCAATATTTTATGATAAAGAAATTATCAATAATGAATACTCTAATGAAATATATTTCATTCAATTATAGATAATAACTGATAGGGGACATCTAAATTTTAGTTTATTTACCATGCTTCCCCAAATAATACAAGTATATAATTAAAATGTTACGAAAATATATGATCTAAATAATATTCAAGATTATCTTTATTCTCACCCTTGATAGTTATGAATTGACACAATTGACCACCCTTCATATAAATTTCATTGATATCATATTTTAGTGATACCTATCACAGAAGCATCCAGTATGGCCCTCTACGATACATTATGAAGATATTCTCCTTCATAAATAATCTTTTAATTCGTAATATGTATATAAAAATGTCATGGTACTTTTCTAGAACAAATCATTTTTGGATGCCACATTAGATAGAATTTCATATTGTTTTTTAGGAATATTTTCATAATGGGATGATTAATTGTGATAATGTGTCGAATATGTTGAGTTATATAACAATGATATCTATTTTTCTAGTAAAATTATCTTATTTTAGACTATGAGGACCACATTCAAGAAGTCATTATGTTCATTATAATCATAACCATCATATTTGATAGTCGTGATCATATAATATGGTTTCCAAATATATCTGTATACTTATAATATTTGACCTTGATGTATTGCCCTAACCCCTGTTACCCAGAGGTTGTCCATTATTACATAATATTGGAATGATCACAAGACGTCCATTCTCAAAAGGCAAATTAGTTTAGTATTATTTGAAGAACTAGATACATAAAAATGATATATATTACATAATAAAATAAAAAACAAAAAAAAAATTTCCCCTTTGAACACACTCATATCACTTGGCCTATCCCTTCAGGTCAATCACTATATACATATTCACATCATGGGAAAACTAAAACATAAGAATATTGTTAGCTTATATTCTTAGAAAGGATTACATTATAATGAATTTTTTTATAAATAAGCATAACGGTTTAAGGTAATGTATAAGACTATGATAGAGCATTTTAAACCTAAACTTCAGTATAATATAGAAATAAAAATCATATAATTCCATTTCTTTATTCACATAGATATTCTACTAGTCTAATAATCACATGTAATATCAATAGTGAATTTTATAATGATGTAATGCATAATGCTGAACATCATTACCAACTAGTAAAGGCCTCGTTCCAAGACTAAAAATAATACTTTGTAAAGGCCTTATTCTAAGACACAAGATTGTCTCTTGAGGCCTACTTATGCATCGAGGAGATATAGCAGGCTCCACCCTTCACAAACCAAGTCCAATGGATTCTTCATATGGAAAGGTTGAAACCTAAATTAAATTTTTTTATTAAAACAATAATATAAAAATGTTTATAATTTAACCATAAAACATAAATGGTATACAAATAACACATCCACAGACAAAAATATCACAAAACATTCAATACAATATGATATATTGAATCATAAAAAATCAACATCAATGAAGTTTAAAATCCATCAAAGGATGTTGTCATAGATTAAATCAGAACTATTGGGGAGAAATATCCCTTCCTATTTTGAAATAATTTAAAAGACATGAAATTATAATGGAGAACATTAATTTTGAAAATATTCTTATAATATTGTGATGGTAAGCATTTAAGGTGTTATAATGGTCGAAAATAGTCGCACCTGCTTCATAGGTTAAAAATCATTCTTACCTTAGTTAGTTAAAAAGTTCACAAAGTACATTTTTTTGAAAACAATGGAAGGATTCCATTAAAATAATATTTAAATAATTAAAATGTGGGTATAAATGGATTTTACCCATAGTATAGTAAATAGTAATAATATATTGAAATGCATTTTTTTGAAACATGAATGTTGATGATAAAGAGGTCCTAGTAGATACTTACATATAAACAAACTCAGATAATAGAGAGGTTGTTAAATTAACCCTTCCCTTGTACTTTTACATATTCATGGGTATGTTAACCTCATGTATAATAGTGAAATATTTTTTATTATATTATATAATAACCACATACAAAAATATTATATCATATATGATCTTTTAATTTTTTTGTGAATAATATTTTGGTACTATCATTGTTTCATGTGTTAACTAATTCATTTTCATTTGTAAGTTTTGTTACGTAAGTCGTGTTTGTCATGGATGGGATGTATTTGATTCAAATCCTGATTGATATTATGTTATTAATCATTTTCTTGAATCATGAAATGAAATTTATTCTAGAATGTTTATGACGGGTAATGAATCTTATCGTATTTGTGGAGACGGTAATCAGTACGTATGGATGTATGAAAATATCATTCGATGGATGGTGCAATAGTATGTAATTGGATGGTATATCATATATACATAATCAATAAAATATTTTATTTGTTAATTACACTAATAATACTCATTATTATACCAATCCAAATAATGATGTGTGGAATAACATACTACACCACAATGTGGGGATATACATCCATATGTACGCACGTTTAGTGAATTTGTCATTCATTGGATTGATATAATATTGACTATGGTGGTACTATATTTTCAATAACATCAAATTATGTAAAAGGTACTTGATTTGTTATTTTGGAATGGAAACAATAATGAAAGTGGATGTGGAAGAAGAAAATAACATTGAAATAGTGGGTGAAATTATTACCCCATCTTTGGGTGCTTCTTTTTCATTTCATCAAAAGTGCTCTTTAGGTTGGATTTCTGATCAAAATAGGTCTTCTCGGTTGATGTGAGGGTATTTGGGATGATATTTGAGTAGTGGTTGGACATACCAAATGTCTTTTGATGTGTGAATTTATGATAAGGGAAAGTACCCCATTATAAGAGAGGTGAGGGGAACATTATGAATAGTTTAAAATATTAATTTATTATACAATCATATTCAATTTATAATGGATCCAAATGGATTTATTCCTAGTATAAGGTGGAGATGTCTTGAAAACCTCTCATCCAATTTTATTTATACTTTTTTTAGTAAACATTTTAATCATATCATTTAGATTTAACTCTTAGTTAAATAGTTTAACTTTTACCATATCTTCTTGTATTATTAAAATAAATGGTTAATAAACATAATAAAAAATCCAATCAAACCCCAAGTGAATAATTATTGACATATATGACTTTATCTATTTCCTTTTGCAGAAAATTATTTATTTAGGAATATTATATCATATAATAAAATATTATTTGTTTTTAAAACACATTTTTGTTGATTTTGACACTATTTAGGGTTTAGTTTTTTGAAAGTCATAACAAATTTATCTATACTAAAAAAAATATATTTAATAAACCTTTTCATCTTATATTCACCTATAAAATTCTTGTAATGCATTAAAATATTCAATTTACATTTATTTTTAATATTTATAGCATCAATTAATTTAATCTTTCATTAATAATGTTATTACTACATATTCAATGTGTCAAAAATAAATTTAATTATTAACTGTCTAAAAATTATACATATAGTAGAATGATGTGGGAAATCATTTTATATTTCCAGTGAATATTTATAGTAGAATTTATCTTATGTATTACACTTTATTAAAAATCGCTTAGTCATTAAAATATGATTTTAATAATTTTATCTCTTCTTTAAAAAAATAATAATAAATGTCATAATCTAATACAACTGTAAATAGTGGATCATATTTCATTACTGTGGTTGGTTTGGTTGAAATAAACTTATCTAATAGAATTATGACATGTTTTATTGTGATTATAATATCATGTTTACCTTTAATTACCCTATTTACCTCTAACCATTGTAAATAATATTCCCATGTTACTATTCACAAAAAAAAATTAATCTCATCCTATTAAAACAAATTTTACATACTGATGTCAACTATGTCTCTAATAATTTTTAAATTAAATTTAGATAAGTGGTAAGATTATGTTTTATGAAAATGTTCATATATTCCTAGAAGGTGGGTATGAGACGTAAATATGTTCAAAAAAATTAGACATCTAATTTTATTATAAAATGAATCCAATAAATTATATTTAACTTTTATAGGTATTATGATTCTATTTTAACTTAAAATAAATTTGAATAAAATAAATAATTAGTTAAATAAATAGTTTGTTTTAAACAATAACACATTGTTTTTTTACTATTCATCATAAATTGGATGTTTTTAGAAAAACACAAAAAAATCAGCCTATGCTAATTTTGTTATTACAAATTCAAAAATGAAGTCCATTTTAAAAAATATATTTTATAAAATTTTAAAAACATGTTATTACTATTCTTAATGTTTATTTTGATTGCTCGTGTTGTGCATGAACTCGACATTGCATACAACGCAAGATGTTGCATTATTCAAAGAGAAGCATACTGTGGAAGCATGTGGTGATACATTGATGGTTAGGTTCCAGTGGAATTAGACACATGTCTTTTAAACTATTTTTGGAATGTAATATTTGTTGAACTCATCCCAATTCTATAAAAGGACTATGAATTTATTCACTCACCAAATCATTGATTGTGGAATCTGTGTTCACATAAACCTAGAGACATGTGGTTGTACTAGCATGTGACTATACCCAGTTGGTACAGAGCTGTGTACATTCTGAGATAATAAAATTGTAATTATTTTATAGAGGTATATTAGAAAATATTGATAATTAATATAGTTAGTGCATAAATTAATTGATATATATGGATCTCAATTTTGGAGTAAACATCTTCTTATATCACTTTATCGATATAAAGAATGATCTAATTATATTCTTGTGTTGTGTTGGAATCATCAATAATAAGATAAAACATTGTAGAAAGATGTCATATAAGTGAATGTAACCATAATAAATTGTTAAATCCATCAATTGGTAGAAACTGACATTAAATAATGTGGAAACTCTGGTAAAATGAAATAATGAGAACATTGTCATGTATGTGTCCTCTCAGAGTGAATTTTGATTTTTTTTGGAATAAGGGAGAGAAGACCTCTACAATAAAATAGTTGATGAGTCCCTAAAGAGCATAGAAATAAGAGGTTTATTCTCCCACACAAACTAATTCTATAATCATTGGTATTTTTTATTTGAGGTGTTCTTTTGGCCATGACATTCAGTTTTTATATTCACATGGTCAACTGTTGAAGGCCCTTCTTTATTATCCAATGAAATCATGAATATTTTTTTTCATTGGTGTTAAATTGAAATATATCACATTTGATAATTCGTAATCCCCCACAATTTTGGTATCCACAGGTGATCCATAAAAAATGGTAGAATTCACATTCCCATTGGATTTGGGAAACTATGTCCAAATGAATTGTCGATAAAAACATATATAGTCAATGAATTTCATGATAAGAAACTAAATTGATCTATGTGGAATACATATACATTCATTTATCAGATATTGTCTCTGGAAAAATTATAATAATTTTAATCATTGTACTCATTGAAGTTATAACAAATCTAGTGGAATCCTATTAGATATAATGAATTGTTGAGGAAGTGGTGGTTGAATTGGTAAATGTGCTAACATTATTTATTTAGAACAAGAGGAAACAAAATCTAAATACACTATCAAACTAATAGATCCATTTTCCAATATCTCTTCAATAATATGTCCACCAAACTCAAAAACTATCCATCATGAATGATATTTAAATGATGTTATATGTGACATTAAAAATCTACCATGGCATAAAAATTTAATGAATGAATAATAAATTTATAATAATATATAATATGCTAGTTATAATGTTATTTATCTTAACACTTCGTTAGATATGGATTTCCTTACATCAATATCCTTAACTACACCTGGTTGGTACACTATCACCCACAGTTCATACAATGTATTTTGAACATGATAGAGTTGGAAATTAATTAAATCATTGAAATATATAGGGTATTATTCAAATATAATAGATTGACCATCAAATGAGATACACCTAGTATTAGTCATGTTAGAAAATACACATAGTAATACCTCCTCATATACTATTATTTTCATTAATAGTTTCAAAAACATTACATTTAATATATTCACCACATTTATGAAATTATAGAATAAATGTATTGTGATTGGATTTACAGATGAGGAAGGAAACACACTTTTTGGAGCCCTACATAATAAGGGGGATACCTCTAAGAACTATGTTTTTTTCCTATGAATCTCTGGAATTAATGTTGCAGATAAAGCATAGATTTTAATTGGAATTTTACCATTATTACAATTTAATTTCATTTTACGTTATGGTAAACCATTAATCAATTCATAAAATTATATATAATTGAATATCTTGGTAAGGTTATATACAATCATGTACATAATCAATTATAAAACTTCTAACAATACTGATAACAGGAATGTTTAAATAGATATGAGTATATTCTTATTTCAACATAAGAGAGAATTGGAATGAAAGAAATAAAATATATCTCATAACAAATTATATAATTGTGTAGTTGTTATTTTATTTCAAAAACATATTAACTACAATCCATATTAGTCGGGTGTTTGTAATTCAATGATTATCATCCCACCAATCATAGTTGGGACATAAAAATATAGATTTACACCAAATAGACACTCAAATTATGAAATCTATATCGATTTTCAGTAATTGTTTTGGTAGGATCCACTTATAAAATTTATAAAAATTAGATAATACAATTCAATATATTCATTATCCCTCAACTTTTCATTGATCTGAGTGTAACCACACTAAATGTATTTAGAAATGGTCTAAACAATGAAGTAAGATTTTCTCTACTGCATATGACTTTATGAAAAACCATATATTCCATCATCCATCAACATAATACCTAGAAGGGGCTTGGAACATATTATTATTCATTACACATATTTATTTAAGGGATATTTCAAAACAAAATGGAATTTATGGGTAAAAATAAGACAATTGATATATATATAGATATTTGTTCCATTATCATGAAGGTATTAACTCTTTAATTTCACATATTTCCATTGGGAAGCTTGTAGATTATTATAGAAATATTCAAAAGGATTGATGTTTGATATGAAGAGTAGAATGGGAAATTTCATACCATCCCAAACTATAATATTATCTCTCTTCCAGATAAATCTGATAAGAACCATCATCCATGTGAGTATCACATGATTGAAATTATAATTGAATATTCTCCAATGACTCATAAATTTTTTTTTTGAATAATTATACACATTTCATTAAGGAGACATAATTTCATGGCCACATGTATTGTTCAATGATAGGATTTATTGAACTCAGATGTTCCTAAGGAAAAAAATTAATTGATATAGAATTTTCATAGAACAAAAAGATATGATGGGTTAATCATTCATTTTTATAATATTGTTGAAACTCAAATATTTTCCAGGGATCAGAGAAATAATCCCCCCTTCTCTATGCATGATCTTCAATATATTGTTGTATATGATCTACATAATCAATATGCCTAGAATAAGTATTTATTCGCATTATGAATGAGACTTTGAGACTATGATGAACAATTATAATCTTAATATGAAACTCGCCAATAAAAACATTGTAAAATTGTTGTTCCATAAATGATACACCCCAAAACATACCAAAATGTTCTCTTGATCAGTGAACTAAACATCATATCTATCCATGCTTTTGATTGGCAAAGGATTGTCAAATTTCAAATAAATTAGTTGTTATATAATATTCATATCAATGAAAATTTCCCTTTCGATACATAATGGTTTTTTTTAATATGTATCCATTATAGTCATTACCATTATATAGAAAATGGATCTCAAAAAGTGATTTTCACTAAATTCATGTAGTATATCAAGTTAATATATGAAGGAGGCCAGTTCAATGCCTAATAAGGAGAAATTATTGTGTCAAATTTAATAATTAACGTAGACATGGTTATACATTCAAAAATATGGAACTCTTGTAGGATTATCCCCAATGATTTCCTATGACAGTCAAACATTTAATGTATAATATTTTGATAGTGAACCTCAATTCTATCGACAAGCTCAGTTAGACGTTCCACATTCTATTTAAATTTCAATCTAGAATTTACTTAGATAAATAAAGAAATTATTAATTTAGAAATTAACATATTTAATTGTAATTGAAAATAATGATGTTACTATAGATTAATGAAATCACATGATCAATATAAAGTCACATGAGCACATGATTACATTAGATTCAAAAATTGTGTGGTCAGAATAGATCTAGGTACTTATTTAATTTATTAAAAAATAAAAATTATTATGATTGTGTAATATATATAGGTATGATATGAAATATTATGAATTGGTCTATTTAATGGGGTGTTAATACTGATTTCCAAAAGTAATATGTATGTGATGGTGGCTTTAGTATGTTGTTATGTGGGTTGGTCACATGAATTAATCATGCACCTGAATCACATGAAGAAGTTACATGAATAATATTCAATTCTCCAATAAATGAGTTAGTTATTCAAAATGTTAATATGATTTGAGTGATATTATTGTGGTCCATTGGTTTTGGAATATCTAAATCACAATCTATTTATCATGGAAGACATAATGAAGACCAAAAGTCATACAATAGATTAAGGGAATGATGCATAGAACCATATACATTGAATGGGATCATCTAATTTCTTTTCATAAATCACATCAAGCGGGGATATTTTTTCACTATTTGATGAGTATAGTTTAGGAAGAGATTATAAAAATTAAAATGTAGAGTTCCGATGTAGGGATTCATGAGAATTACATAATAAAATTATTTTCAAGTGACAAAGAATTAGAATTTCCTTACAATGACTAGTTCATAGGATAATGCCTAAAACACATGATTGATTCTATTCATAGTATATGACCAAAAATATAATCAGTGGTGAAAATGTATTAAATATATGTAGGTTATATTATGTTGAATGATATACACCAATGAGTGAATTTCATATAGGATAACCTCAATACATTTCATGATTTTAAATATATAGTATTTCAATGATATGATAATGCGATCTATTATTCATGTGATACCACAATGATATATACATCGAAACAATAAGCATAATATCACCATGTGGCCCTAATTAAATTGTGAAACTAATTGATTGTGACACGGTCTTATTTTAAAGAATATAATATGTCTTCATTAATTGGAGAAAAATGGAATGTTAACTAATTTTTAGTTGAATATAGAGTTTACAACTTTTATTATGCTTTTTGTATAAAAGGATGTGCATGTGTCATGGTTGATGCTCATTTTAATTAATTCCAATTCTATAGTATTTTTATTTCAATGATCATCATCCTAATGAATTGCCTATTTGGTTGGGCCTTTAATGGGGGGTTTGTGTTGTTATAAAAAATGTTTTATAACTCTGGTGTAGAGCACTGTCTATGTTGTGGTGTTCATGTAAGATATTATAAAATGTTGTGCAGTGATAGAAATTATTAAATTATCCCTTTCCATGGTTTAATGGATATCTCATTTGACTAATGTTTAAAATTATGGATACACATTCAATTAGTAACCATTGTACATGACTATTCTCGTAGTTGTAATGTTCATGATTTTTTGGGATCCATTACAACATATCAATATGTTTTGTATTGCAGAAATATATTCTAAAGAATTTCTATAAAATCCTATGGATTGATCAACCCCTACAATTCAAACCCCTTAATCTCAAACATAGTGTAACCTAATGAATTCATTAAGAGATATTTCATACCAAAAAATCTTGTCCTCATTGATGAAATTTTAGGGGCAATCCATGGTGATTCAAGGTGAAATTATATTTCATTCAAGATTTTTATTCATATCTATTATGATGAATAATCTATCCATTTATATGTTACCATATATTTATATATTTTATTTATATAAACTCATTTTTAAAATTTATAGGTTATTTATAGGGATCCTTGAAATTTTGGATTGATCTAGTTTTTTAGGCTATGATTTTGGTATCGCTTCTAGAAAAACATTGAGATTAACACTAAATCACTTGATAAATGATTTTTTTTACACGTAAATACAAAAATTTGTTTTCTTGATATTAATCCTATGGGATGATATTTGTATCCAATTAGAACTATGTCTGATTTTGATCATGTGATTCTGTGTTAGTATCCCATTAAAACCAAATCATAATATATTCTACTTGATATTATCTTTTTTATACCTTATTGTATATGTATCATCACATTCGGGAAGACTACTTCTCGTATTATTCTTTTAAGATTTTTTGGGGTGACTTTTTGAATCCTTAGATTGGAATCATGGGTACATGACCACATGTTGACGACTCAGATGGATGGCTGGTGAGTTTTGGGAATTGGAAGTACATATTGACATTGAATAGATATGAATGGTTCTATTTATCCTCAATTCAAAACATGTTTCTCCTCAAAATAATGGTTTAAGAAATGGAGGGGTGATTTATCTTCCTTTTGTATGATTTATTGATGGATGTATAATGTGTTGATTCTATAAGTTGGGGTTTTATGTATATTATGTCGAGGTTATGAGAAATATATGGGGACATTGATCAAATGAGGGATGGATCATACTGCATTATATTGGTTATTATGATTTCTAAAGTTCATAGTGGACATACCATCATGGGGAGACAATAATCAGTTGAATATGGTTGGTTAGATGATAAGGGTGAATACACCTTACTATTTAGGGGAATCTCTACCTTAGAAGTGGTAGAGGAATATTATTTTTTTACGAAACAAATATACAAACTTATATCTTTGTTACTATTCTCACATATGAAATCATGGATTCAACTAATAGATGAAACGATAAATTGTGACAACCTATCTATTATAGAAATTAATTAGATACGATCAATGATTTTTCTATCATGGTTTGGGAATGATGTCATAAGAATTGAGTAATATTTCTATGTATAATTACATTAATTATTCATAGAATAAAAAAATATATAAATGATTGTTAATATTGTGTAATCATTAGTTTATTACTATTTTGTTTATACACATACCATTTATGGAAATAACAATGTACATTAAAAAATCATGATAATGTGTCCATGAATGAAAATGGGCCATCATATGTTTACTGAGGATATAAAACATGGAGTTCAGATTATGTTATAAGATAGAATCCTTAGTGAAGATATAATGTTTTTTAAATTTAATTTACATTTCTTATACTATTGTTTTACATGATAGTCAAGGTAAATTTGGTTTACTAATTTCAATAATTTGAGAAACCTTTATCATTTTCATTCATTGAATTACATATTTTTCTCCCACGGCACCCCAACTATTATTAACCCTTTATTGATTTATATCCCCATAATATAATTTTATAATTAAGGTAGAGTATCCCTAGAAAACCATTAATACCTTGTACATACATTAGAAAACACATTAACTTGAGGAAATATACATGTGATCCAGATCCTTTACTTTAATAGGATGGGGTAACTTTGGATTAATTGTGAGAACTTAGTATAAATATGTATTTTATTTTTCTTTTTTTTCATGACTATGTTTGTGAAAATATTTAAATTAGGTAGGCTATTTGAAGCACAATTAGTAGAATCATATACATGTCCATATTTAATTTATGTGAGTAGACTCCAAATGAACGTTGGTATGACTATTGTTATGTTTATGGATTTATGGTTTCATGCTGATCATGAGTGTGTTGAAGTGTTAAGGTTTATGGTATTATGGTGTATTCATATGTCCTATATATGATCATATGATTAGATTCCGTTTATATGATCAGTTATTTCTATGAATTGTTTTTCATTTAATTAAAATCATTCATTTATTCATTTTGATTTTATGATAATCATTGATGACATTTATATTACCTTAAATTGATCATATATATTTTTTAATATAAATATATATATTACTATGAATAACATGTTGGTACATTTAACAATTAATTAATCTTCAAATGTAATATCAGGGTTATAACTTATCATTATAGGTTATCATCGAAGTCAGTTTCACTATACAAATACCTTAGGTGTGGCTTTGATTTTCTTAGGTTTTTATCCTATGTGAACAATTATAATTATAATTATAATCTAATTAAAATTATAAAATATATTTTCTTGATGAAATATAAGGTGATAACCTATGTAATAATACACCAATGGTTTTCCAAGGGAGTTGATAAAACATGTTTGGATTGAAATTTCTAAACTAATTTCATTGGATTTGAATTGTTTTTTGATATAAATTGCCATAAAATTGAAAAGTCAGTTAAAAATATGGTTTTTATAAATAATGAATTTTATTTTATTTTAATGAATAAGATGATTATTATTATTTTATATAACTTTTTCATTTTAATTATATTGAATATAATTTTTTGAAATGTATATTTATTTTTTTCACAAGTTTATTAAAAAATTAGGAATCTGTGTCTATAGATCTACCTCAATACACAAAGACACCAATACATCCTAAGGGGGAAGGCCGATCAAGAATATATTATAGAAAGTAATTCATTTGGTGTGTGATCTAGTGGGAGAATAGTTTCATTGACGACCCTCGCATGCCGAGCGCTGTGACTGGTCCCAGATCTGTGTGTTCGTGTTAGTGTGGGAGCCATCTCAGGTAATGAAATATCACTTCTAGTGGTCATCCAATTATATTATAAAACCATGTATACCTCATATAATTTCAATGTGGGGTAAAGCACTCGGGGTAGTGTTCATCCCCTTTTAAAATCATGTGATTCGTGCCTTAATATAAAAAATCAATCCATCTCCTCCATGGATTTAATTCTTGATGTTGTTGGCCACCCACAATAACTCCATTATATCACAATAAAAAATTCAATTATTTACAATGAAGGTAATTTTCATGATATTATTATCCGTAAAAAAAACGCTTTCTCATCTTCGACCATCTCATTCCACTCTTTTTGCCACCATATTCCTATTTCATCGTTTCATCTGACTATAAAAATGATAGATGAAATAGAGGATATACACATTCACTTATAATAATTTTGATTACCTACTTCTTGACTCTTTCATTTCACAAATCCTTACATCCCATTGATGTAATTCCCTTATGTTCCCATAGATATACGACGCAGGTTTTCCCTTTCTAGATTCATTGTCCATACAGAAATTATGAATTTCAATTATACAAAATTTCAAAATTATTCCCTCTGAATCCCAAAGTATGATTTAAAAGGGAGATCATCACTGATTTTTAGACGAGTAAAAGGATAATTGGGCTTATAATAGGAGGATTTAGCTACATGTACACAATATTTTGATAGCCTGATGGTGAATTCCACTATGTAATGGTCTCATCATTTCTTCTTTGTTTAAATTTTTTTCATTTGTTTTTATGTAATTTTAATTTTAATTTTTTCAAATATTAATACAAGAATTTTAATTAGTATATAAAAGTATGTTCATCCACCCATTTTATCATAATCATCATCACAATCATCATCATCAACTTCTTCATCTTCGTACCTTCAAACAATTACATTGTTTTTTATTATATTCTTCTTCTATTTTAATCATTCAATGTGTTTATTAATTTATTTTTATTTTTTATCTTCCATCCCTCTCCCCCTTCTCTTATTTGGTTTTTATTATTTTATTCTATTAATCATATATTTTTCATGGTGAAATATTACACAGAAAAATATTAGTGGCTAACCTAACACTGGTCTTGAGGGATGTAAGTTGTGTTTCCATTTTAATACACAAATAAATTCATTTGTTTTATTTTCTTTTATGATGTGAAAATGTGTACATAACAAGTTCAGATGTTTTACAATATGAAAACTAATTCAATCTTATTTCAATTATATATTTATATCTTTTCCATTACATGAACTAAAAATATGATCTTCATTTGAAAAAGTTGAGTTGTTTTTGTGGATGAAATTACTTATACCGGAGTCTGGTCTTGGATGATGTCTCACTCTTGATTGAGTTATTCCATTAACCTTTTTTACATGAGGATGTAGAATTTATATTTCTAAATGCATTCATGATTTCACCCCATGTTTTCCAATAATAATATTTCATTCATTGTATCTTATAATTGTATTAGAATAAAAAATTTATTCAAAAACATAGAGAATGATGGAACCCATAATCCAAACCAAAAAAGGTGAAGTTTATTCTTTTATAATAAAATTATATCAAAACACATTATTATAATTTTTATCAGTTCATTTAACATATAAAATGACATTTAATTAATAGAATAAATAAAATCAAATACAAAGATATTATTTCTGTGAATTCGATTATGTAATTGAATAAATATAAACCTCCTCAATTTAGAAATCATTTTTCAGCCTATATGCTATATTAGAAAGTAAATATTCTTTTTCCCATGATACACAATAGGAATTCCTTAAAATTAAACCCATTACCCTTGAGAAAATCTATATTTCATATTAAATTTACTATTTTTATAGTTATTATTTATATATTTCATTGAATCCCCATTAAAATTATTTACCAATATTATACAAATTATTATTTATTTATTTCATGGAATAATTAGTCACAGGTGCCTGAGAATCATGAATAATAGACCAGTTATGAAAAACACATAGGTGAAAGAACACTTTTTTGAATTATCTTAGTCAACAAAATATAGAGATTACATTATATATATATTTTTGTGGACCCACAAGCCAAATTATGAAATATATGGAATTATATGACCTAATCATGTATAAAAAAGTGACCCTCAAACAACTAGTGGTTAATGCGTTTTCTTGAGAGTTAACTGAATTCTGGGATTACAACCCATAATTTTATTAATAAATGGACAAGACATGAGTAGAGTGTTCATTATTTCCCCATCATCATTGATGAGATTTTATAGGTGAAATATTATGAAAATGTATACAATAATTGTTTATATGGACAATTTATATAGATTAGTGGCACATTGAATGACTTATTACGAAACATAGAATGGATAGTTGTATATTTTCATGCATCATCCGAGCATACCTAACCTGAATTTTATTAAAATTTGAGGAACAAATTTATATCCCTATTTTTTATAAGGGTTTCCAAGAAGTCCCATGCTCAATTATTGTCCCCATCCTTGGAATTTAAATAACCAAATTTGAGGATGCAAAATAATGTATTTGAGTGGATTCATAATGGGGATGACATTATTGATTAGTTATGGTTGGGGTCTGATCAACATAAAATCACACCCCTGCACATTGGCATGATAAATTACCTGACATTAAATGTATTTAAGATACATCCCAATGGTGTAAAAGGCTGTGGATAAATGTTGTCACGACCCGTCCTCGGGGCCCGTGCCGTGACTACCCCAAGCCCGCCTTCCATAGGCCAGGGGCTGGCGACTAGCACCAAGGCGTAAATCCCTGTAGAAAGGGAAGGCATTGCCTTTGAAATGTAAGCAAACACCACAGAGTAAGCAAGCAGAAAATAAACACTAAGTAAGAACAGAGTACAACTGAAAGTGCGAAAAAGTAAATGGGCCAGTATACAAACCCAAACTGAAAGTTAAGTACAACTTGAAAGGAAAAACAGAAACTATAAAGTAAAAGCCGCTACTCTGAGCTGTCCACTGGAAATCCCACATGAAGAGTGGGTACAGATAGATCCACTGCTCCTCGGGTCCCGCCGTCCGCTCCTGGCACGTCCCGCCCAGTGGTCCACCTCCAGGTACCGTTCTGCTCTGCAAGCCTTGGCCATGATCAACGGTGTCCGTCGTCTGCAACAAACACAATGTTGTGCAGGCATAGCCCGTGCAGGGGTGAGTATAATCTACTCAGTAGAGACCCCTAGACCCCTGACGGTCTCCCAAAATCCACAAAGGATAAACCACAAAGGAAGATACAATCACGAAGTAACAACCGACACTACTTAGGTATATGCCCATACATATACCTAAGTCATCAATTCCAATACACTCCAACCTCCGAGCCCAAGTAAAACTCAGTCCACACAGGAAAGTAAACATATTCCACACAGGAAGCAAAATGTAATCCACACAGGATAGCACAACACAATCCACATAGGAAAGCAACAGGATTCAGCTGACACAGGTATACATCTTCGAAAGACGATAAAGATGATCTCTGATCCATCTAAGTCGTCGGACCCACGAAGTATCGATAGGTAACTAACCCCCGCAAAGACCCACACAGGATCGGGCCCACACAGGACCTGTAGGCGCTGGTTCACACAGGACCACTGAGCGCAATGACCCACACAGGATCGGGCCCACACAGGACCTGTAGCACTGATCCACATAGGATCGCTGAGTGCTGTAGTCGTCGTCGAATCCACCAAGGATCTCTGTACTATCGTCGTCGCAGTCACAGTATTAGTAGCAGTAGCATTAGCAGTCACAGTCGCAGCCAGCTCTAGGGTTCCCGCACACAGCAAGCTCGTTCGGGAGGGTACGATCCACGAGCCAAGAGGATGATACATCATCTGTCACATAGTCCAGAGTTGATGTATCCAAAAGTTCCGTATCGCCAACATGAACTCAACGTCGCAGACGGCGCATCAATCGGACACCCGGTCTGAGAGTTATTGGCTTTTTCATCCCTGGGGCCCGGTTGGTTTTTAAGGTAAAACCAACCCGACCGTACTCCACCTGCGTCCAAACCTCGGGCGGAGTATTCCAGAAGATCCGTCTCACTAAGAGGAACACAAAAAAGCTGACGACACGTCAATCGGACATCTGTAGCTCAAGTTATGAGCGTTTCCGCTCCGAGGGCCCGGTTGGTTTCGTATACGAACCAACCCGGCCAAACTCAAAGTATTCCGAAACTTTGAGTGCGATATACCGAATTGACCGTCTCGATCCAAGGATCGCATCACCGTTGGCGGTTCGTCAATCGGAGGTCCGAAGTTCATGTTATGGTCAAAAGACCGAAGTCGATTCAAAAACTGGGGGTCCGGGTCCAGGCCGACACGGCCCGGCCGACGGCATGGTCCGGCGTAGCCCGACACGACGGCGCGGTCCGGCGCAGAGGCACGGTCCAGCGCGACGGCACGGCCGGTGCGCCGCTCGGGTGCCACGCGCAGGGGGCAAAGCCCCCGCTCTTCCTGCTGGCAGCGTGGCTGGATGTTGCGCCGTGGATCAACGGCCCCCCCTCGTGGGGGCCGGCCTTTGAGAAAAACAGGGGGGGCGCTGCCCCCCCCCCTTGGTGTAACCGTGCCCCCCCCATTATGGGGGGCCAGGTTTGGCCATCCGGGGGAATTAATTCCCCCGGTTCTTCTGTATTCTGGCCGGCCTGACCTGGTCGGCTGGTCCTTCCCCCTTTCCGGCTTCCGACACCGGTGGCCCTGCTAGCCGCCGGTCTTCTCGTTCCGCCGCGGCCCGGAACCGGCCGCGACCTTCATCGTCCGGCGCGGTGCGACGGCACCGCGCCCCTCCGCCGCAGCCCCGCTCCAGCCGCGGCGCCTTTGGTTTCCTTCGACGTGGCGCGACGGCGTCGCGTTCATTATAATCTTTCCATGGCGCAGCGCGCCAGCGCCGCACAACTATAACCGTGCGATTCCCACGTGGTGCGACGGCACCACTCCATCTCGTTCATCCACAAGAAAATAGTAGTATTCAAGAACAAAGGAGGAGGTATTCGTCCGTGTTTGTGCGATCCGACCCCCCTCTCGTTATACGATAACACATAAACTTTTATCCTCAAGTTTGTCATGCTAGAACCAAGAACAAGAATAAATAAATAATCAATAACAATCCCCTACCTCTGTTTCAATAACGATGCTCGTCAACGACCCGCAGAAGACGAGCGTCGCGGTGGTCGGCGTCGCGGAAAAAGGACGTCGATGTCGTGAAGCAAGGATTCAAAGTTCTTTGACGGCGATTTCGTCGCGGGAAACCGTCGCGGAAGAGATGATGTGGAAGAAGTACGTCGTCGGTGTCGCGGAAGACGGTTCCCAAGAATGTGGCGTTCTTCATCGATGTCTGAAGGTTCTTCGCGTTCTTCGTCAAAGTTTGAAGAAGAAGAAGAAAGCTCCAAATTCTCTCAAGATTTTCTAGAGAATTCTAACCCAAAAAAAAATAAGCTATTGTCATATTTTATTTACTCAACCAAACCATTTTGAAATTCAAAGGTTTGAAATTAAACAACTCCACCCATTTAATATCCCAACTTGTCAAGTTCATTAAAAGGGGAGTTTAAGGGAGTTTAAAAAAGGAGGTGAAGAGTTATGCTTCATGTGGGCCCCACCACACTTAATCCTCCCATGGGAGGTTAAGTGGATGTGGGTCCCACCTTTAACTCCCTTTGGGAGAATATAAGCAACAAGTTAAAATAAAAATTTGTATACCACAATTTTTAATTAACTTATTCTAAACTCCCAAAAACTAACTCTCAACCCGCAATAAACGCAACCTCGGAAAAGGTCTACTTAAGAGAATATCAGCGCTGCAAGTTCATCGGTGCCCTCAGAATTTGATTCCGGGCACCGGTTAAAAAGTTAGAAATTCCCGCTCGTTCGTTCACTGAACGTACCCGAGCCAAACTTTGGAAATTTATTCCGGCACTCCGGGCCTCGGAATCAGGTGCCGTCAGAAACCGCGTTCTTGAAAACTTCCAAAGAAAATTAAGAAAAAATTTCCCTTGAATTTTACGGGTCTTTACATTACTCCCACCTCACGGACTTACATCCCAGTAAAGATACATCAAAAACTAGGGATACAAATGAGGGTACTGAGGATGCATCTGAGCCTCCCGCTCCCATGTTCTCTCGTGGAGGTTCCCGTGCTTCCATCTGATGCGCACAAGAGGAATCGATCGTCCATGTAGGACCCGCTCCTGTCGATCCTCGATCTCCACCGGAATCACCGTAAAAGTCGCCCATCGTCAACGTCAGGCTCCCCATGGTCAATAATGTGTGTCGGGTTGTGCACGTATCTCCTCAGCTGAGACACGTGGAAGACGTTGTGCACCCGGTGCAACTGAGGTGGTAGAGCCAGGCGATAAGCCACCTCGCCAATCCTGCTGAGGACATGGAAGGGTCCTATGAAGTTCAAAGATAACTTGCCTCCTCGGCCAAATATCTGTATACCACGTCGAGGTGAGACCCGCAAGAAGACGTGGTCGCCATCCTCGAACACTAGTGGCCTTCGCCTCCTGTCAGCGTATGACTTCTTCCGGCTCTGAGCTGTCCTCATCCGCTCCTGGATGACTTGGACCTTCTCTATCATGGCCTGGACCATCTCCGGTCCCACAAGTGCTGACTCACCAGGGTCTGTCCAGCACAAAGGAGATCTACAAGGTCGGCCGTACAACGCCTCGTACGGTGTCATACCGATGGTGGAGTGGTAGCTGTTGTTGTACGCAAACTCCACCAAGGGTAGGTGGTCCCCCCAGCTACGACCAAAGTCGAGGACACATGTGCAGAGCATGTCCTCGAGAGTCTAGATGGTCCTCTCCTTCTGACCATCCGTCTGAGGGTGAAAGGCTGTGCTCAGACGTAGCTGCGTCCCGAATGCCTCCTGTAACCCCTTCCAAAGCCGGGAAGTAAAGTGAGCATCTCGATCGGAGACGATTGATGATGGCACACCGTGGAGCTTCACAATCTCCTAAACGTAGATAAGTCCCAAGATCTCCACTGAACCCTGCTCTCTGATGGGTAAGAAGTGTGCCAACTTGGTGAGTCGGTCAACAATCACCGAAATGGAGTCGTGACCTCTGGAAGTGCGTGGAAGTCCAGTCACGAAGTCCATAGATATACCATCCCACTTCCACTCCGGAACCTCCAAGGGTTGTACCAAGCCTACTGGTACCTGATGCTTTGCCTTCACCTGCTGGCAGGTGAGGCATCGAGAAACGAACTCTACTACAACCTTCTTCATGCCCGGCCACCAGTGCTGTCGTCTGAGATCCTGGTACATCTTCGCCACTCTAGGATGTACTGCCAAAAGAGAAGTGTGAAACTCTCTCAGCACCTCCTCCCACAAGGCGACTGGTACCATGGTACGTCTTCTGAAAAGGATTTCGTGCTCTGCTCCAAGGGAGAAACCATCGGGTGCCTGTCCCAAGGATATCTGTGCCCACCGTGTCTCACTGTCAGCGTCCTCATGCTCTGCCTCTCTGACCTGCTGCAGTAGTGGAGGGGTGACTGTGAGAGACTGAAGGAAGGCTTCTTCATCTCTATCCACGAAGGATATCAGTAAAGTGGCTAGCTGCTCCGTCACCTCCTCAAGTAGCGGAATGCCCATCCTCCTACTGAGGACATCGGCTACTACGTTCTCCTTCCCAGGAGTATAGACTATCTCAAAGTCATAGTCCTGGAGGAACTCAATCTATCGCCGATGTCTCAGGTTCAGGTCCTTCTTCGAGAAGATATACCTGAGACTCTGATGATCAGAAAATACTGTAAAGCGCTCGCCCATCAGGTAGTGTCGCCATGTCTTCAGAACGAAGACTACTGCTGCTAAATCCAGGTCATGGGTAGCATAGTTCTGCTCATGCGGCCTCAACTGACGTGATCCATAGGCGATCACTTCCCACTCCTGCATCAGAACACATCCGAGTCCGGTCCCTGATGCATCTTAGTAGACTACGTACCCTACTCCCTCCTCAGGAAACCTCAAGATAGGTGCGCTGGTCAATCTCTGTCTCAGCTCATGGATGCTATGCTGACATCTGTCTGACCACACGAAGGGTTTCCCCTCTTCTTCAAAGCTATGAGTGGTTTCGAAACTCTAGAGAAGTCTGGCACGAATCTCTGATAGTATCCAGCCAGTCCCAAGAAACTCCGAACCTCAGTCACGCTCCTGGGTGGCTCCCATGCTAACACAGCCTCGATCTTCGCAGGATCCACTGCAACTCCCGCCTCAGAGATGACGTGTCCCAAGAAGTGGACCTCACGTATCCAGAACTGGCACTTCGAGAGCATACCATAAAGTTGGTGCTCTCGGAGTGTGTCTAGTACAACTCGTAAGTGGTATGCATGTCCTCCTCAGTCGTCGAGTAAATCATAATGTCGTCAATGAAGACCACGAAAAACCGATCAAGGTATGGCTGAAAGATATTGTTCATGAGGGCCATGAACACTGCTGGAGCATTGTTTATGCTGAAAGGCATAACCAAGAACTCATAGTGGTCATACCGACATCTGAAGGCCGTCTTCTGCACGTCCTCATCTCTGACTCTGTGCTGATGATAGCCTAACCTGAGGTATATCTTCGAGAACCACCGTGCTCCCTTGAGATGATCAAAGAGGTCATCAATCCTCGGTACCGGATACTTGTTCCTCACTTTCACCTGGTTCAGACGATGATATTCAACACAAAGTCGCATGCTCCCGTCCACCTTCTTGGCAAACAAAATCGGGGAAGCCCAGGGTGAAACACTGGGTCGGATGAACCCCTTGCCCTGCAAGTCCTCCAACTGTACCCGTATCTCTCGAAGCTCGGTGGGGGCCATCCGATATGCAGAAGTCGATATTGGGGATGTCCCAGGGTACAGGTCAATATAAAAGTCTACCTTTCTGCGAGGAGGTAGCCCTGGAACGTCGTCGGGAAAAACATCCGAAAACTGATCCACCATTGCAGGAAAACCAGGACTCCGCAAGTCAACTGCTCTAAGGATGAGGCTAGCCGAATGATGAGTGATGGGTTGTCCTCTCCTCCACGGAAATCCATCATGTGCTGCAAAGGCTCCCTTCTCTCCGGTGAAGGTGAACCTGCTCCCGTCGGTGCGTACACATCGCACCTTGCGCCTAAAACAGTCAATATGGGAATGGACCATAGATAACCAATCCATGACCAAGATGACGACGTAAGGCCTCGACGCTGCTACAAGAAGATCCCAGCCGAAGCTCTCGCCTCCTAGAGTAAGCTCACACTACCGACACTAGTGCGTAATCGTCGAGTCTGCTCCCGTAGGAGTCTCTAGTAGTAAGGATCGAGCCAACGGCTCTGTCGAATTCTCTGAGCTCCGAACAAGGGCAGTGGCTATGAAAGAGTGACTCGCTCCTGTGTCTATAAGTACTACAGAAAGGGTGGAATAGACACAGATAGTACCTCGAATCATCTCTGGCGCGCCGTGGTCGTAGGCCTCTACTGCCTGGAGCTGTGCCTGTCTCTGCCCGCCAGCTCCCTGTGGTCGGGGTGGACCTCCTGGTGGTGGTGGTGGCAGATCCTCGAAGCGTCGCCCACCACTTGCTGCTCGGACAGCTCCTCTGGCTCGTCCGCCTCCTCCCTGCGGACCGCCACTGTCGACCCTCTGCCTCTGCCTCAGTGGTCCCTAAACCGTCTGCTGCTCCTTGGCACGGCGGGTCGGGCAGTCACGAGCCATGTGGCCCTGCCCGCCGCACGAGTAGCACTGTCTGCCTCTCGAAAGACTGGCTCTGCGCTGTGTGCCCCGCACTGCTGAGCCAGTGTCCTGAGGTCGTCTGCCTGATGTTCTGCTCTGCCTGGACCCCTGAGTCATCCGTCAACTGCCTGCTGCAGATGACTCTGCCACGTTCCGCCCTGCGGTGGGTCTCGGTGCTGGTGTAGACTCATCAAGGAAGCTCTCGATCAAAAGGGACCGCTCCAGTACTCATGTCTGAGTCGGTATGCTGAGGGAGATCAGCGATGCCCTGATCTCGTGTCTCAAACCCTGCTCGAAGGTCCGGGCCCAGATAAATGGGTCCCGTACCATGTCGGTCGAGTAGCGCAAGAGATCAGTAAATCTCGTTGAGTACTGAGCGACCGTCATGCGGCCCTGCCGCAGCTGAAGAAGCTCCTGGATACGCACCGCACGAAGGGTGGCTAGGACTAACTCCCAGCGGAAGAGGCTCTCAATGTCCTTCCATAGTAGAGATGCCTCATCGTGCACCTGGAGCATCGAGCTCCACCATCGGCCTGCTGCTGCGTGCAGTAGGCTCGCAGCGAGGATCACCATGAGGTCTGCAGGTGTCCTCACTAGCCTAAAAACTCGTACCACTTCCTCCAGCCAGTCCTCTACTGCCTGGGGGTCCGTCTCCCCACGAAACCTGGGTGGTCGCAGGCGCTGAAACTCATGCAGTGCGCTGAGGCGATGTGAATCGTCAACGGCTGGTGCTGGAAGCATCGGTGGCTCGACGGGTAGAGCTACCGCCGGTGCCACTACTGACAAAGGGCCCTACACTGAGGCCTCATCGCTCGGTGGGCTGTCGTCACACTCGACTCTCGGAATCCTAGCTGGCTGTCATCGTGGGGCCATCCTGAAAATGAAACAGGTGCGCCATGGTCAGAACAGTATACCTGGTGAGCTGATATAAAGTAATCACAAAGAAAACTTTGAAACACACACGCAATCAATTTTTTCATGCATTAAGTCGGAAATCAGAAGTCAGGGTCCGGGTTTATGGATACGTCGGCCGCCGCACCAACACTGGACTCCCTGGACTGACAACCACACTTAATACGCTAAACATTATTGCTTCCCATAGTAAAGATCAGAGTTTGCGGTAGAACTGAACTCCTCTAATACCAATTTGTCACGACCCGTCCTCGGGGCCCGTGCCGTGACTACGCCAAGCCCGCCTTCCATAGTCCAGGGGCTGGCGACTAGCACCAAGGCGTAAATCCCAGTAGAAAGGGAAGGCATTGCCTTTGAAAAGTAAACAAACACCACAGAGTAACCAAGCAGAAAAGTAAACAATAAGTAAGAACAGAGTACACTGAAAGTGTGGAAAAGTAAATGGGCCAGTATACAAACCCAAACTGAAAGTAAAGTACAACTCGAAAGGAAAAACAGCCACTGTAAAGTAAAATTCGTTACTCCGAGCTGTCCACTGGAAATCCCACCTGAAGGGTTGGTACAGATAGCTCCACTGCTCCTCGGGTCCCGCCGTCCGCTCCAGGCACGTCCCGCCCAGTGGTCCACCTCCAGGTACAGTTCTGCTCTGCAAGCCTCAGCCATGATCAATGCTGTCCGTCGTCTGCAACCAACAGAACGTAGTGCGGGCATAGCCCGTGCAGGTGTGAGTATAAGCTACTCAGTAGGGACCCCGAGACCCCTGAAGGTCTCCCAAAATCCACAAAGGATAAACCACAAAGGAAGATACAATCACGAAGTAACAACCGATACTGCTTAGGTATATGCCCATACATATACCTAAGTCATCAATTCCAATACGCTCCAACCTCCGAGCTCAAGTACAACTCAGTCCACACAGAAAATTAAACGTATTCCCCATAGGAAGAAAAACGTAATCCACACAGGATAGCACAACACAATCAACACAGGAAAGCAACAGGATTCAGATCACACAGGTATACATCTTCGAAAGACGATAAAGATGATCTCTGATCCATCTAAGTCGTCGGACCCACGAAGGATCGATAGGTAACTAACCCCCGCAAAGACCCACACAGGATCGGGCCCACACAGGACCTATAGGCGCTGGTTCACACAGGACCGCTGAGTGCAATGACCCACACAGGATCGGACCCACACAGGATCGGGCCCACACAGGACCTGTAGCACTGATCCGCGTAGGATCGCTGAGTGCTGTAGTCATCGTCGAATCCACCAAGGATCTCTGTACTGTTGTCGTCGCAGCCACAGTAGTCGTAGCAGTAGCAGTAGCAGTAGCAGTAGCAGTCACAGTCGCAGCCAGCTCTAGGTTTCCCGTACACAGCAAGCTCGTTCGGGAGGGTCCGCTCCACGAGCCGAGAGGCTGATACATCAGCTGTCACATAGTCCATAGTTGATGTATCCAAAGGTTCCGTATTGCCAACAGGAACTCAACGTCACAGACAGCGCGTCAATCAGACGCCCGGTCTGAGAGTTATTGTCATTTTCGTTCCAGGGGCCTGGTTGGTTTTTAAGTCAAAACCAACCCGACCGTACTCCACCTACATCCAAACCTTGGGCGGAGGATGCCGAATGATCCGTCTCACTATGAGGAACACAAAAAAGTTGATGGCACGTCAATCGGACGTCCGTAGCTCAAGATATGAGTGTTTCCGCTCCGAGGGTCTGGTTGGTTTCGTATACGAACCAACCTGGCCGAACTCAAAGTATTCCAAAACATTGAGTGCGATATAACGAATCGACCGTCTCGATCCAAGGATCGCATCACCGCTTACGGTTCGTCAATCAGAGGTCCGTAGCTCATGTTATGGGCAAAAGACCGAAGTCGATTCGAAAACGGGGGGTCCGGGTCCGGGCCGACCCGGGCCGACCCCCCATGGGTCGGCCCGAACCGGGTCGACCCGACCCGGCCCGGCCGGCGGCGTGGCCCGGCGCGGCGGCGCTGTCCAGTGCGGCGGCGCGGCCGGGGCGCCGCTCGGGGGCCACGCGCGGGGGGCAAAGGCTCCGCTCTTCCTGCGGGCGGTGCGGCTGGATACCGCGCCGTGGATCAACGAACCCCCCTCGTGGGGGCCTGCCTTTGGGGAAAACGGGGGGGGGAGCTGCCCCCCCTTGGTGTTACCCCCCCCCCCCCATTATGGGGGGCCGGTTTTGGCCAGACGGGGGAATTAATTCCCCCGGTTCTTCTCTCTTCCGGTCGGCCCAACCTGGTCGGCCGGTCCTTCCCCCTTTCCGGCTTCCGACACCGGCAGCCCGTCTAGCCGCCGGTCTTATCGTTCCGCCGCGGCCCGGAACCGGCCGCGACCTTCGTCGTCCGGCGCGGTGCGACGGCACCGCGCCCCTCCGCCGCGGCCCCGCTCCGGCCGCAGCACCTTTGGTTTCCATCGACGCGGCGCGACGGCGTCGCGTTCATGATAATCTTTCCATGGCGCGGCACGACGGCGCCACGCAACTATAGTCGTGCGATTCCCGCGTGGTGCGATGACACCACGCCATCTCGTTCATCCACAAGAAAATAATAATATTCAAGAACAAAGGAGGGGGGATTAGGCCGTGTTTGTGCGGTCTGGACCCCCTCTCGTTAGACGATAACACATAAACTTTTATCCTCAAGTTTTTCATGCTAGAACCAAGAACATGAATAAATAAATAATCTACAACAAACCCCAACCTCGGTTTCAAGAACGATGCTTGTCAATGACCCGCGGAAGACGAGCGTCGCGGTGGTCGGCGTCGCGGAAAAAGGACGTCGATGTTCGGAAGCGAGGATTCGAAGATCTTTGACGGCGATTTCGTCGCGGGTAACCGTCGCATAAGAGATGACGCGGAAGAAGTATGTTGTCGGTGTCGCGGGTATGGTGTCGCGGAAGACGGTTCCCGAGAACGTGGCGTTCTTCGTCGATGTCCGAAGGTTCATCGCGTTCTTCGTCAAAGTTTGAAGAAGAAGAAGAAAGATCCAAATTCTCTCAAGATTGTCTAGAAAATTCTAACCCAAACAAAAATAAGCTAAGTTCTTATTTTATTTACTCAACCAAACCAGTTTGAAATTCAAAGGATTGAAATTAAACAACTCCACCCATTTAATATCCCAACATGTCATGTTCATTAAAAGAGGAGTTTAAGGGAGTTAAAAAAACGGAGGTGAAGAGTTATGCTTCGTGTGGGCCCCACCACACTTAATCCTCCCAAGGGAGGTTAAGTGGATGTGGGTCCCACCTTTAACTCCCTTTGGGAGAAGTTAACCAACAAGTTAAAATAAAAATTTGTATTCCACAATTTTTATTTAACTTATTCTAAACTCCCAAAAACTAACTCTCATCCCGCAATAAACGCAACCTTGGAAAAGGTCCCCTTAAGCAAATATCGGCGCTGCGAGTTCATCGGTGCCCTCATAATTTGATTCCGGGCAGCAGTTAAAAAGTTAGAGATTCCCGCTCATTCGTTCACTAAACGTACCGGAGCCAAACTTCGGAAATTGATTCTGGGCACTCCGGGCCTTGGAATCAGGTGCCGTCAGAAACCGCGTTCTTTTAAAATTCCAAAGAAAATTAAGAAAAAATTTCCCTTGATTTTTACGGGTCTTTACAAATTCCAAGGGACGAGATAAAATTGTGGGATGATTTTTCCTCTGAAAAAAACAATTAAACAATTTAAAACCAAAATACCACTACATGATGTATAATAACGATGTAAAATATCATAGTAATACAATTATATAAAAAATATAACTAAAAATGTGAACTAAAGGTGATGATAAAAAACAATAATGTTTGTAGAAGAATTACAAAACCACAAAAATATAAAGAATCCAATACTTGAATCCATATCGCCAAACAATCACCATTTTTCAACTCTACAAAAAAGACCATGTATCATGATTCCCCAATAATGAAGAGTGATTCATTTCTTTTAATGTCTCCTGATAAACAATATTGGAAAAATCAGAAAAGTGAAATAACATGGGTGAGTAATGATACAAAATATTCTTTCTCAAAATTACATCCATACTCACACCACTAGGATATAACATGTTGTAAAATTTATATAAATTTAATATATGTAACATTTGAAAACAGTTCATATGAATTCTGAGAAGTTTCACACAAAAACATTATCCATAAAAAATGACTCCAAGGATTAGAAACAAAGAAATACCCAAAATCGACTTCAAAATTTTTATTTGGTCATAATACATTCCATTACACATATCGACACATCCAACTATTCATGAAACCATCAATATACCAATACATTCATTTGTTGAGTAATATTTTCACTATGCTATAACTTAATGGACCATTATGACTGGAGAAATTTCACACCCATAACTATACTAACAATGATAGGGGATACTTAATAACCTTATTTGTCGAAAATTAACATGAAAAAAATGAAAAAAATTTATTCCACAAACCATGAAAACTCAATCATTTTAAAAAATTATTTATAAACCCCTAATTTAATTGAAAAAAATAATAGAAATTCATTTCAATAAAATAAACCATTCATTACAAAATTATGTCCCAAAAACCATTATAATAAAAATAACCTTTATAATATACAATTTTCCATGAATCAAGAAAATATAACCTATTAAAATGTCAATTTAAAAATAATGTTATCAAAATTTAATTTTTATAAATTACAATGTTTTTCACAATACCATAAACCATTACAAAAGAATGGTTCCACTAAGCAATTTCACATTAAATTAAAAAAAACTTTCAAGAAAAATAGTAATTTTGAATCTAATACTTCTAGTTATAAATATAGGAGTCGATACTAAATCCACCTAACAGATATTGTTTTGTAATAATTAAGAATGATTAGAAAAATCCATCGAATCCAGGTTGAATTTCAAATAACCCACATTATTTCTATTTCACTATTCTAAAAAATTCCATTTCTGGGCACGATTTTCATAAAACAACATATATCTATCTAATATAATTCTATATCTAAAATATTTAGAGATATATGGATGTATATCTAAGGAAAACCAAGAAAACTACCAAAATGACGACTTATTATGAGAATTGGGCTTCAACTCACAAATAAACACTTCTAGATCACATATAACTTGATTCTGAAGGTATCTAATTCCATTTGGAAGAAAAATATGTATTTGGGGTTCATTTAGAAACAAAATATGGCGTCAAACAATATCCTAACCAATATGGAATTTTTTGGAAATTTATTTAAACCATGAATGGTTAGTCTCATGGTTAGTGTAATCTCTCACTAACCATGGGCCAAAATATGACTCAAGGAAGACCCAACACTATTGTCTCACATGGCTACAAATACTATATAAAACCCATGAAAAAGTTCAATGTACCACTATTCATGGTTTATCCTGGGTGGATGTATGTTTTGGACAAACTATTTGCCTTCAAATGTGGATTCCAATTATCCGTTGACTCATTCGGCATAAAATCTTTTAAGAGATTTATGGTCTCTAAAAAATATCTTCAAACCATAAACCAATATAATAGCCCCAAATATATTCCAATGTTCTTTGAAACACTCCCAAACATCACTAAAACAATTCATATACATAAATTACATAAATTTTGGGTTGCATATTTGAATCTAGGGGTCCTAAGCTCTCCTCTCCATGGGCCTTTCAATATTCAGAAAGTATAAATCCATGATTTAAATGAATGTGATGTGGCTATTTATGTTTCATTTACTTCTCATGTTCCCATGTGTCATCAGGATTCTCACCATGTTTCCAAAAAATCCATAAATTAATTATTATTTCCCAACATAAATCATTCTCTAGGCTATCAACAATCTGTACTCACACGTGAAATAAAGAAGAATCTCTCTCTTGGTCAACAAGATCACATCGAATCACATGGTCAGGATCAAAAAAATACAATTTCAGAAGAGTTTCAGGGAACACAATATGCACAAAAATGAACCGTAGTGGAAATTCCAACAAATTTTCACCTTCCTAACCTATTCATGTATATCAATATGACATATGTATAAATGAGATAGATTTACCTACATCCCAAAATGTTGATTTTCAACACATAGAGAGATCCTCATTAACACATGATCACTAACCTCGAATTAAAATCGTCAACGATGATTATCCACATTACAATTTTTTGGACTCCATGCCATCTCCATCCATTTCCTTATCAACACAATATTCTAAATTGTCTCTGGAATTGGGATCAGACTAGTAATTGATGTTTCACTTATTTCTACCCAACAATGTGTAGAGTGAAAAGAAAACCTATACAGTGGTTTAAAAATACACATATGAATTGAGGCTTGATAATTGTTGTTTTATGAAATCCGTAGGAATGGTATCTGATCATTCATGATCCACAAAAATCAATTACATAATCCTACAGAATATCTTCCAATGTTTATATAATCCTTGTAGATTTCCCATCAATATGAAGAAGAAATTTCATTCTCATTATAAATTGTGTTCCATTTAGTTTATGTATGTGTTTATAGAAATTATTTGTATACCTCAAATTCCTATATGACACAAAAAATTGGGAACCCATGATTATTTACAACATCTTGGATTTATATTTTTGATATGTCCTCTATTTAATGAGATTCATTAATAAGGATGAAATGAGAAGATTTTATTATATGATTTACAATCACCCATATGAAATCATGTTTCCAAACTATTCTTGGGAGACCCCATAAAAAATATGAGGATATCATCTCCAATTACCAAATTGGTATAGTTGAAGAATGAAATTTAACTTTTGGTCACTGATAATATACCTTATCTTTTTTACAATTTATGAATCTAAAAACAATGTCAACCAAATTACATATCATACTCACCCTAAAAAATTGTACATTCAAAAAATTATATATATTTTTTATTAAATGATGATTAACCCATATTGAATGGTGGTAATAATAAAGAGATTTTTTCAGAGAACACATAGGTACTACCATTGGACTTAGGAACCACAACACTGAAATCTCATCTAGCCTCTAATCCTAAATGGCTTCTAAATCATTATATTTTTACCACAATGTAATACATTCTGAATTGGACATCTGTGACTCATTATCTATCACATCCAAATAAGGAACAAATAAAACTAGAATGAAGTCCCCAACAGCACCTCATTCTTCACATTACTTGGGTGACATCATCTTACACCGATAAAAACCACAATTCATCTGAAACTTAATCTTCCAACTGATCCTATGAGTTTTTTTAAATCATCGGCCACTAAATCTCCCTTCCCCATTCCATAAATCATGTCAAATTAAAAAAAATTTAGATAATCTATCAATCTTCATTTTCTCAAGTTAGAATAAATTAGTGAAAAAAATTTGTTTTAGGCTCTTATGATCTATAAAAATAGTAAATTTATCACAAATGAGGAAATGATACCATATATTCATAGTATTGACTATGAAATATGGATAAAATTAATTTTTTGGGTTATTTCTATTTATTCTAGTAACATTTTTTATAAATATGCAACAACATGTTCTCCTGGAATGAGAAAAAGACTCTATACTAAACCCAAAAAATCAAAATACACCACATACCATGGTCCTGATTCCAAAATAATACATATTTCAATTTATGAATAGAGAACATTATACTCTTGAAAACAATCCTTATATTACTTATTCCATTCGTATGGAAAATTCTTCCTAGTAAAAGATTTCATCTGTGTGGTCAGTTATAAAAAATAATGTATAAAGTGTCCATAGTAACTAGCTAGAATATGGAAATTGGGTATATTGAAGACATCCTATAGAGGAATCCAAGAGATAAAATCTTCTATCTATTAAGGATTCAAAGAAAAACAATTTTATGTTATTAAATTTCCATGGAAATTTACCTATTTTATTCAAAAAACAATCATTTATAATATTTCATGTGGTCAATGATCCAACAATATTTCAAACTCTATTGTAATGTGTTTGCTGATTCTTATCCATTGTCCCTAAATACACCAATATTTCATGCTAAAACACAACCACAAATGTATCTAAATATTCTTGAAATATGTGAGTTAATATTTCCTTACATAAATTTGGTAAATTCTTAAACTATAAGACATTATGACATATTCATAATGGATATATCTATTCTTCAAAGCTATCATTGGAATAGAGACCATCTGAACAAACAAATTGTTGATATCCTAATACCATGTATTTTTTGGAGAACAAATGATACCCCCTAAATTTATTTAATAAATCATAAATTATTGTGTGTGGATACCAATTCATAAAAATAAAATTATTAATCATACATTAATACACACACAATTGAAGAGCACATCCTAATTTTTGAGAAACAACAGCAGTTCTTCCCATTGATATGTTCTCATATGAATGAATCCATTTTTACGTCTCTTCCATCTGCAATTTCAATTCCCTTAACTATTTTGTTTCTATTTGGTTAGACAGAAGGTCAATAATATTTTTCCTTGAATTGAGATCTATAATAAAATCCCCATATCTTATTGGTGGATACCTTATAAACGTTTTTTGGAAAACAACAAGAATCTAATCAAAAACTACAAGAAAACTTATATCCACGTTATATTCAATCGATTGAATATTAAACATTGAAAATTGTTATTGTATCATTTCAACTACTGGAACCCACATTATATATTATTGGACATCCATATCAAATACATATACATCTAATATAATTTTAACTCAATCAATAATTATAAAAAATTATCTATACACAAAATATCATCCACCATTGTGACCTAGAAGAATTTGAAATTTGAAAACAGAAGGAATCATCTAAACATTTAAACCTAGAAAATTAAAAAAAAGAGTGCATATAATACAGTGTGATGTAAAAGTAATAGAAAAAATGTATTCCTAGAATTCAAAAAATAGTACCTCTCATGGTTGATTTTCCAGATTGATCATCAATAGTATCCTTTCTCACCTCCTTATTATTTATTTATCATGGAACTTTGTTATCTATTTACCTATTGAGACTTCACAACCTGATGAGTCATGGTATTAATGGAGTCACCATGGATATATCTGTTCTTATGAAAAGGTGAAATCTTCTCCCCTCATCCCATCAATGAATATGTTGATGATGACACCTGAGAATTGTCCCAAACACCTGACAGTTGGGTATAATGAAAATGGTGATGAATATCCCCCATTGGATTGAAATTTCAACATGGTATGGGTGGTCTCGGTCATTATGGATTCATATGGTTGTATGAACCATAATGAAAATAACAAATATAGATATTTTATTTTAGATTAATATTCTCTAATTCAGCATTCTGATTATCAACCTTCCCACTACCGTGGAAATATGTATGCCTCTACCGATTTCTTATATAATTTGTGTTACCACTATTACCCCAAGATATTGATATTTTACATTCAACCGTAGCTCCTAATATGTCCATTTCATCCATCATCACTCTATTGACCGTCACTTTACATTCCATGATAATGAAAAATGGTATCCTTGAGAGAATATCATGTATCACCCACTATTCAACAATATGTTTCTTCAAAGATCCACTAAAATAATCTTTGGGTGAAACGTGTAATAAATTCTAGAATTAATCAAAATACTCTATCATTATGAGGCTATAATGCTTAAATAAGAAAAATTATGTTATTATTCAGAATTACAATATATAAGGTTGGAATTGTTTGTTACAGAATTATATAAAATCATATCAGGCATTTCCTAGTTCCAGTTTAACCTGAACATCTATATCCAACAATTATTATTCAGGATCCTCTATCATATACATCACTATATTTTCTTTCAAATATACCAGTGTTCCAAAGAAATCATTGAAATGATTCATCGTTCTCAGCCACACATATATAATCTCTGGTTCTGAATCACCCCAAAATATGGGTGGATTCTTCTTCTTGAAATGGAAGAAATGATCCAAATTTCATGGTACATTCCACCTTTTCCATCTACCCATATCCATAAAAAACTAATAATATACTTTGAATTATATATTGGTTTAAAATTAGCTCTGGTGAAACCACATTATTAGTAGCTTCGTCCATTTGGTTTCTACCATTCCTACTGGGTTACATTTTTATACAAACCACAAAAACCATAAGTATCAATCCCTAGAAGAAAAAGGATTAAAATTAGCATTCTACCACATCACAATTTTAAAAAAAATGATATCTAAAATAATCATTTTTCATATTCATCCATTTTTTAGAAATATCAATATTCATTGAAAATCAAACCATTTTCAAAATACACAAACTACTCTATTATCAAAATAATATATATTAAAATAAATTCATTTGTTTTCTAAAATATTTAATTTTCTTCAAATAATTAATCTAAATGAAATATGCACTCCCAGTCAGAATAAAATTATAAAATTCATGACATTCTCATCTCTTCGAATTAACCCATGAAAATTAAATTTTGTTTCTTATAAGTGTCTCCAAAAAACAAATGTACCCAACCCCATGATATCATCATTTTCAACATAAATATTATAGAGATTTATTTTTATGATCTACATTTCTTCTCCAAAATATTCTATTATTTACTACAAACACAATATAAGGAATATAATAAAATGAATTTCTATTCTATGACTGAGAGAACAGAAGACCACTTTTTAGTGAAGGACCAAAAAAGTTGATACCACTTTTAATATACAACCACAACCTATTGTCTTAAGAAAGAAGAATTGTATTTCTAGGTTATAAGATACTTACCCAAGTCACCAAATATTTCAAATAAATTCCACGAGATTCAATACAATTCGGGGATTATATTCCTCTACAAAAAAAATCCCTACCAAAATTTTTTTATCTAAAATTAAATTAAATTATGAATGATAAAAATGTAAAAGAACAAAATATTAAAACAATATCAAAACCAATATACAAATTAATACCATAGTGGAATAAAAAAAATTGAAATTACACAGTGGATGATAAAACTGAAAAAACCTCAAAGACTCGAAGACATAAATCCATATCTCCAAACATAATCTATTCTCCAATTACAAAAATCTACCATTTTTTCGAAATGAATCACCAAAGAAGTGTGCTAAATTACCTTCTCATGTTTCCTAAAAACAATTTATACAAAATATGGAATATTCCAAATCATGGGTGAGAAATTAAACTCAATATTATTTACCCAAATGACTTCTATAATGACACCACAATGATATAAATTTTTCCCATATTTATATAACATGTTTTCATAATACAATTGAATGTATTTTGTATAATATCCCACAATTTTTACACCAAAATGTTTTTCCATAATAAAATACCATACTAATAACATAAAACCCAAACTACTCTAAAAATATTTGTGAAATATCATTTAGGCATAGTCATTTTCATTCTATATAATCATGCATTCTTCCATTCATAAAACTATGGACATCCCTATAATTAAGAATGGTGATCCAACATTTCAATAAGTTTTCACTAAATTAAGAAAATTGATGGGTAAATGTTCATAAACTAATCAATACAAAATATAATTGGGGAATCATCATACCCTTATTCTTACTAATTGATCATGGGCACATTCAATCCTTTAATTTCATAACCCATGTCAATCCAATGTTTATCAAACCATTTTATTTCAATAACACATGTATTGAAAACCCTAACAAGAAGCCCTTTTAGTTAATATAACAATTTATTGAAAATAAATTTACAACAAACCATTCAAATTAAAACATAATTTTATTAAACAATATTTCCATTCAAAAAAACCATATATCAATTTTAAAATCCCTATTTGGAAATCATGTTATCATTCACCTCTTTTTCCAAAAACACCCGATTTTATACAATACCATAATTAATCAACACATATGGTTGTAATCAAAAAAATGTTCAAAACAAATGAAAATAAATTTCATGAATTTTTTTTTGAAATTACATATTCATGTTAATATTCTATTACTTGATATTAAAACCACCTACATCAAGAATTTGAAAAAAACATTACGAACAACCCAAAAATGCGAACTAAACATGGTTCAGTATAAAAAATTAGGCTTAATATATCTTCGCATATTAGCAACAAGACTAAATATAAACATTATTTAAATATAAATCCTTTGATATATTAACTGTGGACTACATCAATGAATCAAAGAGAGAGAAAAAGTGAAGTAGATCTAAGAAAAACTAAGAAAAAATACCACAAATGATGATGTACTGAGAGAATCAGGCTTCAATGAATAATAAAACACCTATAGTTGACTTAAATATGAATGGGAAATGGATTTGGGTCCACATAGAGTGAGAAATAGTTTTTGTGTAATTTGTGGAAGAAAATGTTGGGTTAAAACATAATACCAACCCAAATCCACTTATTTAGGTTATTGTTCTTCATCTATGAATGGTTAGTAGGACAATTAGAAAAAATGTGCACTAATAGAGTTCCATAATGTTCCTTAAGGAAGAATACACATAGTTATCCCACATAGTTAAATAAAAAAATTTATAACCATGAATAATCTCATTATCAAACATTTCATGGTTTCACCATGGTTGCAACGCAGTGCAGAAAAATAGTATCCCAACCTTCACGCCTTCCCCTTATCCCCTTTCTCGTTATGGATGGTTTCCTATAGTATATTAAGAGTTCATAAAAACTATTCTCAATTATTGAAATATTATAAAATCCACAAAAACATTCTAAAGAATTCCCAAACTGTCATAAATATTATCCAAACTATTTATATAATTTAAATAAATAAATAATTTTTACATAAACAAATATGAGTGTGATAAAAACAATATTTGGATGGTTTTTAGATTGATCATAAGGTAGGACATGATTTACTGACTGAAAATTATTTTTTATTAAGAACAACACTTTTATGAGAAAATTGAGAAACCAAAGGGTCCAGTAATACATCCAAACATCCCCAAACAAAAACAGGAAAAATAGGATACCTCATTAAAGCAACAACATAAACCACCATTTCCATATAGGACACTCGGTGATCCCATACAAGCATGGTCCCTCCTGATGTTGACATCCCTCCAAAACAACCATGTCCCAAATGGCCTACAAAGATGATGGCAGAGAAACCTAGCCCAACGATGAAATCCTACGAAGAACCAATAAAAACTCACAAACCACAGCCAGTGGAAAAACCCACCAAACACTTGACAACAAAAGGAGAAACAAACCCAATTAGTCCGGATGTGAAGCCTAATAAGAAAATGAAAAATTACCAAAGTATAATCTGAGCGAGTTATTGCTTTCCTCTATATACAGATTCCAATTCAATAATCGTACATTAGCATCAGGGTCTTCCCCAAAGATGTCTTCAAATCGATCCGCCATTTTGTCCCATATTCGGATATATTCTACTTTGTTGATTTTTCGATTGTTGAAGCCTCTCATTAGGATAAAATCATGTTTGTCAATCCACCTGGCCTGCTCACTTTTGACCTCCACTTTGATAGGTCTTCCTATCATATCGGCCTCTTCTTGATGGATGTTGACATAGAGAAATTACTCTACCATATAATTATCAGATCAGATGATAGGTTCTTTTATGCTCTTTCCCGTTTTATAGCTGCTTCCCATTCCATTATTGTTCACCTTGGTCAAAACTTGGGTGTCCTCCTACATTAAAACCTTGGAAGATTATGATTCCTTCTAACCTAGCTTATATTTTTTATCTGACCATGTTTCCATTATCTTTGGTAAAAATGAGTAGTCCTTGTGTTCTCTCCCTTTATTCGTATTAGGTACCTTCTCCTCCTCCTGCACCTTGTCAACTCCCGAACCCCCCTCAGTCTGCCCATGCCCTATAATCTAGGCAGACTCAATGGATTCCAAACAGTCAAAGGAGTTAAATGTCTCAACTCCATCCTGGGTCTAGCACTTCCCTGAATCCTTATATTGATGAATATCTAGCACCACTTCATATATTTCTATCCATAGAAGTATAATACGCCACGAATGTGGAGGAATTTTAAAAAATATGAAGGAACCAGACAACCTACCACCACATGCCACCATCTGACATCACAATGCACTATACATTTAAAAAACAATGTAAAATCAATTCATGGAGTATATCTTATAACAAACTATATTTCATTTTACATTAATCAATCTGAATTGATTAAAAATTCATAGAACTCCTAATTTTTATATTCATATAATATTTTATATGCATTAGGGGAAGATGATACTGGATAAGATGAACCTAGTGAGGAATAAATTGTGTTACATAATATTGATGAAAATTAATTTTTGGAAGGCCAAGATTAATTCCACGTTGCTAAGAGATAAAAAAACCTGATTATGGTTCTCATATTAGAATGGTTAAATTTTTTATAGTAAAAATTTTAATGTTTTCAATGTAAAAAATGCATGCTTAAATACCCAATGATCATTCAATTCATGCATCCCAGATAAATCCATCACTTTGAAACCAAGAAAATGTTGATCATGTACAAACTAAGGTCGATGATCCATACTTCATCACACATAATCCATAATAGATACACATAATTGTGATGGGGGTATATAGATTATACTATATAAATGATTCATTCCTCAACATTAATTAAGAATTAAAGGATTGAAAAATTCATACATTTGGGTAAAATTCCAAATGGACCCACCCAACATTAGCTGGTGGATAACTACTAGTACTGCCCCTAAAGGAACTAATAAATCAAGGCCCACAAAGGGATCAATCCTAGAAATAACCATCCATTTTATTTCTATCATTTTTTCAATTAAATATTATTTTATGATTATAACAACATGAATCCCAAACCATCCCCTCTTTTTTGTGATTAAATTACTTGATCTCTTTCTCAAATTTTCAGAATTTAATTTTCAGTTCATGAAGTCATAAAACTGAACTCAAATAATAGAGGAATATTTATAAATTGAACATTGAAATGGATTTCTATCTAATGATTATCTTTTAAAATCCATACATTTTTTTTCTAAAAATTTGTATTGACCTTTCTACAAGAAATTTCATTAAAATTTTTGATTTCATGATTTACATGACTTAATTATGAGTCATGTGTTTCTTAGGAATCCTACGATTCCATGTAAGATATTTCAATGTTATTAAATTTTCTTTATTATAATAGATAATTTTATGTTTAAATTGAATCATGGATATTTTGATATGGACTCAAAATTTTATAAATTTTTTTATTCATGTATATGAAATTTCCTTTGAACTTTTAATGATATGAATTTTTGGAAATGATTTTTTATTTATCTTTTATTAATATATTTTCTATGATTTATTTTACCAAATGATATTATCTTATCCATGTTTATATTTCTAGACTATCTACATCATATTTTACTCATATCATATTTCTATTATGATCATTGGACATGGCACCATCTATAACATGCATTTGAACATGTCGAAGATACGACATTAAAAAATAACCTTTAAAAATATTAAGGAATCTTTTGAAATTATCTTTTACATGAATCCAAGATTACCTTAATCCTTGTTTATCCCAAAGAAACCATGATTGAACTTTTTATGGATTATTTATGTTTTAAATAATTTTAATCAATTCATACCCTCCACGTAGTAGTTTAATGATATTTTAATGTAGAATTGTGGGGGTTGATAAATTCATGGGAAAAAAATGGAATGGGTAGTATGGATTAATTTTGGGGGTTATAAATGTGGGTATTGGAATACATTTATATTCTTTATACTCATATTTATTTCTCTTTTTCTAAAAATTTGAAAATTAAAAAATAAGACATGAAAATTAAATAAAGTGTTGTGAATTATAAGAATCAAAATTATTCTCCACCATACCACTTATTTTTATCATTTTTGGATATGTAATTGATGTGGGATTTATAATGTGAATAAGTTTCAAAAAATATAAAAAAATTGAAATATATAATTTGGAAAAGCAGAAAAATGTATAAAAGTAGAAAAATATTCAATTGGGTACACAAATAATTCAACATGAATTAAATTTATCATGAAATTAATTTTATTTTTGGGAGTGTAGATTAGATACAATTTGAAGTGGAGAATTTATACAAAATTTTATTTTTTATATCATTCATTATACATTAATAGATAATAGTCCTCTTCGAGCATTAATTTTTAAACATCATATTCTAGCCACCTAATCCCTCAGAGTCATTAGTACTGAGTCTTAAAATTCATTTGGATTTTATATGAAATATTTTGTTTACAATGTGGAAAATGTAGTTCATGTAAAATACAATGGATTAAGGTAATTTTCTAATGATATGGTAAAAATTATCCTTGAATTGTAGCATTAGATAAGACATGAAATATTCAAAAGTGAGTTAAATCACAATTTTAAATTTTTAATAATATTGAATTAAGGAATTTAAAGGGATGAAATAATATGTTCAATAATTTTCAAACAAAAGAATAAAATTTTAGAAAAAATTATTTCAAAGAGAAATTTGAAATTTAAAAAATTAATTATTTGTATGTTTTAAAAATTGATTTGATATTGATAATTTTTTCATTTTATTGATTTTATATATGAGTAATGTTAAAATTTGTGCCCTCGAATATATCAATGAAGAGATTGAATGATTTAGGATAATACTTCATTTTTGGGGTATTTGATACACTAAATGTAGATGCTTATTTTTAATAAATTTTTATTTATTTTAAATGGATTTTTGTCTAAATACACATGAAAATCAATGTTGTATACAATTGTGAGTGTTTTATACATTATCAATTTTATTTTCGTTAAAAGAATATAATTTTTTTGAAATTTTAAATTCATTATTTTATTTTACACTTAATATATTTTCACTATATTGAAATATCAAATTTTATATTCTTTATAAAAAATATTTGAATGATGAAAATTCCTAAAATTTAAGCCACAATTCCCCAAGCTAACACAAGCATGTTGACTGGATATTCATTAAGGATTGAGATCCTATATTTTGGAATATGATACTACTAGTGAATAGCTGGAACAAGGTCCCACATGGTATTAGTTGTGAAAGATATCCTCGTTCTATGTGTGTGTGTGTTTTTGTTCGAGATCCCACATAAGTGTCGGATTTTAACTAGTGGAGGATGGACAATTAAAATAATAATATCAATGCTATAACGCACCATTCAGATTATGGGACATTAAATGGGGTAATTTTTAATCCCCTTTTAATATCACTTAATCCATTACATAGCTATAATACAATAACATCTCCTTCATGGCTACATTGATCAATGTCATCAGACACCCGCTACAACTCATTTCCATCACCAAAAAAAAATTACCCAACAAAAAATGTTGTGTACTCAATATCATTCTCTTATACCGCCACATTAGGTCACCTTTTATCATCGATGGATGCTTTTCTGATCATTATATGTCAATATAATGTATTATTCTATCCATTTGAATGTTGGATGATTATGACGATGTCAACCACCATGGTCATTCTAAGCGATTCTCAACTACTTTTTTATTCCATGTCACCAAGACCCAATTCCCATGAATTATATATCCCAATGATCTCATGTATATACATAGTAGGATATCCCATGCCATTTTCTTTGTCCATACAGAAATCTGAAAAGCCTATGATATAAGGGTTAAAAATTCTCCACATAGAACTAAAATTAAAATGGATACCCTCACTAATTTATAGAGGAGACTAAGGCCCTCTCTTATCAATTAAAAAGTGTAGGCCTTACATTGTGCAAGAGAACTCAATAACCCGAGTGAGAAGTCCACTAATCAGATGTCTCATTTTTTTCATCCATGGTTTGTTAATATTATTTTTTTTTTCATTTAATTTTAATTTAGTATTTACCTTAATAATAAATGTATTTTAATATTTATATCAAAGTATTTCCTTCTACAAAGTTCTTATTTTTTTCTTGTTATTTATATTATTATTATTCTTTCTTTCTCTCCATTCTGGTATTTTATTATGTTTTCATATTATTATAATTTCATAATTTTATGTGTTTAGATTTTCATAATCCCTCTCTATCTCTATCACTGATTTTTTTTATTTTTTTCTTCTCATATCTTCATCTCCTTCATTAAACAGTAACCAATTACACAATAAAATGATGGGTGATCCTAAGGCTTGGCCCGGGGGAGATAAATAGTTTTTTATTTTCATTGTTAATCTATATACATATGATTTATATGTTTTATTAGTGAGAATGTCTGATGTGAATGAATGTGAAGGTTTTCTACTATATAAATGAAATCAATGTCATTTATGTTATATGTTTAAATTTTTTCCATCCCTTATACTAAATATAATCTCTTCATGAAAAGAGATGATTAGTATAGTGGATGATAGGACATATGATGGAGTCATGTTAGAGAAGATGAGACACAATTGATTGAGGTGTGTCATCAATGATTATTAAAACGTGTTATGGAATTTTGATTTCAAAAGTATTTCATGATTTAACAATATAAAATAAATTTTTAGTATTTAATTCCTAGTATTTCTAATTTAATTATCAATCTACATTTAAAAAAATGGAATTTTTTGAATCCATTATACTAACGGTTGGACTCAACTTATGTTAATCATGGTTTAATGATCACAAATCCTATAAATTCTATAAATCATATTAATCCTATTAAATCTATGACAAATCATGTGTATAGATGGTTGGTTTATTTATACTTTACATAAATGTTTTCAACATATTAATTTCTATAAATCGTGATTGATTATTGTAAACTATATTTTACATTGGTCTATAATAATTTCATTTATGAATTATTATGTATAATTACCTCTGTGAATAATATTGATCATGTCTGTATACATATATTTGGATATGTTTGAGAAACCATGAGTCTTCCACTGGTTCTATTTTTCTTGACAAGGACCCAGACACTGTGACTAGATTCTGTGACCCAAACATTGTGGCCAGACACTGTGACACAGAAATCATGACCTGACTCCATTACCCAGAAAGTGTGACCAGACACCCTGACAAGACACCATGACCAGACACTGTGACCCAGCCACTATGACCCAAACACTGTGATCCAAACACTATCACTAAACATCAAAACAATTTTCTGATCCATTGAAGCCTGTGATAACGATTCCTGATTAAAACATCGTTTAATGTTTGGTAAGGACCAGACACTGTGATCCCAACAACGAATCCTTACTACCGGTTCCTGATATCTAAACAACTACGCCATCATAACTGTGTAACTGCTCAATGTAAAATAGGAAGACACAGTTTCATGGAGACACAGCTTCATAGAGACACTGTTTCCATGTGAAAATGTTTCCAGACAATCTGTTACATAGTTCTTTTAATCTATTTTTTCGTTATTAAATTTATTTTCATATTTTAATATTCGAGTCATTTAAATGAAATTAATCCATTAATATTTCATTTTAGTCATGTCACCTGACAGTGCATGGAAAATGGGAAAAAATACAAGCATCATGTCAAATTCAACACATGCACTCCATGAAATTAAAGAAAAGCGTGGATGTGAAACAAGAGTGGTGTTAGAGTAGCAGAAACATGATAATTATTGAGAAAAGAACTGACACATGCAACAAGAAACATCATATGAACTCACAAAGCATTCAAAAATCAAAAAAATACTGTAATTCTATTTATTAAAGTCAAGAACGTATTCTCAATACCAACTCCATGAAGAACACATGCCAAATAATACTGTAAACCAAAAAAACATACATTTGATACTATGTTTCTTGCAAGAGGACTCAATTATTACATCTATTTCATCCTAGAAGTCCAGAGAATCATATAATAACACTCAGATAACTTCTAACCTTATCTCGTCATCTTTGTTCTATTGTGTAATGTTTTTAACAACAAATCAGTTTTTCTGTGTCTGTATTAATACAAAAAAAAATCTCACACACTAAACTTAATGATACAAGATATTTTTCATCTCGTACCTTTTTAGACTATTTTACTCCCATAGAGAAGTGTGAAAGATGTCCTTATGTGACGTGTTAGTTTTTACCCACATAGAACTGTGGAATAGGTCGTGGGACCTAGATAGTCTTGTGCACATTTTTTACCATGATCAAGGGTGTTGATCAATTTTGTTAATATAATCTACATGTGGAATGTAATAACCATGTGTAATTGAATTGGTCTCCACATGAGACTGAACAACATATTTTTTTTCCGCTATGTTGTTTAATTTAGTTTTCTCAATTTTATTAGATAATTCAAAAAATCAGTTGATTTACTTTGAAAGTTAATAATAGAACGAAGTTATAATTGTTTTTCATATTATAATATCTTGAAAAGTAATATTAATAACTAATATTAATATTAATATGAATTAATAAATATGTTTAGAAGTTATTTATATAGACAAACTTTCATAATCGTATTATATTGATTAATTGAGATGTATTTGTTTTAATTGGGTATCCTTTAAAAAAACTATGAAACCTGAAATTTAAGTAATAAATTCACCCCTTCTTGATTACTATTATCCGACCAATATTTAGTATCAATGGTTTTTTTATTTTTATTAAGACCCCGTTTTTGAAACTATTCAACTATGATATTAGTTGTACTTGAAATATCTATAAATTTATGTTAATTATAAATTTCTAGCTCATTAAAAGTATTTCCTTACTATGGATAATAAAATGGAAGGTGATGCAACAAAAAGACCACCTTTATATAATAGAAATGTTATGATGTTTCAGACGATTTCACTAGGGCTTGCACATCTGTATGTGGAGGATGCGCATCTGTTTCCCCAAACTCTAGCTTTCCAAATGCGAGCGAAATCCATTCCTTATTCAGTGTCGTTTTGTCCTTGATCTTAATGGGATGATGGTATGTTGTTTCTTCCTTTAATGGATTCCTCCTGGGAAATCGTTACCTAGTCTGGCTATCTCTTAAAGAATAAGTAGTGGTTCGTGAATCTTGTTCCAAATGCCATATCATTGTTGATGTGGGTTAATTACACTACTTCTATCAGAATATTCCATGGGGTCATAACATGGCAGCAACCTCTGATCAGCGTTGATGGTAACATCTGATATGTCGGGGCATATCTGGATGTGTGGACATTGAAGAACTTGTAATCTTCCCCATAAGAGGGCATATCAAGGGCCCAGAACATAAGGAATCCCACAACAGTCAAGGCGTATCATATTCAGGGGCATGTCTGTGAGGTTTTCCCCATATTTCCATGTTTATCATAGGTAAACTAACGTGTTTAACATATTATGGAGATAGATACATGGAAGGAGTGTCTTCAATGGTTTTCATCAGGCATATAATGTTTTACATGAGGTAGGACGTGAGTTTAATGTCTTGCGGAGATAGAATGTTAGTAATTAGAATGTCCCTTAAAGACAGATCAGATTGGTACCTCCCTAGGAGGGAACACCTGAATGGTTTACCTGGTGGATGGATCAGGACACTCTATAAGAGCAGACCCAAGATGGTGTGTCCCATATAAGGAATATGTCACAATGTGAATGCTAATCTGGACACCACTGAGGGCAGATCAGTGAGTGTGCCCCCCAGAATGGGGGAATATCAAGGTCTACCATTGGCTGGTATTGAACATCATGGATGTATACTACATACCCTGTGTAGGAGACATGGATCAAAACCCACGTAGTTCAATAGGGTGATAAAATAGGGTGTACACAGTGGAAATCAAACCAAATACATGTTGGGGAATGCGGATAGATATTATCCCATCAAAAGAGGGATATTCTTGGGTGGATGGTTACAGATATTTTCGGGCTTCTCCAGGGTTAGTTTCCCTGGTGCCACAAGGAGCGAAGCTAGGATGACTGGAATGACCTCACCGAGATGTGGCATCCCATGAAAGAATAATGATAGATGATGGAGAGTATAATGAAGTATAGGGGGAATGATATGGAGTCATCATTAAGGTGACATGAATGTTGGACTTGAGCCTCGAAGATAATTTTTACATATCCTCGTGGCAGGGAATCGAAGTCCTTGTAGTTCGGTGGGATGATGGGACACCTGAGGTGGTGTCCAGTGAAAAATTGATGCCAGGATGAGACCTGAGGGGAGTGGAACCTCCACGTTTGGGCAAGACCTTTCCAAAACACACAGGCTTGAGGTAGAGTACATAATGAGACATGGGTGATTGGCTTGAACCTCATAGAGGCTTACTACATATACTTGTGGTAGGGAATCAAAGTTCTCATAGTTCATCTGATGAGAACATACCATCGATTGGGGACATCAATGTATTATCGTCGAATGAGGTTGACAATTGTTTACTGCTGAATTTGGCTGAAACATCTTACCGCTCGATGGGATTGACAACGACTTACAGCTGGATATGGTATTGACAGCAGCATACCACTGGATAGGGTACGGTTTAGTGTAATGCTGTAAAGAATGGGCATACATTTTAACATCTTGGAGGATGAGGGTAGACCGACGTGGAGTGGTTCGGACAGATTTGGAGTTGGGCTTGAATCTCAGGGAGGATTCAATTGTACCATTCATTTATAAGGATCAATGTTCACGTAGCTCGGAAGGAGTGTTTGGTGAACCGACATGGATATGGTTGGGACCAATTGATGGTGGTATTGAACCTGATGGAGGCTTCTTACGTACCTATCCATGGAAAGGATCAAAGACCATGTAGTTCGGGATAGTGGGAACCGACGTGAAGAGAGGTCGTATCCAATGGATGGTAGGCTTGAACCTTAGTAGGCTTCATACAAACCATGCCTTAATAAGAAACAATGTCCATGTAGTTTAGGATGGTTTACTAACATGAAATAGTTGGAACCAATGGATGGTGGTCTTTAACCTTATGGTGGCTACCTACGTACTGTTCTTTATCAAGTATCAATGAGAATGTACTTCTAGATGGGGTTTGGGGCTAACACTCTAGGTTTCCAAGGGAGGATGTCATGGTTGATGCTTACTATAAGCACACATGAGTCATGATCGATGTGAGAAACAAGAGGCATAAAAGGCCTAACAATCATTTCATGGAAGTTTCATTAGTGGGGAGTGAAATGAGAGAGCATACATGTGGTTAGTGGCCTAAATTTGAAATAGGGGCTTATGTGTGGTTACCAGCCCAAGGTGATGGATATTGGGACATAATCTAGCGTGGAGGCCTAGGTGCCGCTATGGAGGGGATATGGTGAATGGGTTTTATGTATGTAACCTTCATGTGTGCTACTTTGGATTGGAAATGGTTAATGAACCTTACGTAAGTAATCCGCCCAATTCTACTATGGAGCGACAATGGTGGATGAGGATTAAGCAAGGAAGCTACACGGGTGCCGCTATAGAGCTAAAATGGTGGATGGGGCTTATGCAAGGAATCTTCCCTTTGCCTCTATGAAGTGACAATGGTGAATGGGGATAACACAAGGAAGTTGTGTAGGGGTTTTCCCCAGGTCTGGCCCTAAGGGCCTCCAAACACAGAGGTGGTTTAAGAACTTCACATATGTGCTAGTTCACAAGAGCGATAATGCAAAAGGAGTTGGAATCATTCCGAAAAAAGGGATTTAAAAATTGTGAATCACATTACCGAAATGTATAATTCATTGAGTGTTGTGTTGGGATAGAGGATATCAATTGACTGTGTTCAAATCACAGCATCCATATCGTGTAAGCCTAAAATTGGAACAAACAAATTAGGGTCAACTACTGACCATGTTCGAAACATAGGACCTAACTCGAAGTGTTTTCCAAAGTCTTGTAGTGTATTGGCACTGGATTGTAAGTGAGCCAATATGGTATGGAATCAGGCCCTCAGGAGTCCCATCATATAAGGAAGTGGATGAAGATCTGAATGAAGGACACACAAATCATGCGGTGGTGTGATGGAATTTTCGAACAGATTCCAACGCTGTTGAAATTACACTACTATAATCATGGCATTAGGCATCTTATGCTTGGAGCATAACACATCTCTTGTCTGGAGCAAGATAAATCCTATTTATGGAACATAGGGCGTAATATAGTTTATATTCATGTAGAGAGAACTGCAGGAAACATATATGGTTGGCACATAAGGCTTCTCTTATATTGAGTAAGAGGCATTCTATGTTTGACACATAGGTTTTACTATAGACTATAGTCATGTATATGGGACTATTGGAATCTTATTATTGGAGAATAATACATCTCTCTTATAAATAAAGAGTCATTTTATCTTTGGCATAGAGGGTGTACATTAGTTTATAGTCTTGTAGATATGACTATTAGAATCTCTTGCATTGCACACAAGGCATCTATTATTTTGATTAAGGTGAATCCTATGTTTGTCATATAGGGATTACTATAGTTTAAAGTCATATAGATAGGACTATTAGGCATAAGGAGCCTAACAATGGATGGTTTTAGGACTTACGAAAGGGAGGCCCATTTTGGTTCAACCCGGCATAGGAGCCATGTGATAGGTTTTGGATGAGTTGCTTGAGGAATGGTTAGACTCAAGGTACTCAGGGAAATTATGAGGAGAATCTCAACTCACGACATGAGAAATGAACCAAGATAAATATGTATACTGAATGTGTTTAATGGTTTATGAAGAGTGTCTCAAATAATGGTATTCTATTGGTGGAAGTTGGGTGCGCATAAGGGTGCAATGGAAAATGCCGACATCTGAGCCTGAATATTTTGCGGGGTGACTCTCCATTTTTCATGGGGGTTAGTGATTGTAGTGAAGGGACCATCTCAGAGGTTTGAGACCGTATCCTAGCACTGACACCAATTGGCAGTGTGGGGGGCAGACCCCACGGTATGGACAGCTCGTCTCGAAGGTAGGAGCATCGAAAAGGATCTATAATTGTGAAGTAACTTCGTGAAGAAAAGGGGGTCGTGGAGCATGTTTTCTCGTGGTGATGCTTCGTGAAGGAAAGATGTTCATGGATCATGGAATCATAGAGCCATTTCAAAAATGAATGATTCTCATGGAGCATGGACACATGGAGAATCTTCGTGAAGAATGCTACTTGCGGAGCATGGACTCACAGAACAGCTTTGCGAAGGAAGCTACTCACGAAGCATGGACTCGGGGAGCCACTTTGTGAAGGAAATCAGAGTTACATGAAATGGGAAATAAGTCACTGATGGGGTTTATTGACCCCCAATTAAAGGGGTTGATCCATTTTTTTATAAGAGAGAGGCACCACAAAGCAGAGCCCACTCAGCATGAAGCTGGAGCTCACTCAGCGACAGAGCGCAAAAGTCAATGGTGTTCATGGAGCATCCCGCCACCTCGCTCCACGGTGGATCCCGACTGTCTAAGAGGTTCACAAAGAAGATCCCCCCCTTGATCGATGGTGTCTTTGTGAAGGTGTAGTATTGCATCGTCTGTGAGGCTCTATGGGCTCATTTTATGTTCCCTCACTTCGCGATCAGAGAGGGAGCTTTGCAAATGGACTCCGAAAACCAGTTTTCCAGCACACATTCTTATGTCCATAACTCCTAATTCGTATCTCTGTTAGGGCTCTAAAACCTATCATATTGAATCTCATGAAATGGGATACTCTCCTAGATCATGGATGTAATTATTTGGAATATTTATGGGAGGCATTTTCCATTTCCAACATATTCCCAATGGATAATTAAAATGAAACTTCATTTAGAATGTATGGGTTTGAAAATTTGTTCCTCAATTATTAAACAGTATAACATTAATTCTTCTGATAGAATCACATGGGATGAACCAACCAAGTCTTCCTACAATTAAAATTTCAATTTCATGAATGCTCTATATAGATCATTAAGAGATAAGGAATATAATAGAATTTCTGCAAGTAAAACTACACATGAAATTTGGGATACATTGTCTATATCACATGAAAGAACATCTTCAGTGAACGAAATGAGACTTAATATATAAAATATTATATATCATAACGTAAAAATGAAACTTGAGGAGACTATTTCAAAAATGTATATCAGTATCAACGAAATTGTCAACATAATGATTTCTCATGGAAGGGAAGTCACTGCCAAAGAACAAATCTTGAGGATTCTCAGATGCCTGCCAAATAGATGGAGAAGAACATATTTTACTTTCAGAGAATCATGTGGAATAATAACATTCCCTGTAAAAGAACTCATTGGGAAATGAATAACATTTGAAGAAGATATGAAAACCAAAAAACTAAATTCAAGATGAACCCAAAAGAAAATCTATTTCATTAAATTCGACCACCTCTAAACACAATGTAAAAAGGGTAATTATAAGTCTCTGTAGAGTGTTCTAATAGTGAACATTCATCACCTAACATCGATGAAGAGATGGCTAAATTAACTACAAGGTTTAATATATTTAATAGGAAGAATAATATTTTCATAAATATTAACTTCAATTGACGCTATGATAAAAAAATGTCGGAATAAATATTGGAAAAGAAATGACTAGTTTAATGAGATAATATTCTATGAATGTAAGATAAAGGGACATGTAAAGGATGACTTCCCCAAGCTCACGTACAAAATGAATTATGAGGATAAATATAGTACGTTTAAAAAGGAAATGATTGAATAATAATGTGATTCAGAGGATATTTCAATTGACACAGAATCTTCACAGGATGACTAGGATAATAATGATAATATGTGTTTTGTGAAAAACACATATGAGGAAACAATATAATCTATTGTTAATAATTCATATTATTTTGGGGATGAATGTGATTTTAAAAATATGTCTAACAATGTAACGTTTGAGTACGATAATATTCTTGGAGAGACATGTAATGAACTAAAATATAAATAAAAATCTTTAATGAAATTGCATGCTGTTACCTCAACTGTTAATACTGAACTAACTGTAGAAAGTGGGAAAAATTTTCAATTACTCATGGAAAAGAATGCATTAAATCTATCTAATTAGAAATTGTAAAATTAAATTAAATGTTTAACTAATGGTAAATATATATTGGTACAAATTCTAGGTAAACCAATTACCTCAAAATATACTACTAGTATTTCTTATAAAACTAGTAAAAGAAATTTTAGAAAATCCAATTTTTTTCTAAATCTAGAACAAAAAATTTTATTTTTCATTATGGAATACATTCATATTGTTCATTTTATGATACATTATCTTATCTTTGATGCTTTTCGGGACCATATAGAGTTTCTTTTTCAAGAAAATTACAAAATTCTTATAGGAAACCTATTAGGAATATATGGGTTACTAAAGCACTAATCAAAAATATTATTGGACACAAACAAATATGGGTAACAAAATATATTTTTATGTGACTATTTTGTAGGAATTTTTCATAAAGAGCTCATGTGAATGAATATGGTACTTGTGCAATGGGTTGTCAAGACACATTACTTGGACTATTAATGCTTCAAGAACATACTAAAATTTGTTGGTGGTAAAGTCACCATCAGTGACAATGCTAGTGAAAAAATCATGGATCTTGGCTGAATTAGTAACTGTAACTATGTATTAATTACCAATATAAATTTTTTATGGATTGAAATATAATATGATTAGTATTTCACAGCTATGTAATAATGGATTACATGTTAAATTTTAAAATTATGTTTGAAATTTATTATATTCTAATAATGAATTTGTGTTTTTTGTGATAGTAAATGAAAATGTATACTCTTTTGACATAGTTTCTTTAGTTTATAAAAATGATTAATGTTTAATTATATTTCTAAATTAATCTTGTATTTGGAATAGGATACTAGGACACTATAATATTCACTCTCTTAGAAAACTAACTAAAGAAATATTAGTCAAAGACCTACCAAATATTGAGTTTCAAACAGATAAAGTTTGTAATAAAAGTTAAATGGAAAATAAGAACAACATTTCCTTCAAATGAATGAAAGGAGTGTCAACATCTTAACATCTCGAATCGGATAACATGGATTGGTTTGGACCCTCTTGTGTTTATAGTTTAAATGGGAATCACTATGTATATTTTCTTGTAAATTACTTTTCTAGATATACCTGGACTTTATTTTTGGATTATAAAGGTGATTCCTTCTCTCACCTCACAGAATATGATAAAATAGTAGAAACCATATTGTACATAGACTTAAATCCTTAAGAATAGATCATGGTCGTGAGTTTGAAAATCATGAGTTTGAATCCTTTTTTTGACAAAATGTCAATAGACATAATTTGTCTTCCACAAGAACACCTTAACAGAATAGAGATGTAGAAAGAAGAAATAAATCATTTCATAAAACATCTAGAACAATTCTTAGTGAATATGACTTACCTATTTATTTTTTGGATGATGTTATAAATACAATATGCTATATCATTAATAGAGTGTTTATGAGACACATTATTAGAAGTACTCCATATGAGTTATGGGACAATAGAAAACCAAAAGTATGATACCTCAAAGTTATTGATTCAAAATTCTATATCATTAATACTAAGGAAAATATTAATAAATATTCATCCATGAGTGATGAATGAAACTTTCTAGGATTTTCAAAATCTAATAAAGCCTACATAGTGTTTAATGAAACAACTATATTTATAGAAGAATACATCAATGTCAAATTTTATGAAATAAATCCTCATTAGACTAAGACCATCATAGAGAACCTGTAGGTTGATGTTTCAAATCCAGACATCTATTTGAAATCCTCTAAACATCCTATAAAGTAATCGGGGAAAATTTTTAATTTGGGAAATCCATCAGATTTATGGCATAATGAACATGAAAATATTGAAGAACCTGAAATCACTAGTACTTATTTTTATAGAATTGTTATAACTCTTAAGAACCATCCATTAGATTTTGTTGTAGGTAATTTACATAAAGGAACTCAAACTAGAGATTCTCATAGAAATCAGGTTGAACATCAAGTCTTCTTTTCACAACATGAACCTAGGAATAGTAATGATTATATCAATGATGAATTTTGGGTGATGGCTATGCAAGAATAACAAAATCAGTTTGAAAGGAATTTTTTGTTAAATTGTTGATAGTCCAATAGATACATTTACCATAAGCACTATGTGGGTGTTTAGAAATAAGGTAGATGAATATGGTAACATAGTTATAAATAAGGCTATATTGGTTTCACAATGCTATAGACATGAAAAATGAATTTACTATGAGTAATCCATTGCACCAATAGCTAGACATGAAGTCATCAGTATTCTGATTTCTCATGTTGCACATCTGTATTTCAAACTATATCAAATGAATGTTAAAAGTGCATTCCTAAATTGGTATATAACTAATGATGTCTTTGTTGAGAAACCCATTGGTTTTATAATTCTTCTTTTTCTAAATATTTTTTTAATAAATTTTCAAAACCAAAAAATGGTTTCAAAAATCTCTAAGAGCTTGGTATGATATATTATGAACTTTTATAAATACAATATGTTTCTCAAAAGGAATAGCTGAGACTACCCTTTTTGTAAAATGGATTTCTAATGATTTCTTAATTGTTCATATTTTTGTTGTTGATATTATATTTGGATCTTCAAAATATTCTTTATGTATTGAATTTTCTAAAAGTATACATAAAAATTGGATCCGAGTAAAATTAGTAAACTAAAATTCCATCTTGGATTTAAAATCATTCAAAATGTTGAATGTATTATCTTAAAATAACTAAAATATTCAATAGTTCTTCTTAAATGTTTTGAATTGGATAGAACTAAAATTAGTGACATGAAATTGATTACTACTTCTATGTTGGGTATTTATAATGATGGGAAATCATTTGATCAAACCACATATACAGGTATGATTGGAAGCCTATTCTACGAAACTTCTAACCGAACTGACATTATGTTTAGTGTATGTAAGTGTGATCGTTTTCAAGAAAATCCTTTAAAATCTCATTTAAATGATGTCAATAGAATTTTCAAATACCTCAGTAATAAACCCAATCTAATATTGTTCTCTCATAGAGGAAAATCATTTGAGTTAGTTAGGTATTCTGATAATATTTTTGGTGGATATACATTTGATAGCAAACGAACCCCTCGAACATGTCACTTTTTATGAAAGTAACTTGTATCATGGTGTATTAGGAAACAAAAATCTATTGTATTATATACAGCCAAAGTTGAGTACACAGTTTTTAGTAGTTGTTGTGCACAAATTTCATGCTTGAAACATGAATGACTAGATTATGAATATCAATTCAGGAATGTACCCATAAGTTGGGATAATACATGATCAATTAACATCTCAAAAAAATCCTCATTCACACTCTAGGACAAAGAATATTGAATTAAGACATCACTTGTTGAGAGACCATTATCAAAAAGGTGATATCACTTTGTATTCATTGGAACTGAATATCAGCTCGGTGATATGTTCACAAAACCAATAAATTCTGAATGAATATATTACATCATATAGGAATTTGGAAGGATACATCATAAGTAGTAAGTGTACTATTTCATAGAATATTATTTTACTCTTATGGAGGCATAGTGAAACCCTGTTATGGTCTCACCATGAAAAACTATTACGATCTCACCATGAAAACCTATTACAGTCTCATCATGAAATTATGTTTCAGTCTCACTGTAAATGCACATTATTGATTTATTTAAATTTTATAACACATATCACTATACATGATTATTTTTATCTTTTACTTTAGTGTATTTTTGAATTTGTGATGTCTGATATCCCTAAATAAAAAAATGAATGAAGGTTTCACTTTTTTCATCACTTGAGATATCTTCTCTCAAACCATAACACCTCTTTCAACCTTTCTCTCTGACTCTCAAAGCTTCGTTGAATGACCATAATGAATCATCTATCCACATCACCTCCTATGAAGTGCATATCAAAGATGAAGATGAAAATAAAACTGAATATATCACCTGAAGGTCCTTCGAATCTAAACCAGGTGATCATAATAGTGGTACCTGAAAAAGAAATCTACCCTAAGTGGATTTGGTCATGTTTTTCTTTAGTATTGAATGTACTACATGTTCATGGTTGGTTGGATTGGTTCAGAAAAGAGGAATGATAGATTTACCCAAATCAATTCACTCAGTTTTATTTGTTTGTTCAATTCACTTTTGATATAGAAGATTATTTTTTTTTGAGAAGTATGATCAATGGACAAAAATTTGCTTTTTATTCAAGGTTCTGGGATTCTTGACTTAGGATACATCATGAGGGAAATTTTGAGGACTACCAAAGAGGTTCTCCTCCTCCAAGTGAGGTCATTAATTATGAATATTCCTTGAGATGGATACAAGAAATTAAAAAAAGAGAATATATATAGCTACTGATCTAGATGGTAAAACAATACTTTTGAATAAGTTTGTTCAGAATCTAATCAGTCCATGAAAAATATAACTTTCTACAATCAAGTATCAGGATTAATTTTTTATACATATTATTAATAATGGACACAATATTAACCTATGAAATTATGTTATACTTTATATGCATGAGTTGATAAAGACAACCTCAATGTGAACCTTTTTATTCTAATAAAGGTTTATATCTTCTACGGTTCATGATAAATGGTTGGGTTGACCAGATGAAGAAGTCATTAAGGACTATGATTTTTGTATATCAAAATTTATAGTCAAAATAATGAAAATCAATTGGAATTTGTGGAGAAACAAATGGGTACATTATTATTAGAGGTTCTATGAAAATTTCAACCTACTGGAGAATTCTTCAAGACATAAAAAAATTTCAGATCCAGGTCTAGAACTAGATAAAATTGCTGACTATCTTATTGAGGAAGATGAAAAAGAGGTTGTTGCACCTAATGGGCAAACTGTCCTTGATATGGGAGGTAGTGAACCTGTTTCCAAAGTCAAAATTGAGATGGAAGAATCTATTCTTAAATAATTTGTTGATCTAGAAGAACAACCTGCTTCTAAAGAAGGATCAATTGATATTGAAATGAAAAATGATCTTCTCGGTGAACATTTAGAAGAAGAACTATCTTTTGAGAATGAATCTACTTCTAAGGAACACTTAGAGGATCATGTTTTTATTAGATTATCCCGTCTTCTGAAAAATGAATTGAGAAATACCTCCCATTAGATAGAAAATAAATTACTGAAACTATTGGTAATGAAATTTTATAAATAGGTCAAGGATCTAAATCTCTTAGTCTAGTAAGAGATGCACCTGTTGAGGGGGAGCAACACCCACATTTGAAAAGGGTTGAAGTTCCAAATCTAGTTGATCAATGAACTATGAATACATAGTATAATTTCCCAAGATATTTTGATATGAATGGTTCCTAAGAATTATCAATTATTGATATAGACCTTTCTACTATATTTCAATTGAAATCAGTTTCTAATCATTTCTCTTGAAATGATCCTAAGCATGTATCTGCTCTTATTATTAATCATTCACAAGAACCTTCTACCTTAGTATGTAAGGATAATTTGAGTGACCTTGAAGATAATGTTTTGCAGGACATGAGAAGATAATGAACACTCAACCTGTTTATATGAAAAACATGAGTAAAATAGGTGCTTCTCTACAGTTAGAGAACATAATTTGTCATATTTAAAAAAATGATTCATGAAATTCAATAGGTCAGAAATGAGAACAAACCGATAAGTGATAATGTGATGTCTCTCAAAGCTATGGTTGATGATATAAATTGAGTGCTAAAATCAAGACCGAATCATGTTTCTCATCCTGTTGAGGATATTAGTGGTCATATTACACAGGATGATACCTCCCTGATTCAACCTTACATAACTTCTTTAGCTAACAAAGTGGATGAATGAAAAAATAAAATACATCAAGAAATGCATGATCTAGTTATTGGTCTTAACAAGTTGACTAATGAGCATAAGTGTTATCTCAAAAATGTTCATAATCAGTTGAAGTATCTTACTTCACCTGTTACAGCTTCTAGTACCTCTGTACAGTCCACTCAACCCCACATGGTTAGTGATATTCTCAGAATGGTTGTTAAAAAAGAACATCAATTAATGCTTAGTGGTTTTGAAAAAGAGTCTATATTTGGGGTTGTCATGAATTGTGATATAGTTCTTTATTTGGAAAAAAAATCATTCAAAGATTTCCATTGATTCTCAAGATGAATTATCTAGGAAGGTGGATTTCTAATTCAATTGGATTTTCTCTAAGCATGATATGACAAATCATTTTAAGTACATTGTAGAGAATATTGAGATCCCTCGCATCACTAAAGCTTTTAAAACTCAAATTCAAAAGCTGAAAGATTTCAGTATTTTGTTGGAAATGGTTATGGAAAACAAGGATGACTTTGAGAAAGCAATGTGGTATGGTGGTGAGATTAATGTTGAATTCATCAAGATTTTGTGGACTTATCTTCATGAGTAGAGCACTACTATTGTACATCCTTTAGATGTACCCTTGTGACTTAGTTTTCCATCATTCTCATCCATTGCCTTTGCCTCTACCTATATGTATGTCTCTCAGGCTTTGAGTCAGATCTGACCTGTTATCCTTGATGAGAAATTTTCTCGGTCATCCACTACACATACATCAACCGCTTCAGTTTTTTGAATTCTCCCTCTACATTTTTTGGCAGTTGGTTCACTTCCTTCATCAACATCTACCTCTGCTCCTATGTCTTCTTCTGAGGTTTCTACCAAGGGAAAAGATAAATCAACTGGTGCTGCAGAAAAGTGAACATTATCTCTTGATGGGGATATTTTTGTATTATTGGTGTTTACTGATTGCAATGACACCTATTTCTAAATCTAATGCACTATGAAAATTGATTTTTCCTCCCAAATTTACATTCATACACTTTTTGATCATTCCAATAGGGGGAGAGACAAGAACTCATGACCTCTAAATTCACACAATAAATAGATATCACAATAACATGATTTTTGATTATCAATAGGAATATATTTTTGGACACCTCTTGTGTTAATCACATTTTAATGATCACAAATCCTATATATTTTGTAAATATTGTTAATCATGATCAATCTATATAACATCATTTGTACAGATGGTTTGTTTCATCATGATTTAAATAATTTTAATCAAGAATTTAATTTCTACAAATCCTTTTTGTTTATTGTAACCAATATTTAAATTTTGTCTATAATGATATATTTTATGAATGATTTTGCTTAATTCACTATGTAAATATTACTGCTCAAGTGTCTATATAGATATTTGGCTATGTCTGAGAAATCATGATTCTACAACCAATTATGTTTTTCTAGAAAAGGTCTCATACACCATGAACAGACACCATGGCCCAAACACTATAACTTGACACCGTGACCCATACACCATGACCAGACACCGTGACCCAGACATCATGACCATACACTATGATCAGACACCGTGACCCAGACATCATGACCCAGATCTGCTGAAGTATGTGACACCAATTCCTTGCTAAGACACTGTTTGAAGATTTGAAAAGGAATATACATCGTGATCCAAACACTAAATATGTGCTACTAGATCTGGATCTCTATACAACTATGCCATCAAAACTATCTCACCACTAAAAAGAAAATAATGGGAAATTGTTTCATGGAGACACCACCTCATGGGGACACGTTTTCCATGTGACATTGTTTCCAGACATACTATGACACATTTCATTAATTTTTTATGGTGTTTTTCAATTTAATTTTTAACGGTAATATTTGAGTCTTTTAAATGAACTGACATAAATAATATTCCTTTATAGACAAGTCACGTGATCGTATGAAGTATGATGTGCAGAATACCTACATCATATCAGATTCATAACTTGAACTCCAAGAATAAACAGAAATGTGTGGTCGCAAAACAAGCATGGTGTCATAGCAGTAGATGCATGAGCATTGATGAGAAAAGAATTGACACATGAAACAATATACATTATAAGAACAGATGAATCATTCATGAATAAAAAAAGGCATCAAGACCATAGATCATAGTCAACAACATTATTTCATTAACAACTCCATGATGAAAATGAGCAAGATAATAGTAGAAACTATAGCACCAGACTGGCGATAATATGTTACTTACAATATAATGGAATTATTGAATCTTTTTTGTCTGAGATTTCCAGTGATTCATATAATAACACTCAGAGTACTTATGTCATTAACCAATCATCTATTTTCAATTGTGTATTGTTTTTAGCTTTTGAGCAGTGTGTGTGTGTGTCTGTATTAATACACACATTGTATCATTCACTAAACTAAATGATACTTTATATCCTTCCTCTCATATCTTTTTATACTTGTTTACTCTCAATGATAAGATTGTTGGAGGTCTTATGGTGAACTGTTAGTTTTTACCCTTGAAGAACTGAGGAAGAGGTCATGTGACTTGGATTGTCCAGCGCACTATTGTTTACCCCGATGTAGGGTGTGGATCTTGTTTATTAATATAAAATGTTTAGTGGAAGGTGATCATCAAATTGAGTATATTAGGTCTCATTTTGAGGCTGAACCACTTGTTTTATATCAGCTGTGGTATTTAATTTAGTTTTCTCTGTATTAATGTATAATTCATAAATCAATAGATTTAATTTTATAGTTAACCTAGGAAAGATATTATAATTATCCTTCCATATTACAGAATCTTCAAAAGTATTTTTAATAACATATATTAGGATTACTGGTAATTAATAAATCTTATGAGAATTTATTTAATCATAAAAACATTCATAACAGTATTACAATGATTATCTTGGTTGTATTTGTTTTTTTGGGTAATTTTAAGATAACATTTAAAACCAAAATGTATATAGATACTCAATTCAACCCCCTCATGAGTACTCTACTCCGACCAACAAAAAACACAATGGAAGTTTTTATTGTTTTCTAATAACAGTATGTCCTTTATTATTATTATGAATATTTATATTTCATTTATATTATAATATTATATTTAATTAGTAAATTAAAATGAAAAAAATAAAAAGAAATATTATAAGAAGATTAGTTTTTTTATATGAATTACACTGAAGATTCTTAGGTGAGGCGAACCTAGATAGTAGCTGTAATATATTTACCTAATAAAATTTCTATTATCCTTCCATGTGATTGAAACAATTCTAGAGAACAATGTTATTCCTCTATAAAGTATACATGATATTTTAGATCTGATTCACCCTATGCCTAACCACATTGACCATGTGGTTGAATATAAATTCACATGAGTATTCCTATTAGTACCAATTAACATTTTATGAGTTCTTAATAAATGAATTTTTATGCCTATAAATTTGAACTCTAGCTGCCTGCACCCCAAAAGGGAATTGGAGGACCACAGAATGATGATAAATGGATTGTGATTGTATATGGGGTCAATGATCCTGTAGAGGAACCATATAATCAACTTGAAATGTTGGATTCTTATATGATTCTAGTATACACATGATTATAGAGATGTGTTATGAACTAGGTGTGATGATATGTGGTTCATACATAGGTGAAGCTTATGGAAATTTTTATATAGTCCATCCCAAGATTGCTGATGTTGTACCATTATAATGGTTTATTGATATTTACGGTGGATCAATATTAGTTTTTTCATACCCTACTCATTGTATATATAACAATCACATTATTATTGTATTTTCTTGGGATGATGAAATAAAAAAAAATTGTCATAGATTGCCATTTGACCAATTTTGAGGCTCCAGTTTAGTTTCTTCCCCATGATGTTATATTTTATGGTGTAACATAAATCATTGATGATTGATATGAATCATGATGATGAAAATATTTCAAGTAATTTATCATTCATTATTATTAGATAATGTTTCATCAAGTATAATACAATATGATCCCATTCAGGTAGTAGTTAGAGGACAATTGTGGAGTCATACCATGGCAGTAGCAGTTGGGTAGCAAGGATTAGAGGATCAAATGATCCATATGTGTAAGGGAATTATACCAAATTCTATCACACTTTTTATAGATGAAATATTCATATTTAATGTGGGATGTTGCAGATGGAGTTTGAATAGTGTTACATGATGTGTCATATACATTTTATAATTATAATTTGACATATTTTTATTTCAAGATGAAATGATAGGTCTTAGTACATGGTATTCAGTAGTAAATCCATCCTCTATAGATATTTGAAATATATAATTTTGATGAACTATAGGGTAATTTTTGTGGTACAAAAGTAGGATATAGTTGTGTAGCTGGCCATGCTCTATCAGATAGTGGATAGTAATATTTCACCATATGAGGTGTTGTGTTGATCATATCTAAAATGACATCTTTCATGTTTGTTACAAGACCCTACCATTAATATATATATTATAAAAATATAACTTCACATGAATTTAAGCTATTTTTTATTCTTATTTTTTATTTTGATAGATATTTATGATAGAATATTGATCATATCTATTGATTTGTAAAATTTAATTTGGTGGATTTGGATCAAAAAACTATTGGAAATTGTAATTTTTCATTTGAATTATTTCAATATTATATTTTTCTATAAGGACCCATTGACTAATTATTAGATACACGTGGTCTTTTATAAGATATTGGGGTAGGTTATTTAACATAACTGTGAGAGTATTGTTACGATTGGTGAATGGGATGTTATAGTAGGACGAATGGGACAAGACATGAGCAACATTAGAGATATTATGACACATGTAGTTGAAATGGTACTCAATATAAATCATTAATTATCTCACTCATATTTACATCCAATAATGATAATTTATTAGGATGAACTTACAGTTGATTCATTTGTAATGAATCATAATAAAATATTATAATGCATGATAAAAAAAATCAAATAGTGAAATCTAAATAGATTACTCCATACCATATATTGTTGTCCATATTTATGAAAAAAATGTTTGACATGAGGATTTATAGGTGAATAGATAACTCACACTAATAACATCTTCATGGAATGGTAAAATGTTGTTTAGTTTGAAAAAAGATGGTAGCCGTCAGTAGTATATGTGCAATAAGAATATAAACATGAATACCATGAAGAATTGATTCTCTTTATTTGGTATTGAAGATTTTTTTAATCTATTATAGGAAGCATGATGTTTCTCCATGATTCACCTAAGATTATGCAAACAGTTTCTTCATGTATGCTAGGAGTATATTATTAAGGAAACATTATTTCATATATAACTTCAAACAATATTTTATTTTTCAAATAAAAGCACTTTTCAGAAAAGTGTGATCCTTAAGGGAAATAAAACAAGAAAAAACTTTGGGCCCAAAGGGGATCAACCATTGGAGGTACCGTCGAACCAAAGCAACAAGAACAGAATCGAAGGTGCCCAGGGAAATCAACCATTACATGCACTAAACCTAGGGAAGCAACCCAACACCACCCCGATCACTAGGAAATCACGTCGCTATCCTCAGGACGCAGCACTGCCGATGCACCTCAGGCCTGCACATCCACACACCAGGGTATGCCGACGCACCACTGTAGAAGCACCCCAACAAACCAGACACACCACGGGGTCACCGACCACACCACAAACTCCAGCTAACCGCCAAGCAACAAAAAAAAACCCAAAACCCAATAGAAGGGGAGATTTGGAAAGGAGAACCGATCACACCACCACCAAGACATATTTACCACATCAAAACCTCTATCACAATCCAAAATGAAAAGGGTACAAGAAGGTGACTCGATACATTTATAGAACCATAGATATATAATGAACAATGAAGAAGGATTCGTTGACAGTGCTCCAGAACGCATGAACAGAGAGTCGATATAGAGAGACAACCTGCACAAAAAAATCACTAGAAGTGGGGAAGGCACCATCAGAGTTGGAAAAAAGCACCTGTCATGGGAGAAGGAGCGAAGAAAAAACATGTGATTTCATCAGAGGAAGTTGAAAGATAGATGTTCGTAGACAAAGCTCTCTAGGTTGTGCCAGAACACGATATCATCTGCCGATCGACATGACAATGTGCCATCACCGCACAACCAGGCCCCTGATCGCGCTATGCCAAGGAAGAAGGAAGAGAATGAGAAGGGTGATGGAGGGAAAAGGAGATGCATAGAAACCCTAGCCCTGGGGGAACCTCTCACAGAGACTCCCCTTACTGGGTCATCTTGGTGACGTTCTCATTTTGTAAAAATACACCATATATGATCATAGATATTCTGAATAAGAACATTTTTACATATATTTAATCATTCATTTTGTTGTTTTTTGATGACATACTATTTAAAAAATGGACCTCAATGATTCATGATGGAATCTTAAATATTTTTTTATTATACCCGAGAGCATGGAAAATATATTCAATTATTTTAAATAGACAAATTTTTATCAATGATATATGTTATAATGGGAATATAATATTTTATGTGTTTATTTATAAATATATTTCAACACTATATAAGTATTGATGATATTAAAATTCAATAGATATGTTTTTTAGATCATAGGATTACATGGTTTAGAAGGAAATTGTGGGATTTTCATTTATGAAATAATATTTTTAGTAAAACTATGAATGAGATTAAATATTATCAGTGATTCATTTGATGGAATGTTCTGAAAGACCATATTTGATCAAAAGAGTGTATTTATAATATATTCTATCTGAATAATCCAACAAAATGGGACTAGATATGTAATCTCATGTGTCACATCAGTTATGTTTTGTAAAAATCTTTATTTATGGGGATAAGGTAGTATCATATGGGTCTTATTGTCTTAGACATCATTACCATATTTACCCTAGGAATTAATTTGATTAAGGAGTTGTGGTTCATTCAATGATGTCATCGAAAAAGTATATAAATTTTTATTTGGATTTCATATAGATAAACCATAAAAATATGACATTATAGCTTCTCCATGTATCAATTGAGTCTTTGACAAAGAAAATTGATAATGTTTAGTTGATGTTTTATATAGATATTGATTTTCCTATAAAGATAATTAATTTATTTTTATATGGTATTAGTAGAAATATACAGGTACTAGAATAGATTTCATCAAATGAGTATATATGGTTTATGAGATTATTTGAATAATGTATAATAGAATCATTTAGGGATATATAATCGACGACCAATTCTCCATTGGGTTCCATGTAAAAGTTGGTTTTATTGTTAATGTTATTGTATGTGTCAAATTTTGAATACATAGTGACTTATTAATGGTTGGAAATAAATTACCTAGTTCTATAATAGTTAATGGTGAATAATGATATCTTCTTTTTCATTGGATATTCCTAGTATCATCTTAAAATAAGGATGATAAAATGATTTCTTATTATGAATAATCCATGGGAATGGAAATCATATTCATTTATTATATATTAAGATATCAGGAAATGCTTCTAGTTGTTTGGAATGAATGGATAGACTATGATCCCTTTTCCTTGTTGTATCATCAGTCATTGGATTAATTCATTGTATCAGTGACCAATCAGATACTTTTTTCCTTTCCCTTGATTGGGTTTATATGGATTAAGGTGGACGTTATTTTGTAATAGAGTTTCCCAAGACACCAATAATTTGAGATGTTATTTGTGTGATGGTTGATTAGATAATGAAGTCGAATCATTTCATGTTGATTTAGAAATATCACTAAGTAAATGAGTTGGAAAATCTCTATTACATAGATATTCTATCAGACTATGATGTTACATTACATATTGTTATTAATCGACATACAATTTTTACAACTTGGTTTTGGAATGGATTTCAAAATTATTTTGGAACCATGTTGATGTAGAGTTAAAAGAATTATCCTTATATAAATGCACTATTATAGGGGAAATATCAAATCAAGAAGGATATTAAATTTTATTATTTCATATAATTTATTGGATGATGTAATTTTCATATTCCCTTAGTATATTAAAACTAAACTAATAATTTCAATGTATAAAATAATATGTAACCTTTTGATGCTCTTCATGACTCTTTATGTCATTCAATGCTCTTTCAAAATTGTGTCGGTGGTGTTTTTTCATTCATGTTTTGTGTTGGATATCTCTAAGATGGTGACATTTATAATTGAGATCAAAAAAAATTCTTATTAGTTTATTAAAAACATATCCATCCTCGTTGATATTGAGGTATGTATAACTAGTTCCAAGTCTTTTATCAAAAAATGTACAAATAAAATGCAATGTTTGTTGTTTACTATGAGGAATTCAAGGTGAAAACATATTTACAATTTTTATAATTACTAATATGAATTAGAGAAAAAAGAAACAATGTGTTTATTGGTAATACATCAACACTTGTATTTGTCTTATGGGTGTTAGGATGAATGTTTTTGGGGACATTTAAATTTTGAGTACAATGTTTGGCCTCATTAAAAATAATTTTTTCATGAAGAGTGGATTATGGAATATATTTTCGATAACATGTTATTAAATTAGGAGATTTTAAATATCATTTATATTTAAATAATATCAATGGTTAGGTTTTTAATGAAAAATATGTAATTTGAAAATATTTTTAGGTGGAATTATATTCTTCTTGGGACAAAATAATTTATGTATGGGGTTTTGTATCAACAAAATGGTTGTTGAACTATTGAATGGTTTCTAGTTTTGATAGATATTTTTATTATGGCATAGATGATGAATGAGGCATCGAATATAGTGAAATTTTTTTGATAGTGTTTTTTTTATATTATGAAAACAATTCTGTATATATGATTAGAACCATTGGCTGTGAAATGAGTATATATTAAGGGCAAGGAGGTAATGATGTAATGATGTTCATTCCACCATAGTACATTATCATTGTTTAAAGCAATCACTATTTTCCACGGTGTTCATTCTAGTAATATATTTCACTAGGATCCATGGTGCAATGTTAATTTTACATGAACCATATTTTTTTATATTTGGTACCAGATACGACATAATACATTAGTAATAAAATACCCCATTTTTTTAACAACATTTAATTATGTTATCTGGAAACCAAAAATACTACATATTCCATGACCATCGATTAAAAAACTAGAAGAATATTGGGATTATATTATTTCTATTTCATCAATAAAATACAAACTGTCACTTTTGAAATGTTAGGATCAACCAATAGTAATTAGTGATGATATACACTTCTATACAACATGAATTCTATACATGTTATGGGATGAATAATGTACCTCGACCTATTTCACCATCTCCTTCAATAATTTAGATCCACAAATATCAGTTTTGATGATTTTGGATTCATATTATGGAACCGTTGTGTGGATTAATTATCAATTTTGTGTGAAAAAATTATTTGGGTATTGGATCAAGAAAATAATGGTGTTTGACAGAAAGTTTCTTCGGTTAGCAATTTCCATTAAATGTACAACCTTGGTATAATTTTTTTTCTTGGAAATAATAATATGTGTGTTCATTTATATCATAGGGGAACCATTTGATATTTTCATATAGTGACTGTATATCTGTGTGAAACGATACCTATTATAGATTGATATGGATATTAGAGTCTATGTTTTTTTGGGAACCATTATATGATACAATTTGGTATTTTTTTTTAAAATGATCAATGTTTTAGATTTTTCACATGCCCTTTGATGAGTTATTCAATTATGAATGAGAACGTATAAATTTAATCATGATTTGGTGTCTCCCAGACCAGATCACATTCATTGATATTCACTGTATGAGATTGTTATAATAAAAACTTATGTCAGAGAGAATCAAACATCAATATTAGAATTCCATAAACTCTTTCTTACTCGCTATCTGCTAATCCCTCATCTATTTTAAAATATTATGATAAAATGGTAATATATTTGATATCTATATAAACTGGATATGATCCATACGACAATGGAGGTAATTATATTTACTATAGTTAAAAATTTTATCATTGATGATCTCCAAGTAACTCATTAATTTGAGGATCTCGAAAATAAATAATTTATTATTTTTAGAATTGTCAGTGACTTTATTTTTAAATAATGGATATCTCTAACATCTATATATTCATTATGAAGGTAATGTGAATATGAATTCCTCCAAAATGGGTTTGGATTTACAAATGTATAACTTCAATGGTTTTATAAGGATATTCTTTCTGATATTTTTTTGTTTATTAGAAAACATTTCATGTTTGAATCATTAAATATGGAATATTTTTGAACCCATGCTCGATGCGTTCATGTAGAAGCTAATATTTATATATATCAAAATGAATATATTTTTATTATGAATTGTTCAGAACAACACTTTAAAAAAATTCTATTAGAATATATATGATTTTTGATATCATTTTCTTCTTCATGTTCATATGGATTCTATATACCAACATCCTGATATATTATAGACCCCAAAATTTCATTATGAATATAGCGATGCTCATCATCTAAGAAGGTATTTGGATTCATAAGTACGTGTCATTTTTATGATAAAGGAGGGTCAGAATGGCCACGTTTTCCTTCCATCTATTGATCATTCAATTTACGTGGGTTCGTATGGATCTAATAAATTGAAATTTTATTATTAGATTCATGATTTTGGTTTTTGGAATTCATGAAACGTTTTTTGTTTGTGAAATTTATTATTCCATGAAATTGGAGTGACTCCCATTGATTTAGTACCTGCATCAATGAAAAAGAAACATGTTTGTGATGATGCTGAATAGATTGATTCTCCCCTTGACTATGTACCTACTTAATGTAAATAAGATGATATTTTTTATATAGAAGGAATGAAATTACTATTTAATAAAAGAAAAAAACCAATTATTTGTAACGCCCCGACCCCAGCTACCCAGAGTCGGTGCATTACTTCGTAACATTGGCATGATCACAAAAGATCAAGTCTCGAAAGACCGATTAGTTTAGTAGCCTTGGAAACACTAGATACATTTTTAAATGTTACATTACATCATAAAGTAAACCAAAACAACAACAACATATTGTCTTCATATCCCCTCAGACTATCCCTGCAGGTCATTCATAATATACTTCTTCAAATCCTAGAAAACATTAAAACATTGAAAGGGGTGAGCTCAGATGCTCAGTAAGGATAACAATATTGCGGAAGCTTTCATAAATAAACATTAACATTTAAGGCAATGTATAACTAAAACAAAAGCCTTTTAAACTTGAACTTCAACATAATATGGCAAAAGTAAAATGAGATAATGCCATTCACTTCTTCACATGGATATTCTACTGGCCGAATAATCACATGCAATATCAATAACCACTTTCATAATGAGGGAATGTATAATGCCGGACATTCTGAAACATTTTGTCAAGGCCTCGGCCAAGACATCTAAAATGATTAAGGCCTCGGCCGAAACCATAAATAAAATTGGGAAAGGGCCTCGGCCAATTCCACGTCTAGTTGTCTCATGAGACCTACCGATGCATCGAGGAGCTATAGCGGGCTCCACCCGTCACTTATTAAGTCCAATACATTCCTCATATGAATAGGTTTAAACATATCATAAACCATAACATAATCGTATCACATAAAACATGCATAAAGGAAACATAAAATTTCCACATTTCAATCACAAGATATCAATACAACACATTGTTATAATAAAAATGCTTTCAAAACCATTTTCAATACCAAAATAAAAGAATGTTAAAACTTTTTATTTATTTTTCATTAAAAAAGAAAATGATGGCTTGTAGAGGAAGCCGAAACTCAAATAATGGTCACGGCGGCGGAGAAGTCGTTGTCGCCGCATAAGTACGGAAAGAAAAACATTCCCTTTTGTCGTTTAGAAAAACGCTTCGTATAAAAAAGATTCCTTTTGAATAAACGTAAAAGTCAAAGGGGTTTATACATCGTATAAAAGAAGGTTGTGTATAAAACCAAATATGCCTCAATGAAAGGAGATTGAGACGAAGTCCTTAAAAAGATCATTTTTAAAATAAAATAGATCTATTATGTGTATTCACTATAGGTGCACATAAAGAAAGTAAAAATACAAAATAGGACATAATAACATCATGACATAATTTGAAAGTAGGAGATTAACCCAAAGAATGGTAGTTGGGTTACGAAATTCCCTTACCTCGTGTCTGACTTGACTCAACCGTTCTTTAACCTCCTGAATAATAAACTAGAGTTAATATATAACTTATTAAGAACCATTTTTAATTTCATTATCCTTATTATATCACTTATTACAATGATATGAACATTATGTAATTATTTAAGTTAATAATGGTCGTTTTGTCGATCTTTGGTACTTGAGTCAACAATAAGCTTCTTATAATTACAAGTTGTTTATGTGGTGAAATATCCATTATATCCAGAATTATATTCATGATTTATATGTCATATATATCTTATATATCCAGTATATACATTCATTTATAATATTTCATAACATTTAGAGGTAAGAAATGAAATGCACCGTTCATGGAGACGGTAAGCCGTACGTACGAATGAACGCTACTTTCATTTCAATTTCATATTTAATGGAACTAAATCATAATGATATAAATGTATAATATAATTCCAGTATAATATAGTGTATAATACCATTTACTCCATCCTTTATACATCCCACATATGGCATTAACGATTCAAATCACTTTGAGGGGGCGGTAGTCCGCATTTCCTAAAATGAAATTATCACGTTTTACCCATAATGGAAATCATAAATTAAGCCATAAATGAGAAATACAGAAGTATAAGTAAAACATAAACACATTATGTATCATATATAAATATAGTGACATCTTAATGGCCACCTTTGAAGGTGTTATATGAGTGTTGAACAATCATCGTTTCGTGAGGCAGAAATTCGCCATCCACAGAAACCGTATGTTCTTTAACCATTAGATGTAGGTGTGTCTAAGTGTATCTCGAATCCTTCTTATAACAACATCCTAGTATATTGAGGATACTGGTGTTGTTACAAATGAAATGAATAAAAAGAGTTTAGGGGGTTGGAGAAGAAAAATAAAACAAAACAACATTAGAAAATACATTACCTCAAAATCGGGTAACTCTTTTTGATTTGAGCCAAAGGCTTCCTTGGGAAGAGTTCTGCCCAATGTGAGGATTCTAGGAGTAAGAGGGGGAAGTTGGGAGAGTATTTGGGCAGAGTTTGTCAGAGCCAAATGGCTTGAAATTGTAAATGAGGTGGGAGAGGTGGGGGCCTTTTATAAGTGGAGAGGAGGGGCACTTTTGGAAAGATTGAAATGTTACATTATTTCACAATGATTTTCGGATTCTAAAGGTCCCAAACTTATATAATTCGAGGATAAGGTGATAAGGGTTCGAAATCTCCTCATCCAATTGGCTTTGGAGAAGTGTAAGCCTTGGATTTTGCATTATCTTCCCATTTTATTTAAATCGTTAAATAATGAGGTCATCACTACATCATCATGATGTCATAAATAATTTAATTTATTTAATGTCTAAAAATTATAAAAAAAATACTATGATGTAGGAAATCTTTTTAGCTTTCTAATGAATATTTATAATCAAAATTTGGACTTGTGTAACCCCACTTAAAAACTGTTTTAGTAAAACAACTCATGTTTGTGTCAATTTAATTTCAACATTAAATAAATATATATTAATGTCATTTTCCAACTAAAGTGGCTCCATGGGGTCCCCAAGTTGACCCATGGGTTGTCTTGGTCGGCCATGACTCAACCAATAGGAGTAGGACAAGTGTCAAGCTCATATCATATTAATAAAACATTGTTTTTACCTTAAACTACACTAATTACCTCTAATCGCGATTAAGAACTTAAAAGTTACTATTCACCAAAAAATTATTTTGATCTCATTGAACCACATTTTACTTCTTAATGACAACCATGTATGTCGGATTTTTGAAAATAAAATCACAGAAGTGGTAATATTTCATTTAAACGAAAAATCAGTTATTTAACTACCACTTAGTGGTTTCACTATTCATCAAAAATTGAAGTTTTTCAGAATAAGGCCAAAATTTCACCCTAAGCTATAATTGATATTACGAATTCTAAAATGATGTCTATTTTACAAAATTCCAAACATATAAGTTGTATTAATTAATTTTATAACTAATTCCCGCTGTTACAACAAATAGCGTGTTTTTAAGAAACAATTTATATCAAAAGATTGGCAATTGTTTATGTCCAATTTCAATGTTAAATTAATTCTAATGACCACCATTGGATAAAATGGTAAAAAGATTTTCTAATTATAACTTAAACCCACTAAATAGTATAATTTATCAGTATAAATTATTTTGATTAAAAAATTTGTTTTTAAGTATTTTTCACTATTCATAAAAATTAGAAGTTCTCAGAAAATTAAAAAAAATTCAACATAGGCTAATTTCAATATTAGGAATACAAAAATGAAGTCCATTTTGAAATATAAAATTTATATAATTTTAAAAAGTGGTTATTACTATTCATAACGGCTACTTTGATTTGTCGCGATGTTTTAGAACTCGAAGTTGCATACAATGCAAGCTATTGTTTTATTGAATGAGAAGCGTATCGTGGAAGCTCGGGGTGTTACATTCTCCCCTCCTTCAATAAATTGCGTCCTCGCAATTTGATATTTTTCTTTAAAAATAAGAGGTTGAAAATAGAAAATACCTTTGTGGAAAACCCACATCGGAAATAAGGTTAATAAAATTTAGCCTTAATAAGAGGGAAAATGGAAATAAGAAAGTCACCACCAAATTATGATCTCGATAAGGAGAACATTGGTGGCAATTAAAGACATATAATTGGAGGAAAAACGTAAATATTTGTAGGGAGTGATTGAGGTCATCAATCATAATCAACTGTCAAATTGAGGGCCTCAAAGCCTTCAATCTATGTTTAATTAAAATATCATCAGTTCAACAAGACATAAGGTATTAGGATAACACATTTTTTGTTTTAATATCCCTTTACTAAAGTTTAAGTATTAATTTATTCATTGAATAAGAGATAGGTATATATATATTTATGCTTGACAATTAGTGTTTCAACCTTCAACTCATCTTTCACTCAAAAAGATAATAGAACTCAAAAATATTATTATTATCCTAATTGTATAAGGTTCCAAATGTTAACACATACCATTTAGATTAGTAAAATTATATTGTAATAACCAGGGACTTCCTGTAGGCTAGTGGTAGGAAATAAAGGCCTGTCGCACTATGATTGTGGGTTCGATTCCTCCAGCTTTGTCCGACGCGACGGGTTATGCCCCACCCTGCAGGTTGTCCAATAGTATCATAATATTCCAAAAATAATCTTCATAAATTTTTTAGCCTTAAACAATACTATCCAATGTTCAACTTAATCCATTCCAACCTTAATAGTTATCCAAAATACCTCCATCCAGACTTTCTCTAAAAGGTCTCTAAATTCCAAAATCAATTTATCAGATTCCCAAAACAAAGAAAAGTTTCTCTTATTGTCACATACTAAAAATATGATTACCTTAATCATATTAAAACCTTACTGAAATCAAAAAGTACTGCATTACAATCCATATATATATATTACATTATTCTTATAACCAGAATATAATCCTTGAGTCCAAAAGCACCAATACATTAGTTATTCTGCTTCAACTGTAGTAACAGCATAAGATTGTCCTTGATCCCTTGGCCTTTTCTGAGGTAAGTTTCCCTGACGCTTAGGACATTCATTTGCATAATGACCCATTTCTCTACAATTGTAGCATTCAACTTTGACAGCCTCTTTCTTTCCCTTACAATCACGAGCCTGGTGACCCTTTTCTCCACATTTATAACAAACTCTCATTCCTTTTAGGCAAGTACCAGGGTGATTCTTCCCACAATTATCACATAATTGAAAATCCTTCTTTCCCTTTTTCCCTTTATCTGTCTCTTGTTCCACCGTTCTCTTCTTCTCTTGCTTTACTTTGTTGTCATAAGACTTAGAGAATTCCTTTTCTGTCTTGATAGCACACGAGACAATATCTTCGTATGATGAAAAGGATTGTGATACCAAAGCTCGACGGAGAAATGGTTTTAACCCATCAAAGAAACGATCAATCTTACTCCTTGGGTTACGTATGTAATCTGCAGCATACCTTGCTAACCTTGTAAAGTTAGCCTCATACTTTTCGACATTCTCATCCTCCTTCTGCCTCAGACTCAGAAATTGCCTTTCCATATCTGCTCGATGGTCACGAGGAAAGTATTTTTCTAAGAAAAGCTCTTTGAACTCCCTCCATTCCATATTCGATACGTCATCATCTTGCTTTGTGTTTCGAATCAGCGACCACCACTGATCGACATCTCCAGTGAGGCGGTAAACTGCCATGACAACCTTCTCCCTTTCACTACTCCCCAAAGCCTGAAATATTTTCTCTAGGGAATTTATCCATTGCTCGGCTACTAAGGGATTTGTACTCCCATTAAAGGTTGGTGGTTGTTGCCTCATGAAACGATCTAGCATTGATCCTCCACGTTGCGGATCAGGGTGCTCCATACGAGTAAGGTTATTATTCATAACCTGAGTGAGTTTTCCCAGTATGGTAATAAGTTGATCAGCACCAGTTGTATCTCCAGATCCACAATAATTATCTTGATCAGGAGGGCAATCCCTACACGGAGTTCGTGCATTGATACGGTTTCCATTCCTTCCACTAGGCGCCATTTCTAAACAATGGCATAAACTAGATTAGTTTATGAATCAAAATACATAATTCCATACTTATAAAACACTTAACATAAATTGAACTATTTATGGATATAATCCATAATCATAAAAAGAAATGTTTTCTTTGAGAAAGTATATACTCATAACCCTTCATAGTGGTTTGTAAATAAAATGAGAATTATCCTAAGCATATCCCCCGGGAGTGTCGTAACCAAGAGTGCAGCAAGGCCCGTTGTCGTGCACCAGTTCCCGTTCGAGTCTAGCTCAAAGCGGTGTTTTCGGGTTTTACCCCTAGGTACATCTGTGCCAGAGCCGCCTCTACCTGCTCGTATCCAGACATGGATGTATTGCTCGGAAAAGTCATAACATCTCTATAATACCAAAATTCTAGGAAGTTCTTCTATACTAATCCTCAAAGTCTATCTTTGGGCTATGTGCTCTAATCAGAGTTTATCTAAATCTAGCTTCCAAGGTTAGTACTAAACTGCCTCTGATACCAACTGTAACGCCCCGACCCCAGCTACCCAGAGTCGGTGCATTACTTCGTAACATTGGCATGATCACAAAAGATCAAGTCTCGAAAGACCGATTAGTTTAGTAGCCTTGGAAACACTAGATACATTTGTAAACGTTACATTACATCATAAAGTAAACCAAAAAAACAACAACATATTGTCTTCATATCCCCTCAGACTATCCCTGCAGGTCATTCATAATATACTTCTTCAAATCCTGGAAAACATTAAAACATTGAAAGGGGTGAGCTCAGATGCTCAGTAAGGATAACAATATTGCGGAATCTTTCATAAATAAACATTAACATTTAAGGCAATGTATAACTAAAACAAAAGCCTTTTAAACTTGAACTTCAACATAATATGGCAAAAGTAAAATGAGATAATGCCATTCACTTCTTCACATGGATATTCTACTGGCCGAATAATCACATGCAATATCAATAACAACTTTCATAATGAGGGAATGTATAATGCCGGACATTCTGAAACATTTTGTCAAGGCCTCGGCCAAGACATCTAAAATGATTAAGGCCTCGGCCGAAACCATAAATCAAATTGGGAAAGGGCCTCGGACAATTCCACGTCTAGTTGTCTCATGAGACCTACCGATGCATCGAGGAGCTATAGCGGGCTCCGCCCGTCACTTATTAAGTCCAATACATTCTTCATATGAATAGGTTTAAACATATCATAAACCATAACATAATCGTATCACATAAAACATGCATAAAGGAAACATAAAATTTCAACATTTCAATCACAAGATATCAATACAACACATTGTTATAATAAAAATGCTTTCAAAACCATTTTCAATACCAAAATAAAAGAATGTTAAAACTTTGTATTTATTTTTCATTAAAAAAGAAAATGATGGCTTGTAGAGGAAGCCGAAACTCAAATAATGGTCACGGCGGCGGAGAAGTCGTTGTCGCCGCATAAGTACGGAAAGAAAAACATTCCCTTTTGTCGTTTAGCAAAACGATTCGTATAAAAAAGATTCTTTTTGAATAAATGTAAAAGTCAAAGGGGTTTATACATCGTATAAAAGAAGGTTGTGTATAAAACCAAATATGCCTCAATGAAAGGAGATTGAGACGAAGTCCTTAAAAAGATCATTTTTAAAATAAAATAGATCTATTATGTGTATTCACTATAGGTACACATAAAGAAAGTAAAAATACAAAATAGGACATAATAACATCATGACATAATTTGAAAGTAGGAGATTAACCCAAAGAATGGAAGTTGGGTTAAGAAATTCCCTTACCTCGTATCTGACTTGACTCAACCGTTCTTTAACCTCCTGAATAATAAACTAGAGTTAATATATACCTTATTAAGAACCATTTTTAATTTCATTATCCTAATTATATCACTTATTACAATGATATGAACATTATGTAATTATTTAAGTTAATAACGGTCGTTTTGTCGATCTTTGGTACTTGAGTCAACAATAAGCTTCTTATAATTACAAGTTGTTTATGTGGTGAAATATCCATTATTTCCAGAATTATATTCATGATTTATATGTCATATATATCTTATATATCCAGTATATACATTCATTTATAATATTTCATAACATTTAGAGGTAAGAAATGAAATGCACCGTTCATGGAGACGGTAAGCCGTACGTACGCATGAACGCTACTTTCATTTCAATTTCATATTTAATGGAACTAAATCATAATGATATAAATGTATAATATAATTCCAGTATAATATAGTGTATAATACCATTTACTCCATTATTTATACATCCCACATATGGCATTAACGATTCAAATCACTTTGAGGGGGCGGTAGTCCGCACTTCCTAAAATGAAATTATCGCGTTTTACCCATAATGGAAATCATAAAGTAAGCCATAAATGAGAAATACAGAAGCATAAGTAAAACATAAACACATTATATATCATATATAAATATAGTGACATCTTAATGGTTACATTTGAAGGTGTTATATGAGTGTTGAACAATCATCGTTTCGTGAGGCAGAAATTCGCCATCCACAGAAACCGTATGTTCTTTAACCATTAGATGTAGGTGTGTCTAAGTGTATCTCGAATCCTTCTTATAACAACATCCTAGTATATTGAGGATACTGGTGTTGTTACAAAAGAAATGAATAAAAAGAGTTTAGGGGGTTGGAGAAGAAAAATAAAACAAAACAACATTAGAAAATACATTACCTCAAAATCGGGTAACTCTTTTTGATTTGAGCCAAAGGCTTCCTTGGGAAGAGTTCTGCCCAAAGTGAGGATTCTAGGAGTAATAGGGGGAAGTTGGGAGAGTATTTGGGCAGAGGTTGGCCGAGCCAAATGGCTTGAAAGTGTAAATGAGGTGGGAGAGGTGGGGGCCTTTTATAAGTGGAGAGGAGGGGCACTTTTGGAAAGATTGAAATGTTACATTATTTCACAATGATTTTCGGATTCTAAAGGTCCCACACTTATATAATTCGAGGCTAAGTTGATAAGGGTTCTAAATCTCCTCATCCAATTATCTTTGGACAAGTGTAAGCCTTGGATTTTGCATTATCTTCCCATTTTATTTAAATCGTTAAATAATGAGGTCATCACTACATCATCATGATGTCATAAATAATTTAATTTATTTAATGTCTAAAAATTATAAAAAAAATACTATGATGTAGGAAATCGTTTTAGCTTTCTAATGAATATTTATAATCAAAATTTGGACTTGTGTAACCCCACTTAAAAACTGTTTTAGTAAAACAACTCATGTTTGTGTCAATTTAATTTCAACATTAAATAAATATATATTAATGTCATTTTCCAACTAAAGTGGCTCCATGGGGTCCCCAAGTTGACCCATGGGTTGTCTTGGTCGGCCATGACTCATCCAATAGGAGTAGGACAAGTGTCAAGCTCATATCATATTAATAAAACATTGTTTTTACCTTAAACTACACTAATTACCTCTAATCACGATTAAGAACTTAAAAGTTACTATTCACCAAAAAATTATTTTGATCTCATTGAACCACATTTTACTTCTTAATGACAACCATGTATGTCGGATTTTTGAAAATCAAATCACAGAAGTGGTAATATTTCATTTAAACGAAAAATCAGTTATTTAACTACCACTTAGTGGTTTCACTATTCATCAAAAATTAAAGTTTTTCAGAATAAGGCCAAAATTTCACCCTAAGCTATAATTGATATTACGAATTCTAAAATGATGTCTATTTTACAAAATTCCAAACATATAAGTTGTATTAATTAATTTTATAATTAATTCCCGCTGTTACAACAAAAAGCGTGTTTTTAAGAAACAATTTATATCAAAAGATTGGCAATTGTTTATGTCCAATTTCAATGTTAAATTAATTCTAATGACCACCATTGGATAAAATGGTAAAAATATTTTCTAATTATAACTTAAAACCACTAAATAGTATAATTTATCAGTATAAATTATTTTGATTAAAAAATTTGTTTTTAAGTATTTTTCACTATTCATAAAAATTAGAAGTTCTCAGAAAATTACAAAAAATTCAACATAGGATAATTTCAATATTAGGAATACAAATATGAAGTCCATTTTGAAATATAAAATTTATATAATTTTAAAAAGTGGTTATTACTATTCATAACGGCTACTTTGATTTGTCGCGATGTTTTAGAACTCGAAGTTGCGTACAATGCAAGCTATTGTTTTATTGAATGAGAAGCGTATCGTGGAAGCTCGGGGTGTTACATTATTGATCTGGGATGGTTGAAATTTGTTAAGAATAAGAAATCTCAACCCTAAAGAAAATATTATAATCGTTATCGAGTAACTAACCCAATGATGACTATAACTTATAAATATTATATTGGTTATCCATTTAGGAAGTAAAATGAGATCCTATTATGTAGATTCAATGGTAAGGTGGATGTAAATGATTAAAAATACCAGTCGATTATTATTAATTTTGAGGACGAAATGTTGAATGAGGATTTAATGATAGATGTTTAATAGGATGATGTTAACATAATGACTAAGATTATGATTTGGGTTTATTATAATAATGAGTGGTGTTATTGGATAAATAATAAATAGTTTATTTTGATAAATGGATTTAATAAAATTAAGATAAATTTGTAGGTGTAAATTAATACAAGGGATATGATGTCATAACATTTTGATGATCTTATAATAGATGATAAGATACTATGTGTTGGTCAGAGTGGATTCTCAAGAGGGGGGTAAATTGAGTTCCTACTTATAATATCAATTAAAAATGTTATTATTAAGATCCCCAAATTTTGAAATGACCCAGTTAATTAAGTCAGTAGAGATGTAAATGTGTAGTTTGTCAATAGGTTTTTTAAAGGGTGATTGGGACTATGTTGAATTAGTGTAAAATACTTATTCAACTATTGAAACAAGTTTACTAAATAAAACATATACACAAACTAAACAAAACTAAGTATCAATGTGAATTAAAAAAATTTATGGTTTAGCAATTATAAGAAGGATTCTAAATAGTTTTTAAAAACAATAAGGAGCTAAAACCCACTACCATAGTTCATCATGGGAATGATAAACAACACCGAACACACATGGTCTCTTCACAAGTTATATGCGTGAAAACAAGGGCTAGGTGAAGTTTCATGTGAGGATTTTTGTATCCTCCAATTCAAGCACATGAGACAGTGTGTATGACACAAACTCACACTTCTTAGAAATGTAAAATAAAAAAACAATGTAGAGAAAAAATGATGGGACTGTGTTTAGAATGCTCTATGTGTTTGCAGTTCATCTCTTGACTCCTTGGAGTGAAGAATTTGCACTTCGAGCCTTTCTCTGGATGTTTTCTCCTAAACAGAGTGTTGCAACTCCATGTTATATAGTTTTTTAACTGAGAGTTCTGCTTCTTGTGTTTATTGAGTGTTGATGAATCACAAAATGTAGTAGTGAACATGTCCTCAAATGATCTTCATGATGCTTGTGGGTTTACAGTGTAAGTGCTGGATGGTTCTCCATTGATCTAGAAAGTATGTTTCTTTATATGTCCAAACATTCTTCCCATCATTATATCTTCTTCTTTTTCCTTCTCTTTTGAACTCGAGGTCTAGAAATAGGAATAAGTACATCACGTGAAATCTTTATCATACCTCGTACTACCGCCAGATATGGTCTCACCATATGTATACAATAAGCATTAATTAATTTTAGAATCATTAAATTTACCAAATATGACCGTTAAAATAATCTTAATAATTTGAAAATGTATGGAGTTAAAGAATATGGTAGACATGTAACGATATCATTCAAAATGGTAGGTATCAATAGTAACTGCACATCGACAACATTCATTGAAAACCATCACAATGTTATCCTTCCATCAATAACTCTACATCATTATCCTTCCATTGGTAACCTTATTTCGATAAATATTCATCAATAACATTCCCAAAAGTTTCCATTAATTGGATACCTTTCATCGGGGACATTGAAATGGTGACCTTGCATCAGTAGCCTTTCCATCAAAGACCATTTTACATGGAGAAATTTTGCACTATGAGCTTTAAACAAGAGAGAAGTGAGATCAAACATACATAGTTGTCACTTTGACAATAACCTGATTTTCACATAAATTATTATCGTGTAATAGAAACATAACTATAACATAAATAAAACATGATTTGGGATTATCAAAACAAGACTTGGGATTATCATAACAGGTGAGTCCATAAATCTCCCACTATTTTATAATCATAAATTATGTTATTATATTCTATGTTAGAGTCAAGAATATTTTATATTATCTTCAGAGGTGTGTATAAGAAAATCTGAACCATTTTTATTATGGAAAATATAGATAGTATATATATGAAAATAGTTCATTCATATTAAAAAATATCTCATTCTTTATGATTGGGAATCTTAAAACATAAACTTGACATGTTTCTACCCCTTTGTGATTAACAAAAATAATGTTAAACCATAAAAGACCGAAGATTATCTTCCATTAATTAAGAAATAGTACAATGTACAAAAATGGTACAAAGATCCCTTTCAACCAATACATCCTACATTAAATCCACATCAGATATGTCCAAGGGAGATATTTCATTGGAAGTGTTTGACGTTGGTTCTGAAGATGGGGGGATAGGCATATGAATGGAAGTCAGCAAGGTAGGAGCAGCTGCAATAGAAGAAATAGTAGACAAGTAGTGAGTATATCTCTATGAAATGGTGGGGGTAAAGATTCTTATGGAATGTGTAGAATTCATCAGTGAGCCAGCACTGGTAGATCCGAAGGCACCTAAGGTGGAAGGCAAGGATAGAGGAACAATGATGGGAGGGAAGTCCACATGGAGGAACAATAAATGAAGATTTCAGAAATAAATAATAATACTTCATTCTATCTCAGTGGATGAAATAAAATCATCCATATTCTCCATATATTTATCCAAGGTAGGAGTCAACTGTCTATGAATACTAACATGATCCTTGAAGTCTGGAGTGATGGGTGGAATCCTTAAGCTCTCTATAAACAATGTTAAGTGACCATCCATCTGATGCATTGTGTATACCATTTTTTAGTAGAAATAAAATTGGTCATTGATTGCCTTATGATCTTGAGAAGCTTCCCTTAAATAATTTCTCAAAAGATTATGAATTTATCTAGTATTGGAAATAACCAGAGTGATAGACTGAGGATCTGAGGTACTGGTACCGGATTACTTCTCAACATCTTCTCTAACAACAGACCTAAAGGCATCTAGATCAAAAGGACTAGAGTCTAGATCAGAAGTAGATGCACACACATATTCCATAGTGAAATCCACTATCTCCATAAAAGATATTGTCATCCCACTGATTAGTCTCTTCACATCGATATATTGGTCATTCACATGTGTCGCCATGGAATTCTTAAACTCATAAAACACAATGACCATTTTATGAACCAAACTTTTAACATATCCATGATCTTTGTCCACCTAAACCCTTAAAACCATGTAGGAGTATAATCTTTCAATAGAAAAATTTATAGATTCCATTGAATCTGCCAACATTCTGATTTGATTTTAGCATTCCATTACCACCTCTAACAGGATGGAGTGATAGAAAAAAACTATTCTTTCCACTATAGATGTGACAACTTCTTGATTGCGAGTTCTAGCCATCTCCAACCAAACAAATATCTCATCAAAGTGGTTGTTCATATCTCATTTGATTGATTCCAAAGCATCCTTCTTCACATAGTCACAATGAAAAAGAACCATTGGATGGACAATACTAGTTTTTGAAATTGTATGAATTGGATGACTTTTGATAGGATGGCCATCATCAGAGTTCTCATTATCTAAACACAGGACCACAAATTTAGGGTCTTCTGACCAATCCCCTATTCTAAGAGCTACATCAACTGATCCATTAGAAATAGGTTCCACCCCGTCATTAGGAGAATTCTCATGATCAACCATATCAATCTCTATCATTACTCCTTGAGAACCATCATCAACAGGAGGGTCCACTGCAACTTCTTCTACTGAATCTTCAACTACTTAAAAAGTAATTCCACCTTCAACTAAATCTTCAACCACATCATCAATCCTTTCTACCATTTCTGTATGTCTTATTAGAGGACTGAGACTCAAAAATTCTCATTCAATCACATCAGAAGTAGTCTCAAAGTAATCCAGACTAGATTCATTGTCCTCATCTTCATATAAAGTCCCTCTAATTTCACATAAGACATTTTATTCCCCTTATTTTTCATTAGTCTCTTCATCATCATTGTCCCTTTGAATAGTCTCCCTTCTAGGAAATCTCTTGGGTGGGCTAGGCTCACCAAAGGATACTGTATTAGCATGAGGATTGTAGGGAATGCCTGGATCACTAATATCATCTATATGAGAGTCCACCCTTTCTTGCACAGCCACAACATCTTCCTCTTCATCTGAATAACCAGGATCCAGCTCATCAAGCATTATAACATAATCTCTCTTATCCATTGTCCAAGTAGGATGAGTGAAAATGTTTAATTCCTCATATATCTTAGCCTCATCAGGTACCCATATTCATTTACAAGGGATCCAATTTATCTTCATCAACATGAAAATTAATGTTGTAATGAACCCTTACTAAAACTGTTTTTTAATATCCTAAGAACTCCCTTCACCTTTATCATCAAGGATATAAATCTAGCATTAAATAAGGCATTGGATTTGGAACTGGTCGTTGTCATATAATCTAATTGAATCATTAACAGACTAAAAATTTTTTTTTTATTTCCATGATTCAATAGATATAAAGTAAATACATCCTAATATTTTAGGGTAGAAATATCCCCTCCCATGGGACTCAAGACATGCTGAACAAACATAAACATGATCTTGTCTTCTCCTTCCATATCAGCAGCAATGAATCTCCTAGCAATCCCACTCCCTGTCAGTTTGGATAAGGCTTATTCAAAACAAAATAAATCAGTAGTGGAAGGCACCACTCCTAAGTAGTAGTCATAAATCCCTTCTTAAGGTACTCTCAGACACTCAATCCATTCAATAGAGGAGAATATTACACTTTCTATATTTACCCTTGAAGACATTCTATTCTCATCCTCAGTCTGTTTGAATTTCTAAAAATCATAAAACACATTCACTAACATCCGTAAATAGGGTCCATTTTTGTTTTCATAGCATCTAACCCAACCTTGAGAATCAAGTGACTTCAGCACTAAGATATTCTAATTAAAAACCACTCAGAACTGATCTCTTTTCCAAATATGATTTCCTCATGGACAGATGAGGGTTGACCAGATTTTCCACTGCCTTTCTTCCACTACTCGACTCATCTAAAGGTATCTTTGTATTTGTCACATCCCCTTCATCACTAACCAATAGTCTCTTCACTCTTGACATGAGATCTGATGTGGTTCGAGGGTTTTAGAATAGGGTTCGGTTCCGATGTTAGGTAGAAAAGGGATTCAGGAATGAATATGATGTTGATCAAAATGTGGTCTGATATTATAATTTTATCATTTATGGATCGAAAAACAAATCAAGTAAAAGAAATAAGTTAAAAACAATGTTTCAACATTCAGTAGAAAGAAAACATGATGTCCCATATAACATTTACTATCGGTAAGATTCCAACGGTTAGGACATAACGGTGATGTCCAAACAGTGAGGATACTAACGATGAGGTTTCAATGGTGAGGTTTCTATCTGTGAGGTTCCTAACACTGAGGTCCTAATAGTGAGGTCTAACATTGAGGTTCTAACAGTGATGTCCTATAAGTGAGGTTCCTAACAGAGAGGTTTCTATCGGCGTGGTTTATAAATTTGAGATTTCAATGGTGAGGTCCAATGGTGAGGTTTCTCTCAGGGAGGTTCCTGACGGTGAGGTTCCTAACAGTGTGGTTCCTAACGGTGAGTTTCATAATGGTGAGTTTTCAAAGGGCGAAGTTCCAACTGTGTGGTTCCTAATGATGGTGTTCCTAACGGTTTACAGTTTATCATACCTAAATCATGTTTGATGTAATTTAAACTTTCATAATTCAATGGATTACTGAATATATCAGCCAATTGGTGTTCAGTACCAAATAATTAAATATTGATCTCTCCTCTTTGATAATGATCTCTCAAGAAGTGATGTCTCACATCAATGTGCTTTTTCCTATCATGAGATACTGGATTTTAAGAGATGTTAATAGAACTTGTATTATCACACTTTTTAGAGACATGTTTGAAATGCTATCCATAGTCTAGTAAAGTTTGTTTCATCCATAAAAGTTTAGCACAACTAATACCAGCCACTATATATTCAGCTTTGGTTGTAGATAAGGAAAAAAAAATTTGTTTCATACTACACCATGATACTATTGACTTGACCAAAATGCGACATGTTCCTGAGGTTCTCTTTCTATCTAACTTATTACTAGAAAAATTAGCAACCAAATAAATTATAAAATAAAATCATTGTCCTATTGAGTAAAATAGTCATAAGTTTGTAGTATACATGATATATTTAAAAATACTTTAAATAGAAGTTAAATGAGACTATTTAGGATTTGATTTAAAGTGAGCATACCTGCATACGCTGAACATAATTTCTGGTCTGGTAGTAGTAATATAGAGAAGACATCCAATCATACATCAATAATTGGTTTGATCCACTTGTTTACCAGTTTCATCAATATCCAACATCCATGTGGTAATCATAGGTGTATCACTACCTTTGTTGTAGTCCAAACAAAAAAATTTCAAAATATCATCAGTATATTTACATTGATTTAAAACAAAACCATTTTTATTTTGAATAATTTGAAATGAAATGAAAAATTGATGTTCCACCATTAAAATCTTTTCAAAATCACCTTGCATCATTTTTTAAAAATCAGAACATAAAAAATTTTTAGAGGACCTAAAACTAATATCATCCACATATATTTGTAATATTAAAGCATATTTGGAAATCCTTTTGATAAAATGTGTAGGATCCATTATTCCATTAGTAAAATATTTTTGAAATTAGGAAATAACTAAGTCTATCATACCAAGCTCATATGGTTTGTTTTAAACCATATAAATCATTAAAAAAATTAAAAAAATGATTTCAAAAATTTGGATTTGTAATAGATGTGGGTTGTTCAAACAATACATCTTTAAATATGTACCCATTTAAAATTTCAATTTTATCATCGATTTGATGATGTTCGAAATTCAGATAAGCTATATTAATAAGTAGTAGCCTAATGGATTCTAGTCTAGATACAAGTGAAAAGGTTTCCTCATATTCTATTCCTTCTTGTTGTCTATATCGTTATACAACTGGTCTAGCTTTATTTTTGACTATGATTATAGATTTATAATCTTTATTTATTAACACCCAATCTTTTCATATAATCAACGTGTCTTTAGGTATTTCTAATAATTCCAAAATTTTGTTTCCACTAAACTGATTTAATTATTCTTTCATTGCTATCACCCAGAATTCATCATTGATTTCATCATCAATATTTTTAGGTTCAAGCTGTGAAATAGAGGCTTGATATTCAACTTGGGTTCTCATAGAATCTCTAGTTTATGTTCCTATTTATAAATCACCTACTACTGCATCTAAAATATGATTCATTAGTGTTCTAATAACTCTTGAAAGAGGTGAACTAGACTGCTCATGAATGTCTATAGGTCCAGATTCACCATGCACAGATTCTGGAGGATTTCCAAAACTGGTTGTTTTCACTAAGGGCTCAGTTTATTTATAATTACGGTCCAGAATTGACATATATTCATCAGGGATTTCTATAGAGGTTTTGGGTTCATGTGGATCAGTCACAACAAATTTTACATTAACTGATTCTTCCACAAATTTGGATCTCTTATTAATTATTCTATAAGCATTAATAGTGATTGAAAAACCTAGGAAAATTCCTTCATCACTTTTGGAAGAAAATTTGACAAGATTGTCCTTAGTGATATGGATCAATACATTGCAAGAAAAAACTATATAGTAATTATCCTTAGGTTTCATATTATTCTAGATCTCATAAGGGATCTTCTTAAGAACATGTCTAATTAAGACTCTATTGAAAATATAACAAGCTGTATTAATAGATTTAGCCCAAAATATAGATAGGTTAATTATACTCATTTAGAATTTTCCGGGAAGTCTTTTAAAGGTTCTATTTTTTCTTTCCACAATTCCATTTTGTTGGAGTGTTCAAGTAGTAGAGAAATTGTGAGAATATTCATTATGTGAGGAAAAGGATAAAAATTCCTAATTTTCAAACTCACAACCATAATCACTTCTCAAGGTATTAATTATAAGTAAACTGACATTTTCTATAGACTAGACATATTAATTAAGTACGAACATGATTCAGTTTTGTGAGATAGAAAATATACAGATGTATATCTAGAAATATTATCTACATGATCATAAACAAAGTGCATCACATTTAAACGTAAAACACTAGATGGTCCAAAAAATTCCATGTAATCCAACTCAAGTAGTTGATAAGTAGAAACTTCTTTCTTTAATTTGAGAAAAACTTGGTGTTATTTTCCCTTTTTTACAAAGATTACAAACATTGTTAGGTGGGAATTGTAATTTTGGTTAATCTATTACTAAACCATTCCTAGTTAGTTTCCTAAGTCTATGCACAATGCAGTGTCCTAATCATGGGTTGCATAACCCGTATTCCTTATGAAAATCATTTAAACATGAAATATTTTTCTTTGTTAAAGCATTTAAATCAATAACATATACATTTTCATTTATAGGAGTAGTAAATATTAAATCAACTTGAGAATTAAAAACATTGCATTCATCATATTCAAATTTAACAATAAAACCATCATCACATAACTATGATATATAGAGTAAATTTTACATTAACCCATCAAAAAAGAGAACTTAAAAAATTAATTCAATATTATGGTTACCAATTTGGCCTAAGCCAACGATTATCCACTTTTCATTATTATAAATTGTAACATGTTCACCATCAACCTTAATTATTCTCTTGAAGCATGAGTAGTCTCCATTCATGCGTCTTAAACATCCATTGTCCAAGTACCATAGAGTTTTACAAGACCTCTTTGAATAGTTTTCCTGCAAACAAGATTAATTGCAGGGTAACTTTGGTACCAAGATTTTCATGGGTCTAGAGAGGTAGCAAGTTGAATTTTGGGAACCCATACTTGTCTCACGGGATTCCTATAATTACAAGATATTTTTTAGACATGAACACATAGTTAGGTCCTTTAGTGAATTGTTTTTTATATGATGGTCCAGAACATTAACTAGCAGTGAACTTTTAAGATTTTAGAAAAAAATTATTCTTAATAATTTTCTTTGTCCAAGATTATATCCTAGACCATTTGTGTATTTTGGAGAAATCATTTTTCCTAGTAACTGGGTCCATGTTTCTCTAGCTATAGTAAACCTCTCATGTTATCTTTTTAAATTCTCTATGGATAATATATGTTTAGTATTATCTTTTAATTTTTGAGCACATTTTTCTTTTTCAATATCCATATCACACTTATAATTGGCATTTAATGCTTGTTATATTTTTAATTGTTTATATTTATCGTTGAGTTCATTAAAGGTGACCTCAAGCATTCCACAGTATTAAGATAATTCATTCTTAGAAACATTTTTCATCATTGTTTGATTCACATTCATTCCTAGAATAGTAAGCATTATGTACAAGAGAATTGGGTGTTACCTTTGATGTTCCTGTAATTAAACAAATGTTTTCATGTTTGTTATTTTCAATATCAGAAGTGTCAGATCCATATGAGATATCATCTAAGGAACTACAAGAAGCTTTCATAGACTTTTCATATCCCTTTCCCGTGTCTTCATACTTATTCTTAAATTTCAACTTGGGGAAACCAACTTTCACATGAGCTTTTCATTTACACTCATAACAGAGTATCTCATTTGTGTTATCATTCCATTTTATGTCATTTTCCAATGTCCTATATTATCATGCCTCCAATTATATTTTGAATTTCAAAATAACTTCTTCTTATGGTATAACTTATTGAATATCCTTTAAAGATGATCCATATTATCATCATTGTTAGAATCTGAGTCTTATCTGGTGGACATTTCTACAGGAGCATGAACTTTTTCATTGTCATTGTAATTTGAGGTAGCAGTCATGAATGCTACAAACTTCTTTCTATGTTATTCATCTGCTTCTATATTTACCTTAAGATCTTCTTCGTACATCATAAGCATTTTGATTAATTACTTCAGAGGCAACATGCCTACGTTAAAATATTCTTGGATAAACTTTTGTGTTAATCTCTATCTGTCAGGTAGGAATTAAAGAAATTTCATAATCTAATCCTTATTGTCCACTAGTTTTCCAAGAATACTCAAGGTATTCACTATTTCATTGAACCTGAGATACATTTCAAATATATATTCATCAAGATTCATCTAAAAATTATCATATTTAATATTATAATTATTTTATATCATTTCCTTAACATTGGTTGTTCAGTCAAGAGAAACAGCTAAAGTATCCCAAATTTTATATGCAAATTTTACAGGTAGATATTCTATTGAATTATTCATCACCTAGTGAACTATTCAAAGCATTCATTACTTTATAGTTATTGTTAAATGTTATACTAGTCAGCTGACAACATGTTTCCCGAGCAGTAAAAGGTAATACATGGTGTTCTTCAATTGTGTCCCAGATTTCAGGTCCCATGCTCTTTACATACATTTTCATATTTAATTTCCCTTGAGCATAAATATTTCTATCAGAGAATGGTTTCCTGTGAGTAGCAGCACCATCAACTCTGTTATCCATTGTTTATTAGATTTGTAAATAACTGCAAATTTATATATGACAAAAAATATATGATTTTATGATACAAATAAATTCACAGTTAATAAATTTGATGAATTGAACAATAGTTAAGGTTGTATTACAAATCTAAACTAAATCTGTCTAATAAAAAATATTGGTCAGAGTGGAATATCATGAGGGGTTAATTGAGTTCCTAATTAAAATTTCTTTTAAAAACATTATTATAAAGATCCAAAAAAATTTGAAACGTCCCACTCTGGCCTGGTGCACTAGTTCTTCATGGAAAGGTTTGGGATGTGTGGGTCGATGTCTCGTGGGTTTCCTAGGTCCATGGCTTGCATCCAACCCCATCTATCTTGGTGCTTCATCTCTTGGTGGTTGTTTCTTCTTCGATGTTGTTTCAGGTGTTCTTTTCGGCTAGTAGTGGTGGCTTCAAGGGTTCTGGTTGGAGGCCCTGGAGATGATGATTCCCTATCGAGGACATGTCTGATTCATCCCTGCTCTGGCCTCTTGTTCCTTCACTACTCTCTAGGTAGGACTGCTATGATTGTTTCAAGAAGGCTCGGGGATGTATGCTTGTACGGTAATGGTGTTCTAGGAGGTGATTCCAGGCCTCGATCCGGGCTATGGTGGTCTTCATTGATCTTCAATGAGGATGGTTCTGGTGTGGAGGTCTGATGGAATCTAACTGGTGATTGCAGCATCGACTTTGGATATGGTTTGGTTTATTCATATTTTTGTCAATATTGAAAGGTTTTGTGCTTGTTCAGTGTTGTTTTGTTTCTGGTTGGGTTGTTTCCGTGTTTATGCATTTGATGTGCTATGATGTCCTCTGTCATGTGGTTTTTGGTCGGTGTTGATGGATGACGATGCTATCCGTGGTGTTCTTTGATGTTTTTCAATTAGGATTGAAGGGATCTACGGGTTCGTTTGCTCTGACGGTGATGGATGGATTTTAGGACGATGATGGTTCAATAGGATGATGATAATGGATACAGGTGACAAGACGTCGGCTGTCGTGGATGTCACATAGCTCGAGGGCCCCTCGGGTTGGGTGACCCTTTTTGAATTTCAAATTCATTCTGAATCATGTATTATAGTATCCCTCTTGATTTCTATGGTTATCTCTTATCCTCAAAGCGGTTCTTTTAAAATAAAAAAAATAGAATTTTCAGCAATTATAAGCATATGAAAATAGATAAAATATATTATAACTAAATATAGTCCACATAAAAGTAAAACAAGAGATTTAGTCACAAGCCGAGACATAATCCTATCCACTTGGTGATCACCTACCACCAAGCAGATTATTTAACAATAATCATGATACACAGACTGTATCATGATTCTCAACAGTTTTTACAAACATTCCATGGTTCACACCCTCTGCCAAAGTTCTTAATGGGAATGATAAACAACACAGACCAGACACGGTCTCTTCTATAGTTATACATGGGAAAAAAGGTGTAAGAGAAGTTTGATAGAAAATATTTGTATCATCCCGTTCAATCACAGGAGACGGTCTATATGACACAAACACACACTTCTCAGAAATTTAAAATAAAAAATCACAGTATAGAAAATATGATGAGATCGAGTTTAGAAGGCTCTATGTGTTTGCAGTTCAGCTCTTGAATCTATTGAGTGAAGAAGTTTCAGTTCGACTCTTTCTCTGAAAGATGTCTCCAATACAATGCGTTACAAATACAAGTTCTAGCATTTATAAACTGAGAGTTCTTCTTCTTGGGTTGATCGAGTGTCGATGAAGATTAGAAGGCAGATGTGATTTTGTCCCCAAATGATCATCCTGATGCTTGTGGGTTTACAATGTAAGTGTTTTATGGTACCCCTTTGATCTATCAAGTATGCTTCATCATATGCTCAGACATGATTCTCATCCTTTTGTTTTTTTCATTGGACTTCCCTTTTATACTCATGGTCCGACAATAGGAACAAGTACATCACATGCGATATTTCTCATAACTCATACTCTCCCTAGATACGATCTCTCGATATGTATTCAATTATCATTAATTAATGTTAAAATAATTAAAGATTGAAAATATAACAGTTATAATTATATTAATAAATTGAAAAATTATGGAATAGGAGATTATGGTAGACTGTAAACTGTAGCCTTCACAACAATAGGCTTCAACAATAAGTGGATATCGGGAGCATTCATCAGTATCCTTACCAATGGTAAATGTATCACCCCAGGTAAATAATGAATATGACATTTTCATATTTATCCATATTTGTGAATAAAATATTAATATGACTTTAAATGGGACGCTATGCTCGATGGCGTACCCAACACGCAACAACGAGTTTCTTGGGAATCTTACGTTGCACTCTAATAATAAAATAATATTATTTCAAATGGTAGTTAACATGTAGCTGTTGTATTGGCGGGAATGGATATAAATAACTAAAATATGATTATATATGTTTTTAAATGTTTTTACTTTTATCCAATAAAAGAAAAAGACTTAAAATACGAAAAGAATTCAATTTTAGGCGTATATGCCCTAGTTTTCACTAAAGGATCACTTATCGCCTTTTAATGGAGAAATGTCATTAAATATAGTTTTGATCACTCCTATACATTCTTTTGGACCAAATAAAACTCTTATTAAGAATCGGGACATCAAAATTTACTTTGTGTAATGTTTTGGTATTTTTCGATAAAGTTCATTTTTTTAATGAATAATGTAAAATGTTGTGTTTTAATTCAAAACCTATTTTTAATATAATTTATTTATATGATTAGATTATATTTTTAATTGGTTTTAAAGTGAAATTAGAAAATATTTTTACCATTAAATCCAATAGTGGTCGTTGGAATTAATTTCACTTTGAAATCGGACTTAAACAAGTGTCAATCTTTTGAAACTTATTGTTTTATAAAAACACACTATTTTCTCTGACAGCGGGAATTAATTATTAAATTAATTAATGTGATTAATATCTTTTTAATTTTGTAAAACGGACTTCATTTTTTAATTCGGAATATCAAATATTGCTTATGGTGAAGTTTTGGGATTTTTCTGAAAAACTTAAATTTTTGATGAATAGTGAAACCACTAAGTGGTACTTATAAAAACTGATTTTTCCGTTTAAATGAAATTTTGCCATCGTTGTATTTTGAAATTCAATAATCCAACATACATGTATGTCATTAAGAATTAAAATGTGGTTCAATGAGATTAAAATATTTTTTTTGGTGAATAGTAAATTATTATGTTTTAATCGTGATTAGTGGTAATTAGTGTAGCTTAAGGTAAAAATAATGCTTTAATAAACATAGATGAGCTTGAAACATGTCCTACCCTCATTTTTTGTGTCATTTCCGACCAAGACAAGCCATGGGTCAACTTGTGGACCCCATGTATCCACTTTGGTTGGGAAATGACATAAATAACTTTTTATTTAATGTAAAAGTAAAAATGACAGAAACATGATATGTTTTACTAAAACAATTTTTAAGTGGGGTTATACAAGTCATATTTTTGATTATAAATAGTCATTGTAAAGATAAAACTATTTCCTACATAATAGTATTTTTTTATAATTTATAGACATTATATAAATTAAATTATTTATGACATAATAATGATGCAGCGATGACATCATTATTTGACAATTTAAATAAAATGGAAAGATAATGTAAAATCTATAAACTACACATGTCCAAAACATATTAGATGAGTATATTTCGAAGCCTTATCACCTTATCCACGAATTATAACAATGTGGGACCTTTTGAAACCGAAACACATTTTCAAATAAAGTAATGTTTCATTACTTTCCAAAAGTGCCCCTCCTCTCCTCTTATAAAAGGCCCCCACCTTTACCTCATTTAACACACTCCTCAAGCCTTTGGCTCGGCCAACCCATGCCCATTTACTCTCTCCAAATCCTTCTCCTCATCCTAGAGGATTCCCTTTGGGCAGAATACTTTCAAAGGAAGACTTTAGGCTCAAATCAAAAGGAGTTACACTTTTAAAGGTAATTCATTCTCTCATGTTCATTTGTTTTATTTTGCTTCTCCAACCCCCTAAACTCTTTTTATTTACATATTTTGTAACAACACCAGTATCTTAAATATAATAGGATGTTGTTATAATATTTATTCGAGCTACACTCTCACACAACTACATAAAATGGTTAAAGAACATACGGTTTCTGTGGATGGTGAAATTCTGCCTCCCGAAATGATGATTGTTCAATACTCATTTAACACCTTCAAAGGTGGCCATTATTATGTCACTATTTTTATATATGATATATAATATGTTTATTTTTTACTTATTCTTCTGTATTTTTCATTTTTGTCTTACCTTTATGGCTTCCATTATGGGTATACGCGATATCTTAATTTAAGGAAGTGCGGACTACCGCCCCCTCAAAGTGATTTAATTCGTTAAATACCATATGTGGGACGTATAAAGGTTGGAAATATGATATTATATATGATATTATACTGGAATTATAATATATCTTTATATCATTATTATTCCATTCTATAAAATACGAAATAGAAATGAAAGTAGCGTTCATACGTACGTACAGCTTACCGTCTCCTTGAACGGTGCATTTCATTTCTTACCTCTAAATGATTATGTAATGTTAAAAATGAATTCATGTACTGGATATATATGACATATATGATATCTACATAATGAATACAATTCTGGATATAATTAACATTTGGCCACACGAACAACATGTAATTGTAAGAAGTCCACTTTCGACTTAAGAAACAAATATCGGCAAAACAAATATTATTAACTTAAAAGATTACATAATGTTTATGACATGGTAATAAGTGGTATAAGGGTAATAATGAACATGAAAAAGGTTCTTAAGAAAGTAGAAATTAACTCATGTTTATTATTCAGGAGATTAAAGAACGATCAAGTCAAGTCGGACCTGAGGTAAGGGATCCTACTCCTCTCGTTCTTTTTAAGTACTCACTTTTATGTCATTCCTTTTAAAGCTCATCTTTCTTGTTATTGGGATGATATTTTATATTAAACATACTTTAATTTTTATTTTCATGTGATTAGAGACCCTATTCTCTCTCATCAATCCATTTTGGAAGTTTTGAGTGGCGCCGTTAGGCTGCCGAACATTCGTAAGAGATCTAACCTCTCTCTTTCTTTTTAAGTACTCTCCTTTATGTCACTTCTTTTAAACTCCTCTTTGTAATGTTGGGGGATGTTCTTTTATATTCCTCTTTCTATAAATTTTATTGTAATGTGATGGGATACACTATTTGATCTCATCAATCCATATTCGGATGTTTTATGTGGCGCTGTTAGGCTGCCGAGTTTTCGTAAGGGATTTTTCATCTCACTTTTATTCCTGTGAGATTTATGCTACATTTGCCACAAAGTCCATTTAGTGGTGTATGTACTGCCCATTATTCTACTCGTTGTGTAATATAATTTCATTTATGAGTATTTACATCAATGATATATTGTCCTTCTTTCATGGGGTGTATGTTTTGAAAGATACCCAAGTCGGTAAGGGAACCTTTCACCCTCCTCTTTTTTAAAAGACTTCTTTTGTTGGGTCTTTTAATTTACATATTGTTATGTTGGGATATGTTCTCATATATCCTTATTGATGTAAATTTTATGTCCATGTGATGAGATACTCTTTTTATCTCTCATCAACTCATTTTGATATGATGCCGTTAGGCTGTCAAGGGAACTTTTTAACCCAATTTCGATTTCTTTGGGTTCAACGTGTAGTAATTGAATATGTCATCCATTGAATATGTGTGAATGACCTTTTATTGTTTTACACTTAATATCCACTTATATTGGGTGTATTTATATTTTTCACACATATTTTTGAGATTGATTTGCCCTTAATTTAAGGATACCTTCTTTATAATGGATTTCATCACATCTGACATTTCTATTGAGGGTTCATTGTTGTTATGCACCTATTCACTCTTATATGGTGTATATACTGTACTTTGGAGTATTATATCATGAATCCATTTATTCTCATGATATTATAAAGTTCTGACTAAATTTTATTCCTCAATTATTGTATTCAAGTGTCACTAATTTTGGTAAAACCCCTTTAACCAAAATGTCGTCTTAAATGTTTTAATTATTTGTTCTTATTAATATCCATGTTTTCAAAATGGTATTAAGTATTTATTTATATGGATATTAATGGTTTAAAATTTTAATGCTTCAAGGTGGTATGGGACACTTTGATTCAAAAATCTCTTTTTTAAATGTTTTAAACGGTTTTGAAAACGGTTTTGATAAAGTATTCTATTATGATATATTGTGATGTGGAAATGTTATCATTCCTTTATATTGGTTTTATGTTTTATGATTTTATATTGGTAGTTGGACATTTTAACGGGTGGTTACGTTATAAACCATATGACGGGTGGTGCCGTGAATATCAGGACGGGTTGTTACGTTATAACCTCCAATTCATTGGGTATGGAAGTCGGCCGTGTGGCTATTCCATTAAGTATGTATGGAAATTGGTCGTATGGCTATTCCATTAAGTGATATGTGTGGAAGTCAACCGTATGGTTATTCCAATTAAGTATGTTTATGTCCCAAGTTACCTTTATATATGTTATGTGTTCTTTATATGTGTTTTATGGTAATACTTTGGTTACAAAAAGGTAAGTAATGATACTTGTTTTCAGTGAAGAGTTTTTATTACTTCATGATGGTGAAAAGTATTACTTTGATAAATTATTCATGGTTTACTTTTTGTTTTAAAAAACTGACAGTTTTTATTCTTTGTGTATCCCTTACTGAGTTTTTATGCTCATCCCAAGTTTTTGAAATGTTTTTCACAGGACTTAGCATGGAATAGGGTAAAGGATGGGATCAAGGGAAAGTCTTGCTACCAAAAACATGAAACTATACATGTTTCTTTTTAAGAGTTTTTATTTTATGGAAATTTAGTAGAAGCGACTACTTTGTAATCTTTTGAGATGTAATAGTTATGTCCTAATTCTCTAAAACTCTAATCCAGAAAAAATCCTCAATGTGAATTAATCATTTAATTCAATATTAAGTATTGTTTAAGGCTGGGGCCTTATAGTTGGTATCAAAGGTCGGTTTAGATAACTTTAGAGGTTAGGGTATTCATTAAGCATAAGTGACATTACCATAATGGTTAGTATTTCAGAAAGAGTCCCAGTTTTAGATAAATTGAATGAGTAAATATATCTTAGTGTTTATCTTACTCATTAGTACATGATGGTTTTGTTGATATACTCACACTGACCTTTTTGGTTTTAGTAAATGGCTGGATCTAGAAGGCACCAATGTAACAGTGGATGTGAAGGAAACTGTGACAGTTGTTTTGAGCAAGCAACTGAATGATATGGGAGCTGCAATGAGAACTCTTTTGATTATCCTCAACCAACTATCTGGAGTCATGATTGACCACCTAAACCTTGGAGATTTATCTAAGGCTTCATATATGCAAGAAACAAATCCCAACGGAAGTACAGGTAATAATCATAAAGGTAAGTGTGTTCAAAAACCTATGTGTCAAAGATGTGGAAAGAAACACCTAGGAAAATGTTTCAAAGTGACAGAAATATGCTATAGATGTGGAAATGAAGGTCATAAAGCAAGAACCTACCATGGGAAAAGGAAGCATCCAGTAGACTCGAGGAAAGGGAATGAAGTTCTTTCTGAGGGATCAATTGAATGTTTTAAATGTGGTGTGCATGTTCATTATGCAAACACATGTCCTATGAATAAGTTTCGTGAATAGGGTCACCAAGAGCGTACCAATATTCATTTACCAATACCTAATGCCATTCCGATTGAGGATAAAGAAACTGACAATGACCAATCAAAGGTATGTACTATTTCATGACTATTGTTTTCCTATTTTGGAATCATAGGATATGATTCATGATTTTGTTTGTTGGAAAGAGGTATTTCTGAATAAGTTGGAAAGGAATGGATAATGGATCATGAAGAATGTTGAATGAGTAAGATGTCAACATATAAGGGATTCAAGAGTTATGGTGATATTCTTAAGAGCATTAAGTCTCTTTTGATGATGGGGTTACATTAGAAGACTTTTTATATTATGTGTAACCCTGATGTTTAATATAGGAAAATTTTATTCAAGTAATAGTTATCTTTTCTTTTGTGGACATAGTTATAAAGAACCATTTGGGTTTATATGATCCTTACTTTTGAGTTAATTATGGGTTACTATATGTTATGATTGAAGTGAAAGGCATGAGATAAAATTGAGGTTAAATTATGTTATGGTTATATTTGATGATTTTATCCCTTTTTGGGGAATGGTTTGAGAATTATATAGTTTTGGAAAAATGACAACACGTAGACCGTGTGACTACCCGTCGCGTCGGACAAAGCTGCGGGAATCGAACCCACAACCAAAGTGCGACTGGTATTTATCGCCTACCACTTGACTATGTGAAGTCCCTGGTTTGTTTGACTGATTCTTTTTAGTTATATGATTTTATGAATTAAGAGTAAATTTATTTTTGAGGATATGTGATTAGGATAATTACTTTTCAATGCGGGACATTAGGAGCGACTAATGTTGTTTGGAGATAAATGTTACGATTTATCTTGGAAAACTATGTGACTAAATCCTTCAAATATTTGGGTTTCAATCTTATATTGGTTTACTTTGAAGAATTTTATGGAGAAATTGTTTATCGGATGGTCCTCGTCGAACTTTGGGTTTCGTTGGACAAATTTTGGAGATTAAGAATAGATTTTCTTTTTATAAGGGGTTATCCTTTTCTGGATTATCTGATCTTGTACTAACCTTTTTGGTTTTGGTTTTGGTTAAAGCCTAAATACATGGGGTGTATATAGTTCTCTTTTGGGGATTAGGTGATTCTCTAGAAGTTGATTATAGTACTCTTAATGCGAACAAGTCTCCCTAAATACTCGTCTTTTGGAAAAAATATGAGTTTGACTAAGGAATCTAGTAAAAGTTGAAAGTCAACATGATAAGTGATTATGCTTCCTTATGAATAAATTCCTCAAAAAAAGTAACTTAAAACAAAAATGTTTTCTATTAACTTTTCCTACTGGGGAACCCAACACCGTTTAACCCATCACAATTTTGTGATTTTCTTATTGTTAACTTTCTCCTAAACATGTTTTCTATCACTCTCCATCAGAACATGACCCTATGTTTTCTCCTCCATGTCCATATTTTCATTCTTGGAGTCCTAGTATGGGTTAACTCGGGTGACCTCTGTGCTTATCTTTCTTTATTTTAAAGTGATTGTTTTACCGACTCTTTTTCTGATGTGGGACTTTCAAGGATGTTTCCAAGCGCAATTTTAAAATTGCGAGGACGCAATTCCCAAAAGGGGGGAAGGATGTAACACCCCAGGTAAATAATGAATATGACATTTTCATATTTATCCATATTTTTGAATAAAATATTAATTTGACTTTAAAGGGGACGCTTTGCTCAATGGCGTACCCAACACGCAACAACGAGTTTCTTGGAAATCTTACGTTGCACTCTAATAATAAAATAATATTATTTCAAATGGTAGTTAACATGTAGCTATTGTATTGGAGGGAATGGATAGAAATAACTAAAATATTATTATATATGTTTTTAAATGTTTTTACTTTTATCCAATAAAAGCTAAAGGCTTAAAATACGGAAAGAAATCAATTTTAGGTGTATATGCCCTAGTTTTCACTAAAGGTTCACTTATCGCCTTTTAATGGAGAACTGTCATTAAATATAGTTTTGATCACTATTATACATTCTTTTGGACCAAATAAAACACTTATTAAGAATCGGGACATCAAATTTTACTTTGTGTAATTTTTTGGTATTTTTTCGATAAAGTACATTTTTTTAATGAATAGTGTAAAATGTTGTGTTTTAATTCAAAACCTCTTTTTAATATAATTTATTTATATGATTAGATTATATTATGAATTGGTTTTAATGTGAAATTAGAATATATTTTTACCATTAAATCCAATAGTGGTCGTTGGAATTAATTTAACTTTGAAATCGGACTTAAACTAGTGTCAATCTTTTGATACTTATTGTTTTATAAAATCACGCTATTTGCTCTGACAACGGGAATTAATTATTAAATTAATTAATGTGATTAATATGTTTTTAATTTTGTAAAACAGACTTCATTTTTGAATTCGGAATATCAAATATAGCTTATGGTGAATTTTTGGGATTTTTCTGAAAAACTTCAATTTTTGATGAATAGTGAAACCACTAAGTGGTACTTATAAGAACTGATTTTTCCGTTTAAATGAAATTTTGCCATCGTTGTGTTTTGAATTTCAAAAATACGACATACATGGTTGTCATTAAGAAGTAAAATGTGGTTCAATGAGATTAAAATATTTTTTTTGGTGAATAGTAACTTATTAAGTTTTAATCGCGATTAGTGGTAATTAGTGTAGCTTAAGTTAAAAATAATTCTTTAATAAAATTAGATGAGATTGACACATGTCCTACCCTCATTGGTTGTGTCATGGCCGACCAAGACAAGCCATGGGTCAACTTGTGGACCCCATGGATCCACTTTGGTTGGGAAATGACATAATTAACTTTTTATTTAATGTAAAAGTAAAAATGACACAAACATGATATGTGTTACTAAAACAATTTTTAAGTGGGGTTATACAAGTCATATTATTGATTATTAATAGTCATTGAAAAGATAAAACAATTTCCCACATCATAGTATTTTGTTTTATAATTTTTAGAAATTAAATAAATTAAATTATTTATGACATAATAATGATGCAGCGATGACATCATTATTTGACAATTTAAATAAAATGGAAAGATAATGTATAATCTATGAACTAAACATGTCCAAAACTTATTGGATGAGTATATTTCGAAGCCTTATCACCTTATCCACTAATTATATCAATGTGGGACATTTTGAAACCGAATCACATTTTCAAATAAAGTAATATTTCTTTACTTTACAAAAGTGCCCCTCCTCTCCTCTTATAAAAGGCCCCAACCTTTACCTCATTTAACACACTCCTCAAGCCTTTTTCTTGGCCAACCCCTGCCCATTTACACTCTCCAAATCCCTTTCCTCATCCTAGAGGATTTCCTTTGGGCAGAATACTTTCAATGGAAGCCTTTAGGATCAAATCAAAAGGAGTTACACTTTTAAAGGTAATTCATTCTCTCATGTTCATTTGTTTTATTTTGATTCTCCAACCCCCTAAACTCTTTTTATTTACTTCTTTTGTAACAACAACAGTATCTAAAATATACTAGGATGTTGTTATAAGATTTATTCGAGCTACACTCTCACACAACTACATCAAATGGTTAAAGAACATACAGTTTCCGTGGATGGTGAAATTCTGCCTCCCGAAATGATGATTGTTCAATACTCATTTAACACCTTCAAAGGTGGCCATTATGATGTCACTATTTTTATATATGATATATAATATATTTATGTTTTACTTATGCTTCTGTATTTTTCATTTTGTCTTACCATTATGGATTCCATTATGGGTATACGCGATATCTTCATTTAAGGAAGTGCGGACTACCGCCCCCTCAAAGTGATTTGATTCGTTAAATACCATATGTGGGACGTATAAAGGATGAAAATATGATATTATATATGATATTATACTGGAATTATAATATACCTTTATATCATTAGTATTCCATTCTATAATATACGAAATAGAAATGAAAGTAGTGTTCATGCGTACGTACGGCTTACCGTCTCCATGAACGGTGCATTTCATTTCTTACCTATAAATGATTATGTAATGTTATAAATGCATGCATGTATGGGATATATATGACATATATGATATCTACATAATGAATAAAATTCTGGATATAATAAACATTTGGCCACATGAACAATATGTAATTGTAAGAAGTCCACTTTCGACTTAAGAACCAAATATCGGCAAAACAAATATTATTAACTTAAATGATTACATAATGTTTATGACATGGTAATAAGTGTTATAAAAGTAATAATTAAAATTAAAAAGGTTCTTAAGTAAGTAGAAATTAACTCAAGTTTATTATTCAGGAGATTAAAGAACGATCAAGTCAAGTCGGACCCGAGGTAAGGGATCCTACTCCTCTCATTCTTTTTAAGTACACACTTTTATGTCATTCCTTTTAAAGCTCATCTTTCTTGTTATTGGGATGATCTTTTATATTAAACTTACTATAATTTTTATGTTCATGTGATGAGAGACCCTATTCTCTCTCATCAATCCATTTTGGAAGTTTTGAGTGGCGCTGTTAGGCTGCCGAACTTTCGTAAGAGATCTAACCTCTCTCTTTCTTTGTAAGTACTCTCCTTTATGTCACTTCTTTTAAACTCCTCTTTGTAATGTTGGGGGATGTTATTTTATATTCCTCTTTCTGTAAATTTTATTGTAATGTGATGGGATACCCTATTTGATCTCATCAATCCATATTCGGAAGTTTTATGTGGCGATGTTAGGCTGCCGAGTTTTCGTAAGGGATTTTTCATCTCACTTTTATTCCCGTGAGATTTATGCTACATTTTCCACAAATTCCATTGAGTGGTGTATGTACTGCCCATTATTATACTCTTTGTTTAATATAATTTCGTTTATGAGTATTTACATCAATGATCTATTATCCTTCTTTCATGGGGTGTATGTTTTGAAAGATACCCAAGTCGGTAAGGGAACCTTTCACCCTCCTCTTTTTTAAAAGACTTCTTTTGTTGGGTCTTTTAATTTACATATTGTTATGTTGGGATATGTTCTCATATATCCTTATTGATGTAAATTTTATGTCCAAGTGATGAGATACTCTTTTTATCCCTCATCAACTCATTTTGATATGATGTCGTTAGGCTGTCAAGGGAACTTTTTAACCCAATTTCGATTTCTTTGGGTTCAACATGTAGTAATTGAATATGTAATCCATTGAATATGTGTGAATGAACTTTTATTGTTTTACACTTAATATCCACTTATATTGGGTGTATTTATATTTGTCACACATATTTTTGAGATTGATTTGTCCTTAATTTAAGGATACCTTCTTTATAAGGGATTTCATCACATCTGACATTTCTATTGAGGGTTCATTGTTGTTATGAACCAATTCACTCTTATATGGTGTATATACTGTCCTTTGGAGTATTATATCATGAATCCATTTATTCTCATGATATTATAATGTTCTGACTAAATGTTATTCCTCAATTATTGTATTCAAGTGTCTCTAATTTTGGTAAAACCCCTTTAACCAAAATGTCTTCTTAAATGTTTTAATTATTTGTTCTTATTAATATCCATGTTTTCAAAATGGTTTTAAGGATTTATTTATATGGATATTAATGGTTTAAAATTTTAATGCTTCAAGGTGGTATGGGACACTTTGATTCAAAAATCTCTTTTTTAAATGTTTTAAACGGTTTTGAAAACGGTTTTGATAAAGGATTCTATTATGATATATTGTGATGTGGAAATGTTATCATTCCTTTATATTGGTTTTATGTTTTATGATTTTATATTGGTACTTGGACATTTTAACGGGTGGTTACGTTATAAACCATATGACGAGTGGTGCCGTGAATACTAGGACGGGTGGTTACGTTATAACCTCCAATGCATTGGGCATGGAAGTCGGCCGCATGGCTATTCCATTATGTATGTATGGAAATTGGCCGTATGGCTATTCCATTAAGTGATATGTGTGGAAGTCGACCGTATGATTATTCCACTTAAGTATGTTTATGTCCCAAGTTACCTTTATATATGTTATGTGTTCTTTATATGGGTTTTATGGTAATACTTTGGTTACAAAAAGGTAAGTAATGATACTTGTTTTCAGTGAAGAGTTTTTACTACTTCATGATGGTGAAAAGTATTACTTTGATAAATTATTCATGGTTTTCTTGTTGTTTTGAAAATCTGACAGTTTTTATTCTTTGTGTATCCCATACTGAGTTTTTATGCTCATCCCAAGTTTTGGAAATGTTTTTCACAGGACATAGCATGGAATAGGGTCAAGGATGGGATCAAGGGAAAGTGATGCTTCCTAAAACAGGAAACTCTACATGTTTCTTTTTAAGAGTTTTTATTTTATGGAAATTTAGTAGAAGCGACTACTTTGTAATCTTTTGAGATGTAATAGTTATGTCCTAATTCTCTAATACTCTAAACCTGAAAAGATCCTCAATGTGAATTACTCATTTAATTCAATATTAAGTAAGGTTTTAGGCTGGGGCCTTATAGTAAACATCCATTGATAACTCTCCATCAGAAACCTTCCAAATAGTAGCCTTGAATCGGTGAACTATCATCAATGAACTTGAATAATTACATTTACAATGGTGACCTTGCATTGGTCAACATTTCATCAGTGTCTTTTGCATCGGTGACCTTTGCATCGGTGACCTTTCCATCGATGACCTTTTTTACTTTGAGAAATTTTTCACTATGAGCTTTAAACAAGAGAGGAGTGAGATTAAACATACATATTTATCACAATGAAATAAACATTATTTTCACATAAATGATTATCTTGTAAGAGAAGCCTAATTATTACATAAATGAAACATGATATGGGATTATCAAAACATGATTTGAGATTTTCAAAACTAATTATTCCAACAATATGGTTACGAAAATTTATTATATATTAAGTGGATAGAATGTTTCTAATAAACTAAAACATAGAGTCATAGATATTTTGATTTCCTTGGTATTTTATGATATCTGGTGTGAAAAAGTTTGATTTCACCTTTTTTCCTTAAAAATGATGTTAAAATGAAAAATATAATTTTCCGTCATATGTTCCATAGATTGTGAATTAATTTTAGTTGTATCATGATAGGTGACATCCAATTTTTTATTTGATGTCTCCTTAGTGGTAGAGAAATGTTCCAGTATTATATACTGGTAGGTCAAATAGGATGATAGTCACTATTAAAAGGTGGGAAATAATTCAATAGTTATAGTATTTCAATATAGGAATTGATCCATATTATAAAATCAAGATTATCACGGAGTTGATGGTTTGACATTTGGTGAGGTGATCATTTAGAGAGTGGTATTGGTGCCAGTGAGATATGTTTTTTATTGATAGAACATGTCAGTGTGTTAGTTATGTTTTGATGAGGTAATTATTTGGATATAGAGACATTGATCTAATAGGGGGTTCTCCATGATAACTATATATGTTTATTAATATTAGATATCTACCTTCTGAACATACCAATTTTTCGATATGATAATCATGAGACTATGACTCGTTAGGTTCGATGGTTCACTAATCTATAAGTTTAGAGCTTGGATTTCCCTTAAATTCATTTAATGATAGTTCATTTAAAGAACAATGGTGACTATAAACTGTTATCTAGGGGATCTATGTCATATTATAAATCATTGAATGACCTGGATCATGTAACTATCTGTTCTAAATACTCATATGGTGTAGTGATAAGGAACTTTTGGTCAAGTAGTGTGGAATACTTATTATCATTTGATAAACCAATTTTTGACCCTTTATTCAGTATTTATGTACATTAATTATTCATATAATAAACAATTATATACATGATCACATATGTTGTGGATGTATTTGTAGTTTACTAAATTGTTTAGAATTTTATGACACATATAAAGGGATGTTGAATGTGAAATTTTATTCCATATAGTGTTTATTATTAGTTGTAACAAAACATCATATCTAGATAGTAGTGCATTAATCTAGTTTTCATTGTTATTGATTTTTATAATAAAAATGATTGTAAAGACCAGAAAAATGAGAATTTTTCTCTCGATTGCTGTAAAACGAATTGATGGCTACCCAAAATTCATCAATTGGAAAGGTTATTGTTTAGAGGATTGTTTTTCAAGATGGGTGGTCTATGTGTTTGTTAGAATGGTATCAGGTTTTGATATTACTACTAGAAAGTATTGTGATTAAAAAGGGGGTTTTGGATTTGTGTTTTGGAAATTGAAATTATTGTTAGGATTTCCCTTCTTTCTATTTTTGGTTTTAGAGAAATTTATTTTTCTCGAATGTATCTTTTAAACTCTCCAAACCCAGATTCTCAATACATCGATCAATGTAATGATTGATTGATAAAAATTTTCCCAAAATTGTGGTGGTGATGATTTCTCATCCACTTTCATAATGAAAACCAGTAGTACAATGAAATTCAATTATTTAATTTTAATTTCCGAAATATGTGATGAATCATAATTCCATACCTCATGATTACCCCTTGTACAAGTTCCTCTATTTCTAATTATTTTTCAATTATGAGTTATCTTTTGATGAGTTTTCAATCTACCCCTACTATAGGATGAATCGAGAAGGATCCAATCATTTTCAATAAGTCTATAGCATTTGAAAACTAGTAAATGATTCTATTCCACAATTTGATGTAGGAAGATTGAAAACATCATTATGAATCATTCCTAGTATTCATAAATAGTCCAAACAATTCATTTTGGAATCGTCTAAATATCCTTTTCAAATTAATATATTCAGTTTGGATATTAAAAACCTCTACATAATTATTTGTTCTAGATCATTAAATCATTGATATACCTGGGCTTTAATATACACAGTCACCCTTTAGCTTCTCCTTTTAGTGAAAAGATGAATTTACACCACATGACTTTCTCCTTAGCTAATCATATTCACTTGAAAAATGAACAAACAAATCCAAATTATTGAATGTGTATATTGGGATCATTAGCATCATGTCCATGAATTTTAGGTATCATAAAGTTCATGTTGACTATTAATCCAATATCATTTTTTATGCCCGCATGGTTAATAGATTCATTTTCAATGGAAGATTGTGTGGCACATAGGTCCCTTAAGGTTTTTTAGGTAGACTAACATGATTGGTGATTCGGAATGAAATCCTCAATTATCCAAATTTATTTCTTCAAAAAATCATAATTAAAATATTTCCCCCATTAAATGGGATATTTCTATCTCCATGTAAAAAAATGTGGTTCCCTTCTGGAGCACCATGTTGTTCCCATTTTTAAGGATCAGATTAATACAATCACCCTAGGTATTGTTCTAGTTTTTAAACAAAACAATCGTGGGGTGTGTAAAGATAAATTCAATTCCCCAAGGCATATAGTATTAGTGATTAACCATTTTTTTTCTCAAGAAGAATTTTTTAATACAGTATTCACATGATAAAAAGTAAATAAAATAACACATTTTAAATACAATAAAACAAGTTTATTTAGAGTTTTTATAATTAATATGAGTGAGAGGTGTTTGGATTTAGGTTAGTATATATCTTTTTGTGATGCTATCATGGTTTCTAAGAATGTGGGTGTTTTATATTTGGTAGAACATTTATGTTTATATAATATCCACTATTTGTCTCACTCAATATTTATTTAGATATTTTAATGTGTTGAAATGCCAATGGGATATCATTAAATTATTCAAGACATACCCAATATAGTATTTAGAATCACTATATATTGAAATCATTCCATTGTTCAATCATCATGTGTTTAGTTGTCACTGAATCACCACATTAATTTATATTTATATAGGTAGAAAAATTGGCATAATCCATAACTAAGAAACATTAGTATTATTTTTTAAATCAATTAATCTAAATATTTAAAAATTAAATAAAAATAAATTACATTCAATTAAAATTAAATATTTGTTAAATATTGAAATAATTCAATTAAAAAGAAAAATAATTATTAATTATTATTTTATAAAAACTCAACAAGAAAAAATATGGGTCTTAATTCCCTTCAGCCAATCACAATGGATTCAAAATATCCATGATAGGCGGTTATTTAATTAGATGAATAATAATGGGTATTACTATGATAAAAAAAATAAGTAGAAAAGAGAAAATTAGAGGGTGAAAGGTACCTTCCCTCCTTCCCCAGCATTAGGATCCTCCTCTGAGGCACTGGATGTACTGGGGACATTATCCTCCATAATAGTATTTCTCTTCTCATGGTGGGTTCCTCTCAATGGGTGAAATCTGTAATGACCCAAAAATTCATTAATAAAAATTCCTCTTGGTCTATTTAAGTTTCTTCTATTGGTTATGTAAAATGTATGCACTTCTTTGGTTTTATGTTTTGGATTTTAAAATACCGTTATGAATTGTGACTGTTTTTTATATAGTCATTGAACAATTATAACATGATTAGTATAAATATATGGCTATAAAAAATCCAATTTATTGAGACAAAGAAAGGATTGAACTCATCCAGTATGCATGAACTATAGAGTACGAATTTTTAGAATCTCAAAAAGGAGGTGGCATGATTGGGAGTTTCTCTTGACGACACCCAAGTCGAGCTTGAATACAATAAGCTTTAGCGGACCACCTACGGGAGAAGTGGAGGTTGATAGAGATTATCTCTTTAGTGACGTCATCTAAGCCACCCCAAGGATATGTCACCATCGCAAACTTTACCATAAGGCCTTATGAAGAATTTTTAAGGGGTAATGAAACAAGAACCTAACCTTATGATTATCTACTTTATTTTTGTATATAATAAAGAATATAATTCCATTTTATTTTTATTACTTTGTAAATAGTTTTTAAATCACAGATATTATTTTTTACGTTAATTTTAAACTAAGGAATCTATTTTGATAAATTAATGTATTTTTTAATTAAATAATATTTCAATTAAATATTTTTATTATTAAATTACTATTTATTAAGTATGAATTATTGTATAATTTTTATGAATACAATTGTAATTATTATTCCGATTTGAAACCTATTTTTTCCAAACCCATGAATTTTTGATTAATTTTAGTTTTTATATTAAAAGAGAAAATTCGCATATTTAGAAAACAATTTGGATAAAATTAATATTAATTTTGGAATCAGGATGCCGAAATTATCTAACAGTGTATTTTTCATAATTTTTTTGAGACAGTTGAATGTTTGGGTAAAAATTAAATATCGTGTATATATATAATGTGTTTTATGACATCATAAAGGCCCACTAGTGATCTAGTAAAATATAATAAACATAATATCTACCCAATATATGTTTTAACATTAAAATAATTTTATTTTTGGTTTGTTTTATTTATTTCACAAAGCATTACTGGACCCTTCAAAACATATTAAACATATTAGTTTTTTAGTTTATTTCCTTATGTGTGGGACTCACATCCACAGAATCCACCATATTATTTTAATAAGTTCTTAAATTTTCCTTATATAAAATATTTTCCCCCAATCCCCTTTAGAAATAACCATTTTAAAAAACTAGGGGTTTTTTTGGTTTTGATTAGATTGATGTTTGGTGTCCCAAACCTAAAAAATAAAGAATTCCCTCTCCTTTACTATATAAACTCACCCAATCACACACTTCAGTTTCAATCAATTCATTTGTATTTTGTCAAATCACTTCCCTCTACTATCTATAATACTCCCATGATGTCTTTCTGAAGCCCCACCCAAGCATTTTTTATCACACTTCCACGTAAGGGATTCCTTCCTTTTACTTTTTGTCCAAGTATCTTAATATTGTTATGCCCTTTTATTATCTATTATAAATGGTGGGGTATGAATTCAATCCTCCCTGATAAATTCATCATTATTTTAAAATTACTAGAGACCCCTTTCTCTCTCATAGATTCCTTCAATGTATACCTGTTACCATACAAAAATTCAGTACGTAATTTCTCTCTCCTCATTTACATTCATGTAATTATTTTTTATCAAGAATCTAAATTCCATTATGATTATTGGAAAAGGTATCTATATGACCCCATAACTATCCATTTCATGTAAATATAATGAGACATGCCTTTCAATCTCATCAATTATTTTTATGAGTTCTTATGTCTGGTCGTTATGCTGTTGAAATTGCACCAAGATTTTTCTGTCAAAAGTCATTGTGTAATGAATACCATGCCCATATATCCATCAAGTGTATTCTCCTATATAAAAATCTACTTATTGTTTAAAGTGATTCACGTATGAATTATAAACTACTTTATTGTGGAATAAATGATGATGTTTAATGAATCCAAGTTTTATGATCCATGTGGAACACTTATGCATGAAATGAAATGATTAAGGAGGGTGTGCCCTGATAGCAGTCCAATGCATTGGGAAATGTATAATATCAGGATAAGTCATTTGAAATGTGGATTGACTCATTATAATTTAATTGAAACGAGGTTAAACTCTCTCTTCATGTGCAATAATGGTTTACTCATGCACCATGTGAAATGTTCCTTGGATAATGCTAATATCATATTAAATGTTGTTTCCACATATCCATGTTATGTTTAACATGTTTTATCATGCCTTTATGTTAATTTTTTTCTTGATGTCCATTTAAATGTATATTGTATAATAGGTATTGTATTATCTATGTTATTATTTTTTACTGTCTTACTAGGCTTTATAGGTCACCATTTCCTTATGCATGTCCTCATGTAATCCCATGCAATGCTAAGTACAAAGTAATGTACTATTCATTTAATGGATGATTTCAATAAGATGTTGCATTTTATGTTTTATGTTGTTATATAGTGTTAATTATCCCCAAATACACTTGACCCCTCAATATTCAATGTTTTATAATGTGAAGGTTTTATGTAATAAATTATATTAAGTTTGTAATAAAAGAAGGGTTTTTATAGTTGGTATCAGATGATAGGCTTAGTTATTTTGGAGATTAGTATTAAAAAACCCAAGTAAAATCCTTAGGGGTAATACTATGTATAATCAAAACATCCGTATGTTTTGGTGAGTATTTAGTATGTTTTTTATCATGAAAATACATCCATGTCGGGAAATGAGAAGGTAGAGGCGGATCTGGCTCATATGTACCTAGGATTGAAAAGTCAGAACAGGAGTTTCGGCCTTGACCTAGGGTATCCTAATAGAAGACAACAAGCCATGATATACTATTGCTTCGGATACCTCCAGGGGATATGCCTTGGTAAAATAACAAGATTTTTTTGAACCATTATTAAAGGAATTTAAAAAAGGGCCCCTAAGAATACATGTTAGAAAGTTGATCATGGATAACATATATTTATGCTTATAGATTCAAAATTTTAAGAAATAAAAATAATTTATAAGTTTTCAATTTTTATCTTTGGATTCCCATTTATGTTTTACTCCTATATTTTCTTTTATTCTAGCCAATGGATGGTAATAGGAAGACTCGAGTAACAACCAATGTGAAGATCAATGTGATGATTGTTCTAATGAGATCCCCAATCTGCTGGGAGAAGGAATCAAAGTCTATGTCACAATACTATCTCAGTTAACTCGAGTATTGAATAGAAACAAGTTTCAAGAGGAACATTCAACCCCCTCTAAGAAATAACGAGTTTCTATCGAGAGCTTAATGAGACAAAGTAATCCTACTTTTAATGGATCATCTTATCCCTCAATCGTCGAACAATTGATCAACTCCATTGACATGATTCTCTATCATTAAATGTTCTGAACAAGATAAGGTCCTCCTGAATTCCTATAGTATGGTGGGTGAAGCTGATAAATGTTGGACATTGATAAAAAATATGAAGCCTATGGAGGAGATCAAGGAATTGGAATGGAATAATTTTTGGATGATGTATTTTGTTAAATGTTTTCTGTGCACCCTCCATCTTAATAAGGAAGGGTACTTCCTTTCGCTCAAGAAAAATGACAAAAAATCCATCATATCATATGATAGAAACATCAAAAGGATTTCATGATATTCCTATGATGTTTTCATTACCCTGAAATACATGGTTGATCGCATCATTGTTGGGATGAAACCTAGCTTGTGGAAAGCCCTAGAGAACTGTGACATCAATAGATATGAGTTAATTGTCAGATGTTCCCTCAAGGATTAAATAGATTTCAACAAATCTCGGGGGTATCATAGGGAAAAGACGTGTAAGGTGTAATTCAATTCAAGTTGCCCAATGGATAAATCCAACTATGCTAAGAAGATCCAACATCCCCCTTTCCAAAAGTATGGAAATAACCACCCTATAAATTTCATGAAAGTGACGAGGAAATGCCTGAGGTGTGGAAGAGAAGGAACCCATGCTGTTAACTACTGACAATAAAAACTGACGGTTGTTTTAGAGGATAAGAATGCTTCATTTGCCTCTCAATGCATTGTTCACTGTTTCAACTGCAATGAACTCGGGAATATTTCAAATCAGTTCTCTAAGCCATGGTTTTTTGGAGGCAACCAACAACCTCAAAGGTTTCATGTGCGATCTTTTTCTACCACTAATGCCGAAGTAAACCCTGAAAACGATGTGATGACAGGTGTTATAGTTAGTCATTGTAGAATAACGATTGTACATTTTGATTCTGGTTGTATAAATTCTTTTATATCATGAAATTTTAGTACAACAATCCGAACACAAACACAAATCATGGAAGTGAATATGTATGAGATAATGAAAAATGGGGAAATCATTGAAACGATGAATTTAGCTCTTCCCCAGTCACATTCGGTGGATTTAACATTCCAAAGAGTCTTATCATACACCCTACTGTATAATTTGAGGCAATTTATGTCATGTATTGGATTTCTATATATATAGCCAACATTAATTTCCGTGAGAGGTAAATCAATTTCCATGTAGAGAATCAACCCCTGATTCTTTACAAGTGCAACGAGGAAGATGACTCTTCTTTAGCTACTTCATTTCAAGCCTGGATATTACTACCGTATGAGCATGTATATCTGGCTCAGATAACTGAGTCTAAGGAGGAAGAAATCCTTTAATACATGCCTATTGTGAGGAAATTCGCTGAAGCGTTTCTCGTGGAATTGTCTGACCTTCCTCCTAGAAGAGGTGTTTTAGTTTTTATTTATCATATACATGGGGAATTGCCAATATCCAATACTTTGTATAGAATTGAAGTTGTGGAGGTTGAGGAGCTGAAGAAACAACTACAGGAGAATCTAGATAAAGGGTTTATATGCCAAATTCCATCACCATGGGGTGCACCAGACCTATTTTTCAAATGAAATATGGATCAATGCACCTTTTCATCGATTATCGCAAGCTTAAAAAAATCAAGATAAAGAACAAGTATCTTCTCCCATGAATTGATGACGTGTTTGATCAGCTGTGTGGAGTACAATACTTCTCCAAATAATATTTCCCATTGGTATATTGTAATATAAGGGTGATGAAGGATGATAAACCCATGAATTCTTTTCATAAAAGATATAGGCATTATGAATACAAAGTAATGCCTTTCAGACTCACTAATGCCCCATCAATATTCTTGAAAATGATGAATAGAGTCCATAGAGATAACCTCGGAAAATTTTTGGTGGTATTTATAAATGATATTGTAAACCAAATTATGATCATGAGTAGTATCTAAGAAATATACTAGTGACATTGAGGAAGGAGAAGCTCTATGAAATTTATAACACATGTGAGTTCTGGTTAAAGTCGGTCTCATTCTTGGGTCATGTCATGACAAAAAAGTAGAATATCTATGGATCCCTATAAGACAACTGAAATTGAGGGATGGATGAGGCCCTCATTAGTAATGGATATTCATATCTTCTTGGTGTTAGCTGGATATTATCCACGATTTCTAAAAAATTTCTCAAGATTGTAAAACTATTTTCCCAAGTTATCTCGGACAGGAGTAACGTTTATTAGAATTGAATAATCAGAAGAGTGATTCATGGAGTAGAATATGAGGCTTATCACTGCACCTGTGTTCACATTACCCATGAGTGGAGATAATTTTGTGGTATTTAGTGGTGACTTGAAGAAGTGAGTGGGTTGGGTGTTGATGCATAATGATAATGTTACAGCCAACGCCTCAAGGCAGATGAAAATCCTTGATCAAAACAATCCCACACATGATCTGGAGTTGGTGTCTATGATATATGAGTAGAAAATATAGCAGCATTATCTCTATGTAGAGATGTGTGAAATATATACTGATCACAAGATCTGCAAGTATATATTCACACAAAAAATATTAATATGAACCAATGAGGATGTGTAGAACTCATCATGTATTATGACTTCTCAATAAATTGCCATCCCTCACAGGAAATCAAGCAGGAATATTCTCTATGTATAATGAATAATGTATCATTATCTATGATGAGAATTTAAAAAAGACCCAATATTCATAGATTATCAAAGGATTTAAATGGGAATTATTATGGGATGAAAATCATCAATCCTTTATCAAATGATTTCCCAACCATCCCTCTTAGTGAAAATAATGGAAGATCAAAGTAAGGATGTGGAAATTCTGAAAAGGGTGGAAGCCATCAGAAATGGGAAATCCTAAGAGCTCGTGGTTGATAAGGTTGGTATTGTGAGATGTGGGACACGATTATGTGTACCATCTAATATATAGATAATGAAGGAAATTCAAAATGATGCACTTTGATCAACCTTATCTATTTATATAGGGAGCACAAATATATATCGAGATATCCAAGAAAACTTTTGGTGGGAAAAAATGAAAAATGATATTTCTGAATATAAATCAATGTGCATGGTATGTTAGCATGTGAAGGCTAAGAGGAAACTGTTTTAGGGGATGATGCAACCACTAGTGACACCAACCTGGAAGTAGAAGAACATTACCATGGAATTTTCCAGAGGACATCCAAGGACATCTAGAGGAAATATTTCTATATTGGTCATTATGGATCTTTTTACAAAGACATTTAACTTTTTCATGATTCAAGAGGACATCTCATTGGATCAACTTGCACATATTTACATAAAATCATTTTTAAGGCTTTCTTGGAGTACCACAATCTGTTATGACTGATCTTGATGTGAGATTCACCTTGAAGTTCTAGAAAAGTATCGAACAAGTTCTATGCACTAAACCAAACTTCATTATGTCATTTCATCCCCAAAAATATGACCAATCTGAGAGAACTATTCATACAATTAATGATATGTTATGATCTTGTTCTATGTGCTTCAAAGGAGGTTGGGACCGAAATCTTCCATTGGATTAATTCTATAACTATAACAGTTTCCGCCCAAACATCCGAACATCACCATATGAATCCCTTTATGGGAAAAGGTGCATAACACCTTCATTTTTTGGATGATTTCAATGACTGTAAGCTGCAAATACCAGAAATGGTCAAAGAAATGGTGGTGAAGGTTAAATTAATTCAATATCATATCAAGGAAACCGAAAGTCAATATAAGAGATAGGAATATAACCATCGACGGACCCTTGAGTTCAAAGTAGGATACATGGAGATTCTATGCATATCTCCGTTGACTATGGTCATGGGGTTTAGAAATAAGGGGAAGTTAAGTCATAGGTACATCATCCCCTATAATATTCATGATCGTGTCAGGGTTGTGGCCAATCAAAGAGCACTTCCATCTACCATTTACAAAGTACATGATGTCTTTCATGTAATCCTCTTAAGGATTTACATACCAGACCCTTCACATGTACTCTCTTTTGTGGTTGTATAGCTAGAGGATGATATTTCTTACGAGTAGAAACTAGTGATGATATTAGATCATATAGAAAATGTTTAATGAAATAAGAAAATTCCTTTCATCTAGGTGTTGTGAAAAAACCACATGTTTGAAGAAGTTATGTGGGAATAGAAAGAAGTGATTAAGAAGAGTTAGCCACATTTGTTTTAGTGTGTGAAAAAGAAATTTCATGGGCGAAATTTCTTATGGGGGGAGGATTTTAATGACCCAAAACTTCATTAATGAAAATTCTTCTTGGTCTATTTAAATATATTCTTTTCATTTTGTAAAAAGTATGAAATTATTTGGTACTATGTTTTGGATTTTAAAATACCTTTATGAATTTTTACCATTGATAATACAGACATTGAATAGTAATCACATTATTAGTATAAATATTGGGCTTTAACAAATCCAATTTATTGAGATAAAGGAATTGGTGGCATCATCCAGTAGAATTTCCTTGTATGAATCCCATTTGCCAGTGCTCAGAAAGGAGGTGGTGTCATTGGGCTTCATTCTTGGGAAATCCCAATCCAAGCATTAGTACATTATGATTGAGTGGAACCACCTACAATAGAAGTGGAGGCTGTTAGATATATCCACATAAGCGATTTTATCTAAGCCACCCCAAGAGTATTTCACCATAGTGCACCTTAACCTAATCTCTCATGTGAGTGTTTTAAGGTGTTATGTAACAATACCCTATCATTATGACTATGTACTTTATTTGTGTATATAATAAGAAATATACTTTCACTTTATTATTGTTACTTTGTAAATAGTTTTTAAAGAATGAGTAGTATTTTTTAGTTAATGTTCAACTATGGAATCTATTTTGATAAATTAATGGATTAATGAATGAAATAATATTTTAATAAAATATTTTTATTAGAAAATTACTTTTTATTAGGTATAAATGATCATATAATTTTTATGAATACATTTGAAATTTTAATTATGGTTTGAAATCTATTTTTGTCAAAACCCATAAATTTTCGATAAATATCAGTTTTTATTTTAGTAGTGAAAATTCAAATAGATAAAATATAATTTGGATAAAATTAATTTTATTTTTTGAATCAGGATGTCGAAATTATCCAACGGTGAATTTTTCATAATTTACTAAGACAGTTGAATTTTTGGGTAAAAATTAAATACAGTTTCAATATATAATGTGTTTTGTGATATCATAATTACCTAATAGTTATTTAATAAAATACTATAATGATTATGTTCGGCCAATATATGTCTTACCGTTAAAATAATGTGATTTTCGGTTTGTTTGATTTATTTTACAAAGCTTAGGTGGACCTTTCAATACTTATAAAACATTTTAGTTATTTAATTTGATTTCCTCTAATGTGTGACTCACCTCTACATAATAAACCATATTATATTAAGAATTTCGGACATTGGACATTTAAAATATTTTCTCCCACTCCCCTTTGGAAAAACCATGGTCTAGTTTGTGGTTTTGATTTGTTTAATGTGCGGTGTCCCAGTCCTAAATAATAATGTATTTCCTATACTTTCATATATAAACCCACCCAAGCTCCCAATTTCTCTTCATTCAAAGCCTTTGTACTTCATCCAACTTCTTCCCTCCTCTCTCTAAAATCCTCCCTCGGTTCCCCAAGCTTTTAATATGTCTTTCTCAAGAACCTCCCAATCATTTGGTATCACACTTCTATGTAAGGGATTCCTTCCTTTTATTTTTTATCCAAGATTCTTAATATTGTTATGCATTTTTATTTTCATTTATAAATGTTGAGGTATGATTTAAAACCTTCTCTATATTTTCCTCCTTATTTTTGAATTAATATAGACCTCTTTCTCGGTCATCGATGACTTCCATTTATACATTTTACCATGCCAAAATTCCATATGGAATTTCTCTCTCCTCATATACATTCAAGTAATTCTTTCATATCATTAATCTAAATTACATTACAATTTTTGGGACATGTATAAATATGACCCATTACATTCCATTTCATGTAAATATGATTATACACCACTTTCTCTCTCATAAACCTTTTTATTATTTCATATGTCACACCATTACGCTGCCAAATTTGCACTAATATTTTCCAAGCCAATGTCATTGGGTATTGAATACCATGGACATTTCTCCATCAAGGGTATTCACCTTAATGTAAATTTTAATATTTTGTATAGACTTTCATGTATGAATTCCCCGCATCATTATCTTGGAATTAATGATGATGTTTAACGAATCCATGTTTTATGATTCATGTGGCACTCTTATGCATTAAATGAAATGATTTAGAAGGGTATGCCCTGATAGTGCTCTAATGCATTGGGTACATTATACTATCATGATATGTCATGTGCAATGAATTTTGACTCATGCTAATTCATGTTCAATGAGGTTCTAATCAGGCTTCATGTGCAATGAGGGTTTCCTCTTGCTACATTGGCAATGAGCCTTGGCTCATGCTAATATCATGTTAAATGTTGTTTCCTCATCTCCATGTTATGTTTATAATGTTTTATCATGCCTTTATGTTTATCTTTATCTTGAGATCAATTGAAATACCTATTGAATAACATGTATTGTAATATTCATGTAATTCTTAGTTTACTCCCTTAATGGGAATTATAGCTAACCCTTTTTTATGCATGTACCATGCTTATCCCATGAAATGTTAAGTACGAGGGATTGTAGGGGTCATGTAAAAGATGTTTTCAATAAGATATAGAATTTTTTATGTTATGTTTTTCGTTAATGTTCTTGAGCCCCATGTACACTATACCTCTCAAACTTCTATGTTGTATCAAGTGATTTTTTTATGTAATAAATTTAGTATGTGTGTAATAAAATTAGGGTTGTCATAATGTCTCTCCTCCTAGTTATAGGGTGTCACCTTATTGAAATGTACTAAGGGAGATGCTCAAAATCTGTCTTCAATTCAGCATATGATATCATTGAGGATCGCATTTGAAATATTATCCATGAATACCAAATGTTTCTCTTCCATGAATCACACAAACCATCGGTGTGATGTATTGATCTATAGATTATGGATGATGTTTAATATTTTCATGTATATGAAATACACATGGGTAAGATATAAATTTATTGTTCTTGTGAGGCTTTACTAGGCATGGCATCAAAAATCTGATGGGTGAACATGGGAGATGACAGTTATTACGGTAGAACAATATGAGATATTGGTTTTTATTGGAGGCATGCATGAGAAACAAACAATATTAATGATTAGTCCTTAATATAGACTTCAGAGTGGCTAGAATAGATTCCATTAATTTCATAGGGGGTTTTCCATGGATTCTGATCCAGTCATTGGAGGTTGAAAGCTTCAACAGTGGATGATTTCTTTAGATAGAGGATTGAGGTTTCCTTGATGGTAGTTTCTCAGTGTTGTAGTGGAATCCAATGACATCATGAAAATGAGTCACGTCATAGATGGTGGTGCGAGGTTATTGGATAATGTAAAATGGTACAATATGGTATTCATGTGATTTACCATTAGTGGTAAGGTGAGGATGTGGGAGGAAATATATTATTGAGGGAGTTTTCAGGTAGATTTACAGTGGTTAGCAACTTGCGGTCATGGTCGAAGTGGAAGAGTAGCAGTGCATGGTGGATCATATAAGAGACTGGTGGTGCTCTTGTCCCGCATCAAAATGGATGTGTCATGAATAAAAGATTATATGTTTGGATGTGTTTTCATTGGCTTAGCAATGCCAAATGTGTACGGGAGGACTCCTGCTACGGTCATGGACTACCTTGTCCAGGTGATATACTCCTCCCACCTCTATGGGGATGTTCCCGCCAAAATATATTGCTCATTAAGGTTGTGGAAAACATATTTCACCAATTCATTTGATCTACAAGATCCCATATTGAAATAGTGATTCCCCGTGTGAAGGCCTTCAACTGTGATACCACTCTGAAGGGTGTGCCTGACAATATGACACCTATGTGGGTTGCCTAAGATGCATCTAGATTCCTTGGTTTAGCAATGGATCAATTTAAAAACATTTAAGAAGAAAATATACAAAAAGATCAAAAATAATTAAGGAGACTCAATTAATTTAAATATGTTTCTAATATATGTACATATAATTTCAAAAGTGAAAATGTATTAGACTAATATAAAAATAAATTCACATTCAATCCATATTTCATATTTCAAATTTTATATTATAAAATAGAAAACCATGTCTTAATTCATTAATAAAATACATTAAACCAATGGAATTTTATTAGAAATACGCAAAAAAAATTGCATTAAAATTTCCCCAAACATAAAATATTATTTTGTACATGAATAAAATATCAACATGGATGATAAAAGTTAAAAAATGTTGTCAATACTCAAATCCTAAGATAATAAAATAAAATAAATATCAATAAGATAAAATATAGCATTTAAAATTCAATTAAAATATTAATTTTAAATGCCTTTTATTAGACATATAATGAAATCATGTATTTTAATTATTCTATTTTCAAATTGATGGAACATCTCTTATCATTCACTGATGTTCATCCATTGAATATTATTAAACATTCCATATCATGATTTTATAAATTTTAAATATTTTCACTCATATGTTATGATACAATTATAATAGATTTATTGTAATATCATACTTTAATTCTACTTAACTATAGTCTTGTTAAAGAATACCTTTCTACACTTTGTAAATAGATAAATCACATAAAATCAACAGGGATATAAATTTACAATCAAATGTCTCAGAGGATTGAGGATTGAAGGAAATGATTTTAAAAAACAATGCATAAGGAAGAGGTTTATAACTAAATTCATAAAACATGTTATTAAAATTAAACGGTTCAAGAAATTATCCCCATTAATTTTTCAAAAATATAAAATTCCAAACAACTCAAAGAATTGATAATGATGAAATTAAGAATAATGACATGTTTTTCATCCTCGAGAAATTTTATGTTCATTTATTCATTTTTAATTTTTCAATGAACCATTTTAGTTTTTTAATGTTATTATTTTCGAATTAACCTCACATCCAAAATCGAATCATAAAATTAAAAAATCATAGTTTTAGAAATTATTATTTTTTGGTTTCCCAAATCAAAACCCTATTTTCATAAAAACTTTTGGTTATTTTTTCATTCCAGTTTTTTTATAAATAGAGGAAATAAATGATGTATAATGAAAAAATATAAAATATTTATTTATTCCCATAATAATCCCCCACATTTTTAGTAAAATTCCAATCATTCGTTGAACAATATTTCCCTTCACCCCCACGCTTCAAATTTATAATATAAGAAAAATAGTAAGAGGGGTATCGAATGAGTAAAACTGGATTGAAACATGTTTCATTCCTATAATTTCAATTCATGGTATAAATGGTTTAAATAAGGATTGATATAAAGGTTTTATTTTGAGGATATCAGGTTTTCAAAAGTGTTCTTAATCATTTTAAATATTATTTTGTTCTTCTATAGATCTAACAAGTTCATATTCATTTTTTATTGAGTGTCATCAGCCAATATCACTGGAAAATATGATCTAGAATAAAATCGGATGTACATGGTTAAAAAACCTCATGGAAATGGGAAATTTGATTTAGGTAAATAACTCAAGGCATTATTAATAATAACAAATCAATAAACATTAATTTCCAAAAATAAAAGCATAAATAATTGTTGGGGAATTTCATTTACTTGAATATATTAATTCTATCAAACTGTTAGTCCTCATTTTAATATAAATTATTCACTACAGAAAAATAATTGACTTTGATTACTTATTCAATTTCATTAACATTTACATATAAAATATTTCATCCCAATATTAATAAGAAATTCATGTCTCGTTTATAATCTTCGAAAAACATGAATTTAATTGTGGGAATGGAATTTCATCTGATATCTCAAAACAAGATTTGGAAAAAACATTGTTGGGAGGTTAAAAGATAACCATTAAGGGATAACTCCCATTTGGAATAATTCATTATTCATCTTTCTATAATATTGGAATGTTTCTTAATGTTTCCTTCTATGGTGATCATTGAAAATGAAAACCTATCATTATTGTTTAAGAATCATTCCATTAATAATCAAAGAGGTGATTAAATAGGTTACTATATCATAACTACAATGAACACAATAAAATATAAAATTCCGCATAGATTCAAATTTGGTTAATGTGTTTTTTGACCAAACATCATGATAATAAATCACAATATGGGTTGTTAAATTTTGAACTCCTCCAAGAGTCCATGAGGTAATATTCCAGGGATCTGTATCACTCTTTCCCCCTTTATAGTGTATGTAAAGACCCGTAAATTTCAAGGAAATTTTTTTCTTAAATTCCTTTGGAATTTTTCAAGAGCGCAGCTTCTGACGGCACCTGATTCCGAGGCCCGGTGTGCCTGGAATCATGTTTCGAAGTTTGGCTCGGGTACGTTCAGTGAATGGACGAGCGGGTTTTTCTAACTTTTGAACCGGTGCCCGGAATCGAATTCTGAGGGCACCGATGAAATCGCAGCGCCGGGTTTTGCCTAGAAACGCCTCTTCCGGAGTTGCATTTCCTCAGGTGTGGTTTTTAAATTTTGGGACTTAAGGTTAAGAAATAAAATAAAGTTGTTACGACAACTTTATTTTTATTTCACTTGAAGCCACTTGAAAGCCACATTAAGCTGGTTAAGCTTAGTTGAAGCGGATAGGGTGCAACTGAAATATCCTATCCTCATGATAGGATATTTGTGGGTGGGGCCCGCACGAGCCCCGCCGTTTCTTCCACTATGTAACGCACCCGCGAAAACCCATCAAAGAAACTGAAAGTCAACTGACGCGGTTTCTTAGTTTCTTAACAGACCATTAAATTGGGCTGTTTCTTTCGTCCAATTAATTGGGCGGTTTCTTTGGTAAATTAATTCTTGGAATTAATTGTTCATTTCTTTTTTTTAATCGTTGCTTGTGCGTTAATAAAATAAGATTACTCTTATTTTATTTTGGGTGGAAGCTTGTGGTGTGGGGAGAATTTGGAGGAGAGCGTTCTTCTTCGGCGAAGAACGCGAAGAACGCCGGCCTCCGGCGAAGAACGCCGAAACCGCGGAAATCAACGACGCTTCTTCCGTGACGTTTCTTCCGCGACGATTGTTCCTTTCCAAGCGACGTTCTCCCTTCGGACGCACCTCGACGACAACGGAATCAACGACGTTTCTCCGGCGACGTTTCTTCCGCGACGATCGTCCTCTTCCGCGACGAACTCGCGAGCGACAACGCTTGAGGTAGGGGTTTTAAACCGTTTTAAAGTTGTTGATCTTTCCTTCGATCTTGAAAGTTTTTTTTTGTCGGCCCTTGTTTCCGAATCTTTTTATTTATTTTTAAAAAGATCGTGATGGATTATCGTTCTAGAAAGGCCGATTGTTATCAATCTAATGCGAGGGGGGTCGGGCCGCACAAACACGGCCGAACCCCCCCTCCTTTATTCTTGTTGTTTCTTGCGGATGGAGCGAGATGGCGTGGTGCCGTCGCACCACGCGGGAATCGTACGTCAACTATTGAGCGGCGCCGTCACGCCGGGCTGTGGAACGAAATCAAACAAGATCGAGACGCCTTCGCGCCACGCCGAGAAGTCGATCAAGCATTCGACGTCGTCGCGCCGCGCCAAAGAGGCCGCAGATTAAATTAATTTTATTTTGTTCTTGAGCGCAGATTGAAGGGCGACGACAAACGAGGCCGCAAGTTAATTTTGAGGCCTCCGCAGTGAAGGTCGGGTCCCGGGATGACCGTAGGCGCAGACGGGAAGCAAATCGGACCACTGGAGCGTCACCGGTGGCCCGCAGAAGCCGGCGGCGGCGCGGGTCGCCGGCGCGGCGGCGCCGGCGGCCGGAGGCGGCGGCACCCCGCGGGTGTCCAGGGTGGCACCCCGCGGGTGCCGCGGGGTTGTCAGGCGGCACCCCGCGGGTGTCCAGCGCGACACCCCGCGGGTGTCGCGGGGTTGTCAGGCGGCACCCCGCGGGTGTCCAGCGCGACACCCCGCGGGTGTCCAGCGCGACACCCCGCGGGTGCCGCGGGGTTGTCAGGCCGCTCGGCCGAGCCGAGCCGGACCGGCCCTGGCCGGGCGGGGCCGGGCCAACCGGGTCGGACCCAGTTCGGGCCGACCCAGGGGGGGTCGGGCCGGGTCGGCCCGGACCCGGACCCCCCCCCGTTTTCGGACCATTTCGGTCAAATTCACATATCTTGAGCTCCGGACGTCCGAATGACGTACCGTCAGCTTTGTTGAATTCCTCTCATTGAGACGGAACTTTTGGCTTACTCTGCTCGAGGTTTGGATGCCGACGGAGTACGGTTGGGTCGGTTCGTACACGAAACCAACCGGGCCCCTGGAACGAAAAAGCCAATAACTCACAGACCGGGCGTCCGATTGACGCGCCGTCTGTTTCGTTGACTTCCTCTTGATGAGACGGAACTTTTGACATACTCCGCCCGAGTTTTGGATGCAGTCAGAGTATGGCCGGATTGGATTGTACCGGAAATCCAACCGGGCCCCTAGAACGGAAAAGCTGATATCTTTCAGCCAGGACGTCCGTTCGACGAACCGTCAGCGGCGTTGGTGATCACGTTGAGAAACGGTCCCTATGTGCTTACCCTATGAGAGTTCGGGGTACAGTTGAGATATGGCCGGGTTTGGTTTGCTCACGAAACCAACCAGGCCCCCGGGACGAAAAGGCTAATAACTCACAGACCGGGCGTCCGATTGACGCGCCGTCTGTTGCGTTGAGACCCCTGTGACGAGGCGGACTTTTGTGACACTTATTTGCGGGACCTTGTGATACTTGGAGTATCGACCTGTAGCTCGTGGAGCGGACCCTCCCGGAGACGAGCGTGCAGAGTACGGAGACCGTGTAGCCGGCTGAGACCTGACGACTGCTTGACCGACTCGACTTGGAGTGAGTCGACTAGCCCAGTGGACGGAGCGCCCGGTATTTGGCGACAGACCCTCAGCGGACGGAGCGCCCGGTAGTTGGCCGCAAACCCGCAGTACTCGACAGGAGGAGTACCTCAGCAGTCTTAGGTTATCGAGCAGTACCTCGGAGTCGTGGCAGGACCACTGTACACTCTAGAGACGGAGCTCTTCAGCAGCTACGGTTTCGATAATGAAAAATCCTGGTTTGAGCTGAGTCAATGAATCTTTGCGTTTCCTCATGATTGAGATGGGTCGCTTGATAACTTAGGTATATGTATGGGCATATACCTGGGTGATGGTTATCCGTTGATTTCATGATTTTTGTGTATCCTTGTGATTGGATGGGTTACTTGATGACTTAGGTATATGTATGGGCATATACCTAAGTAGAGTCTTATGTTACTTCGTGATTGCTGTCTTTGCTTTGTGGATATCCATGTTGGATCTAGTGAGACCTTAAGGGTCTCGGGGTCCCTACTGAGTAGCTTATACTCACCCCTGCACGGGCTATGCCCGCACTTCGTTGTGTTGGTTGCAGACGACGGACAGCACAGATCGCAGTTGAGGCTTGCGGAGCAGGTCGGTACCCGGAGGAGGACCACTGGGCGGACGTACCCGGAGTAGAAGACAGGGCCCGAGGAGTAGAGGTGCTATCTGTACCTACCCTTCAGGTAGGATCCGTGGTGGACGATCCAGGAGCTGAGCCATCTGTACCTACCCTTCAGGTAGGAATCGAGGAGGACGACCTAGGAGCCGCTTCGTTCTTCCAGCTGCTGTTTTTCCCTTTCGAGTTGTACTTTATAGTTGGGCTTGTATTTCCGGCCCTTTTACTTTTTTTCGCTTGTGTTTACTTTTCCTCTTGCTTACTCTGTGGTGTTGTTTGCTTTTGTAATGGCAATGCCTTCCCAGTTATCGGTATTTACGCCATTGGTGCTAGTCGCCAGCCCCTGGCCTATGGAAGGCGGGCTTGGGGTAGTCATGCCCCGGGCCCCGAGGTCGGGTCGTGACAGATTGGTATCAAAGGAGTTCGGTTCTACCGCAGACTCTGATCTTTCTTTCTGTGAAGCAATAGTGTTAAGGGTACCCAGTGTGGTTTTCAGTTCAGGGAGTCCAGTGTTGGTGCGGGCGGCCGACGTATCCATACACCAGGACCCTGGCAACTGATTTCCGTCTTTGTGCACGAAAACACTGATTGCGTGTGTGTTTTCAAAGGTTTCCCCTTAAAACAGCTCAAACCAGGTCAGCTCACCAGGTATAATCGTTTGACCGTGTTACGTTGTTCCTTTCAGGATGCCTTTTCTCAGACGACCAGCTAGAGCCCGGAGGGATGTGCGTACTGATAGTCTGTCGAGCGACGAGGCTTCGGTACAGGGACCTCTTGAAGTTGAGGCACCAGCGGAGGCACCAGCGATACTACCATATGTTGGGCCACCGATGCCACCAGCCCCAGCAGTAGGCGATGCCCGCTACTTGCGCGCACTGCATGAGTTCCAGCGCCAGAGGCCACCCAGATTCGGGGGAGAGATGGACCCGCAGGCGGCTGAGGATTGGCTGGAGGCTGTGGTGGGAGTCTTCAGGCTAGTGGGGACGCCATCAGACTACATGGTGACCTTTGCTGCCAGCCTTCTTCAGGCAGCAGCAGGCAGGTGGACAGGAGCGGAGCTAGTGGATACGTCTGTTGTACTTCTAGTTCCATGTTGATGTTGTTTTTGTGTCTTTGTACCATGAGCTGCAATAAAATAAAGACACTTATCTTGTGATGTTTGCCTTCCTGTCCTCTTTTGTGATGTTACTGAGTGGTCCCGGTTAAACTGTTGACTTGACCCTCACTTTCGAGATTTCAACTGGAGGAGACCCAGTGACCTCACACTGATGCCGACAGTGTGACTCGACCCTTGGAGGCGAGAGTGACAGTTGGATCTCTTAGTAGTTACGTCGAGGCCTTAAGACGTCATCCATGGCATGAATGCATCCTTCATGCCAGGATTGACTATATTATGCAATGGGCGTGGTTCATCTAGAGAGGGGATGAGACCAGGTTTCTCTTTTCGGCAAAGGAGAAATTTTAGCAGCTCTTCCAGATCATATGCAAAGGAGGTGCAGTCATCCAGGAGCGGATGAAGACTTCACAGTGCAGTAAGAAACAGGAAACCAGTGCCAGTCTTAGAGACTCGGGCGTGTTAAATGTTTCAAGAAGAGGAAGCTTAAAGGAGATATGAGTCTACAAAGCAGCAGACGTGGAGGCACTGCTAGGTGAGCAGCATGAGGTGGTGTACATCCTAGCATGCTACAACCACCCGCCTTAGTTATTCCCGCCAGGCTCAGGGAGCTGAATGGCGGAGGAAGAGTGCGGCTGCATGCGGTCAAGGAGTGTGACCCAATGGCTCTAGAAATGATTCAAGGGACAGTCTATGTCCACTACTAGCTGCTGTAGTAACAGACGTCGGTATGAATCATTCCTCGCTTCCACAAATCTTGTTCCAGACCTAGAGTTTCCGGTAAGCCGTGGACTTGACCCTCACGTCTGGAGATACCTTGGGAGGAGACTCGATAATCACACTTACGCCGACGGTGTGGTCAGACCTTCGAGGCGAGAGTTCTGGTTGGAATCTCTTGGTGGCAGCGTCGAGGCCTTACGACGTTAGTTTGAGTATGGAATGGGCAATAACTGTTCATACTCAAATTGACGGTTTTAGGCAAACGTTGGGATGAGTTTTCCTTGGTCGGCGGGAAAAGGAAACCCCAGGCTGTGCAGGGTAACTCTTGCACAGGAGGGTGCGACCGATCACTCTTGAGTCGGTCAACCTTACCCTCATAGCAGCAGTCGTTTTGAGTTTCAGTTCTAACAGAAATGGAGACCTCTGGAGTTCGAGGATGACGACCACGTCTTCTTACGGGTCTCACCTCGACGAGGTTTACGGAGATGTGGCCTGGGAGGCAAGTTATCTCCGAGGTTCAACAGACCTTTCGAGGTCCTCAGCTGGGTAGGCGAGGTGGTTTACCGCTTGGCCCATCCACTTCAGTTGCACTAGGTGCACAGTGTTTTCCACGTATCCCAACTGAGGAGATACGTGCTCGACCCCCTTCGCATATCATCGACCATGAGGAGCTAGACGGTGGCGATGAGTGTCTTATATGGAGGTTCCTATGGGGATCGAGGATCGACAGGAGCGGATCCTAGGAGGATGGTCGATTCCTCTTGTGCACTTCTTTGGCAGCGCGGGAACCTCCAGGTGAGCACATGGGAGCGGAAGGCTCAGATGCGTGCTCAGTACCGCTTTGTTTCCCTAAGTTTGTGGTGAAGCTTTACGGGGACGTAAAGCCCTGTGGTGGGAGTAATGTAAAGACCCGTAAATTTCAAGGAAATTTTTTTCTTAAATTTCGTTGGAATTTTTCAAGAGCGCAGCTTCTGACGGAACCTGATTCCGAGGCCCGGTGTGCCTGGAATCATGTTTCGAAGTTTGGCTCGGGTACATTCAGTGAACGGACGAGCGGGTTTTTCTAACTTTTGAACCGGTACCCGGAATCGAATTCTGAGGGCACCGATGAAATTGCAGCGCCGGGTTTTGCCTAGAAACGCCTCTTCCGGAGTTGCGTTTCCTCAGGTGTGGTTTTTAAATTTTGGGACTTAAGGTTAAGAAATAAAATAAAGTTGTTACGACAACTTTATTTTTATTTCACTTGAAGCCACTTGAAAGCCACATTAAGCTGGTTAAGCTTAGTTGAAGCGGATAGGGTGCAACTGAAATATCCTATCCTCTTGATAGGATATTTGTGGGTGGGGCCCGCACGAGCCCCGCCGTTTCTTCCGCTAAGTAACGCACCCGCGAAAACCCATCAAAGAAACTGAAAGTCAACTGACGCGGTTTCTTAGTTTCATAACAGACCATTAAATTGGGCTGTTTCTTTCGTCCAATTAATTGGGCGGTTTCTTTGGTAAATTAATTCTTGGAATTAATTGTTCATTTCTTTTTTTTTAATCGTTGCTTGTGCGTTAATAAAATAAGATTACTCTTATTTTATTTTGGGTGGAAGCTTGTGGCGTGGGGAGAATTTGGAGGAGAGCGTTCTTCTTCGGCGAAGAACGCGAAGAACGCCGGCCTCCGGCGAAGAACGCCGAAACCGCGGAAATCAACGACGCTTCTTCCGTGACGTTTCTTCCGCGACGATCGTTCCTTTCCATGCGACGTTCTCCCTTCGGACGCACCTCGACGACAACGGAATCAACGACGTTTCTCCGGCGACGTTTCTTCCACGACAAACTCGCGAGCGACAACGCTTGAGGTAGGGGTTTTAAACCTTTTTAAAGTTGTTGATCTTTCCTTCGATCTTGAAGGTTCTTTTTTTTTGTCGGCCCTTGTTTCCGAATCTTTTTATTTATTTTTAAAAATATCGTGATGGATTATCGTTCTAGAAAGGCCGATTGTTATCAATCTAATGCGAGGGGGATCGGGCCGCACAAACACGGCCGAACCCCCCCTCCTTTATTCTTGTTGTTTCTTGCGGATGGAGCGAGATGGCGTGGTTCCGTCGCACCACGCGGGAATCGTACGGCAACTATTGAGCGGCGCCGTCACGCCGCGCTGTGGAACGAAATCAAACAAGATCGAGACGCCTTCGCGCCACGCCGAGAACTCGATCAAGCATTCGACGTCGTCGCGCCGCGCCAAAGAGGCCACAGATTAAATTAATTTTATTTTGTTCTTGAGCGCAGATTGACGGGCGACGACAAACGAGGCCGAAAGTTAATTTTGAGGCCTCCGCAGTGAAGGTCGGGTCCCGGGATGACCGTAGGCGCAGACGGGAAGCAAATCGGACCACCGGAGCGTCTCCGGTGGCCCGCGGAAGCCGGCGGCGGCGCGGGTCGCCGGCGCGGCGGCGCCGGCGGCCGGAGGCGGCGGCACCCCACGGGTGTCCAGGGTGGCACCCCGCGGGTGCCGCGGGGTTGTCAGGCGGCACCCCGCGGGTGTCGCGGGGTTGTCAGGCGGCACCCCGCGGGTGTCCAGCGCGACACCCCGCGGGTGCCGCGGGGTTGTCAGGCCGCTCGGCCGAGCCGAGCCGGACTGGCCCTGGCCGGGCGGGGCCGGGCCAACCGGGTCGGACCCGGTTCGGGCCGACCCAGGGGGGGTCGGGCCGGGTCGGCCCGGACCCGGACCCCCCCCGTTTTCGGACCATTTCGGTCAAATTCACATATCTTGAGCTTCGGACATCCGAATGACGTACCGTCAGCTTTGTTGAATTCCTCTCAGTGAGACGGAACTTTTGGCTTACTCTGCTCGAGGTTTGGATGCCGACGGAGTACGGTTGGGTCGGTTCATACACGAAACCAACCGGGCCCCTGGAACGAAAAAGCCAATAACTCACAGACCGGGCGTCCGATTGACGCGCCGTCTGTTTCGTTGACTTCCTCTTGATGAGACGGAACTTTTGACATACTGCGCCTGAGTTTTGGATGCAGTCAGAGTATGGCCGGATTGGATTGTACCCGAAATCCAACCGGGCCCCTAGAACGGAAAAGCTGATATCTTTCAGCCAGGACGTCCGTTCGACGAACCGTCAGCGGCGTTGGTGATCACGTTGAGAAACGGTCCCTATGTGCTTACCCTATGAGAGTTCGGGGTACAGTTGAGATATGGCCGGGTTTGGTTTGCTCACGAAACCAACCAGGCCCCCGGGACGAAAAGGCTAATAACTCACAGACCGGGCGTCCGATTGACCCGCCGTCTGTTGCGTTGAGACCCCTGTGGCGAGGCGGACTTTTGTGACACTTCTTTGCGGGACCTTGTGATACTTGGAGTATCGACCAGTAGCTCGTGGAGCGGACCCTCCCGGAGATGAGCGTGCAGAGTACGGAGACCGTGTAGCCGGCTGAGACCTGACGACTGCTTGACCGACTCGACTTGGAGTGAGTCGACTAGCCCAGTGGACGGAGCGCCCGGTATTTGGCGACAGACCCACGGCGGACGGAGCGCCCAGTAGTTGGCAGCAAACCCGCGGTACTCGACAGGAGGAGTACCTCAGTAGGCTATTTGGGTGAGCGCCCGGTATTTGGCGACAGACCCTCAGCGGACGGAGCGCCCGGTAGTTGGCCACAAACCCACAATACTCGACAGGAGGAGTACCTCAGCAGTCTTAGGTTAGCGAGCAGTACCTCGGAGTCGTGACAGGACCACTGTACACTCTAGAGACGGAGCTCTTCAGCAGCTACGGTTTCGATAATGAAAAATCCTGGTTTGAGCTGAGTAAATGAATCTTTGCGTTTCCTCATGATTGAGATGGGTCGCTTGATAACTTATGTATATGTATGGGCATATACCTGGGTGATGGTTATCCGTTGATTTCATGATTTTTGTGTATCCTTGTGATTGGATGGGTTACTTGATGACTTAGGTATATGTATGGGCATATACCTAAGTAGAGTCTGATGTTACTTCGTGATTGTTGTCTTTGCTTTGTGGATATCCATGTTGGATCTAGTGAGACCTTAAGGGTCTCGGGGTCCCTACTGAGTAGCTTATACTCACCCCTGCACGGGCTATGCCCGCACTTCGTTGTGTTGGTTGCAGACGACGGACAGCGCAGATCGCAGTTGAGGCTTGCGGAGCAGGTCGGTACCCAGAGGAGGACCACTGGGCGGACGTACCCGGAGTAGACGACAGGACCCGAGGAGTAGAGGAGCTATCTGTACCTACCCTTCAGGTAGGATCCGTGGTGGACGATCCAGGAGCTGAGCCATCTGTACCTACCCTTCAGGTAAGAATCGAGGAGGACGACCCAGGAGCCGCTTCGTTCTTCCAGCTGCTGTTTTTCCCTTTCGAGTTGTACTTTATAGTTGGGCTTGTATTTCCGGCCCTTTTACTTTTTTTCGCTTGTGTTTACTTTTCCGCTTGCTTACTCTGTGGTGTTGTTTTCTTTTGTAATGGCAATGCCTTCCCAGTTATCGGGATTTACGCCATTGGTGCTAGTCGCCAGCCCCTGGCCTATGGAAGGCGGGCTTGGGGTAGTCACGGCCCGGGCCCCGAGGTCGGGTCGTGACAGATTGGTATCAAAGGAGTTCGGTTCTACCGCAGACTCTGATCTTTCTTTCTGTGAAGCAATAGTGTTAAGGGTACCCAGTGTGGTTTTCAGTTCAGGGAGTCCAGTGTTGGTGCGGGCGGCCGACGTATCCATACACCAGGACCCTGGCAACTGATTTCCGACTTTGTGCACAAAAACAATGATTGCGTGTGTGTTTTCAAAGGTTTCCCCTTAAAACAGCTCAAACCAGGTCAGCTCACCAGGTATAATTGTTTGACCGTGTTACGTTGTTCCTTTCAGGATTCCTTTTCTCAGACGACCAGCTAGAGCCCGGAGGGATGTGCGTACTGATAGTCTGTCGAGCGACGAGGCTTCGGTACAGGGCTATCTTGCAGTTGAGGCACCAGCGGAGGCACCAGCGATACTACCATATGTTGGGCCACCGATTCCACCAGCCCCAGCAGTAGGCGATGCCCGCTACTTGCGCGCACTGCATGAGTTCCAGCGCCAGAGGCCACCCAGGTTCGGGGGAGAGACGGACCCGCAGGCGGCTGAGGATTGGCTGGAGGCTGTGGTGGGAGTCTTCAGGCTAGTGGGGACGCCATCAGACTACATGGTGACCTTTGCTGCCAACCTTCTTCAGGCAGCAGCAGGCAGGTGGACAGGAGCGGAGCTATTGGATACGTCTCTTGTACTTCTAGTTCCATGTTGATGTTGTTTTTGTGTCTTTGTACCATGAGCTGCAATAAAATAAAGACACTTATCTTGTGATGTTTGCCTTCCTGTCCTCTTTTGTGATGTTACTGAGTGGTCCCTGTTAAACTGTTGACTTGACCCTCACTTTCGAGATTTCAACTGGAGGAGACCCAGTGACCTCACACTGATGCCGACAGTGTGACTCGACCCTTGGAGGCGAGAGTGACAGTTGGATCTCTTAGTAGTTACGTCGAGGCCTTAAGACGTCATCCATGGCATGAATGCATCCTTCATGCCAGGATTGACTGTATTAGGCAATGGGCGTGGTTCATCTAGAGAGGGGATGAGACCAGGTTTCTCTTTTCGGCAAAGGAGAAATTTTAGCAGCTCTTCCAGATCATATGCAAAGGAGGTGCAGTCATCCAGGAGCGGATGAAGACTTCACAGTGCAGTAAGAAACAGGAAACCAGTGCCAGTCTTAGAGACTCGGGCGTGTTAAATGTTTCAAGAAGAGGAAGCTTAAAGGAGAGATGAGTATACAAAGCAGCAGACGTGGAGGCACTGCTAGGTGAGCAGCATGAGGTGGTGTACATCCTAGCATGCTACAACCACCCGCCTTAGTTATTCCCGCCAGGCTCAGGGAGCTGAATGACGGAGGAAGAGTGCGGCTGCATGCGGTCAAGGAGTGTGACCCAATGGCTCTAGAAATGATTCAAGGGACAGTCTATGTACACTACTAGCTGCTGTAGTAACAGACGTCGGTATGAATCATTCCTCGCTTCCACAAATCTTGTTCCAGACCTAGAGTTTCCGGTAAGCCGTGGACTTGACCCTCACGTCTGGAGATACCTTGGGAGGAGACTCGATAATCACACTTACGCCGACGGTGTGGTCAGACCTTCGAGGCGAGAGTTCTGGTTGGAATCTCTTGGTGGCAGCGTCGAGGCCTTACGACGTTAGTTTGAGTATGGAATGGGCAATAACTGTTCATAATCAAATTGACAGTTTTAGGCAAACGTTGGGATGAGTTTTCCTTGGTCGGCGGGAAATGGAAACCCCAGGCTGTGCAGGGTAACTCTTGCACAGGAGGGTGCGACCGATCACTCTTGAGTCGGTCAACCTTACCCTCATAGCAGCAGTCGTTTTGAGTTTCAGTTATAACAGAAATGGAGACCTCTGGGGTTCGAGGATGACGACCACGTCTTCTTACGGGTCTCACCTCGACGAGGTTTACGGAGATGTGGCCTGGGAGGCAAGTTATCTCCGAGGTTCAACGGACCTTTCGAGGTCCTCAGCTGGGTAGGCGAGGTGGTTTACCGCTTGGCCCATCCACATCAGTTGCACTAGGTGCACGACGTTTTCCACGTATCCCAACTGAGGAGATACGTGCTCGACCCCCTTCGCATATCATCGACCATGAGGAGCTAGACAGTGGCGATGAGTGTCTTATATGGAGGTTCCTGTGGGGATCGAGGATCGACAGGAGCAGATCCTAGGAGGATGGTCGATTCCTCTTGTGCACTTCTTTGGCAGCGCGGGAACCTCCAGGTGAGCACATGGGAGCGGAAGGCTCAGATGCGTGCTCAGTACCGCTTTGTTTCCCTAAGTTTGTGGTGAAGCTTTACGGGGACGTAAATCCCTGTGGTGGGAGTAATGTAAAGACCCTTAAATTTCAAGGAAATTTTTTTCTTAAATTTCTTTGGAATTTTTCAACAGCGCAGCTTCTGACAGCACCTGATTCCGAGGCCCGGTGTGCCTGGAATCATGTTTCGAAGTTTGGCTCGTGTACGTTCAGTGAACGGACGAGCGGGTTTTTCTAACTTTTGAACCGGTGCCCGGAATCGAATTCTGAGGGCACCGATGAAATCGCAGCGCCGGGTTATGCCTAGAAACGCCTCGTCCGGAGTTGCGTTTCCTCAGGTGTGGTTTTTAAATTTTGGACTTAAGGTTAAGAAATAAAATAAAGTTGTTACGACAACTTTATTTTTATTTCACTTGAAGCCACTTGAAAGCCACATTAAGCTGGTTAAGCTTAGTTGAAGCGGATAGGGTGAAACTGAAATATCCTATCCTCTTGATAGGATATTTGTGGGTGGGGCCCGCACGAGCCCCGCCGTTTCTTCCGCTAAGTAACGCACCCGCGAAAACCCATCAAAGAAACTGAAAGTCAACTGACGCGGTTTCTTAGTTTCTTAACAGACCATTAAATTGGGCTGTTTCTTTCGTCCAATTAATTGGGCGGTTTCTTTGGTAAATTAATTCTTGGAATTAATTGTTCATTTCTTTTTTTTAAGCGTTGCTTGTGCGTTAATAAAATAAGATTACTCTTATTTTATTTTGGGTGGAAGCTTGTGGCGTGGGGAGAATTTGGAGGAGAGCGTTCTTCTTCGGCGAAGAACGCGAAGAACGCCGGCCTCCGGCGAAGAACGCCGAAACCGCGGAAATCAATGACGCTTCTTCCGCGACGTTTCTTCCGCAACGATCGTTCCTTTCCAAGCGACGTTCTCCCTTCGGACGCACCTCGACGACAACGGAATCAACGACATTTCTCCGGCGACGTTTCTTCCGCGACGATCGTCCTCTTCCGCGACGAACTCGCGAGCGACAACGCTTGAGGTAGGGGTTTTAAACCTTTTTAAAGTTGTTGATCTTTCCTTCGATATTGAAGGTTCTTTTTTTTTGTCGTCCCTTGTTTCCGAATCTTTTTATTTATTTTTAAAAAGATCGTGATGGATTATCGTTCTAGAAAGGCCGATTGTTATCAATCTAATGCGAGGGGGGTCGGGCCGCACAAACACGGCCGAACCCCCCCTCCTTTATTCTTGTTGTTTCTTGCGGATGGAGCGAGATGGCGTGGTGTCGTCGCACCACGCGGGAATCGTACGACAACTATTGAGCGGCACCGTCACGCCGCGCTGTGGAACGAAATCAAACAAGATCGAGACGCCTTCGCGCCACGCCGAGAAGTCGATCAAGCATTCGACGTCGTCGCGCCGCGCCAAAGAGGCCGCAGATTAAATTAATTTTATTTTGTTCTTGAGCGCAGATTGACGGGCGACGACAAACGAGGCCGCAAGTTAATTTTGAGGCCTCCGTAGTGAAGGTCGGGTCCCGGGATGACCGTAGGCGCAGACGGGAAGCAAATCGGACCACCGGAGCGTCTCCGGTGGCCCGCCGAAGCCGGCGGCGGCGCGGGCCGCCGGCGCGGCGGCGCCGGCGGCCGGAGGCGGCGGCACCCCGCGGGTGTCTAGGGTGGCACCCCGCGGGTGCCGCGGGGTTGTCAGGCGGCACCCCGCGGGTGTCCAGCGCGACACCCCGCGGGTGTCCAGCGCGACACCCCGCGGGTGTCGCGGGGTTGTCAGGCGGCACCCCGCGGGTGTCCAGCGCGACACCCCGCGGGTGTCCAACGCGACACCCCGCGGGTGCCGCGGGGTTGTCAGGCCGCTCGGCCGAGCCGAGCCGGACCGGCCCTGGCCGGGCGGGGCCGGGCCAACCGGGTCGGACCCGGTTCGGGCCGACCCAGGGGGGGCCCGGCCGGGTCGGCCCGGACCCGGACCCCCCCCCGTTTTCGGACCATTTCGGTCAAATTCACATATCTTGAGCTCCGGACGTCCGAATGACGTACCGTCAGCTTTGTTGAATTCCTCTCAGTGAGACGGAACTTTTGGCTTACTCTGCTCGAGGTTTGGATGCCGACGGAGTACGGTTTGGTCGGTTCATACACGAAACCAACCGGGCCCCTGGAACGAAAAAGCCAATAACTCACAGACCGGGCGTCCGATTGACGCGCCGTCTGTTTCGTTGACTTCCTCTTGATGAGACGGAACTTTTGACATACTCCGCCTATGTTTTGGATGCAGTCAGAGTATGGCCGGATTGGATTGTACCCGAAATCCAACCGGGCCCCTAGAACGGAAAAGCTGATATCTTTCAGCCAGGACGTCCGTTCGACGAACCGTCAGCGGCGTTGGTGATCACGTTGAGAAACGGTCCCTATGTGCTTACCCTATGAGAGTTCGGGGTACAGTTGAGATATGGCCGGGTTTGGTTTGCTCACGAAACCAACTAGGCCCCCGGGACGAAAAGGCTAATAACTCACAGACCGGGCGTCCGATTGACGCGCCGTCTGTTGCGTTGAGACCCCAGTGGCGAGGCGGACTTTTGTGAAACTTCTTTGCGGGACCTTGTGATACTTGGAGTATCGACCAGTAGCTCGTGGAGCGGACCCTCTCGGAGACGAGCGTGCAGAGTACGGAGACCGTGTAGCCGGCTGAGACCTGACGACTGCTTGACCGACTCGACTTGGAGTGAGTCGACTAGCCCAGTGGACGGAGCGCCCGGTATTTGGCGACAGACCCACGGCGGACGGAGCGCCCGGTAGTTGGCAGCAAACCCGCGGTACTCGACAGGAGGAGTACCTCAGTAGGCTATTTGGGTGAGCGCCCGGTATTTGGCGACAGACCCTCAGCGGACGGAGCGCCCGGTAGTTGGCCACAAACCCGCAGTACTCGACAAGAGGAGTACCTCAGCAGTCTTAGGTTAGCGAGCAGTACCTCGGAGTCGTGACAGGACCACTGTACACTCTAGAGACGGAGCTCTTCAGCAGCTACGGTTTCGATAATGAAAAATCCTGGTTTGAGCTGAGTCAATGAATCTTTGCGTTTCCTCATGATTGAGATGGGTCGCTTGATAACTTATGTATATGTATGGGCATATACCTGGGTGATGGTTATCCGTTGATTTCATGATTTTTGTGTATCCTTGTGATTGGATGGGTTACTTGATGACTTAGGTATATGTATGGGCATATACCTAAGTAGAGTCTGATGTTACTTCGTGATTGTTGTCTTTGCTTTGTGGATATCCATGTTGGATCTAGTGAGACCTTAAGGGTCTCGGGGTCCCTACTGAGTAGCTTATACTCACCCCTGCACGGCCTATGCCCGCACTTCGTTGTGTTGGTTGCAGACGACGGACAGCGCAGATCGCAGTTGAGGCTTGCGGAGCAGGTCGGTACCCGGAGGAGGACCACTGGGCGGACGTACCCGGAGTAGACGACAGGACCCGAGGAGTAGAGGAGCTATCTGTACCTACCCTTCAGGTAGGATCCGTGTTGGACGATCCAGGAGCTGAGCCATCTGTACCTACCCTTCAGGTAGGAATCGAGGAGGACGACCCAGGAGCCGCTTCGTTCTTCCAGCTGCTGTTTTTCCCTTTCGAGTTGTACTTTATAGTTGGGCTTGTATTTCCAGACCTTTTACTTTTTTTCGCTTGTGTTTACTTTTCCGCTTGCTTACTCTGTGGTGTTGTTTTCTTTTGTAACGGCAATGCCTTCCCAGTTATCGGGATTTACGCCATTGGTGCTAGTCGCCAGCCCCTGGCCTATGGAAGGCGGGCTTGGGGTAGTCACGGCCCGGGCCCCGAGGTCGGGTCGTGACAGATTGGTATCAAAGGAGTTCGGTTCTACCGCAGACTCTGATCTTTCTTTCTGTGAAGCAATAGTGTTAAGGGTACCCAGTGTGGTTTTCAGTTCAGGGAGTCCAGTGTTGGTGCGGGCGGCCGATGTATCCATACACCAGGACCCTGGAAACTGATTTCCGACTTTGTGCACGAAAACACTGATTGCGTGTGTGTTTTCAAAGGTTTCCCCTTAAAACAGCTCAAACCAGGTCAGCTCACCAGGTATAATCGTTTGACCGTGTTACGTTGTTCCTTTCAGGATGCCTTTTCTCAGACGACCAGCTAGAGCCCGGAGGGATGTGCGTACTGATAGTCTGTCGAGCGACGAGGCTTCGGTACAGGGCTCTCTTGCAGTTGAGGCACCAGCGGAGGCACCAGCGATACTACCATATGTTGGGCCACCGATGCCACCAGCCCCAGCAGTAGGCGATGCCCGCTACTTGCGCGCACTGCATGAGTTCCAGCGCCAGAGGCCACCCAGGTTCGGGGGAGAGACGGACCCGCAGGCGGCTGAGGATTGGCTGGAGGCTGTGGTGGGAGTCTTCAGGCTAGTGGGGACGCCATCAGACTACATGGTGACCTTTGCTGCCAGCCTTCTTCAGGCAGCAGCAGGCAGGTGGACAGGAGCGGAGCTAGTGGATACGTCTCTTGTACTTCTAGTTACATGTTGATGTTGTTTTTGTGTCTTTGTACCAGGAGCTGCAATAAAATAAAGACACTTATCTTGTGATGTTTGCCTTCCTGTCCTCTTTTGTGATGTTACTGAGTGGTCCCTGTTAAACTGTTGACTTGACCCTCACTTTCGAGATTTCAACTGGAGGAGACCCAGTGACCTCACACTGATGCCGACAGTGTGACTCGACCCTTGGAGGCGAGAGTGACAGTTGGATCTCTTAGTAGTTACGTCGAGGCCTTAAGACGTCATCCATGGCATGAATGCATCCTTCATGCCAGGATTGACTGTATTAGGCAATGGGCGTGGTTCATCTAGAGAGGGGATGAGACCAGGTTTCTCTTTTCGGCAAAGGAGAAATTTTAGCAGCTCTTCCAGATCATATGCAAAGGAGGTGCAGTCATCCAGGAGCGGATGAAGACTTCACAGTGCAGTAAGAAACAGGAAACCAGTGCCAGTCTTAGAGACTCGGGCGTGTTAAATGTTTCAAGAAGAGGAAGCTTAAAGGAGAGATGAGTATACAAAGCAGCAGACGTGGAGGCACTGCTAGGTGAGCAGCATGAGGTGGTGTACATCCTAGCATGCTACAACCACCCGCCTTAGTTATTCCCGCCAGGCTCAGGGAGCTGAATGACGGAGGAAGAGTGCGGCTGCATGCGGTCAAGGAGTGTGACCCAATGGCTCTAGAAATGATTCAAGGGACAGTCTATGTACACTACTAGCTGCTGTAGTAACAGACGTCGGTATGAATCATTCCTCGCTTCCACAAATCTTGTTCCAGACCTAGAGTTTCCGGTAAGCCGTGGACTTGACCCTCACGTCTGGAGATACCTTGGGAGGAGACTCGATAATCACACTTACGCCGACGGTGTGGTCAGACCTTCGAGGCGAGAGTTCTGGTTGGAATCTCTTGGTGGCAGCGTCGAGGCCTTACGACGTTAGTTTGAGTATGGAATGGGCAATAACTGTTCATAATCAAATTGACAGTTTTAGGCAAACGTTGGGATGAGTTTTCCTTGGTCGGCGGGAAATGGAAACCCCAGGCTGTGCAGGGTAACTCTTGCACAGGAGGGTGCGACCGATCACTCTTGAGTCGGTCAACCTTACCCTCATAGCAGCAGTCGTTTTGAGTTTCAGTTATAACAGAAATGGAGACCTCTGGGGTTCGAGGATGACGACCACGTCTTCTTACGGGTCTCACCTCGACGAGGTTTACGGAGATGTGGCCTGGGAGGCAAGTTATCTCCGAGGTTCAACGGACCTTTCGAGGTCCTCAGCTGGGTAGGCGAGGTGGTTTACCGCTTGGCCCATCCACATCAGTTGCACTAGGTGCACGACGTTTTCCACGTATCCCAACTGAGGAGATACGTGCTCGACCCCCTTCGCATATCATCGACCATGAGGAGCTAGACAGTGGCGATGAGTGTCTTATATGGAGGTTCCTGTGGGGATCGAGGATCGACAGGAGCAGATCCTAGGAGGATGGTCGATTCCTCTTGTGCACTTCTTTGGCAGCGCGGGAACCTCCAGGTGAGCACATGGGAGCGGAAGGCTCAGATGCGTGCTCAGTACCGCTTTGTTTCCCTAAGTTTGTGGTGAAGCTTTACGGGGACGTAAATCCCTGTGGTGGGAGTAATGTAAAGACCCTTAAATTTCAAGGAAATTTTTTTCTTAAATTTCTTTGGAATTTTTCAACAGCGCAGCTTCTGACAGCACCTGATTCCGAGGCCCGGTGTGCCTGGAATCATGTTTCGAAGTTTGGCTCGTGTACGTTCAGTGAACGGACGAGCGGGTTTTTCTAACTTTTGAACCGGTGCCCGGAATCGAATTCTGAGGGCACCGATGAAATCGCAGCGCCGGGTTATGCCTAGAAACGCCTCGTCCGGAGTTGCGTTTCCTCAGGTGTGGTTTTTAAATTTTGGACTTAAGGTTAAGAAATAAAATAAAGTTGTTACGACAACTTTATTTTTATTTCACTTGAAGCCACTTGAAAGCCACATTAAGCTGGTTAAGCTTAGTTGAAGCGGATAGGGTGAAACTGAAATATCCTATCCTCTTGATAGGATATTTGTGGGTGGGGCCCGCACGAGCCCCGCCGTTTCTTCCGCTAAGTAACGCACCCGCGAAAACCCATCAAAGAAACTGAAAGTCAACTGACGCGGTTTCTTAGTTTCTTAACAGACCATTAAATTGGGCTGTTTCTTTCGTCCAATTAATTGGGCGGTTTCTTTGGTAAATTAATTCTTGGAATTAATTGTTCATTTCTTTTTTTTAATCGTTGCTTGTGCGTTAATAAAATAAGATTACTCTTATTTTATTTTGGGTGGAAGCTTGTGGCGTGGGGAGAATTTGGAGGAGAGCGTTCTTCTTCGGCGAAGAACGCGAAGAACGCCGGCCTCCGGCGAAGAACGCCGAAACCGCGGAAATCAATGACGCTTCTTCCGCGACGTTTCTTCCGCAACGATCGTTCCTTTCCAAGCGACGTTCTCCCTTCGGACGCACCTCGACGACAACGGAATCAACGACATTTCTCCGGCGACATTTCTTCCGCGACGATCGTCCTCTTCCGCGACGAACTCGCGAGCGACAACGCTTGAGGTAGGGGTTTTAAACCTTTTTAAAGTTGTTGATCTTTCCTTCGATATTGAAGGTTCTTTTTTTTTGTCGTCCCTTGTTTCCGAATCTTTTTATTTATTTTTAAAAAGATCGTGATGGATTATCGTTCTAGAAAGGCCGATTGTTATCAATCTAATGCGAGGGGGGTCGGGCCGCACAAACACGGCCGAACCCCCCCTCCTTTATTCTTGTTGTTTCTTGCGGATGGAGCGAGATGGCGTGGTGTCGTCGCACCACGCGGGAATCGTACGACAACTATTGAGCGGCACCGTCACGCCGCGCTGTGGAACGAAATCAAACAAGATCGAGACGCCTTCGCGCCACGCCGAGAAGTCGATCAAGCATTCGACGTCGTCGCGCCGCGCCAAAGAGGCCGCAGATTAAATTAATTTTATTTTGTTCTTGAGCGCAGATTGACGGGCGACGACAAACGAGGCCGCAAGTTAATTTTGAGGCCTCCGTAGTGAAGGTCGGGTCCCGGGATGACCGTAGGCGCAGACGGGAAGCAAATCGGACCACCGGAGCGTCTCCGGTGGCCCGCCGAAGCCGGCGGCGGCGCGGGCCGCCGGCGCGGCGGCGCCGGCGGCCGGAGGCGGCGGCACCCCGCGGGTGTCTAGGGTGGCACCCCGCGGGTGCCGCGGGGTTGTCAGGCGGCACCCCGCGGGTGTCCAGCGCGACACCCCGCGGGTGTCCAGCGCGACACCCCGCGGGTGTCGCGGGGTTGTCAGGCGGCACCCCGCGGGTGTCCAGCGCGACACCCCGCGGGTGTCCAACGCGACACCCCGCGGGTGCCGCGGGGTTGTCAGGCCGCTCGGCCGAGCCGAGCCGGACCGGCCCTGGCCGGGCGGGGCCGGGCCAACCGGGTCGGACCCGGTTCGGGCCGACCCAGGGGGGGCCCGGCCGGGTCGGCCCGGACCCGGACCCCCCCCCGTTTTCGGACCATTTCGGTCAAATTCACATATCTTGAGCTCCGGACGTCCGAATGACGTACCGTCAGCTTTGTTGAATTCCTCTCAGTGAGACGGAACTTTTGGCTTACTCTGCTCGAGGTTTGGATGCCGACGGAGTACGGTTTGGTCGGTTCATACACGAAACCAACCGGGCCCCTGGAACGAAAAAGCCAATAACTCACAGACCGGGCGTCCGATTGACGCGCCGTCTGTTTCGTTGACTTCCTCTTGATGAGACGGAACTTTTGACATACTCCGCCTATGTTTTGGATGCAGTCAGAGTATGGCCGGATTGGATTGTACCCGAAATCCAACCGGGCCCCTAGAACGGAAAAGCTGATATCTTTCAGCCAGGACGTCCGTTCGACGAACCGTCAGCGGCGTTGGTGATCACGTTGAGAAACGGTCCCTATGTGCTTACCCTATGAGAGTTCGGGGTACAGTTGAGATATGGCCGGGTTTGGTTTGCTCACGAAACCAACTAGGCCCCCGGGACGAAAAGGCTAATAACTCACAGACCGGGCGTCCGATTGACGCGCCGTCTGTTGCGTTGAGACCCCAGTGGCGAGGCGGACTTTTGTGAAACTTCTTTGCGGGACCTTGTGATACTTGGAGTATCGACCAGTAGCTCGTGGAGCGGACCCTCTCGGAGACGAGCGTGCAGAGTACGGAGACCGTGTAGCCGGCTGAGACCTGACGACTGCTTGACCGACTCGACTTGGAGTGAGTCGACTAGCCCAGTGGACGGAGCGCCCGGTATTTGGCGACAGACCCACGGCGGACGGAGCGCCCGGTAGTTGGCAGCAAACCCGCGGTACTCGACAGGAGGAGTACCTCAGTAGGCTATTTGGGTGAGCGCCCGGTATTTGGCGACAGACCCTCAGCGGACGGAGCGCCCGGTAGTTGGCCACAAACCCGCAGTACTCGACAAGAGGAGTACCTCAGCAGTCTTAGGTTAGCGAGCAGTACCTCGGAGTCGTGACAGGACCACTGTACACTCTAGAGACGGAGCTCTTCAGCAGCTACGGTTTCGATAATGAAAAATCCTGGTTTGAGCTGAGTCAATGAATCTTTGCGTTTCCTCATGATTGAGATGGGTCGCTTGATAACTTATGTATATGTATGGGCATATACCTGGGTGATGGTTATCCGTTGATTTCATGATTTTTGTGTATCCTTGTGATTGGATGGGTTACTTGATGACTTAGGTATATGTATGGGCATATACCTAAGTAGAGTCTGATGTTACTTCGTGATTGTTGTCTTTGCTTTGTGGATATCCATGTTGGATCTAGTGAGACCTTAAGGGTCTCGGGGTCCCTACTGAGTAGCTTATACTCACCCCTGCACGGCCTATGCCCGCACTTCGTTGTGTTGGTTGCAGACGACGGACAGCGCAGATCGCAGTTGAGGCTTGCGGAGCAGGTCGGTACCCGGAGGAGGACCACTGGGCGGACGTACCCGGAGTAGACGACAGGACCCGAGGAGTAGAGGAGCTATCTGTACCTACCCTTCAGGTAGGATCCGTGTTGGACGATCCAGGAGCTGAGCCATCTGTACCTACCCTTCAGGTAGGAATCGAGGAGGACGACCCAGGAGCCGCTTCGTTCTTCCAGCTGCTGTTTTTCCCTTTCGAGTTGTACTTTATAGTTGGGCTTGTATTTCCAGACCTTTTACTTTTTTTCGCTTGTGTTTACTTTTCCGCTTGCTTACTCTGTGGTGTTGTTTTCTTTTGTAACGGCAATGCCTTCCCAGTTATCGGGATTTACGCCATTGGTGCTAGTCGCCAGCCCCTGGCCTATGGAAGGCGGGCTTGGGGTAGTCACGGCCCGGGCCCCGAGGTCGGGTCGTGACAGATTGGTATCAAAGGAGTTCGGTTCTACCGCAGACTCTGATCTTTCTTTCTGTGAAGCAATAGTGTTAAGGGTACCCAGTGTGGTTTTCAGTTCAGGGAGTCCAGTGTTGGTGCGGGCGGCCGATGTATCCATACACCAGGACCCTGGAAACTGATTTCCGACTTTGTGCACGAAAACACTGATTGCGTGTGTGTTTTCAAAGGTTTCCCCTTAAAACAGCTCAAACCAGGTCAGCTCACCAGGTATAATCGTTTGACCGTGTTACGTTGTTCCTTTCAGGATGCCTTTTCTCAGACGACCAGCTAGAGCCCGGAGGGATGTGCGTACTGATAGTCTGTCGAGCGACGAGGCTTCGGTACAGGGCTCTCTTGCAGTTGAGGCACCAGCGGAGGCACCAGCGATACTACCATATGTTGGGCCACCGATGCCACCAGCCCCAGCAGTAGGCGATGCCCGCTACTTGCGCGCACTGCATGAGTTCCAGCGCCAGAGGCCACCCAGGTTCGGGGGAGAGACGGACCCGCAGGCGGCTGAGGATTGGCTGGAGGCTGTGGTGGGAGTCTTCAGGCTAGTGGGGACGCCATCAGACTACATGGTGACCTTTGCTGCCAGCCTTCTTCAGGCAGCAGCAGGCAGGTGGACAGGAGCGGAGCTAGTGGATACGTCTCTTGTACTTCTAGTTACATGTTGATGTTGTTTTTGTGTCTTTGTACCAGGAGCTGCAATAAAATAAAGACACTTATCTTGTGATGTTTGCCTTCCTGTCCTCTTTTGTGATGTTACTGAGTGGTCCCAGTTAAACTGTTGACTTGACCCTCACTTTCGAGATTTCAACTGTAGGAGACCCAATGACCTCACACTGATGCCGACAGTGTGACTCGACCCTTGGAGGCGAGAGTGACAGTTGGATCTCTTAGTAGTTACGTCGAGGCCTTAAGACGTCGTCCATGACATGAATGCATCCTTCATGCCAGGATTGACTCTATTAGGCAATGGGCGTGGTTCATCTAGAGAGGGGATGAGACCAGGTTTCTCTTTTCGGCAAAGGAGAAATTTTAGCAGCTCTTCCAGATCATATGCAAAGGAGGTGCAGTCATCCAGGAGCGGATGAAGACTTCACAGTGCAGTAAGAAACAGGAAACCAGTGCCAGTCTTAGAGACTCGGGCGTGTTAAATGTTTCAAGAAGAGGAAGCTTAAAGGAGAGATGAGTCTACAAAGCAGCAGACGTGGAGGCACTGCTAGGTGAGCAGCATGAGGTGGTGTACATCCTAGCATGCTACAACCACCCGCCTTAGTTATTCCCGCCAGGCTCAGGGAGCTGAATGGCGGAGGAAGAGTGCGGCTGCATGCGGTCAAGGAGTGTGACCCAATGGCTCTAGAAATGATTCAAGGGACAGTCTATGTCCACTACTAGCTGCTGTAGTAACAGACGTCGGTATGAATCATTCCTCGCTTCCACAAATCTTGTTCCAGACCTAGAGTTTCCGGTAAGCCGTGGACTTGACCCTCACATCTGGAGATACCTTGGGAGGAGACTCGATAATCACACTTACGCCGACGGTGTGGTCAGACCTTCGAGGCGAGAGTTCTGGTTGGAATCTCTTGGTGGCAGCATCGAGGCCTTACGACGTTAGTTTGAGTATGGAATGAGCAATAACTGTTCATACTCAAATTGACAGTTTTAGGCAAACGTTGGGATGAGTTTTCCTTGGTCGGCGGGAAATGGAAACCCCAGGTTGTGCAGGGTAACTCTTGCACAGGAGGGTGCGACCGATCACTCTTGAGTCGGTCAACCTTACCCTCATAGCAGCAGTCGTTTTGAGTTTCATTTCTAACAGAAATGGAGACCTCTGGAGTTCGAGGATGACGACCACGTCTTCTTACAGGTCTCACCTCGACGAGGTTTACGGAGATGTGGCCTGGGAGGCAAGTTATCTCCGAGGTTCAACGGACCTTTCGAGGTCCTCAGCTGGGTAGGCGAGGTGGTTTACCGCTTGGCCCATCCACTTCAGTTGCACTAGGTGCACGACGTTTTCCACGTATCCCAACTGAGGAGATACGTGCTCGACCCCCTTCGCATATCATCGACCATGAGGAGCTAGACGGTGGCGATGAGTGTCTTACATGGAGGTTCCTGTGGGGATCAAGGATTGACAGGAGCGGATCCTAGGAGGATGGTCGATTCCTCTTGTGCACTTCTTTGGCAGCGCGGGAACCTCCAGGTGAGCACATGGGAGTGGAAGGCTCAGATGCGTGCTCAGTACCGCTTTGTTTCCCTAAGTTTGTGGTGAAGCTTTACGGGGACGTAAATCCCTATGGTGGGAGTAATGTAAAGACCCGTAAATTTCAAGGAAATTTTTTTCTTAAATTTCTTTGGAATTTTTCAAGAACGCAGCTTCTGACAGCACCTGATTCCGAGGCCCGGTGTGCCTGGAATCATGTTTCGAAGTTTGGCTCGGGTACGTTCAGTGAACGGACGAGCGGGTTTTTCTAACTTTTGAACTGGTGCCCGGAATCGAATTCTGAGGGCACCGATGAAATCGCATCGCCGGGTTTTGCCTAGAAACACCTCTTCCGGAGTTGCGTTTCCTCAGGTGTGGTTTTTAAATTTTGGTACTTAAGGTTAAGAAATAAAATAAAGTTGTTACGACAACTTTATTTTTATTTCACTTGAAGCCACTTGAAAGCCACATTAAGCTGGTTAAGCTTAGTTGAAGCGGATAGGGTGAAACTGAAATATCCTATCCTCTTGATAGGATATTTGTGGGTGGGGCCCGCACGAGCCCCGCCGTTTCTTCCGCTAAGTAACGCACCCGTGAAAACCCATCAAAGAAACTGAAAGTCAACTGACGCGGTTTCTTAGTTTCTTAACAGTCCATTAAATTGGGCTGTTTCTTTCGTCCAATTAATTGGGCGGTTTCTTTGGTAAATTAATTCTTGGAATTAATTGTTCATTTCATTTTTTTTAATCGTTGCTTGTGCGTTAATAAAATAAGATTACTCTTATTTTATTTTGGGTGGAAGCTTGTGGCGTGGGGAGAATTTGGAGGAGAGCGTTCTTCTTCGGCGAAGAACGCGAAGAACGCCGGCCTCCGGCGAAGAACGCCGAAACCGCGAAAATCAATGACGCTTCTTCCGTGACGTTTCTTCCACAACGATCGTTCCTTTCCAAGCGACGTTCTCCCTTCGGACGCACCTCGACGACAACGGAATCAACGACGTTTCTCCGGCAACGTTTCTTCCGCGACGATCGTCCTCTTCCGCGACGAACTCGCGAGCGACAACGCTTGAGGTAGGGGTTTTAAACCTTTTTAAAGTTGTTGATCTTTCCTTCGATCTTGAAGGTTCTTTTTTTTTGTCGTCCCTTGTTTCCGAATCTTTTTATTTATTTTTAAAAAGATCGTGATGGATTATCGTTCTAGAAAGGCCGATTGTTATCAATCTAATGCGAGGGGGGTCGGGCCGCACAAACACGGCCGAACCCCCCCTCCTTTATTCTTGTTGTTTCTTGCGGATGGAGCGAGATGGCGTGGTGCCGTCGCACCACGCGGGAATCGTACGACAACTATTGAGCGGCGCCGTCACGCCGCGCTGTGGAACGAAATCAAACAAGATCGAGACGCCTTCGCGCCACGCCGAGAAGTCGATCAAGCATTCGACGTCGTCGCGCCGCGCCAAAGAGGCCGCAGATTAAATTAATTTTATTTTGTTCTTGAGCGCAGATTGACGGGCGACGACAAACGAGGCCGCAAGTTAATTTTGAGGCCTCCGCAGTGAAGGTCGGGTCCCGGGATGACCGTAGGCGCAGACGGGAAGCAAATCGGACCACCGGAGCGTCTCCGGTGGCCCGCGGAAGCCGGCGGCGGCACGGGTCGCCGGCGAGGCGGCGCCGGCGGCCGGAGGCGGCGGCACCCCGCGGGTGTCTAGGGTGGCACCCCGCGGGTGCCGCGGGGTTGTCAGGCGGCACCCCGCGGGTGTCCAGCGCGACACCCCGCGGGTGTCCAACGCGACACCCCGCGGGTGCCGCGGGGTTGTCAGGCCGCTCGGCCGAGCCGAGCCGGACCGGCCCTGGCCGGGCGGGGCCGGGCCAACCGGGTCGGACCCGGTTCGGGCCGACCCAGGGGGGGTCGGGCCGGGTCGGCCCGGACCCGGACCCCCCCCGTTTTCGGACCATTTCGATCAAATTCACATATATTGAGCTCCGGACGTCCGAATGACGTACCGTCAGCTTTGTTGAATTCCTCTCACTGAGACGGAACTTTTGGCTTACTCTGCTCGAGGTTTGGATGCCGACGGAGTACGGTTGGGTCGGTTCGTACACGAAACCAACCGGGCCCCTGGAACGAAAAAGCCAATAACTCACAGACCGGGCGTCCGATTGACGCGCCGTCTGTTTCGTTGACTTCCTCTTGATGAGACGGAACTTTTGACATACTCCGCCCGAGTTTTGGATGCAGTCAGAGTATGGCCGGATTGGATTGTACCCGAAATCCAACCGGGCCCCTAGAACGGAAAAGCTGATATCTTTCAGCCAGGACGTCCGTTCGACGAACCGTCAGCGGCGTTGGTGATCACGTTGAGAAACGGTCCCTATGTGCTTACCCTATGAGAGTTCGGGGTACAGTTGAGATATGGCCGGGTTTGGTTTGCTCACGAAACCAACCAGGCCCCCGGGACGAAAAGGCTAATAACTCACAGACCGGGCGTCCGATTGACGCGCCGTCTGTTGCGTTGAGACCCCTGTGAAGAGGCGGACTTTTGTGACACTTCTTTGCGGGACCTTGTGTTACTTGGAGTATCGACCAGTAGTTCGTGGAGCGGACCCTCCCGGAGACGAGCGTGCAGAGTACGGAGATCGTGTAGCCGACTGAGACCTGACGACTGCTTGACCGACTCGACTTGGAGTGAGTCGACTAGCCCAGTGGACGGAGCGCCCGGTATTTGGCGACAGACCCACGGCGGACGGAGCGCCCGGTAGTTGGCAGCAAACCCGCGGTACTCGACAGGAGGAGTACCTCAGTAGGCTATTTGGGTGAGCGCCCGGTATTTGGCGACAGACCCTCAGCGGACGGAGCGCCCGGTAGTTGGCCGCAAACCCGCAGTACTCGACAGGAGGAGTACCTCAGCAGTCTTAGGTTAGCGAGCAGTACCTCGGAGTCGTGACAGGACCACTGTACACTCTAGAGACGGAGCTCTTCAGCAGCTACGGTTTCGATAATGAAAAATCCTGGTTTGAGCTGAGTCAATGAATCCTTGCGTTTCCTCATGATTGAGATGCGTCGCTTGATAACTTAGGTATATGTATGGGAATATACCTGGGTGATGGTTATCCGTTGATTTCATGATTTTTGTGTATCCTTGTGATTGGATGGGTTACTTGATGACTTAGGTATATGTATGGGCATATACCTAAGTAGAGTCTGATGTTACTTCGTGATTGCTGTCTTTGCTTTGTGGATATCCATGTTGGATCTAGTGAGACCTTAAGGGTCTCGGGGTCCCTACTGAGTAGCTTATACTCACCCCTGCACGGGCTATGCCCGCACTTCGTTGTGTTGGTTGCAGACGACGGACAGCACAGATCGCAGTTGAGGCTTGCAGAGCAGTTCGGTACCCGGAGGAGGACCACTGGGCGGACGTACCCGGAGTAGACGACAGGACCCGAGGAGTAGAGGAGCTATCTGTACCTACCCTTCAGGTAGGATCCGTGGTGGACGATCCAGGAGCTGAGCCATCTGTACCTACCCTTCAGGTAGGAATCGAGGAGGACGACCCAGGAGCCGCTTCGTTCTTCTAGCTGCTGTTTTTCCCTTTCGAGTTGTACTTTATAGTTGGGCTTGTATTTCCGGCCCTTTTACTTTTTTTCGCTTGTGTTTACTTTTCCGCTTGCTTACTCTGTGGTGTTGTTTGCTTTTGTAATGGCAATGCCTTCCCAGTTATCGGGATTTACGCCATTGGTTCTAGTCGCCACCCCCTGGCCTATGGAAGGCGGGCTTGGGGTAGTCACGGCCCGGGCCCCGAGGTCGGGTCGTGACAGTGTATATGTTTCCTTTTACTTCAATCATGATCTAAATTGATGAAAGAGGACAAAAATTTTTAAGAATAAAATTCACTTTCCGGCTAGAATGAATCGTACATAGAAATATGTTCAGTCTATAATATTAGAGAAGAACTTGGTATCTATGTAAAATTGTGTTTTCCTGAATCAACTTTCCATGTGCCACCCTGGTTCATTAATTGTAAATTTTGAAATTATCAAAAGATAAAATTCTAATTTCATCAGGATCATATAAGTGATTATTTTATTCTTCTCCATAACATAATAGTTCCAAAATGACCTTTTTAACAAAACATTATGTTTGGTTATATAATTACACCAATCGATGATATAATTTTACCTTAAATCAACCGGTATGTATTCAAATCTATAATTGTCTTGTATACTATTTTTTATTCCCAAAAAGACTTTTCAATCCTTTGGATTCAATATTTTCATTCAGGAATAAATTTTTTCTCCAAAATACCTATAATATCTGAATTAGATATTTTAGTTTTTTCTTTTTTTGGAAGGTAATTTTTAGACATTTTTGTGTTCAAAACATAAATTTTATGAATATCCTACATTATTATAATACGGGAAGTTTTTTCACATGGTCTATAATAATGAACCCAGGGATTCCAAATAAACAAAAAATGATACCACTAAAAAAATAAAATATAATAGTATCATTGTCAGTATTAGTGGATTTTAATTCTATCCATTTGGAGGCATAAAAAACAATAAGGAGAACATAAGATTTCCCCTACGTCATGAGAAATGTTACCATAAAATCAATTCTATAAAACTCAAATATTTGAAAAAACATGATGGGTTTTTGTGGAATCTTTCGACTCATTGAAACATTTCAAGAGAATTGACTCCCTTTAGAATTTTTTAAATAATGATGTGAATATTTAGACATATTCTCCCTATAAATTCCATAATACTATACTTTTCTACCATTTAATTGCAGTACATGGTGGATTCAAGAAGAAAGAGTTTTAAATTTTGAAAAAAAAATTGATCCACCTTCATAAAATAACATTATTATGAAATATCCTTTTAAAATTTTCTATGTAATGAATCCTCTATGATATCAAATCTGGATTTAAATACGAGTTTATAGTTCTTTGGTAGATAAGGGAGGATGGTATGTGAGATATGGAAAATTATTTTATAATGATGGCATAGCATGGTATTTCACCTTTAATGATTTAGAGCTGCTGTCCGGGTATGTTATATTTTACTGGGATAATCTCTGAAATTTCTAATTTAGATATGTTGTGTAGCTTACAGAGGTGATCTTCTACTCGGTTGTCAGAAATATTTTTTTAATCTATATATTAATTATCTATAAGAATATTATTAATCTTACCATCCTTGGTTTGTAATAGGCCTTCCTGATAATGTACATGAGTGATTCATAATATTAAAACAAAATGACATTAATTCTAAGTTAATATGAAAAGAATTTTCTAAGTAAAATTCAGTAGTAAGGAACTCCTTTTTATTGGTGGTGTAATTTATCTAAGTGGAATAAATGTTTATTACGCCATTGGTCATATCATGGTATTTTACATCAATTATTTCTTAAATAACTAAAATTATAGATTTGTTTAACATATAAGAAATCAACTCAAATAGATGATCACAATATAGAGGCTATATTATTTTTAGGGTAATGGATTTATGCTTTAGATCATCAAATGCCTCCCAGAAATTTTAATTAAAAAATTCACCATCCATTATAATTAGTAATTAATGTGGAATGAAAATATTATTGAAATTATTGATGAAAATAGAGTAATATCCCACATGCCCCAAAAATGATCCCATGTGTATCACATAGGTGGTGTAGGTAAAATAATTGATAACATAAATTTTGGATTTATCACCCTTAGAACCTTTTACAAAATTATATGTCCTAGAAAAATTCCTTTTTCAGCCATAAATTGGCACCATTTTTAACAGAAGAACATATTTTTATGTAATCATAATTTCACAAAATTCTTAAGATTCTTTATAAATTGATTAATGTGTTTTCAAAAATAATCAATTTATCTAGAAATACCCCTAGTAAGTCCCCAATGAATTCTGATGAACTTTTAACCAAATTTTGATAAAATGTACACGTGGAATAGGAAAATAAAAAAATTCCTCTTATATAAAATTTTCCAAAAAGGATAGGTGATGTTTATATTCTCTTGGTCTTCTTGGGTAATAAAAACCATAAATAACAAGAAATATCCATAAAAATAGTAGTACTGTATCCAACCTGTTATCATTTCTATCGACATATCAATATTTGGTTTTGGGATGTATTATTTTTGAGTGACTTAGGTCATCGATCTATAATCATTACTTTCCCTATTACTATTTTTAACTATCATTTGAATTAATTCACTGCTCTCATTTTCCACAATAGTCAAGGATATTTTCATGGGAACTATATTGATAAGGATGACCCTCTAGGTGACAAAAATTATGTAAATGATGTCTGATGAAAATATTATATTCTATTATATCCTGAATACCTTGATGGTGGGGTTTATGCTTCTCTAGGATATCCTAATTGGAAAATATGTTTCTTCAAAAAAGATTCTATGATTTCATACCATGGGTGAGATTGCAAGTATATCACGAAGACACCATCATATGGATTAGAAGATTTTTTATAACGTGAACTGAAGTTTTCTCTAGGTTCTCAAATATAATATTTCATTTTCTCACTATAATCTTCCTTCCACCCACCATATGAAATAATTTTAATAAATGATGAAGGGTTTAAATTGAAGATTTTTGGGGAATCTATAGAGGTTAAAGAATAATATTTTTTCTATATCATATGTTTTAATTTCCTTTGAAAAATGTTATCATTTTTAGTTTCTTCTATAAATTATCAAATAATTCAGTTGTGATTATTTTTTGTAAAATAATGAATTTTATGATTTTTCAGTACTCACTCAATCCCTGATGTTTTTAGTATCATCGGGATTTCCTCAGTATAAGAATTCATGTTACTTACTTGAATCATCAATGTGATCAATACCTTCTTAGATGAAATTTACAAAGAGGGTATTACTGTTTGAAGGGTTTTTTTGGAGTCATGTACATTGATGTTCACATTTTTGTCTCATAAAAAAATAGTTAGCATTCCTTCATTCACATTGATGATTGTTTTGGATAGTTTCAGGAATGTTTTTCCAAAAATAATGGGTGTGCACATTGGTGAACTGTTTTACTCCTTGGGGAGTATAAATTATGATGACAAAATAGTCCATCAATTCCTTCAAGAAAATCACCCAAATATCTGTATATCAAAACATTGGATCTATTTTCACGTTGTAAAACCACTCATGTTGGTTTCAATTCAAATATTTTCAAAGTTAAACATATTAAACTAGAAAAATAATTAATAAATGAACTAATATAAAATAATTAATCAGATAACTTAATAGATAAAATGGGGAAGAAAATGTAATAGTTCCCTGGATCTAGACATATTTTTAGGAAATCCTGGTTTGATCATGGCTGAGACTCTCCTTCCAAGTATTTTTTGTTCATCCAGTTTATGTTTTATTTTTTTAGTGAATATTTAATTAGATAAATATATATATTTTTTCATTTGGGTGATTGAATATTTTAATGGAATTTTAATTTCAACTATTCTAAAAAAATCCCAAATACCTATTTGACTTTTCTCTTCGTCAGCCTATGTTAATTGAGTTATTGAAGAAGGTAATGATCCACTATTTTTATATTATTCAAATTTCTCTATTTTTTTATCCTATATTTTTTATTTGATTGTTTAATCATCATGTGTTCCATTATAATCATCCATCTATCATGGCTAATAAGGTGGAACAACTTTCTAGATTTATGATTAAGTCCCACTGACATTATAATTTTCATTTATAACAATTTTTTATGATAAAATTTCCAGATTCATGGTTTTAATATCCAAAATCATATTTAACTAGATGGATAAATCTATGATATTTCCTTTTATCCCCCCAACATAGGTCTGTAGTTTTTGGATCTTAGATGACGTTGCACTGTTGACTATTTCTAACAAGTATTCCATTGGATAGGTTGTGGTCGATAGGCTTGATGTTATATGAATTGATTCTTATATGTTTCTTTTATTAGTGTCATGATTTAATTTTCTATTTGGAGTGGATACTGATTAGAAGTGGGGTCGGGAAAGGGTTTATAAACTTATAATTTTTTATAGGAATTCCCTTCTCATGGTTTTTATAGAATATAAATATCCTTTATTCAAACTATAATACTCTATATAAAGCATATATCATCCAATTGGTCAGTCTCATGATAGTGCAGTGAACATAATCCACATTATTATACTAGAGATTGATGAACATCCTCTTGAATTATAGCTATCTCTCTCACCATGATGTTTGATCATCTAGTTTTTCAGGGAGGGATGATGAGTCATAAGTCCAATCATAATGAATACCTCATGTTCTGGTTCTTTTAACTCAGATTGTTTTGAAAATATTTATATATAAAATCAATGTGATTTTATGTTTCTATTAGACATTTTTTAATCAATCGTCTCTAGGTGGATGAATTTCGAAGGATAATATTAGTGTGTAGAAATACATGGTAAAAGATGACAAGGAAGTAGATCTCTTATTCTATTGTATTTGATATATCACATAATGATTATTTGAATATTCACTGTATTCATATATAGAATCAAAAAATAATTTTAAAATGTTGTAAATATCATTTATAATTGTTGTGATCAATGTGATTTGAGTGACCTCTACATTTTCAATTGTCAGATATCATCCAACTGATGGTAATCACTGGTTTTTATATTATAAATCCAAAACATAGCAAATCCTTCTAGTGAATGTGAAACTTCCCTCTACTAGAAATGAATCGTAGCTACTCCTTTTATCTTGAAATATTAGAAAGGATTAAAAAAATGAATCTAACAATTGGGATATTCACTTATAAGGCAGCATAATTTACGTAGCATAGGAACCATGTTGAATCATAAATAAAAAACATTTTGTTGTGCCAGAATGGAGAATCAATTAAATTACCATTAAATTTATGGTATTAGTGGTAACCAATAGATATTTGTAGAGGGATGTTTTTAAATATAGTTGTAACATGTGTTGAATTAAATAAATGAAATATATTGAAAATATTAGAAAATTAGAGAATTTGGAGTATTTGGAATTTAGATGAGAGAGAAGTGAATAGATTTAGTTTATGTTTCCCATTTTAGGATAATGACATGGTTTTTAAGAAACATTAATCTTTTGGTTATTATTAAAAGATATAAGTGAACGGAAAACTATTTGTTTCTCTTATTCATCATTGATTTATATTTATCGAATTGAGGAAATCCTAATCGGTCATATTCAAATTGCTTATGAAATTAAATGTATGGTATATAAATTCAATAAATTTTCAAATCAGTCATATGTTTCAAAATCACTACATCACCCATTTACACAATTTTATTTAGATAATCCAATTTATACAATAATAAACACAAACATGTAGATATAATTCATAAATCAAAGTGACTAAATATATAAGAGTTATATAAAACATAATATAATTTAATTTATATTCAATGTTTATTAAATTTAAATTCATTCAATGAAAAAAAATTATAATAAATTAATAAAAACACCAACATCGTATTATGGGTCCCCCTTTTCTTTCACCAAATAACATTTGCTTCTGTACCTACATGAATGCGGGTAGTGGAATATGAATAATGGGAATTATCCACCATGATAGTTAAAAAAATATTGAATAGAGAAAATCTTGGGCGTGGAAGCTACCTTTTATCCTAGTCTACTATGAGTCTTGTCCTCTTGGGTAGTGGATGTGTGGCGGTAATCTTCATTAATAGTTATATTTATCTTCTCATTGTGGCTGATAATATATGGGTGAGACCCCCCATTCAAGGAAGTGGTTCCCTACATTAAATTAGACAAGAGAGAGGCTCATTCCCATTTTTTAATTCTCCATGAATGACAAATGTGGATAACATTTTCCAAATTTTCCATTGTCGAAAGTGAAATATTATTTTTGGAATGAAACTTAACACAAGTGTGAAGTATGAATCCCCCACAGATGGTCAGTGTCTAATGTTTTCACACGAAATAAAACCATTTAGGGATGTTATAGAAGCATGTAATTTTTGAGGTGTCTGAGGAGGAATTTCAGAAGGCTTATTTGGAGTGTACAACACATATGGTAGGGACTATGGTGATACACCATTCGATATTGGTAAATCCAAGAAGACTGCTTCTTAATTGGATAGTAGTGGTTATTAATAACTCATATGGCCATGAATTTGGTTGTAGGAGCATTAAAATGTTTCATTGGAGTATTCAAGGTATTTTGAGATGATGAGTGGAGGCCGAGAGGCTTAAAAAGGAAGGATCACTCGAGTCTGATCTATAATAAGTGTTTTCATGATGGAATCATGGTGTGGTAGTGGTTTGAATTGACCCTAAGAGGAGGAGAGGTGGTGTAGAAAATGTCACGTGGTGATCTGAAGATGTGAAGATGAAAGCTATGGTGGTATCATGTTTTTCCAGTGTTGGTGTGGAGAGGACGAGGTCAATACTGGGGTGCCAAGGTATTCCACAGTTATTAAAAAAGTGATCAATGATGTTGGGGTTCTTGAATATATGAGGTGTGGTGAAGCATTATGGAGGTATTTTACCACATTGAAATTAATTTTCAGAGTTATATTTATTTTAAAGGATAATGCAGGTTCATTGATTCAGTGAATTCATTCATGTGGCAGAGGATGCTAGTAGATTTTGTGGACCACCCCCTCCCAATGAGTTACTCTTATAATATTAATTAAGATATTCATAGTATTTATATAAATTTTAATGAACCTTAAATAAAATAATAAAATTGGGAATGTATTTATCTTTTATATATTTAATCTTACATTAAATCCATATGTAAAATTACAAATTTCTTATTAAATCATTTAAAACCATAGATTAATTCATTGATAAAATACAAAAAACCATTGAAAATTGAATTATGATATGGACCAAACAGTATTATTCTGATACTCACACAATTATTGAGAATCATGATGTGTATACATACAAAATGATCATAGATCTATGAAAGGTAAACCTCGACATGATATAGTGTTTGGAATATGTATGCTATTGTTTGTAGGTAGTACCGGTACAATCCATTAAGTGATATCCAAATTCTTTATTTATTTTATTTTTTATTAATGAATCTTTTTTGAATTCAAAATTTTTGTGTCCATGATTTTTAAATTTCATAGACATAAGAAACCATCATATTTATATGTTATATCACAGTTAGTGGTTCCCTCTTTGATAGTAATATTTACATTAAAATATTATGATTTATGATCTTTTATATCGGGGTTATATTATCTTAATAAAACCTTATGATCCTTCATTACTAGTCCAAAATGTTTTCTGTATGGGGAGGGATGCATGATTTCATGTTGCTGCCCAGATCTGACTAGATGATTCTCATGGTTTGACAATCTTATTCTGCATTTTTACAATGTATTGTTATATCCCCACCAGATGCGGACTATCTTTACATCTTGTTATACCCATATATAGATTAGTTACATTACGTTGTGTCTCCAACATCTAATCATGGTTCTTATGAAAACCACCTTCATAGAGAAGATAATAAAAGAAAAAAGGTAGATAGTCACATGAATATATATATAATGGATATGCATTTTGATGATTTAGATTTTTAGAAACTCCCACATAGTTAATCAACATGTTATTCTCAAATATTATAATAGAGATTCAATGGTGGAAAACATATTAGTTATATATTTATAGGAATGAGACTTGATTTCAAGTGTGTTGGAAGAAATACTAACTGTGTGATTTTTCTTTAGTAAAACCTAAATAAATTTTCACCTACAATATGTTACAATGGTCAATATGGAGTCACATTATTCCCAGCCTCATTTTAGATTATACAACTTCAAGAGCCCTTGATTTTCATATGATATCCATAAATTATTTCCTATCCAAAACATAATCTTTTGATTGGATTATATCTATCTCCCCACATGGGCTCCTAAAATCATGAAATATCCCATCAAATACTAGAAGAATTTAATAACATATTGAACACTAGTATTAACCCCTTGGGTCATAGACTTACTCGATAAAAGGATGCCTTGGGTTGTCATACCATATAAGTGGAGCCCTTAAAAAATATATTTTTGAATTCCCCATATAGTCTGGAATCCTATCAAAATGACCCATGATCTATCTCATCTACCTCAACAGCTTATATCTTCCATTCCCCATAATCTACATTGTATTTGGCTGTTTCGTTGGATAAATATTCCAACATTGCATACAGGATATCATTTCCTTTCGGACATCCTTATCGCCTCCCTTAGATATTACAATATATATATATATATATAGTAGATTCCGTTTTGGATTCATTATTAGGTTAAAGGACCAGTGCATATTTCTATTGGGTAGAATCATTCATTGAAAGAAATGCTAATATAATTCACAAATTCAATTATTATGGTCATTTTTATGTCTTATTTATCACACCTTGTATAACAAATGTGGACAAAGATAAGTGAAATTATTATAATATCATCATCTTGACAATACCTCTATCAAGATAACCATTCCAAGGTAAAATTTTATAAAAACCGTATTATATATCTCAAAGAGACACAGTCCCCCTGAGACATTCCACCATAGATAATTATTCTATAGAAATTATTAATGGTGTCCTCAGTTTGTATGATCTATTGAGACCAATATTTTATTATATTTTACAACCTAGATGGCGCTGACTAGTTATAACATTATTTAATTTGATTCTAATCTTTACAGGATACATAATAACCCCCTCCAAGTCATAATCACCATATCCAACATTCTAATGTCTTAATATACATCCATTCATGATGATGTTAATCTGTGGGACATATGACCACATTTCACAACATTATAATACATGGAGAAACCTTACTTCAAGTTTTTATACTCTATGTTATGATCTTTATAATGACCCCCACATTCCATACATAAATATGTTTTTTTTTAATTTTTGAATATTTATGACATTGAAAAAATAAATGCTCCATGAACATATATATATTTCATTGGATATTAGATATCAATATTTTTATTGTTGAATGAACTTAGTCATTTCTAATAATGTTGAGCACATTATATATTCTTCCAAGGAATCAAGACAAAAAAATTTCCTAACCGAGGGAAATGAAAAATATTAGAGAGTGATATCTCTTTCACATTAAGGTTAAATAGTGGATATATAAATTGATAATCATATAAAAAAAGTTAACATTAGTTTATGATATCATAAATTATAATGATCATAATAAATATATCATGGATCATAAACATGGGTCATGATAGAAATCAAAGGAATTCATTATACATGAACCATGAGGGAATCAAATTACAATATACATGAGAGAAAAAAATTGAACTAAGATATTGAATTTTGCAATAGAATTATTTCTTTGTAAATATTTAAAAATAGATATAGGTTCTCTCATTATGTTAAGATCACTAAATCATTCCCATTGATAAATTTATCAAAATGAAACCAGGTGTACTCATGATCTTACGGACATAAAATAAATGGCCATATAGAAAAATATGGACAAGCAATCCATATACACGCATAAAAAAGTGTTCATGAAATCTAGTTCATAAATAACATTTTTACAATATGAGTTACCAATAAATTCCCACTACATTGGGGAAGATATTGATCCATCCCATTGTTAGTTATAAAATAACCACTATACTCAGTTATAATATTACCACCATATATGGATATGACATAACCATAACAAAATAATGAATAACATACAAATGTGTGATATAAGATCAAAAAAATATTCAAATAAAAACCCATTTAATTAACTTTGATTAAAAAAATCTACCATTGAAAAACCAATTGTTGTGAAAATTGATTTATAAATATATCATCATTTCATCAAACTATAACTGATGGAATGGTATAAATTTTAAAAAATACCATATCATCACTAAAATAAACCATATATAGTATTTATAAGGATGATATTATTGGATATTATACCCATTAATGATTATATGACATTGATTCACTTTATCATATACTGAAAATTGTTTTAAAAGATAACTATGAATAATAATCGTGAATAATAAAATTTCAATATTAAAATTAGGTCCCTTTTATAAAAATATTTATCACTTATAAAAAAATAATTACATGAAAAAAATATTTTTACTAGTATTGGATCTCTAAAATCATCGAGGGTATTTGATGGTAGTAAATTCGACTCAATTCATATAAGATAATGAATATTTCTTATGTATATTATTAGAAAATTAAATAATTACCTTTTTTAGAAATTTATAAATAGACGAAATTAAAATCAATTTTTTAATTAATGAGATGAATAAAATGTTTTTGAAAATTATATAGTAAATCTATAATTAATTTTGGTATGTTTTATAAAATAAATTTACACATAAGATAAATATTCCATAGTGGATATATAAAAAATCTTGAATAATGGTCATATTGTGAAATAAACACTTATTTCGAAGGTATCATTTAAATAATAATCCCAAAAATGAATACAGTCTAAATCGATATGAATATCCAAAAAAATTATTGTTATTATTAATATCATATTTTAATTTTATTTATATTATATACATAAAATAAACGTGTAGTATATAATGAATGTTACCCAACAAAATATCAGTGAGATAAACTTCAATGTGAATAAGTAGGACTTACATTGAATGTTCAATAAACTTAGGTAAAATAATTATAATATATTATAAATATATAACAATATTATTTAAATTATTATTTTAATAATTATATTCATTACATATATTTAAATTATTCTATAATCATAGATATATAATTTGAAATACACCATTAATGGATACAGTTGGTTATAAGTACACATGAACAATATATTCATTTTTTGAAAGATAAATAAAAAGAAACAAAAATATTAATTCACATTTCAAGATTCATTATTATATTTTTTATATCATATATAATAATAATATCCATATTCATTATAATCAATGTTTAATAGAAATGTAAAACAAATTAGATTTCACAATGGAGGTGGTAGTACCCATGTACACATGTGCACTATTATCATCTTCCAACAGTTTAGATTGCTAGACGGAAGATATGATATTATTATTTCATAATAATATATATGTCATAATTATAATATTTAAATGTAAACCTATCATATTAATCATCCATAAAACATATGGATTAAATATGAAATGTATCTCCAAATGGAGATGATATTTCATATGTAGGGAGGAGTGATATGTTATCTTCATAAATGACGGGCAACATGATGTATAGTGGGTATTTATAGTCATAAAGATATTTTACAATATTAATGATGCATAACTAAATATTATATGAATGATATAAAATATTTTTTTGTAGGTATATAATATTATAAAAATAATGTGACTAGTTAGAGAGATTAAATATTCATTGAAACAACAACATTATATACCAATTATAAGTATCTAGTGTTAGACTTTATCAAAGATAAGAACCTCTAAAATGTGAATGAGGATATTGAAAATAGTATTTATTTGGTTATCATTGTTGTGGAAATAAAAATGTGTTGATTATATGGGAGGAATAAAGGGATTTATTATAATTTAGGTGGGGGGTCATATTAAATTTCTCAAAATACAACATTATAACAAGAATATTTTTGAGCCAAATGCATCCAAATAAAACATAAATGCACCTAGGAATATTTTCTAAACCATTCCATTTATCCTTTTTCATGATTTTGAATTTTTTGAATGATAAATAATGTAATCGTATAATATTTCCACAACATATCATTATAGACAATTTTACCACCATTACATACATTAAAAACAATAAAATCATGAAAAAAATAAAATATCATTCCAAGACCTTAAATATATCACCAGTTGGTCAAACACATCACTAATCATTTTTTATATCATAAATTATCACAACTTATTATTCCTTAAAATATATTATTATTATTATTGTTTTGATTTTCCATTAATTGAATAACGATTACATCATCATTGTGTAAATATATAAGATAATTATTTCATCCCTAAACATTAAAAATTTATCATTATTAAGATAAATGATTTAATATAAAAATTATATATTCTAATAAATCATATATATAACTCTATATTAATATTTTAAAGTAATTTATAATAAGATCATGTAAACAGTGACTTTTTTAGAATCAAAATACTATAAAGTATATAATCTCATCCAAAATGTCTACTAGAGGTTATTTAAATGGGGATTTTATGTGTATTAGAAAAATCAACTCATAAATATAAAACTATTCCAATTATAGAGTTATTTATTAATCTATAGATATTTATTTTTAACCAAAATTAACTAATTTTTCCATACCATGGTAATAAAAATTACTAGGTTTTTTATTCAATCAAATAAAAAATAAAATGACACTATTTACTATATGTTGACTCAATGATTCCAAATACTGTATCAACTTTGTAATATTAATAAAAAAAGATTTAGATAATGAAAATAAACAATTAATAGGAAAAATGTTTTCAAAAATGGTTTTTCAAATAATATCCCTTTTTAAAAATTTATTTTTTAAAATTTAAATTAATGTATTAACCGATTAAAAAGAAAAAAAGAATATTAATATTAAATATTGATGAAAAGCACTAAATATTAATTACAAAAACTTTATAATACGACATTGTATAAAATTTAATGGAAATATATAAATTTCATTAAAATCAGTACATATATTTACTTATTAAAAATTAAATATTTAGAATAAAATCCCAAAAATGTATCATAAAATAATTTTAAAATTGTTAATTAAAAAATGAAAATATTTTTCTCAAATAAATTCTCTAAATTTTTGATCCTGACCTTTTCTTGAGATGAATCATGGTTGATTTAAGGTACCCTTTTTCCTTCTGTTGAGTACATTTTATTTGGGATATACCAAGGTGTTCCTTTTGGAGAAAATTGAGAAAAATAGAAGAAAAAGGGGTAGTAATTACATGGTGCACAGCTTGAGAGAACAGTAAACCCATAACAATAAAACCATGCAACCCTAGATAGTGGGGCCTTACATGTTAGGCCCATGGTAAATAAAACTATGCTCCCTCTTATAACTATACATGCACACCTGAAAATGAGGAACATGGTTTAAAAACATGGTTGGGGGAACAAATTCACCCATGCTATGAAAAACATGTGAGAGAATTTAATTAACCAGAAAATTGTTTTAATTAGTCTTGAAACCCAATTTAAATCCCATTATAACCCCCCTTGACTAAATCCTCACAATGAGAATTTTAGATCCCTCCAAATGGATGCAAAACCATATTTCCACTTATAATCATGATTTTAAGATGAGATAACAGATCTGCACCCATCTTAGTAAGTTTATTCAATCTCATTTGTTTCAAATTCATAATCATTTCCTATACAATAAATGAATGGTTTTAATCTTTTGTTTTAATTAGATCTTGATCAATGATTTTCTATATAGAACTAAATTAGATGGATTGTTGTTTTATTCAATCATGATTGATCAATTTAGATTTTTATCTCCTTCTACATTTTTTTGAAATTCAAATTTTGGGTAATTACATTAGTGATAATTCATCATCAAAATTGAGTTTTGTGGTCTATAATTCAAATAAAATAGTCACGAATTTAATTGTACGTATGTAATTGAAAAATTTATAGTAGATGTATCGATATTGAGTTCATGATTGGGTAATTAATTTGGGGAAATGATTAATAGTGATGATGTGAAATTAGTTATTTTGAAATAAGATATTTAGATAATAAATAGTTGAATTAATTATGATATTTTGTGATAATTAATTATATATTAATATAAATGTTACTGAGGTTGTTGAATTATATAATTATTTCATGAATTAAAAATAATATACATATATATATATATATATTTATTTATATAATTAGTTGTTGAATTATTTATGAGGGATTGATATTTTGATTGAGATATAAAATTGTGGGACGTATAATGGGATTTTAATATTTTATATTTATTATATAATTGATGAATTATTTAATGGGATTGGTGTACAAAATTATTTTTGAATTTAATTAAATGGAATTATGTATGAAAATTATTATAGAATTAGTGATTAAATTTGTTGTTATTAGAAAATTCATGAGTTGACTAATATAATTGAAGTGATTAATTAGTTTTTTAATTAATTAATATATCCAATGTCGTTAATTAATTGGGAAATTATATAATATTATTGATGTTATTTGTTACATTTTAATTAACTAATTGAATAATGGTGTTTAACTAATTTTTGAATTAGTAATGTAATATAAGTGGATAAAAAATATTTATTTAAATATTTGATGAAAATTTTTAACATGGTAACTAAAATGGGATGTCATGAATGGTACAATGGTTATTTAGTTGTGAAATATATAATGGGAACATGGTAATTCTATTATGTGATTCTGTAAGTTATAATGGATATTCATGTATGAAATAATTATTTTGATCATGTTAATTATATTGTGTGAATTAAATATTGGTATAAATTGAATTACGTGATATGATTTTCCTCAGAAATACTTTTTAGTTTGATGTGGCCAAAGAAGATATTATTGTACAACTGTCTGTGAGATCACGAGGAATTATAAGGATAAATAATGATTAATTGACAATGTGATTACTTTTTACTTATGTGTTTTTAGTATTTATTTGTAAAAATACATCATGTTTCCCTTAAATAGGTATTGTTTTAAATACCATTGTTGGTAGCCTATTGAGTTATACTCACACCATATATGGGATTCTTAATCAGTACCCAAATCCATTTAATGGTGGAAGGATTGGATAAGGTAAAAGTACCTATGCATGACGGCTGAGTCGTGATGGATCATGGATGAGAGATCTGCACACGGTTTGAGATCTGTTTTGGAGTCATCAGTGTCTTCATATTTGAGTACACATTTTTTTCAATGCCACATACATTATCATGACACATTTATTATTCATTTTGATATTGTATATTGATTTTTTATCATCATGTGATATTATAAATTTACTAGTCATGATTATATTTTTGGTTATTATATACTTATTTATTTTTAATTCTGTTATATTACTTTGATAATGAGAGTTTAGTATCTTAATGAATGTTATTAGTGCCCTGGTACTAGTCAGTAGAATGTGGAATAAGTAGACATGTGTTTGAGGTCATACGATAAGCCATCTTAGGGAACTCGTATGTGGAAACCGTGTTAGGACAATAAAAATTGTTATCAGATAACAAATTTATTTTAATTTTTGTTTTTTCAATATATTTTGGTAAAGATATTAATGAGACTACAAAGAGTTTGGACATTATTATGAGCATTTTCTTGGGAGTATCTAACCCATGTACATTGGAGAATTGACGTATCATGGGGGATTATTATTATATTTAATGGTTGTGGTAGTTGAAGATAATTTCACCTTAGCTGATGTACAAGTTTTGATCTATGATTATTGGTGTTGATCATTACTTAAATATTAATAATGTTCCAATTAATTTTTGATTTTTCATGAATCATTCTATGAAATTATGTTTATTGTGACATTCGTATTATTAGGCATGTTTGGGAAAATCAGTTTTGGGTAAGTTGTTTAAATTGAACTATTTTTTTATACCTGAAAACATAAAATGAAAATAGTTTATAACATAAAATTGATAAAAACATTTAATATGATGCATGATTAGAATTAATGGGTGTCTAAATGAGGAACATGAATAACTTGATTTTGTTACTGTTGAGAAACATGACCAAGGTGTAGGATGAATATGTGTTGTCATATTTCTTTAGTTCTGACCATGTGTTGGGGTTTTGAGTAATGACATGTTAGGTATTTTTATGTTTTCCATTTTATGTAAACATTTTAATGATACGAATTGTGTACTAAGGTGTGATTTTGGGATTATAAAATTTATCCCACCATGCTGACACTTATTGAGAGGGAAATTGGATTACATGGATAGGGATGATCCTCCAGTGGTGGGATATGGGGCCCCAATCATGACATTTGAGTGTGATAGGAAGAAGTTATGAGAGAACCATTATATCTTCATACATATTGTGGAAATGGACCTGAGGAATGTTTTAAAGAGTATGTTAAATACGACAAATGGGGATTCAATTTTACAGCCCTCTTACTTTTTCTAGAGAGGGAGGAATTGAATAAGATGATTATTTGTTGATTCGTTTTAGATTTTACATGGCCATTACGAGACTATGGATTAGAATAGATTCATGTTGGATGCCTCTATGTGTCAAGTATCAGTTACTTGTTGGTGGAACATTCAGGCTTCAACTGACATGAAGATGGTATGTTACAGAAGATCTTTTTAAAGAGGTTCATGGAGAATTATATCTTCATATGTTGAGTATGGAGAAAGATAATAAGTTTACAAAGATATATTAGGGTATTATATTCAACATCAAATACATTGGATACATTATTCACTTCAATTTCATTCCCCATTATTGGAATGGGATGAGGTATCAAGGGTTAATAATTTCCAAAATTGTATTTAATGTGAGGTTATGTCACAAGAAAACATTTTCCTTATATATATGTTGTTAAAGTGGTTCATCATGCTATCATGGATTTGGATAACCTGAAAGAGGGTTTATGTAAATGACAGTTAGTTGTAGTTTGACGATCATGATATTTGAATCATGGATGTATCCAATGTCTCTATGACTAAATAATTCAATAAAGTGGGAAGAAAGGGTAATTGGTAGATGGATCATTTTATTTGGACCATGCATGTGTAATATGTCACCAATTTTGTAGGTATGAACACTTTTTGAGATTTTTTCTCCATCCTATAGCAGATTTCGAATCTTACAATAAGATGATACATCTACATATGTTCTATAGGACCTGTAAAATGATGAGCGGTAATATAGGAGATATATTGAAACACAGTTTGGGAATGATATTTTCAACAAAAAATATGATTAGAATCTACAGTTTTATTGGTTGATGTAGTAGTAGTATATGATTTACTTTTGGGAATGAGTGCCTGAATCATTAGAGTGATACATCTCAGGGGAGTAAAATTGCCTCACAAGGAATAGGGGAAGGATAGTTTCATGATGTATAACCTAAACATGTCGAGACTAATCCCGTACCATCGATAGTGGGAGGTAATATTCTCCTTGCCTCTACTTGAGCTAGTTATTTATTTGATACAAGTTCTTATCAATAAATTATTTATGCACAAATTATTAACAGTTTGATCTTTGTAGTGGAGATCTTATGTGGGATGTTAATGATAGAATCAGCCCTAGGATTATGGTCGATGGGAACACTTTTTTTATATGGGGGTTCTCTATTGGCCAAAGAGTGCCATTATCTAGGCGTTATATATATTATTTCCATGTTCGGATTCCACCTATTCTAGGTATGTACTATTTAGTATCATATAAGGGCCACATTGATTTTTACAACACCAGAGTGAATTTTACATATACTAGGGATGAGAAGTTTATTGACCATGGAGAGTGTGATATCCAGGTAATCAGAGCACGGAAAAGTACTCAGTAACTATAAGAGTTCACAACCAATGTTTCTATTCTATTAATGGATAGTTCAGGTGCAATGTGGGATGTCTCTCCATCCATGTGGATCATATTTCAGAATATTATTCCTGATGACTACATAAGTCTTCCAATTGTTGGGGATTTTGAATTCACTATTATGATATTGAAAGGTGATGAACTATTTTCCATTCAAATATACTGAATTGAACTAATACATAGTCAATATCTCAAGACATAGATGGGGGAGTTGTTTTTTCAAATTATCATGGATATCAGATCAAGGTGACTGTATTTCTTGAAACATTTTCATATAGTATCATGATATCTTTAGTAGGTTCCTCAAAAAGAGATTTGAGGAAGGCTTGATTCATTAATTCATATGGATATATTTTTTTTGTAGAATTTATAATATATTCTTTATGGGAGACATGTTGTTTTTTATTAATTTTATTACTAATAAAATTATAAATTACATATATAAACTCAATGATTATTACATTATAGAAGTCCAGTGTGTGAATGTTGCCAAAAGTGGTGTTTTCACATACAATAAATATTCTACAAGGATATACATGATCAATAAATTTATGATTGTATTTTAAATGAAATAATTTCTTTTAGTTAATCCTGGTGCTCTTCATTTTATTGGGGGTGTCAGAATTCATCATTATGATAATAATATTTCGAGGATTTTGGGATGAATATTGATCTGTAAAGTTCATTTTCAATTTTTTTTTGTTGGATTATTTTAGTTAATATCATTCAATCATATATTACCATTCATGTTATGTCAATGAGTAGTCCCTTTAAATCAGTTCTCTAGAAAAATTATAGTTCATATAATAGTATTATTTGGAATTCTTTTGAATAAGGTCATCATCATTGGAAATATTAAATTCATCTTGCTAGACCATTTCAAGAGGGGTAATTCATCAGGAAGGATTTGAAGATAGAATGATGTGATTGCAGGCAATGTATGTATGTGAAACTAATTATGGGTATTTTCTATAAAATATTTTTATCATAATGATGTATGGGTCCTTCCCATCAAATTGGATAAATAGGATAGATGGATCTCATCTTATGAAATCATTGAACATTATTTTTATTCCAATTTCGGATGATTCATAGTGGATTTGTTTTCTTAGAGACATTTATTTTTGGAAAAAAAAATTGGATGGATCCATTTTATATTTCCATGGTGGTCCTATTATTAATATCACTCTTTTTCAGGCTTGTTCACAAAATGACTCCATTGATACAGAGGTCGTCATGGAATAAACGTATGTTATGTGTAATGCCAATTTTTTAGATGACTCAAATTATTTTATTGTTTCTGCTTCATCTTCTGGGAAACTCGCCTTTGATGTTTATCATTGTATGACACGTTCATAAGACAATATAGATATATTTTTTTATAAAAACTTTGGAAATGAAATCTCTACGTAATATAGATTCATTCTTTGATGAATCCACAATAATTCCATTCTAATAGATGATAATATTTAGCACCTAATTATTACTTTAACATTTAAGTGAATATGATGATGAAATGAATAGAAATAACCTATTTATCGATTATTTTTATACAGTGATTGGTCTACTGTTTGGTTTTCTTAGGTTGTAGGAATTAGGATTTCAACTGAAGGGGTAAATTTGTTTGATGATATCATTACAGATAGTAGGGTCTCTACATCCCATTCCCATATGACAGACAAGGTTTGGAATATCTTCCTCATCATGACTTGTTGGATTATATTTCATTCATGACAACACATTGCTGGACCCAATGAAAATCTATTTCTCTAATAAAATCAATCTAGGATTGTATATATTCTCCTCTTATTCATGGATTAGTGCAATGACACCACACTACCTTGGGATTTCCTATTGCATAATATTTCTGGATGTTTTTTTAGGGATGCGTCATGTGGGTTCTGGGGATCATGTGTATAGATTATGTGGTATCTTCATGTGCTAGCTATTAAACTGATATCGAATGGTTCTTGTCTAGAATTTTTTATTCAAGGAGTGTTTTTGTTTTTTCTTATGTAGTTCAATTATCATGAATTTTTCATTATTGTTTTGTTGAGGGTTCATCAGTGGTCACTGTGGAATTGTATTTTTATAAAGTCATTTAATTGTATGGGGAAATTCAATAACTATTTTTGAAGAGGAACATGAATCATCCTTTATGGTAAAGGCTCTAATAGTACAATATGGTATTATTGTGGAAAAAAATATATTACATCATGTCTTGTATATCCATACTCCAAAACAATTTATCCAATTCTCATACATGGCCAGAGGGGAAAATTTTGGTAGATATTCCCTCTATAAATGTTAACCATGATAATATGGATATGGTTTTCATGAACATTGGTTACATTCATATTGACTATATTTTAATAGTGCTAGTGGATTCCAACCATCTATAAAACATTTGGACACATTGATTCATTTCTTTTTTTCTGTTGTTTTTATTTTGTAAATTTTGTTATTTTCTTATCTTTAACAAAACTATTTCAATTTCTAGTTAGTCAACAAGTTGATTTGGAAGATAATGGGTTTATCTATCCATATTTTCTTCCTTGTGGTTCATCTACATTTTTATATATGAAGGACAAAAGGATTTTCACTTATGAGTTGATTTTCAATTGTTGATGTATACTATTGTGAAGAACCAATATCATATTCCATGAATTTATAATCATTTGGACCAGTAGAGGGGAGATTCTTAGTTTTCCAATATAGAAACAAGATTAGGGAATCATTATCTAGGATTTAGAAATTATGATATTATGACAACTTCATTCCAGATAAGGTTTGACCTTTATGAGTTTATCATAATGCTACTGTGTTAAAAAACACAGAAGTAGTGTATATTTCCTAGATTAATAGAATATTCTATTTGTACTAGGATTAGTTTTAAATAGTGTTTGTGGAAGACATATTGGTATACAACAAGACACATGAAAAATATAACAAACATAATGCCATCATAGTGAGTACATTGAGAGAGAATCAACTATATATGAAGATATATATGTTTAAATTTTGGATTGATCAAGTCATACACATATTTTAAATTTGATGCTTTGTTTCGAATCCTCTTTCAGTTTTTGCATTCTCTTGGTTTATGGGTGATCTAGGATTGAAATTTTTGTTCCTCTTGTGTTATAGATCTGTGGACATTTTCATGGGGGTCCTCTGTGGTACCTTTCCTCCTCTTTATTGAAATGGATGGTACATGGTTTTCGTGTATTGGAGTTGTATTAGTGAAACTCCTAGTGGAACCACTTGTGGGGTAAGTTGTTGAGGTGGTTTGTACCCTTTAGTTTGATGAGTTTTGGGGTGAAAAAGGATGGTTTTCATTGGTAAATTATATCCTCTATCCTTGTAATATAATTTCAACAAGTTTTCCCATCTTATAACCCCAAAAAGTTTGACAAAATATATCAATTTTTTGGATGGCCATAATAGCCCACACTATTTGGCCACTCGTTTTTCTAAACCGTGCAGCCAAACCATGCAACGATGTCAAGGCCATTAAAAATCTTTTTGTAATTTTGACTTTTCCAATTCTAAATAAACCCAAATCCACTCATTTCATCCACAATACATTCCCTACCTCCATGGACAGCCTTCAAGATCTCTCTCCATCCCTTGGAAAACATTTTTGAAGGGATGTTTGATGGGGGAAAAACAAAATCATGAAAGTATGTCATTCTCACTTTAATTTTATTCTTTTCCTCATGAATTCATTCACCATTTCATGTCTAATAATGTGTCCATATCTGGGGTTCGTACATAGGGTTTAACCTTGATTGTTTTTGGTAAAATATTGTGTCCTAGGGTAGTATTTATCTTCCTTAAGTTGCGAAATTGGCGTGATTGATGTTTCACACCATGATTTGAGGGATTTGACACTTAAACTAGGTGATTCCCTATGTAATAATTATGAGATGTGTTAGAATGCTTTATTTGATTTTATTGAATCTTATTTATATGAATTGAATTGTCTGAAAACCATTTTTGATGGAGTTTGTTAAGTGGTTATTTCAATATTTGCACATTTTTTTTCAAAATGGATATATTTCATGTATAACATTTGTTGGGATGTTTGGGATTATTTTATAACATATTAAAGTGTTTTATTAAATGTTATTTGGGCTGAAATTTATTTTTTGGAATCGTCTTGGAGTGTTTTTTTCCTTGACAGACGGTATTGAAATGTTGTTTCTATGAAAAACATGGTTTTACCACATGGGTTTGTTTTATGAAAATTGAAAATGATTTCTCGAGCTAAAAAAGTGGTAAAATGATTTACATGTACTATTTTGGTGATTTTATTAACACAAAATGGGGTTTTGAAGGGTACTGTGGTGATTTAATATGTAAAACATTTTTTTTAAGGATTTATAAATTGCTGAAAGGTTTTATCAAAAGGATATAGTGGTGTGAAACATGTTGGTGGGGAATTTTATATGATGATAATGTGCAGAATGAATTTTGTATACGAAAGATTTATTATGTGATATGTGTGTGGGATGATATGTGAACTGGTTTATCTTCAAATAGTTTTTATAAAGTGGTTTAAAGTATTTCTTGAAGTTGTTAAAAGATGTAATATGTGTTGTGGGCTATTAGATTGTGGTTATGATTTCAAATTGAATTTGAAAGGAAAAGTGGATCATGGGACTTATATGATATACATGTGGTATGTTTGGTGATTATGTGATGAGGATGTGGTATCTTTAGGTAAAAAATATATATCATGGCTTTTTGAACATGCTTGATCCCAATAGGGAATCCTAGGAATCAATGTGGATGCACATATACTAGTATGATTGTGAATCTGTGGGTATTGGCCTCAGTTTCATGTAGAATGGTTGACATTAACAAGAATAACTAAACTATGATGATGAAAATGCTGGGGAACCCCTTGTTTTTGGGTATTCTCCCAACCAGTGGCACTTCTGCATGAGAACATATATTGTGGTGGTTACATTTATCGAGATAGGAGGTGTCTGGTACCCACAATGTGCTAGTGCCTAGGGTTATTTCCCATTTCTTATGCCCATCTGACGATTTACGATTACCATCAAAATATGGTATAATGGGCTTGAAAATATAGTATCTTTGGTATTTATTAAAAGGTATTGATTCATTAAAGTATAAAACATGAAAACATTTATAAATTAATGTTGCATCTTTTAGAAATTGTTATTAGCATTTCATGTTCTAAAAACTAGTTAGATTTCTAAATTTGAATGTTTACCAGAGGGGATATATTAGTGGTGGTATCCTGTTGGGATTTGGCTGACATCCTTCTTACACAATTTTGTGTATGTATACTTGGTTATTTGTGTAACATGTTTTAGTAAAAGTGGTGTGCCAATGTTTCGGGTTTCTGGTGGTCCATTGTGATGCAATGTTGTGGAGGTGCATTGAGGGATGTACCTCTTGCCATATGGAGGTTGATGGGCTGTCCTTTATTGATATATTCCTTTATAATTGACTTTAAATTTTTTCTTTAAAATTTATAACTAAATTCTTTAATTTTATAACCTATGATTTTTTTTTCAAAATTATAGATTTGTTTTGTTGGATTATTTTGTCTTTTCATGTTTATTATCTTGGGTAAATAATTCTAAATTATTATTTTTTATAATCAGGAACTTGTACCAACCTATGGGGATCAAGAATTCCCTTCGGGCCTTGTCATGTGATGGATTTGGTGCTGGTTTGGATGGTGATAATATTTGATTCATGACAAAATGATATCTAATGTTGGTCAGGTCAACTATATGGATCATGAAATTTGGGGAACATTCAGGCAGACCAAATATAGGATTATCTGAGCATGAAATTATTTTTATGGGTAGTGTTCCTAGCTATCACACCTCATTATGGTATTTGAGTCACCAGGGGATGTCGGGATTCAACTGATTCCATTATTTTTATTGGTTTGAAGACGATTATGAGTAATTAAAAGAGAGTTGGTTTATTAGTAATAATGAGCTCGTAGGGGCTGGAAATCTATTTGGATTCCGGGATATTTCCTTAGAACAATCTCTGTGATGCAGAAGTGATTGGTGTGTGGTCGTCCAACATATGTCGAAGTCACCCACTGAATCTTGTTTTCATTTGTGTTGTCTTGTATCCTCTAGTTTTATAATAATGGAAAATTGGTTTTAATGAAACTATTACATGGTTTTAAGAAGCATAATGTTTTTGTAAAATTATTTTCTAATATAGAGGGAAGTGTTTGATTTTCCAAACTATGGAACTGAGTTTTCAGAATGTTTTTGAAATGGAAAATTTTGTGTTTACACATCATTTTAAGGAAAGAACGGCATTAAATATTGGTTTGAAATTGTTTTTCCAATTGATTTATCTAAACTATTTAAAAGTGATTTAATTGGATGATATGTTTTGAAATCGATGAGAATAGATTGATAGTAGGTTTTCATTTGAATTATTGTTCCCTTTTGAGAAGTTTTGTAAGATGTAAATTGAGATTGATTTTGTGGTTAGCGGTTCAGAGAAAAAGGATGTATTGGTTGAGAGTTTTGGTTTAGGAAAGTGGAATGATTTTTTATTTTAGCCTTTAGTATTTCTGTCAGCAACCACATTAATATGTTAATATGGGATGACGGTTTGCTGATGGATTGGCTAGTTGAGTGCCGATAAGGATATGATGAGGGTGCCTGGATTGGAATAGAAATATGCATGTGTGTGGCCCAAGGGGTGCCGTTTTCTAGATACACTAACCACATAACTAGTTATTTTCAAAGAGACTATTTTAAAGTAAAACATGATATCTTGATGGCTTGTTTTTATTGGTGTGTCAGATGTGCTTTTTGGAAATTTTGTTGTGGCAGGATTTATTGAGTCCAGGAACTCCTCTTGTTGAACAATTTTTTATGATTTTGTTTGGTCTGTATGCTAGGTTAAAGGGCTGGTTAGTGGTCTCTTCTGTTAAATGTTGTAAGAATCCTTTACGGTAATTCCCTTCATGTGTTAGGTTTTTTTTTTCATTTTTGGACTAATGGACCTACTTTTTGGGTCCTTGGGTACTATATTTGGATATGGTATACCCCGTCTAAGAGTTAATTAATGACTGAAGTACATCCCAGATTGTTTCATCGTAGGAAGATCCTCCACTTGATCAATATAAAGAATATTTTTATCGATATTTTTAGTTTGAGTATATATCCACTCCATTCATGGTTTTGTGTATCCTATTGAAGCAAGACTGTGCTTGTAGAAGGTATAAAGAGACATCAGTTTCTGATGTTACATGATTCATTAAAGGAGAAAGCAGTTTGGGGTTTTGAGTGTGGATGGTGTCTGAGAGGGACATTTGGTACTTCGTAGTTTCTTTGAAGTAGGGGATCATGTTAAACCACCAATGTGAGAAATATGGTCATGAGATGTTGTTATGGCCACATTTGGTAATTGAGTAATGCTTCCTAACATTGCATAAGGCCCGTATCAAGGTATTGTTTCTATCAGTCTCAATGATCATGTTCGATGATGCGTTGTGATTTCGTGTGCTCGTTTGATTGTAAATGTGAAATTGTACAATATTTTTGTGAGTACTTGTTTTGTCAGAAGTGTGTCTCCATTCGAGAGATCATGACATCATTTTTTAGAGTAAGGTGTTTTTATATACACTTTCCTCTTTCTATTTATCATCGGATGAAACAAGGGGTGATGTAGGTGCATCTTTGAATCACAAGTTTCAGTGAAATTTATGGTTTTGGTAATGTTTATTTTTAGATTGTGTTATGTCTTGGTAAACCCACATGGGGTTGCGGTGTAGTTTTTTGAAACACTAGAGGAAGAAGTCCCATTTGAGGGTTTCCAAAGCCTATATTTGAGGCCAATGTTGCTTCAATCATTTGAGCTCCAGCCATAGGTCCTAGAGAGAAGCTGGTTTGTAGTCAAGGGAAATCCCAGGGTTGTTCAAACCCTTATAAAATGTCATATACATAGAATAGAATATGGGAATAGTATAAACCTATGGTTTCATCATCATTTTTTGTTCATGTTATATGGAAATTGGTGGGAGGACCTCGTGTCCATGTCATCACCCAATTTGATTCCTTCCCCATTTGGTTTCCATTGTGTTTTTTGGGAAATTTTGAAATTTGTCTAAACAGGTATAGTGCATGGGTTGTGCATGAGTAGTAGTAACCATGGTCCCAAAAACCATGAAACTAGAATGATCCCCATGGTGATCACATGGTTCCCCATACTATGCAGACTAACCATGATGTCATCTTGGCATATTAAATTTTTGGGTATTTCTGTTCTGGCCCATGCGGTTCAGTTAAGATGGTTGGTTCTTATGATGGGGAGACCCACTATTAGTATTATTTACGTTCTTCTGAAAAGGATTAATGGAATTCTACCCTTCTAAAAGCGAGTCCGTTCGGGCAACCCCCTCATAGTTTCCTAAATTTGTCTCAATAAAATGTTATGATGTATCTTCTATTGGAGAGCCTATTTGTGTCCCTCTTACTAGTTTTTTAGATTGGTCATCTGTCTTGGAATTTCTGTATGAAGAAATTTTTAGATCTATCTAACTACAAACATCATCCTTGAGTAAATATTGGGATTTCAGAATTCCCAACGGGTTAGTTAATCAAATGTATGTGTAACCCTGTGCAATGTTATTTTTTTTGGGTAAGTTTCTTGAGTCATATTCGAATATTTTTTTAGGATTTTTCTTTTTTTGATAGAGTCCAATTGTGTTTGATGGTTTCAGGAATGTGGATAAAGTTTTTGGTTTCTGATAGAATTCCTTGCATAATTGATCACTGGAGGTGTTTTTGGCTTTTGAGGGTTGATGAAATAGGGAATGTGAGTCCATAATGGGTTATCGGGTGGGTTTGGTTTTTTATTTTGGCCTTTTTATTTCTTTACTAGGGTGGAAATCATTATGGTGGGGAGAAATGTCTCACCCATATTTTCAATTCTAATCATTGATTCAAATCTATTTTGGGATCTTATCTTTTTTTTGGGTTTCCTAGTGTTCCGGGTATGAAATTTTTGTTCATATAGTGTTATTGATCTATATCCTTATTCTGGGAGGGGGGGGGGGGGGTCATGTGGGGTACATGTTCTCTAATTTTTTCAATGGGATTGTAAGAGGATGTGGTGATTTGTAGTTGGTCTAGTGACACTCCTAGTGGAACCACTTTTGGGTTACGTTGTTTTGGTGGTTTGTACTCTTGATTTCAATGAGTTTTGAGGTGAAAAGGATAGTTTAATATGTGAATTTTTCTCATATATTATTGGACTATATTTCCCCTTGGTTTCCCCAATGGAACCCCCTGATATTATAGGAAAAGAATCACTTTTTGGGTGGCCAAAATAGGACGCACAATTTGGATGCACGGTTTACCTAACCATGCATTAAAAACATGCAAGGGTGTCCAGGTCATTAATTTTTTATTCAATTCAGAATATTCCCTTCCCAAATAAACCCGAATCCACCCATTTCGTCCCCATTTTTTGCCTTATAACCATGGACATCCTCCAGGATCTCTCAACCTCCCTTGGAACTCATTTTTGAATGGATATTTGATGGGAGGAATTTAAAAATCATGTCAGTAATTATTTATCCCTATAATATATTCCCTTTCGTTAAGGTTTCAATAACCCCTTCATGAGTTTTAATGTTTCCAGCAGCTATGATTCATACCTAGAATTTACCCTTGAGTTTTTTGGGTTAAAAATTGGGGCCTAGGGTTTGATTTATCTTCCTTGAGGTGCGTTGGTGGTGTGTTTGATGTTTCAAACCATTATTTTAGGGTTAAACAAATTCTGTAGGTGATTCCATGTTTATCCACTAATTGATTAGTAATCAAGCTATATTTTATTATTTGGAATGTTCCTTATATGATGTGCATTTTGAGAAAATATTTTTAGATAAAAATTGTTAAGAGGTTAATTCTATAGCTGCACTTTGTTTTCAAATTTTATTATTTTCTTAAAAACTCTTGTGGAAATGTTTTGGTATTATTTTAAAACATATGCAAGTTGTCTATTGAATATTGTTTTGGGCTGCCAATTATGCTTCGACAGGGAATTTTTTTGATATTGGCCTTGAAATTGGGTTTTGAAATGTGTTTTTTATTAAAAATATTGTTATACAACATTGGTTCTATTTATGAAAATTGAAAATGATTTACATAGTTAAAAAATGTGGGCAAATGATGTACATATACTGTTTTGGTGATTGTATAAAAATAAAATGTGTTTTTAAGGGTAAATAGGTTATTTATGATGTCAAACATTTTTAGAATGTTTTATAAATTTATGAAACATTTAATTAAATGGAACGAAAGGTGTGAAACATGTTCGTGTGATGTTTTGTTTGAGTTTGATGTGAAAAATAATTTTTTATGAAAGACATATTATGTGATATGTTTCTGGGATGATATGTGAATTGGAATATAATCGATGGGTTTTTATAAAATGGTTTAAAGGATATGTTGAACTGTTAAAGAGATGTGAAAAGGGTTGTGAGCTATTTTGGTGTAAGTATGATTTCCTATTGAATTTGAATGAAAAAGGGGATTATCTGACATGTGTGATGTGGAAGTTGTATTTTCATGTGAAATTTATATTTCATACATTTTTTAACTTTTATGAGAAAAATATGGAATCCTGGGTATCTAGGTGGGTGGACATGAACTAGTATTATAGTGATCGTGTGGGGTTTGTCCTTTGTTACACATTGAATATTTGATGCAGTCAATACTAACTATACAATGATGATGATGATGATGATTCTGGGGAACCACTATGTTGTGGGTATTCTCCCTACTACTGGCTTGTGTGAATGAGAACAGATATTCTGATGGTTACTTTCATCGAGATATGAGATACTTGGGACCCACATCGAACTAGTGTAGAGTAATTATTTACCCTTTCTTGTGTTCATTTTATGATATTTGTATATCGTCCGCATATGGTATATTGGCATGGAAAATTCAATATTTTTGGTATTTTATTTAAATGTTTTGATTCATTAAATTATCCCACTTGTAAACTATTTTTATTTAAATTAGCATCTTATAAAAATTGTAAATAGAATTTCATGTTATTAAAAAATTCAACAAATTTGTCTTTGAATGTTTATCACATGGAATCTCTTAGAGGTGGTATTCTACTGGGCTTTGGTTTACATCCTACTTAAACCTATGGGTGTAAGTAGACTTGGTTATTTTTGACGTTGGATTTGGTACAAATTTTGTGGAAATAGTTCAAGTTTTAAGAGGTCTATCATGATGTGTTGTTGTGTAAATGGTGTGAGGGTGGTGCCTAAATCCATATGGAGGATCTTGGGCTATCCTTTTTTGTTTTATTACATTTTAATGGTCTTTAAAAATTGCATTAAATTGTGTAAATAATTTCTGGAATTTTTAAAATGATGGGATTGTTTGAAAATTCATGATTTGTTTTATTGGATATGATTTTAATTGTATGTTTATAAAATCATGTGAATCATTCCCAATATTCATTTTATGATACCCAATCACATGTTCCTTCCCATAGGGATTGGGAATGACCTTCGAAAAATTTCATGCTTTGGGTTTGTTAACAGTTTTGACGGCAATTAGATTTTTTTCATTACCTATCACGTACATTACATGGGTCATACCAACACATAAAAGGTGTGTTAGTGGACCTAATAAATGCTCATATGTTCATTTCTTTCGAGCATACTGCGAACTTATTCGATATCCATATATTTATTGGATTGAAATGATATTATAGAACATTAATTGTGGATTTTTCACATTTGTAAGTGTCTCTTTTGGGAATGACAAAGAATAGGATAATGTTTTACTCATCAGAAGCTTTTGAGGATGCTTTACAAGAGTTGTAGATGTTTTTATCATAAGATACTATCATAATAATAAATGAGCTATGTGAGGAGTAAAAGGTGTATTAAGAAACATATGGGGTTGGTATGGGAGTTATGTTTTTATAGGGATATTTATTTGTGGTGTTATGGTCTCAAAAGATGAGGCCTCACGGACAAAACTATCATATAAATGAAATAAATTTTCTAGTTATGGTTTATGATTAAATGTGTTAGTCTAATTATATGTTGTGATAAATGTTTACAATGTATATATACCTCAATATCTTAAATAAAAGCTTTTGAAAAAATTATTTGAATCTTTCACAGTGGAGATAGGTTGATTAAATTAATTTATTTTATGTTTATCTTGAATTTATTCCAAGAAAGGGAACAATGTGGTTGATTCTTTCAGACATAAAAATAAGACTCATGTAGTTCAAGGGCCAAGGGTTGAGTGGAAAATGATAACAATATTGGTTGACATGTGTGTTGTGGTTCATGATAGTCAAGAGAAGATGACCATCATAACAGTTTCTATGGAGTCTACACATTTGACACATATTAGAGAAAAATAGTATGAGGATATATATTTTGGTCCTTGGGAGAAATCATTTAAAGTGGGGAGTTGACTTTATATTTGATTATATATGATGATGTTGTCATCTATTTCATAAATTGGGGTTTTATCCAAAAAATATATATGAAAATATGTTACGTGAATTTCATTCAATGGTGTCAAAGGTACACCGATTTGTCAATAAATTGTATCATTACCTATAATAGTAGTTTTTGTGTCTTGTAATGAATCTATAATTATAAAGGTTCATGTCATGATTCCCAAATTATCATCGATTGAAGTCCATACTTTAATAAACTATATGTTTGTTACAACCTTTAAACATTATGTAGTGGTTGTGAGATAAGGTGACCAAGATATGTTTTGCATGTATCCCAAAGAAAAGATGGAAGAGTGATATTATTTGGGATTTTGTAAAAAGATTAAAAATGGTAGAATATTTCTTAGCCATATGGGAGACCATCGTAGTGGAACATTTATGAGACTTTTATATTCTAGACATATTCTGTCTTCATGGGGTGTGACATTCAATTTTTCCAGACCACATCATTGGTTCCACATTTTGATTCTTAAGGGTATATAGAAGGATCTTGGTACACATGGTTTACAACATACTTCATTCAACCTATATTCAAATGTGTAGTTAGAGATTACAATTCAGGTGCTTGAGGATATTATGTGGGTGTGTGTCCATGACTTTTGTGGATCTTGTGAAAAGAGCCTATAGGAGGTTTATAATTAAAAAATTAATCAATATTCAATAAATATTGAACCATATAAGTATATATATGGTACTACATTAAAATATACTCTATGTTTTATGTAGTTATTTTATTCATTGTTTTTTAAACCATGTCTCATTCATGATACGTTAGTGAAGATTTAGCTGATTCAAAAATGAATAGAAACATTTCAGAGTTGATAGAATTTATATATTTATAAAAAAATTGATGTTCCATAGAGTTTATAGAGTGTGATCATTTTTTTGGTTTCACCGATGTTACATCACTATAGGATTTAGATATATGGAGAGTTGGATCCCATGATCATTGGAATGTTTCAGGTTCTGGATGGAATCAGGATTCTGATTTACAATTTCTACATTCTATAGAAATATAGTGTTATTAATGATTATTTCATATGTTACAATGTTGGTAGTATCTTACTGGCACCTTTCAAGTGATCATTGTTTGTGATGTTTAGATATATATATTCATCATTTTAGTAGCATCTTATATGTGTGGTGAATAATAGTTACAAGGTGGTGTGGGTAAAGATCATACCGATAGTTCGTATTTTATGGAAACATAGATGGATGTAGGAGGAAACTTGTAAAATTGAAGTAGACACGATGTATCAATGGAAACATTTATTGAATTGGAATCATAGAGATGATTGGGAGTGAATATTAGAGAAAATATGTTATATAGTGGGGAGAGTATCTCATCTTGAACTTTTCTAGAGATGTCCCAGGCTAGATTTTAGGTTATTGTTTTTCTTATATTGACTAGTTTTTTTGGGTCTTACCTTGTAGTGTGTTTGTGTGAAAGGTGAATAAAATTGGAGAAAATGGATTGTGAATGGTTAGTACATGGTTAGGGAAGATTGTTTTCCTTTTCCAAACAAACTATAGAACCCTGGACCTTATGGTTTTTTCACATTTGGTGCATGGGTTTTCAATGCACGTTCCATCATAGGAATAACCATGAAATCCTAAAAATTAGGTTCAGGGATTATCCACACTATTAGGTGAAAATTTGTATCCCTACACAACAAACCATTCGAATTAATAAAATTATCTTATAAATTAGTTTTAAATAATAATGGTCCCCAATTTTAATCAAAATTAAAACTCATTCGACCCTAGAATATATATAATAGGTTTGGTGCCCTATTGATAGATTCCAAGACTTTTGACGTCTATTTTTTGTGATTCAAATCCCTAATTGTAGATCTGTACCCCTCTGGGTATGTGGATTATATCCCATTGGTATCCCATTATGTATATTTTTATATCCCATCCCTAAAATGTTTTATTATTCTAATTGTGTTATATATAAATATATTATTTTATTTCTAGACATATATTTGAAGGATATTACTTTCTACAATATAGATTTTTTGTTTTAGACTTAGATTTTGGTCTACATCATTTTGTTGCTTAAAATTTTAAAATTTCCATCGAGGGTGACTTGTTTCAAATGTGAGGAAGTTGGTTATAATTCAAATCTCATAGTTTTGATATAAATTACATGTACATAATTTTATAGTTTCTATTTTATTTTTACCAATTAATTTCCTCAGTAGATTAATTATCTTGGTCAATTAATTAATTGATTTGATGTAAAATTCGGTAATATAAGATTATTGATTTATATAATTAATTTTTTAATTAATTATGAAACTTTGAGATAGATGATTTGAGTTAATTAATTTTCAATATTTTTTTGATATACCAATGTTGTTAATAATAAAACATTTTGAAAAAGAAATTATAAGATATTCATTATTTTTTGAGATAAATAAGTAATGAATTAATTTTGGGATATTGAAATTGTGATGAAAATAATTAATTGTGGAATTAAATATGGGATGTTGATTTTTGTATTTTGATTAATTAATTTATTAATTAATTAATCAGATTGATGTACTTTATTATTTTTTAATTTAATTATGGGGAATAACGTGATATATTGTTTAAGGAATCTGTATTTATGTGATTAGTTAATTACTCAGTTGTCTAATTGAATCTAAGCACTTAAATAATTATTGAATTAATTTATGTATTTGATTTGGTTAATAATTTATAGAATTAATTAGTATTATTGATGAGGGTAATTAATTGTTTAATTTTTTAATGGAATTTTTGTGTTTTACTAATTATTATATAAGTAATGAAATTGATGTGTATAATTAATTGTTAAATTAATTATGTATTATTGAATAGTAACATTGTTAAACATATTAATTGATACGATTATAACTATTTAATTATGAATTTTAATTATTCCTTATAAAACTACCTACACTATCTATTGAATGAATATTATTTTAGACACTGATGGTGGTGTCTAGATGAGTTTTACTCATACACTACATGAACATCTGAATCGTCACTGGAATAGATTTCATGGTTCCATGAAAGGATAAAGAGAAAGGCTCTGAGTTAGATTAATGACTTGGTAAGGGTCATGGATTAGGGAAATGTTCATTGTTCCAGTCCTGTTTAGGAGACATTAGTGTCTTCACATTTTTGTCTTTAACTTGAAACATTAATTTTACATTAGCATGGAATGTTTTTAATTTACTTTCATATTGTATCTCTATATTTGGTCATGATGTGATATCGACATCATTCTGGATATGGTTGTATATGAGATTGCTCTTTATTTTTATATGTTTATACTTTTATTTTACTATGAAAAAGTTGGTATCGTCTACCAATGTCTAATATTAGACCCTCACTACTTGTAAACAACCTTTAGATTACAGGAAGTCACATTTGAGGTAATGTGACTGATTGGCTGGGGGAACTAGTGCACTGTACCCGTGTTGGGACATAAAATAGACATAAAAATGTTAAATGTAAAATTTACTCACAAGATAAACATTTTGTGGTAAAAACCTATATTTTAAAAATAAAATTAATTTTAAAAAACTAATTTATTTCTTAATAAGAATTTATTAAAAATATTCATTACAAGGTAATATATATAAATATATCATAATGTAGTTGAACGTATCCATACCTGCCAAATTAATTGCATTGTTATTATTGTAACATTAAATACTAATATTTTAATGGTGTATCAAGGTTCATTTAAAAATAATTTTGAATTTAACACAATTCATCAATGAAATAATATTATATAAAGAAGAATATATTCATTAATATTCTGTTTATACATTCTCCCCACATAATTAATAATTTTTTTCCCTACAATCATAAATTGATCATTGTACCTAATATGATGACATTTCAAAATTCATTAATAGAAATACAGATCATAAAATGTGTTAATAAATCACTCTCATTCAAAAGGGGAAATGTATTTAATATGGTCATCTGATATTACTCATACAAGGTATGAGTAATATAAAAATCTAATGGAATGTCAATCTATTGAAATGTTAGAAAATTAATGTCCAGATATAGTTAATCACAAGAATGTGAATTCTATTTAGAATATATGGAATCATACATCCTAATCAAAAGGTTTATATTAAACTATATATTCATTCGAATTAAATGGTATAGTTCAAAATTTTCAAATAAAGAATCATTTCTATAGCTGAGGAATTCATTTACCATATAGACGAAAAATAAAAGGATATATAAATACCTTTCATGTATAATTTAATTCATTAATTAATTTCAACCAAGATATTATATTTTTCTCCAAATAATGAATATTCAAGATGAGTTTTTAATTCCTCAAGTACTTTGTTGATAATATAATGGATCTCATATTCCAAAAAAGGATATACAGTATTGTCATCCTTCATAAAGATAGTAGAAAAAATTATTAATCAGAATAATATATCCATTATTAATAAGTATATAAATTAATAAAACATACAAAATAACTATAAAGATTTATATTAATTAAATATATATGAAATTAGTCATCCAAAATATTTCATACCAAATTCTAGTCCCAAATATTTATATATTAATTTTCTACTATTACAAATTTTACATAATAGTAATCCTTAAATGTTGATCCTAATGTAGGAAAAGTAATATCTGAACACCATTGTCATATATTCCATAGAAACATTTTACTATATGAAAATACCAGAAAATTGTAAGAAAAACATGCATCATTTTAAATATTATCATTACCATTTTCCATAGCCAAACTAACCTATGGTATATATTCCTTAAACAATAAATAATAACTTTAAATTATTATGTTGAAAAAGTTCGTATAAAATCAAAAGTTAATATAATGTTAACCGATACTATTACATCTGTGTAAATTGTTGATTTATCATAAAAATAGAAATTATATATTCAAATAGGTAATATATTAAGGGTTATAATTCCATCAATAATGTTTTTTAAAAAAATATAATCATTCCACTAAAGTAAATTTATCATTAATTCATACCATTTAAAATATAAATGTAATTACATAACAGAAATATGTTTAAGAATAATCTATATTATTATCATAATTCTAATGATCGAAAATATTTTTCATAAAATATAATTATAACCAGATTCTAAAATCCTAATAAATAAAAATTCATTCATTCCCATTATTTCATAATAAGCCTTCAAAGCCATATCACCATGTTCATTAACACTACCTTTCATCAACGTTTCATTCATAGTCACTTCATAAAAAATATAATAACTATTACTCAATTAAATTTATTGATAATTTTAATGATATTCTCCCCCCTAGGATATTAATTTTCATAATTCTCATAATTAATACTATTATTGTTATTTAATTGTAGATGATACCTTTAAAAAACTATTATTTCCATTAATTTAGTTAATAAAAGAAATTATTTTTATTTTTCATTATATCCTTTTTTCCAAACCCAAAACAAATCAATGTCCCATTGAGGATTTATCATCCATATATATATATATATTCATATTTTATTAGTAAAATGTAAAATGTAAATTCATTCCTCTATGGTCCTCGTGAAATTACCTTTTCAACTCATTATGTGTTATATGAAACTCAGATAAATTTCAATTTTTTATCATATTATTAGATTGTTCATTTTTCATATTTAAATGGTTTTCCCTTCCAGCTTAGGTTTTATTTTGTATCTAAAGTGGAAAATCATTTCATTTTTCACCGCTTTGACCATTATCATAGATACACCAAGTTATATAAATTATATAAAAAAATTATATTGATAAACCAAACTATATGTTTAAAACCCCAAAATAATTTATATAATTCGTAAGCCACTACACCTTCATTTCAATCAATGGTACCATAGTTCTAAGATAAGTCGTCCTTGTTTTTTATCTATTTAAATCATTTATAAATATTCATAAATAAAATATTGAAAAAACAAATGATTTTACCACATAATTGTAAAATTTGTTTTATCATCATGGACTATAGTAATATACTATTTGAAAATCTAGTCTATCTCAATTCACCATTTTTTGTGTTAATACACAAATGTAAAAACAGAACAAAAACCCACATTTGATGTAGTTAGATACACAAAAACAATTTCTATGTCCTTTATAATATATTTTATAAATGTTTTTGAATAATAATATCCTACCTATCACATCATTATTTTTATTCTACATGACATAATAAGTGATAGTTTTGTAAAATTAGTAATCACACTAAAAGGTTGTAGCAATTCCCTACTCTGATGATGACTTGGATGTGCTAAGGGGATATTCTTGAATATATGTTTTACATCCATATGATATCATTTAATGAAAATAATTGAAACAGATTATCTTTGTTGGGGACTCATAGGACTCTATAGATCCTTTTCATGATGTTCACCATTATTAATATCTTGAATGATATTTTGAAAATGATACCAACTAGTAAGAAATCCAAATTTAACTGTGTCATTAGATATTTATTTTTAATGATGTTTGAATTTATCATTATACTATAATATTATTATTACTAAATACTTTGAGTCACATATATTGATGTATTGATTAAAATCACGAAAGCATATAATTGTGGAAAGGAAGGACACATTTGGTGCATCATGAGTAATATTGAAATAATGAATAAAATGAGATAGAATTTTTCATTTCCATTTAAATGAATGTTGTTATATACGTACATTTTATAGAAAAAATATATCCTAAACATATCCATAGATATGATGTTTTATATATTGTCAAATTTTAGTGAAATAAATGATTGAGTCATCTAGAAATTTGGTTTATGGAACTATCGTGCAAACCTTTTTAATATATATATAGTGATTAATGGATAATTTTTCATACTAAGAGTCGGTAATAGGAAATATATACTTTTTGGAATAAATTTATTCTTTTTGGGTTTCTTTCAAATTTTTTAGTTTCTAACCTTGGAAATTAAATTTATCCTCTTAAGTTCAGTAGGAAAGGGTTCTAAAGGGTCAAACACTATGTATGTCCAGAATCCTAGTTAAAAATAATGTTTTTATTTTTTATTTAATAATTTAAAAAATATGTTTCCCACACGTGGTTTAATAAATAATAATGGTTCATTGAACTCATATATTCCATCCATAGTTATTCAAACGAATATAAAGTTAGTGTAATATTTAATATATAATTATATTCTATTTAGTGAATAAAATATTTAATTTTTTTATTGTTTAATAAATTACAATTCATCACTCAAGGATAGAAAAATATTGTACAAGAATTCAGGACCACGTTTGATGGTCTGGTGAAAAATAATGTATATTTAGTATTTTTTATAAATAAAATTTAATTTTAATTCTCAAGATATGTTCATGTCGAGAAATAATATTATTTTTGTTTTATATATGTTTTCTTTTTGGGTAAAATAATTCATCAATGTCACTTATAAAATTATTTTATCATAACCCTAGAAATAGACAATCCTAGTTATTTTATTTTATCAATAATTCAATTCAATTGTTTTGGTCGTGCATAAATATTATAGATAATATTCTAAAGACCTAGATTGATCCTCTCTCCATGAACTCTACGAATAATACATATTTATCATTCTACCTCCAACACTCCCAGTAATATTTACCCATGAAAATATATTTGATGTGGTTCTCAAGGAGATCAAATGTAGATTATTCATAAACAATGATCTATCATTATAACACTCGTATATTTCATTTGTAGAATATGGAGGTTCATGGAATAGTTATGGATCACTTCTATATATAATATGCACTGTATTCCTATAATGTAACAGCACAAAGAACATATAAATATTTTCCAATTCATTACTAAAAATAATAATTTCATCAATGGATTTATTTAATTATTTTCATTATTAATAAATAATTTTTGAAGATATTCCCCTAGATCTGCCATGATTTCCAATTTCAACAATGTTCCATTTAACATCATATAACCTAATTTTTATCCTTATTTATATCTTAGATTGATACTCGGTCAAGGAATAAATACAAATTTGTGTGCTACCAATAGCTGCATCCAAAAAACCCTAAACCTTAAAGTGTTATTATTGTTGATAGATAATTATTTAGGATTATTTAAGATTATAATTGATTTACACATTAGTAATTTAGTATTTCAATATAGGATTCATTATTCTGTTAATTCAAATCACAATGACTCTTTATTACACTTTCATTTATCATAGATATAATTAAAATGATTAATTTTATAACAGAAATAACATCTAGGAAATGATATAAAGGTGAAAAGTATTTGGGATGGTTAACAGAAGAATATTTTCCATGTAATCGAAATTATATTTCATGTACTTAATGTCAATGCATCAAAAATTAATTCTGCAATTAATTCAAATATTGTACATTGATTACATGTGGTTTGTTAAATACCTTACAAAACGTTTTTATATGGCAATGGAGGTGCATGATCAACTTGAGTAAAATTAGTGTATTCGATTTACATGGCGTGTAGTGAATTCTTGTCACAAATGGGATGTTCATTCCATACATATCCTACCTAGAAGATGACAATGTAAATTAGAGTTAACACATCATGTATTCTCGGATGCATTCCATGTACTATAATTTTATAATGTTGTACATACACGATGAGTCCCTACGTGTGTAACTCTTATAGATGGTGAGAGAGGTACACACAATGAATTTTTTTTTGCATGTCATGTAATTATAACAAATTACATATATGTAAGTATTTATTTATTATATTATGAAAATGATGAGACATGTTATTTCATGGGGTTATTATGTTAATAAGACAAGACATATGATTTGTTTAAATATTTATTTAAATATATAATTAATTAATTAATATATATTTTTTGTTGTGATATACGAATCTAGTATGACTAATATTACAGTTGTCAATCTATATTCATCAAATCATAACATGTGACAGAAAAATCATCTAATTCATGTAATAATTAATTTGATAAAAAAATTTGTGAAAGTACATGATGAATCATTTCGTCCATATTTCAAAAAAGTAAACTACATATGATTATACTACATGATGGGTAGATTTATATGGTTATTCACCATGTTTCCATTATGTTATATTTATATACAATGATAAATTACAATTAATTTATTATTTTTTTTGAAAATTATAATGTTTGAGAATATCAAGGACGATCGAATTAGAAATATTATAAAATAATTTATTAAGTTTTTATGATAATAAATTAATTCAAGTGAGATTAAAATTAAATGATAATGATTTATAATTCAATGATAGTATTATATAATGTGCATTTTAGTGTATGCATGTGGTTGATGATGACAACAGACCGAACCCTATTATGTTATTTAATTCATTTAATTTATTATGAAATTAATTTTCGACATGTTTTCCATCACTCTTCTAATTATGTAATGGAATTTGGGACTATGGTTTATTTTATTTAATCCCTTTTCCCTCACATGTGTCTGTGTAAAATAATATGTAATGTATAGAGCACCCATTCTACTAGAGGCAACTTCTGTTCAGAGTCAAGGAAGAACAAATCAGAGGATCTACATTGGTGGATATTTGGAAAGCTAAAAAAATAAACCATAATTGGTTCAAGTTGTTTCCCATGGGTCAACCATTAGTTTATAAATCACTAGATAATGTCAAAGGTAATAATATATCATTATAATATCCCTTTCTTATTTACATTATAGCTAATTGAATGGTTAATTCATTATGGATTCTTTTTTATGATCACACGATTTAATGAAATTTATAGGAAAGAAAGACCGAACATAAATAAATTAGATGTGGAATAAATTTTAACTAAGATATGATTAATCACTTATGTGACCCCACTAAATAATAATAAGAATAAAATTAATATAATATCTAGAAATTTACACATAAAATGAATAAATAAATAAATAAGATATATTATTTTGGAATAGCCTTACAATACTCCAGTTTAAGGTGAACTTTTGTTCAATGTTCTTGATCAGCCAATGTTGGGGTTCTTTAAATTATCTGGGAATTCTATCTTGATTTTTTTGGTTGAAATATCATAGATCAAATTATGGGTTTAAAAACAATGTAACACTTGGTGCAACTGAGAGGAAAGGGTTCAGGTAATACAATTAATGGATTTACGGATTTGGGAGTCCACTCAAAAGATCCTAGAACAATGAGTTAATGTAGTTGGAATTTGAAATATCAACCAAATACAGTTCATGTTTCATGAACAATCATATTTTGGGTTTTCCAAAGAGTGATATGGATCCTTTAAAGTATAATGTACAAGAATCATGATATTTTGAATCCAATAGTGTGGGTAGTAGGGTTTTGAAAAAATTGTCGGATACTCATAAATATAGTTTTTATTTATTTTCCTAACTATTATTAGATAATGTACTAAATATTTTCATATCTTATGGGTTAAAAAAATTATAATTACACCAATCATAACATAGGGACCATACATGATAGAGACAACATTTTCCCCAGCACAAATTTCTTTGAATGGAATAGGAACCTACATGAAATCCTTCTCTATGAAAGGAAATTGTATGTTCTGTAAAATCCTTTTCCAAAAGAACACGTTAATGGGTCTTGTGATGAAAAGATATCTACATATGTGAAAGATCTGAACGATGCTACATATGTTCAGTATTTCATGATATCATCCACATTCAATGAGAGTTTGAGAAATCATGAGGATATGGATGCCTGAATCATGATTTCTCACATCTGGGATCGTTATCAATATAATGGGATACAAGGGAGGCTGATATCTCTAATGTTTGTTTACAACTAATCTGGGAGAGTCTCCACCAATTTGGCCCCATGTAGTCATGATTATTGGCTATACTGAATTCATGGACAACTTATGGATTAAATTCCCTAATGATTTGCATAAATATCTCATTCATTCATCACTTCTGAAAACATTCTCTAGATTTTGTGTTCATTATATTATGATAAATAATGAGGATAGTCTTTCAGATATTCTTACATTGATTCACCGAGATGATGAAGAAATTTTGTGTCATAAACCAACAACTATTTTGGTGAATAATAAAGGAAAACATGGAAATTGGGCCCAATAAATATAAATACCTTAAATTTCCTAGGCACCATCCTTCCAAGATGAGGATAATATAGTGTCAAGGTATGGAAAAAATAGATAGTATGTCTTGCATGTGGATATGCAGATCACTAGAAAAGTAAATTTACCCATAATATTTACGAAGATGAAAGTGAGTTTGCTATCGAGTACAAAATTTCTATATCTATATATTTGAAATGTGATGATGATTATGGTTCAAAAATATCTATACAAAAGTTTGAACCATGTTGGTTCCAAAATACTAATAGAGGATTGTGGATCTGAGAGCACTTAATGGAGTGGGGATGGCTTTCCTAACAATGGGCAGTTACAAAATGATAATTTATGTATCATTCCTATATTAAGAGGGATTTATTTCCATATTTTGAAATAAATGTTTTTTCCATTTTAAAGAAAGTAGTTATTAATAGATGGAAGATTTAATAGTGGTATTTATGTATTAAATTAGGAAAACAATGTGTTAGAAATTGATATAATACCATATTCGCATGAATAATATAATACCCATATTTGGCATCAGCATCTCAGTTGTGTAAAAGAGAATAATTTGACACTAATCTATCAAGACGATCATTTAGACTCCTTTGAGGTAAAACTACTTGATAATTTTATAACCTATTTAAATGAAATATTTACCAAACCTCCATTTGGTGTAAAGGGTGAAAAGACACAAAGATTCTATGATAGGTACAAACTAATGTGTCTGGACCATTTTCATTATAATCTGGAGGCATATATTCTTACTTCATAACATGTAATTATGACTTGAGTATATATGGTTATCCCTACATGATGAGGTACTAGTCTGAGTCCAATGAGAAATTATGGTAAATCATAATTGGAGTATAGAATAAACATTTTATCAAAATAATGAATATTGAAGTAGACTGAGGTGGTGAATAACTAAACCATATTTTTATTGACATTATAAAGAAGCATAACATTATATCTCTACATCACCTTAAACACCACAATTTAATGATTTTATTGAAAGGAGGAACTGATCATTATTATACACGATAAGGTCAATGATGATTCCTGCAGAACAGCTATTATCCATTTATGTATATGAAATAAAAATTGCAGACTACATATTAAATGAAGTATAAAATGAAGAGGTAAATTGAATTCCATTCGATTTATTGACTAGTAATAAACCTACTGTGTTTCATACATGTGTATGGGGTTATGAGGAGTTTATTAAGGCCTTCTCATGAATCATACCCCAAGGTAAAAAGTTTATCTCATTATGTTATCCCGAAGAAACAAAGGGATATTACATATTCAAACCCTCATATACGAATTTTATAATCAGCAGACACAAAATATTTCATGAGGGGGAGAAACTCCCCAAATGATTTAGTGGGAAGAATATTCACTTTGATGTAGTTGATTCCCATTATAAACAAGAGTGTGTATAGAAATAGACTACATTATAAATTGGGGAAGAAAAATGTTCCTCAAACACATATAATGCATTGGAATGTTGGAAAGAATATATAACTTGAGAGATAATGATTTCAATACACCAAGGATGATAAATAATTATTATAGGGATGAAGATCGTTTGTAATAGATCTAAGAAGCTTCATATACTAATTCAAATTTCCTTTATTTACCAAACACTAAAGAGATATATTATATGTCAATACAAGAGGGGATTTGTTCATGTTTCACTTGGTATATAGATTTGTTTGATAATATGACTCCACACATAAAATAATAAATATAGAATGAGTAATATCCCATATACTTCAGTGATAGTATCAATAATTTATTCCACGTTATGTAATATACTAGATTGTTTCTATCCATTGGCATTTATACGAAGATATCAAGAAGAAACATTTGAAAAACATTCGACTTCTATTATGAGTATCCATATGTATTTAAGAAGAAATAAGGATACGTTCTTAGTGTATGGAGGAGACGAGGATCTAGTCATCATGGGTTATATTGATGATTGTTTTCAAATATATCAAAATGACATGTGGTCAAAATCAGGATATCTTATCTGTCTCAACTAAGGAGCTATGAGCTGGAATATTTCAATGAATATGGTTTTTGATGATTCTATAGTATAGTCTGATCATATTGAGGATTTTGATAATTTTAAGGAATCCTTATGGATTCGTATCTTTTTCCAAGATCGTTATGTAAAATATAGTTTTAATTGTCATATTACATTGTATTGGGATAATACTAATGTAGTGACTCTTCCAAAAGAGCACTGGTAACACCAATGGTCAAATCACATACTCTAGTGGTGTCACCTATTAATGGAAATCTATTAAAGAGGAGAAATTGTAGTAAGAAGAGTACCCAAAGAAGATAACATGAAAGACCCCTTGATAACATGATTATATCATTAAAAACATGAATATCATATCAGAGATACTAGAATTATGGTTACTACCAGATGGCTTTCATGTAATTGAGAGTATGTGGGAGTGGGTTTCATATAACCAACTTATATTTATTGTTTTGAAACATATATTCTATGTTTTGAAAATTAAAAAACTACTTAAACGATCATGAATATTCCTCTATGTGAAATCGTATTTGATAATGTACAAAGAGCAACTAATTCACATAAAAGACATAAAAGTTCCCTCCTATGGTGAGAACCGCGAATTTGAATGATACAATTCTTAAATATATTATCTATAGTTGTATTTTTTTAATTTGATGGAGAAAATTGATATAGGATATCTTGGGTGGAAAATAATTATACTATAAGGAACCTTCTCAATGTATATGCCAATGGTAATATCTAGTTAGATATTATAAGAAGGAGACACTCTGGTAGGAAATAAACATTTATAAGTGTCATTTGGTATTCCTATCTAGGGAGATTTTTATTCCTCCATATAATTCAATAATATTATTAATAAATATTATTAGTATCATAAATATATGTATTTCTAAAAAAATGATGAAATATGCTTTTGGTGTGGTAGGATTTGTTGGTTGTGTGAAGAGTAAAATTGAACAATTAAATAATATGAAAAAATATTAGTCACTTATTTGTTAAGGGATGTTGATATCTCAGGACATTATTCTGAAATTATATAGCCTAAATAAATCACCTTACATGGTGTTTGATAGGAAAGTTATTTTTTTTGAAATCAATGTAATTGGCATTGATAAATTTACATGATGGAACTATAATGATACATCAATGGTTATAGATATTATGATAAAAGGATTATTTTACAATCTAAGAATACATATGAGGTAACATGTCATTGTAGTAGTAAATGAGTTATATGTGGGTAACATGACATGTTTCTAGATTCCAACCTTGGACATTAGGATACTTATCCTAATTACACTGTAAAAGAGGCCTAGAGGGTCACACACAATATTTATCCATAATATAATTTAAATATTACATTATTATTTCTTTTTTAACAACTTTAATATATATTATTCACCGACATTGTTTTGAAATTATTCATTTTATATCTATTGTATATATTCAATCACATGTTATTCTATATTATAAAATTTAAATGGAATATTTAATAAATACTTATTTCTTATATATTGAATATAATATGTATATATTTATTGATGAATATTTCGGTAATATTTATTTAATAATGAAATAGTCATTATTAAAGATCTAATAAATTTTATGGTTGAATGGTGGACCCAACGAAATGGTCTAGTGTGAAAATAATAAATAATAAATATTATTTTATTAAATAATATTAAATTTTAATTCCAAATTCAAAACGCCCTTCTAGAAATAATAATAATTTTATTATTATTTTACATGGTTTTTTTCTAGGATATAATAAAAATTTAAAGTCACTTGTGCAGTTAATTTATTTTAACCCTAAAGATATATTAACCCATTTATGTTATTTTCTCAATAATCTAATTCATTTGTTTTGGTTGTACGAAACAGAATCTTCTCAAGACATGGAGGCAGAACATCTCCAATAATGATTTAAGGAATGGAGATCAATATTCCTCCACATCACACATTCATTTCATGATAGATCACATAGAACACTTTGTTAGGTATTCTTGACATGATGAAAGTTGTGGAATGCAGGATGAATGTCTTCCATGCTAGCCCACGAATATTCCTTTAGCGATGTCTGATGATTCATGGAATATATGTGGATAACCACTAGAGGGAATCTGTACATGATTCTTATTGAGAAATAGTGCTAAAAAATATGTATAACCAGATACATCAAAAAATAAATAATTCCATCAAGACATTTCATTAGTTAGTTAATTTATTATAAATGATATGTGATGGTCATCCCTTCGGTTCAGACATGGTTTCCCTTGTCTATATTCAATGATTTAATTAGATATAAATTGATGTTTATCATTTGGTAAATCTCATATTGCTCATTGATAATGGAATGAATATTAGTTTGGGACCACACATCATAGGCTTCCGATGTTCAAGGAATATTCAAAATTATCTAGAATTAACCATTCATGGATATACTTTCCTGTTAAATTTCATAATATCTTCCTTGACAAATATTTTTTAGGTCATCCTATACATAAACATTTCTACATTGTTTTCACCAATTTTTTCAAACCCTAATATCTAAATGTTTACTAAATAAATCATTAATACTAAAATAATAAGAGATTTTAATTTTTAAATATAACATGTTAATAGATAAACATTGATTTTTTTTTCATAAACTCAACTGAGGACCTAATATAATTTTTTTTATTTCGGTATAATATATAAATATAAATATTTTATAAAGGATTCTAAAAAATTACCAATCGGCCCATTTTTTACACCACATTGACATAAAATATATAAAATGTTTCTTCATAACCTGGGGAATGGAAAAAAGAATCATTGAGCTAAGATTTTAAATTATTGTACATAAGAGATATATCAATCAATGATCATATCCACGAATTACATAATAATAAATGTATGATATCATAACATAAATTTTTAACATCCAATCAACTAGGGATCATATAAAGTAGTCTTTGAATAAATCATAGATGTTCTTCTAACATGAGTCTTGATGTATTTACATGTCATTATACATTAGGTCATAACAATTGCATACGATTTTTAATTGTGGAATAAAAATTACAATTTTTGAGATTGTATTAATTTAAATAGGTTCACTTTTTATAACAAAGACATCAAATTGGACATATAGGTAAATTTAATGACTTATAACAAGTTACAGTCATGATATTATGGACATGAAATCCGCGTCAACACATAAATGTAATGACATGATAACCAGGACAATGAATCAAATTTGGAATTTGAAATCATATTCTTGGATTACATTTTTACCCATATTTTATGCATATTTATACAATTAATTGAATTGATTTAAATGTCCCACTGATCATTTCTTATAAAATAACCACTATTCTTAGTAATAACATAACAAAAATTCTTTGTTATAATGTAATTACAATCACATAATGAAAAACACCATTCATTGACAAAAGATAATATAATTTTAATCAAATTAGAATACATTATTATATCTTAGTTTTATAAACATTCAATCATAATATAACCCATGTAAAAGGAAATGTATTTATATAATTTTAATTATTTTATCCCTTTAAAACCCAATGAAATATATCGTTATTAATAAACACCATCTCATCATAAACATAAACAATTCATATAAAGAATTATGATTTTATTATTGGATTATATACACTACAAATACTATTTAGAAACAAAATAGTTTATCAAGGGTGGAAAATGATTTTGAAATATCACATGGTATAATTCATATGGAAAATAACATTTCCATTTTCAAATAAATTATATTTTTTAATAAAAAATGACCCTTTTCAAATGATATAAATATCAATGAAAATAAAATTATATACTTTTATATGAAGCTTAAAATCTATGATAAATCATTTTGGATTTAAAATACCCTAATTCGGTATAACATAAATTATCACTCCTTTATTTTTTTATAATCATTCCAATGATAGATTGTTTAGAAAATAGTAAGATGATTTCGTTCAGCCATTTTATAAAAATTCAAACATGGGAAATAAGAGTTTTACAAAAACTATGGAAAATAGTAAAAAGGAAATTTCAATAATTTTTTATAAAACATTGAAATGGAAGAGAAAAATATTGTTTTGGATATATAAATAATTACGAATAATGTTGATATTGTAAAGAAATAGTTATCCCTTTGGTCACATTTAAATCAAAATCCCCATCAATTGAAGAACATTTGACAGCTATTTATATCCCACTATTATCAAGATAATAATTATAATATACCTTCATGGGAATAATATACATAACAAAAAATAAAAATGTATAGTATAATTAATTCTTCAATAAAAAAATAGTGAGACAAAAATCAATGACCAGTGGCCCAGCATCCACTGAATGTTCATCCACCAACTGTAAAATAAATTTAAATTTATTATAAATTTATAAAATAAATATTGATTATTATATCATATTTATTGACTATATTTATATATTTAACCATAATGAGAAACATTTAAAATGAATTACAATGTTCAATGAGACATGAGGCCTTACAGATTCATGAAAATTGTATTCACTCATTGAAATATAGAATTATAGAAATCTAAAAAATAATTTACTATTAAATAATAATTATTATGTAATTTACTTCATATATATATTCATTATTTCAATAATCCATACCATCCATGTAAAATATAAATGTAAAACGAATCACTTTTCTTTGAATATGTGGTAGTATACACATACACACAAGCGTCATTATTGTTTTTAATGGTTTAGAAGGTTAGAATGTAGATATGTTATTATCATTTATGATGTATAATAATGTTATAAATATCATATATATAATTTTAACCCATAATTATTCAATTTGAAAAAACATGTTGAGGATAAATAAATTTTATCACTCTTTGTAGATGGTATGTTGTACGTAAGCACGAGTGTGATTTACTCTTCCTATTTGATATGGTAATGGGTGTATAGTGGTTTTTTCAAAATTATAATACAATATTGGAATATTAAGGCCTCATTAGTTAAAATTTAATGATAAATATCAAAACTTTATATGAGTAGAATAGGTGAATAAAATGAAACAGAACAGTTAGGGTGATTACCTTTTATTTGAAAAGAATCATTCTTATCTCTACTAAATAGATCTTTGATAGGTCGTTTGAAAATAAAATATTATAAAATAAATATCTGATGAAGTAGATAATAATATATTTCAATGTATTTTCAACCTATATGGATTAATTTTGTGTATATACATGAGGTAGTAGGGGACCTTTTATAACCCCAGTGAGGAGAAGGTTTGAAATTTCTAAAAAATATAAAATCATAACAAGATCATTCTAGATTGAAATTACTAAAAATATAGTATAATTGAATATGTAATTATATTTTAAACATTATAATTTCCGCATTTTATTAATTATTTTTTTTATATTTTATTAAATTATATAATAAAATATAATTTTAATAATTTTTTTATTTTTATTTTTAATGTATTCATTACATTGACTTTAATAATATCATGGAAATTGTAAATCTGAAATGAGAAAATTTTAAAAAATCCAAAAAATTATACTTCAATATGAAAATTTTGTGGATCATTTAAATTATATCAAATTATTATATATAAAATATTTCAAATAACAATTATTTTCGTTTTCCATTAGTTGACATCATTTGTGTTGTGTAAGTATTTAAGGACATAATTTCATACACAAAAATAAAAAAATTACCATTACGTATATAAATATTTCACCAATAAAAATTCTATTTATTCTCTAAGATACACTCTATATTGCCCCATATTAGACTTTTATATTTATTAAAAATAATAATGCAAATTAATTGAATTTTCATGAAATAAAATATTACGATGATCATAAACTTGTCCTTATTGAAAAATAAGGTTACATAATGGAATATTCTGATGATTATAGATGATATTAACACATAAAATAATGTTTTAGAAATTTTTCAGGTTATTTAATTGGCCTTATCAATTTGTATTCCACAGAAATTCGCTGATTTAACCTTATATTGGTAATACAAATTATAATTCGTACTATTCATATAAAGATAAAATGAAATTAAAATATTTACTATATATGTAATCACAAATTATAAATATAGAATAACAACATTAAACATTCAAAATAACACTACGGATGATTTTAATATAAACAGAATAATAAACATTCCATGAAAAATAGTTTTTCCGAAAAATTTACTCAACAAAATATACCGTTTTTATACTAAAATAAAGTATATAATCCATAATAAAAACCATATTTTTATTATTTTAAATAAAAAATAACATGATAATTTTTAATTATAAGAATAATATTATTATATTCCAGTAAATACTTTTATGAAAGATATAAATTTTTTCATAGAAATTAATATTTTTTATAATTCATTGAAAAATTAATATTTTTAGAAATTTATAAAAAATTAATCTGATTAAAATTGATGAAATTATTAAAAAATGAATCAATTTTTTTAAAAAAAATCTAAATTAATCAGAAATTATATAAAAAAATTACTTTTAAAAAAAATAGTTTTGAAGATTAAATTGATTTTACAAAAAATGAAATGATTTTTAATTAATGTTTTTCAATAAATTAATAATGATTAGAAAATATCTATATCTATATATATATATTTATTATTATCATCCATACTAAAAAATAAATGAAAATTTTATAACTATAACATTTAATAAAACTATTTTAATGGTGTATCGTTATTCGTTTAAACTCGCTGTTGTATATAATGATAGTCATTATATAAATAAAACTATATAGAGAAAATTATTATCTATAGTAACATGGTTTTTAAAAACTTATAATAACATTAATTTTTTTTAATTATATCAAAATGGTTTTTGATTTGTATTATGATAGGATATATAGGATACATCTCTACAGATGGAAATATTATAAATAAACCTAATTATCTGAATGCATCATTTAAATTCGTGAATATATTAATGCCAGTATATATGTTCCATCCATTGGATAAATATTTCATGTACATCATCCCTCTATTATGATTTATTATTTATAAAATCATTCACCCACTCAAATGGTCATTTTCTATCCACCCACATCATATTTTTTAGTGGTCCACATTGTTGGAGTGAAAAATTTTCATAATATCATATTTATATTTTGAATATCCCATCTTAATTGGGAAAAATTAAATTAAGTTTTATCTTTAAAGTGACTATCCGATTTAATTACAAGAAAACAGTACTATAAATAACCCCTTGACTCCCATAGCGGATGGTATTAAATTTCAATGATGACTTCATTTCAAATGACCTTAAAATGTCCATCAATATTTATTAAGTGGTACAAGGATATGTGGGTTCTAATTTCTTTCACAAGGATAAATATGATGTATATTTTTGGGCCAGATACAAAAACCGCAATTACCAACTACATTTCAGATATTATCTAAACTCTTGAATAACTTTCTTGGTTGATTTAAACGAATGTTATATATAGTATATATTAAATAAGTAATAAAAATATAAAGGTAGAGAACCTCTGACACATTCTGACTATTACATTTATGGGATAACTCTAATATGTATTGAAAAAAATGTTGTCATATATTTATAAATTATATTTAAAATTGATGTTTACATTCAATTTTTAGAATTTTTAAAATACATCTATTCCTGATTTCAAATCAATAAAGTAGACCTTGATTTGTTAAAAAAATCATATAAATAAAATATACGGAACCTGACAAAGTATCATCTCTACCAATGTGAAATCATAAACATGATCAATATGAAGCGATAATGATCACCTAAACATAGAATGTTGTTTTTTAGATTTTCATGGTCATGTTAGACATTTATTATTTCAAGTTTCACAAAATATTCTCTTCAAAACAATCAATAACTATAATATTAACCTGAAAAAAAAGATTATATATCAATACTTAGCTCATAATATACAAATTTCCAAGCAACCATATCCTTTTCCAATCATATATCATGGATCCTAATATTAGATAATGTAGAAATTTTTATTCCAATTGATTTAACTATCATATAACTATGTAACCGATTGAATAATTTTAACTATAAAACATTGCAATGATCATATATTTTTATATTTTTTAAATAATTAATCATAAAATTAACAAAGGAAAATTATATTTAAAAAATAATATATATTTTTCCTTCAATATAGGCTCCTAGTTAATTCATAACATGTATCAAAAAATATAAAAAAATTGTCAAAAAATGACGCTCTTATAGACACACCATATGGTTTATTTTTCATTGAAACTATCATAAATCATGTGATGTGAATGATATTTTCTTGATTCTTTATACATTAAAAATAATTTATAACAATATATGGCCATATGTGAAAAAATTCTGAGAATATGTTTTTATAAAAGGTAAATAAATACCATACTAGCATAAAATAATAGATAAAACCCCATTTAATAAGGTAAAACATTATAACAAATTCATGAATTTTCAAATATCAAGTGGGATATAAAACAATCAATAAACATATAGAAATTAATAAATAGTATAAAATAATGGGATGGACAAATAAAATAAAGGAATGATTTATTAAAGAGGCATAAACATGCAATGTAACATATCTTAATATGAATGATAACATAGAAAGTTCTCACAATCATAACATAGAGAGAATAATTGAAAGAAATCATTAATCCTAAAACATAGTAAATTATTTTATTATTTACAAGAATTTAAATGGGTACAAAACCCTTTTTCAAAAATCATTGTGAAAAAAACGTTATTTACATGGATAAAAATGTTAGAAATCATATTATTTCTATTAATTGGTGAACCAAAACAAAACATATAGACATTATTATCTCCTGAGATATAAAATATATAACCTGAATTTGAGGATGATATATTCCCCCCACCAATCTTCATATATATATATATATATGTTCTCCACCTTAAATCATCTAATCATAATTTGAAAAAGAAAACATTGAAGAATAATAAAATTCATATCCACTTTAAATTTCATCACAAACCTCAATATTCATAACACGATAGACCCATGGAAAATAATCTGGAATCTAATGTTTTTTGGATAAAAATATTAAATAAAAATCATTCATGGAAAAGTAAAATATGATATTTACATATTATACATATTTCTTTTTGATTATTTAAAATAATTCCCCAAATCAATTGATCTTTTGTATATATGTAAACATCATAAAATAAATTGATGAAAAAGTATAAATTGATTTATTATAGTTTAGAATCCAAAAATTGTCTGACTTAATTTAGGGTGAATTTAATTAAATGCAATTTACATGAAAATTATTCATTTGATATTAATAAGAAAAAGGTTAAAAACCTAAAATATTTTTCATAAATAATTTTAATGTTTTTAGAATAGATGATATTATGAGTCACATTGAAATATTATGTAGTGGAATAATTTCTTTTCACATTAGTAATGTGCGGGAAGTATCAAAAAATCTAAAATATTAATTGAATCCCCAAATCCTAAAATAAGTAAAATATATAATTTTGAAAAAAAATATTGGAAATATGATTATAAAAAGAGGAATACCATAAATCAGATTCCAAATATGATCGATATAATTAGTGGGAATGAAAATATTTAAAATGTTGGAAGACAATCACTAATGAAGAATATATATTTTAATAGTAATGACATATTATTTTAGAAATTTTTTTAACATGGAATAAATTAGATGCACAAGAAGTTTACCCTATAGGGGAACAAATATATTATTTATATAAATTTTTATTGGTTGTAAGAAATGAATCGTAGAGGATTTAAGTTAATTATGATGCATTATGAATCAATGATAAAAGTTGAGTTAAAACACCTTCCAAACGTTGGTATCTTATAAATAAAGAATAAATTTAATGCGAGAACATAATATTGATTTTTAAACTTCATGGAATAAATTTTTATGGTAAAAATATATTCATTATATATTTATCACCTAAAATTAATGACATACAGTGGAAAAATAAGAAATAAAACTCATGTAGTTAAATTTGTAATGATAAACCCATTAAATTTCTAATTTAATTTATCTAAACTACATGAATATGCAATCTGGAATAATAAATATATTATTCATCTAATTGATAACAATAATTTTATTTATTACCTTTTATATATATAACTCTTAATAATTTATTTTTAAAATAATCGTATGATAGATATATTTTTTAACAATTTTTTGTTTGTAACATTAATCATTTTTATCATTTATCTATGATGTTGATTTAATAATATAATTTTTTATAGAATGACCATAATTCATAGAAAAACTTATATCTCAAATTGATCAATAAAGATATTTATAATAATTATTATATAATTTTATTAGTGTTTTATTTATGTAGTGTTAATGTGAAACTTTTTTATATTTTTTCAGTAATATTATAGAAAAAATATGTTATATTTATAAAAAGAAAAATACAAAATTTAACATTCCCTAACAAACAAAAACATTTTTTTACATTTATATTCAAAATAATATTGTTATTTTATATTCTTTTGTCTTCCAAGATAGTGTTTTATGGTAATTTTCATGTGTGTTCTTAGAGTGATCCAAACATTACTATATTATTAGTAATCAAATATTATGTTTATAAAAGTAACTAATTTTTTAATAACACGATTATTGTAAAATAATAATTTTTTATTTAAATGTTTTTAGAGTAGTCGATCTTATTATATGATTTTTTTATAAATAATATGCATATAATATCAGAATGGATATGTTATTTTTTTGAGGTTGTAGTCCACAAATTCCATGAATAATATTTATGTGTTGATTAAATGGTGGAATGGAATAAATTTTGATCATCCATTAATTTTATATAATTTCATAATTGTAATAACATAATATCAATTAAGTTAGTTTGGATTGGGGTGGTTAATAAAGACTATATGGAAGAAGAACTAATGAGATGTTAGAGACATATATTAGTGAAATTATTGTTCGCTAAGAAGCCTCCTTGATTATAAAAATGATAGGGAAATCCTAAAAAATCTATTGGTAAAATAAATATATTGGGGGTTTATTGTTGGAAAAACATAAAATTTTAAATTTTCTATTTGAAGAAATAAGGGTGGCATGAATACATTGCTGTGTTCAACATTTAAGTTAATAAATGGGAAACTTTTATAGTAAAAATAACATTTTTATAATGTAATGTATCTATTATAGGGATAAATATTCAAAAATATCACAAATAAATGTTTATTGATCATATTGTCATATTATACACAAATTTATTTAACAATGGAGATAGATTTAATGATTTTTTATTTTTTACTTCGTTCTATATTTTGCCCTATTTTATTATTTGGTAATAAATTTTTAAGCATCGTATTTAAAATTAATGATCCAAATTTAAAAATAAAATATTACATAAATTTTAAATTATTATTTAAAATTATAAAATAATTTTTTATATACTTATTATAAGGACGTGAAATATTACTTTTAGATGAAATGCACCTAAAATGTAGAAATATGTTTTAGAACATTAGTGTTTTTATGATTACAATATATGGGGTTGTTTAATATTTTTACTCCTATAAATGTCCCAGGAGTTTATAATTTTATTAGTGATATAAAAATTTTATACTAAATTAAAATCAATCAATAGGATAATTTAACCGAAAAATTTTATTATTGAATTAAAACTCCAAAAAATATTTGTAAATTAGAATAAATTTTTACCACTTTTTTAAAAATTTAAAATTCATTTTTTAAAGTCGAGAAATTTGAAAATTAATACAATTAAGCATTAAAATGTTCACTAAATTTTTTTCAACTTCATAGATACATATAAGTTTATATCATATAAAATATTTTAATAATATATATTTATTCTTATTTGGATAAAAATAAGTTATTTTAAAATAATTCGTTCAAATATATTAATGAAATGATACAACCAAAAATATTGATTATTTATTCAAATTAAAATTTGAAAATAATATAGTATCACATAATAAATAAAATGAAAATTACTTAAATATATAAAAAATTCATAACATGTTAGGTATTACTAATTTCATTTAATATCAATTACTAAGTATAATGGTGTTAATACATCATTATTGTCAACAATTTTATAATAATATAATATGTTTTTGTTTAAATAAATCTCAAAATGATCCAATTTGAAAAAGTATCATTAATTAAATAATTGATATTATAAATCTATCAACGGAATATTAAAAAATCCATTTTTCTAATAAATAAATTTGATAAATATGCTGTCAAATTAATAGAAACATGATTACATCATCATCAATACATGTTACATTGTCCAAAAAACAATCATCTATGATATAAATCTATATTAAGCTACAGTGAAAGCTTCACGTTTTGACAATTCTAAATTAGATCTCAAAATGTAATTTCCATTTACATGAAATTAACACACGTATTATTGTTATCATTACAATAATGCTACATTTTGTCATTGTGTAGGTCTTGGGAAATTCTTATTGAAGACACATGATTACAAATCTCATTAAAATTATTATTATATAACAAATTTCCATTACCCAGTGAAATTTCATTGCATTTAGTTGATAGAACTGAAAAAATGGTGTATTCATTTATATCAAACTAATGTAACATATGTTTTATCATAATATATTTAAATAATTTTATTTTAATCAATGAATGATTTTTTATTTATTCATTTCATTTAAAACCAGATGAAAATGTTATATCTATATATTTAAAATGCATAGTTAAATTGTGATTCATTACATGCTACCCCAAAAAATAATGTCACCTAAATATTTTAATTAATCCAAAAAATATTAAAATTAATTGTTTCAATATAATAGATATACCTCTATATTTAATTTCATTTGGTTTGGTATCCTCATTATCCTTTTTATGACTATAAAAATTATCATTTCCCAAATAATATAAAAATAACTAATGTGTATTATTAATTTAACCACTAATTCTAGTTAACCACAATATAATTTTGATTATTTTTTATCCTTATTTTTTGGGTATCCTTTCATGATTTTTTTCTCAAGGGTTTATTTTGAAATTTTATTTTCCTATAGTGGAAATTAGTATGCACTCTATGTTACGAGAGAAAATCCAATCATAATATGACATAAAATTTTACTGTTGGTTTATAACAATATTTTAAAAGAATATTATTCCTATAAAGATTTATTACAGAGGAGATTTATATTTTCAATATGAAAATCTATCAACTAATGGTTATTATTAAATATTCAATACATAGTGATTAAGATGGTTATTTGATGTTTATAGCAAACAATGTAACTAGGATGACCAATGTATAAATATAACCCTCATTTTTCTTGAGTGGCTGATTAATTCTCCTCATTTCATATCATTTATTTACTAGTACCATAGTTTTGGTTTCAAATTATTTCTATTTTCTTAGAAGATGATGGTGTATATCATATTTATTAACTATTGGATGAGTACATTGACATGGAAAATATTTACGTTTATTATATTTATGTAATCTTATGATTTGTATAGCCTATAGATAAAATTTATTTCCCTTCACAATTTACACTGAGCACATCACTTTTCCAAAATAACTATATTCTCTATGATATCTATTTCCACACATTTTTCCATATTGTTTTGTAATAAATTTAACATTCAATCCATTATCATCTTTGTGACAAAAACATCCCTCAGAAATTGTCATTATTTTATTTGGTGCTATTACTAATTAAATTTTTTATCAATTTTTATCATGATAATTGATAACCTGTATAACAAAATCCTTAGTTTTCCCAATTCAGTTATTATATTATTATATCTCTCACTAGGAAAAAATTCTCATTGTACATAGAATCCACTAATATAGAAATTACACAAGGATTTTGTTATTACTAAATAAAAAAATGAGTTATTCTTATGTGATGAACAATTAACACCATTGAAAAATTATTATAACAGAATTACATGAAAAAATCGCACCAAAAGGTATCAATAATAGATATTATTATATTTAGATTATGTTAAACACAAACACAATTATTTAAAAATAGGGTTCTTTTTATTGAATCACCTATACACCTAAAACTAATTGTAAAAAATAAGAAACTATGAATAATATATTTCTTTAATGTAATGTGATTAAGAATATAATATTCCACATGACTGTCATTCAAGGATTTTTTAAGATCCCCACAAGACATGAATCATAATGAATACCGAGATGATACTGAGATATCCTTTTTATGTGAGATTACTAGTTATGAAAACATTACAAAAACATCACCAAATTTGTAGTATCCTATTACTGATGTAACTGTATGTTTATCCAAAAAATAAATACATTACCAAAACATCATATTTTCCTCTGAAATATGTATATATCTCTTCCTCTAATATATATTTTTCATGAATGTTAAATTATTCTAATGGATAAAATATTTAATATTTTTAAAAAAATCTAAATGGTTATTTACAGTATTAATGTTATGATCAACAATAACATATCACCCCTTAATGAAATTTACATCAACAACTATTAACATCGTAATATAAAATGTTTTAGAAACCTTCTCTCATACAAAATATAATTCCCAATTTACCAAGTGTCATAAAATAACACTACATTATGAAATACTTAATTATAATAAATTCTTGCAATCATTTTGGATTTTTTTAGATAATTAAGAAAATAAATTATCTTAAAAACAATCTTTTTTTCTATAAATTGATATTTCTCCAACAATATATGACAAAACCGAATCACTAGAAATTATTCAAAAAATTCCAAAAAATAATACATAATAAATAATATTATAGAAAATCCATAAATATTAAATGTAGTCATAACAAGTAGAAATGGAAATATATGAATGGGGTGAGATCAGAGGCCCAATATGTGAAATCACAATATTTGAAAATAGATGATCACGAGGGATAATAAGATGGGATGAAGTTTATAATAAAGATATATAACAATTTTTTCCCTACAACGAATGAATCAAAAATGATTTAATGAGGTAGAATACAATAAAATATCATTAAATTACTAAATATCAAAGATGGAAAATATCATAAATGTATTATGTGATAAAAATAATCTTATATCATAGAGGATACCATTAAGGAGATTTATATTATACAAAATGTTCTTTCACATGGAATGTAAAATACCCAAAAAAGGAAAATCAACTTGGTATATTCCAACAATCATATGATCAAGAATCTAAATGATAAAACATATTATTACCATTCCTGTTTGATTATTTCCAGACATTTTAATGAGATCGAACATATTATTCACAAAAATTATTGATTTTTTTTACATAACATACAATCCCATGAGATATTAAACAAGCCCAATTCATTCAATGGTGTCAAAATACCATATACATCATCATTCATAAAAATGAGTTTCGTAGAAAATAAATAATTTATATTATATAATTTCTCCAAAAAATAAAATTTGTATCATGTCATTTTAAATGGAATCACTTAACTAAAAATAATAGTACCCATCAACAATAATAACATGATATACACCTAAAATATATTTTTTTATTAAATGATAATAATTAAATTTCTAGTCAAGTAACCTTTAAAAAAGATAATAGTGGATATGGAATTTAGAACACATATAAAAAGATATAAAATTAATTAAATAATTAAACTAATTAATCTATTTATGTAATATATGTGAAAAACATTAATCAATTGAAGATAATATAGAGTGTTAATAGTGGGAATACATTTGCAATCTTCTGGAAAATGAGTCCTTAAGATACAAAATTTAGACCAGCGGTTTTTGAAATCGATAATAGATGAAGTAGTATAATATTTGATGATTTAATGGTGAAACATGATGGTATAAATGATAAATGATATGGTGTAAGAGATCCCATTTTATAAATATAGAAAAATGATTTTTTTTTAAAAATATCTAGTCCTTTATAAAAACCTGACACAATTTAAATGTATAATGAACGAAATTTGGTCAATAATGGATTTTATGAAATTTTTACTACTTGAAAACTGGGTTACAACCACATTTTTCCAAAACTATGGCTCTAGGTTTTTATATGAAGGCTATATCCACAGTTTTACATAAAAATTTGGCTATAAGGTATTATTTCGAAGGCTATAGCCTTGGTTTCAATAAATTGTGTCTATAAGAATTTTTTCGATTGATATAGCCAAGATATGGGCCAATCATGCTTATAGGTGCATTTTACCTAGGCTATAACACCAGTTTCGGTAAAATCGTGAATACGTGGACTTTTTCCAAGTGATATAGCCATGGTATTGGAAAAATGCGGCAATAAAGATTAATTATATGGTCTATAGCCACAATTTTGGTAAAACTGTGGCGGCAAAATATTTTTTTCCGTGTCTATAGACATAGTTTGTGTAAAACCGTGACTATAGAGAGGTATTTCATTTTATATATCCAAGGTTTCTCATAACTATGGCAATATATCTCCAACCCTTGCATGGGGAATAAAATTAACTGGCGAAAAAATGTAGAAAAGGGTTATAGCCTCATTTTATTTGGTATAGCCATGGGTTTTAACAATATATATAATAAAATATATTTATATATACCACAATGGATAGATGGTGTAGTGTAATGGTGGTTGGTGCACATAAAAGTGTTATATAGATCGAATATGGGAGGAGGTATTTTATGTTTTGGCTATATCCACGATTTACATGGGCTATATCCACGGTAGAAAACCATGGCTATAGTGTAGTTTCCATAGTGGGAAATCGTGGATATATCCCAACTGCCACTGTAGATACCTGTAGGGGATATAGTCATTCTTTTCATCCATGTATATTGACATATAAAAATCTTCAAATATCTTTTATTAATAGACATGCAAATACTTGCAACGACCAGCTAGAACTGTGGCTATATCTTATAGTCATGACTCTGACCCCAATATCAATGGTTTTTCAGCATTGCTATAACACAAATTTATAGTAGAGTTTATGCTCTGTAATTATAAAGACTCCATCCCAATCTGATCGAATCTGATGCCTGGAATAATAACATTGGTAATATGAAAAAGATATAACATACAATAAGAAGAAATAGTTTAGTAGATTTGGAAAACTAAATACGAATAGAATCACTACAGAATGACATGAATGTAATAACAACACAAGAACACCATTTGAAACACCAATAAATACTATATTTTCCATACAATACATTCATAATATAAATCACTACATTATATGGAAAACATATAATAAATAAATGAGATTAGATTCTCTATAAGGGTAATAAATACAACAAAAACTCTCTTAAATAAATATAAATTACTAGCTATGATAAATAACGAAAAATACATGACATTAGAAAACATTATTGACCATAATATAGAATTAATAAAACCCAAATAAATAATTATATAAATAATCATATAATATAGAAACATAACATGAATATTCTAATAGTTGAATAATCACATTGATTATTAACTAAAAATATCATAATGATTGAATTAATAATAAAGGGCACCATAAAATACCATCAAGGATATAGAAAAGACCCTAAAATGGGTACGAATTCCCCCAATAATAAAAATATTTTATCTCATGAGACTTAAAGAGGAAACAAGATGCTATATCCGGAACCACCTATCACTTACAATGTCCGTTGTATTCCTCATATGAAAAGGATAAAACATAACATTAAAATTCATATTTATAAAAAGTATACAAAATCTAAATACTTTAACCATAAAACAGAAATAGAAAATCCATAGAAGAACTAAATAAAAACCCTTTGTGAAAATATTTTATAATGTATCATTATGTATAAACCTCTATCAATAATGAAATACAACAATGGGTATTAAATTATATTAAAATACTCTGAATACTTATTAATAAATTCATTATAGAAATACCCTCATTACTTTTTAATGAAGTGTTGCTTTGGAAAATCATATGTATAAAATAATATTTTAGTCATAATTATCTAATAAAAATACATGGGAAAAGCTGTTTTATTTATGGTACAAATTATGATAAAATAAAGTGAAAAAAATGCAATCATAGTCTTTTGAAATGAGAATCTTTTTTATGGTTTATGTTAAAATATAAAATAGTGCTTATTGAGGATATAGAATAATTGTTTTAATAAAACCTGAAAATAACTAAAATATTTTTCCATGATAAAAAATGTGATATTAGGAAAATATTGGTTCTTTATAATTGCTTATGATGAGAAAAAGAAAATGGGTTAAAAATATGGAAGTACACTTTAATCGGTCTTGATAATCAACATGAATTGAAAATTGAACAAAATAAATCTTGTATTTACCCAAAAAAAAAGATTATACGATTTGAGCACCTCATTTTGTTACAAATTCCTAAAAAATAGATGAATTATATAAAATTAATGAATAATTGCATTGGTATAAAGATATTTAATTAATAAATTCAATAAAAAGTTGATGTTTAGGGAGAATCCCTTACCTTATCAATGAAATCAGTCAACACTAAAATTTAGCATCCTCGATAACGAAATTACATTAATTGGAAATTTATTTTAAAACTTATTCTAAAATGAATTGACTTATTATAATCTAATTAAATTTATTAATGGACTTTTTTTGAGTAATAGATTTCAATTTTGTCATTCAGAATAGTCTGTTTCCTTTGTTTACATGATTGGATCACTTCAATATATATATGAAAGATCATGTGAAATAGTAATTGTTATCCAAAATATAACGCATTTGTTATTAATTAACATAAAAAATATTTAGTTGTCATATATATATCATTTTATTAATGATGTTTGAATTATTAATTAGATAAAACCTCAATGATAACCATTTGAATAATTTTATAATTTTATCTATCATCACACAATAGTTAATTTATTAATTAATATTTGGGTTTTTACAGGTTTTAGAACACTAAATAATTGGTATTGTACATAATATAATCTTATTTGAAAGTAGTAATTTTTTTATTACTGTCCATGATGTAGTATTATAAAATGAAAGAACCATCATCCATGAAGGTCGTGAATTGACACCATATATACAATGATTTATTTTTTAGAATGTAGAAGGGGAAAAGAATATAAAATAACCAATATTTTCACTTAATAATAATTATGTTATATTATATATATGTTGTTGGAGTTATCATGGTTGTTATTATATTGATGTTAATTAATGAATTATAAAGGAAATGAAATTTAATTAAATTTATATAATCAATAGAGGATTTTACCACTTCAATTCCTCTCACTGAGAACCTCCATGATAAAATTTTAAATAGAGTTTTGGGTGAGACTAGAAAGACCAGAACATGTAATGATTTATGTGAAAGGGATTTGATATAAATTGGACTATATTCATGGATGTGGAGGTGTGATGAAAATGGGTAGTAATTGTAATGTTGAATATGTGTGTTTTATGATTATTATTTTTTATTATTATGCTTCATGAAAATGAATATTTTTTATTCTAGGACTACATACAGTAAATATAGAAGGATATATAGATATTATATTCATTACATTAAAAATGAAGCATAAAATATTGTATTTATCATATAATTCTTATATAATGTAAAATATAGTATTTCATATTCAAAAAAAATTAAACAAAATTTGAAAATTCCAAAAATATTAAATCTAACCATATTAATATGTGTAGAAATCAAAAATAGAATCAATTTAATGAAAATAAATCTTTGAATAAAAGATATTTTAATTTTTAATGAAAATCATCATTTTACAAAGAAATACATATTGTTAAATTATATCATATTTTATTAAACATTGAGAAAATAATTATGGTGTTAGATAATCATATTATAATACCAAGAGTACGAAAAATTAATTTATGAATCAATTTTATAAAAATTAGATTTATTTTAAAAAATATATAAATTATTTATAGAGTTTTAAATAAATATTTACTCGTTAAAAATATACCAACATATAATTTATCATTATTAAAACATTTAATTACATATACCATGATATAACAATGTCATATTTTAATTCATAAGGTAAAAATAATAATTTATACATTCATAGGATAATTTATAATTATATTTTTCATATTATTATTTAAACCATCATGATTAATATTATATTACAGTTTTAAACTTGATGTTTTGTGAAGCATAAACTATCGAATATATTAAATTTTGAATCAGGCATAACGTACCATTAAGGGGTGTTACATTCATTCCTACTTCAAAACATTTGATCCTCATAATTTCCAAAATGTAACATCATAAAACAATTTGTGTGGTTCTTCATAATAAATTTATCATGTTAACCAAACACATCATCAAATTAATGAATTCGTTCAAGTACCTTTACCAGTCGAGTCGTCATAATACAAAACAACTACTCTGTATTATCCTTAATTTCGATAGGCACTTCATATTAGGAAAAATAATGACACAATTATACTCATCTTTACATGAGAAAAAGGGATGGGACTCGAATTGACTCTCTTAACAATGTGACTTGGATGAAATTATATGCATTCTAATGGTATGGTGGCATCACCAAATGATAAAGCACAACTATTTTTCTATTTAAATTTCATAAAGGCAAATATAATTGTGGTCTATTGTTCCAATCTTTAAAAATCTTATAACACACTTTCCTGGGAATACTTTCATGAAAACATGATCTCCCACTGGAAAATTAAAATTACTCATTTAGTTATGGAAATATTATTTTTTTCAAAATTAATCTACATTGGTATGGGTTAGAATAGTAATTATTGTTCCCTTTGTTTCCTCCATATTATCTCGGCATAGAAGCATCCTTTAACTAACTTCATCCCCTAAAATTTTCTATGCCATCTATTCCCATACAATGCATTCTATTCGTCCATTTTAAGATATGAATGGGAACAATTTTTTAGGGAAACTGATCCAATGGTAATTACTAATCCCAAATTTATTGAGAGTCAATTTTGTATTATATCAACATTTATTCTAATGTTGGTATAGTCCTATTATAATTCCCATCATTTTGATGGTGATATGAATTATTTAAATGAGTTTCAGTCTAAATTATTATGGTGGCATATCAAGAGTGTAATTGTAAATAGTGTATCATTATTATAAAAAATTGAAATAGGTTCTCTATTAAGTCTCATAACATATATATAATAGGTTCGGGCAAGGATTTCCATGATGGTGTGGTTTTACAAGCATTGAGATTTTTAATGAATGAACACATCGAACTCACCACACATACCTCCAACAATTTCTATCATTTCCACCATTACCCATGCTATAGTTGTGCCTCGATCGACTACACTGCCTCCCCCTATCACATTCAACCCTAGTTCCTCATAAGTTATTTCTGTTCGTTCCTCCACAATAATGTAGGGGGCTCGATCCCTACTCATAAGAGTCTCTCCATCAAGATTTATCTCTGTTGGAAGTGCTTACCAAGGCTCTCTCCAAGAATCATGTAGATTTACCCCTTCATGCTAGTTTCACAGTTGGAGGGTTTTATTCCATTAATGGTAATCATGTTAGAATTCTTATTTGGGGCCTCAAAGTGTCATCATTGGACCCTGGTGTCCAGGTTTTCTGCAGATCTGCCTCCTCTCTCCTCATTTCAATGTTTCATCGGGTTGTGGTATCGGGTACCCCAACTCATTTTTCCTCTCTAAACCACAAGCATTTTTGTTTTCGTTGGATATATGGTGGACATCAACTCTTCATGGTACAATGCCCCTAGTGTAATGGGTATATGGAGGTTTTCCATGATGATGTGGGATATGGAGGTTCATAAGGGAAGGGACTCATTGAGTGAACCAGTGTGGATTTCCTTGTTGGGACTTCCCCTTCCCTTCTAGACCGATTCTCTTCTTCGAAATATTGGTGATTCCCCCAGATGTTTCTGGTGTGTGGATTATTGGACACTCCATATGGAGGAAACATCCTTGGTAAAAAATTGTATGGACATGTAACTATCATATCCCATTCCAAATAATATTTAGATGTGTGTTTAGGACTATTTTACTGGGTGAAAGGATATTTTTATCCATTGCTACCAAGGTTCTTCTCCATTATCCACCGCCAAGGTCATTCGCTTCCATTTTGAAAGAGGAAATGATAAAAGGTAGTCATGATGCTTTATTTTATTCTTCCCTATGGTAGATCTTTAAGATCTGGTGCATCCATGTCTGGAGTGGATCGGGCTGAGGTGTCAATGACACCTACAAATACCCCTTTAGTTGATCCCTAGATCGAACATATTGGTGATCTTGATGGGTTTCATTTGGTCATGTTTCCATCTCCTCCTCTGGTTATTTCTGTGAAGTCCCATACAATTTTGTGGTTATTTTCAAGGTCTTGGGGTTTTCTAGGTGGAATGGTCTCTTCTAGGCATGCTTCAAATTCTAGCAGCTTGCAGTTGGTATGGCTCTTCATCGTCTCTCTTGAAGACCCCCATCTCCCCCTGCAGTTGGATCTTTTGTCAGTGTATCCTCTTACCCCAATGAGGAATCTCTAGATCACCCTAATGATGTTTTCCAATCTCGTTAATGGATATACATCAACCTAACTAATCCCTTTTGAGCCCTGATCCAGTTCTTGATTGAAGATACACATGAGGTTTCCCCTGATTTCCAACTGCGGAGACCCCCATTGTCTAGAATCTTCTAGTTCATGGTCTTCATGGTGTCCTTCGGGATATCATTTTCTTCCACTCCTAATCATCATCATCCCTCTAATTTGGACATTGTTTGTGGGTGGACCCAATTATAAACGTGGCATCATAGCTAGTATCCACATTAATGAAAAGGGTTGTCTCTATCTAGGTAAAAAATCAGGCCTTCCCTTTCCGAATGTTTACCCTTGCCATATAGAAAGACCCTGGCATGAGAGCCCAGGTGAAAACTGATTTCATTGTCAATTATGTTCGGCCAAAATGATTTCTGTCATTGTTGTGTTAGAACCCAAACAAGGAAAAGGAAAAATTTAAAAGTTTTCCCACAATAACAGAATGTCAGGTTCCTAGAAAGATAATTATTAATGTCACCTTATTTTGATCATATTGAATTCAGATTTCAGTGTGTATTTAGTTCTGTCCTCAGATCGGTTTATCATTACATAGAACAAGGTTGGGATACATTCCTTCTACCTTTCTATTGTGTATTATAGCATCAACATCCTTGATCTTTCCCAGTTGTGATTCGATCTTTAGTCATACAATCATGGTAGTTCTCCCTGGTTTATAAGGGATATTTCAATGTGACAGTGGATCCTAATGAGAATAAAGAAATTAACTCTTTTCCTCTCTATTCTAGTACAGATTTTACCCAAATCTGGTCGCATACGAGGCGACTAGATATGGGATACTCAGGGTTGTGTTTCTCCTAGTGTAATAACCATTAGCGCACTCATCACACATAGAGTTGACTGGTTCTCTGATATATGAAACCCCTCATATAATTAGGCTCTTGGAAATATGGGGAAATATATGTTTCAAAATCTATAAGATACAAGATACAAAATAACCTAACCAGGAGATGACCCAAAGAAATTATCTTTTCATCAGAACCCCCACAACATTGTTTTACTAATGGGGTCTATAGTGACCCTAATACATGTGAAAATATTGTCAAGAAGCTTCCATTTATGGCTGATAAATTAGTGGTGTCTCTCTTAGGAGTACAAAATTATATATTCCTCATAAAATAATAATTGTATCTAGATGACATGCATTTTCTCTTCTATCCCCCGTGCACTTCTCAGTTCATCTTTTGAAGAGATTTCTGAGATGAGTGTGTACATAACATTTTCCTTAATCATTAGACAAGTATCTTCCACCTAAATGAAAAATTATTTCATTAATATATGTTCGATGACCATGTTCAACTAATGGGATAGATTCATCGTCAAATCAAATATGAATCCCTTCATTCTATATGATGACCGAAATCAGAGAGGCAATAAATGATCTCCATTTAACCTAGATCAATGCATTTCATAACATGTGACATATCATTATTGATGCCCTACATATTAAACATCATTGTAGATGGGGGGATATGGATACATAATTTTCACCTCATCCCCATTCAACAGAACATAGTTGAAATAGAATATTGTGGTGACATTATTAAAAGGAGGCGATCCAAAAAACCCATTTTACAAAATGTTGGCATACTCAGCAAGAACAATTCTTCAGTATGTTAAAAAAGAATTTGGACCCAATAGAATGATACATTGAAGAACACATAAACCATGAAACTGAAAAAATTCAGGTAGCTTCTCTCCAAATGAAATCCAATCATTAATCACCATTAATATATTTACAGATGAATAGTTCATCTGCAGACTCTGCATTTTATCTAACTCAAACTCTACTTGGGATGCACAAAATAATGATAGTGGTGACAATAGAATTAGTTTCTACAAATAAAGGATCATCCCCATCTAGTATCTAATGGAGATTTTTGAACACAAGTTACCCATATATGACTGGAAAACCATGATTGGGGCATAAGAAAAAGTGATTTAGGGAAACCCTATATTGTAGGGAAAGGACAGTTTTTACCTCAACAACTACCTAGAGTGAAATCAATATTTTCCTATTTTTGGAGGGGTGTATGTATAGAGGTATCCCAGTTCTTCCCATCACATGTCCCATTCACTAAATGGTAGATATCTGATTAGGCTATGTATGGGTCTTTATATGTTCTTATTATCTATGAAGGTAGATGGGTGTCCGGAAAGGGAAGGTAGAGGTCCATCAGATATTGTAGGCAACACTCCCATCATTTAATAATCGACATAATGCGAAAAATTCATTATGCATCATTGAACATACTCTATGTCAATATTATAAAGAACAAAAGAATAATGAGAATATAAAATTTAAAGGCAAGGATGGTTCTTCCCATAATACGAATCACATCGATAATTATTCTATGCTCAATTAAAATTTGGGAATTTTCCAAAAATAAGGATCTCCCTTAAAAAGTCACTTATTTACTTATAGAATATCTTCTAAAGAAAAAAACTCCTTTACGAATAGCTTTAACTACTAGAAGATGATGATTCCTTTACGCTTGACGAATAATTATCTTGGTATTATTATGAAATGAAATAGTTGGGGAGAGTCAATGTTGTGTTTTTCTGAGAAATAATTCCTTTCAAATATGATTCTTGGGTTAGTGAATCAATACATAAATCAAACAAGGGCACCTCATCCAATAGTTTTAATCCAAGCCATGTATGTAAGCCCCAAAAATCACCTAATACCATGTTGGAACAAATTTTTTACAAGGATGAAATCATATATTGAAAATGATATTTCATTCCATTATTGATACCACCAGAATAGGATTAGAAAAATAATCAAACGATGTCTCTATTTGGCTATACACCTCAAATAATGAAAAAACGAGAAAGCAATGAACTGCCCATTTCCACACCATTCTAAGAACTTGTAAAAAAAATTAAATAATGGAATATCAATATACTAATTTAATTTAATACAATATTGGAATCCATAGATGAGTGGTATTTACTAGATAATCTAAAATAGAAATCCTACCCTGATTTGATAAGTTACACCCACAACCTCAAATAATAAAGATTCCTACGTTTCCAATATTCAAATAGATTAGGTGACCCCTAACAACATCATACACACTTAGAATATCATTTTGGTCCCAATATGTGAAATCCTAAGAATCATGAAGTTGTGGAACACACATGATTCTTACCAATTCTCTATGGGAAAGCCTTCACATGGTATACTAGCTTTCATCATCACTCGATCACAAGAAGGGAAGGTATATGTCAATAATTTTTCTTTTAGTTTAGCTCATTGCATCAAAAGATAAAAATAAAATACATCTTGAATAGAATATATCAATAACACATTATATTCATAAATATAATTGCAATATAGAAGGAGATGATCTTCTCCCTGATTAGACTTATTCTTTGGGATGGTATGATCTCTCATTATAATGATAAACATTATGATGAACTATGAACACCACTCATCCATGTGATGTATATGTATGGTTTCTATGATATACCTATAACAGACCAAATAATGGATGTATCCATACAATAGTCTATGTTAATGTCCATAGTAAACCCACTAGTACTAGGAAAATGTTTGCGAAGGTAGAGGATACATCCATTACACTTAACCACCCATTAATTCCTACTCCAAACCCCACCCATGAATGGTATTTCACATCACCCCATTGGCATCGATAGTGACCCCCACATAGATAGTACAAGAAGTGGGGAATGAGATGAAACCATTTTAAGGAATGAAGGAATAATATTTAATAAATCTAAGATGATCAAAATTTTGGATGGTATACAGCTACTATGGACCATGTTTTCTCTGATTAATGGATAAAACTGATGAGGTGGGTCTCGATGATCGAGAATATTATTTCCAATATCACTAGGTACTAGGGAACACCATTAAACAAATTTTTTCCTTTATTGGTCTCCTATAAAAAATATTACATTTTTGGAATGTGAAACTCATACCGACACAATGATTGTTGGTGTATGTCTCCACCACTTCCCTTAAGGAAAAAGATCAGTGGAAATTTGTTTCATGAATAAGGGAACAGATGAATTATAGTTTTATATTTTGAATAAAATCAACAGGGCTCATGGAAATATCTATGTACAGATGAAACAACCAACTTTTCATCAATCTCATTCTACTCCAACACATCTTTCATCATCATCCCAACAAACCACAGGAATATTAGATTTCAAAAAGAACCCTGAAAAAATTAAAAGGAATAAGTGAAAGAGGATGATCATGTATAATCTCCAATGTTATATTTTTACATCATAGATTTTATTCAATCGTATATAAAATACTTGAATTTCTCTACGAAATTGTGTCACTAGAAATAGTCATTCGGGTATAGTACTCATTGGTAGAGGAGTACATTTTTTTATTTCATTAATGTTATCCATTTAAGGGATAACATCTATAAAAATAAGTATGAATAAGAACCTATGCCATCTATATTTGAAATGGGAACCAAATGAAAAGTTTGTATGAGTAACGATCACTAGGGAAGACACAAGCATGGATTGAACACAAATTATGGGCACACTCATACTCAGAATTTCAATGTTTCCTGATCTCATTGAAGAGAACTTCAATATGTATTACTTGACCAGGAGAATCCATCTGCACTGGATAGATGAAACTCTGACATGATCACTAAGTAATATGATTCAAGAGTGTAACATGACTCATATCTACCTCAGAGATAATATAGACCTACACAAAATGACCTAGAAAGTACAAGACCATGTTCAGTTCATGTCCCAAGGGATGATCCTTATTAATAAGATAATTATTCTCCTAAAAAACTTGTGATGGAACAATACCATTCATCGATGAAAATGCTTTCAATTCAGAGGTTTGACATCCTCAAAAAGTTATCCTCAATACTGTCCAATATATCAATCCTTGATGATCATAGTTTATCAAAATAATTTTGGTAAGCACTCGTATAGGAAATATTATGTCCCAAGGTGTTCAAAGTTGAATTACAGACTGATTAGTTCTATAAAAAACTGAATAATTCATTGTAATAGAACGTATTCATCTCCATCATAAATCATGAGGATTTAGTGTTTGTATAAGGGATCATCTGACCCTTATATATATGTCAAACCAGATTTATACTATCGATTCCCAAAACGTATTCATTAATAATGGATCTATATTTAATCACATTTCCATAAGAACACTTAAAACCCATTTAAATGATGAAAATTACCTAATTCCTTCCCCTATAATAGTAACATGCTATTAAAAATGTTATAAGTAGTCATTAGGCACAATCATGCTCAAATGAAAATTTGGTGACCTTAGAGACGAATCGAAAATCATGGTGGTACAGTAATAACTGACCTTCATCATCATTCTAGAAAGGACATGACCTCAAGAAACACACATCAATACCCTCCTCATTCCATAAATACATCAAATATTACATCGCTAGAAGAAAATTGGCTTTTGTAATAAAATAAGTCCACATTATAATCCTATGAGTAATAATATATTGACACAATATTCATCCAAGATAATGGGAAAAAACCCCTAGTTGATGGTTCTAAATTTATCACCATTATGAACTGTCTACAAAAAGTCTTATATGAACCATTTAGAAAGTTATTTGAACAATGTGTTATATATATAAACTATAAATAGCATATGATCCAATATTCAGAATCATATTTAGAAATATTCATGATTCAAGTCATGGAGACCAAGTGGAGAAATGTTGAAATGTTAACTAACTCCAAAAAGTCAGTGAATGATAATATTAAAATGAATTCATTTATCCATTAAATCTCTCAGAAATCTCTACCTCACCAACTGAGGAAAATGTTATTGTATTTTCCCCCTAAAAGGATGAAGACACTATTCTATTCCTTTCACCTTCCTCTATAGAGTTATAAATAAATCCCCCACCATCTTCTAGGATATAGTATGTTATTCCATCTTTTTAATTACATGATATCATCTCCTACCCCAACAATATATAACATATTATAATAATTATTTCCCCATTAGGGAAATATGTAGATGATTAAGATGATTAATAGGATGATGTGGAAGAAGAAATCAAGGGAATCACATCCATCATTTGGGGAGGTCATCTATACTATAATATATGATATCATGGAAATAAATATTAGTATAGAAGAAGATCCATAACCCACCATGATTAGTGATTCAATGTCTATAAATTAGAAAAAAAACATATATCATATAATAAACATATCTTGAGTATATATTTAATTCAAACTACACATATCATCACTGCCTTGACTATATGTTGGCCACTCAAAACATGGGCCAGCCAGAAGACCATTGATTCTATAATGAATAATCGATAGAGACACACATGGCACATACTACCAAAATAGTGGACGAATATGATAGTATCATCAAATATATCATCATATGGGAGGTCCTATGTAATAATGTTTTGGGAAAAATTGTCCCATTAAAAACGATGAACCAAAAAATCAGATTCTACATTGAATTTAGTAATCTTAACTAGAATGAACCAAAAGATCATGTCACATTTCTGACCATGAAACTAGTCATCGGTGAATGTTTCAGATACAAGGATATATAATTATTGGATTGATATTTGTGATATAAACAAATATGAATGGCCTATGAATATGAATATTTCATTTCCTTAAAGGAACCCCAAGGAGAGTCTTGAAATCAATTCATTCATTTTTTATAGAATAATTTCATACCAACATACCAACATTTCAATCACTTATTAAACCCCTATATGGAAATTATTATTGAATTCTATATTGATTACCTGGTGGTTAAATCCCAAAAGCTCATGAAAAACCTAGACGATATTGTATCCAACATCCTCAAACTATGACAACATAGTCCAAAAATGGACACCATGAAATTAGTTTTTGGTGGTACCATAGAAACATTTATAATTTACATCATACACCATATTGGAATATATATTGACCTACATAAGAGAAAGTATATCTTATGAATGTTACATCTTCTCAAAAACCAAATGATAATAACTTTTAAAGGAAACATAGCCTATTTCAATATCTACATATACAACCATTCCGGTAAATTTTTTCCATTCACAATTTTACAAAATTGATTACTTGTCACTGAAATTATTATTATCATTTAGTATTCAATAGTCTCAAGATATTCTATTTCATCCTACCTGTACTAATGTTTCATGGAAATGAAATACTTCTAATATATTATGTGAATGCTATAGAGTGATCACTGGTATACTTACTCACTTAATAGAATGACTATAGAAGTGAAATTTTCCTTTTTTACTTTATTAAAACTATTATTGCTGTTGAAACTCAGTAATAAGATATCGAGATGATCTTGGTAGTGCTAATAATTGTAGACCTGAGACAAAGTAAAAATTTGATATACTAAGAGGTCTATTTCTTCTCTCAGTGAAACCCAATAAAATATATCCTCATTCATATGATTTTGACTGCTAACATATCACTATTGGAGGTAATTATTCTGTAGTTTTACATCATGTTCATGTCTTAAAAAGAAATCAATGGCTAGTAATTATTAGTTTTTTGAGATCATCCAATCGAATAATTGACTACATTGGATACAAATCGAACTTTAGAAGTTATATCCTCCATTAAAGTGGGACCATAGATATGGTAGACACACCTTGATTGTGCATCTCTATTCTCGATTGGGTAAAATACTGAAAACCGAGTGCTGAAAAATTTTGAATAGTAGTTGTATTCATATATCCAGTGAATGTAGTCATCCGTTAGTGCATCCTACTATCAGAGGGGTGTAGAATAAAAGAATAGTAATATTAGGATATCATTTCCAGAATTGATATAGACCATAATGTACATGTAAATTATTTAAAGGAAAATTAGAAGTCTAAGAAAATGATAAGTTATGCCTGCTATTCCAGCAAAACATTGGATTTTGGAAAAAAAATGGTCGGTAAATTAATAGAATAATTTTTTATAAGGTTTTCTTTGTGACCCTATCAGTAGTCAAAACTAAGCTCAATGAGTCCGTCAGATCAATAACAAATTAGTTAATTACATGAACATGACACATTTTATTTCCTAGATTATAATAGAAATTGATATCCAATGATGATGTTATTTAAGACATTTAAAGAACATCCATCCAAGAGAAATCAAAAAAAACCTTTCTGGTGTGAATTATAGGAAAATATAGAATATACACCTTGGGGGAGAAACATGTTTTCATTTATTATTGAAGGATGGTGATAGAGAATCCATAACCAAGAGCTTATTCTGATCACTAAGAAGATATATTAATATAATAAATGATCTAAAATGAAGCTAAGTGTGCATTCTTCATTATATTGGCTACTCTCTGACATAGACCATGAATGGTATGTTTTATAGTCGACGTTTTCATGAATTCAACCTGAACTGTAGTATACATTTTTCTAATGAAATCCAGGAGGCCTTGACCATTCTCATTGGTGGAGTCAAAATGGGAACCTGTTGATGGATACAACACCATCAACCTTCATAATTGAGACACACATTCCTTTAACTCCTTCATCTAAACAAAAAAATGTTCATAATAACCAGATGCCTCTATAGCAAAGTTGTGTAGCTCTAAACTAATATCACACTCAACATTGTATTATGGTGGGATGTTTTCAACTAAGAATGACTACCTTCACAAGTGGATATTTCTCCTCGAGCTATGAAAATTATGTGGATTATCATATACTGGTGCCCATTATCAAATCACCCAGAGGCCCATCAAATTATTATTTTTTGGATTTTGTCCCTAAAGTAACTAGCCACTATACAGAATTTAGAGAATTACAGTTCATAGGTAACCATTTCAGTTCTCTCATGAAATTTCTCAGATCAATGAAAATATAAGGAAATAAAAGAGATATTTTTTAGAACCGGATTATGGCCGAGATATTACATAGGAGAAAACAGTTCACCGAGATAATCAGTAAATGAGAAATGACATGGGTGCCATATTTATAATCATGTTCCCCTCATGGGGGCCCACTCACATAATGAAAACTCATTCCAAACATGTGTGAATTTGACACTCATCATCTTATTCTTCTCGATTTTGATGTGTGATATTTTTGGTCCAAGAAATATGGAAATAAGATCAAGATATTTCCATAAATTTTTTAAAGTAGAATATAAAATAGTTTGAAGAAGAATTTTCTGGGTAACTAATTATAAAGGGTTTGACGAGACCACAAGGAACAAATGTCTTCATGTACCGCCACTCCACATGAGGATATTCAATGTTACAAATAATATATGAAGAGAATTTTTTGCAATGGGAGGTGTTTTAGGTGGTTTGTACAAATGAAACCATAGTTTGTTACGTGACTGAGGCGGTGAATTTATCCCCCACAAATGAATATCCCCATAAATATATTATTTTTGCAGGATATGATTGCATTGATGATTCCCTTGAACTAATACAAAGTCATTATCATAACTGATGTAGGGATTTATAACATCGAAAATGATTCCCCATACTATCTATGTCATTCACATGTTGGGGCACAATCCTTGGGTTCCTTAAAAAAGAAATCATAGATCCACTATAGATGGATGTCCTTATCAGTACCCAATCATACCACTCTTTTATAAATTGACATCAAGGGGAACAAATAAAAAGTGAAATGATGAATAAGGTTCCACATCGGTATTCCGAAACATATAAATATAGATCACTTATCTCAATTCCAATTATGTCAAAATCTTCCACATAAAAATATAGAGGAAATAAAAAAATTGGCCACCCATGAACTCAAAATCATTTGAAAACATCATTTCCATTTGGAGAAAAGTGGAGTATCCCTACATAGATAGGAATCCCGCATATAAATGAACTATGTGGGTGAAACCTTTTTAATATAGAAAAACACTATGTGGTATAATGTCATCCCCACATCGAAAAACATTACATGGAATGAGTCTGACCTCATGAAGTAGTACACTATATAGGCACAACACATGTTTTCATAGAACATTCACACATGGATGACCCCATAAAATGTATCAAAATTCTATGTGGAGGATACCCATCCTGTATAAGATCCAACTAAGAGGAATGGGGCATCCTAGGTCCTTCCATGTTCTAATTCATGTAACTCCTTTATGTTATGTCATCATCTATAGCGATTTCCCCTACATAAAAAATTCAAATATAATTATCCCAAGGCCCCTTCCAAATAAATCTATCATCTGTGATAAGGTTATTGAGAACACCAATATTCACATTTGATTTTATATACTTGTGGTAAGTGGAGTCATTTGGGTATCCACTACAATAAGGTGAGCTAACACAATTCCTGCAGGTTCACATTCCTTTAGTAACTTGGGCTCTAATAATGAGGTGATCAATTTAACCTCATAGTTATGGATGGAAATTAATGTTTCCACATGTGAATTTCCTTCTCACAGGGAACCTGTTACATTCTCCTTTGATCTGGGCTAGTGTAAAACAATATTCTCCATCTCAGAATTAGTGGTAGTGAACTTATCTAGAGAGAAAAAACATTAAATTCATCCAATACGTGGAACTCTTTTTCCTCATCACATGAGGCTAAGACATAGACTTCGATAACCCGATATATGATTATTCCAGTAACTAAATAATAGTGGATACAGGCACACTCAAACCCTTATCATTTTCTTAATGGGATTTAGAACCTCATCAACTATCATAAAAATTGTATCATATGATCTTGAGATCCACTTCTTCCTCTTGTTTCTCACACCCTACATTTCTCCTATAGACATAGAGGTTAGTGGTGATCATGAAATACACATTCTACCAAACATTCAAATGTGTTTCATTCATATTCAAGACCCACTTATATGCTCCATGGGAATCCATTGACTGTGAGCCTAAACTATATCCAATCAATCATGCATCCTCTATGGTATAATCTTAATACAATGCCTCCAATTAAATGGAATATAATCCCAATGATGTGAAACCTCAAAAGAATCCTTATATGTGTAATAGCCAGTCATCCCCCTAAATGAACTATATTCATGTGTAAGTCCAAATGTACCAAAAAATGAATGATTTTATTCCCATCTAACTAGTATATGTATAAAGCCTCCGTGAGGTCCATAACAAGAATCTATGTTCCCTATAATGTCTTCCAGCCATATACCCAGTATGGTTATATACACCATGATAAAATATATTTTCTAGGACCTTGGGATTCATTTTAATGAGTCCCACACCATCTTTGACTATGCCCCATTCACCAAGACATCCTATCCACATGATGTTAAAATTCTTGGCCCAACCCATGCCATAAGAGTCAAAATGGCGACGTTCCTTAATCCGTGGAATTGAACACTATAGGTTCTAAGTCCCCAAATAAGGATACATAGTAATCTTTTTATATGGGTTCAACCACATAATCAATTCCTGTTTTACCCCCTGTTGATTATGGGAAAATGGAGAGTGACACACAAGGTGACATAAAACTAGAATCCTCTTAATAAATGCCCATCCTAATCTGACCATAATATTTTAACATTTATGAATGCCATCATATACATATATGTTCATTTGTCGATAGTGATCCTCATATATATAATGTTGATTCCAAACCAATGATCATTCATAATCAATCATTACACTATGTTAAAAGTTAATATTTATAATTTGGAATGACCAAAGGAATAATGAACATGTCATAAACATGTAAGAGGGTCCCAAAATATACAATTGTTCACCAAAAAAGGGTTTTATGAAATAGAAATTCTATCCTATAATCAAATGAGAGTTCATAAGTTTCGTTTTCCACATTACCCAATGAAAGCCTACATTTTGGATGTAGGACCATTATTCATGGTTTTGATATCCATTGGTTGTTTCTGACTCCACAAAAAAGAAACAATGAAGACTATTAATTAAAAATACCACCAACATGATTGATTACAGATTATTTATCCTCTTTCAATAAACCATATGGTCTACCAAATAATCCTTAAGGGAAATAAATCTACAATAGATATGAAAGATATAGAATCAAAAAAATCCATTTATAAATTTTTTATATGATTAATGTATCTTTATCAACAATTTTATTGAATTCAAACTCAAAATTTTATATTTCATTAGAATTTTATTTATTTTTTCTATAATAAGGAATCATAGCTTTTCACATAAAAAAATAATTAACATTATGTCACATCTCTCAACATTTTAATCGTTTTATAGTCAAATCTTCCATATTACCATTGAAATCACGACCAATGTGACCTTTCTCTCATCACTTTTCACAAACACCCTTCCCTAGCCAGCATGTTCCATCATGAAAATTCAATATTTATTACAATATGCTAAATTCCTTCTTAAATTATTCAATTATTTTTTATATTATTTTCCAATTTTATCAAAATCCATATTCTTATATTTTGTCTACTCATTCTCAGAAGACGTATTGAATTCATTCAATTTCTTATTATAATATGATATTATGTCCATTTATTATGATATGGTATAGGTTACTAGTTCCATTTTATGGATGGGATTATACCCATTGATAGAACTATATCTCATTCCCTTTGGATTTCATATTTAGTTCGAAATATTTATTCCAATCATAGTAAATTTATATTAATTCATAACAAAATATTCATATTCATTCTTCATATAATAATATATTTTAAATCCATATATACTAATTTCATGCAAGGAAAATATTTTCCCAATATGATAACTTTAATGTACATAAACTACAATATCATAATTCCAACATCGTACTTAGTGTTTCGAATTATTGATCACCATTTATAGGAATCAATTGAGATAAAATAATCTACCCCGAAAACAGTATCCCATTCATTACTTCTCAGTGTAGGAACTATATTATTTAATTAACCTATTTTTTGGTCTGATATAAATAGATCTTTAATCCTATTTAATGTTAGAGGTATATGGACGTTAGCTAAAAAATCATAGATATTACATAATTATTTATGAATATTATATAGAATAAAAATTTACTTTCCTGAGGATAGTATTAGTTTAGTTATTATTGAAACCTAGAAACATTATCTTCAATCATGGTTAATGATCTTCATATTATCCCTAAATGGTCACCCCATTTAGTATTAAAACATAAAACCATTCTTCATAAACCATGCAATGGGAACCTAAAAAAGGATTATCAAAAATACTTTGTAAGGGAAAATTAGGATATATGTAATTATATCATGAGGATAATGGTATTGTAAGTTGTTCAAAACATTAAAAAATCTTAACCTAAATATGAATGTTTATAAACATAATTAATTCTATAAATATTCCTAGTTAATACTACATGAATTATTAAAAAATTATTCTCATATTCTATTATCAAATATCATAGGAATATGATATGGAATTTTATTATTTACAAATGGGCTTATAAAAATGATTTCCATAGATTTCCAGTACTAATTCCCAGGTGATAATAGTAGAATGGGTTCACTCATCAAACCATATATCCAAGTGCCTCTCCAAGGACTATCTAAGTCGATAATGAACTTTATTAATCCCAGATCACTCCCTCTTCCATAACTATATTATTGAATGAGGTTCACCTCCCATTTCGTCCTTGAATTACTAAACTTGTTTCACATCACATTCCAACCCTATATTACAAAACCGAGTTCAATTTCGATTACATCCCTATATTAATTATGTCGGTTCACATAAAATTCTATTCATATATTTCTAGATTGATATAACTCCTTGTTCTAGCCTTGTAATAATTAATAGATTTTACTCCTCATTATAACCACTTTAATCTCATTAGATATGAATCATTTCCCAATGCATTGGATGAATATTTGGTCACACCCATCACCTAATAAAATTATACATAAATGTTCCACAAGATTAAAACCATTTATAATTTCATAAACCAATAAATGAAAATCGTATCTTAAAATTTTATCCATATGATAAACTATAGAGAATAGAGATGTTTTAATCCAATTTTATCATATATTGGACCATTAATGAGGAAGGGTCATAAGATTTTTATCATGGTATAACATGTGGAAGAGAAATGATTATCATAAAAAAAATTACATTTTAAAAATAATTCATTTTGAAAAATAAAGAGAATAGTGTCATTATATAATATCACCATTAAATCATAAACTATTTCAAAAAATTTCATCATAGCTGGAGATATATTTTGAAATTTAACATAGATAATTTTTTGTTGAAAATAAAATCATGTTAAAATAAATAAATCATATTCAAAATCCAATTATATGAATACACTTTTTATAAATATGAAGTAATATCTAAAAAATATTTAAAACTTCTCAGGAGGAAAACACTCTTACTTCTTTGAAATAAAATTTTTAATTCAAATAAATTATTAAATAATTTTTCGATGGAACTAAATGTGATTACACATAATGTAATCCTAAAATCATTCTTATGAACATTTCTTTCAAAATAATATTGAAAACATATAAAATATTCTATGAACACTTTTGAAAATATTTTATTTTAACATATCTACTAAATAAAATAAATTAATCTTTGAAATCTATTTGAAACCCATCGCATTTAAAATAGAATTAATAAATGCAATTCTTTGATAATCATTTAGGAAACATATTATAAACATTTTATTGAATTTTTTTTTTATTTTATCTTATTTAAAAAAATAAATGAAAAACATGGGTATAATATTATTTTGAAAATATTCATAAAAAAACATGAAATCATTTTTATAAAGAATGGTTTAGCATTAACACGTATTTCTAACTAATCAGAGAAAAAAATATAGATTATAATAAAAATATTGTCAAACATATCATTAGTATTAAACATGATAAAATAGTATAATTAATTAAAGATATAGGGAATAAATTAAGGAGAAACATCTTCATATGATATCATTAGATATGCATCAAAATATTTAATCAATTTAATAATAATAAATTATAATCTCGATGAATGAAGAAGTCGTAGAAATAAACTATTTCCTAATTAGTAATTTGATTCAAAATCTCCGTAAAAGATTAAAATTTTATGAAGAAAAAAATATAAGGAAAATAATTATATTCAAGACATAACATGTCAATGGAAATTATATGAAACTCATTTATAAATATAAGATTTTTACATGGCATGTATTTCAGTGAACGAAAATTTAGAAAAAACAACATTAACAGTTTTTTACATCAAAAACATAAACCCCAATAATGGGAGATCATAACATTGATATTTAAATACAAGAAAAATATTTATAATAATCATAAAATAAATTCAATGGAATTATATAAACCTCATAAAAATGGAGTTGCGAATAAGGAATTTTCTCACAAAAATAAAATTGAGACTAGAAATCCGGAATCTATGAGAGTAACAATTAAATAATTAGATATACAAATGATTAAAATCAATTGGGATAGTAAATATCGTTAAACCAAAAAATTCATGAAATAAAAATTCTTAGGGTAGTATATACACCACATAACATGAATAAGTGGTGAATATAACATATATCTAATGAAAATAAATGTAGGATTATAATACCCTTACCTCAAGACATGAATATCATTGTACACATTAAAAACACATATATAATATGTATATGATTATTATCAATTCTCCTCTTAACCATATTAATATATATTATGACATATATTAATTTATTTTGACATTATACTACCTAATATTTAATAATTTCATGTTAATTCTATGTTCTGGTAATATCTGATTTTTTCGTATTTGTTTTGAAATGTTTTAATTAATCCTTTTATATAGATCATTGTTTAATTATTTAAGTATTTAATTATGATATAATTATAATAAGTATAATAATTTATATTACTATAATATATATATATATATATATTATTTAATACACCAATGGTTTATGTAGTAGGTCTTATGAGGCATTAATGTAGTTTTAATTTTATTATCATTTCGAAAGAAAGAAAGTAAATGAAATATCAATAATTATATAAAAATATATAAACAAATATATCATTATTATAAATGAAATAATGTTTCATATATACCATTTAATTTAACTATACTCTTCCTTAATAAAATCCAATTAATTTTTGAATGTACTAGATAGCTTTGAGGAGGATATAGTCCACACATCCCCAAAAAATGATATAGTATTAACAAAAAATTGAAAGAACGAAGTTCGATATTAAATATTAAATAAAAACCCATAAATAAATTATAAATATTATTTATACCATATAAAAAATGTATATTTTATCATTATTTACTACCTTGTGAATTTTTGATGGAAGAACGAATGACATCAAATCACGAGGTAGTAGTTCTCCATAAAAATGAAAGATGATTGTTAATCCGATTTGATGTAGGTATGTGTGAGTGTAGTTAAAACAGTTTACATAAATAAATATCATAACATTTATGATATTTAATGTATTATATAATCATTTAATATGAAGAAATTTTGAGGAGAATTAAAAAACAAAGTACTCAGTGAAATATGTGTACTCTTCTCATAGTAACACATTCTGCGTTTTCCCCCAATGGATTCCATGGGTTGATATCATTACAAAGGGTGTAACAACCTGATTTTTGAATAGTATTTTGTTTCATGAAAATTAATGTTCTACTCTGCCATAACAAAAAGACATTACAATTATAATTGAAACGTAACCAGTGAGTTATGACTGTTGGTTTATATGTCCGTATTAAAAAAAATAATTTTTAATCTTATAATTAATGATTAAAAATAGAAATGATAATGGAAAAGTAATGTAGAAATAAGATTTTATGACCTCATCAAGTAGACTTGAACCATATGAAGCCCATCTGTAAGAGCATGGGAAGGAGGTAGCCTCACTGGGTTTTGTTCTGGACCAATCCCAAGTTGACATTCAAAAAGTTAAGCTTGAATGTAATCCCATATGAGAGGCATTCTTGTTGATACAAATCTCCACTTAGGAAATCTTTTCTAAACCACCCCAATATTCTATCACTATTTCAAACCTTACTATTATGATCTATGTAGTTGTTATAAAGAGCAATGCAATGATTCCTCATATAAATTGTGTAATTCATTAGTATAAATAAAATTGTTATTTCTTATAATGATAAAATAACTATCATTTTTAAATTTTAAATTACAAAATTTATATTGGATAAATATTTTAGTTTTTTTCTAAGAAGCTTCATATTATTGATGAATATTGAATAAAATAGTATTTTACAATATTTTTTGTACTTCAAAAAATTGATAATGTGAAATTATTTTCAAGAAACAGAAATATATAATTGTGATTAGTATGAAATTTAGCATCTCATACGATCAACATAATTTTTGGCGAATGGTAATTTAAAAATAGTAATATTACCCTTATAAATAGTAATATGAACAATTGAATTGTAACCACACTTATGTATGTGTAAATATATTTTATTAATCTTGAATGGTAATGTCATATAATAGTCTGAATAAGTAACTCTTTCAGAAATTATTAGTTATGTATTACGAATTTTTTGAGTAAATAGTTATTTTACATAAAAATAAAATTTTCATATTTAGAAAAAAAATTTCCATAAAATGATGTTTGTTTTTAAATTAAAAACATTGAATTTAGTTTACAGTGAATTTATGAGACTTTTATAAAATGTTTTTTTTCGGTCAATCATAAAAATTGCGCTTTTGAGTTTTCGTTGTGTTTTATGACATCATAATGATGTAATTTTTAATTTAAAATTCATGAAAACACATATGTATTTAAATTTAATATGATGTGTCCCAGTGTTTCAAACCCATGGCAAAATTGCATGGAAATTCCCATGATTTGTAAATTCCAATGATGAGGTTTCCTTGAATATTAATAAAAAATACATCTCATTACTATAAATACCAATACATTTGTCTATTTTATTTGATATAAAATAAATTTCCCATGAATATATGATAGTTTTACCTCTCAAGGATTCCACTGAATTTGTCCCCAAGCCATAAATGTCACGAACCTAGTGTTTTATATGTTACTCTTCATGGTAAGGGAATTTATCAACGTCTATTTTCCCATTCAAGTTCGCTTCTATATTGTATGTCATTAAATATTCCATATCATGATATTATTATTATTTTTATTTTTAAAAATACAATATTATCTATGGTTTATTAATGGGATCCCCATATACTCTCTATTTTTATTGTTTTCTAAAACCATATTGTGTAACCATTATACTGTAGAATTTTTGTCTCAAAATCTCTCTCTTTTTTCTCATGAAATCCTCTTATTTTCTTAATGTGAATACCCAGCTATATTTCATTTCTAGGTTTATTCATAAAGGAATATGTAGATATAATTTATTCTAGAATTTCCATACATAAAATTCTCATTCCATTTCTGTGTTTTATGAATGACATACTGTTAACGTTTTTAATCACTTTTTAAAATATATTGATTTTGATATGGAAGCCATTTATTTTAATCACTTTGGGTTATTTATGAAATATATGATTACGATATATCTGACTCAAATGATAATAAATTCATATTAATGGGGTTCCCTTATATCACTCCAATTCATTGGGTAATGAAATTAATCTATATAGATGATAAGTTTTATGAAACCCTGGTCCATAACCTTGGTATTTTTATGACACCATTTGGATGGACCATGGTTATATTCTTACAAATGTCTAACTCAAATTTTCATGTTGAATTTTAAATATATTATTCAAGTTATTATTATCATTATATGTCTCTTCTCATTCCTTTATTATATTTAATGTTGTTATTGAATTCTCTCAAGTACACATGAAAACGGTTTTCTATGTTTTTCCTAACAAGGCCTTATGCACACAATTTCCTTTTATATATGCCCCCAGGTAATGATATTCATAAATTTTACATAGGAGGAACCATTAAATAATAATTTTTATATGATTATAATAATGTTATATGTTTTCAAGTATTGTGTAACTTTTTTGGAAGACACAATTCATTAAAGATCTTATATTTATAAAATGTAATGAAAAGCTCTATAATAAAAAGAAGGGATGCTATAAATGGATTATTATAGTATTAAGTAATGTATATTACTATCATATATTTAATATTTTTATACTAGAATATATGATTGAGGTTTTAGAAAAAGTGAGGTGGTTGAGTTCCTTTTTATAATTGATGAGTGGAATCCTGTAAATATAAAAAGGTAAATAGTATTGTGTATTATCCTTTAAATCATTTGACTCAAATAATTTTAAATTTTTATACATTAGGGGAATAAGTAGAAATAATTCAATAAAAATTATTCTTTACATGTTTTAGGATACATTTCCAATTAAATTATTTATTAACTGCTAAGAAAAATTGAATTTACCTTAATCTCAATAATTAGTTTTAATTACATTTACTAATATTTTTTTGACAAAAATTATATTTAACATATCAAAAATTATAAATTAATAATAGGATATATGTGGAATGATTTTTTTGAAATTATAATCACATAAGTGGCCTAAATATATATAAATGATTTCATGCTGATGCATTGTGACATCGAGTTTCCTAAAGGAAAATGTTTAAAACTTTGAAATGTTTGTGTATCCCATTTCAATGTTAAATTTGTTGAAATGGACTAAATTTTATTTTTTATGTAAAATAGATATTATTATTATTAAAAATATAATTAAAATGTATTTTATTAAAACAAATAAATTATATTAAAAAGAACTTGTGAATTAATATTATGTACTTTTCACTATTCATCCAAAAATGATGTTTTTCAAATAAATCAAAAAAACCCCTTAAGATAATTTTGAAATTCCAAATGAAATTTTTTTGTTGTATAAAATTATCCACAAAACGGTTTTGAGTTTAGTATAAATATTTCTCATAGAATTATATAAAAAATAGTTCATTTCAGAAAATATTATTTTAAAACACCTACACACGTTAATAAAATATATATGTTTTATTTCCAGTTTAATTTATTTATATAAAACCATACTAAAGAATATTTATAAATTAGTAGTTACGATTAATTTGAAAATTTGTCACAAATATGTTATAAATATCTCATTTAATCAATTATAATAATAAAATGCTGTTTTATAGAGACTCACTCATTTTTTAAACATTAGAAAATTCAATTTTGTGTATATCAAAATCATATCATGAGGTTGCATATAATGAATTATTTAGTTGTTGTATCATGCATCATAGGGAAAAATATTAATTTGATATAACAAAAGTAATATTTAATGTCTCATGAAATATAAATACCAAACCATTAACATTTTATAAAATAGAAAATTCCAATTGAATTTACAGAAGTACATTAAATATATTTTTTAGTTTAGAGTGTTATATAATTATCTGAATATTCATATGTGACGACCCACCATAAATAAAATTTTATAATACTGAAAAAATATCATTTTTTAGCAATCAAAATACCTGTAATTTAACGTGAAAATTTTTTATGAATAATTTTCAGTACATTCAGTTGGGATAATTACATACTCGTACAAATACATAATACCCATGAAAAAACTAAAACACATGATCAGAAGAAAATCATGAGTAAGGTACAAAAAATATAAGGAATGAAACTAAAATTATATGAACACTAGTAAACAAATTAGATCCTATTTAGAATTATAAACTTGTCACAATAAATGTCTTATAAATGTACATTGTGAAAACATGAGATTTACATAAAACATAGTAAATATAAATAAACAATTTATGTGACATATGGAATTACATATGTACTACTTTAACACTCCTTGATACAATATTATTTGTAACCCTAACAGAAAACTCATTATGTTACCATCATGACTTCTATTTTATGTTATTGGCATGGATACCTTATGGTGTAACCCATGTAGTTTCACATTTTAGAACAATTGCAAAAAAATTACAAAAAATCATAACTAATGAATTTATGTGAGATAAAGGGCACACCTTTCATCTTAATCAATGTCCATGAATAAAATCATATTCATAATACATGAACACTATCCTCCTAAAAACATTCAAGGTATATAATCAAACATTTTAAAATAATATAGTCCACTTACGAAGGAAAAAATCATCTATGAAAATAAACATGTCGATATCTAAAAATGGAATAAAAAAATAAATAATAATTAAATTAGTATAGTCATCTAATGGATTTTAATTAAAATCCGATATTTTATAATTTTTTAATAGTGTCATTAAAGATGATTTTAAAAGCAACGTACCTTAACTCGGGTTCTTCATATTAAAATTGTGTTCCAACCTCCAGTATAATGGTTTAAATGAGTATTATTAAAATATTAATGAACTATATTTATATCAAAGTATGTTTTATGATATTTTTTTAATAATATTACAATAATTTGTTAATTATATTATTCCTTCACTTCTAGTGCATTTATTTCTTAGAATCCATGGTTAGATCATTATTGGTTTAATTGTTGAATGAATTATAAAATCCACATGTGGAAGTATATAGTATTAATATGTTTCCATGTTTTAAATTTATAACTCATATCTTCTTTTAAATAAATATAATTAATTATAAAATGATTAATCAAAATGATATATTTTATTTTGTTGTTTTTTATGACCATCATGAAATAATATACTTTTATTGAATAACATCATTAGATAGGGGTTATAAGACATTACATAACATTATATATATATAATATAATTTAATAATAATAATACCATTATGACTTTCCCTAATGGTGTAAATGGAATGTTAAAACAGATCGCCCAAGATGCCAACGAATCGACATAACATAGGAAATGTTTTAATTTTGTAGAATAATAATAGAATAAGAGAGTTTGAACAATTGGTATTGCATTAACTTAATAAAATTATAGTATATGTCTGATACTGCGATTCTCATTTCACTTTGTAAAATCATCTATTAGTTGTGAATAATAAATTAAATGAAATTGAAATTATAAAAAATGAAAATAAAGATGGATTACACCTCTTGAATTCTTCCCCATTTGATCCTAATTTGGGTAATTGGATATGATACTTTTTTTAGAATGAAATGTAACATGGATTGTTGTGAGAGTCTTTTGATGTTCATTCTATAGAATTTGAAAATTCTTCCATTATTTTTTTGTTCCATGTAATGAGGTGGTGGCGGTGGTATTTATTGTGTAGGAAAAGGGTGTTTTCTCATTATTTTATTTATTAGTTTTTTATTTTGGGCAATGAATATGAATAGTTTTAAATTTATCACTAAAATTATTAAAATAATGAATGGTGTCATAGATTATGGTGATTACATTTTAAATGACACACAGAATAGTGTATTAAAAAAATAATATATATATATCATAAATTACTAATTTTAACTATTTTCAAAAAATAATACTATTTTAGAAAAACACCAATAATTTCCCATAAAACTTTATCAATGAGTAAAATTCAAAGATGAACTATATATTTCGAAAATAATTTTTTCTTGTGATAAAATTATTTTTTAACTTAAATTAAATTAATTATTTAAAAATTCGATTTTTAAAATTATAACTAATATTATGAATCATTAAAAAATTAATCATGGTCTCATAAAATTATTTTATTAACATAAGAAAACAATATATTCATTTATGAATCTATTTTATGATGATAAATTTTAATTTAAATCATTATATTTTTTATAAAATGGTAAATGAAAATTTAGGAGTTATATAACTACCAACACATAATTTATGATTTTCAAAACATTTATTTACATATTTAATAATATAAATATATCTTATTTTAACATAAAAGTAAAATTAATTTTATACGTACTTTTCACATGTGTGGTTACTATTTTTTTATTCCTCAATCTCTATAAGTTCCACTTATTTCATTATATATTTATAAATAATTTAACTATTAAATTCTATAATGAATTTTTTTTATAAAAACCTTAATTATTACATTCTCCACACGTTTTAAAAATTACGTCCTCTTAATTTTAATATTCTAGTTAAACAAGCAAGGATACCTATCCTTGAAAACTTATATATATTACCATTTTACCTCTTAGATATTTTTTTATCCACAAAACTATAACCTGGTGAATTACCATATTTCAAAATATCTCCTCTCTATGATCCTAAATCATAAGCTTATATTCCTTATATTAAATTATACATTCCATCAGAACTACTAATGGGCTCCAAACATGAGATGGATCTAAAATATACATTCTTAACCCCATAATATGAAAAGCAATGTGTTCCTAAAATAAACTGAGGGGAAATGATACTCAATAAGAAATTTTTCGAAATTTCTCCATTATTTTATAAGGACCAATAAACCAGAGGCTTATAATTTTTTTCTCAACTAAAAACATAAAATATTTATGAGGATATACTATTATGAAATGATGATCACTTACCTTTAAAAAATTCATTTCCTCTTGTTATCTACATATATTCTCTGTCGGATCTTAGCTATCCTCATATATTGTTGGATCATCATTAAATTCTTATCCACTTCATCGATTAATTCGATTACTATCATCTTCTTTTCCATAAATTCATCCCTAAATGTTTTTATTTGGAGAATCCTTCTATATATTGTCTCAAAATGTTCTATATTTACACTACAATGAAAATTACAATTACCTGGAAAATATTCTAATGAAATATTCTAATAAAAAAATTCCTAGGAATACATTGAACAAGAATTTTTTATTTTATTAATGGTATTAATTTTTCACATAGTCTATCAATCAAATAGGAGAATACAGGTTGTGATAAAATCTAATTTTATTCCGAAAAACATATTAAGGCCCTTACAAAATATAGAATTGAACCAGTGATCATGGTTAGATTCTAGGGAGAGAATAACTCCTTTTACGCTAATAATTTCAATTACATACAAAAGTTAAATTTAATCTTGAGAAATATTACCTCGAATAGGATGCAAAATTTGAAGATTTAGTCACCAGATCAATAATAATCCCAATCACATTATTAGCTGATGAATTAATTGGTAGTCCCACAACCAATCCCATAGACACTTATTTTTATTCTCTATATTGTACTGGAAAAGTTTGAAGAATCATATTTGGAAGTTATAAAATTCTGTTGAACTATAGATAATTCAAAAATTTCATGGTTAAAAAAATACAATTTTTTCATTCTATATCACTAGTGTTACTTAAAAAAGTCACTATACATCTGAGTGAGAATATGGTAAAATAAAAATAGAGAACTATATGTTTCACTTAATAATTCTCTCATCATTTGTGTATCACAAAGAACACATAATTTCATTCAAAATACCAATAGAAAATATTTATCAATAATAAAATCATGAATCATATCTTTATTTTACAATTATTCCTTTTTTGGTAAGTGTAAATCATATATCCGCACGTCCATAATTCATACTGATTGAGATGTATGCAAAGGAAATTTAGGAATAATAGTTTAATTTCTCACACAAACAACTTCAAATACCAAATTCATCAAATCGTTATGAAAGGGGTCCTGTTACAATTATATCATGGTAAATATATCAAGATTTTTTCTACCCAATGAATCATAAACATTTTTCTTTTCATTTATGGTTTTTAAATATGAAATAATTTTTTTTATCAATTCGAACCATCTTCTCTGCCTTATATTCAATTCCTTCAACATAAATATATAAAATAAATTCTTATAGTCATTACATATTAATTTTTTTTATAAATGATCAATATAAATGTTCGATGAAAAACCAAAAGATGATAACTCAAAAAAAGAATTGGATAATTTGACTCTTATGGATTCATTTATCATGAATCATAATAAATTATCGAATCATTATACACTTGAAAACAACCATGTCCATTTAATAATGTATTATTTATATGGACCAATCACCATTTATAGAAGGAATGTTTAATATTGTAGCATACAATAATATCTGAAACACCTCCTAAAAAACATCTTATTGTTATTTTTAAATAAATTTAACCCCTTTTCATGTTAAGAAATTTAAAAGGAAAAATAACTATGAAAATTTAATAAAATATAATTGTAATAGGTTAACTACCCAGGAAATTTATGAATCTCATTAACGTTTCTGGGTATTTCCATTCATAAAAAAAAATTTAGGATTAATTATTATTCAATACTTCCTTAAAATGTTCCCATGGGAAAAAAATCTACTATAACAAAGATCATTTTAAAAATTTCTTTATAAGTTATTTTAATTTATAGATTATAGAAATATTTTAATATGACCTTCGAGATCATATTTCCTATTTAAAAAATTATAATATCACCAACTAATACAACAAAAAATTTATACAGGTATCCATATAATATTCTGTTCATAATATCCATTAACATAATAGGGGAAATTTTCAAGCCATAGGGAATAATAAAAAACTCATAATCCCATATATAGTAAAAAAGTTATATTCTACAAGACAATCTACATCACCTTTGTCTATAGGTTCCTATAAATGAAGTCAATCATTGAGAAATATTGAGCTCCAAAGAGTGGATAAAATATGTCATTGATATGAGAAAATGAATATTTATTCTTAGTTACCTATTATTCAAAGAATTATAATGAACATAAAGCCTCATGGAACCATTATTCTATTTAACACTAAAACCATGAGAACACCATGACTATGATATATAATTAATGATATATTTTTCAATAGCCTCATGAAACTACATTGTTTAGTTTTATATGTTCCACATAAAAAATAAAAGAAGGGGGTTTTGAAATTGTCTTACCATTAAGAACTAATACAATTGTAAATACTACTTCCCGATCATGTTTAACACAGGAAAAATCAACAGTAAAACATATTGGTATCCATTTACCTATAGAACATCATTAATATGAATAGCTCATTTATTTTCCACAATATGTATAAGGTAATATTCATTTCCATATTTTGACAGTTTATCGGCATCCAAATATGTAATCAATTGTATGGATTCATTATTGTATACAACCAAAAAGTATTTATTAAAAATAAAATAATTAGCTATAAAATTAATCATAATATTGTAAAAAATATAATCCATAGAGGGAATAATATCAAACACTACTAAGGGAAAAATAAAATGATTTTTACATAATTTATTTCTATATACAACAATAGGAAGAATATTATAATTCATTTTGTTGTTAATATTTCTTCCTGTGTTTTTACTGAATGTTATAATTTCATTTGATAATCCAAAATTTCCAATTTACAAAAACATCCATGAGAAACGAAGGAAGGTGTACACCCCGTTTCAAAAGAAACATTTGAAACATAAAAATAAAAAAATTACCTGATACATCTTCACTACAATTCCAAACAAAATATTTTGAAATATTCACATACGATTTCACTGGACATTTCTTGTTATAATCTGGAAGCTTCCTATCATTCAAATATTTATTTGGGTTGGTATTTTCATAATACACCATCTCATTACGTTTAAAAAAAATTATACTTTTCTTATCATAATTATTCTTAAGATTATTTACATTGAAATATTTGGCCATATATCCAAACATAAAACATAGAAAAAAGTTATTATATTTATTATGGAATTCCCTAATATTCTATTCACAAAGTGTTTAACAAACATGAATATGAATTTTATTACCTTCATATTTATTTGATTGGTTCACACCCATTTCTTACCATACAAACCTCTCCTTTTTATTTTTATTAATGTCTATATGATCATTATCAAACCCAATTTATTACATATTAGTAAATCAAAAAATATCTCACATCATTTGAATTCACAGGTGGATAAATCCATTTTATATCATCATTATAATACTTTGTAAAAAATTAATGACTTTAGAATCAATATACCAAATAATATATGGAATGAACCTATCCAAATGGGTTATGTTCTCTTCATGCACATTTACTAAATATTCGATATTTCGATATAACTTGTGCAATAGTTTTTTCATCCAAAGTAAAATGTGATTAACAAAATAATTTTCAATGGAAAAATATTAATTTAAAACCATTCAATGGTATGATTCTATACAAAATCCCTGATATTCTTCACCATTGACCACCACAGATAGGATTCACCATAAAAAAATACCATGAATCACCATTTTAATATACATAAACACCAGGTCATCAAATAAAATTTAAATGATTTAATCAAACCCTCACACATATCCGTGTCATAATATCCACCTAATGCATGATTATGTTGCATCCTAAAATATTCCAAAACTGTGATTTTCCTTATTCATTTATCTAGTTATACACTTGGGTTACAGTGACCACCATTTTATAGTGGCATAAACTGACCCACTACTATTAGAAACATTTTGATTCCAACTAAAACTGTTCCAAATTTTGGATGAAAAAATATATCATCATATCAGTGCCTTCCTACTTCAGCATCAATTTTTCTTCTATGGAAAAACATTCATAACAGTACTGGCTTCGGTGAAGCAACATGGTAATCATTAAAATCTATATCCTTTCAACTAATCCAAAATGAAAAAAATAATTCAGGGCAATTCTATTAACAACACCCTAACCCCAAAAGTAATCCAAAGCGAGCTCTGATACATTTATAAAGACCAATCCTTATTAAATTCATAAAATAGATAATTCAAATATAATATAAATTCTTACATTCCCGATGATATTTTTGGATTATAGATTCATATAATAGGACATAATTCATATATGAAAATCAATAGTAATTAAATGTGAATACTAATAAAATACTATCCATTTTATCTATAATTATTTTATTTTATTAAAACATTAAATATTTTCATGAATAAGATTCAAAACATTTAAATGGATTATTATTTTCTCATAAGAATTATTAAACAATATAAAAAATGGCTAAACATGGTATGAGGATAAAATTCACATTAAGTGACATAAAAAAGATAAAATGAAACCATTTGTCCCTGAATTATTGTAAACCCGTGAAATAATATTCATAAAGTTAAACATCTCACATTTAATATATCATAAACATACTTTTTGAAAACATGATATTTTCATTAGAAAATGAAAAAAACAAATGGCTTATATATCATAGGGCATTAAATACTTATGATAGCCACCCCCATATCCAGAATATGAATTAAAACCCTCATAGCAAATTTGAAATTTATCCGTCATGGCTACCATATAATTTAACCCTTACAACAACTTTGTGGGGTTACCAACAATGCTACACACATAATAACCATTATAGTCAACCCACAACATAAACATAGAAAATGAAATAATAGGAGATATATTTTTCCACCCTTAATTATAAACAATTTCTATAAACTAAAGAATAATATTAAACTATGAACAAAGACAACATAAAAACAATATTTTATAAAAAATTACATATTTTAATTGAATATCACCTATAGACAATGGAAAATAATTTTATTGAAAATAAAGATTTATATCGATAATAAAGGATTAAAAAACAATTGGACATAAATGTGGAATAATTTTCTAATGATTTAACTATTAGAAAATCATTCATTATGAATTTTGGAAATTGTTAAATTTATTAGGATTTTAAAATAAAAGTCACCTACACTAGGGTTTTCATAAATAAATCACGTAAAAAATCATATATAATTTTATAAATAGTTTTATTCATATATTAATGAACTATATTAATTTATATTATACAAAAAATTATAATTTTATAACATATTTCTACCATTTATTAGTAATTTTTAGTTCATTCTATTGATTATGTTGCATTTATTTCAATGTTTCCATTGGTGGTCCATTTTTGGTTTTAATGATGAATCGAAGAAAATCAATATAAGTGGATTAAAATTGTATTAACATGTTTCATTAATTTTAAATTATATATCTTCTCATAATGGTTTCCTATATGAGAAATATTTGTTAAATAAAACATTAAATAAAATGATTACATTTACTCTTCACATTTTTACGGCAATGAATACCTTGCATTATTTTACTCAATAGCATGTGTATATATTGGTTCCAAAAAATTATTTAACTTATTATATGTATAAAAATAAAAAAATTCTTAAAAAAACATTTTTTTAATAACTGTCCATTTATACAATAATGAAAAATTAAAACACATAACCCAAGATGACGGTAAATAAAAACATCACAGACAACATTTTTCAATTTTTTTAATAGGAGTAATGGATGATAGGATTGTGATTTAAGTCCCATAAAAAATTTAAATTAATATGTATGTAAGATCCTCGAGTTTTCATTTCACTTTTGATAGTAAATGTGAGTAAATTATAATAAAACAAAATAAATTGAAAAAGAAAAATAATGAAAATGAACGAGGATTTTACATATTCGATTATCATACATCATAACCTACTTAGGGACACATGATTTTTTCTTTTGTGGATAACAAATGATTATTTTAATTATTGAGAGTATTGGTAAGTGTATTTAGAAAAATTTGGAATATATTCAATGATTTTTATGTGTGGGTATAATAGGCGGTGATGGGTGGTATTTATAGGTGAGGAGTTGCGTGATTTCACATTATTGAATCCATTGGTTAATTATTTTGGATCAAGATTAATAATAGTTAGATAATTATTACTAAATTTATTAAAATTATAAATGTTATATAAATATTATAGATATTACATCGAAAATGATTCAAGTTATAGTGTATTCAATTTATAATGTTTATATACTGGAAATTAACATATTTAACAAATCACTAAAAATTCAACTATTTTTGAAAATAATATAAAATAATTGTACCATTTTTCAATGATTTAAATTTATAAATGGATACCATTTTTGGAAAAAAATTCTAAATTTTGGTAAAATTATTATTTTTAATTAAAATAAGAATTGATTAGAAAATCATAATTAAAAATTATAAATAATTTTACAAAACATTGAATAAATAAATATTGTCTTAGAACATCAAATTATAATCGTAAAAGAAAAAAAAATTTAAATCATGATTCCATTTTATGATGATAAAGTATAATTTAAATCCATATTTTAAATATATAATTCTATATAAAAATTTATGCGTCACAGGAAAACCTAATTTATCATTTTCCAAACATTTATTTAATTTTTCAAAGATATAAATATAACATATTTTCACTTTTAATATACACAAAATTTACTTATAAATACCTAGGATAGGTCACTATATTATTTTTATCGATTTAGTAATTTCAATAAATACTTCATAATTCAATATAAATTTATAATGAATTAATATATTTAATTCCAAAATGAAAAAGAATTATTTTTTAATTTCCCAATTTGTTATATGAAATGTAGAATATCAGAATGTTTTAATTAATTTGAAAGGAAATAATCCATAAATTATCTCTTTTATAAATTCTAAGACATGTAAAAAAACTTTTCCTAAAAAATCTTGTGGGTTATCAATTGTCTAATGTGATAAAGTACATTTTATGTTAATTCAAATTATAAAATTGAGTATTAAAACATCCATTAAAAAATAATGTTGGAAAAATAATTGTTAAACAATTTAGTAGATAATTAGGTTTCAATGTAAGAGAAATAGAGTTTCATTTTATTATTAGGAAAGGAAGATAATTTAAAAAAATTATAGATACTGATAAATATTACTAATCACCAAAAAGTAATTGACCAATTAAAATTTAACTTCCTCAGAACCGTAAATATATGATGAAATATATAGCCATCAGATCAACATAAATTATGGTATTAGATTTTATCCATTTTTAATATCATTATCCAACTGTTATAGAATTATTTTACAATCCTTGAACATAAGGAAAATATATTTACTTGATAATATTCTTTTTTTTATCTGAAAATTTCAACTCTTTTGTTATTCCTTTACGAATTTCCTATTAATAAATATCTCCGAGGATTGAATGTGAATTTTCATTCATAATGTAAAACTGTATCATGACATCCATACATATAATGATAATTCATTAAATATGCATTTATTTATCATCACCACAAAACATTTACCACATTTTATCTAAGATGAATAAATCATCATAAAAAGATATAATAAAATAACCTTTAAAACCTCATATGATTATTAAATTAAACCTTACATAAATGTTTAACATTGTAATCCTCCTAAAATATGAAAATTTAAAATATTAAGAGAATTTAATTAAATTTCTAAAAATTTATCAAATTTATTCCAATATATAATGTAGTTTATATTCATTTTCACATTTCAAACATGCGAATACCTTCATCTCATATTCCCCCAAAACAATGTAACAACTCAAATTTCCATAAATAATTTTGTAAAACCTACATTCTTACTTATTATAAATATTTTTAGATATATTAATTATTTAAAATAAGTGGTAATTTTCATCCTTGATAAAATTCAACAATTTTTAAAAACATTAACAATCAGTTCCATGGTATTCAATATAATCAACTTTACATTATCCATATAAAAATTTATTTATCGGAGATAAACATAATTTTCTCAAAATTTGGAACACATTATGCGTAACAATCCCTTAATAATAAATCACCATTCCATTAAATCACATTTCTAGGTCATCAACATTATTCAATATATTTTGAATAAATTCAATGGATAAAATAAACCTCATGATTCATAAATTCTGAATTCTTCTACACTTAATCATAAATCATCCATATATAAAATTAAAGCATTACTTTGGATTAATCATTATATTCCTCAATAACCCTTTCATCTAATAATGACCATTAATTATGTATTAGTGTTCCTAGACCACAATTTTATAATTATTTTTACATTTATTGTAAAAAATAATGTAATAATATATCATTCTCTTCACAAATTATTCTAGGTATCTTTATCATCGGTAATATCACAGTCTTCATGCCACCTTCCTGATTCACATTATATTATTTACCAATAGGAAATTTATTTTCATAATTCAAATACATTACACATGTCAAATAGTAAATTTTAATGTAGTCCCTTATATTTCTCGATTTCACTAAGACTAGATGGCCTAGTGTGGGAAATACATCTTATATTAGAAAACCATATAGTCAATAAATATTACATATAAGAAGCATAAAATCATAAAATCATTTTAAATCTATTAATCCCTAGGATTATAACTTGTAAAAACCCTAGATATGTACTTTAAAATGTATATAGGGATCACACTAAAAATTTCTCAATATAGTTAACAAAGGATTAATAAACCCTTTGTTGATATCAACTATAAGGAAATAGGCATAACATACAATGATATTAAAACATTTTTATGAATATTGGGAACATTAAATAATTACATGCCCAAGGAAATTAATATTTTAGTGAATTTGGAAAAATAGTAACATAATTTTCTATCCTGTTGAAAAAAATTCAACATCTCCCTTAGTTATAATCATGTTTAGAAATCCCAGAGAAAATCAATTATTCCTAATCTGGGAATTAGAATATAAGGAAAGGGTGAGATCATATGAAATGTAATGGTAAAAAATAGGTATATGATAGTATAATAATAGAATAATGGTATGATAAGATCATCATAAAAATTGATTATCATAAACTGCATATCAAAGATCATAAAAATAAAATATTGAATAAATATTGGATGTTCACAATGCATGAATTGTGTTAGAATAAATATAATTATCCATGAAGTAATAAAATATGATTAAGAGCTAATTTATTTAGAAAACACAAAATCATATAAACTAATTTACAAAATAGTAAAGGCTTAATTCCATGTCCATCCTTCTGTCATTGTTTTATTATCAGCCATCATAGTATAAATGGGTCACTCCCTAAAATATCTTAGTGGATAAATACCTTTATTGAATCAAGACCACTTCATACTAAACCAATGTATTACTGGATTAATTTACTTCCCGTTTCATCACTTTAATTCTATATAGGGTTCAATTCTCATTCGATCCTTGTATTAAGGATCTGAGTTCACATTATGTTCCAATCTGTTAATTTTTTTTGACGGACTTCACTTCCTATTCAATAAATGTATTACTTAACTGATTTAAAGCCTCATTTTATCATTATCATAAGAAATGTGTTCAATAGTCATTTTTACATTTCTAAATCATGTGATATACATATTTACCAAGTGCATTGGAGGGTTATATAGTTCCCACCACTCACGCATTAACACCATATATACATGTTCAAAAAGATCATAATAATTTATCATAACAAAACCCATTAAATGGAATTGGTATCATAAATAATTCATTATATCCTAACCTATTCAAATGATATAGGTTTCAAAATCATTTCATCAACGACTGACCAATGAATAAGGAAAGTTTCATAATCATTTTATCATGGTATAATAAATATAAGAGAAACATGATTAATAATAACTATCATCTTAAACATAAACCATAAATGGATATACTGACAGTTGTTTCCTTGTATCATATAACCATTATAAAATAAACCGTATCAAAGGATATAATTGTAGATGGATATGGAATTTTATAGACAAAATAGACCATTTATTGTGGAAAATAATTTTTTTAACTATCACTTTTACCCACAAAAATAATTTGAAAATACTTTTATATGAAAATTACTTTTAAACATATGATGTAAGACATAAAAATAACATAAAATATTTCCTTAGGAATATATTCATTCAAATTCTATTTCATTAAAAAAATATAAAATTTTTAAAACCATAATAATAAAAAATACACATTAAAACATATAATATATGAATGAAACAATATTAAAACAATTTCTTTGAAAATAATAGTCAAAACGTATAAATGAACAATAATTTTTATTGAAAACTTTTCATTTATAATATTATTGAAAACTTATAAAGGAATAATGGAAAATATTTGGAAACCCATTTCATTGAGAATTGAATTGGTAACAAATAACGAATCTTTGAAAATAATTTATAACATTTTTTGAACATAAAAATTTTATGAAGCCAGTTTTATTGATATCATATTTAAAAATAATAAATGTACATGTTATTTATAAAAAAATTATTAAAAATTTATCTTGTATACATTAAAAGTAATCTTCAATGTATGTATGATCTTGATAGCCAATAAATTTTTATATCTAGATAATTTTTTAACTATAAAATGTTAAAAATAGTTCCTTGATCATAAATCCAACAAATTAATCCTTTTTATAATACATTTATATAAAAAAATAAATTCCATGGTAAAATAAAAGTTTAAATAAAATTAAAACACTTTTGAATATTTTTTAGAAAATCTAGTTTTCGATGGATACAGAATTCCATCTTAAATGAGAAATAAAGTTTGATTTTCTTTATATATTATTTCATTTATCTTATGTTTCAGAGAGAGTAACAATTGTACCATTACATGAAGATGTCATTAATTAATATAAGAGAATAAAAATCATGAGATTTCATGAGATAATATTTCTAATTGTACATCAATGGATGTATAATCCTAAACAATCCCAACAAACAATGATATCGAATCCATAATATAATAAAACTTCAGAAACATGGAATAATTATTCCCATGAAATAAAAACTATTACATAGAAAATATAATATCATAAATATTATTATATTCATTATAAATCATTTTAAAAGTTAATATATAATCCTCATTGAAAAAATTGGTGTATAACGTCGAATGCGTCTCAATGATGTTAAATTGAGACAAAATTATGTTACAGATTTTATATATTTTGAAGCCCAGACCCCATTATCATCAAATTGATATATAAAAACAAATAAATATAAGTATAAAATCCTGAGAATAATTCATGGGAATTCTTTACACAACACAAAATAAATTAGTGGTCAATGAAGTAGATATATTGTAGAAATAAAAAAGAGACTTGAAATCCACTTACTATATGAGTAACAATTGAATAGTGATATCTATGAAATAATAACATAAATTATTAATTATAATATAAAAAATATTAAAAATTAATAATATAAAATAGCATAGGGGTTTATATACACAAAACAAATATTGGTTAATATATCATAATTATAATATAATTAAAAGTGAGATGGAAAATACCCTGTCATATGATTAGAATTAATTCATATAAGTAAAAATACTCATGTATAATAAGTATTATTTTCTTATAAATATCACATATAACCATGTAATCATATTTTATATCTTATATTATTTTATTATGAGTTTATAATTTCTATTAATTTATAATTACTTATTAACATTGTGTTCTGGTAAAACCCACTTTATTTGTTGTATATGTTTTGACTTGTTATTGATGATCATCTTACATAAATAATTATTTACCTATTTTCATATTTTAAAAATTATTTTTATATAATATATATAAATATATAATATGTATTTATATATATATATATAACATTTTAATATTTATTGGAATACACCATTCATTGAGATAGTAGGTCATACATACAAATTAACTTTTTCAGTTTTATTATCGTATTGAGAGAATGAAAATAACTGACGTATTTGTATATATATATATATATTAAAATTATTGAAATAATATTATTTCATATATATTTTATAACATTATTAAACCCATAAATAATAATGTCTATTTAATTTCTGAATGACTCATATTACTTTGAGAAGGTGTTTGTTTACACACCCATAAACGATGTTATAATATTTAAAAAAAGTATACAATGATTCTATGTTTTATACAATAATTTCAGAAAATTAACTAATTCATAAAAATAAAATATATCATTTAAAAAATACCTTAAATATGCATTTACATCTTTGAGTTATATTAATGGATGAATAAACGACATCAGGTCATTACATGGTAGTCTAACATAAACACAAACAAGGATTGTATATACCATTTGAGAGATGCATGTGTGAGTATATGTCAGGATTTTTACATAAAAATACATAAAAATTTTTATGATATTTAGAATATTATATAATAATGGAATAATAATAATTTATGGGGTAGATAATGAAATAAAAAAACAACTCATTGGATAAGGTTACATTTTCCTTGAGGATCTCCTTTTGGATATCACTAATGGGCGTCATATATTGGATTTCAATGAAAATGGAGGATTCTAGGAATAATTATCGAAGGATGGGAGAACATATTTATAGGTATTAGTTGATTGAAATTTTTGTATTATTTTGATTAACGGGGCGGGGGGTGTTACTGTCCTTTTATAGTGGAGGGGTTACATTTTTATAAATGTAAAAACATTAACAATATTGAGATGTATCCCTTACATCATGGGCCCCCAAAAAATTTTACTTTTTGAGAAATTTTGTTAATTTATAGAAATATTAACATCCAAAGGATTTTGGTAATGTTAGTAGGTTATTTTACTAAATATATTAATGTTTAATAACTATGAAATTTTGTTTGTACCTTAATTGATTTATTTAATTTTAATTAATTTCACAATTTTTTATTCAAAATATATATTGAAATATTTGAAATTATAAATTAATATTATTCAAAATATGGCATCCATTTTTTCAAATTATATCTCAAAATGGATGGAAATCAATTTAAAATTTGTCCCTCATACGCGTCAGAATAGAGGGTTTTTATGAGAAAATGATTAAAAGGTTTAATTATTTTTATTTCGAATTTTGATGTGAAAATTTTTCACATAACATCAATTTGGCAAAAATATTTTCAAATGACATAATAATTTTTTTAAAAAAATTAAAATATAATATTCATGATAAATAAATTAGACTAAAAAGTTGTTCTGAACAATAATTTTGTATTTTTCATTATTTGTTAAAAAATGATATTTTTCCAAAAAAATAGAAAAATTTCTTTATAAAACAATTTTTATATATATAAATAAAAAATTATGCACACTATATTTTTAAAATGTTTTAAAAATTAAATTTATTATTATTCAAATATAAAATTTGAAAATTAAGCTCATTAAAAAATAGTATTTTCAAACATAACAATACATTGATAAAATTTAATTCATAATTTATGTAAAACAAATATATGTTACCATAAAAATAAGTTTTTTAATCTTCATATTACTAATTATAATGTATCTATTATAAATTACATGGATAAATAATTATAATAACAAAAATATGTTTCATATAAAAAAATTATTTCATGTATCAAAATCCATGATGGTGTTTCATATGGCATACTAATATCTTTATATTGCGTATATAGAATGATTATCATACTGTATCATGAAACCCAACCCAAAATAATTATTTAATAAAAAAACATACAATATTCATTGTTGTATTAAATTAAAAATTTCATAATATTTAATTTAAGTAGAAAAAATATATTTCACAAAATCTGCGGCTGTTATAGAGGGTCTCAGATGAATAATGTATTCAAAAAATTTTACACCACATTATTGGTCCCTAGGATATTGTATACAGGTAGTGTTATAGATCGTGAATAGATTGAAAAACATCAATATGGTTTTTTGATTTTTAGATATAGCCAAAAATATTATTTAGAAGTCATTAACATATATTAGGGGAATTCCCTACATTTTGTAGATGTATTAGTATAGTTCCCATTTCATCTAATATGAACTATTTCAAAATATTCTAATACACTTTATTAGATCATAATATTATGAAACATAATGTATAATCCATATTCTAATAAAATATATAACATAAATTGATAAATTTATGCATTGGTAATATCATAATCACAAATTTTTTTAAATTTAGATATAACTCAAATAAAAATATTTTCTAATATTTCATTATGATTTGTATAGAAAATTTGAATTATTATAAGAAACACATATATGTGTCTCTATATAGATGGTCACTACAGTTGATTATCACTATTAATGTGAGTATTGATTCAAATCCTAATGGAAACTTTTGGGAGTTATTATCCATAGAAAATCTATTCAAGAGCCCCATCAATTTTCAGTATCCAAAAATGAATATATTTATTGATAAAACCACATAATATATCCCTAAATAAATCATTATGTTATTAATATATACATAACACCAATTTCTATAATAGTATTTTGTACCCAAATATATTTTTCCCTAAATATAGTTCGTATGGTCTATATAAATCTTAATATGAAACCAAATATAATGACCCTAACACTAATAACCTAAAGTTGGTGGTTAATTTTTTACATTGGAATAAGATACATGGAATACCATATTTATGGATCAAATATATTAATTTAATTTCTAAACAAGATACACACATTAATCTCATATAGAAATTTTGTATATAAAATGCAACATAGTAATTTCTTTGAGTTCACCATTTTTCATTTTGAACATCCCTTCATATAAACCATAATAAAAATCCTTGAAACACTATGAAAGCAAAAAAATAAATGGTTTAGATAAATTCTCATCAATGATGTGTGTATAATGGAAAATATAAGGGATAAATATTGAATAATCATTATTCGAATATAAATAACTGAAACCCATGTCATTTAATCAATTAAAAGAAGATAATATTGAAGTAATCAATGATGATAAAATAATTCAATATAAGTCATCAAATGATCTTGATACATTACCATTAATATTTTAAATAAATGAATAATCATATAGAACATCAAAAAATTTACTAATTAAGAGAGAGTTCAAACGTTTTGGCATTATAACCATACCATATAGGTCTCATTCCAATTCATATTATGTAAATGTGTAAGGAATCAACTATATAAGAATTCTATTATGTATTTGGAGACATATTGATGCCTCATGGGCCTATAGTGGGCCATTCCCATCACATAATATGTATAATGCATTACTCATATGATATAGGTGAAATATAATAAACATTAATATTAATATTAAAAAACAAACATACAAAATGTTAATACATTATCCATAAATAATCATAATCCTAATCAATTCAAAGTAATTTAGAGAAAGTTATCAAAATATGGAATCTCACATTTATGTGATCTCAAACCATTCAAAATTATAATAATGATGATAACATTACAACGTATTCCCAATTGGTATTATTTAAAATAATTTCCTTTTTCAATGATGAATAGAAATTCTGTAAATATTCTATAAAAGAATTCATGAGTAAAATAACATTTTATCATTATAAATCACTTTAAAAAACTAAAAAATTTAATAATATTATAATAATGGTATTTGTTAAAAAGAGAACATTTTACATGATAAGGATGTTTTAATGTAATGTTTTTTATGACAGTGTGTAATTATGTACACGTCATATAAGATGAACATCAATTATTCCACAGTATTATAAAAAATGTAAAAAGATTCTCATTTAAAAAATGATAAGTAATTCATTTTAATCCATTTCATAAAAACACAATAATAGGTAAAAATGAAATTAATAAATAATTTGAGTAATTTCATTTTATTCATTATAATATTTTTAGAAAGAATTTTTCTGTAATAAAAAGGGTTTTTAACCAAAAAATGGAAAAAATGAAGTTGATTTTGTTTATATGAATTATTATAGAATAAATTTTATAATGATTATAAAATATAGGAAATCATGTATTATTAATATATATCTATATGATATAAAAATTCATTATTTTATTGATATATAGTTAAATAAATTTAATAAATAGAATCACAATCATGTATTGTCATTATAAAAATGCATTGGACATTCAGTGAGTTGAGAGTAATTTTTATACTTTGTGGGGAATTATTTGAATATAGAGTCTATGATGTGAAGGATATAAAATTTCATGCCATGAAATTTACTACAGCGTGTTTGGTGTTGTGGGAGGATAAGAACAATATTCTAGAAGGAGTTCATTACTCTATACTTTTTATTCATGTACATGTGATGCATATTGTGGAAGATCTAGTGCTTCATGTTCAATTTGAAAGGATTTATATGTCTCTCTATGAGTTTATTTATAATATTATGTTGAATATTAGGGCTATGTTTAGTTTTTAATAAGGGAGATGTGCCATTTGGAAACCTTTCACCAGTCATTTAATAATAAATGTTGAATGATTACGTGTTTCGATAGAGAAATGATGAGGTGGTATAGTTATCGGTGAAATTGATTTTTTTTGGATTTAATATTTTTTATTTATTGGGAATTTAAATTTGGGAGTAGGTGATAATTGATATTCATCTTTCTCACATTGTGAAAACTTGTCAACTTTTTTAATTTTATGGTTGAATCTCACTTCAAAAATAATTTTTATATTCTATATGAGGAAAATATTAATTCATGGGACCTATACTATTTTATCATGATTTTTAGGATAATTTTGATTCTGGTAATTAAGGTGAGTAATTATTTGGGAGAATAAACTAGTATTGTAGAGATCGTGGTCAATAATGGTAGTTCTATTAACATATTCATTATTTATAATTATAATGGATCCATACAGTATGAATTTAATATCATTGTGAGGGGTTATTCTAAAATTTTAGGAAATTTTATCCCATACTAAGACTCTAGTAATATCTCATTTCTAAGAATAACAGTTTACTATTGGGAGTGTGAATAATAGCAATAAATAATGATATTACAACCTAAACATTGATCACATTGATAACATTTGAATTCATAAGCCACCTGAAATTAATAAAATAAAATAAAACATTAAATAACATGAATATAATCGGAATCAACATAAAACATATCAAATTTTCAGTATATACACGACACAAATGAACTAATTAGTGAACTTGGAATACATATCACAGAACTAAATGTGATGCAAAAACCCTTAACATTGACCAATTTTCCAGTATACATATATTTATATACATTATAATTAATAATAATTTAGAATAAAATTTTTAATAAATATTCCTCATATATTTCATAAAATATAGTATTTACTTATTGTAATTTTAATCTATTTATTAACATTTCATTGTTAAAATCACTCTTTTAGGTGATAATGGAATCATTTTTTATTTGTTTTTTGGGTTTTTTATTTCATTCATTTTTCATAGTTCAATATAACTTAATATATTGAATTTAAATATTGATATATATATCATATTATCATTATATAAATATTCAAAATATTTCAACATATCTATATTTTAAAAAAAATAGTTACATAGTTCATATAAACGGTTGATTGTACACATGAATGGACACAGTTTCTACTTTCTAGATAGATTGAATGAATAATATCTAAAAAATTATTAATATTTAATAAATTAGATTATGAAATATTCCAATTATATTATTTAAATATATACTAATTTCTATCTATTTTAAAACAATATGAAAAACATCTCACAACTCTACGTAATGGTAGTAGTCCACACGTATTCATGTTTAGAGATATTATTTTCCAATTATTTGGATATTAAGATGGTATGTGTTATATAATAATTCTATATGTTTAAAATATTCCCAAATATCATAATTATATGTCAAATGAATCATTAAATCCTTCCATTATTGGCTGAAATTTAAAAGGAATTACACTGCTTCCTGAGGAGGCACATCACTAAACAAAAGATCTACTATTTAATTTCCCATTTGAAGGATGATGAGATGGATTTATGTTTTTACATTGAAATTATATAATATTAGTATATATGTTTACATATGATTTATTTTTCAAAATATTTTATAATCATTCTATGTAATTAAAAGACTTAGTATATGAAAAATCATAGATTTGATACTTACTACTATTTTAGAAAATGTCAACGAGTTTATGACGAAAGACTTACTAGATTGTATTTCTGATCAAGTAATTTATATTTACCACTAATTAAGTAAATTATTTTATCATGTTAAGAGGAGAGTAGTGGGAGGGGGGGGGGGGCTTTTATAAGTGGTGGAGATTACACAAATTATATTTTTAAAGGAGAAAGAGGTAACCAAATTTTCACAAGAGAAATACATATAATTTGATTATTATTGAATAATGTTTGAGACATGTTCATAAAATGGAAATAATATTGTAATTTGATAATTTTAAAGGCCATTTTATCACAAATCATTATAGTTTAAACCCATATAAAACCATTTTAGCACTAACAGTGACAATTAATTTTTATAATTTTTATTATTTATTGGGAAAAAAATTATTTTCATATTTCTATATAAAAATAATTAAATTTAATAAATATAATTAATCTATTTCATAAATATTCGTTCATTAAATTAAAAAATTATTATTCTAAACGAATTAATAGAGGTGATGAAAATGCATTTTTTTAAAAAAAATGTCTCATAAGTGTTGAAATTTTTATTATCGAAAATCAATATTAATTACATTAAAAATTCCCAATATATATATATTATAATATAATACAATTATTTTTAATTATAATTTTTTAAAAAAATATAATATTTTAAATATATTAAATGAATCAAAATTATTTTATTTAAAAACACTTATTAATATTCATAAAAAAATTTGATTTCATAAAATTCTGAAAAAATAAATTTTAAGAGATTATATATAATAATTCCCAAAAATGAAATAGATTTTTTAAATTTCAATTTTTGAGATGATTAAAAATAATTAAATTCAATCTATATGCATAATGTGCGACAAGGGAACCTTTTAAAAAAGTATTGTTTTTTAGAATCCATTTAATTTTCATTCAAATGATTTTTATAAAATATATAATCAATGGATAAAAAATTAATTTATTTTTTATTTTTTTTAATAAAATATAATTTTTAAAATTTATTTAGTCATATTCATACCCACAAATATATTTTTTTTATACTAGTATATTATATAACTGTTCATTTAGAATTGGGGTTGTGTGTATCGGTATATATAAATGAGATTAAATTCACTTATAATGAAATATATCATAATTTATTATTTTTTTAAAATGATAATATGAGTAAGGATATGGCGTTTCATGAAAATTAATCATAATAGTAAGTAATAACACTAAAATAGTTTTTCTGATCATAATAATGTAGTGGGAACGAAAAACACATTTCCCTTAATATGGTGGAGTATGTATAAATACGTATTTCATACAGTGGATATGGTTTCACTATATGATTCTTATAAACATAATGGAAAATGATTAACCACATAATTCAAATAAACATCGTGAATATGACATGACTTCCAAAATCATATAGTGGTGTGTGAATAAAAATGCAATTAAAAAAATATTCTCAAGATATATATCCACATCATTCAAAAGAGAGTGTTATATAGCACCCCGATAATCAACATCCAGTCACTAGTGTTGCATTATAACATGAAATGATCTATTCTTCAATAAATAGATAACTAAATCATGACAAATAAACATGTTTCATGAAATTTATTCCTAAATAATTTCATTATCCAACTAGAGATATGTTTAATAGTGGCCAAATAATTACTTCAGTTTCAGATAACTAGCTTTATGTATACTAATATATATATATATATATATATATATATATATATATATATTTTATATATTAAATGGAAATAAAGAATACCAACATCCTTTTTTGGATTCCTAAAAACTAATTAAATATTTTTTCATTAAAATAGTTTTTTTAATTTTATATAACATTTTAAATACCAAATTTTTATAAAAAAAATGTTTTTTTTAAATTAGATTTTTGAAAAGAAAAATTACTTATCAAATATTTTCATATAATTAATAAAAAAATAGGAAAACAACTTTAAAAAAAAAATTATTAAAATAAGTATTCCATTAAAATAAATAATTTAATATTGAATTTTATAACAACATTTTCATTTCTTATAAAAACCTATTAAATAAAATCAATTGTAATTCCATTTTAAATTGGATAAATTATTCATAAAAAATAAGAAATATGATAATGATGAATGAATCCATAATTTTTAAAAAAAAATTATCATACAGATTAAGAGATAATAATATGAGATAAATTCATATGTAATTTTCAGGATTGTGAAGATAATTTTTAAAAAAAAAATTACATCTAAAAAGAATCATCATTAAATTAAACATAAAAATTATAGACTATTTTTTCAATGTTTTTATTTGGTGGGTGATAAAAAATTTATTTTTTATTGTATGAATTACATTTATATATTTAAAAATAACTTTTTTATTAATTGATATCGAAGATAAGGATGAATGATTTTTTTAATAGAAGACAAAGTAAAATATTTATTTATAATTAGGTGATGAATAATTTTTTCCCTTTATACAAGTTAGAACTGGTGGGAAATGAAAAGATCCCCAATGAATTGTATCTTTAATGAATAAGGATGAAATATATTCAAAATGAAGTTAAATTTTTACAGATAAACTTATCGTGTTAAAATAATTTATTAATTAAATTATCCTCACTAGATTTTAATAGAATGAACAATGTTATGATATCAAAACAATTGGGTAACAATCGACGGAAAAATGATTCTCAAGATGAAGAAAAATAATACCATGGAGGGAGTCATGTTACTAGAGGCCCGAAAAAAACATTCCACTATGAATTGAAATTTAATTATAAAAATAACAATATATTGATATTCCATCACCATAAATTATCCAAATAGGGTAATATAAATTGAATAGTTAAAATCAAATGACATCGATAAAATCATGTCTATTAATAGGATATAAAACTAATGAATGAAAATTATATATAAATGAATCCTTACAATAATGGTATCATAATAATAAAAAGACCATAATAAAGAAATAATAAAATTGAAATGAAAATATCATGTAATTAAAGATATTAATTATGTTTGAAGTTAATTTGGAAGTAAATAAAAAATATAAATGAAATCATGGAGAATAATATCAAACATTTTTCATGGACTTGATTTTTAGATAATAAATCCCTTACCATATGGATCAAATATTGTAAATATCAGTTGTGTGTAGTCTTCCTCATTTTGAACTTGTTTCACAAAGGATATTTTTCAATCATTCAAATAAAATTTTTTACCATTACATTACAATAAAAGACACATGAATTTATTATTTATAAGTATTAAATAAATTATGAAATGTTTCTGTTATTTTTATTGAACATGTATTAGTATCATAATTAATGAGTATAAGATTAATATTTCAATTACAAATCAAATAATTCTTCAATTAAGTAATAAATATGTTATCAATAATTGTGTTCTCATAGTAATCAAGAATATTATGTGATATAATTTTGGATGTTTTTTTCACCCATAGAAATATGCAAATTTAATAATTAATTGATTAATATTGTTGTGAACATAGTTTATTTTTAACTAAATCATTATTTCTGAATCATAATGATATTAATAAATTATTTAAGGTGGATAATTATATTTTATATATAAATTTCATAGACCATCCCAAAAAAATCAATAGAAGAACCCCAAATTGTAAGAAAAAAATGAAACTATGATCCATGAAATATAATACATACTTACATGATCTGAAAAATAAAAATTTGATATTAATAAATATTCCATTTTGTAAGAAACCGTTACTTAAAAAATAACATAAATTTATTGCTATAAAAAAATACATAATACAACAAGATTCACATCCTATTACATGGTTCCTAAAATAAAAAATATATAATAAATAATTGGAAAATTTTATCTGTTAGAAGAATTCATAGTATGACACCACCATAGATTCAATAAAAGGTATAATAAAAAGAATCCAATAGTTTGGCCTTTTAAAAAGAATACTATTTTAGCCAATATTTTTATAACTCAAAATACATTGTTGAATAATTTTTATTTGGTTCTCCTTTAATGGATATAATAGTCATAAAAATAGAATTTGAAAAGAATTTTAGATTAAAATTTTATTCTTCTTTTTAAATCATTCGTGATGAAAGTATATGCATTATCCAAACAAATTCATTAATTTTAATAGATGTGATACCTCCTCATATAAAAAAATGTGAGAAAAAACCACGGCATAATCCATCATGTGATAAATAAATCATAAATGAAAAAGTTATCTATATTTAGGCCTAGTTTATAGAAATATTAATTGTACATAAATTTTTTCAAGTTGATTCATATATTTGAAAGAACCAATATCTTTTCCTAACACTGTACATTTATATTCTAAAAGCATCCCAAAGTGGTTTTATAAATATTAAGATCACCGATGTATCTTTTCAGATGTTTTCAAGGATACCAATGTGCCATGTTTGAAAAAAATCAATTAGGAAAATATTATATTAATTTTAAAAAATTAGAATCCTATAAAATATGCTTCAATGATAGGAAACTTATTTTTAGTTGAATATCACTAAACTCTAATTTAATCAACAACAAGGTTTAAAAATAATATGTTGTATAACACAAACATTTTAAAAAAATTATCATTCCATGAAATTAAATGAAAACTTAATTCATATCAAGATAAAAATAAATAAAAATAAAATTAACAAAAAAAATCGTGAATTTCATAATATTGATCCTTTATATAGAAATTCAGAACTCACATATTTTTGAAACCTATCTGCCTTCCGCATTAGTGGCCAACAATCCATTTATTGGACATCAAAATAGAAATATAGAAAATAATGTTCCTAGAAGGATTATAAAACATCAATAAATTATAAACGTTTACCATGAATATGGCCAATGTTTAAGACGCAACCAATGAAAAAAATTCATGGAATGATATCCTACTTGGAGAAACACACAACAACAATAATGATTATAAACCACTCTTCATATCATTCAGGAAGTGTGGATATTTCAAAAAATCAACTCGCAAAGATATAGATTGAGATAGGGGAGGATTCAGACCATATGAAAAAATTATGGTGGTATTGAATTTTATAATTCTTTAATGGAGGATAACACATCATGTATGCCATTATTGGGGTGTAATTACATGTATATAGTTTGTAGAAAAAATGAATCACCCAGGATTATGAAACCATTATTCTGACCATTACATGATTTAAAACATTTACACGGAATATAGACATCTCATGTGTTAAAGAACATATATATTATTTTTATGGAGACCATATGAAAATGTTAAAAATTTACTCAATAAAAAAACATTTAATAGATAGTTCTCATCTCATTTCCATAGACAATGCCTCAGAACCAAAACATAAGGTTCTTTGGTCGAAAATATGTAAATGTTAATGAAATTAAAATAGTATACCAAGACTATATTAATTCAAACTAATATACATCAACCAAAATTTTATTATTTTCCCATATAAAGGCTCTTTATCCTGATGAAACCCACAATTACCCCATGAAATAAATGGAATCAAATAAAAAAATATAATTAATACGTAATGGAATAAATTTTTTTGTTAAAATATACCCTTTGAAAATGATTTGTATCCCTTGTATGTCGTCATGATCATGAAATTTTAATAATGTAATGAAACTACATCCTTGTCAGTGCTTCAAAATCACCTATCTCCAAACTATCATGTATGAACATTGAGAGTTCCCAAACAAGTGGAATTATTAACCCCAATGTACCTTATCCTGGTGAACCATATTCAAAACTGGATACTCAATAATAATTTGGTCGATCTCATGATCAAAACATTCTCATAGAATAACAATGGTATGATATATTATTTACCTACTCAATTGGTTAAAATAATATCATTGTTTATTGAGATAAATAACATTTATATTTGTACTACTATGATACCTTCTATAATCATCCAATGATATCAAAGGGACCCACAACACCTTGGAACCAACATACCCTACTTACCAAACTAGTGATTCCCCCATTCATGTTGAAACTCTATGAAAAACCTATACACCATCATCAATTTTAATTTAATTATGATTACAATAAATATATTATTTTTGAATGAAAATTTTCATGATCCATCTCTTCTAGGTCAATATCAACATCAATATCATCTCCTAAACAATAGTCAGTCTGATTGAGTATTACACTCTCAACTATTCTAATATGAAGGGAGATCTATATGGACTCTCATAACATGTTTCATAGGGTAACATATTTAGTGATGATTTTTAAATAATGATATTTTTACCATGCTAAAATGATATTATCGTGATCCACTAAAATCAAGGATTCATGCCAAAGAATATCCTTATGATCATATATATATATCTACTTATATCATTAGGTATTTTTTATTTTCATTTATTAATTACATATTGGAACACATTTCCACCTATAATTATCTAGATATTTAGGATGTGAGCCTATGGAATTGCTATGGAACAACCATAGAGGGAGTCCCATGATGAATTATTGAATCTTAGAGAGAAAAGTCAACAGGATAATTCATCTTCATCGCATCCTTAATATTTTAGAAATGCACCAATTTCAATATTCAATCAATGATAAAACTAATCGAATCGATAAAACATATACCTCATTGGAATATAATGAAAAAAATATGTTAATTTCATTCCATTTTTTTGTAGGAATGGGAAAGGGATCTGAAAAATAAGAATACATATACTCTTCCACCTCAATTCAACATTAATGAATGCATATTTAAATAAAATATAATATCAACCATCTCATCACCATCCATGAATACAAATGTCACAAGTCATAATTCAAATTAGTAGTACACAAGAATATGGGAAAATAAGAATGGATTTTACAATATATAAACTCATATCATTCGAAAAATTGAATAACCGACCTCTCATAGAATAATAAAGTTCTAATGGGAGACCAATACCACTCACACGTGGTTTCCCCATTATAAATTCCTTCACTAATGAGATTCAACTCCACGTGTAACATCATATTTTCTCTATGGTGACCATCAAATAAGGACTATTTTTTTCATGATACAAAAACCCATCCCCTACGTCATTCATTACCAATATCAACTCAAAAAATAAAATCATTAGAGACCACTGTTAAACTATTCCCTTCATATCATATGTCCAAAAATTCACATAATTGAATTAGTTGCAACCTTTCATATTAAGGTGTTTATCCAATAAAAAAATATCAAGACATTCCAACAACTATTTTTGTAAAATAGTTAGATCTATATTATTAAAAAAAACATTTTAGGATCTTATGAATCGAATATTTTTTATATCCTCTCCCAAAGAAATAGTGTACAATCATTTTGAGTGCATGCATAACCACATCAAACTAATTATGGTAGGTCAGGTAGTTATTTTCCTCACGTCCAAACTAGTGTGATCCATATGACATGACCTATTTACTATACATCTAGAAAAATATAATAAACATTCTAGAAGAATCAAGAAAATCATCATATATTAATCGTTGATATAGAAGAATAAAAGGGTTATAAAAAACAAATTTCATTCATTTCTATAAAATATATTCGAAAATTTCCATTCCACTAATAAATTACACCGTTATGGGTTAAATCTATAATTGAAGTTAGAATATTAGATTAATCATGAAAAAATAGTCTTCATTAAAATGAAAACCCCAAGATAAATAAGATATCAAACTAATTTATGGGACTATCCTATGATATAACAACTTTTAATATCATAGGATCCAATAGTATGCCCCTCTCAGAAAAAACATGCCCCAAAAATCTAACATCCCATATCCAAAACCCACATTTTGGAACATAATCATTGAAAAAATGTTTTTTCTAGGTTAAAAACATGATAACAAAATTGTATTAATTCCCATCCCCTTGTTATTATTAATCCAATATATCATCCATGAACACAAAAAAGAAGTGTCAAAGAGCATATTAATGGGTTGGGTCATCAAAGACAAAAACATCGTTGGAGTGTTAGTTTGAAATTATTTCATAATAATAAAATAAAAAAACAACATATCCACATGGAAATTCATTCATAGGTATATACACTTATCAAACGATATTTTTGAGTTTCAAAGAACTAATTTAAATATTTAAAAACCAATTATCCCCTCAATATTATCAATTAGATTAGAAATCTCATGAAAATAATATTTTTTATTCATATTGAAATGATTAAATTTTCATTAATCAACAAAAAAGAATGGGACTCTCATATGCCTACTCACGAAAGAAGATAGGTGAATCCCATCACGAAATTCTTGTAAGAAAATATATCATAATAATATAGGCCCCCATGATATAATTTAAGTCACTATATTTCAAAAGGATACATTCATATATATGTAGTAGAAATGGTCATCTCACCAAGGAGAAGTTCAATATTATACATGACCTCTCTCTATGGCACTAAATGATAAATATTAATCATGAAATACAATGGGATATAGAAAAACAATAGAAGGTAAATTAATATTTATGTAAGGTTCTACTAAATCATGAATCATGTCAAGAACTGACATAAGACCACCCCATTTGAAAAAACATCCATCGCATTTAGTGATATAGATCCTTATTATCCTGAAAAACATGATTAACCCCCTCACATAATAAGAATTGAACATGATAGTGGTAATTGTATATCTAGTAATTTAAAATTTTTATCTAATCATTTTAAATAATAAATTTGTATAGGAAATCATCATAAACTAAAAATTACCACACAACATGGATGCTGGATATCACCACCCAATATGTGGGGCATATAAAAACGTGTTTATAACTATTTAATATTGGGGATGAAATACCCAAAAGGTAAAAATTAAACTACATGCACAATCTAAAAACATTAAAAATATTTTATGATACAAAATATAGTGTATCATTTATATCAAAAAAATATAGAACTATAGAATATGAATTAAAAAACAAACCTCAAATAGTATTTAGCCATGAATTTGGCTCATATAGCACATGATTTCACGCATAAAACATTCAATTCACAAAAAATTGAATATTCACCTTGTATTAAGGATTATACCCACCACCCATTGATTAATTATTAAAAACATATGACCCCTTTGTAATAGTTGATGATTCCATAATGCACTGAGATATCCTTTCTATAACATGAATTAGATGTCATAAAATTCACAAATAATGAAATGTCATTGGTGACTCTAAATAGTTAGGATTGTTTTAAACTCTCATTCTGTACAGATTTTTGATAATCATATTTTTTACTATAAAATCCAAAAAAAATATTGGTCTCACAAAAAACAAGAGACACTTGAAATTATATTTCTAGCTTTATAACACACCCTAGAGAGAATCTACACCAACAGAAGTCCCAAAAAAAGCTGACGTCCCAGCTACATGAGCCTCATGTAAATATTTTTTACCATATAACAATCTAATGGTAAAAATAAACATGATTATAAATATTTATTAAATATCTAGACTCAATACTAAATAAATAAAGTTAGACCGTATGTTCTCAATATTGACATATTCTAGTTCCACATTTACTAGCATTTCAAAATGGGTTGAATACAGGAGTGAACTACACTCCCCTTTTTCCAAATATAGACCCCCTCGACTTTATTTCATATATTTTCCAAAGGAAAAACGTTGATTGAATATTTTTAGGACATAATCCCTCAAAAACACGACATGGAACATATATTTCACTATATAGTCCCAATATTTTATTCATTGTCCTCGAAGAATGATTGTGGAAAACCAACATCAGTGTCTTCAGGAATCTTCATTAAGTTCACAATTCTTTCAATCTACTCAAGAAACTCCTATGATTCATGCGGTCCCATTTCAACATGGAGAATTTTTGGATGATGTTTAGAGAATTATAATACATGATGCACCACCAATCATAGGTTCTTGACACATACATGACCCAAAATATTCATTATATGAAGAATTCCATCACATAAAATAGGCTACAACAAGGGATTATCTTGTGAATCTAACCTCATGGTTTAATATCTTGTATTTTTATGATGACATAAATGTAGTATTATCTATCAATCATAAGGAAAAAACATAAACATTAATAAAAAATTAAAAAAAATTAAGAAAAATTGTATGTATCAATATTAATGCACTAAATTATGAAGAACAAATGGAAATAATAAATGCCTCCCATTGAATGAAATCACAGTAATAAAAATATTGTCCACTTAAATAAACATCCCATATAGTTCAATAATAATAATACAAAAACTATGTATCAAACATGGTAAATATTTTTTGAGTATCTATGAAAACTAAAGTTTAGAAGTGGATGTGAACTATCCTGGAACACTACCATACTTAAAACTAAAATTATATTAGTACTATGTCATATCTAACAAACTCATTTGATGAATACAAGGCGATTTCAATGAACAATAGTTGTAAAATCTATGTGGCACTAAATTTTAACATAACTACCCAGTTATACTAAATAATTAACTGTAGAAGGCCCATCCTAGTGATGAGTAATAAAGTTAACTGACAAAATATTTAACATAGTGAAAAAAGAATTGAAAATACCAAAAAAATGAATGAAAAATATACTATAATGATATATAAATTTAGATAAAAATTAGCTAAATCAGAACTATATAAATTATGAAAGATAGACAATAATCTATTTAACCAGCCATCACCTCTAACCAATTCTGATCTGAATAAATTAATAAAAAAATAATACAACATTAAATTTTTATTACATTAAAATTACTTTGATCCTAAAATACATCATCTTGAAAGAAAAAATATTAAATTAAAGGTGTGAGAAAAAATCCGAACATGATACCTCTATAGTTTATACACATTGTCTATTGAAAAAAATAAAATAATTAATACATGTTAAATGAAATATATCCTAACAAGTATTTCTATAAATCATGACCCAATATTAAATAAATTATCATTTTACCTATAAAATCAATAAATATTTGCAAACATGGATTATTAATATTATATGTTTTGAAAAATTATTGTATATCAATACATTATATGTTATGAATACAAAAACCATGAAATAATCCTTCATTTGAATCTATGTGAAACTACCACAGATAAAATCCTTTGAGTAGTTTTCCAATATGAGATCCATTATGCAATTAATTTCACAAAAATAACAAATCACACTACCTTCGGCCCTATGATATTATCCATTTATATTCTAGAGGTTACCCCTAAAAGTTCCACAAATACTATAGACCCCAATGTCTCTTTCTTGATGCACCCAAGGTTCCCAATATTCTATGTAAGTCAAAATACATGTAAAACCCATGAGAAATTTTTTTAAATCATTTTCAATGATAAAACAATAATCTTTAATGTATGAAAAATTAATATTCTACGTAAAACCCATAGTCAAGGATTTAATGAAACTCATTTTGTAATATCAACAATTTATAATGATAACCCCCTTAATAAAACATAATTTTAATTTAATTTATTATATCATTTTATGTACAAAAATTGATCAAAAACCAAATGCCTTTTATAAGAATGATAAATAATTAATTATTTATAAGAATTATATAGAAACACTTACCACTACAATAGTGGGACCCATTCTACCTTCAAAAATAGAGTTCAAAAATCCATTTATATTCCTCGAAGGGATATTTCAAAAAAATAAACTATAATTAATTGATAATAAATATCAATCGATCATGAATATGATCCATAAATATATAGTAATATACAATTGAAAAAATATTCAAAGAAGTGGATGGATATCAATCCTTGAGATACATGCTAGAACCAAAATGATGATCATTCCCTAAAAAAATAATCCATATGGGGTTAATATTTACAGATGATAATAGGGGATATTTCTATTATGAGTGGAGTGGTGAAAAAATTAATTATATAATATAGAGTAATATAATGCATTTTAAAATGATTGACTAAAGGATTACACATCGTGTATCAAATTTATGGCATGGAGTTCATTTTTTTTCAAATAATTGTTCATCTTTAAATTAAAATATGTTATTTATAATACAATAGCATGTATTCCAAATAAAGTTAATTAAAAAAATTAATCCCTGAAACAGATTCACAGTATCATCCTAGCCACCAATACATATCATATTAATTTTATACGATTTGTTGATCTCCAATAGACAATAATCAATCAAGTTATACATAAAATGACATTGAACCCAACATAAGGATTTATGGTCCCATGTATCCCCTTATAAATAAACATATGGTGTTATACTTAGTCATCATTAATTTATACAAAAAAAATTCCTGATAATTTTGGTTATTTTCCCTTAAAAGGAACATCATCCTAGAGAATCCCTTACTGCACCAAATTCAAACGGGGGAAAAAAGAAAAATAGTAGATAATTTATGATAATGTAGTTTTAAAATCTAGTAAATAAGAAAAAAATGAAAAATGAGATAGAATATTTCATTGAGTTGGTAGTCTCTGAAATGCATGAATGTAACTATTTTAAAATGGAAATAGGCAAAATTTCCTAATCTATATTCTAATAATATAGATATATTTTTTAATACATTTACAAATATATGAATATTAAATTGGAAAAAAAATAAATTTTAATGAGAAATATTGAAAAAAACAAGGATTAGAGAAAGTAATTACATAATTTTAAAACATGTTATTTCTTTTAAAACCCAATTTTGAAATAAAGGCATTAAATTACCAATTGAGGCCTGAAGAATATGAAATTGAGTGTTAATTCTTGGAGAATAAAATTTTAAGAGTTTTATGATGAAATTTATCATGATATTTTTAGTATGAAATGTAGAATGTGATCCTCATTAACAAATGATGTATAATTTAATTTCTGTAAATATATCTTACTTCTAATCAATGACTTAAACCTATACTATGTTAAAAGGCTCAAATATTATCAAATGATATAATTAATGTATTGCAATGGTCTAGATTACTGTAACCAAATAATTTTAGATACATATTTATTAATTTTAGGCTTCTACCCTTAGATTTCAATATTATACAATCATTTATTTTACTAAGGAAACTAATTTTTGTTCTCAATACTAAATTTTATTTATAAATATTTATATTATAATTATAATATAATGTTACTATAGTGATTAAAATTTTCAAAATAATTTTGTTAAATAATTTATTTTTACTAGAAAATATAATTTAGTATTAACACAAATAGAATTATAAAAGTGATTTTATAGAATGTGTGTTTGTATTCATAAAATTTTTGTACTATATACAATTATAAAATTTGTATTAATTGCTGACATATAAATTCATCTCATACATACAATAATTTTTTTTCCTCAAAATATATCCAAAATATTATTATTTTTAAATAATATTCATTTGAAACTTTGGAAAAATAAATTTTTTTATTTCATAATATTTTTAATGTCCATATAGTTTTAAGAATATATTTAATATATTTAAAATAATATTTTTAAATTTATTATTTGAGGCATAAAAATAATTTTTTATAATGAAAAATAATTACCTTTTTCTATATGATTTCTTATTTTTCCATAATTCATAAATTTGGAATTCTTATAAAATTATATTATTTTTAATATTCAAAAATATATCATTCATTTTAGTAAAATAAAAACAAATTCACCCTTCACAAATTTTGATATGATGGTTTAGAAAATTATGTCCATTATACATAATTACTATTATAAAATCTATATTTTTATGTTATATATGTTAATATAATATATAAATATATATATATAAACCTCATTTATTCTCCAGATGGATTATGTTGATGTATTTTTATGAATGTAATAAAAAATCTATTTTTTTAGCATAGGTTAATAATTTAATATTGATGTGTTAAATATTTTAATGATCATCTGTCAAATATATTTTGGTTCTATTTATTTTATTGGTGGGAAAAAATTATATATCCCTCTAGTTCATTGTGTAATGGTCTATTTCTTCTAATTTATTATAATCAAGAATTGGAAGTGAACCCCAATTTGTTATGTACTTTATCTGTTATGAAATTTATCGAAATGAGCCTTGACTATGGAAATGATAGGAAAAGGTAACGAACCCAATATAAAATTGCAATCTTTCAACTATGATAGTCTTTTCATTGTGATTTTACGTTGGAAATGATTTCATAATTTTATGTATATTTCCATAATATATATATAGTTCTTATGATATTATCTCATGGATCAAGAATTACTTTTTCTAATTCCTCACTCTTACGAACTATTTAATTTTATGGAATCTCCATGTACTATTTAAAATTTTTTTGAACATAAAATTTAGTTTATATTTTCATAATATATGATTAACATATAATACCATTGGGCTTATCATATTTTCAATTATCTTCAACAATTAATAGCATCAATTTATAAAAATACTTAGTTTATGAGATAAATCATTCTTATTTTGCCTTTTAAAAATGATAAAAATAATTTTATTAATTATGTTACATAGATACATATGATTATCAAACATGTATATTTCATAAATTTAGATAAATATCCAGTACATTATATAAATACATTAACAAGGACAACAATAGTTTATTATCTTCAGAAACATCAAAAATAAATCTTCTATCTTGGTGGAAGATCTTCAACATGTCGCATAATGTTATCCACCATTAGTAAAATTACCCAAATAATTTAAACATAAACACGGGAATGGAAACATAATAAGGGGTGACCTAATATGTCTATTAAGGGTAGACCTGTAATAATTAACATGGACACTGGGGTATGAGGGTGTGATCATCACATTAGGGGATTATACACTAAATAATAAATATCATAAAAATGTGTGATGGGATAATTCATGGTTGTTTATAAGTCATGATTCAATTATAAGTCAACCACATGGATCATGAAATTCTATTGGGGGAATAAGAAAAATTATTTATGGTATACATAGAAGAATAGTGAATTTCAGGTCAGGGATTCCAACTAAGACCTTTATAACATGTTTGGTTTGAGGTATTACCTACATAAAAACTATGGGTATATATAACATCAACATATATTATCATAGATTGAAAATAACTTTAAATGATTTTTGGAAAACATTTCATGGGGTAAATATCATTTCTTCTATGAAAATAGTTCATTAAAATATAAACCATTTCAAAATCATTTTTATTAAAAACAAAAAAACAATAATAACATTCTTTTGAAAACGATTTATTTAAAACTAACTTTCATACAAATTTTCAAAAAAATAACCTTCAATCATTAATATAAATCTTCAACGAATTTTCTCTGGATAAGTATGTACATTTCATATGAATAAAATTGAACATTTATTTTGCATTGTTAAATGGTTATAAAATGCATCATTCATAAATCAATAAAGAGATTCATTTGAAAACATTTTAAATAGTAAAAAGGGTAAAATTTCTTCTAATTATCAAAGAATATTATTTTAATATTCATGAAAAACCATTTCAAAAAACATATTTTAAAGGAACACAAATTTTCAACCGAGGAGAGGGTAAAGTCCTGATTTTATAAAATCATTTTCTTTACATTATTATGCACCAATGAGTGGAAAACTAGTAATAATAAATTCATATATCATTAATAAAAAATTGAAAATGAATATCATGAGTGTTCTTCAGACATGGATCATAATTTTTCATCAATTAAAAATTATGACTAGCAATATCAAAAAAGTTATGAGACTATTTCATTAGACCCTTACCACATGGTTACATGGGATCATACTCTCCCTATAAGAAAAGTAAACAACATGAATCTTAAGATATCATGAAAATAATGTTATTCATGGTTTTAATATTTCTATTTTATGTGTATTCACCTCAAAAAAGAATTTTGGTGCATAAAAAATGTTCCATTAAGAAGGATAATATAAATAAATATATTTTAACAATTTGGTAACTTTTGAAACACAAACACTATGAAAGAATGATCTGAAAGTGGATATGTAAATATGCATTAATTAAATATAAGAATAACTGAATACATCTAATGGAAGAGTAAAAACCAACGAAAAGTAATGACTGGTGAATAATTCACGTTTCTCATATATATAAAATGTTAAATTAAATACAATTATCTTGTTTATTGACCCTTGTCATATTCATTTAAACCACCTATTAATCGAGAAACTAGATTTGTTTTGTGCCAAAAGTATTGCATGGATTTTTTTCCATAGAAGATAATTATATTATAAAGGAAGGTATGTTGAGAAGTGGATTGGGTAGAGCATGGTCATACCTAACAGATTTGATATGTGTGAATAGGTTGGAGAGATGGTGTCCTTTTATAGGTAAGGAAAATGTCTCACTTTGAATTTTTAAAAACATGATTGGTTTACACATGTTATTACTTAAAAAAAGACATATGTAACCCATGAAAATCAATAATGGAAGGTTTATGGGAGAAATATGGTCATCTATTTTGTTTTTGGTCATGTAGACATGCCTTTTAAACCCCTAAAATAATGGTTTACTCCCTAATTAAGCTTAATTGGAAATTAACTATAGTGAATAGTTTTAATAACTTGTACTAATTATTTACCTAAACAATAAACATGATATAACTAGATTTTATTTATTATACTATTTAAATGGTGTATTTCCATTTTTCAAAATTAATTTCCAATAATTGATGAAATTTAGATTAATGATAATCCTAAAAATGGGAATAAATAATTGGCTTTTAATGTTGGAAAACATTACAAATCATGTTATGTATTCATATTCAATTTCAAGTTGAAAATTATTATAATGAACTTAATTGAATTAATATATGTATAATTGATCTAATATTATTTTAAAAAATTAATTTATAATTTTCCTTTAATAAATATTTAAAGGAAAGGTAGTTATGAACTAAAATGTATTGTTTTTCACTATTCATCAAAAAATACAATTTTCCATAAAAATATCATACATTCAAATTAAACTAATTTTGGATTTCATAATTAAAAATTGAATTGAATTTTATCAAATTAAATTTATAGATGAGTCTAAAATTGAAAATATGATTTTTTATTAAAGGACATTAAATGTAATTTATTTGAGAAAATAAAATTTTAAACAGATAGGGTCTTTACCAAAAATCAATTTTTTATTATAAATAGATTTTATTTCAATGAAATCATTATAAAATATATTTTAAAATTAGTTATTACTAATTTTATTTCTACATTTATTAGCTATGTTATGATTATATCATTTCAATAATTATAATTTTAAAACAATGTTGTGTAGAAAAAAAAGTGTTTTGTTTAATTTATGCCAAGTCATTATTGTGTTTTACATACACCTATTTTAGGTTATGTGTATTGTGTGGTGAGTTGGTCTCATTTAATTTATTACATATTAGTGATGTGGGAATGTATTTTTTAACATAGTGGCTTAAAAATAAAAAAATACATTTATAGTTTTTTGAAATGAATGATATCAAAATAATAAATTATTTCGAATAAAATTATTCACAAAATATCACTGTGTAACATTTTATGCCCATTAAAAGAAATTTTACCCTAGAAATATGATTAGGATATCTAATTTTTAATACTTTAATGTTTCTTTTATAGAAACCCACATTGTATAAATAAATATTAAAAAATCCATTAAAAAGGAATGTTAGAAACAAATCTGTTACCAAAAGTAACATATAAATAATTTTCCACATAGATGAACATAAGATTCTTGTGAAAACATAGAAATGGAAGAAAAATATAACAATCAAATTCCAATGGATAGTGATAGAGAAATGGGATAAGATAAATTTGACAATCAGAAATCAATAAATCTTTGATATACTAACAGACCATCTAATTAATTAGAAATATTTGTATTAATTAAAAAAAATGGTATCAAGATCCTTCTTTTATAGTTATAATGAATTTTCTAGAAATGACATACTTTCATGATTTTGTAATGATGCTTTTTCATTTCTGAAGTAAATATAGATTATAAGACCCAATATATGCCATCCCATTGGACATTATTTACCATTTACACATGGTTGTTTGAATAACCTATCCAATATTCATAAATCCTAATATAAAATGATAACAAATTACTCTTTATTACTTCTTCCAAATATGAACTTAATATTTCAATTAATAGTTAACCTTATAACCCTTAAAAAATATATTTCACCCTTTATCCCTTAAATAATATCTTATCTTACAATAAAAACCTTTTAATTGGAATATTTTATCCATCCTTGTAAACATTGAATATCAAATTTGATTTTATTATTCCATAATACATTTAGGGAAATAAAATCAAATGAAATATCAAAATAATGTTGAACAATAAGTCATTCATAAGGATTATTCATACAAAACCAAACATTAAATTCTCAACATAGGATATAAGGATAAGTAGTTATTAATTTCCTTCGTCGACTTCATCCATTTTTATCATTTAAATATTTTTCATTTTCCTTTTTATTTAGATGTTTTTTTGCGTTATAATTCACATTAGTCATTGCATTTTTTACTTTTTCGCATAATGGATATGCTCCATGAAATTTAATCCATAATTTTTTGGAGTTGAATTATATGTTAATTTCATTTATTCCTAATACCTTGACATTCAACTACATGATGCCCTTTCGTTCCAGGCATAAAACATTATGAATTCCCCATGGACAATATCTTTGTCTTCTTAATCGACAAATTGATCATAATGTAAATCTAATCTTCTTCTCTCCACAGTCTTCATTGTAATGACCCTGAAAATCCGTGGAAATTTTAATTCTTAAATTCATATGTATTTTACGAGTCCGCGAAAATTGACGTCGAATGATTCTGAGACCCGGTGTGCCCGAAATCAATTTCTGATGTTTTGTTCAGGTACGTTCAGTAAACATATGAGTGAGTTTTTATATCTTTTGAACAGGTGCTCAAAATTTAAATCTGAGGACACTGTTGAACTTGCAGTGCCAATATTCACTGATGAAGACAATCCCCTCGACGGTAGTGGGTCGAGATTAAATGAAAGATTTGGGGTTTGTATAGAATGAATTAAATAAATATAGATTGTGTGGCTTAATTTTTATTTGTTGGTCAAAACCTCCTCATGGAAGTTGGTGGTGGGACCACCACACCTTAACCTCTCATGAGAGGCTATGGTGGTGGGGCCCACTCGAACCTAACCTCCCTCGAGAGGTTACAAAGTGGGGACCACATGGGACTAAACCCCCTATTAATTGTGGTAGAGAAGACCTCTCAACTATCCTCATTAATAAGAGAGAGTCTCTTCTCACCCCCTCCTTTATTGGTGCCAACTCTCCTAATTTAATGGTGCCAAATCGTCCACATTAATTAAGGGGGAGCCAAGTAAATTAATTCATCATTTTGAATTTCTTCCCAACAAATTATAAAATAGATTAACACAATATATAATTATTTTGGTTGGAATTGTTCATTTTGGTGGAACCATTGAGAGGAGGATTATTGGGGGAAAGATCCCAATGAAGAACTCCTTCGACTATGAAGAATGTCGACCATCTTAGACTTCTTCCTCAGAGCTTCTACTGATGTGGGACGTCTTCAACTGACCATCCCTCCACATCGTTTTCAATGATCCGACACATGAGATCGAGATTGAATGTGTGCGGAGGAAGGGACGAATGACTATCTAATATTTCTTCATCCTCGCGACTCCGTCGCCAGCCAACGATCAAGGTAGGGTGTTAATTTGAGTAATATTACCATCCTTAATCTCTTATTTTGCTGGAAAGGAATCGTTGTGGTGGTTTTGAAACAATTTAAGTTCATCATTCTTACTTCTTGATGAGACAAATGTTAGCACCCTTAACGTAGATGGTGCGGGCTAAACGAACAAGTCCTGACCCCTCCGTCGTTCTTGTTTGTGATGATCTTCATCATGGTGATGAGGTGACGAGAGGACGAAGCCAACATCCACAATATCTGTGACCTCTGGGAACTGTGCCACCCTCGCGCTGCTCTGGCCGAACCATCTCCACCACCATGGGCCAAAACATGTTGCATGTCGGCTTCCAAGACGCGCTGGTCGTGCCGCCTGTCGTCCAAGACACCCGATGTCCCACGCCGCGTCGGCCTCCTGGCTGCCCAACCTACCCTCCAGCTCACCTACAGGCTTGGTCGTGCCCTACCTGGCCGCCTGCCTGTCTGGCCATACCTGGCCCGGCCGCCTCTCAGCCGCCCGCCAGTCTGCCTGCGATCCTGCCTGGCCCCCTCCCGGCCTGCCCGGCCGCCGGCTGGCGTGCCTGCGGGCCTTCCCAGCGGCCTCCCAGCTCCAGGTTGCTCGACCATCTGAGCCGACATCAGACCGAACTGGCGCCCTCACCTCACTGTCCTCCTGATCCGGCTTGTAGTTCCCCTCGTGGTTCCCTGGGTGAACTGAACCTGCTGCGCCCTTTGGGCCGAGCCGCGCCGGGCTGAACCATCACTGTGCTTCGGACCAAAATACCCCTAAGCCCGAGCCGAACCGCCCACGCGGCCTCCTAGGTTGGGCCCAGCATGCCGGGCCGAACCTAACATGTTTTCCCGTCCAATGGGTTGGGCCGGACCCAACTGGTATGACTGGGTCAACCTAGATCGGGTCAGCCTAGACAGGGTCAGACCGGGTCGGTCAGATCGGGTCAAACTGGAACTGGTCCCACTACCGACCCATTACATTCTTTTGCAATATCATTGGAACCAGACGTTCATGTGACGAACTTTTAGTGGTGCTAGTAATCGTGAAGCAAGACGGCCCCTTTGAGTATACCCTACTAATGATCAGGGTTTAGTTGAGATACAATCATTTTGGATCATCCACGAATCCAACCGGGCCCCCGGGACTAAAAGGATAACAACTCAAAGACTAGGTTCCCAATTGACGCCCCATCTATTGCGTTGAGAACCCTAGGACTTGGCGGACAATTAAGATACTTCTACATGGGACTTAAGGATTGATGGAGTATCAACCTATAGATTTTTGAGAAGATCCTCCGAGAGATGAGAGAGTTTACTTTGGAGACCTAGTAGCTGGCTGAGACCAGATGACTGTTGACTAATTCAGATAGGAGTGATTAGACTAGCCCAGTGGTGAGAACCTGGGTGTCACGACCGACCCACAGTGGGGAGCACCCTGGTATCGCGACAGACCCACATTACTCGACAGGAGGAGTACCTCACCAAACTACCAGGTGGAGCACCTTGGTGACGCGGTAGACCCACGATGGGGAGCGCCTTAGTCATGCAGTAGACCCACAATACCCGACAAGAGGAGTACCTCCGCAGTCCAAGGTTAGTGGGTAGGGCCTTGGTCGCGCAGTAGGCACACTGTACTCAATAGTGGAGGAGTTCTCCAGTAGCTGAGGTTTCGATAGTGTGACAGGGGATATTACTTGATGCGACCCCTAGAATAAAAATCCTTGTATGAGCTTAGGAATTAATTTTTGTGTTTACCTCATTATTGAGATGGATTTTTGATAACATAGGTGTATGTTGGAGCATATACCTATGTGGGGATATCTATTGATTTCAAACATTGTGGTTTATCCGTGTTGGATTTCTGAGACCTTGACAGTCTCAGGGGTCCCTACTGAGTATCTTTATTTTCACCCTAGCACGGGCTATGCCCGCACCTGTTGTGTTCGATGAAAACGATGGACATCGCTGACTGGGGATGAGTATACATGGACTGGACGATACTTGGAGGTGGACCATAGGATGTGACGGTATATGGAGGATATAGATGTACATTGAGTTCTGTGGAGGCTATCTGTACCTACACATCAGGTAGGATTTCTCGGTGGAAAATCCATGATCCATTTTCCATTTTTCCATTACTTGTCCATTTAGTTTCCTTGTACTTTACATTTGGGATAGTATTTCCAACCACCTTTTTACTTTTCAGCACTACTATTTTGTATAGTTTTAGTCAGTGTTTTGTTTCCATCTCGTACTCTATTGTGTGCATTTTCAAGTTATAATGATAATTCCTTCCCATTTTAGGGATTTATGCCTTTGGTGAAAGTCACCAGCCCCTTGCCTATGGATGGTGGGTTTGGGGTAGTCAAGACATGGGCCTTGGGGGATGGGTTGTGACATTCTAATATTAAGCATAATATTGCTGATAAACATTAATCAACAAATTTTTAAGAAGAATACGAGGAATGTAATTACCAAAAAATATGTTCTTGAACTCGTCTTAATCCATGGATTCAATTTTATCATGTGTAAATATATTCTTGATGATGTTCATCCATTGTTTTGTATCACCTTTCAATCGATAATTTTCTAAGAAAACACTTTCACATAGCAAAAAATAGAGAATAAAAAATATCATTTCATTAGTTTAACTCCATTTCATAGAAACTAATCAATCGGTAGTTATACTAAAACAAGGCGGATGTGTCCTTAAAATGGATTCATGAAAACATTGTTCCCACAATTTTTTTTTTGGAAATTCAGCATGAGTCATGGATTGATAAGCCTAAGAGGTCTGAGAAATGATGAATTTCACTCTATATTCTACAAAATTTGGTTTCTCGGAAAGACATTCAATACATTGTCTATTTTATTCCTCATTAGCACAGTTTTATTGGTTTGCATTCATACACTACAACAAGATAGCATATACTAACTAACTATTATCATAGATAGGAACCACATAATCATGAAAAGTTATTTATAGGATGTCCAATGTATGAAATATTCCTTAAACTATGACACCATAGGTTTATCCTACGTTATTCATATATAAATTCTATCTACATACTTCATGATTGATTGTGAAGAGTTTGTGATTTATCTATGAATTTCCCCTAGAAGGGTCAAACTTTCTGTGCAAAAAAGACTATTAATGTGTAATAGGTTACCATAATATATGCTCATGACATATTATTGTACTTGCTAACCATAGGTAAATTTGGTAAATATCCACATCCACTTGTTTTATGCAGACATGGATTTATTTATAGGACAAAACACACTCTATCCTTTGAATTTTTTTTTTGATATTTTCCATAATGTTAACTCATCCTTATACTTATATTTAGAGTCATGCCTAGATCATTCATTAGAAATATACGTGTTTCATCCTGGTTTCTAAAAGGATGACTAAAATATTCTTTTGATACCCAATATAGAGACCGATACTTAACATACATGGATATTACACCATTTTAGATGAATATTTAGTATAAAGCAAAAATACATACCAGAGGACATTAATTGTTTAGTGTAATCATAAACTAGGAAAATACAATATTCTCTACGGGTTAATGTTATTCACTATCTCCCAAAAAGATATCCACTATTAGTACTTCTACCTAATACCATTATTAATAACATGCGGGAAAGGATACATAAAAATTATGTGATCTTACATGATAGGTATGGGTAAAAATGGAGAAATGTAAACATAAACATAAACAAAAGTGTATGAAAACCTGAAAATGACATTATGATTACATAACATGAATATAAAATATATTAAACATGTGTTATAGGATAAATCTTGGATGTTCATAAGACAAGAATCATTAAGAAATAATCATCATGATCCACAAAATATTAACTTATAATGAAGTAATATTATTTACGGCATACATATAATAATATATAACCTTATGTCAAGGATGTGTTCAAAGGCCTTCATAACATTTTATGAATATTCTATGACCCATGTACCTAATGTGGGATTAGGATAATAAAACATGTAAACTATTATTTTTTTATATTGGATATAACCCATGTACCTTATTTTTTCATGCTTGTGTGATTACAAGTGTAACTTTTTTTTTGTTTGTATTATGATAGAACACATGCAATATATTGTTTTCAAGTATGTGATATAACCTGTATACACACACTCTTTTTGGATTATTCTAGAACCCATATACTTTATTTTTGATGAGATTCGTCTACAACTCATGTACAATCGATGATCTTATTAAACTTATCATTATAAAATTAATTGTTTAGATATATTGGTCTCACCCATCTGATAATAAAATAATTCATACAGGTTTTATAAGATAATAATATATTCATCAAATCATGACCCATAAAAATAAATTGGATTTATAAAAATAAAATCATTATTAAAAAATGAAATATGTATAATTAAAATTTCATCACATCATAACATGTGATAATAGATTGGTTTCATAATCAATTCATGAAATAATAACATGAAAAAAGAAGCAGGTTTCAAAAAAATAAATCTAGTGGGTATAAAACATATTTTATAATAACCATTTCATTAAAACATAAACCATTTAGGAATAATTTTTTTTATCCACTAGATAATATACTACTATAGAATGACTAACCTCAACGGATGGGGAGGAATATCCACGTGAACCCTAGAGTTACATGATCAAATATGGGGGAGGTATATCTCTAGGTTATTGTTGAATATAATGTAGAAAGTGTTGTTTAGTATTGTAGCAGCCACAAAAATTGACCTATGGGATATTGGATTTGTCCTAGAGTCCTTTAGGCCTTCAGTCCACCTAGGATGTTGGGTCAGTAAAGCTTTTAGGCCACCTCAAGGCCTTCGAATAACCAAAAGTCCTTCGGGCCACCTCAAGACCATCATGCCAACTAATGTACATTAAGACACGTGATGTAGAGATAAAAACTAGAAAGATTATAAAAGGAGAAATTTAAATAAGATGATTTAGAGAATGAGAATTAACCATAGAAAATCTATCAGATTTGTAAGAATGAGACGGTATGGAAATTTCCATCTGTACCAGTCCTCTGCATCTCTGTACAAGACAACTAGTCGGACAACCATGAAATCATGGAGGGCTGATTACTATTCAGATTTTGGGGAGGAGATGATTCATGTAGACCATATATTGGATTAATTCCTCAAAGAACAATTGGTTATGTATTGTCATGAAGCCTATATTCCATGTTATGGTTTCCTTTCTACCCTTAAAAGACAAATTATCAAAAAAGAATAAAAATTTATTTCCTTTAGTCCATTCTCATAGAAAACATCAACATATGTTTTCATCGATAATGAATAACAATGAAATTTGTTTATAAAAATTTCTTGAGGTAAATATCATTAAATATATGAAAAAGTGTCTTTAAAACATAAATCCTTTTGGAAAACCATTTTCTTTAGAATCATTAAAAGAAGCTTGAAATATATTTTAAACCATTAAATTAAAATATATCATCTAAAAATATTTTATATGAAAAAATTAACCTTTAAACAAGAAAATAAATCATTAATTAATTGAAGGATGTTAAATTATGACATTTTGTAATAGGTAAAATAGAATATTCCCTTTGTATGGTAAAAATCATAGAAAAAACACTCGTTTAGAAATAGGCAAGAGGATTTCATTGAAAACAGTTGAAAAAGAAAAAAAGTGTAAATATGACATTTAATGATCATAGAATATTATTATAATACTTTTGGAAACACTTATTTGAATACATGGTTTTAATGGAATAATGATTTTAGACCGAGGAGAGGGTAAAGCCTGGATTCCATAAAAATACATTATTAAGTATGATACGTTCCAAATAGTTAAAAAATGGTATCTGTAGACGCCGGAAAAGTCCGTTGTTCCCAAACGAAGCTCCGGATGCGGAAAGCGAAGTGATATTTGGAGTCGGAAGAACGTTTCGGAGGGCCCGGAGGCCTTGCGCGGAATTTCAGAGGCCCGCGCGCAAAGGTGATGTTCCGCGCGCAAACCCCCCGGGATGCGCGCAATGCGCCGGCCCGGCACGCAATTTTGCGCGCCGCGGGTCCGCGCGACTCCCTGGCGCGCCGTGCCCGATTCCGCGCCCGCGAGGAGAATTTCGCGCTCGCACCCTGGATTCCGCGCCCGGGGTTGCCTATAAATACAAGGCGACCCCCAACGTTTCAAAGGTTGCTGGAAGTCGAAACGTCTCTCGTGCGCGCAATTCAACCCCTTCCGCGCGCAATGACGAACTTCAGGTAACCTCCTTTCTTTCGCGCAAGAAAGCCTCGGGGTCCGCCTTCGCGCGCAATCCCCGCTGGCTCCTTTCATTTGAATAAGCACTCACCCTAAGGTCTTTGCGCGCAAAAGAACCCGCTTGCGCGCAATTGCCCCCGGGGTGCGCGCAATCCGGCCCGATTGCGCGCACCCCCCCTTCTTTCAAGTGGCCATTCATTAGAGAATGAGCCGTTGCCCCCGCGCGCTATCCGAAGCCCGGTGTGAGCAATCTCAAGCATCCGCGCGCAAGGCACTGGCCCAATTGCGCGCCAGCCGCCCCGATTGCGCGCCGGCCCGCAGTATTGCGCGCAAAGCTTCCTTTTTGCGCGCAATCTGCCAGGGTCGTCCCCGTTGACCTCCTAAGGGCACCTGCCTGCGTGGCGCCCGATGCTCCTCATCCTGGGTGCCCGCACCGTGCGTTGTCTTCCCGTGCGGCCCTCCAGGTTCGTGCGAAGTGACATGCACCCATTCGTCCTGCACGACGTTAAACTGCATTCGTCCAGGCTACAAGACGTTAAACTGTTCAGCATTCGTCCGCGCTGCAAGACGTTAAACTGCCAAGTGCATCGTCCGGCAACCTATGCCCAGCATGACGTTAAACTGCGCATTCGTCCCGCATGACGTTAAACTGCGCATACGTCCAGCATGACGTTAAACTGCCTATTCGTCCAGCATGACGTTAAACTGCACATCCGTCCAAGCTGCACGACGTTAAACTGCCTAGCCCCATCGTCCGCGCTGCAAGACGTTAAACTGCCAAGTGCTTCGTCCTCAACACACGACGTTAAACTGTACTTCGTCCGGCAAGACGTTAAACCGTCCGCTTCATCCGATCCCGTGCTCTGCACGCAGGATCTCCCCCGGTTTGGATGTGGCCCCCACCCGCTCGTCTCTGCAGGGATGTCGGGATTGTCCCGCTTTCGGGGCGATTTAATGGGAGTGGCTTTTCCCTACGGGGGCAGGGTATTACAAACCCCTAGTTTCTCGTGGGAAGCTGCACATGTGTATCTCCATTGCGCCTCCCCACGGCCGAAGCCAGTAGAGGGTATGACTGGGATCGAGGTGTCTTCTGCTTTCGGTCCAAGTCCCTTCCAACTGTGTTTTGCCGCAACCGGGCTGCCTCAAGTGCGTAAGTCCTGACAGAATGAACTACGTGGACTTTGATCCCTGTCTTCTATACAGGGTACGTAGGAAGCCTCCCTGAGGTCCAAGCCCACCACTTGGTCGTCCCGGTCGTATTTACGTCGGTTCGTCCATCAGTGGACCCCTCCAGGGTTCACGCTTGCGTTGATTCACCTATGAATCCGCCCCTGTGGGAGACTGCCCGTGTGTATCTCCACTGTGCCTCCCCACAGCCCCTTTTTCCAGTTTTCCTTTTATCGTCCAGCATGACGTGAAACTGTGATCCACCCGGCCGTTCCATCCCCCTCTGTGCGAGGTGGTTCGGTTCAATCCTCCGCCCGGCGGCCTCGACCTCTTCGTGAGTCGGCTTGCCGACGTCCAGCATGACGTTAAACTGTATACCCGAACTACGTTGACTTTGATCCCTGTCTTCTATACAGGGTACGTAGGAAGCCCCTCTGGGGTCCAAGCTCTTCACTCCATCATCCATCCTGATCCTTACCCGGGCCGCCACATCCCGGTGGGGTCATGCCACTTCACTCCACTCCACGTTACTTGGGAAGCCGCCCATGTGCTGGCCCCAGCGTCGGAGGTTCCCCGCAAGGGGTTCTGTCATCTGATCCACTTTTCGTGTTGATCGGTCCGATGCCGTCCCCGCTGGACGTTAAACTCACGGCATACCCCGTGTTAAACACGGGAAGCTGAGGAAAACCTCAGGTGACACAGTTCCCCGCACCTAGTACGGGATGCCTCAGGCCATCATGCCTTCGAGAAGCCCCATTAGGGATGGAAGACAGATGTGCAGAGCCGCAGTGTTACGACACGCCCCCAGCACCCAGAGCCACCCGGCCTTCTCACCGCAGGTTGCTGCCCCGCCCAGACTCCTTGGAACGTCCGGGCGGAAGCAGCGTAATTAACCGGTGTCCATGAAGATATGGCGCCGGGAACGAGATTCACGAACATTCTTAAGTCTATGAGGGAGACCCGGATTAGGCGACGAGTTCCGAGGAGACGTCCAAGGAAGGAGGAGCCGACATCCCATCATCCCGGTTTCGATCAAGGAGCAGACGCCCCTGAATAAGGGACGGATGCCGCCCGCCCTTGGAAAGCGGGACTGTGGGACCACAAGCCGCGCGCCCATCCCCTCGGGTTGACGGGTGCACGCGCGAACGCGTCCTGGCGGAACAGCGTAACCCGACGCACATCCGCACCGAAACAGAAAAATGGTGAACCCGACGTGAATCTCTTCTCCTCGACATGAAGACCGATGGCTTTCAGAGGTGTTGGAAGACCGGCATGTTGCCCGGCCAAGCATTTAGTCTTACCCGCCAGGGGCTGGGGAAGTGAAATCGGGCACTCCGTCTCGCAACGTCGAGGGCCTGGGTTCCCCCCACGGAAGGCGTCGTGGCGCTAATGGTTGGTTGTCGATTCCTTTTTCCTGTCAGTGTTAATGGGTCTTTCTCCCTGCTTTCAGAAATCAGGTCGCCCGATCCAGTGCCCGATCGCCACCCGCCCACTGGCGTAGGGACATGGGAAACACCGACGCGGCTACTCCGCGCGGTCCCGCCCGTTCCACAGCCATCCCAGCAGCCGCAATTGCGGGACGACCACGCCCTCTCTCCCCCTCGGAGGTCATCCAGAGAAGGGTGATCAACACCCTGGTGCGGAGATACGAGGAAGAGGGAGTCATCCCCACTAGGGAAATGGCTCGCCTAGGCCTTGAGGAGGCTGCACCTCGCCACCACCGCCGCCCCCGAGGGCCGCGCAGGGAGGCACCGCTGCCTATCTCAACGTCCAACCGCTTCGGGAGTTTATCCCCGGAGCGCTCTGACAGTTCCCTTCCCTACGCGGATGAGGTGGAAGAGGCCCGGGATCACCCTATCCGGGATTCGCTCCAGGGATCTACGGTAAGGACTCCCGCCAGGCCACGGCGACACCGCCGCCAGGCCTCTCCAGTCGAAGAGCGGGCTCTCCACCTGCCCGCGCCGCTCATCCCGGCTCGTCTGTCTCGACGCCAACGTCGGGCACGAGCGGAAGAGGATGCCCACCTTGGGGCTCTGGCAACAGCGGCCGCATTGGCCCAAGCCACTGCTGGCTCCAGTCGCCAGGCCTCTGCGCATCCTGAGCGGGGGAACTCCTATGCCCGACCTGGATCGAGGCCCCGACCGCCCCAAAGGCAGGTTGGGTCGACTCTCCCGGTTGCTGGCACTGGCAGTAGCCACCGCGGACCACCTCGCGGTAGTGCTATTCACCGGCAGGATCTACTCTGTGTGGCCGATCCATGAGGCATGGGTCATCCCACCTTCCGATCCCGGCCCGGAGTCCTGCCCGGAATCATCTCTCCCCGCGTCCCCTTCGATATCTGTCCCGGTGCCCTTCGCACCTCGGTTCTCAGTCCTCTCGGCCCCAGCACCAGTGCGGCCGGAGGACGCCAGGACAGAGATCAGCCCTGCCCCGGGGAACTGCCCAGGGGCAGGAAGGCAAGGCGTCGACGCCGAGGGAAGAATGTTACGGAATTCCGGACAGAGATCCGACCGGTTTGCTTCTCTGACTCAGAGGCGGAGTACGATTCGGCGACAGAGCCCCTTCCCCAATCCCGCCAGTCAAGGGCAGGGGTAGGAATGCGACACGTCAGCCTCGTGCTCCCCGAGAGCGAGATCGATGTGATCCCCGCGTCTCTCCGAAGATATATCCGGAGTAACGAGGGCCTGGTAGACCCCCAAGGATCAAACTTGCGGTTGGTACCGGCCCCTCCGGAAGTGCCTTCCGCCTCGATCGGAGAAGCCGGAGACTTTATCTGGGGACCGACGGTCGAACCACGATCTGGTGCACCCTCGGCGAGCACCGATGCTACGGCAGGATGTTCGCTCGCCGGCCCGTCCTATCGTGATGTGGTAGCTGGGGCACCGCCACCCTCAGGGGGAGGCCCGGGATATGGAGGCCAATCGGCCTGCTCGCCGTATTCGCCGCCGGCCAGCCCGTCGGCCCGGCGGCCCGCCTCGGCACCACTACCAGTTCCCCGTTCGTTCCCAGCCATGGAAGAGGACCAAGGAGATCTGGGTCCCGAGTTTGAGTCGTGGAGCTTCTGGACCGTCCTTGTAGAGGGCCACTTCCCTGAGAAGTTTTGGCCAGTCGCAGGACTGGGCTTTGATGCACCCGAATCGCTCACCCCGGATGAGTTCGAGTGCTTCCGCCGAACTCTCCGGGAGACTCACTCCCGTCTTCATCGCCTACAAATGCCATACCTCGGGAGTCAAGCGCACCTGGAGGATATTGGTGAGCAGTGCCGTCAAATTGACCTGGCCATGCTCCCCGCGGTTCGGCACCCCGGGTCATTTGGGCACCACGAGGCCCTCCAACAACGATGCGTTGAGTGTTTTCAAGTACTCCGCAAAGTTATCGAGGAAGCCACTCCCCACGTGTATATCCGTGGATGGGGGCAGTACGCTGCCCTACGCTTCAGTGTGATCCGCCGACAGCCCGATTCGCTGGGTGGCCCTGAGGGTATATCCCCAGGGACAGGAACGGTCAATATGGCTGACCTGTCGGGAGAGGGGAACGACTTGGAACTTCTCGACGGGGGCTTCCCCCCCGAAGACAAGCCGTCGTCAGATCCATCAGTGAGAGTTACTCGTCATCAGAGAAACCTCCTGGGGCTCCCCGCACCCACTGAAGCACTGACGTTGAGCCGGAACGTCAGCAAAGGAAAAGAGCACAGCGAGGCTATAAGGCCCGCCGACCCATCTGCCTCCATGCAGAGGGCAGAGGAGGATCCCGAGAAGGCTACGCTACGTCAGCAGCTCGCCGAACAGAAGAGGTTGGTTGACCAGCTCCTCGCCGAGCGCGCTGCAGAACGGCGGCCTGACTATGGTGATCCTAGGCCAGGACAGCAGGGACCGGAACAACCGCTCCTTGATGAGACTCTCCCGGGCAACCGTGATCATGCCGTGTTCGCCGACAGGAGAGAGGCCATTGCCTATGGCAAGAGGGCGCGGTATGTTTCGCCACACCCTCCCGAGCGGCGGGACTACTTGAGGGACCCCGCTCGGATTCCTCCCGCTGCCCCAAGGGCCGCTCCGCCAGCCATCCCACGAGCTGCCGAGTTCGACGACCCGGTCGACGACCCGATTGAAGGGCCATGCAATGCGCTCGTGGTTAGAGATCCTCGCCAGGACTGGAACCCATGTCCGGACGATCCGATGGCGGCGCTCATCGCCCGTTTGGAGGCCTTGGAGACTCGGCAGGTGGCGATCCCACCGGACGGCAAGCCATACCCAGCATGGGTGGATGACATGCCGGCGCCTCCGGGATTTGGGAATCCCACTTTCGCCCCCTTCAACGGGACTGGAGATCCGCCACAGCATTTAGCCCACTTCAACTCGAGGTGCGGGCCTATGTTGGGGACTCCGGCGCAGCAGGAGGCCGCTAAGCTTCGCTGCTTTGTTCAGACACTGGAAGGGCCAGCATTTGTCTGGTACAGCCAGCTTCCCGTCGGGTCGGTAACCAGCTGGGAGGACATCCGTAGACAGTTCCTCTACCAGTTCAGTTCCACGACCCGGAAGACGAGTATCGCAGACCTCTTCAAGTGCAAGCAGAGGCCTGATGAGCGAGTCGCGGACTTCGTCGCCCGATGGAAGGGTCTCACGTATTCCCTTGACATGCCATTGACTCAGGAGCAGTTGCTGACAATGTGCGTCGGGAACGTCAAGACCGAGCTGGTCCCTTCCCTGATCACTCAAAATTACCCCGGAGGGTTCAGGGACTTCTCAGACAAAGCTCAACGTCTTGAGGAAGCCCTGCAACAGGCCAGCCAGGCACACCCGCTGCCTCCTATGATTCCTGCAAGGAGAGCCAGCAGGGCTGAGCCCGCGGCTGTGGCCCAGATAGAGGCTCCCAGGCCGTTGGAGCTGCTGCCGGTGAGGCCAGCTCCACAGCCTCACAGGAATCCGCCTCCACGGGCTCAGTTCCCGGCCCAGCAACGGCAGCCTCAGAACCGGCCGGCCCCTCCGCGTAATGTACCGCCGCAACCCAGGCGAGATAATCAGGGTCCACCTCCTCGGCAGGCCCCTCCAGCCCCTCGTCAAGACCGCGCTCCCAGGGGCCTGCGACACCTGACGTACTCATTCCATGAGGATCAGGTCCCCGGTTATTTCCGGAGCGCCCTGGAGCAGAGGATTGTGTGACTGCCTGAGTGTTGGAAGCCAGAGGAGGCACATCTCACGGATAACCCCCGCTACTGCCCCTACCATCGAGCCCTGGGGCACACCATCCAGCGGTGCTATGTGTTCAAGGACTGGCTCCAAGACCAGATTAACAACAATGTAATCAGGTTGGGCCCAGCTCCAGCGCAAGTGGCGGGCGTGTTCGTGGGATCAGATGACGATAGTGGCAACGAGGACGAATGGTAGCTGGTCTCCAACCGCGGATCCCAGAAGTATAATAACCGGATGGCCCTCAAGACGACCATTCGCGCCCATGGAATCATCAGTGCGCGTTTGAATCAGCCTGAGACCCCAGAACCCGCGGGTGCTGCTTCGGCATCGTCGTCCCAGCCTGCCTCTTCCAAGAGGAGCAAACGGCGGCAGCGCAGGAAGGAAGAGCGCGCCCTGCCAGTTCCGCCACTATCCCGCACTCTCGGCGATTTCATGCCCCCGGAGATTGGGGTCCCTCCTCGGATCCGCCCGGTGATGGATGATTCGTCCGATGACGGTATTGGGTACGCTTCGGTTAACACCGTCGAGCTGGTAAATCCCTTTTCGGTTCCCGACGTTGAAGAACACCAGGTGGACCTCCCTAGTGTCCCCGGTCGTCGCCACCGTCGGAAGAACCGCAGCAGCAGGAGTCGCCGGGGCACAGCCGTCGGTACCTCCGACCAGGCTGTGCACGCCACTGAGACTAGGCAGCAGGCTCAAGATCGAGCTCAACGTGCGCAGGCTCCCCATCCGGGGATGACAGATTCGCCTCCGCCACTGTTTGTGGTATGGGACCAGGCAGAACCGCCTCAGCCGCGTCGCGACCAGCTCCGCCCTGCCACAAGTCCATCCCGGCCTCCTGACTCCAGTACGGTGACCATTTCCCGGACTGTGACCAGTGAACAGCGAGATGCGCCAAGTACCAGTCGGCCGCTGATCCAACCGGTAAGGCCCGTCATGCCACCAACCGCAGAGCAACCTCCTGCAACCAGGAACTCGCGCTTGGCCAAAAAGTATGATGTCCTGAAGCACTTGGCCGACATCCCAGCAAGGCTCTCCATCCTTGAGGCTCTGCGCATGTCATCTGAGATGCGCGAGGCACTCGCTGAAGCCCTGAAGAGCCCCCTCCAGTTTGAGACAGAGGTTGCGGCTGCAGAGGCCTTTCACGCCGAAACGATCGAGGACGCCGAATGTCAGGCAGTTATCTCGTTCTCTGGTAAGGATGAAGACCCTCCTATACAGGGACACATTCGTCCGCTGTATGTCACCGGCCAGTTCAACGGCCTTGAAGTCCGGCGCTGTCTTGTCGACACGGGATCCGGGATCAACCTGATTCCGACTCGGACGCTCCGGAGATTGGGGTTGTCTGAGGATGACTTGATTCCCTCCGACCTCAGGATCCAGGGGTACGACCGCACCGAGCAAACCCCGGTTGGCAAGATACGTTTGAAGACCTAGTTCGGTGACTTGGTTGCCAACACCGAATTCATGGTAGTCTCTCAGGACACTGCGTATAATGCATTGATGGGCAGGCCATGGCTCCATCTTCACGCGGCGGTTCCCTCATCATACCACCAATGCCTCAAATACTCCCTTAATGGTCGAGTAGGCGTGCTTCAAGGAGATGCCTCTCCTTTTGCCTCATGTGAAGCCCGTTATCTGGACGCGGACTATTACAAGAGCAAGGATAAGCAGATCCTGGCAGGTGAGGTTGAGCCTGTCGCTGTTGCAAGCGATCCCTGGGCAAGTTTGGATGACGCCTACGTCCTCCCGATTCAACGGTTGGACGTAGCCATGGTTTCGACGGCCTGTGAGTCTCCTGATGAGATGACCGCGACCGCCCGTGCCAGCACCAGCGGCCCAGCAAGATCTGGTGGCCCCAATGCAGTTTCCAACGCAGTCTCTCCCGTGGATGATCCCTCCCCAAGTGGAGAGGACGTGGAAGATGCACCCCCAGCCTTCGAGGAGGGCGTCCCCGCCACGGTCGATGAGTTAATACAGGTGAACCTTGGAACCGAGGCCGATCCAAGACCCACATTGGTCAGTGCCGCCATGCCCTCTGAGGAGCGGCAGCAGTACGTGGACTTTCTCAGGCAGCACCACGATGTGTTCGCTTGGGGCTATGACGAGATGCCGGGGCTAGATCCTCAGGTAGCCGTCCACCGCCTTGGTCTCCCGGCGAACCATCGCGGGTTCAAGCAGCCTCCCAGGATGATGCACCCATCCCACGGTGCCATGGTTGAGGCCGAAGTTGACAAGCTTATCAAAGCCAACTTCGTGAGGGAAGTTCAGTACCCCAAATGGCTGGCCAACATTGTGCCGGTCAGGAAGAAGAACGGGCAGATTAGAGTCTGCATCGACTTCCGCGATCTCAACCGCCACTGTCCGAAGGATGATTTTCCCCTTCCAGTGACAGAGCTGTTGATTGATGCCACGGCAGGGTTCCAAGCCCTCTCCTTCATGGATGGATACTCCGGATACAACCAAATTCGGATGGCCCCTGAGGATGAGGAGTTCACTGCCTTCAGGGCCCCCCAAGGTACCTTTTGCTACCGGGTCATGCCCTTCGGCCTGAAGAATGCAGGTGCCACCTACCAACGGGCGATGCACCGCATATTCAAGCCAATCCTCGGCACACTGGTGGAATGCTACGTCGACGACTTGGTGGTCAAATCGCGCCAGCGTCAGGACCATCTCAAAGACCTTGATAAAGTGTTCGGCTTCCTCCGGTCTCGCTGCCTGAAGATGAACCCGTTGAAGTGTGCCTTTGGGGTCACCTCCGGAAAGTTCCTTGGATTTGTGGTAAGATACCGGGGTATCGAGATCGACCCAGAGAAAATCAGGGCGATTAGCCAGATGCCTCCCCCGGGTACCGTCCGGGAACTGCAAGGGTTCCAAGGCCACTTAGCCTATATACGCCGATTCATCGCGAATCTGGCCGGCAAGTGTAAGCCCTTTTCTCGGCTTATGAAGAAAGGTGCCACCTATGTATGGGATAAAGAGTGTCAGACCGCTTTCGAGGAAATCAAGCAGTACCTGCTTCAACCTCCGGTCCTGATGCCGCCCGTATCCGGAAAGCCGCTGGTCCTTTATGTGACCGCCCTGGAACGGTCCCTGGGTGCCCTTCTCGCCCAGAAGAACAACGAGGGAACAGAGAATAGCCTCTATTACCTCAGTCGCATGCTCCTCGATGCGGAGGTTAGGTATTCCCCCATCGAGAAGAGCTGCCTGGCGCTCATATTTGCCGTACAGAAATTACGGCACTACTTGCAGCACCATGAGGTACAGTTGGTTTCTCGGGTAGACCCGTTGAAATATATCCTGAGCCGACCTATGTTGACTGGCCGTCTAGCGCGGTGGGCTGTGATTCTCCAACAGTTCGACATCAGGTATGTGTCTCAGAAGGCCATCAAAGGGCAAGCGTTGGCAGACTTTCTGGCCGCTCACCCGACCTCCGCGGATCAGCCGCTGGATCTAGGCTTTCCTGATGAGACCATTCTCTCGGTTGATCGAGCCGATCCATGCTGGCAGATGCACTTTGACGGTGCCTCCCGGAGCCCCACCGGTAGAAGACTCGATAATCCTAAGCTCAATAGAGTGGGCTTGGGCATCGTCTTCATTACCCCGGAGCGAGCCGTGCTGCCATACTCTTTCCTGTTGTCAGAGGGCTGTACCAACAATGAGGCGGAATACCATGCCCTCATCACCGGCCTCGAGTTGGCTCTCGAGATCGACGTGCCCCGTCTGTGCGTGAAAGGGGACTCCGAGCTGGTCGTTAAGCAGATCAATGGCGACTACGTTGTCAGGAAGCCGGAACTTGTGCCATTGTTGGAGTGCACCCTTCTTCTGATGGCCCGGTTCCCTTCTCGGCCGGAAATTGTCCATGTTCCCTGGTCGCAGAACGGTCGAGCAGATGCTTTGGCCAGCCTGGCTGCGTCACTTGCGGAACCTGAACAGGACAACCTGATCGTCCGCGTGACGCGCCGCAGGCTCATCGCTCCCGTTATCCCGGAAGAAGATCGCGGCCCGTTGGTAAGTAACCTCACCACGGTTGCCCCTATGCCCGGAGCCCCGAGTACCCCAGATATAGCAGTCGAATCAGCCCGTGATTGGAGGGCGCCTTTGGTTGAGTACCTCCAACATGGCATTCTTCCGTCAGATCGGGCCGAGCGCGAGCGAGTTCGACGCCGCGCATCGCAGTTCGTCCTCCAGAGCAGTCCCGGCCTGGAGCAGATCCTCTACAAACGCGGATTTGATGGTGTTCTCCTCCGTTGCCTTCAGGGAGTTGAGATCCCACGAGTCATGCAAGAGGTTCATGCTGGTTCATGCGGCGCCCACCAGACTGGGCCGAAGCTGTCCCACCAGATTCGGAGGTTGGGATACTTCTGGCCCTCTATGATCCATGACTGCATCGAGTATGCCAGGAGGTGCCATGCGTGCCAGGTTCATGCGAACTTTGTGCATCGGCCGCCGGAGCCTCTCCATACCACAAGGTATTCCTGGCCCTTTGCAGTCTGGGGACTGGACGTCGTGGGACCTTACCCGCCGGCGACAGCTCGCCAGTGCCGGTTCATTCTGACCGCTACGGACTTCTTCTCCAAATGGGCAGAAGCGATTCCGCTCAGAGAGGTCAAATCCTGTTCGATCGCTGACTTCGTGACCTCCAACATCATCTATCGATTTGGAGTGCCTCACGCTATCCTCACGGATAACGGAACCAATTTCCGAGCAGCCGAGTTGAAGAAGTTGTACGCCAAGTATAACATCCGCTCGAACCATACATCTCGCTATCATGCGCAGGCGAATGGACAGATCGAGGCGTTTAACAAAACCCTCTCTAACATTCTGCAAAAGATGGTTGGTCAGAACAAGAAGAGTTGGCCGGACAAGCTCCCCAACGCCCTCTGGGCTTATCGGACGACGACTCGCAATTTCACCCAGATGACCCCTTATTCCCTGGTGTATGGAGCTGAGGCCGTCCTGCCCATCGAGATCCAGTTACCGTCCTTGCGCACTGCGGTCTACGACCAGCAAGTGCCGGACAGAGTTGCTGAAGCCCGTCTAGTCGAGTTGGAAGCACTGGATGAGAATAGACTTTGCGCTTTGCACAACTTGGAGAGGCATCAAAGCAGAATGGCTCGAGCTTTCAATAAGAAGGTTCGCCTCCGCTCCTTCCTGCAGGGTGATCTAGTGCTAGCCCTAAGAGCGCCAATGATCCCCGGCAGGAAGCCGCCCAAGTTGGAGCCCAAGTGGGAGGGACCTTTTGTTGTCCACAAGGTCTATCCCAATGGCGCGTACTCCCTAGCGACTATGGATGGTGAGCGTGTCACTCCTCCCACCAACGCTAGGTTCCTCAAGCAGTACTTTGTCTGAGTGTGCCGACGTCCTGCACGACGTTAAACTGCATTCGTCCAGGCTACAAGACGTTAAACTGTTCAGCATTCGTCCAGGCTACAAGACGTTAAACTGTTCAGCATTCGTCCGCGCTGCAAGACGTTAAACTGCCAAGTGCTTCGTCCTGCATGACGCTAAACTGCACTACGTCCGAGCTACAAGACGTTAAACTGTTCAGCATTCGTCCTGCATGACGTTAAACTGCCTCTCCAGAACTACGTATGGCTTGATTCCCATCCTTATGGGATACGTAGGACCGCCTGAACATTCACGTTTCAGGCCCAGCCCCATCCTTCGGGAATTTCCATCCCATCTTGGGCCCTTGGCCCAGTTTCCCCCGGGTGTGCGGCGTATGGTGTGAGTGCGGGGCTATGCCCTCATTCACGTCGGTTTGCTCGTCACGCTGTACGCCCCCCCACGTTTGGGGATGCCTTCTGCTCCCCCCTTCTTTTTTCCTCATCGTCCGGCATGACGTTAAACCGCACTTCAAGAACTACGTATGGCTTGATTCCCATCCTTATGGGATACGTAGGACCGCCTGGACATTCATGTTTCAGGCCCAGCCCCATTTCCCGGGAATCTCTATCCCGCGTTGGGCCTCTGGCCCCAGTTCCCCTCCTTTTTGTGCGAGGCGTATCGCGTGAGCGGGGGATTATGTCCTCATTCGCGTCGGTCTACTGGCCGCGCCGTACGCCTCCCCCGTGTGTGGGACTACCTCACACCCCTCATCGTCCTGCATGACGTTAAACTGCCTTTCCAGAACTACGTATGGCTTGATTCCCATCCTTATGGGATACATAGGACCGCCTGGACGCTTGTGTCTCAGGTCCAGCCCCGTCTCTTGGTTGATCACGGGGATCTGCCCCCTTTGGTTGCTCTCAGGGTGAGTCCTCCGACCCTTTCTGGAGATCTGTTAACATGTTTTGGGTGCTTCGGTCTATGACTCGTAGTGTCAGATTCAATCCCGACAAGTCCTGTGTTGCTTGTCAGGCCTCGCGCTTCCTCTTATTCGAGCCTTCACTCAAAGGGATCCTCGTTAGCGGTTTGGGTACGATGCCTCAGTGCTCTCCCACCGCTCCGGGTCGATTTACCGGCGGGTCTTGGGCCGCAAATCGATATGAATCCTGCGATTGAGCGGTTGATGCTCGTTTGCTTGCCCCGTCTTAGGCTGACGCGATCGGATGTTGTGTTGCGAATGCGTCAGCAACGTCCTTGATCGCCATGTCAGCTCTCTCAGGCTCTGAACATTGGTTGCGCAGTCCTCATCACACTCCGCCTTTGTGCGTTGTAGTGGAATCTTGACACTCTCTTCATACTGACCTCCGGTACGCCTCTACACGTTAAGCAGACCAACCAGGGTAATGATGTCGTTCGAGGCTCCCATGATCTGAGCGCCAAGGATATATGCGGATGTTCTCCCCAAGGGCCATGCGTAGCTGGACCCTCGTCCCCATAAGGAGGAGGGAGTCGCCCGAACAATTGCGTTCTGGGCCCAGTATATCTGGAGGCTAGCATCTCTGCCCCTCGGGTGATGGACATACGCAGACCCCCATCCCAAGACTCTTCTCCTGGAATCGTGCGTGACCGCAGGGCTGGGTATGCTCCCACCTCCGCCGTGTCCACCGTACCGCGGTAAGCGGATTCCTCCATGGTCCGAACCACATGACCTTAAACTGTGTTGTCTGGTCCTACCACACGACCGTAAACTGTGATCGTCTTGGCCGCCCGACGAGAAAACGGCACTGCATCGTGATGTTCCCCTCAGGGGACACTCACGTTGGGCGCTGGTTAATAACCACGCCATTCATCAATGCCTTCCGTGGCTTGATTATTGTGGCGACGCCAGAGATTTCTCAATCACGGGCATGTCGCCGCACAAAGAAAAACCATTCATCTTTAAGGACAAACAAGAAATATCAAATGCCGCTCCTTTTGTGTGCGAGGGTCAGACCCGCACTCTTCCCCGCGCTGGTGCCCGATTGTGTTGCACCGCGCTTCAAGAACTACGTGCGGCTTGATTCCCATCCTTATGGGATACGTAGGAACGCCCGGATGTTTGAAACTCCGGGTCCACCCCCCCATCTCTTAGAGATTCCCCCTTCTCTGGGGAATCCGCCGCCTTCAGGTCACCCTCAAGGCGCGTTCCCCGACCCCTTGCAGTGGTCCACCGGTGTCAAGAGTACTCTGGTTTATTGCCAGGAGGGTCAGGATCCGCTTGGTCAGGTTTCCTCCACTTTTCAGGCTTCGTGCTCCCTTTCATTCGGACCCATCGTCTACGCCCTGGGTGGAGCCCCCGTGAACGGTTCGGACACAATGCCTCAGTGCTCTCCCACCGACTCGGGCTGGTACCCCCAATGGCCTCGGGCAGCAAATCGATATGAATCCTGCGATTGAGCGGTCGATGCTCGTTTGCTGCCTCATTCCACCAACGGTTAGTGCGATATTGATGCTGCTTTTCCGCCACGGTCGGCAGTACTCCCATATCGTTACGCCCGTGCCCCCAGTCCTTGAGTGAATGGCCGCATGATTCACATTTTCCACCTCCCATTCTAACCAGGCGAAACCTCGACACTCCTGACACTATCCCTCAGTGCATCTTCGCATATCCAGGGGATATGACCAGATGCGGCGTACTTTGAGGTCTTTCTGGTCCGAGCTCTAAGACCTTAAACTAAGATCTCCCCTTATGGTCCGAGCTCTAAGACCTTAAACTAAGATCTCCCCTTATGGTCCGAGCTCTAAGACCTTAAACTAAGATCCCCCCCTTATGGTCCGAGCTCTAAGACCTTAAACTAAGATCTCCCCTTATGGTCCGAGCTCTAAGACCTTAAACTAAGATCTCTCCTTATGGTCCGAGCTCTAAGACCTTAAACTAAGATCCCTCCTTATGGTCCGAGTTCTAAGACCTTAAACTAAGATCTAGCCCATATGGTCCGAGCTCTAAGACCTTAAACTAAGATCCTCTAGCCCTATGGTCCGAGCTCTAAGACCTTAAACTAAGATCCTCCACCTTTATGGTCCAATCTCTAAGACCTTAAACTAAGATCCAGCCCCTATGGTCCGAGCTCTAAGACCCTAAACTAAGATCTACCCCAAATGGGGTCCTACGTCCTGCATGACGTTAAACTGCACTCACAGAACTACGTGTGGCTTGATCTCCAGCCTGATGGAGTACGTAGGAACGCCCGGGCATTCCGACTCGGGTCCAGCCTCAGGGATCGTTAAGTCCCGCCCCTCCTCGTCGCCGGCCGTCTGGCCTGACTTCGGGTAGAGTGGTGCAGTTGTGATATTCTCCCCGATTCAGCTCGGGATGCCCCATCGCGAGGATGGGAAGCGACGGTTTCCTCGTCAGAGAGGTGCTGTCTGAGAATTGAGGTGACTCACGACCAGATTAGTGCATCCGCCTAATACGTTTTCCCCACGGTGGCGCAATTTTGAGAGCGTTGGATTCTGTCCGAACAAATCGTCACTTCGCCCCACGCTTCGCATGCCCTGTTGATCTGGATTTTCCACCCTTGTGTCTGAAGGAACCCCAAAGCGGTATTCATGATGACATGTGGTCCGCCTCCTGCAATATGAATGATGGACTTTTTCGGTCCGTCTATTGCAGTTGTTATGGTCGATCCACTGTCCGCCTACCGTCTTGGGCATTTCCTGGAAGGCCGACCGTTGTGGATGTCTGGATTCGGGACACGCGATTCACCCTTTCTCATTTCCCTATGTTCGGATAAAATCTCAACGCCCCTAGCGTTGTCCCGCTCGTGTGTTGGAACAAGTTGGGGGATGATACATTGGTTAGGTCTGAGGTCTCCTTTCCTAGGAATGACCTCCCTCTTTTCTCTCCAGAAACCCAGGCCCAATTATAGATGCCTGATGCTTGGTTAACGCTCCCACGAGACAATTTGTGGTTGAGCATGTTAAACCAAAAGACGCAGATAAATATGGCGATTCATACAAGTGGATCAAAATATTAAGTAGCGGAAGCAAATGTTCTGGGAATGGCAAAAAACAAAGCCCCTAGGGATTAGCGTGCTGAATGAGTCTTTCTAATGCCGCTACCCTTTGGCTGGTGGCCTCCAGAGCTGCTTCTCGTTCTCTGCGTGCCCTCTCCTCATCGGCGGTCGCAGCACGCAGTTCGTCGATCCTGACCTGTGCACGCTCCCGCTCGACTTGGAGTGTGACCATCTGTTGGCCCGCCTCCGTCAGCTGTACCTGAGCGTCGATCAGTTGTGCCGATAGTTGCTCCACAAGCTCGGTACATGCTGCGACGAAGGCCTCCTTCTCTGCCGCCTGCCCTTCGAGGCGCCAGACTTCCTGCTCTGCCGCGATGAGCGCCTGCGTGCTCTCTGACATGTCCCGACTTTGTGCGACGTCGGCACGCCGGCGGCTCTCGCGCATCTTCTCGGCCATGAAATCACGGACCGTCAGATGAAGGCGTTGAGCATCAGCTCCCCCGGCACACAGGAAGCGCAGCCAGGTCTGAAGTGATCCCATGCACCCCAGCCATTCCGATGGGTCTCGCTTGAGGAAGCGCTGGATGCACTTCCACCCCCTGCGTCGCGTTACCCGGCTATCCTCGACCGCCTCCGCGTCCGAGTCATCCATCTCCTCGGGGTCAGCAGGCCGGTAAGCAGGGAAGGCAGCCAGCAGGTCTGCTGCAGGGTCCGCCCCTGGGAGGTCCTCACGAGGGATAGGTCCCCCAACATCCGGGCAACCTTCTTCTCTCTCCCCAGCGGCGCTGACACCCTCGTCAGCCCCCAACCTCTCTCCGATGGCAGCACCGCCGACGTCCGCAGCCCCTTGATCAGCTGTTGGTGGGGCCGGCTCGGTTTGGAAGGTCTGTTCCGGAGCAGGCGGCATGTCCACCACTGGTCCACTCGTAGATGGCCCGGGTTCGGCAACCCGACGAGCCTCCAATGTTGAGATCACTGCGCGGGGCATGCCATGGTTAGTCACGGATCGTCAATGGCAAGCACCAGCAGTAAAGTAGGGAGACTTACGGGAGTTCGGAGCGTCATCTTCCGCTACCCCGGTCGCCGCAGGAACAGTTGCAGCAGGGGACCCCTTAGCGCTTGTCAATTCGATAATGGGTGCCTGGCCCACGCCTTGTCCTGCTGGCGCCTCTCCTACTCCTGTTGAGGACGCCTGACCGACGTCCGTGTGCTCCTGATAAGGATGGAGAAACGGGTTAGAAGCTGCATAAGAGAATGGATGAAGCAAGTTGAGTAGGGATAGAAGCGGACCTCGAGGAGCTCAGTGACATCGACGTTGTCAGAGCCGGCCACCTCGCCGCTCTCCCGTGGGCTCCCCCGATGGGACCTTCCCTCGGAGCCTTCATCCTCCCCCGTCTCCTCCTCCTCCTCGGAGTCGTTACTGTTATCTTCTCCCGGCGGCATCTGTTCTGGAGCGGGCTCGAGACCGAGCATCACCTTCACCAGAAGGGATGGCTCCGCACGCTGACCACGTTGGCGCGCGTACTCGTCCATGGCCGTCAGATATGCATATTGCCGGTTGAAGTCCACCCTGTCGGTGATCTGGAGGCGCCCGACCTCTGGCAGATAGATTCCTTCTCTGAGTATCTTTCGCCAGATAACGTCGGTCCCCAGTGACTGCCGCAGGGTCATCCAGGCCGACCACAGCGCCGGGAAGACCGCATCGTGGGAGGGTTCGAGCAGACGCCTCACCTGCTTCCCGGGCCGCTCCTCGACCGCCGCATGTGCCCCCTCTCTGGGCGCCGAGGTCGTAGCGGCAGCCTGCGATGTGCCCGCCGCCGAAGTCCCTGCTCGCGCCGGCCCCGCTGCTTGGCGCGCCTCCGTTCTCCCCCGTGTGGCGGCGCCTCGCCTCCTCCCTTGACGCCCGGTCTCCGCACGGGTGACCTCGAGCCGCCGAACTGGCTTCCGTAGAAGCCCCTCAGGGTACGCGATGGCCCAGTGTTCGGCATACTCGGTTGCAAAGCCTGCGTCGATCCCGGTAGGAGGGAGAGTGATGACGTCGCCAGAGCCGAAGGCGACGAACATCAGCCACATCTGGCGAAGGACGCAAGGGTTCGTCTCCTCCCGGACAGCGGTGAATACCCTCTTCGGCATCCGCTGGAGGCACCCGAACTGCCTGGCGAACCGGGTCGGCACGTAAGGCTCGCAGATCACCTTCCCGTCGATCCGAGTCACGAGCACCCCGCCCCGCATGTTCAGGAAGTATTCATGCTGCTCCAGCGGGCCCTGTCTATTGTCGATCATCTGGCCGACGGGAGTGGGGAACGGGCTGAAGTTGAAATTGGCATGATTGCCAATCCGAACCCTCACGCCCTCCTCACTGAGGGTCATCGGAGCGACCCCCGCAATGTTCAGCAGGGAGGGTCGCAGGCCGTTGCCCGGAGGACTGATGGCGTTTGGGAACGTATACCCACCAAGGTGAGCAGCCACCCAGCCGTGGAAGAACTGAAAGGGCCCACAGATCCTTCGTGGCGACCCCCCTCGTGAGATGCGTCCCAGGATGGCATACAGCCTCGCCAGTACTGGGACCCCGAGGTTGTACCTCTTATTGGCAGCCATGGCGCCCGCCATCGCCAGCGTCGCCGGGCGGACACCCATCCTCGCATCCCGCACTGGCAGGAGCCACCCGCTCAGAAAGGCGGCCAGGAACGCCGCGTACCGGACATTCGGGTCCCGGGCCTCGATGACGCGGTACCCCCATGAGTGGTAATCGCCCGTCTCCAGGACCCGCCAATACGACCCGTTCCGGCTCCTCTGAGCTGCGGTCGGGCACCGCTTCCCCCTGCCTGGCATCTTGACCGCCGGGTCATGCTCCAGGAACTGGCCGAACCAATCCTTGTAGGCTATGTCCTTCTGGAAGTCTTGGATCCCGAGCCGCTACGTAGCCAGGTCAAGCAGATGCCAGGTCAGAATGGGAGTCCGTGACCTGTCCTCCCAGATGTTCTTCGGTGGCAGGAACTCATCGTACTGGTAGCCCTCCAGCGGGATACCTCCGATGCAGTGGATGTCCCAGAGACCGATGCCGACCTCCCCATGGTGAAGATGGAAGGTGTTGGTATCCGGGGACCAGCGAGTGAACAGCTCCGGCCCGAGCTCAGACTGCTGGTAGAAGTGGAACTGCGACGTCCACACCGCCTCAAACAGGCCGATGTACCGCAGCTCCTCTGCGAAGTGATCGCAAGTGTGGCGTACCCAGAACGCCCAGGCCCATTCACTGGTAAAGTTGCCCCCAGATCGCAAGTCCCAGTCCTTCAGCCAGCCCTTGGTGTCGTCAGTGACACTCTGACGGTATGTGCTCGAGTAGAGGGCTGGAGAATTCTCCGCTGTAGGCTCACCCCCATCGATGGTTCGCGTCCTCGGGTTCAGGACGTAGACATCCAAGTGCCTGGTTTCCCTGGCAGGATGCCCATTGTTGGTGATGTTATAGCGGTGAAGCTCGTCCTCCCGAGTCACCCAGGTTCGCGGCGCATCAACCTCGAACCCTGGCACTGGAACCTCATCCAGGATGCCGAAGTTCCAGAGCGGCAGGTTGTCTGACAATGGGTATGTCTTCTGGGCCGGCGTTAGTAAGTCGAACAAGGATTGATTGTTGGAAACAATCTCCTTGGCTCCGTAAACCTCCTCGTTCGTCGCCATCTCAGCCCTGCGAGTGGCGGCATCCCCCTCATTTCCTCTGTGCGCAGCCATCTCAGAAGTTTCGGGAGTCGTGCGGGTTGAGGGATGAAGCGTGCGGGATCGGACGAGGCTGGTAGAGATGTTTGAAGGCTGGCGTGCAATCCAAGTGGACGGCGCGCAATGGGGAAGACTGTCGCGCAAAGTTCCGGGTTTTCGCGCAAAAACAGGCGAAATCCGGACGGTTTTGCGCGCCGATCGGGCGAATTTCGCGACCGGAAGAGGCAATTTCGCGCACGAGAGCTTTGGAGCTTATCGCGCGGAAGGCCAGAGTACGGAACGCGGGACCCAGCGCCCCTATTTATAGGCGAGGCCGGGTCCGCGCTGCGCGGAAAGCGCTTTGCGCGACCGCAGCGGCGAATTTCGCGACCGGTGCCCCTTTTTGCGCGCCTAAGTCCCGCGCCGCCCAGGACTTCGGCATTCCGGCGTCTCCCTCGGAACCCGATCGTTGCGACCTATCGCCGATCAGATTCCGAGGGGGGGCTTTTGTAGACGCCGGAAAAGTCCGTTGTTCCCAAACGAAGCTCCGGATGCGGAAAGCGAAGTGATATTTGGAGTCGGAAGAACGTTTCGGAGGGCCCGGAGGCCTTGCGCGGAATTTCAGAGGCCCGCGCGCAAAGGTGATGTTCCGCGCGCAAACCCCCCGGGATGCGCGCAATGCGCCGGCCCGGCGCGCAATTTTGCGCGCCGCGGGTCCGCGCGACTCCCTGGCGCGCCGTGCCCGATTCCGCGCCCGCGAGGAGAATTTCGCGCTCGCACCATGGATTCCGCGCCCGGGGTTGCCTATAAATACAAGGCGACCCCCAACGTTTCAAAGGTTGCTGGAAGTCGAAACGTCTCTCGTGCGCGCAATTCAACCCCTTCCGCGCGCAATGACGAACTTCAGGTAACCTCCTTTCTTTCGCGCAAGAAAGCCTCGGGGTCCGCCTTCGCGCGCAATCCCCGCTGGCTCCTTTCATTTGAATAAGCACTCACCCTAAGGTCTTTGCGCGCAAAAGAACCCGCTTGCGCGCAATTGCCCCCGGGGTGCGCGCAATCCGGCCCGATTGCGCGCACCCCCCCTTCTTTCAAGTGGCCATTCATTAGAGAATGAGCTGTTGCCCCCGCGCGCTATCCGAAGCCCGGTGTGAGCAATCTCAAGCATCCGCGCGCAAGGCACTGGCCCAATTGCGCGCCAGCCGCCCCGATTGCGCGCCGGCCCGCAGTATTGCGCGCAAAGCTTCCTTTTTGCGTGCAATCTGCCAGGGTCGTCCCCGTTGACCTCCTAAGGGCACCTGCCTGCGTGGCGCCCGATGCTCCTCATCCTGGGTGCCCGCACCGTGCGTTGTCTTCCCGTGCGGCCCTCCAGGTTCGTGCGAAGTGACATGCACCCATTCGTCCTGCACGACGTTAAACTGCATTCGTCCAGGCTACAAGACGTTAAACTGTTCAGCATTCGTCCGCGCTGCAAGACGTTAAACTGCCAAGTGCATCGTCCGACAACCTATGCCCAGCATGACGTTAAACTGCGCATTCGTCCCGCATGACGTTAAACTGCGCATACGTCCAGCATGACGTTAAACTGCCTATTCGTCCAGCATGACGTTAAACTGCACATCCGTCCAAGTTGCACGACGTTAAACTGCCTAGCCCCATCGTCCGCGCTGCAAGACGTTAAACTGCCAAGTGCTTCGTCCTCAACACACGACGTTAAACTGTACTTCGTCCGGCAAGACGTTAAACCGTCCGCTTCATCCGATCCCGTGCTCTGCACGCAGGATCTCCCCCGGTTTGGATGTGGCCCCCACCCGCTCGTCTCTGCAGGGATGTCGGGATTGTCCCGCTTTCGGGGCGATTTAATGGGAGTGGCTTTTCCCTACGGGGGCAGGGTATTACAAACCCCTAGTTTCTCGTGGGAAGCTGCACATGTGTATCTCCATTGCGACTCCCCACGGCCGAAGCCAGTAGAGGGTATGACTGGGATCGAGGTGTCTTCTGCTTTCGGTCCAAGTCCCTTCCAACTGAGTTTTTCCGCAACCGGGCTGCCTCAAGTGCGTAAGTCCTGACAGAATGAACTACGTGGACTTTGATCCCTGTCTTCTATACAGGGTACGTAGGAAGCCTCCCTGAGGTCCAAGCCCACCACTTGGTCGTCCCGGTCGTATTTACGTCGGTTCGTCCATCAGTGGACCCCTCCAGGGTTCACGCTTGCGTTGATTCACCTATGAATCCGCCCCTGTGGGAGACTGCCCGTGTGTATCTCCACTGTGCCTCCCCACAGCCCCTTTTTCCAGTTTTCCTTTTATCGTCCAGCATGACGTGAAACTGTGATCCACCCGGCCGTTCCATCCCCCTCTGTGCGAGGTGGTTCGGTTCAATCCTCCGCCCGGCGGCCTCGACCTCTTCGTGAGTCGGCTTGCCGACGTCCATCATGACGTTAAACTGTATACCCGAACTACGTTGACTTTGATCCCTGTCTTCTATACAGGGTACGTAGGAAGCCCCTCTGGGGTCCAAGCTCTTCACTCCATCATCCATCCTGATCCTTACCCGGGCCGCCACATCCCGGTGGGGTCATGCCACTTCACTCCACTCCACGTTACTTGGGAAGCCGCCCATGTGCTGGCCCCAGCGTCGGAGGTTCCCCGCAAGGGGTTCTGTCATCTGATCCACTTTTCGTGTTGATCGGTCTGATGCCGTCCCCGCTGGACGTTAAACTCGCGGCATACCCCGTGTTAAACACGGGAAGCTGAGGAAAACCTCAGGTGACACAGTTCCCCGCACCTAGTACGGGATGCCTCAGGCCATCATGCCTTCGAGAAGCCCCATTAGGGACGGAAGACAGATGTGCAGAGCCGCAGTGTTACGACACGCCCCCAGCACCCAGAGCCACCCGGCCTTCTCACCGCAGGTTGCTGCCCCGCCCAGACTCCTTGGAACGTCCGGGCGGAAGCAGCGTAATTAACCGGTGTCCATGAAGATATGGCGCCGGGAACGAGATTCACGAACATTCTTAAGTCTATGAGGGAGACCCGGATTAGGCGACGAGTTCTGAGGAGACGTCCAAGGAAGGAGGAGCCGACATCCCATCATCCCGGTTTCGATCAAGGAGCAGACGCCCCTGAATAAGGGACAGATGCCGCCCGCCCTTGGAAAGCGGGACTGTGGGACCACAAGCCGCGCGCCCATCCCCTCGGGTTGACGGGTGCACGCGCGAACGCGTCCTGGCGGAACAGCGTAACCCGACGCACATCCGCACCGAAACAGTATCTATACAAGGTTATGTCATCAATAAAAATATTATAAGTAAAATAATATATTTTCTTTGTATAAAGACAATAATATTTCAAAAAAAAATTAGTCAATAAAAATCTCAAAAAGTGATTACATTATTTCAATAAACTATTACCACTTTGTTACATGGGATCGTACTAACCATTTATGTAATGGAAAATAAGTGAAGCATAAAATATCATGAATATAAGGAGATTCATGATATAACTAGTAAATATAAATTATATACACCTTGAAAATAAATTTATGTTCATAATAAATGGGGTCTCTATTGATGGAAATTGACGAAAACCTATTTTACTGATTTGGTATGTTTAAAATATAATCCCCATGGAAGAATTAAAATGAAATGGATATGTAAATACCTATTAATTTAAGTCTATGTATAATTGAATACATCTAGGGGTATTTTTAACACCACGCAAGATAAATATGTGGTCAATAATATATGTATCACATGGAAATAAAAAGTGAAATGAAATACCCTTACATTGTGTCTTCACTCTCATTTTACTGCTTCAAATCATCACATAATTGAGTAACTCTTCTGGGTCTGTTCCAAAAGACTTCCTCAAATTTCATTCTTGCAAAGAAGAGGAATATATGAGAATGGTAGGGATGTTGAGATATGTACTGGTTAGAGCTTCCATAATCCAAATAGTTTTGAGTGGTTTGAAGATATGGGAGTGGTGTTAGACTTTTATGGTTAAAGAAAGGATTCACTTGGAATTTATGAAAAATGGTATGTGTTTTAATGTTCTTACCTAAAAATGTCAAATTAATACAACATAAATCAATAAATGATTATTTATGTAAGAAATATTGGCATATAATGGGTTTTGGACAAGTTGATAGGTAATTTTGGACCCTAATATTATTGTTTAGTCTCTAATTAATCTAATTTGACATTAATCACTATGATATATTTTATTCACTATTAATAATAATTATTTTAATGAATAAACCTGATATTATTAGTCTCAAAATATTATATTAATTATAATGGGTTATTTCAATTTTTTAAAAATTCAATTCACATAAGAGGAATAATTATGATAAATTCTAATCTCGTAGACAAGATGAAATAACGTGTTTTTCATTTACTAAACTATTTAAATGTTTTGATATGTTCGTATATTCAATTTTAATTTGAATTTAATTATAATAACCTAAATTGATTTAATTTAATTATAACTTTTTTTTGTGATCTAGAGACATATTTAAATTATAATGAAACATTAATAATTTTGAAAAAGAAAAGGTAATTATCATCTAAAACATAGATCTCTCACTATTTAAAAAAAATTACATTTCTCAGAAAACAAAAATCACCACAAGATAATGTAGGCATAATATATTAAAAAATTATGTTTTTTAATCCAATTAGATTTATATATATGTATACAAACATATTTATTGTTTTTGATAAAAAAAATTAAATGTAGTTTATTTGGTAATTGTTTATTCATAAAAGGAATTCAAAAAAAATACATCATTAATTATATTTTGTTTACTTATATAAACAAATTATAAAAAAATTTGAAAGTAGTTATTAATATTTATGATAATATTTTTAATAGATATGATATAGTTTTCTCATTTTAATAATTAAAATTGTAAAACGGTGTTTCATAGAAACATCGATGTTTTGGGTATGTTAAGATAACTTATGGTTGTGTGTAATGTATGATGAGTCATTGTCCCAATTTTTATTCACCAAATTAGAACCAGATAACGTACACTACGTTGATGCCATGTGAAATTAGTGTTTTAGTTATTGATTTAGTAATAAAATACTATTTTTAGTGTTGTGTGAAATGACATATATTGAAATATTAAATTAATTAAAATAAAAAATTTATTAAATAAATAGTTGTTCTATGGGTTTTCTCTAAATATTTTTTTTAGTTAAAATTGGAAGTGTATGATAAATGTATTTATTGAAATATATTGACATTTTATTTAGAATTCAAAAAAATAAAACCTTTTTATTTATAGGGAATGTATTATATTGATATGTATTGAATATTAATATAATTTAATGTAATATCTATCTATGAAAGGATTGGGTTCCCTCAGTTGGTATCAATGTATTGTTCTGTTATATTTAGTAATTAGTATTTATGGAAGATAGTATATTGTAAGACAGATAGTGATGAACAAATAGAGTGATATGATGAATCAAATTTGTCAAACATTGATAAGAATTTATCATAAATAATAAAATATTTGGAATGATTATTTTTACAGTATTATTTGTCAATATCAAAAAATATTCTTAATAGTAACACTAGGTTATATAGTTTTTTAGACAATAATACAAGATAAATCTTGATAATAAATAAAATCAATTATAATACGATGTATTTCCTCATGAGAAACTAAATGTAATGGGATTTAAATGATATATCATGTTTCTCTTATCATGAAATACTCCAAATATATAAATCTGGGCTGGATTCCAAATATAAAAATTAAACTATAACACCCCAATACATTATTAATGTGGAATCATCAATCATAATTAGTAGTTCCTCCAATCAGATAAATTATTACGAATGGATTCATACAGCTAAAATCAGAATATTCATCTATAACTGCAAAGATATTGAAAATGTTTTCATTGATAATAATATTACAAACACTCAATCAGATCAATGGTATACAATTATTAAGAATAAAATGATTTTTAATCCATAATGTACATTATTAATCATGAAGAAATAATTTTAGGATATAACATAGTAGAAATTGGGATTGGATAATGTCATTTTTCTCATGGTTATAGGGAAATACTAGGAAAATTTATCATTATGGATATTGAAATAATAAAACCCATAGATGTATGAAAATTAATAATTCATCATGATGATTTTGTAGAATAAGGCGCTGGAAAAAAAATTTAATGGTACATTTCAAAACATCTATTGTAAAAAGATGACTATATAAAAATTGAGAAATGAAGTGATTTTAAAGAGATCTACTGATGAAATGATTACAATGAATTTGTAACATAATTCACTACCCTCAATATAATTCCATTATTATGAAAAATATTTTCATTATATAAATGTAATAAATGAATAAAATGGCCATTGAAAATAATATATAGGATCAACATCTTATGCCAATTGATAGAGGGGCATACCATTCCAATATAGTCATTGATGTGGGTCATGGGAATGAATTAGGGAATTTTATACTAATTTCACACACATAAATTACAATTTTATAATTTTTTTTCAAATACTACAGACTATTTTATGTAAATATAACATGATATGTTTATCACATAACCAAATCAAGGAATATATTTTGAATTTTTAATGAAAAATTATAATGATAAGATGATCAATCATAAGTTTATATCTCTTCTATAATATATGATTGTGGGAATATGAAACCTGGAAACCGAGTTACTCACACATTGGTAGAATTCAGTGTGATTTATTAATGTATTTTAAACATTTAGATCGATACCAAATCAATTTTTAATGATGGTAGTAATTATTGAAATTCCAAAATATCCTATCATTATTTATCTTTTTCAAATGGATAAAAAAGATATGAATTATATCCAATATATGGTCTGTGCCACAATAGATTTTAGGTAAATGACCTTGTGATGGAGTGGGACCACCAAAAGAATACCCCTTGGTTGCATTAGTGGATGCATTATACTCTCATATAAATTTCATTTGGATTAGTATTTTGGATTACAAACATCCTATATTGAGTGATAATCCCCTTAAAACTTTATGATACCCTCCACTGTGTATTTTTAGGTATAATGTAATATTTACATAGTGTGACGATTATTTTGGTGATTCAGGATTATGGTTGTGATATAGAGGAGGATTACTAGGGACACTATATTTGACCCCCACCCCCATCTACAAAGCTGTGTTTCCTCTACGTACTTAGTGGAACCCCTTATCAGATGGGAAACCTATCATCAGTGGCAAAGGTAGAGCCACCTACCACACAAGGGATCTAGTATGGGTCCTATACAATGGAAACCCTATCTCAATAGGGTATGGGTTGTCAACCTATATCATATAACAACTATTAGTATGGGTGTGGGACCACTTTACACAATGTGGAAAACCATATCTGATATAGAACAATTCCTTAGGAATTTAGAGTGGAACCCCCATACCACACCATGTTGTAGGTACTCAACCTATATAGTGGAACTACCCCCATAATCTTGTAATATGGTCCTCTACATAACCAATTAATTAGGATTATGGATTAACTTAAATTGGTATTACAACATTTTTTTGAAAATTCAGACCCTTACAAAAAATACATGTCTGAGGAAATTAATAGTTTAGTGTCTTTGTCAAGGTGGAAACATAATCATATATTATGGTGAATGATCTTCTGCATCAAACGTAAATACAATATCCCATATAATGCCCACAAAATTTTTTCATAACATGGTGTAAGTAAACATAAGAACTGGTTGAGAATAAATTCTCTGTATGTGTAAACATGGGAGATATGCAAGCATGCCATTTAAATTATGGTATAACATGATGATCAAAATAATATAATTTCATACTATAAATATCAAAGATCAGAAACATGAATCATCGAATAAATATTTACAGTTCATGGGAAATGAATCTGAATGGAATCAAGGGAATAATCCATGAAAACATATCATAGGAATAAGAAAAAAAATTGTGGAAGTAATAAATTAATATAAAAATTATTTAAATTGTAATTAGGTGTTAATTACAAGGCTATAATAGTGAAATTTTCTCACTCCCCAAACTATATTAGTAGTCCAGGCTCCCCTCCAAGTCAATATTAGGGGGTAAAAACATTTTCATAATCAGGTTCACTCCTTATTTCAACCATTCAATACTGAATATGATTGAATTCCAATTCCATCCATTAATTAGTGTACTGATATCACTACCCATTCCATCCATGTATTACTAATACAATTTCAAATTTCATTCTATTAATGTATTACTGAATTGATTTCACATCCGATTTCGGCCATGTATTACACAACTGATTTCACTCTTAGTTCCACCCCAGTAATATATAATCATCTTCACTCCACATTCATTAATTACAATATCATGAAAAAAATATAATTACATTATCCGTTTGAGTGAGTTATATGTTCCAACAATCACATTACCAAATAATACATACATATACCACAAGTTGAAATCCATTTATCATATAATAAACCATAAAATGAAATATGAATAATAAAAATATCAAAATATAATATTCTATATGATCTATACATTATAAACACATATAATAATATAATGAATGATAATGTAGGTGGGATTCATAAGTATTTTGTCATGGTATAACATATGGATATGGAACATGATTCACAAAAAAATTGATATCACAATAAAAATTAAATAATGATTTAGAAATTGGTCTTTATATTATATTCCCATTCAATCATCTCAACGGATTTCATATTATATTGAGAAATATTTTCAATGTAATATTGGAGTATTTCATATGGAAAATAATATTCCTTTGAAAATATCATAAAATGATATAAAAAATATTCAAAATTCATTTCAATGAAAACCACATTGAATATAATATTATATTATTTAATATTCATTTAATTTTTTAATTAGTTAAATATTCAAAAAACATTTGAAAAAATTTATTAAATCATCACTTATTATGAAAACAATTTTATTTTAAAATAATCATGAAAAAATATAATGTAATCTTTTAAACATATTTCAAATTTTTTCATTGATAAAAAATTTGATGATATTTAAATTGTGAATGAAAAAGTTTAAAAAATTATTTTGAAAAAAGTTTTCAATAATTATAATGGAGGGATTGAAATTTTATGAAAACATATTCCATTGAAAATAATATTAGAACCATATAACTAATCCATAAAATATTTGTTAATACAAATCATAATAGTAATTTTTCTTCAATACATTTTAATTTTAAAAACAAATAAGAAAATTAATGTAATTTTTTTATTAAAAAAATTATTTAAAACTATATATTTGAAACATGAAAAAGAATTATTAAAGAAAAGATGATTATGATAGATGATAATTCTGTACATGTTGTACATTCCTTTTTCATTGTAAAAATTTAAATAGGTTACTTGATCTAAAAATAAAAAAAGTATTTATTAAATAATATTATTGATGAAAGGTAAAATATTTGAAATAATGTTATTTAAAATAATTCTAAAAAAATTTAACACATTTTTTGGAAACCATGTTTCGAAGAACATAGATATCAAACCAAAATGGTAAATAAAGTTGGATTATATTAATTGAAAATTCATCATTATTTCAAAAATCAATGAGTGGGTAAGAGGATAAATTAACTGAATATATCAATAATAAAAATAATTGATTATAAACCATGAAATTTCTTGAGAGATGGATCATATTATTTCATCAGAATAATAACAATCAAAAAAAATCCTAATAAACGATGAGAGTGCATCTATAAACTATTACCACATTGCTAACATCAATTAGTAATGCCCATGAATGAATAAAAATAATATGAATCATAAAATATCATTGAAATAATTAAATTCATGATACAACATTCAATTGGAATGTATTTATAACTCATTGAAAAATCAATGTAAATGGCATTGCCTATATCTCAATTGGGGAAAATTGAGACAAAATTACATTACTGATTTGGTAGATTTTGAACCTTAAAACCCATGAATGAAAGATCATAATGTGGATATTTAAATTACCATAAATGTATTTATAATAATCATGTAATACATTCATGAGTAGAATATAAACAATATAAATGAAAAAAGTTTTTAATAAGGCATAACACTTATAGAAGTAACTATGACACTTGATACCCCCATAATATTAAAGTAACTATTGAATCATGTGATTAATGGATGAATAAATTAAATTGGGACTTTTTATATCATTAAATAAATTAAATAAATGATATTAAATTTCATATGTTAGTATATACACCATACAATAAGAAAAAGTTGTGAATATTGAATGTATCTCTTAGAAACCAAAATTGTGATTATAATTCTTTTATTGTATGTCTACACATTCTTCAAACACAATTAAAAATCATGTATAATAAGTAAATGATTTTATAAATATATAAAAGAACCAAAATTGTATATAATATTACCTATATGAAATCATAATTACTTTTTATAACAAATTTATTGAAATTTGTTGTCATTGTTACGTTGGTGTAAAATTCATTATGTTTTTCTTATATGTTTTGACATGTTATTCTAAATCCTCATACATAGATAATTATTTAAATATTTATAGAAATAATAGCATGATTTAAATATTGTATATATTTATAATAATTTGTAATAATCATTACAATATATAAATATGAAATGTTTTACATCGTTCATAGTAACGATAGGTCGTGCATACACATTAAAATTGGTTCCGCTTTATTGTATTATAGGAAGAAATAATTTAAATGAAATACTTATATATATATATATTGTAATTAGAGTTAAATTATTATTTATTATAAATGATTTATGTTTTACTTAACCAATCATTAATCTGTTCCATGTAATGTGTGATCGAATCACATCATTGTGAGGAGGCCGTACTCCACACTTCCACAAAAGAATTTACCATATTTTCAAAAAATAGAAATCCAGATACTAGGATTTACAAAATATTACACATTGAATAAATTCATACTTAATATCAAATATATCTAAAAAATATATATTCAATCATTATTTATAATATTCAGTAATGATTAGGGATGAACGAATGGCATCGTGTCGCGAGGATATAATTTTCCATACTCTGAGATAATGATTACGTATCCCATATGATGGTTGTATGTTGGATTTCAGGAATAATTGTTAATGTAAAAAAATATAAATATTTAGGATAAATATAATAATATATAATAATGGAAAATGAAGTATTTAGAAGGTTCATAATGAAATTTTAAATGTCCATGTTGAAGGGTTTTACCTCTTCTTTGAGTTATTCATTTTAAATTGAACCAAAGGGGATTCATGGTAGGAATTGTGACCAAATTAAGGATTAAAGGATGATGTTTGGGAATTTTGGAGATAATTTGGTCATGGTTTGGACGTGATAAATGGAATAATATGTGTGAGTAACTAAGGGGTGTGGGTTCTATTTTATTGTGTTGGAGGATTGGAATTATTGTAAATATAATAAGGTATACCATTGACATGTCTCCCAAATATCATGAACCTAAAATAATTGTTTAATTTTTATACATTATTTTAATAGGTCAAAATATTTCTTTAAAATGTATTATCACATAATTTTATGTTATTTTTCCCTTTAAATTATTGGGTAACAATTAAATAATAATATTTTACCTAAATCATAGTAATTAATTTTAATAACATTCACAAATGATATTTTTTGAAAAATATTTTTAACTTATTATAGATTGTAAATTATTCAAATTCAAAATACGAAATCCATTTTTACACATTCTGAACACAGATGTGGCCAAATATAATTTAAAATTATCCCCTTATACATGTTGAAACATAAATGTTTTTTTTCATGAATGATTAAAATATTGGATTTTTTATATCAAATTAAAATGTGTAGTTGTTTAAAAATAAATATATTGGTTATAATGATGTAAAATTGATATAATTAAACTATAGTACCAAATGAAATTATAATTTAACCAATATAAAATAATTATATGAAAATTATGTTTTGATAAAACATTTTGTATTTTCAACCACTCGTACAAAAATAATGTTTTTCGTAATAATAAATAAACACCCTTAGATAATTTTGAATTTATGAATTAAAAAAGTATTTAAAATTTATGAAATTTATTTTATAAAATTTCATAAAACTAATTATATTTTTGTTCATATAAGAAAATAAAAATAAATTTCTTTGAGAAAATATTATTTTCAAACATACAATTTCATTACAAAATATTTGTGACACATAATAAATTTCTTTTTTATATAAAACAATTATAATTAATATTTAATAATTAGTTATAATTATTCGTATTGCTATATTTAAAATCTATGGTATAACTGTTTCATTTAACTAATTATAATAATAAAATGTTCATTCATAGAATCTCTATGCTGCATGTTATGGAAGACGTGTCAGTGTTGCATATAGGGCTGTTTAACTTGGCGTAGCATATAAAGATATCATAATATTGTGTATCATTAAATAAAATAATATCATTGTGCTTTCATATAAAAAATTATGTATTTAGTTGTTTGTGAAAAGAATGATAACATAATGTTTAAATAATTTGAAAATAATTATTTAAAAAAATAATAGGGTGTTACATTTTACCCCCTTAAATTAAAAATCCCATGAAATTCATTGGGGATAAAAATGGTATAATAGTATAATATTTCTAAAATATAAATCCACTTCATAATAGAGAATACAAAAATATCCATTAAATGGAATGATGGATCCATAAAGGTTACCAAAATTAACTCACAAATAGGTTTACACTTATGAGAACATAAGTTAGAAGTTAATATTTAACATAAAATAAAATCTTAAATATTTATATTTATTGATAATGATCACTGATCAAGATCAATATAATGAAAAAAGGAATATTGTCTGCATCATAACCATAAATCTTTGATGATTTATAAGACAATAATTTTAATAAAAATTAATGTATTTGGAGAAATCACTTTCAATATCTTTGTTAATGTGCTAGTGATTTACTTTACTATTTATGAAAATAACAATATATAAATAATTTTTTTCATTTCATTAAATATTAAAAATCAAACTCTTTGGTTATTCCAATATGGATTCCTTATTCCTATCTTAATCATACGAATGATGGTTATTCTTTAAGTACTGTTGTACTTACAGATCATGAGATCCCTACAATGAATGATACATTATTCCATCTACCTTCATCTATCATCATCAAAAAATTGTTCGAAAATGTTTTACAAGACACCTAAATCATTGTATGGAGAGATAATACATTAATATATATAGCCTCATATAATGACTAACATATACATTGCATAAATTCCTGACCTTTTAATACTTCCAAAAGACAAAAATCTAGAAAATTAAAATAGAGTTCACTAAATTTCTCATAATAACTTCAACATTGGTTACCCAGATATCATAACGCAACTGTTAGTTGTTACATTCCAATCATTGGAATACATTAATTTAATTTTATCTGGAAACTTAGTAATATCCACAATTATGATGAATCCTTTTTTATAAAATAGATTCTTCATGATTCTGAAGATTATTTGATTTATTTCATAAATTGAAGAAGCTGTAAACATCATCCATAAAAAGATATAAAAATTATTAAATAAATCAATAATTTTTTCCATGTTAATCAGTACTATTTTATTTAGTTTATCCATATCAATCATTTTTTATACATGAAAAACACGATTTTCTCAATAACATGAACACATTCAGTGTTACCATGTCTTAATAAAAATATCACCTTTACTTTTAATCACTTTTCTAGGTCATCAACAACATTCATTGCTTTTTTCAATAGAGAAATTGAGAAAACAACTCATGATACATAATTATTGAATTCCTATGAAAAATGTATTTAATCAACCAATTTTTTTATCAAACTAATACACGCGTGTCATCATTATATTGCATAATACATTATTCTAATAAAATGATATATAAATCATTTCATAAGTTTCCCCAACCCCAAATGTTTTATAAATCATATATATAATGTTGGAAATATTGTTAAAACATCACATTACTTCAAATCCCTTTCACATTTTCTACATCATGATAAGTATAAACAATACATCTTCCTCTTTCCTGATCCTCTTTATGATATTTCATATTGGACATTGATTTCAATAATTATTATACCATACACATATAAATCAATCAATGCTAACCCTATTCCTTATAGATATTGTTGTGGAATAAAACAAAAAATCATTGTGTATGAAATAATTATCATAAAAAAACACAGAATCATGATAAATTACTTACCTAATGTATAAATAATGAAGAAATATTATAAATATATGAATTATTTGGATTATTTTATCACGATACCTCGATCTATCATCAGAAACATCAATTATTATGTCAATATGGTTTTCTCATCCTATATCTAAATATTGAAAACAAGTTTCATTTTACAAAAACTGTATAACACCTGAATAACACACACGGATAAGATATCATTTAAAAAAAAATTATGACCATTAATATTGTAAATTAAATATGAACATAATAATTTGGTGTCTTCGGAAACTAAAGATCATAATCATTATTGCTGGTGAATGATCATCATAATATCACTTATAGTTATTCCCATTAGTAGTCCTACTCAATATCATTTTTAATAACCTAGGGAAAAGAAGCATAAGAAGGGTGACATATTAAATGCTCATTATGTGTAAATATGGAAGATATTTAAGCATGATATTACAATAAGATTATGATAATAAAATCAAATTATAAGAAGATATTTCCATTTATATAAAAAATGACAATCATGAATCATTGCATAAATATTGGTAGTTTACAAGACATAAATCATAATGGAATAATGAGTATATAACATCAAATAACGGTGTGGTAATCATAAATATATTTTTTGTAAGCACTTAATATATCAAAGTGATTTCAATAGTATCCAAGGATAAATTACAAGTCCATTATTGTGGATTTAGGTACCTTTTAAATCATAATAGTAATTAATGGTCACTCAATAGATCATATTGTTAGACAATGTACTATATTAAACATGATTCTCTCCTCTTTATATCCATTTATTACTAAATGGGGATCAATTAACAATATATCACTATAATAGTAAATTGGGATCACATGCCATTCTAGCCCTATAGTACATAACTGAGTTCACTTCCAATTTCACAACAATATTACTAATCCAGTTTAACATATCATTCCACCCTATATTTTGCAATGGAGTTCACTCATATATATATCCTTATTATTCTAAACTAAGTTCATCCAATGTTCAAGATATTTCCATCTCATGATATACAAATATTTTACCAATGTAATCTATATATTGGTCCCACCCATCACATTATAAAATCATTCATACATATTCATAAATATCATAATGATTTAACAAATTATATCCTCTCAAATGAAAAGGGGATCATAAACATTTTGTGATTTGATAACCTGTGGATAAGTGTTAATTCCCAAAATAATTTTTTAATAGAATGATCCATGAAGTAGGTAGGTTTTAAAATCATTTCTTCAAGGTATTACCCATGGAGGAGAGATATGTTTCACATAATAATTTTAGGTTTATATCTAAACCAGTCAGAGAAATAATGATAATGCTCTCCTTATATAATTTCCCTAATAAATCATAAACCTCATCAAATAATGTCTTCATAGCTGGAGATGTAGTTTTAATGATAAATATGATTGTTTTATATTAAAAATTAACTTTTTTTAATCACTCTTACTATCATTAAATATATTAAACTCCTTTTATATGAAAATAAATCTGAAACATAAGAAATAATATTTAGAAATCATTTTAGAAAATTCCTGTGGAAAATATTATTTACCATTTTAAAACAACTTTTTAAATAGTAAATTTTTTTTAAATAATTATTCATCAAAAATAAACTTTAAAACATATAAAGTAATCAATAACACATTTTTAAAATATTTTATTATAAAATAACCTTGAAAAAAAATATTGGATGATTGAAATAATTTTGAAATATTTTTATTTGGAAGTATATTTGAAAACATATAAAGTAATAATTTATATTTTTTGACAATCATTTAATTGAAAATATTATTGAAAATATTTAAATAAACATTTCAATATCATTTAGAACACATCTTGAATGCTATATATTTTTTACACCATCTTATTTGAAAAAAATAATAAAAACTAATTTACTTATAATAGTTAAAACAAATTTTTTAATAATAATTCATATAATCATCTAATGAAAGCATAAAATGAAGGATATTCATGATGGTGGAAAAACTATACATGTCGAACATTTCATTTTCAATTTAAAAAGATGAGAAAAGTGTCTTAATACAAAACAAGAAGAATATTTAATATTAATTTTTATAAATGAAGATATAATGTAAAAATGTTCTTTAGAAATCATAATAGAACATTAATGAAAAATCATTTACAAAATACTTTTCTGTAAGAACACATATTTCAAATTGAAAATAAAAATATATATGGATTTTTTTTAAAAAAACAAATTTTTAGTCATTTTATGTACCAAAGAGTCAAAAAATGTTACCATTTAATGAATTTATAAAAATCAAAAGAGGATATGAATTATAGTTATATTTATTGAGAGATAGATGATAATATTTCATCAATGGAATCATAATCACAAACCATACTATCAAATGATGATACTGTAGATATACACAATAACAACATTACTATCATTGAATCATAATCACCATGATATAAGACAATAAAATGATGAATAAAATATCATTAAAATACAAAATATTAGTTAGACAACATTTCAATGTTGTGTATTTATATCTCATAGAAAAACATAGGTGTATAACATGGCATATACCTCAATGATGGAAAATTGGCACAAAATTACATTAGATATTTGATAGCTATAAACAATTAGCCCCATGAAAGAAATATCATAAAGATCCTATTTAAATACCCATAAATATATGTATAATTATAATAAAATAAATTCATATTAATTACAATAACCAATTAAATTAAATGTATTGCTAGTGAGGTATACATCTCACAATGTGAGGATTGAAATTCCCATATTACATGAGTAAGTATTTAATCATCAAATTCATGGAATAATAACAACCTTTTATACTTTTAATATCATTAAATAAAATATATTAATGACATAACATGACATTGGGATGTATATAAACCACAAAATAAGATTATTTATTCAATATAGAATATATTTCACAAAACTAAATGTTAGATGAGAACATCCTTATATTATTTATTGAATGTCTTCACACGCGTTCAAATCACCAGAGTAATATGTATATGTTTATTATAAATAATCCACTAAACCATATTATTATATATGATAATACATATTATTTCACTATGACTTTATATTACACATATATAATGAATTAAATGTTACGGTTATGTTCAAGTAATATCTGCTTGGTTTTCAATTTATAATTTGACATGATGTTCATGATCCTCTTATATATAACATAATTTACATATCTGAATAACTAAAAACATGAAGAACATTTCATATATATAATTATTTATAACAATACATAATATATATATTTATATTTATGTATGGCTTGGAATACACTGTTCATTGATATAATAGGCCGTATGTATGCATTAATATTCTACCAATTAAATATTAGAAATAAATGAAATAAACTATAAAAATTATTTATATATATTTAAATTATTATTACAATTTAATTATTTATTTAAATAAATCATATAATACTATGAAACCCATCCTTAATTAAATCCAGGTAAAATATTAAAGAATAACATTGCATTAGGGTGGTGATAGTCCACATGTCACTGACAATGTTATCATGTTTAAAAAATATGGTAGGCTTGAAGTTATGATGTATATAATAATTAAAAAACATGAAATACATAATAAATTTAATTTTTTTAATATTACCAATAAGTTACATCATTAAATCCATATTTTAGTGGTTGTAATTGAAGAAAAAATAACATTGGTTCGTGAGATGGTAGTTTGTCGTACAAGTGAATGATGATTGTATGTACCATTTAGACGATGTGTGTGTGGCTCTAAGTTAGAAAAATAAAAAAGAAATATTACTATATTTTGGATATATATTTTATTATATATTCATTGAATATGAATAATATTTGGGGTGTATAATGAAACAAAAACCAGTTTCTCATTTAAGGGTCTTAACTCCTCTTTGAGTATCCCCTCTTTGATTTCCCCAAAAGGATTCCTTGGATGGACTTAAATCAAAATAGAGGGTTATAGGATGATGTTACAAATGTTTAGAGATAATTTTGGACGTTTTTTAAGATGCAAATGTGTTTTTATGTGTGAATTAATGTGGGGTGAGATTATTTTAGAAGTGAATGAGGAGTGGCATTCTTGAAAATATTAAAATGTGAACCATAGTGAGAGGTCTTCCTTGCGTCATGTACCTGCTATAATTGCCCATTTTATAGAGAATATGGGACTTGGTCGACATATTCTCATATAATGAATTTTGTTGATGTTTCTAAGTTATTTTTACATTTAAATTTATGTCTGACCACTAAGTAATCTATTTTTATCCTTAACCGCTATAATGAATTTTTTATACAGTAACAAGTATATTTTGTCTAAAATTAATTTAACATTTTTATTAATTATAAATTATGATTATTTAAAATATTTAATCCTTATTTTAAAATTCAAATCATATATTTTGATGAAATTAATATAAATTTATCTCCGTAGACATTTAGTGATAACATCTTTTTTGAGAGATTTTTTTTAATGTCTGAAATATTTTTGATATCCAATTTCATTGGGAAATCGGTTCCAATGAATGAAATTTTATTAACTGATTTAGATTTTATATAATTAAATAATTTAACTAATTTAATTTATATTTAAACTATATAATATTTTTTTCAAAAAATTTGTTTGTAAAAAAATTATTTATCTTTCACTATTCAACTAAAAATAATGTTTTTTTAAGAAAAATATAAAAAATTGAACATAATATAATATTGAAATAGTGAAAAAAAATTTAAATTTAAATTTAAATTTATTCCAAAATTATTTATGTAATTTTACTCAGAATTTCATATAATATATTTCATTTGGTGAAATAGAATTTTGAAACATGAAATGCCATTACAGAAAATTAAATTTTTTATTATCAATATTATTTAATAATATAAAACCATTATCAATATTAATATTATTTTTTATTAATATTTATATTACTAAGTTTATCATCAATGAAATAATTATCTCATTGAAATAATTGTAATAAAAATTGTAGAAATCCACTATTGAATGTAACACAAGCCAAGTAGTCATTGCATGTAGCACAATGTTGAATTTTAGATTTTTAAACTCTAGGATAAACATGGTTTATCATGGAATTCTATAAAATCCACAATAATTCATATAACATATGTTATATTCAATGTTGGGTGGAATAGAAAATATCATAATGATAAATATAATTAATAAAATTCAAAAAATCATGAGGTGTTACATATTGGAACCCCAATCAGAAAAAGAATGAGTCCTTGTGACAATAAATCAGAAACCCCCTATTGGACTAGGGCTCAGTTCCACTATATTGATATTTTGGTCCCCAACTGTGATTCATAGGTGGGAGTAGTGGCCGAATACACTGTTATTTATGGGAAAACACATGAGATGTTGGACAACAATGATGTACATTAGGAACTATTAGAGAATATATCCTTAGGATGAGTTGTGAGATGTAGATCACCTTTCTCTATTACTTTTCTCTTCTTTTACTAGTCATATAAATATATATACAAATTGGTATATGGATAATCTCATTCCATTGGATGTGAATATAAGTGGGGTATGGCCACATAATGTTTAGGTTTAGAATCCTATGGTTGGATGAGGTTATTATCCTTCTATGAGCAGAAAAGAATCGATGTATAGTCTATATACACATAAATATAACCCCAGTGTTCATTAATGAGGTTACTTTAAATTGATATTATTTTATTTGTTCACCTTCAATTATTTCAATATCAAATTTAATATATAAAATCAGTATATGCATATTTTGTCTCTTAATAATCACATTTTAATATTTCAAAGAATCCTACTGGGTATGTATGTACTTACCCCAACATGGGCTTTCCCGCACATGTTGTGTCTAATGATGACGAAAAACAGGACATCAGTGACTTTAATGTAGCATATGAATAACAATTTTTTTGTATATCATGTGGTGGTCATATCTTGAGGCCCTTGTGCATGGATGATGTTTCTCTCTCTCCAATATTGGGTTGATCTATTCTCATTAACTGTAGTATGTATCCTATTTACCATAAACTAACCTTATATTCATTTAATTCTATTATGGATCCCCCAGTTATAATTTTTGTCACATTATGGATTATGTATATACTCACCCATGAATTAGATTGTTCTATATACATAATCTCATATAAAGACAAAAAAAATTAATAGATGACTTCAATTGATAACAGAAATACATGGTTATTTTGCTTAAATTTGGTGGTAAAAACATGGAGATCTTGATTTCAGATATCTCTATTGTTAATATTCATGTTTCTTAAGGTTGGTACAATTTCGGTTTTGACTTGTATTTTTCCCTTATGAATTCATCTTTTACTGTCAAACTCTTATAAATCATAAATATTTTTAATGATTTCGTAAAATTACAGTTGTTGAATTTTTTTATTACTATACACTAATGCATTAACATAGCTTGTTTTATGCATATATGAATTCTTAGAAAATGACTCCCATTTGGGATATGCATATCGGGGATTATTGCCACCCCCTGACCTATGAAGGCAGGCTTGAGGTAGTCATGAACTTATCCCTAGTATGGTTTAATTTGTGATAGTATTCTTTTAATACATAATCTTATTGATATTGTGGGAGATATTTTCAGATTCATTCATAAACACATTATGAAAAATCAATGTTGATAGATATTTTAAACATTCAATCATTAGTGAGATCTATAGTATGATGTTTGTGATATTTTTTCCATATAATATTTATAATAAAACATGTTAGAATAATTGGAAAAATGGTATGGATGAGAACTAAATATTATAGTCTCTTTTATATATTTCCTATATCATAGTAGTATATTATCACCTCACTCATTCAAGAAAACGTGAAATTTTTTATAATGTGTTATAGGTATCTCATTTTCTGAGTACCATACAATAACCAAAAAATTCAGAAGACTCATTGGGCATAGAATATGATCATGATAATTCATATGAGGTAAAATAATTTGATATTTTTTATTCAATATAATGATTATATGAAACAAGACAACTCATATGGTAATTTTCATTAGTGAACCGATATTTTTTAATAAGTTTCACGGGAATCTAGTGATGAGATGTGGTAGATGTATCCTTATTTGTTAGTAACTGATTAAAAAAATTATGCAGATACTATTATACAATTGTATAAATAAAACACCGACCATATAGAAATTCTGAATATATTTGATAATTTTTTTGATATCATTCTTTACATAAAATGGTGAGTTTTAATGAACCCGGAAATATTATTAATATAATTTTATTAATAGTGTTTTTTATTTTATAGTAGTTATATTAAAGGACATTAATAGAAATTAATTTTTAATTAAAATTAATTATAATATCATTCCTTAATGAATTTATATTGATTATTTACTAGGAAATAATTATAAAAATTTATTGATAAAAATAAAATCATTTATGAACAACACATTTCAAGAATTTTAATTTTCACATATTATTATTTATCAGCATTAAAAAATATATTGGATATTAATTTTGAATGATGAAATATATAATAAATTTTGACAAATAAATAATAAATCATTTCTATATAGATTAATAAATTGTTATAATTAACGATAAAATCATTTGAGGGTAAAAAAAGATAGTTTTTTTAAAATAATAATTATTAGGTGTTATGAATTATAACATTCTAATTTGAATAGTAAATAAATTATATTTTATTTTAATTGAATATTTAAACAATATATTAAATAAAATATATTAAAATAAACATTAATCATGTTATTAGTAATGGAATTAGAAAAAATAATATTTTTCATATAAATTAATTTACTCTAAAATTGTATTTTATTCTTTTTATGCATATATATTGTAATTAATTTGTACAGCATATATAAATTTAATCGTGGAATGTATATTATATACTTTTATGTACAATATTTTATATTATTTAATAATGTAACATCATTATTTCTCAAGATTTAATATGTACCGTCGAAAAAAATAAAAATACCACGATAATTGTTAAAACGATTATAATATATGTTGACCTCAAATAGAATGTGTAAAAAAACAAAAAAAAAATGTATTTATAATCTCATTGAATGAATTATTTTTTACCGATGATAAAATAATTTTTTAAATTGGGGTCCTAGGATAAATATTCCCATGAGAAGGATATTATTGTATTTTCATGTTCATAAAAAAGTATAAGGGTCCCCTCACATATAAATAGGATCTTCCTCTTATAATATATACACAACACTTTAGTATTCTAGATCCACCACATCATACCAAAATAAATTCCATTATATTCTCCACAAGTACTAATTATTAATTTCTTACAAAAATATATAAGAAATTTGGATTAAAGATTATTCCAAGGGAAAATGATCGGATAATTTATAACTATCATTAACAATACATTTTCAGTTATTCTTATAAAAAATCATTAAAATATATAATAACCATGTATTTATAACGAATGAAATTTATTTTATAAAAAAAATTATTATTTCAATGAAATAAATATTTTCATCCCCCATTATTGTATACACGAAATTAGATCATCAGTCATTCATGTATGTAAAATACCACAAATATGAAGCAATATATTTCATTTATAATCACAATAACATACTAGTGGTTAATAATATTGATATAATTTCGATATATAATTTCTATAATTGTTTTTATTATGTATTAATAAGATATTTCTTACTTTCGAAACCTACCATCATATAGAATATGATACTCTCATTATTGCAAACATGGGGAATACCACCTCCAAAAAAATATTATTAGTTTTTCATTTTATCATAGTATGGATTATAATTAGCATATATTTAATGAATAAATATGATATTTATGATATAAGTTTTATGTTATTATGATATATATTTTTTTAATTCTTTTCATTAATTGGTAAATTAAAAACATTAATCAATTATGCATACAAACTACCATCTACAGGGAGTGACATATTTTAGTTCCCTTTCCCACTTTATAATAATTTTTATATAAGATTTTATAAAGAAAAAAATATATACTAATTAAATGATTAATATTTTTAAGATGGTGAAACCATTACCACTGTGTAATGACTAAATCATCAAAAATAACCTGAGAATTTAAATAGTCCAATTATCAAGAAGAATATAAATTTTAATGATTTATTGTTAATAAATAGAAAATTTGATATTATAAGAGGTTGATATATCATGAGATAAGTAAAATATATTTATATTATAAATAATTAATAAAAAAATATTTAAATGGTTGGAAGGAGTTCATATGACAGATGTATGGACCATAGGAAATGTTTTATTTTACAATTTTGATTATTTACTAGATTTTTTATTAAATGTAATTTTGTGATACTATTTGAAACATTTATTACAATACCCAGATATTTTAATATCAAATTTTTTTATAATTTTTTTATCTTCTCTATTTATTATCATCTATGTATTTATTAATTAAATCTTTAAAATGACTTTAGAAAATCCATACATGCTTCATTTTTTCTGTCGGGAATCATTATCTTTTATATCCATACGCTTTAAATTATTTTACATAAATTATTACATATAGATAAATGATTATAAATTCAAATTTTTACTTCAATATAAATTTTTAAATATGATTATATTAAAGATTTTCAAATTGATTTTTTTTGAGTTACATTTATATTTTCAGAATTGTGTAAATGGGATTTTTTTATTTTATCATATAAAAAATAAATATATATTATCATTTTTAGGATTTCACAAATTCATAAATATTCTATAATAATAATTAATGGTATTTAAATGAAAATCTAATTTAAATATTTAATATAAAATTATGTTTTCAAATTTTTTATTAATAAAAGATATATTTTCTCTTGATTTTATAGGAATATTTTATATGTTTGTTTTATATATATATGTGATCTAATTCAACATCCTTTAATGGTTTTTATTCTTTATTGGGGACGTATCTGTATTATACTATCAAATTTAATTATCTATGTGGCCAATAAAGATAATAATGGTTGTGTATTATTTCATAAAATATTTATTTTTTCCATACTCTAATTATGTTATTAGAAACTAGTAATGTTTTTATGATCATATGGAAGACATATATATGGTTTCATTATATGATAAGTGGTCAAAAAAATTATAGACCCACCATGATGTAGAAAAATATTTATTTCACATGATAAAATATAAATAATTACATTGATTGAACATAATGTATTAAGAGACCCTTTCCACTGTAATAGTCTTAGATGAGGGACATTAAAAAAGAAGTCATTGGAAAGAAATATAATCCAAATACATAAGGAGGATCATTACAAATGGTTTTCTTGGATGTGATCCTTTGATAATAATATTATTCTATATTCATTTATATTCCAACAGATTTTCTTTTTATTATAATATTCTCTCAAGGATCGTTATTTTCTATTGGTGGAGTTAAACAATTATAGGAAATGTATTTAGTTATAAAAATTCCTTATTTCATGGATTATGATTTATGGTATATGAAATATTTATTATGTTTTCTAAAGATATTATCTTTTTTAAAAACATTATCAATAACTTCTTATAAACATTGATCAACAATTGATAATTCTCATATTTACACTTATTGATCATCTATGCCCAATGTGTCTAATAATTGATTTTTTCTAGGTTTTAAATAATGGTATTATATATGCTATAAATATAATGGTTCATATGTTACAAAAATATTTTTTTGACAAGATATGGATAATTTTGAAATATTTTTATAACACATATAGTCTCAAATGAATCTAAACATTTATGGATTTAGGGTATGAATTATTATGAGATGTATTGAATATTAATTTAAAATTATTTTTTATTTATTTATATATGGACCATGTTTCCATTTATAAGGGAGATAACAATTAATAATGTACATTTAGTTTCATAGGATATTTAATGATGGGCTCGTTTCATACTTTTTAATGTCATACAGGTGAAATATTTATTCCTCGATATTTAATATGTTGTATCCCAATAATGAAAAAAATTATTATCTAATACCAATTTAAAAAGTGATTAATTATTGTTGTTATAAATAATTAAATACTATGGAATTATCCCAATTGTATAAGATGTCATGATAAGAAACATATATGGAGTATTTGAATCATTATTAATGGGAGTATCTATAGATGGATTTGTATAACATACAGAGAAAAAATATTATGAGTGATTAAAATTAATATCCTATCATAGGATAAGATATATCTTGATAATTTAATATCCTTAAATTGTGGGAATAAAACCACAAATATTTCATATAAAATGTGGTTATATTTTATCATAATTATATTTGGTAGAAATTAAAACCATACACTATGTATCCTTACACAATTATAGAAATGTTTTAGGAGTGAAAGACTATTTAAATTACTATTATTTTTGGATAAAACCTTATTTACCATTTAGGATACATTCTATTAACTTTTAAATCATGTAACATTGTTTTTTTGTCATGTTGTATATCTTTATACAACATGGTCTGGTATAATATTTTTTAACATCATTTTATAGGGATGAAAACATTATAATTTCTTGTCTTTTAGTCTAGAAAATGTTATGTTAAATGATGTCCAAGGAAATAATGAAATATAAAATAATATTTTTTTGTTGGGGTGATATTATAATAAGTTATTGAGGAAATGGAATAATATTGTTTAGAGTGTATATTATAAATAAAATATGGTCCTATTATTTTTTATCCTTCCTAGGAATATTCCAAAGGATCATTAGAGTGTGGGGTAGAAACAAAGTATATCCCCCAAGGATTGATTATAGATTAAATCTTTTATTTATGGATTTAATGACTCTAATATATTCAAATTAATTTTTTTTAATTTATTCTTGATTTTCTAATATTTCACTTCAAAACGTAATTTTTTTTGGGAAGACATCATCTCTAAAATATTTTGTTATTCTTACAAAACATGGGGATAATTAATAATTAATATGTAAGATAAAATCAATAATATATAAAATAAGATATGAAGATTATTATGGTTTAGTATAATTCAATGTGTGAAATTACCAAAATTATTGATGAATTGTATCTGGAAAAGAATTTTATTTTCTTATGATATCGAGTAATGTGGTTTGATAGTATGTAGTACTACCAATACATCATTAGGAATGTCAAATATGAATATTCCATCATTTTCCATGAATGTTTTATGTGGAAACCAAATTTAGGTAATTAAATTTCAAAAAAATTAGATGTTCGGCTTTTTAAAAACATTCTTAATGGGTATAGACGTATCCCATTTAGTGAAGAATTCAGTTGCAGTGAGTATAAACATTTCCATCCTTCTTTTAGTATGGGAATATGTCCCTTTGATAGCTATTATATATGTGAAATTACTACAAATATCTAGAGGTATGACATTTTTCATTGTTTGATGAATCACTATGTCATGTATGTAGTAGAAATAAAATATCTACTAAACCTTTAGTAGCGGTACATCATTGACAGTGTTAATTCACCTAATATTAGGAGGTATGATTCATTTATATAATGTAAAAAATAATTTATTTTAATAAATATGTATATTTATAAGGTGGTTGGGGCATCATAAGTGTATTAAAGAGTATTAGAAGCATCCCTAGGAAGACATCCCAGATGTTTTAGTTGTACAATGTTGATGGAATTATACCATATACTATATGATGGGAAACCTATAGTTTAGAATGATACTAAAATTCCCACAATCATGATGATTATACCAAGTGTAAATCTATTAGTTCTTATTTATATAATTATTTTGGGTTATTTTTTACATTTATGAAATATTTCATTAAAACAAATAACCTAATTTTATCTACACAAATTTTAAGAACATCCCCCCCACCCTCCACATGAAAATATATAATCATATCATACATATATGATATTATTATTCAATAAATGGTTCCCTGATATCCCAATTAGCGTAATCAATGTATTTTTGTATGTCTACAACACATCTCCACTCCATTTACATTTTCTTTTTTCTACCGAGTTATGTTCTATTAGATTTTCATAGTATAACAATCCAGTGTTTATAAATAATATGTATCTCATAAAATAAATGAGATTTATAATTTACTATATAGTATAACAAATATAATAAAACTAAACGTTATAAAATTCATTTAGAAATTCAATTACACAAATCACCAATGAATATAATTAAAATTAAAAAAAAATTAAATTTTATAATAAATAAAATACATAAAATCTAAAATTTGATAATATGGATCCCCCAATTTAATACAATGATCACCCACACTGCAAAAATAGATTAATAGAAATAAAATATTAGAAAATGATTTAAAATCATAGAAAATGATATTATAAAACATTAAGATAACTACCGTTTTAATATTTATTTCTATTTTAATAATTATATATAATAGGCAATGTGACTGTTGGAATAATGATGTGAAAATTTAAATATGATATTAGCCTTTGTTAATAGTAACCCAATCATTTTAATTGTAACATAAGTAGTCTAAATTTTACCTCATAATAATTAATTATTATATAAATAATATTTATCATTAGTATGTTATGTAAATATAAATACTATCATCCAATAAAAAGAAATATCATTATTAATAAATTAATGGAAATTATAAGAAAATTTTGATGAAACTTAATTATATAATATTTTTTAATAATAATAATTTTTATATTATAATTTGAAATTACCAATTTTATAAAAAAATTTAGATAAAGGGTATATAAATTTTTCAATCAAAACATATAAATTATTCATTGTAAAATTTTATTTAGTTTTCTGAAATACATCAAATATCAGGTGTAGGGAAATGATATAGTTTTACACAAAATAAGTGTATCTTAAATCACATCATTCATGATGTAATAAATTCTTAATAAATTATAGAACATGATTTTCATACATGATGTTATTTATTTCATAAATAAGTAACTAAAATATATTAAAAACATTTCTAAACATAAACAGAATTTTCCAATTCCTAAATACAAAATTGATTCTTTAAAATAACAATTTATCTTTTTTCCAATATCCATTTTAGTAAACAAATTAACATGGAATATAAAGTATATTTAATTTAAAAGTACCAATATATTTTATTTAGATATTTTTAATATTTTGATAAATTAATAATTACGGGTTTTAACTTTGATATAAAATATTATTCAATATTTTATATAATAATAGTAATATTATATATTATAAGAAACACATCTAACATCCCTTTGAAAAAATCGTCCCACCCATTCAAAAGACCATTATATATCCATATCTACCCTCTAAATCCAATTTTAAAAAATATTTACATTCTAGGGAAATATGACTATAATAAAAAATTGTTTGATAGTTTAATACAAGATATTTTACACCATGGAGATAATATGACTCTATCAAACCATCCCTATTTTTTTCATACATTTCTTATTTATTCGAATTCTATTTGAAACCATATTATATAAAAATATTCATGGAATAATTAAAAATTATATTAATGATGTTAAACTAATATAATTAGCATATTTATAAAAAATATAAACATCATACATCAATTTTCTTCTCTTTCAATAATTCCCCATTAAAGGTTGGATAACCTCTTATAGAGTCATTTCAATAAAAATTTTATAACCAACATGATAGATGAATTATATATATTATATATATTATATATAAGTAATTAAATGTATAATATTATTCTAGGGTAAATTAAACTTTCCTATAAAATAATTTATAGGAGAAAAGGGAAAGAAAATGTAACCAGGGATAATTTTTTATAAAAAACATGGTTTCAAAAGCCATAATTTTCATAAACAGAAATTAATAAATTTATTCCACTGATTATTATTTATATATAGTTTTATAAATGAAAATAAATAGACTCCTAATAAGTGTTTCAAAAATTATAATGTTTTTTATTAAAGAGGCACAAAAGAGACCAAATAAATCGAGGATAATTTTATGGGGATTCTCGAACCCAACTCTATTTATTTTGGTTATACATATTTAATGAATTATATGGTATAAAAATTTCCCAAATGTTCCAAAAATATAATTTAATTGTTATTAACTTTTATTTTTTTCCATATAAATATTTCCAATGTGATTTTATAATAAATACAATGATTTTCAAAAAGTGGTTTTGTTTCAAAAATTCATTTTGAACCCTATTATTTTCCTTTTTTCACAAAATAATGTAAATTTAATAAAAAAAATTGTTCCTATTTGTCATTTGGGAACCACCTGATTTTTAAATGAAATTATTATTATTGAAATCCTAATGAATACAATTACATCCAATTTGTACACTCATTACTAAGATTTTAATATGGTCTTTGTGGAATTTATGACGATTTAAATATTATGACATGACTGGTGAGCATGGAAATATACATATTTCCAATTAACTGGATAATATAATTTATTTCATTGTATATTGTTTATTATGGAGGAATAATATTCTATATAGTTTCATAAAAATATGTTATGATTATGCACATATGTTCTGCGTGAATATGAATATAGATTTTTTCACTTGTATTTGTTTTATTTGACCAATATGACTTGGTGTTTCATTATTTTAATTTCCAAATTACATTACATTATCAAATTTTACCATAATTATGATGATGTTTTGATCCAATCCTCAAAAGTCTGTAGCCACAATCTTATATCAATTAAATTAGCTTGATTACAAGGAATCAAATTCAGAAGGACTAAGAGTTTAGTTGCTTTGGTAAACCAGTTAAATGAATGATTTTGGAATTCAAAATAAATTCCAAAATAAACACATTATTTTTTATAAATAAATTACTTCATGGATAAATTATTTCCATTTTTTGTATCCTTTAATATTATTCATATTTATCTTCATGGATTCCTAGTTAATGGAAACAGAATAAGGGTGATCTCAAATTGTTAGTAAGTCTATCATATCGCATAAGAAATAATGAATCAATTGGAATTATAATCATGAGTTCGTAAAAATATTAGTAGATATTACATGTAATCAAAACATTTAGAAGGAAGTGCATAAAAAATAAGTAAAGGTAACAGTAGGATACCCATTACCATCAAAATAATATATAATGAAAAATTTAATATGGAAAGATTATAATTGGAATCATGTTCCATTTTAGCAGTGGACTAAAAGTCAATTGAATCCAACAATATGTCGACAGAAATTATAATAGATGAATAACAAGGAAACTAAATGTGGAAAATAATTAATTATTGGACACCAATTTATCTAGTTACATTGAACCATTACCATACACACATTTCACAATATCTCATTCACTAATAATATTGAAAAAACAACCGTTATATAATTATGAAGGGATGATTTAAAAAAATATTTTATTATGAAATTTATATAATATTGAAAATTTATTCTTCCAGGTGAAAAAATTATATGTCATTTAATAATATAGTTTTTTATAAATATAATTAATAAAAGGCTAAATATAATTAATAAATGTTAAAAAAAATAATCAAAATTAAATTCATACTATTATGGTCTAGATACATTACAATAAATTGAAATGATGAATTTTGTTTAGATAATATGTATGGTGGTGAGATTTGATTATGTTGGATTGGAATTAATTGTTTGGGATGTGATCTTGATGATTATAAACATCTTCCATGAATATATTAATTCATTTTTTAGTTAATTAATCTCAATGTTTTCTTGGTTGATGTTGAATTCCATTGATGTTATCACCCGTGAATTTCATCTAAATGGGATTCATTATGTATGATCCAATTGGTCGATGAAATTACATAATTTATCTATGTCATTTGGTATTTATAATTACCCTTTATATAAAGAATTCTTATAATCACTTTTATATACCAATATTATGGACATATTTGAACCTTAATGGTTTTTTAATTTTTAAATATCATATAACTATTCAAAATAGACAATTTAATGCATGTTTTTTCTATAAATAAATTTATTATTATGAAATTTAATCTTATAAAAATTCAATTTTATTTATAATTTATTTTTATGTTACATTATTCCCTCTATTATAAATACTGTCTTCACTGTTTTCATTTAATACACTAAATTAGAAGATGGTACCTCTATATCATTACCTCTTATGGTTCCCATTCTCTAACTACGACGTATTGTTACCGCACAACATGTCTTCATGGTGAACCTTCATGTTCCATAGAATTGTTTCTCATTAATCTATTATTTTCACCAATTTATACTTATAGTAATTATCATTCTCTAAAGGTAACACAAATATATTTTGTAAATGAGAGGTGATTCATAAATACATCCTCAATAGGGATATACGGAACACATCGTGTACATGAGATATTTTAGGTGGGATTATTAGTCAATAAAATAATACAATGATGCGATAAAAATAAGAAAATGGCTAATGTATCTTTTCCTAATCATTCCCCTCATCCAAAACCTCTTGATTTTATTCAATTGGGATATATGTTGGAAAATTTTATCCATGAATTTTAACAATTGGTCTCTTCAGGGAATAAAATCATATATTTTTTATCTAATTTATTTTTTAATATATATTACATTAAATGGTTTGATCCTTTTATGTTTCTCTTAGATAAAACTTGGTCATAGAATCTCTCACACTAACTACATCCCTACGTGTCTATGACTCACATCTCTTCATATATAGATCTTCTTAAGGTTCAATTTTAATTCTAGAATAAATACTAATATTATATGATAACACATCAAGGGGAATACGATACACATAATATCCATATAAATCGGTTGAAAATTATCTCTTCATATAATCTATTGTCTGAATCAATCCATTAGATTATCTTTACATTTGATGGTTTTAATAGGTGATGATTTTCATTTATTATCCAATCCCGTTGATGTAACCTCCAAAAAAAGATGTAAAACTAATCTATCAATCAAATACAATAAATATTGGAACTCTATGTAGTGTTACAACATCCCTTATGTATATCATGAAAAATTGATTTATAATGAAATCTTCTTTGACTACAATGAAATATATTTATTAGGTTATGTGATTTACTACAACAAAGATGAGGTTATTTCAATTAGGTGGCACACAATGTCCTATAATGAAATAAGTTGTAATTTATTTCCTTTTCATACAATTATGGGGATTGTATTCCTCATACCATTTTGAATTATATTATTCCATATTGAATTTCAATCATACCAAGCATCAAGTCCCATTCCCCTAAATTTACCACTTCATGTCACCCCAGTAAATATTTCCATCAAATCCATATACACAATAGTTATTCATAAATTAATAGAGAAGGTTGACTTAAGAACATCATCTATAATTTTTGAACTTTTTTCTAGTTATTAAATTAAAAATGTCATTGTTCAAACCCCAATAATACAGTCGTCACCATTGGTGATCTTTGGAGTAATTTATACATTCATCTATAATAACTAATCATATTTATGATCCTTCCCAATCATCTAATGAATTCAGGTTTATTATAATGGTAGGATTAAGATCCTTTTATTAGTACCATAACCCACATATTATTTTACATTATTATTTGATCACATTGAATTATAATCATGGATTGGATAGTGAGATTTCTTCTACTCAAAGAAAAAAAATAGATCTTGTTCTCGTAGAACTAATGGATTGAAAAAATAACTTGATAAATGTTGAACTTCTTAATTATTTAATGTTAATCTATTATTGTGTAAATATATACATGGGTATTTTATGAACAATATATAAGTCACAATTCTCCCCTAAAGGTAATATCACCAATTTTTTCACACAATGATTGTTACATCTCAGAATGATATAGCACAATTTAGTGCATTAATCTCTGTGAAAAAAATGGCCTAAAAAAGATTTCCCCAAATGCTAGAGACTTTTGACCAGTAATGAAGGCCAAAGACTGTAAGTAGGGAGACCATTTCCTATTTACTATATTATATAACATCAAAATACCAATTAAAGGAATGCAATATTAGAGTAAAACAACCAACTAATGAATAATAAAGGAAACAAATGGAAGAATAATATAAATAAATTATACCAGGATACATATCATATACAAAATGATAATACATGAGATATGAATATAATAAAGAGACCAAAATAAGTTTACAAGGAAGATGTAAAATAAAAATAAAAAATATTAATATATATAAAAGTATCCTACTAGCATCACAACAATAATGTTGTTCCAATGGACATATTCTCATTCAAATAAAAAAATGAACCTATAGTAGGTCACATGTCCTTATCTAAAACATAAATTATATAGGCTTCTTTTTGTTCCAATTACATTCCTATTCATATTGCGAGATATAATCTTAGTACGAAACCACCCAAGGTCATGTGATAATTAGTTAGTGTATATATATGACAGAAAATATGTAGGATGTAATTAAATAAGTAAATGAAGTAGTAAAAATTTGAAAAACTAGAATTCCATGTTATCACTTATAATCAATTCATTTAATAAATTTAATTTCAAAAATTAAGTCTTTTATTTAAATTTCTGGTTATTATCATTTATAACATTCTCATTTAGCCAATAACTTATTTAATCATCATGTTTTGGAACCTCACTTAGGGAACAACATTATTATTAAGGATATGTATCATGGTTTACTTAACTAGACCATTGATAAAGTATAAATCAAGACTATATATAATCATTTTTTTAGATTTGAATACAATTTATATAATTCAATTCATTCGTTATCCAATTCAAAACCTATGTCGGTCTTTATGATTCTTATGATGATGTATATGTTTCACACCATATGAAATATGAACTAACACCCTATGATCTCATCCATGGAAAACCTCCCAAGAACCCAAATATCACTCTAGGTGTGGTATAACATCATATCCAATCATGTATGTAATTGGTGGTTCACCAAGGGATCCCATATGTCAATAATGGGATAAAATTTCAATTATATTTAATTCCATAATTAGAAATCAATTTGTATTTCATGTTTCTCTCAACATAACATTCAATCCTCAAATTTTGTCATTGGTTGTCCACTAGGGATTCCAAGTATCACTCCCACATAATCAAGGATCAACCGATTTGATTCCTTAAATGGAATTAATAATTGAATCCCTATTTCCCCAAAGGAATATGAGATTTCGATCAATTAAGTATCATTTAATGAAATTAATTTCACATGACATAGTAAAAACGAAGACCATAAAATTAAATTTCATAGTGTAAGGTGACCCAAGTCCTTATCCAAGCTGAAATAACATAAACAGAAAATACTCTCATGGGTAAATCATTATAACTATATTATCATGATTTAATAAACCATTACATGGAATAGTACTTATCTATCTAAATTTCAATACCAATACAATGTAAAATAATAATTAATCAAGAAATTTCATAACATATACACAGTGTAACTCACATGGGAATTTTTCATAATGAAATAAAATTTCAACAAGATATTCTATAGAAAATTCCAATGGAAATTTCATCCATCCCTTAATATTATTTAATTAAATTACATTTAATTTATTTTGAATGTTAATGTATAATTAAAATCAAATATGGAATCCCATGTTATGGGTTTGGGTTAACCTTAACGCATACAATTTTGAAATCTATCAAATGGTCCATTTAATAATTAACAAAAATAAATAGTGGTTTTATTTCAAAGTTCAAAATCTATAATCAACCATTAACTAGCCTATTTAAATTATTATTATATTACAATAAATTATATGGTTCTATTTCATTAAAAGAAAATTTTCGGAAACTGGATTCTCTATTTGATGGAATATATAAACAAATAAAAAAATGTGAAAATCATGAGACCACCTAAATTTGGTCCATAGTCAACATATCTTCCAGTATCATATTTTATTTTTTCTCCAATTGAGAAATAATTGAGGAATGGATGAAGAACATGATAATTGGTCAAAACAACCTACACCTGTATCGTGAATCGTAAATCGCTTTTAATAGAGATCATCTAAAATGGAATCAAAATCTTACCAATATAGATGCAACGAGATGAACAACCATCAATTTAGAGATCAAACAGAGATGTTATCTAAATTCAAAAAATAGGTACCAATTAGAGATTCTGGGGAGGTTCTTTCTCTATGGGAGGAGAAAGAACCAAATACATGGTTTTAATTTTTTTACAATTTTTTGAAAAAATTTAAATTTCCCATAATTTATAGGGTTGTATTGTTTGGAAAAATTTTCCCAACCATCCACATCTTTTAGTAGGAAATGGGCACTTGCCCAGGTTTCTCACACTATTTATCCAACCATACAAAAACTATAAAATTTTCCTCTCTCCATATTTTAAATCTGGATTCATGTCAATGTGACCCAAATCTCTTGGTTTTTTTGAAACCATGTAGACCATTTATCATCTCTTTCCAAACTTAACATAGTTTGAAATAATGATTGGTATTCCCCACTCCTTTTAAATAAAACATATTTTATTCCATTTTCTACCAAAATATTATGTCCCATCTATGTAATGGAATTGTACACCCTAGAAACCCCCATCTCTTCAAATGGAATTCAAATTAGGATAAATTTCAGAGTTTAAATAGATATTTGATGGAGATATATGAAAATTTACCAAAAAAATAAATAGTACCTAACAAAGATCACTACAATCAATTAAAGATCATGTGTTGGTTCATTAGACTCGTTCATCCCCAATTTTATGGTGTCAAATGAGATCATGTTTTTATTAAACATGTGTAAATCCATTTTTGAACTTGTCACTTTATATTATAAATAACTTCCAACTGGTGGGTAAGATTAGCTGGGGAATACAAATTGTCCTCTTCATCATCTATTTAATACGTTAACTGAATCCATTAGTCTAGAAAACCTTAAATTCCATCTAATTAAGAATGGTTAGTGGGATAAAATATCATGATATGTTACCCACTACAATGTTACGTTCTCTAAGAAATCATATTTACTATACATCACATACATCATTTCATTATATATGGTCATTAATATATTATTAATTTTATCCTTGTCATACTTGTTTCTTTTGGAGGAATTGAGAATACCATCTTTAAAAATTTCCACATGTTTGATTATGTAATATATGAAGACTCTATTCACCATGTACATGACTATTTTCAGAACAATAGTGATTTAAAATTGGACCATTATAAAATCGTCATTAATATACCTTGTATGAAAGGTAGTATTGGGTATATCGTCCATCATCAACGATAATTTATTTTATCTAGACCAATGGTTATCATGGGATTAATACTTGCCTCCGAATATCCCATCAACTAATAACTATTACATTAAAGTGGAATATTATTCATAATTAAGATCTTTTATTCATTCCAATATAAAATGCATTAGAACATTGCCACATCCTTATTTTTAATAAAGCTGATTGGTGAATCCCTTGATGATGCCCTAGGGCGTATGAACCCTTTAACTATATTTTCTTATTGGTTATTCTTCATCTACAAGAGTGGAATAATAATCATTCTAAATAGAGTGTGGTATATTTGAAAATGATCAGAATATAATCAAGACTTCAAATTCACCTATTCTTTAGTTGTAAAATGAGGCAATTTTTTAAGAAACACATAAGTGAATTACCTTAAAATAGTCATTTCATCAGATATACATTAAATTTATTCTCAATAATATTATCTAGAATCTCTTGATCATATAGGAATAATATCCATTTTTGAGATGATTATACAAAATTAGAATCATCATCGTCCTGAAACATGTATTAAAGTAGATAGTATTTTCTTATATGGTTTTTTAATTACCTCTCCCAAAAATTTATTTTTCCTTTATACAAGGTTCTGAAATTAAGAAAATCAATATCATTGAATTCCACTCTATATAGAATGATAATATTTTCATGATCATATACATAAGATTTAAATGGTAATTCGATAATCATAGCTATTTTTATTTTGAACATGATATAAAATCATTTTGTTTTATGACACAATATTCTTTGAGTGATTGAAATATATGTAAATATGGTTTGAATTAGAGTAATACAATACAAACACATACCTAGATTAAATGTTATGGGTAATTAATTCATACTGATAAATCTCAGTATATGAATTTATGTGTTCCCTTGTTCATTCAACGTGTTTATGGCTATCATGATAGTTATCCCTTGGAATGTTGAAATGGATTAGATAATGAGAATGTCCTCTACATTTCAGAATTAGAGTGGGTAATGGTTAATAGATTGAACATTATTCCCATCCATTATGAAAATAAACTATTCTTGTTTTGATTGAAATAAAATATTGTTTCCATATATTTTCAAATCTATAGTATCTTTGGGCTCCTTTTTGGAATTTCCGTCAATACCTCTTTCAAAATTATTGGAATCTAGAAATTTCAAACATAATTAATTAATCAACTTTACCAAATGAAAAATTGAGATACATCACCATCAAAATAATTTTCAACTAAATAATTTCAACTTTCTATGATTTGATAATCACAATTTTTGATATATTGTTTTCCAAATACAGATGATTTCATTCTTTACCACATATAATGTGGGGCATATAATTTATTCTATCATAAAATTTCCCTTTACCATCATTGTTGTATCTATTCCAAAAATATCTTGCCATTGATTATATGTAAAATGAATATTAAGGATGAGTTTTTTAATTTTATTAAACAAAAAAATTCGAAACCATTATCATTAAATGGAATATCCATCAATGACCTATGTTTCTCAAAAATAATTTTAAATGATTCAATCTATGTTATCCAGATGAAATTTATAACATTAAGTCATATAGTATTTTTTCATCCCTTTAAATTGGTTTTTAAAAATATTCAGAAACTACAAAACCATATACCACATGAGTTTCAAACTAGGGGTGTTGTAACACCCATTTTGATGAATGAATTTTCAATCGATTCTAGAAAAATTCCCCATTATTAAGGTTATTAATACTATGAAACTATGTTCTAGACCTACATTAATTATTAATATGTTGAACTGGATTTAGTTTCATTGAAATAACATACTCTATACATTAACAACAATTATATTTGGTTTATTATTTTTAGTATTTTCTCTATTAGTTTTACTATCATTTTATAATCATAACACTAAAAATTAATAGACATTACATTTATACCAACAATGATAATACTTAATTTATTTCACAATAATTCATGATTTATTTCATATTGTTCCACATAATCAAATAGCAAAGGATTTTGAAGCCTAGTGTATTTTGAAAATTTATTATATATCACATCTATGTAAAATTAGGATAAAACACAGTTAATGAAAAATACCTTAACATTAACCTAAAATTCAATTGTTCTAATAAAACAACAATGTATAAACATGTGAAATACATTTTCAATGGGTGATCTACAAATACCTTAAACAGAATAAAAAATCAATGAATAACCTAAATAAGAATATGTGATCCGTGATTTATATTGAGAAAACAGAAGAGGGGATGAGAATGATAATACTAAACAATGACACATGATATAACATTAATTCGTAAATTATACATTGGAATGTAGAAAAAACATAAATCAAGTTATAAACCTAAATGGAGGATAACTTCCAAGAAAATATCACAGGTTGAAAATTGTGTTGTTATGTATTCGTTATACTCACTAATACCATACAAGAAACCCCATGATAAGAAATCATCACACAGTGAATTAGAGTGCTATCAAGGTACACCCATAAAAACAAATACATGCTCATGTGTCAAAACTATATCTCTCATTATAATTAAATATTCAATAAAATTATTTACCAAGATCATTTTTGGTGGTTAAAATGTTAATAATTCCCAAATAAATGGTTTTTATGAATATCTTAGTGAAACAACACTAGTAGAAATGGTAATGGGTATTCATAATATAAGTGTTTGGTACGGAAAATTCATAGTTTAATAATTCCAGCCAAATATATGAACATATAGAAACATGATATAGCTTAATGTGACATAACGTGGTGTTTTCTAGCATGGATTTCATAAGGGTGATATGAGAGATGTGTGAAAAAAAATAAATATGAAAGAAAATGAAAAAATTATATACATAATGGATTTACATAAATAATGTATATAAGGAGGGGATATATTAAATTGAGACGGTGCTTCTAAAACCATGCAGAGATATTATTTAGATACAAGGTAAAATTAGGGGGGATCTATAGATCAATGAAATGATAAAATACTTACTTTTTGTGTTTTTAGTGATGAAAAACTGGAGGATGGATGGAGTTTTTTAGAAAAATTGAGGATTTTTCATTATTAATGTCTAGACATTGGTTTTATATTTGATATTATAATTTAATAAAATATGAATACCATATCATGGTCATTTACCCATATTTCTTCCTATTTTTTGTTCTATTCATTATTTTACATTTTTATGAACTGTGATAATTGAAATATTACCATAGGTGACTTGAAAGCGAGTCTTGTTTAAATTGAATTATATAAAAAAATTAAAATATATTATTTATTTTGGATGATTTATTATAAAATTTTACACTTAATAAATTTTATAAAATCCATTATTTTAATGGTTAAATATATATTTGTTCATGAGTTCTTTTTATGACAAATATTACATAACATATGGGTCATTATGATGCCACAATACACATCGTATATGTACATATTATTTTACTTTAACACAATAATTGATCAATCTCTAAAAATTATAAAAATATCACTGTAGGATAATTTAGACATGATGATTATAAATATAATATTTTTGTTGTAAAAAATAAATAACTATGTTTGTAAATTTATTCTTATAAAAGAAAAAAAAATCATTTGTTGAAAATTATTATAATTTTTACAATAATAGTTTTATAACCATTATTAAAATCGGTTTACTGTTTCAAAATATTATATTATCGTTTATATATAATCTATATAGTTATAAAATTTTATTCTTATAAAATATATCTTATTTAAAAAACTAAATTCAATATGATTTCTGTGCTGATTGAATCAATTTATTTCCTATAGATGTAATTTTTGTTTCAATGAAATGAACACCATTATTATAAAAAAAATTAATAATTATGTTTCACATAAAAGTAAAATGATTAATAAAATGATTAATTTGTTAAAAAAATAAGCATATAAAAATTCCATCAATTATAGTCTATATACATAACATTTTATTGCACTAGATAAAAATATAATGGTAACATGTCTAATGGTGTGATTTTATTTAGGTTCTCAAACATATTTAGTTTCATTAAAGTTATCAATGAATCTGAAAATATTCCATATATTTTTTTTCATATGTGATAATGTATTTATTTCTTATCATTTTAATGGTTATTGGAAAATAACAGTGACTCAATCTCCATCACAAACACTGATAAATAAAATTAATAGAGTGTGATCCTACTGATCAACTCCATCACTTATTCAATAAGTTTCATATAGTCTTTTTCATAAACATTTAAATATAGTATTATTTAGATCCTTGTTCTTCCTATATATTATCAATGCTTATGAATATTAATGTATTTTTATATTTGACAGACAAGATAACTACTCATAATAACAATATTGGTGCATTTTTATCTAAGATTTTTTAAAAAGAATATTTCAAAATAAAATTTGTAAATTAATTAATTAAATTATATGTAATTAAATAAGATTTATGGGATAACATATGACTATGGTATTTATTTTATGATTCATATCTTATTAGATATGAAACATATTTACATTCAACATTATATTAGGATATGAAAATATTATTATATTATATTATTGACACTGTTTTATGTTTTTGTGAGGATTATCTAATGATTAAATAAACATTAATTATGTACATTTGTCAACTTTCTAGAAATCAGTGATTTTATTAAACATAAAAAGAGTTATTAGGTTTTACCCAATATATATCTAAAATTAAGGTAAAACAAGCTCTGTGTATTTAAATATGATGTTACTCATATTGTATTTTATAGAAGTTATAGTCCTTATAAGTTCCTTCTTTTACAATTTTAGAGAAATAATGTTTCTACAATTTTTATGTCTCTAATAAATTGATTCTTAATTCATCATCTAAACATGTTTGTCCCTATCTTTTTTATGACATAAATCATTACCCCATATCCTGAGATGATTATTCTAGGAATTTTTACATCATTTTCACCATTATTTAAGTTACTCATATTTATTCCGAATTATTTAATTCTTGTATTTCTTATATCAAATTAATTTCTTAGGAAATATTATATATAATATTTGTGTTTCTATATATCCAATGAAAGTTGATGTAATTAAATTTTTTTAGGGCCATGAATTTTTTAGATCTATGTAACATTCTATGTCTAGTTTGACACTTCATTAGATTTATCTAGAAGTTCTCCTACATAGAGGCGAGATTAATGTGACTCACAAAACTGGGGGTTATTTTTATATAATATGATTTTCTGAGATAATCATTATAAATACAAATAAATAATTAACATTCAAGATGATCATAAAATTTCATGTTATTGTTAAGTATTACACCATTTTTATGATTCATTTATATTTTTAATTAATAAATATCTTATGAATGATAGTTATATAGTCAACTATTTGTCCATAGAGCTATGGAAACATTAGTGTAATGACCTTATCCATGAATTTCTTCTTGACAAATTATTATAAGACATTAGACTATGGGATAATTTCATTCTAGAGTAGGGTTTTGTGGTTTATAGTAGTAAATATTATCAGAAATATCACATCCCCAAACCTAATTACATTATAAGGTATATAGGGTGTTTTTTATTTCAATCCATTACAAAATGTTCTATCCTACACTCCCATGAAGGAAAATGTTGTCGAAGACACAGTGAGAAAGAAATCTTAATATCATGTTTCATATGATGCCATTTCATAGCGTCAAAAGAATTTCAATGTATAAAGATAAATCATGATTTTGAGGAGTAACATGGATGGGTTATGTTGTATTCCCTTATCCATTACATATAGACTCCTTGAATAGTTGAATGATATATATTTATCATATTTTACAAGGATATATATGAGGGAAAATATTTGGGGTGATGATCCATCTTGAATGTTCTTTTTTTCATGAGGAGATTTTATAAGTATGGGGCCATGTGGTAGTTCAAAAAAGCTTGTAGGAGGATCTGGTGATGGAATTACACTATTCAAGAAGTTTTCTAAATCATTTTATGAAACATAAATATAATTTCATGAACATTCTATTTGGTTGTTTTTAAATTATGTTGGAATTAATTTGTCTTTCCTCATTGTTATCTATATAAAAGTACATGATGGGAAATAATCAATTCCCTATATGTCTTCTGCATCAGTTACCCTTTCCAAATAAGAAATGGGATGATTTCATAATCAATTTTTAAATAGTACCACCATGGACTCCTTTGGGGTTTGTTACCAAATAATTTATCATTGATCAACTAACTAATATCTCCCACTACATACCATTCATATATTATTCTACAGTTAACATTGTTTTATGATATAAATATATATAAATATAAATGAGTTATTATACCTTTATAGGTAGCTATAGAGAATTATATTTGAGAATGATTTATATTTAAAATGATATTCTAGTACAAACATATGATTTTGTAGTGAATAAATATACATTTGATAAAATCTGACCACTCATATATCAAAGAAAAAACATATTGTACCAAACATGAAAATGATGACATGCTTCTAGAATATATTCTCATTTGTATGATATATTTGGAGATATATCATACCTTTTTCTAATTTCCCTATAAATAAAGATAACATGAATGTGTTAAAATGAATCCATCCTAATAAATTTATAACATGATAAATTAGTCTCTCTAATGATAGATGTAAGCCGATGAATCATAAATTCATTGGGTGATCCTATTAAAATTGTCCTCTGAGGATATAATATTAATCAGTAACGGGTTGACTACTGCAAAGAGTGTGTAGGGGAGTAATTCTAACCCATTATTATTTCCCATAACGTTTTATATTGGTGATATATTTTTATTAAACATATTTTCATGGATGGGGAAGCATTCGATTCATATTTAGGAATTCTAGAACTCATATTAATTGGGAAATTTTTTGTGAATGTGTGAGTTAACCTTATTTAATTCATAATATCTTTCTATCATTGTTATATAGAGATTAATAACATTTTACATGTACATCATAACCAATGTTATCCACTATAATTGTTTCATGACATTTATATTTATGAAATTAATATAATGTTAAATTCTTCTTTTGTGGTTCATCTTATGCATTGTCACTCATAACGAAAAAAACCCTAATGGGGTTGAATTTTACATTTGTATATGAATTACTGAATATTAGATCAATCTAATTGGAAAATATGATTTTGGAGTTGAATTAATAGGGCCAATAGATAAATCATTTATCAATGATTTTAATGGAGTTAGAGAGCCTATATTATTGAAATTTGGGAATGTGGTGGGAAAATTTTAATACTAGGGTCCCCTATAGATGTATATTTATTTTTAATTACATGAGTATCCTCTTGAATTATACTAAATTTATATATAATGGGTTTTGAAATAGAATGGGAGTGTATATGAAGTATATGTAAATGTCAGGGCATGAATCCAAGAGTTTGGAGCTCCACTGTTGATAATATTGTAGACTTATGGATAGCTTGGGTCCATCATGTAGAATGGTAGGCCATTGGAAGTCTAAAAGAATAATCGGATAGATCCACCATCATTCTAACAAGACACCTATTTTATTATAGGGTATATTTTATTCTCTTTTCCTCATAATTCCATAATTACTCTAATTTTATATTTCTACAACAAAATTTACCACATCACCCTGTATGAGAAACATGATTCAAATTTTACTTATTGTACAAAATCATTCAATCCATGGTTTTCTGAAATTTTGGTTAGTGAATTCAAATTTTTTGGTATTTATATATATCTGTTCACTTCAATTATCTTATTTTCCGTTACTAAATTTTATTTAAATGTATTATCATAGATCATATGGTTTTTATGGTATTTTTATGGTACTTGGATATCACTCAATTTAAGTATTTCCAAGGGTTTGTATTGATCCACGAACACTTTAAGACCTATGTATGGATATCCATTTTTCCCATATTCTCTTAAATTCCAATACATGTAATGTGTTATGTGGAAATTCTGTTATCAGGAATTACTTGTAAATATATCAATTTTATAAACCATGACATTTTAATCTTATAAAATCAAAGAAAATGAAAGTTGATTAATATATTGGTTCTCAGGATTGAAAATTGGATGTGATATTTTTAATGATAATTTGTTTAAATAATTATTTACCTTTAAATGAATTCATTATTTTGAAAAATTGGATGGTTTTTTAAATAGTCAACAAAAATCATTTTGGACCTTATGGTATTTTATTTTCGTGAAAATAACCTCTTACACATTGAATGTTATTGGAAAAAAGTTTTTTGGTTTTGTATTTTAAATATAAAAAATGCAATTTAAGTTGTTGTAAATATATTTTTATATTAGGTTTTGAAAATGAATGATCTTTTGGTTAAACATAGCGTAAATATAGAGCTGGGTTGATATAGTAAATTATATTTAAAAATAGTGTGAGAAAAACCCCCCATGTGTATGATAGGAATACATGGATTAGAATATTAAAGTTAGGTGATGAATTTCACTAATTATGGTTATATAAAACCTCTTATAGAGTGGATTTTGATAGAGTTTCTGCCGTAGAACACTCTTAAAATCTAGTATATGAAAAAATATGTGGCACAAATATCTAGTGAAACCATTGATCATAGGATCATGATTTTATTATTTGTATTTAATCTACTAATTTCATGAATGGAATATACATAACTACAAAAGATGGATATATTTTTCTTGAATGTATTATATTTGGATTTTTTTGGTGGTGGACTTATAATTTTTACTAACACTCTACTCTAGTCACTATTTTCTACCCAAGAAAAAATCTTGGATACTATTTAGGATAAGGTTATGAAACCAAATGTATCATACATAATATTTTTCTACGATGGAGCTTGTATGGTGTTTGGGAAACATTTGTTTCCAATTTTTAGTAATGTATTTTTATTACCTTAGTAACATAATATTGGATATAAAATAATGATGGATTATTTTAGTTTCAAATGTATTATGGTATCAAATTTTAGTAATTGTATTGTATTCTTTATTATATAGGTAGAATTGGTGTGGATGAGTGGCTATGGTATTTCGTTTTTTTGTTTCATTAGGTATTATGTTGTTAAACTATGACTATGAGGTTATAGTTTTCCCATGTTATATTATTAACTATCTCCATTAGTTTGTTTCCACCAATGTGTGAGGAGGTGTGACTGTGGCTCCATACTATTCCACTAATCTTGGTTCCCATAGTGGATTAAGGTGGATGTATAATATAGATATACTAATGTACTAATTCATATTGATGTAATGGTAGATATTAGTTTCTAAATGATGGGTTATTAATAATTTAATTTAAACATCATGCATAATATCATGAGTTTCTACATGATAAATTCCTCTATGTTCACTTTAATGATGCATTTTAAACGCATTTACCAAAATTTGGTCCTTCAAAAATGATGAAATTCAAAACCCCATGTTGTACATTCTTTATTTTAGCTCATCACATAAGAGGGATAAATTGTTGAGATAGTTCTATATAAGAACCATTCATCAAGTGGTGGATTCCATAAGATGGAAAATGATCTCAACATATACTGGGAAAATTATGACATCATTTCTTCCCACATCTCATATATAACCAAAATAAATAGCAAAATTTTATGTGTACTATAGATAATTGACTCATCCTTGTTTTGAACATCCTGTGAGTATTTTATACTATCCAATACATAATCTATAGTATAATTTGAATGAATAATGACAGGAAATGAAGGCTATTAAAGGAATTTCACCACTAATACTAATGTATAATCATAATAAGATCATAATTATTATATAAAAATTTAATGTTAACCAATATATTTCCCAATTAAAAACATTGAATGACTACAAATTCATTTATGAATAAATGTGTTTATAGAACCATCTTTCAACATGTAAGGAGGGATTTATATTATTCCTAAATAATTTTGAACCCTTGTATAATTTAGAAGGAATAATGAATAACTGAATTTTTAGTATTGGTGACCTCTATTAATATGAAAACCCTATTAGGCTTTACCTTTTCCATTATTATACAAATCTGGAATCTATGTGCTCCATCCAATAACATATCCATATCATTATAGTACAATGGATGAGTTATATATGTTCATCATGGATAATTGGTTTAAAAACTAAATGGGTCATGTTTTGTGGTAATAAATGTACTTATTCATACCTTTTACTTTATTTTGGGTCATAATCAAAAAGTTAAACTATTTAGGTTTGACCATCCAATAATCATGACTTCCCATTAACACTAAAATATAATGGGTTTAAATGATTATTTATACATGTGAGGCAATTATAACCTCATTGTGATGAAGGTAGTTCCATTTATATTTAAAATTATAAATTAATTTAATTAAACACTATTCAATTCAAGAATATCATATCTCCATTTTTATAAATGTTTTACTATGAAAAGAGTGGCAGTTTTCTTTATATGAATAATTTTTCTCTTCAATTCGAATACCAAGATATCATTACTGTGTTAAATCATGATAGAATTGCACAATTCCTTCCATTTTAGTAATTACTATTTGAGGTATTATGAGGTATTACATGAAATTTTAGAAATATTATTGAAAATGTTCATATCAATGATTTTTGAATATCTATGTCATCATTTGGTGAAGGGTAGGAACTTTTTTCAATTGTTTTGAATGATGTCTCCAAATAATGTTAGGCGTGTTTGTGGAAAACCCATATAATTAATTATTAAATGTTATGTCATTTTCAGGATTTTGTTTGTCTCACAATGGTCATTCATGATCCTGAGATGGTATATAATGATTCCAAGGAGATTTATTAACATCACAACAAATGAAATAATCAACAAATTAATATTCTAGTTTCACACTAATAGTTAGTAAAACATTTCCTCATTATAAGTGAGATGATCACATCCACATTGATATTTGATTAGCAGATAATCAAAATTACACTCCATAATGGTGTAATTCAATATTATATTGTGGAATTATTATATGTGGGATATGTATTCATCATTATAAAATGTTTTAATTTGAAAAGAATGACCCATTAGGGTGTTATAATAGTAGTATCCCATTCCTATTATAGAGTATTGATAATATAGATTTACCATGAATACCTATTCTTGAAAACAAGTATTGGAAACATTTCATGAATGGAATGTAAAACTTTAATTGAAAACAATAAATCATATTTGGGAATAGACATTTGATATCCTTGAAGTAAATGTAATCATTAATTTTATAATTTGTATTTTTACCTGGTATTTTTTGGAATAAAAATTTTATACTAGATTTGCAAAATTTTGTTTACAATTTTACAAATTCAATCTTTTTTATCTACCATAGTGGCATATGTTTTATGGAATCACATGTTTTTCTTTATATAACCACAATTGTATTATAGAAATATAGATAATGGGTAAAATTACCATATATCATCAATGAAATTTTATTTATTTAGATGTTGGGATATATCAATAACACATAGGCATGGAATGATATTCCATATGGTATTTCATTATCAATGAGTCAACAATCAATATATGTCACAATTATTCATATATTCCATGATTTAGTTACTTGATATCCAAATTATTGTATTAGACACCAACCTCAAATACCGGCAGGTAATTAATAAAATAATATTCTATCTATTCCTCTACTTCAAATTCATTATTATCAAGAGTTGATGATTTTGGAAATTATTTGGATTCCTGTGACATAACAGGGAAACATTTACCATTAATGTACATTATCTTGACGTCTATGAATTTTTAATGATCTTTAGGGGATTTAATATCATTGGAGTTCAAATATTTATCCCAATATAAATGATTCCAATAAGGGGCATATTTTTTATAATATTATAATACATATTAGATGTTATGGGGGTATTATCAGATACTATGTATTCTTATAGAGATTGGAGATTATGTTAAGGCCTCATAAAATTTTAGACAAAATATTGGGGAATCATTCTTTATATCTTTATAGATTAACATAAGTTATATGATGAAGTCAGGGTTTATATTTCTGAAACATCATGTTCTTCATTTAGGTTAACTACAATTGGTAATAATTTTATCCAATTGGATGGTGATTAGTATTTACCCATTAACATTTTCGCAAATGTATTGGAAGTGGTTATCATATAAAAATAAAGGGCCTTTATTTGATCAACACTATCTATCTACAATTTCTCCCCCTATAACATAAAGAATATATATTCCATATAATAGGTCTTGTTGGACCCAAATAGAGTACTATTAAAGAATAACACTACACCCTATCAATTGAAAATCTATAGGATACATTGATGAACTGGTGTGGATATATCCATATCGATACAAAGATATGTGTAAAGTCAGGGACATGATCACTTGATAATACATTTCTAACAATTGATTCATATTAAATAATGTGTCCCTCCCCTTACACCATGTATGACCAATAAGAAGTGAGGTTCTGTGAAGAAAAAGTATATAGATTATTCCCTCTTTTGTTAGAGTATGAAAAATATATAATATAAGAAATAAGAGGAATATTTATAATAACAAATAAGAAATATTGTAGAATAATTATATCAACCAATCACATAAAACAATGGTATAAACCAAGCGTCAGAAACATAAGGACATTATGTATTCATTCTTTAAAAAATGAAGAAATGTCGAATACATGTATGTAGTAAGAAAGAAAAATTAAAAAATGGACAAAAACTATTTCCAACATAATTAAATGCATGAATCAACAGTCATATCCTATAAATCATCACAATAATATTAATCAATTATCATAACATGGGAACATACCTTATTCTATTACATAACCTAAATTCAGTTTGTGTACCAATAGTCGGACGAACATGGAGTGAGATATACTTTTTTTCCCACAATAATAATCATCTAGAACTATCCAGACATTATATTTTATATGATTCGTTTCAAGATAAAATAAATAAATAAGAAGAAATGTAAACTATAAACGGTCGACTCTAATTTGGGAGGGGCACCTCAATTACACAAAGTACATAATCCCATGTAGGGAAACGACTAAAAAATGTGTCTACGAATACACACTCAGATAGTTATATATTTTTATGCAAGTATGAATATACAATAAATATATATTTAATTATTTTTATATCAATATATATATATACAATGTTCTATCTAGGATGCTTGCCATAACATAGAAATAAATATGTAATAAGTTGAATCATTTTATGTATCATGGGATGCATTTCACATGTATCATATATTATACAAATCTCCATTCTCATGTATCATAGGTATAAATGACTTCATGACTGAGTATCACTTGTATATGAGATGTTATGTGTGTGTATCACATCTTAAAAATTCGATTACCGAGTATCGTGCGTTATGGATTCCATACATGGCTATCATAATAGTATGTATTCAATACTTAAGTACCATAGTTATATAAGATTCCATGACTGAATATAACAAGAAATATGTGGTCAGATAAGATTCATACTGTGGTAATATATAGTTTTTAATTCATTAGATTTCCGCTGAATAATGTTTGTAACTAGTGTTTATGTAATTCCACTTGACCTGAACATACCAATTGTTCCCCATTTTATTTATTATATTAATTTAATATATATAATGAGGAAAAATTACATAGGATGATATCTTATTTTCACAACCCATCTCCCCGGGCCTGTGTCGTGACTACCCCACCCCCGTCTTCCATAGGCTAGGGGCTATTGACTAGCACCAAATGGTGTAATCCTTTAAAATGGGAAGGCATTGCCTTTATAAAATATAAGAAAACACATCCAAACACACATCAATATATGAACTATAGAAAACCGAATAGTAAATAGAGTGATTATATAAATAAAGGGGACTGAATAAAAGCCCAACTGTAAAGTGCTGGAAGGTGAAAGTACAAGAAAACTTGATAAAAAAAGAAAGATAGCTTTTAGGTCATCTTTATAGGTTCCAACCTGAATGGTAGGTACAAATCACCTCCTCAGCACTCCATGTCCATTCTCCTCCTCTGTGTACCGACTTTCTGCATGGTCCAACTTCAGGCACCGTCCAGTCCTACTACCCTCAGTCTCGATCAAAACAATCTGTCGTCTGCATCCATCACAACATGGTACGGGCATAGATCATGCAGAGGTGAGTATAAAGATACTCATTATGGTCCATGAGACCCTCATGGTCTCTCAAAATACACAAGGATATACCACAAAGCATAAAGTCAACTATCAACCCTACATAGTAATATACCCATACATATACCTATGATATCAATTACACCCATCACAATCATGAGAAAACACAGGGTCCAACACAAAATCCCAAAGCTCAACTTTTGCACAAAGGAAGGAAAACCACAAAAGAAAGTACCACATAGGTACACCACAAATAAGAATTCCACCAGGGTATTACCATGAAGGAAAGTACCACATAGGTACAGACTCAACATACAACATGTATAACTTAAGTAAATTAGTAGAGATAATTAGATGTAACTACTGAATTATCTTACTCTGTTTAAAACGATGTCCTATACAAGATCTCTTAGTGCTGACCATAGAGGATTGTTCGAGGTGCTAACCCACATAGGATCACTCCAGGTGCAGACCCACAGAGGATCACTCTAGGTTTTGACCCACATAGGATCGCGCTACCTGCTAAGCCACACATGATCGCTCTAAGTGTTGACTCACACACGATCACTTTTGGTGTTGACCCACACAGGATCGCTCGGTGATAATCTATATAGGATCCCTCTAAGTGCTGAACCACACAAGATTGCCCTAGGTGCTGACCCACACATGATCGCTCTAGGTGCTGACCCACACCAGATCTCTCTAGGTACAACGTCAAACCCAAACAGGATCCTAGTACATCTTCACGTCATAGCCAGGTACTGGGTTCCCGCACAAAGCTTGCTCATCTCCTTGAGAATTTGTTGTTCCTGCAGCTATTTGATACTAAAACTGCCACAAATTCCCATGAAGATGTATCTCAAAGGAATTCCATGTCATAGGGTTCTCAACGCAACAGACGATGCATCAATTAGACGCCCGATCTGTGAGTTATTCGCTATTTAGTCTCGATGGCCCGGTTGAGTTCATTCTCGATCCAAACCAACAGTTCCCCAACATGAGACAAATCTATAGTTGGATATACCAAAGGGAATGTCTCACTCCAGGATTCTTGGCCCTGATGAAGGATCGTCAAACTATCACCTGGTTCCAGAGGTATGGTTGAATATGCGTAAATGGGTCGAAGTTGGTCGGGGTCCAGTCTGACTCTGCCTGATCCATCAAGGGCCTAACCGGTTTGGGTGGACCCGACATGACCGGCTAGGTATGGCCTAGCCTGCAGGGTCCAGCCTAGCCTGCGCTAGGCCGCCCGGCCCACTGGGTGGGCCGGCAGGCCTTGAGGGTTGCGAAGGGCCACAAAGGGTGGCACAATGTCGCGAGGCCACGCAGGGCCGCAGGGTTCCGCACGACCACAGGGGTGCTGTGAGGGAGTGGGCAGCTGAGCCGAGGTTGGTTCTGTGAGGGAATATAGTGGATAAACCATGGGGGTTTCTGTAAGGGCGTGTGGCTGCATGGGGTTCGACGGGGGTGCGAGGCTGCGGGATGGCTCAGTCGGTGTGGCTCAGCTGTGAGGGCGGAGGCCATGGAGCGGATCAGCTGGGGCGGCTCGGCCTGGACAGCGGAGGCCGTGGGAGGTGGTTCTTGCCGTGGATGGTAGAGCTGCGGGCGTAAATGGCCACGGGGCAGGGTTGATTCCTTTTTTGCCACCATCGCCTTTGTTTCTGTTGATAACCGACCTACTCCATCTCAATGAACACCAAAACTCATCACAAGAATTGCAGAGAGGCTGGGACTTTTTTTTTGGCATGTACTCTCCATATTAGAGCAGTAGAAAATAGCTATAATCTCTCTTGAATAATAATGAGGCGTCATGAATTAAAAAGGGAAAAACAAGTGAATATAATCATACTCAATTTAAACACCAACATCATTTATTTTTTGTTGTAAACGTGGTGGAAAGAACAGTCGTTGATTGAAGACATACCTTGTTGGAGGATGTCTTGAGGATAAAGACTATGTTGATGTTCTTCGTTGTCATTCCCCATTGGAAATATTTATCCCAATTCTCCATGTTTCTGAGTTTACCCCAAGTCTACCAAAATGATGAATAACCTACTTAATTGTTTATGTTGGAAAAATTTAATATTGGTTTAATGAATTAATTGATATTATAGCTTAATTAATTAAAGGTGGAGAGTATGAATAATTAAGTGGGGGATCTCAAGATGTTTCTCCCAACATAATAGGTAGGTCAAGATGTTTCAATCCTTGGGAGGTCCCCACCACCATAACCTCTCATGGAAGGTTTAGGATAGGCAGTTTCCACCACCATGACCTCTCATGGGAGGTTATAGTTCAGTGGTCCACACCTGTGAAACATCCACATGGGAGTTTCAAAAGAAAATAAAAATAAAATATTACACTATTTTATTTTATGTTATTATTTCACGAATAAGTGAAAAACTGACTTCCACCCTTGTCCTACTGCGGTCGAGGTAAAGGTCTCCTTAAGCAAATACTGGTGCTACAAGTTCAACGGTACCCTCAGATTAAAATTTCAAGCACCAGTTCAAAAATTATAAAAAACTACGCTCACGTTTACTAAACGTACTAGAAAGAAATGTTTATAAATTCATTTCGGGAACACTGGTCCTCAGAATATCGCATCGTCAATTTTCATGGACTCGAATAATTACCATATATTAAAAAAACAATAACATAGATATTCTAGGTCTTTACATTATCCCCACCTCAGGACACTGCGTCCCCGTAAGCCACAACTCAATCTAAAGAAACAAGTTGGGGTAATGAGCACGCATCTGAGCCTCTCACTCCCATGTGCTCTCATTGAGGTTCTTGTGCTGCCAATGAATGTGAACAGGATTTATCGACCTCCCATGGAGGACCCGCTGCTATGGATCCTCAATATCAATTGAAACCTCTGTAAAAGTCACACCATCGTCGACGTCCAGCTTTCCATGGTCGATTATGTGAGAAGGGTCGTGAACGTATCTCTCAGTTGGGATCTGTGGAAGACGTCATGAACCTTGTGCAACATGGGTGGAAGAGCTAAGAGGTAGGACACCTCACCAACTCTACTGAGGACCTGGAAATGTCCGATGAACCACGTAGATAGCATACAATCTCGGCCAAATCTCCACAAACCTCGTCGAGGTGAGAACCATAGAAAGACATGGTTTCTATCCTAGAACTTCATAGGTCTCCGTCTCCTCTCAGCATAAGACTTCTTCCTGCTCTGTACAATTTTCATTGATCCAAGATAATCTGTACTTGACTGAAAATTGCATTTTTAATTTATTTAAAGCTCAAAAGGTACAATCTCCCTCTCCGAAAGCTCACGGAGGTCTAAAGTGGTGGAGCCCAAGGGCATCCCCCTGGACAAAATTCTTACATACCCAGGGTAAGGACCCCACATTCAGAAACACCCTTCGAGGATCCGTCGGACCGCTCTCTCTAGATAAGGCATCCGCCACAAAATTTGATTCTCTCAGAATATTGCGATAAGTACAATCATTAGGCAGCAAAGAAGCACATCTACGAATGGTATAATATAGGCCCATGTCACCTTCACGTCCCCATGCAGAATTCGGATTAGGATCTCAGAATATGATTCAACATCGGCGCAGACCAGGAAAAGACCGGTACAAATTTCCAAACCTGAGAGAAGTGCATGAATTTCTGTCCCAAAGGAATCCTCGGGGCTGTGGAAGCTGCTGAAGGCCATGATAACCGAGCCATTTATGTCGCGCACCAGCCCGCCTCCTCGCATCAGACCGTCAACGAAGGAGCCGTCAACATTCAGCTTGAGCCCCAATAGAGGGGCTGTCCATTTTACCCAACGACCCGGCGACCTGCATACCTTCGGTCTATGCAGGAAATCACAAAGCCACTGAGAATTCTGCCCACCTTTCAGCAGGTTGTATAACTCAAAAACCAGACTTTTCATCTTAACCCTCATTACGGAGAGGGACCACCAGCTCTCAATACGCGCCTTATTCCGCGCCTCCCAGATCGTCCAGAAAATAGCCGTAAGCACCACGCTGCGGATTTTAGACTCCATCTCATCCTCCCCCGTACCTGAAAACTAGCAACCAAGAAACTCCTGCATGGAGGAACACACCGGATTGTACCTGCCCCTAACATCCAAACAGGTCCATAGATAAACAGCCCAGTCGCTCTTAATAAAAAGGTGCAGAACAGACTCCGCCTGGGGGTGAGCACAACAGAGACATCTGGAAGCAAGGATAATACCTTTCTTCTGGATATTGTAATCCATCTCCAGAGCTTGTTTCCTTTCCCTCCACACCAGAAACGACATCTTGGTTGGAAGTTCGTTGCACCAAAGGCGCGATCCCCACTCATCACGAGTATTCCCCTGGCTGAGCATATGCCAATAATCCTTCCCATTGAAGACCCCAGAGCTGGATTCAGTAAAACAAAGTCTGTCGGCGACCTCTGAAAACATAATCTTATTACGAACCTCACGCTTTTCCGGACTAAGAATTGCCTTAAGAAATCTGGTCCCATGAGTGTTGACTCCCCTAGGACAGTCCAACACAAAGGTGATCTGCAAGGTGAACCATAAAATGCCTAAAAAGGTGTCATCCCAATAGGGGTTTAATAGCAATAGTTGTATGCAAACTCCACTGAAGGCAATTGATCCTCCCAATTGTGACCGAAGTCGAGGACACAAGCACGCAACATGTCCTTTACGGTCTGAATGGTCTGCTCAGACTGGCCATCCTTCTGAGGATGGAAGGCGATGATCAAACGAAGCTATGTCCGGAATTCCTCCTACAACCCCTTCAATAGTCAGTAATTAAAACAAAAATCGAGATCGGAGACAATCGTCGAGGTTAATCCATGTACCATACAATCTCTTTCACATAGAGGCATCTCAATCCCACTACTAAACCCTGCTCTCTGATCAGTAGGATGTGGGCCGACATGCTGAGTCAGTCAACGATAACCCAAATCATGTCACTTCTCCTGGATATACGTGGATGTCCTTTCACGAAGACCATGGATATCCCATCCCACATCCACTTTCGGACCAATAAATGTTGAACCAAGCCTCTAGGTACCTGATGCTCCGCCTTCACTTGTAGACAAGTGAGGCACCGGGAGACAACCTCTGCTACTTCTTTCTTCATTCCCTGCCTCCAGTACTATCATCAGAGATCCTTGTACATATTTGACACTATTGGATGTACAATTATAGGGGCTGTGTGTAACTCCCTCATCATATCCTCCCGAAGAGACACTAGTAACATGATAAATCCTCTGAAGAAGATGAAATGCTCCAGACCGTCAAAAAATCCTTTCGGTTCTTGTCATGTGGATATCTATGCACGTCATGTCTCGCAGTCAGTGTCCCCTTACTACTCCACCCTGGACCACTAAAGAATTGTGTGTGTGATTATAAGAGACCAAAGAAAAGCTTCTCCATCTCTATCCACAAGGGATATCTGCAATACGGCCTGCAGCTCTATTGCCTCTCCTAACAGCTATATATTAGATCTCTGATTGAGTGCATCTGATACAACGTTACCCTTCTTAAGAGTGTGACCTATCTCGAAGTCATGGTCCTGGAGGAACTCAAGGAAATGTCGATGTCTCAGGTTCAGGTCCTTCTAAGAGATAATATTCCTTAGACTCTTGTGATTATAGTACACCGTAAAACATTCACCCATCAAATATTGTCACCACATCTTCCAATTAAATTCCACTACAGCTAACTCCATGTCATGGGTACTGTAGTTCTGCTCATGATGTCTCAACTATTGAGAACCATATGAGATCACTTCTTGCTCCTAGATCAGGACACATCTGAGCTTGGTCCGTGATAGGTCACAGTAGACAACGTACCCTACTCCCACCTCTATAAGCCTCAAGATGGGGGAAATAGCCAGCCTCTACATGGGCTCCTGATAGCTATGCTGGATTATCTCCAAACACATGATGGGTTGACCCTTCTTTGTCAACACTCAATGTGGTACTGAAACATTAGAGAAATATGGCTCAAATCTCTAGTAGTATCCAGCCAATCCCAGGAAACTCTGTACCTCCGTCACACTCCTAGGTGGCTCACATGATAGTACCACATCAATATTCACTGGCTAAAATGAAACTCCAGCCTCTGATATGACATGTTCAAGAAAGTGAACATCTCAGATCCAGAACTGGAACTTCGAGAGCTTACCATAAATATGGTGCTCTCAGAGTGTGTCCAGTATTGCCTGCAAAAGATATGCATGATCCTGCCCAGTAGCCGAGTAGATTAGTATGTCGTTGATGAAGACTACTAAAAAGTGATCAAGGTATGGATGAATGATCCTGTGCATGACTCCCATTAACACTTCTGGATATTTTCTTACAGCAAATGACATAACAATGAACTCATAATGGCCATACTGATAGCTAAAATCCATATTCTGAACATCCTCTTCTGATACTCTAGACTGGTGATAGCCTGACCTGATGTCTATCTTTTAGAACCATTGTGCTCTGTTTAGCTGATCAAAGAGGACGTCAATCCTTGGATGTAGTTACACGTTCTTCACTATCACCAGATTCATGCACTGATAGTCAACACAAAGTTTCAAGCTCCCAAATGCCTTCTTGGTGATCAAAATCGAGGATGTGAAAAGATAATCACTGGGGTGAATCAATCCCTTCCCCAACAATTCCTATAGCTGTTCCTGTAGCTCAAGAAGTTCCATGTGAGCCATCCGATATACTGGCATAGATATTGGTGCCCTCTCGGGGTACATTCCAATGTAAAAGTCCACCTCTCTGCGAGGTATTAGACCCAGAACATCATCAGGGAAGACATCTCTTAATGGTCCACCACTACAAGATAACTCGGACTCTCCACATCAACTGCTCTAAAGGAAATGCTTGCCAACTGATGAGTGATCGGCTACACTCTCCTCTGGGTAAGTCCATCTTGTGCTGCAAAGGCTCTCTTCTCATTGGTGAAGGTATCCTTGCTCCGTTCTGTGCAGACACACCACACATTGAATCTAATATAGTCCATCTAGTTATGGAATGTAGATAACCAGTCCAGAACCAAGATTACATCGTAATGCCTCGACACAACTACTAGGAGATCCCATCCGATGGTCTCACATTCTACAGAAAGCTTGCACTGCTGACACCAGTGCGTAATCAAATAATCTGCTACCATAGTAGTCACTAGCCATAAAGATCAAGCCAAAAACATTGTTCAAAACTCCGAGATCTGAATCATGTCAGTGGTAAAAAAAGAATGACTAACGCTTGTGTCTATATGTAATGAAACTTAGGTGGAATAGACACAGATCATACCTCATATCATCTCCGGAGCATTTTGATTGTAGGTCTCAGATGTCAGGAGCTGATCTCACCCCTATCCTCCGGCTCCTTATGGTCGGGGTGGACCTACTTGAGGTGGTGGCGGTAACAACTCGAATCATTGCCCACTGCCACCTGTACGGCCAACTCATCTGCCACGTCTGCCTGCTTGCTGCGGACCTCCTCGGTCGAATCTATGTATCTGTCTGGGAGGTCCTTCGACCATCTCCTAATCATCTATATAATGGTTCAGACAGTCACGATCCATGTGACCCTTCCCACATCATGTGTAACACTGCCCACTCCTGACATGACCAGCTCTACCTTGGGTGCCTCGCACAACCGACCCTGAATCATGTGGTCTACCACTTATCGGCCTGGTCCAATTGGACCTCTATGTCAACTGTCTACTACCAGCTGTAGAAGTCTCTATTACGTGATGACTGGTTGTTGGTCTCGTTGCTGGTGAATACTCAGCAAGGATACTCTCCACCAAGAGGTTCCACTCTATCACCCCCGCCTTAATCGGTATTCTGATTGAGATCATCGAATCCATGATCTATCTTCTAAGCCCATGCTCGATGGCCTGGGCCCTGAAGAATGGGTCCCACACCATATCAGTGGAGTAGCATGAGAGTTCAGTGATCCTAGTTGAGTACTAAGACACATTCATGATGCCCTGCTGCAGATGATGATGCTCTTGTATGCGCAATGCACGAAGAGTCGCTGGAAAAAACTCTTCCTGAAATATTATCTCGAAGTTTGCTAAGAGAATCGTCACCTTATCATGAACTTGGAGCATCAAGCTCCACCATCTACATGATGCTTCTTGTATGTGACTAGCGGCAAGGATCACCATGAGATCGGCTACTGTCCATACTAGTTGGAAGTCTCTCACCAAAGCCTCTAGCCAATCCTCAGCCCCCTATGGGTCTATCTCTCCCCAAAACTTGGGTGCCCTCTGGAGCTGAAACACATGCAATGCGCTCAAGAGTCGGGCACTCTCTCCTGCTAGGCTGGTGGTATCCGTGGCCCAACAGATAAAGGTACCACTGGTGCCTCCGCTGGTGGCTCTACAAGAAGAGGGCCCAACACCGAGGCCTTGTTGCTCGATGGGATATTAGTGAGTACAACTCTTGGAACCCTAGCTGGTTGTCTTCATGGAGGCATCTTGAAAAGAAACAGGTTTGCCACGGTCAAAAATTTATACCTGGTGAGTTGTCTCAAAGAGATCACAATGAAAAATTATTCAAAACACAGACACAATTAGTGTTTTCATGCACTGATACAGAAATTAGAAGTCAGGGTCTGGGTGTATTGATACGTCAGCCACCACATCAACACTGGATTCAAAAAACTGATAACCAAACACACTACACATAACATTACTGCTGTTAAAATAATGATCAGAGTCATATGTTATATGATAGAACCAACTCCTCTGATCCCAATTTGTTACAACCCATCCTTCGGGTCCTGTGTAATGACTACCCCAAGACCGCCTTTCATAGGCCAGGGGTTGTCATCTAACACCGAAAATCATAATCCCTAAAATTGGGAAGGCATTGAATTTATAACTTGTAAGCACACACAACCAAGCACACAACAAGATACAAACTAATGTAAAATGAATAGTAAACATATTGAGTATAGTAAGTAAATGGGAATGAATACAAACCCAACTGAAAACTAAAAAACTAAAATTATAAGTAAACTAAAGACAAAAAGAAAGACAACTGGTAGTTCGTCCCCCAAGGTTCCTTTCTGAAGGGTAGGTACACGTGGACCCCTCATCACTCCACATCCGTCTGCCTCCTCCATGAAACAAGTCATCGTATGGCCCACCTCCAGGCGCCATCCAGTCCTGGTACCCTCAGTCTTGATCAATTTTGTCTATCATCTGCACCCAACACTACAAGGTCCGTGCATAGCCCGTATAGGGGTGAGTATAAAGATACTTAGTAGGGACCCCGAGACCCTCCTGGTCTCACATAATCCAAAAGGATATACCAAAAAACATGAAGTCTGTTGTAAACCATACTTAGGTATACGCCCATACATTTACATATGTTAACAAGAATACCCATCTCAATCATGATGAAACACAGGGACCAACCCAAAATCCAAAAGCTGAAATGTTCCACAAAGGAAAGTACAACACAGGTACTCCACACAGAAAAATACCACCAGGGTATTACCATGAAGGAATGTACCACTCAGGTAGAGACTCAACTCACAACAGGAATAACTTAAGTACATTAATAGAGACGATTAGATGTAACTACTGGATCATCTTACTCTATTTAAAATGCAGACTCACACATGATCGCTTAGTGATGACCAACACAGGATCACTCTAGGTGCGGAACCAAACATGATCACTCTATGTGGTGACCCACGTAGTATCGCTCTAGGAGCTGACCCACACAGGATCGCTCTACGTGTTTCCCCATACATGATCGCTCTAACTGCTGACCCACATAGGATCACTCTTGTTGGTGACCCACACAAGATCAGTCGGTGTTGACCCACACAATATTGCTCTAATTGCTGACGCACACAGGATCGCTTTAGGTGCTATGCCACACAAAATATCTCTACGTGCCGACCCACACAAGGTCATTCTTAGCACATCGTCAGACCTACATAGGATCTGAGTACATAATCACGTTACAGCCTGCTACTGGGATCCCAAACGAGCCTTCTTTGTCTCTAGGAGAATTAATTCCTCAACCCACTGGTCGATACTCCAACTGCCACAGAGTCCCACGAAAAGGTATCTCAAAGGATTTCCACATAATTAGGGTCTCAACGCAATAGATGGTGCATCAATCGGATGCCCAGTCTATGAGTTATTAGCATGTTAGTCCCTAGGACCAGGTTGAATTCGTGCTTGATCCAACCAGAAAATACACCAACTTTATTCAAATATCTAGTGGGGTATATCTATGGGACCGTATCACTCCTAGGATCACAGCACTGCAGACGGTTCGTCAAATGAATGCCCAGTACAGAAATTAAGACCTAAGATGCGTAAATTGGTCGAAGTGGGTCTGGGTTTGGTCCGACCTGGTCGGACCGACCCAGCCCGACCTGGCTGGGCCGACCCGGTTTGGGTCGACCCAACCGTCATTCTGGCTCCTACCTAGCCCACTATCTGTCCTGGACTGTGTGGGGTGGCCCAGCCCGCAGGTCAGTCTGGATGGCCGTGAGGGGTGAGAAGGGTATCAAGATACCGTGAGGCGGCAGGTGTCTACAAAGTTGTGGGGTGCCGCGATGGCGCATGCTACTCGGTTGCGGGAGGTATTGTGAGGGCACAAGGGGGATCATCCACGAGTTTTTATGTGAGGGTGAGAGGTCACGGTAGGGGGGGTGGGAGATCCACGAGGGTGTTAGGTCATGGGATTACTCGACTAGGGCGGGCGAAGGACGTAGACCGGCTCGATCGGGAGTGTAGAGACCGCGAGGGTGTGATGCCATGGGACGGCTCGACTATAACCAGTTTTCTTATTTAACAATTTTTATTCAATATTATCCATGTCAAATCCATATATATAAAATGAATATATTGTCTTTCCTCCTAACATGGGAAAATTAATCATAAGAAAAGTGTTATCATAGATGCTCGTTATGGGAAATCGTGGGAGATATGTAAGAATATCATAAGGGTATGATAACATAAACATAACTTTTTGCATATCATACCATGTCGGTTGAAGAAATTCTATATGACTCATGGAATAAATATTGGGTGCTCAAAGACATTAATCATAATCAAATAAAAGAACACAGTCATAAGATAATTATAGTGATGTATGACATGATATTGTGGCAGACACATCAACATGAAATATAATTCCCTATATGTCAAGGCACATTGCCAAAACATACAAGGGATCTTCATTTGGGATACACCTTCTTGGCGGGACACACCACAATCCCAAGTCATATTCCATTATATATATTGAATTTGGATCATCCTTTTACCCATAGTGGATCATTCCCCTTGATTTTCCCCATTATTATCTCATGACATGTACTTATTTACCCAATTCATTGGAGGGAGATATAGGCCCCATATTAAAATAAAAAACCATTCATATGTGTGATATAAAAATAAAATTCATATTCCTAAAATAGTAATAATAATAACGGTATTATTGAAAATTAATCTGAGAAAAGCATTACTAACATTAAATAATGTTACCTAACAAGGAAAATTGTTTTTAAATATCATTTGAATGAATTCATGACGAAAATATGCTTAATGAAATAAAAAAATAAATCATAAAATAATTTTCAAACCAATTTAATTACGAATAATATTGAGAAAATACTAAATAATCTTTGAAATCCATTTTAAACAAAATTTAAATCCATTACCTGTACAATTCATTAAGTAATATCTAAAACTATTTAATTTTTTAATACATTATTATGAAAGAAGAAAGATTCTCTACCAAATATTTAAAAACATTACACGAAACATAAAATATCATGAATATATATTAATGAATAATGTTTTCGATGGGATTTATATAAACTTCTTAGAATAATTTAGTTTGAAAATGTTCCTTAATGAATTATATTTTTGAAAAAATTAGATTACTATTTATAAAAATTTGAACCATAAACCCAATGAAATATATATCAATAAATGGATATGTAAATACACATATGTTCATAGACAATGATTTTATATTAAAATCATGAGATATATATACCCCACAAAAAATATACTACTGGTGATGATGATGTAAGCCTTTCAAAAATAAAATCAAGACTATAAATCCACTTACATTAAGGGTATCCTTTCAATCATGCACCATGTGAAGGAGTAACATAAATTTAAAATTATAAATATCATGAAATAAATTATATTCATTATATATCATTTAACAATTAAATATATACCACACTCAAAAACAATTACTGGATAATAGTCCATATATCTCAATGAAATATAATTGAGACAAAAAACCCCATATCTTTTGTCTTGAATTTCATCATACACATTAAAAATTCCAATATAATTAGTATAAGTATGTTATAATTCTGCCATATTACAAACTAATTATATATAAAACATGTTTTATTTTATTATTATGTTATATTAAATTTTTATTAACAATTTTAGTTTAAAGTTATGTTTCGGGTAAAAATTTATTTTTTTCCTTATATGTTTTGGTTGGTAAATTTTTTAGAAATATTAGATTTATAATGATATACCTAATTATGTGATGATATAAATATATAATTGAGACTATATGTTGTACATACACAGGTATGTTGTTTCTAATTTAATATCATATTGAAAAAAATAATATAAATGAAATATGTAAATATATATATATATATTAGAATTATTATTTCATATATATTTTTAATAAAACCATCCATAATAAATGATATGTGATGAGTGAACAAATAACATCAATTTTATGAGGCAGTAGTCTATACATCCACAAATGAAGTTATCATATTCCCATAAAATGGAAATCATGAAAGTTTATATTATTTAATAATTACAGAATAATATATAACTCAAAAATATCATATATTTCATATAAAATATAATTTACACTAATATTCCAAACTATTAAATCTATAAAATTCTGTAAGAACGAAATCATCTCGTGATGCTATAATTCGTCGTACACATGAATAATGATTGTGTAACCCATTTGATGGAATTTTTTTGTATGTTTGTGTCTGTGAATATGAATTACCCTTATAAAAACAACATATTAGTATATTGAGGATAATGTAGAGATAATATAATAAATGAATTGGAATAATATTGTGGATCATGAAATAGACAAAACAAATGTGTTTGTTGATGAATGTTAAATCTTTTTTGGGTAACTGTCCTTGGTGTTCACCGAAGTGATTCCATGGATAAATGTCTTCCTAAAATAAGAGATATACAAATAATGAAGAATATATTATTGTAGGATTGGGTAGAAATATTCTTGACAATTTTATTGATAATTGTTGAATATAAGAGATGAAGAGGCTCCCTTTTTTAAAAGATGGATAGACACTATTGGGAATTTCCAAAATGATTAATTTATTAAAAAATAAATATAAACCCAAATAGCAAAAAAATAACATTGATTAGAATTTATGATATAATATAGTTTTAATATCATCATAAGATACATTTTATAATTGTTTTTTGTCATTTTAAACCATGTAATTATGATTAACCATAGTTAACCTATTTTAATATTTACTATGGTAACAAAAATTTGTCAATTTTATAATGATTTAGTAAAATACATATAATGTGTCAATTTTTAATTAAATTTAAAAATATATATTTTAGAAAATATCTAATTTAGTTTTTTCTTACATGATTTTATTATTTTTTTGTAAATAATTTTGCAAGATATTATTTTAATTAAATATCAGTATTGTAATGTTTGACACTATTCATTACATTGAATTTAATAAACTAAATAAAGAAAGATAAATGCAATAAGTATAATTTATAAACCAAAAAATTTAATAATTCTCTATGAAAATATTTTTACACATTAATAAATTCATATTATATTTCATTCAATATAAATAATAACAAAATATTTATTGTTTCATTTGATGAATAATTATGGAATCATAATCATTTAAATAAAAAGGATAATTATTTGATAATTAAAACAGATAAAATTCCATGATTTATAAAATCCTATTAGATTTTTGGAATATATTTTTAGTCAAAATAACATGTATTTATCCAAGTATTAAAAATAATATACTTTGTAAATGTTAGTGTCTATCATTTTTTATATTATTTTATTTTAATAACATCTAAGTAATTGTTATCAAAATGTGTTAACTAAATAATAGAATTTGGAAACATATATATAATGGTAAATTAAATTCATCTTATAATATAGGTTCATGTGTTAGAGTAAGATTATAATATTGATAATATTTTTTATTCTATTTACTACATTATTCACCCTTAACCATGGAATGAATAATTTAACAATGTTTGAATTAACTTTTTCAAAAAATATAATTTTTTTAAAATTTTGGATCTTATGATTCTGAATATAGTATCTAGTTTTTAAATTGTACTTCAAATATGATATTGAAATTAATTTAAAAAAATCAACCTATAGTAAAAATTGGTTCTTAATTTAAAAATGATAAAACATTTGAAATGTTTATATATATAATTTAAACATAAAATAGATTCCAACAATCCAAAATGGATTTATTGATCATAATTGAAATACTTATAAAATAAAAATAATTTTATTTATAATTTAACAATTTATTTAAATTATAATTGATTACATTGTTTAATTAAATTTATGTATTTTTCATTGTTAATCAAATACAATACATTTCATAAAAAATATATCTGAGATAATTTTGACATAAATTTTTAAAAATATAAGTTTATATTATAAAAAATAATACATAAACATTCCAAAATATAGGTTTATAGTTAGTTATCCAATAAATGATGATTGAGATGATTTTAGAAAAATTAAATTTTATGAATAAAATAAGTTTTATTTTTATATCATATATAGAAAAACAATATTTTTTACTTGATACATTATATTTAATATATATTTCATTTATTTAATCCATAAATAGATAATTATAAATTTATTAGTTCAAAATACACGTGTTCACATTTAAAAAATTTATATAAACACATTTAATTTATTTTTTAAATGGGTTTTATTTTCAAATATAATTATTTTGTCCCTAAGTAATTAATTATATATACATTTATAAAACATATTTTCATTAGTCAGTAAATTTTATTCATACCTTACATTATAAAATTTAGATTAAATATTATTTTGTTTACATTATTAAAAATTTAAAAAATTTCTTATAAACTCAATATTGCTTATAACAAAAGATAATTCAGTGAAGCGTGTAGTGCATTTTTAAATTGTTGTTGTAGGAGGAAATCCATATGAGATTATAAATATATTAATAAATAAAACAATTATAAAAGCATTAGATTCGACTGTCTACCTCCAATAAAATGAATTTATAACATAAATTTATATATTTTCAAACATAATAATAAGGATATTTGTTCTTCATAATATTTCCCAATTTCTATGTAACTTATTCAAATTGGTGGTTTCTATGAAAAATATGTAATCAATTGCATTATTGTATTTAACATTTTTATATGATCTATAATATTTAATAGTTTCGTTACATAAGGGAGATCTTTTTCCATTGAAACTACTACTACGTATTGTTCATGTGAATGAATTGCTGCCTCAGAGGAGATATATGGAACACAACATGAATTTGAGAGAGAAATGGGGTAATCACCAATTGATAAATTAACATTATTTTATTTTTAATAATTTTAATGTAAAAATCTACATTCAAATTTAATATTTATGATCGATAATAAAATCTTGAAATTTTAATATACTTTTATTTTAATCCACATCCTAAACAGGGTTAATAAAACATCCACTAAATAAGAGTAAAAGTAAAATTCAATACTCTCCCCCAAATTATGATTTCGATTAAAATTAAAACAAAAAATGTGAAATCCTATAATGGAAATAGAAATCTACCTATCATGTTATTATGGAGACTGATACAAAACATGGTCATTATAACATTATGCCCCAAAAATCCATAAATTTTTGATTTTTTAAATGAGCATTGAATTATTAAAAATAAAAGTAAAATAATATCATTATGGTTCAAATATACATTTCTGAGAGTTGAGGAATTATTTTACTAAATATATTAAGAAAATGGAGAAATAATGCCACATGAATTTTAGAGTCTTACCCATTAAAACAATTCAACCATAAACTCATCTTTTTCTCAAAAAATGAGCATTCAAAATGAATTTTTCATACATGATGCATCAAAATAATCTATAAAAATAAAAAAAATACATATAAATAATTATTATCTTTATAATTATTAATATATCAAAACAAAAATTGTGATTACAAAAGGAAAAAATTATCTCAAAATAATAATACATTATATCAATAATATGCAAAGGTAAAATATGACAATTCAGAAACTATATTCAATTATAATTCACCAAATATTTTCATTAATATCATTTAAATAAAAAAATCAGAAATATTTAATACAATAATCTTCAATTATAAACATTTTTCATATATATACAAAGAAAAATAATTACTCTTTTTGTATCAACAAAAATAATTAACCTAATAATCATCACGAAATTGTAAATAATTTCATAAATAACATGAATCAAAATAAATATAAAAAACAAAATTATATTCCTTAACAAAACAATTCCAACATTATCCCTTAGATAATATCCCATAACATCAAATAATGTTTTTAAAAATAGAAATATTATTCCCAAATAACATCAATCACTTAACCAAGAAATTAATATCTAATTTCATGGTTATTTATAAGATCAATCATAGGTTTCACAAAATAAATGTATTCATCATCTATGATATTTGTTTACCAAAATGGTAATTTAAAAGTAGCATGGACTTCCAAATCCCAGTGGTAGGCGATAATCCCATATAGCCCTCTGGTTGTGTATTTAATCCATACAACCTTATAATATCTGATAGGTTGAACCCATCCTATATGATTTCATTTTAAAAAAACTATATTAAAATAATTAATATAAAATTCATGAAATATGAGATACATAATAAAAATTAATATTAATATTTTCAACCATGAAGACATATTTTAAACAGAAAATGTTATCTCAGCATTTCATCAGACATCTAAAAAAAGAATTATCACCTCAAGAATAAATGTATCTAAATATGTTATCTTTTTCCCTAAAACCTCCTAACATAAAACATCAAAATGGGTGTATAGGACTTTAATGGTGTTTATTATATAACAATGATGGTATATATAACTATATATATATATCATCTCAATAAAACATCATATTCACCAATTTTATCTAAACAATCGTTAGATACCAAATTTATAATTCCAAAATATGAACATAAAGAAAAGGTTTTAATGACTAAAGATTATAAATGTAAAAATTTTCCATGAAAATATAAAATTTTAAAATAAATTGATCACATAAATACCCCTGGACCATTTAATTTTATATTTTAATACAATTATGAAACACACATAATAATCTTTGTTCATAATGAATAGTTCATAATTTTATCTATGTTCTCCTAATATTCCCACATTTCCATATTTCATAGTAGTTCTTCAACATCATTCATAGGAAATCATTATGGATAAATTTGTTAGCATAATTCCTCATAAAAAAGGTAAAAATATTCATAAGAACATGGTGACCTGATCTTCTACATAATCGTAAAAATTGGAGATATGTAAGAATAACATAAGGGCATGATAATACTAGAATATATTTTGGATATCAGACCGTTAATGTTAAAGATCATATAAATTATTCATCAAATAATGTTGGTAATTTATAAGACAATAATCATATGTTATGAAAAGAACATAATCTATGATGTCCTTATTTAGAAGTAAGACATGAAATTGTGACATACACGTAAACATGTAATATCAATCCCAAAAGTGAAGGATCGGTTCTAAAATATATCTTAACACTGCATATCAGATGAACCTACTGGGTAGGACAAACCACTATCCCTTATATTAGTCATATCCGTATTGTGCATTGGGATTCTCCTTCCTCAAATCATTGGTCAAGCATGCTTCCTTTTTTCCCATTATTATATATTGAGATATTAACATTTACCCAATAAATTAAAGGAAGATATAGGTCCCACCCAACAAAAAATGAAAAACATAACTATGAGTGAGAGAAGAAAATAATTAATTTGTAAAAATATAAACATATAAATAAAAAGGATAATATAATTTAATCGTAACCCCAATATATAATAAGTGACATCAAATAATTTTATCTTAAACGGAATAATATTTTTAAACATATTTTGGAAACATTTTTTAGGAAAGTATCCTATGAAGTTTTAAAAAAACATTTTAAATCATAAAAATATTATAAAACCTTTTATATTGGAAATAAAAATTAAAAAATATATTGGAATATTTGTCAACCATTTTTTTCATTTTCTAAATAAATTTCCTTGAAAATTCATAAAGATCATTTAAACTATTTTTAAAACAGTTTTAGAAAAAGTATTTTCGAAGGAACAAAAATTTATGGCTAATGATAAAATAAAAATACATGAAACATAAAATATAAAAAAATTAATTATATTCTTAAAAATATTTATGGTATGTATATTCTCATAATTAAGTAATATTGTTTATAACACATGTCTTAAACACAAAAAATTAAATAATATTACCCTACCTATGTGGTTTTTTTAACCATAAACCCCAAGAAATACATATATAAATATATTTATGTATGTAACAAAAAATTAACTTATGAGTATCACTGATTACATTCATTGGTAGTATATATTCCACACAAATCAAACTAGTGTTGAATATTTAACATGTATCGCATCAATAAAATTGGGACTATAATTCCACTAAATGATATAGTAACATTTGAACCATGATCCATATGAAAGAGTAAAATTAAATGAAACATTTTATATCCTGTAATAAATTAAATTCATCATATATGATTTATTATGTTATTATATACAATAAACGTCAAGAATAAGTTGTGAATATATCATATATCTCACATAAATAAATGTGAGATGAGAAAACCCTTACCATAATTCTTGGATATCTTCGAAAACCTTAAAACCTAATGTATAAAATGTAATTTTTAATTGTACATCGACCACAAGAATATGTTATTATATATCAAAACATATATGATTTTATTGTTACATTATATTACCAGTTTTTGAAAACATTCATGTTAAAGTTAGTTTCTGGTAATAACTGCTTTGTTTTCCACATATTTTTTGATTCATTAATGTTTTGGTCCTATTTATTATATAATTATATAAAATATATAAATAATTATATACATATTATACATATTTTTTATATGTGTATTTATAATAATATATAAAAATTATAAAAATTAAATGGAAAACACCCATCATGGAGACGGTTAGTTGTATGTACATAAATGATTTTCAGTTTTCTTTTATTATTGAAAGAATAAACTAAATGAAATATATGTTTATATATTAACATTCTAGTTGAATTATTATTATTTATATACTTTTACTAATCCCATATTTTATATATTCCATGCATCATGTGAATGAATCACATCACATTAAGAAGATCATAGAGCACACACCCGCAAACTAAGATAACATGTTACCAAAAAATAGAAATTAGGAAGATATGTGTTCTATTATTATAATAGATTCAAAAATAACTCGTAAATATCATATATATCATATAAAAATATAAATTCCATTATTATTCCCAAATTAGAAATTTTTTAGTTGAAGAATGAACGACATCAGTTCATGAGGTGGTAGTCTTCCATACACATGACTAATTATTGTGTATCCCATTAGACGGATGTGTTTTTCACTGTTGGTGGTAAAAGTTTAATAAATATATATATTTATATTGAGTATAATGGAATAATAATTATTCAGTGGGTGTATAAAAAAATAAAACAAAAGTGTTTGTTAAAGGATGTCACCTCCTCCTTAGGAAACTCCTTCTTGTTGTCACCAATGGGAATCCTTGGTTTGATATATGCCAAAATTTTGGCCTAAAGGATGAAGGTATGGAATTTATAAACATATGTGGTTAATGTTTTGAGTAATTAAAATATTTACGATATTTGATGAAAAGAGAAAAAAATGTTCCATTTTATAGGACATGAGAGGGATACATTTTGAATTTTTTTAAAATATTAATTAAAAATAAATTCAATATAAAAAACATTCAAAATTACATTTCATAGAATATATGACATTATAAGGTTTTAGTGTCATCAAAAAATTTATTTTATAAATGTTTTGTTGTTATGTTAAAACTTCCATTTCGATTAACCATAAGTTAACCTAAATAAATTTTAACTTTGGTGACAACATTTTCATTTTAAAAAGGGTTTAATTTTTTACATATAATATTTTAATTGGTGCATAAATGGAAAATATATTATATCATGAAACATAAATTATCCATTTTTCGTTAATGAATATATTTTTTTTATTTTAAAAAAATTTAAAAAAATATATTCTCATAAAATAACATTAATGTCAATTTTCAAACTATCTAATACATTGAATTCAATATATTAAATTTATAAATATAAAATCAAAACAAAATCAGTCACGACACCCCTCTAATTTCCCATTATTCCAAAAATTTATATAACCTTTTAATTAAAATTATATTTCATGTAATATTTATAATATCATTTAATTGATTTTTCTATTAATTGAACAGTTACTAAATTATAATTTTTTAATTATTTATGATAATTATTTCTATATTAAAATTTAAAATTATATTTACATTATAAATATAATGATTTTATTATTCATTTTTATATTTATAATGAAGAATATATTTTATTAAACCTAAAATTAAAAACAAAAAACATATTAAAATTTATAGTGTGACATTTTCCTCTCTCTTTGATTTGTAATGATATCTTAGTCATATTCATTGAATATTGTCTATTAAATAATTAAAAATTGAACCTTATTTTTTATGATTACAATTAACTTCAGTAAATAACAATAGTGAATGTTTTATGTTAATTTTAAAATATTTATTCTATAATTTTTAAACATAGATTTACACTTAACCAAGATAGAATATATTTAAAAATTGACTATTCAAATTGTCCAATAATTAAAATGGATTTATTTATTAAATATGGATATTATTATTACAAATATAGAATCCATTTATAATTGTTAATCTACTAGTATATGCATATGTTTTGTTAAATTTAATTTTCCAGACAGGATTAAATAATGTGTTTTTAAAGTTATAATATTGTTAAGGATTACAATGTTTTTATATATAATTTAATTTTGAAATTTATAATAATTACCCAAAATGGATTTCAGGATTCATAGTGTATCTATTTAATCATTAAAAACAATTTAAAATATAAATTAAAAATACAATAAATTTTTAGGGAAAATCAGTTTATTTAATTAAATGTTGTTCACAATTCATAAAATATGAAAGTAATATAAAAATCGAAAAAATTCTCCCTGATATAATTTTGACATACCAGATTAAAAAAATAATTTTATTTTTTAATAAGAATTTATAAAATTGAAAAATCTTTATTCTTAAATTATTTTTCTTTTTAAGGGTCATAAAAATAATTTTCAGATAACATATTCATTAATCATAAAACTATATTTATTTTTATATAATATATAAAAAATAAATAAGATGAATTTTAAATAATTAAATTGATTATATATTTCATTGATATAATCAATCAATGGTAATTCTGTATTTATTAGTATAAAATACCCTTGTTCTCATTTTGATAACTTTTAATAAAAATTTTCCTTTTAATTTAAAAAAGTATTTATTTTCATTTATAATTACTTAGTCACTGATGAATTAATTATATATAAATATATAAAAAATATATTTATAATTATATAATTAATTAATATACCATCCATTCTAATATCTAGGTTGTAATCGAGTTTTTTTGAAAAATTACAATAATAAAATTTGATTTTATAGAAACTCAATGTTCTGTGAAACACATATTAAAACTGGGATGCCTATACATATAGATAAAATATTTATAGAAATATATGAAATCTATAAAATATAATAAATTTCTTTGATATGACTAATATTTCATAAAATCCCAGGGTGTTACATGTATCTTACTATCTACACCCATAAAAAAATCATCCCCAAGTTTCCCTTCCGTGTGAGGTAAAGATTCTCCTAAAAAACAATGATCTTGAATATCAATATTCCTCTCCCATGCGATGTCTTATACATGGTCTTGATTCCATATATCATATACTAGATATCCATATGTTCCTTGGTTGGCCATTGTTCTATGATCAATGATATTGATAGTTCACTCAAAAAAATAAGCATCCCTCAATTGAACGTACTGAAGATAAAATATAAAAGATCGATCAGAATTACACAAGATAATTTAGGATATATTGAATACATAATCAATTTAATGAGACATATTAGGATGTTATATATGACTGGATACTAGCACAACTCAATAAAAATATATAAATCCCCAACATAATGAGGAAATGTCTTACCTTGTCTCAGAATTTGTATATTCCCAAATGTAAGAGGAACATGCATGGAAAATTAATCCACTTCCTCGAGCATCAAATGGCAGTGAATTAATAAATTATTTCACTTTTTATCTATATCTACCATGTATTGGACAACATTATCATACTACTATGTATCTATAATGAGGGGAGGTCCTGGTAGCACTACATATCCTACCACTACCTTGTGCAGTGGAGTATAGTCTGACATACAATAAAGATCCTCATAATGTCCCATCAATATAAATAATTGGAATAATTTTTTGTTATATATATATATATATATCACCTAATAACCCATGAAATTAATCAAACAACCCTATATTTTCTTGTTTAAAAACAATATCATACTTTTTGACTGTCGGTCAGTCTTTTAAAGAAGATTTGATCATAGAAACACTTATTTCCCATGAGCCTTATGTAACCCATTTGAGTACCCTAACATAAATTTATCATCACATTCTAAAAAATTCTAGAAGGGACCCTTCATAAAAATTAAGTCTAATAGATATATTGTTTACCATGCTCATCCCCTGATAAGTTCTCCCTAATAGAAACAACATGTGTAACCATTTTTTTACATGAAGACACAATTTTTTTTTCAACATAAATTTGACATGGGGAAAATGATTATAAATCAATAGTAAAATAATACCCGTTACAAAACTGATTCAATAACAACTAAAAAAATAAATCAGTCCCATGGTTCCCCACCTTAACATATATATTGGTGGAATACATAGTGATAAATTAAAAAAACTCATCTTATCCATGACCACATTTACTGTTGTAACATGTCTCAAAAAAATATTAGAAATTCATTAGTGTAATTACCATAATGAATCATGGTATTCTAAATTCATTCCCTATATCTAGTTTTTTAGAACCCAGACACACCTATGAATAATAAATATATCACCTCCATCAATATAGTAACCATGAGGTGTATCCCCCTGAAAATGATCTCAAATATGACGATGACCTTAGGGTCAGGGAAATTCCTCCAACACAATATATCCCAAAGTGATTATTTTACAACTAATTACAGAACTATATTCCACATTTTATACTCCTAATAATCTTATAGAATCATTCAAAAAATTTATACCAACCTATATTCTTTATTTTCCTCTTGAATGGATTGCTTCTATGTGTCCCGACATATAAAATCAACATCTATATTTCATTCTCAGACATATATGTGATATTATTTTAAAATGACTGATTGTATACATCCTATATTCAATTTTTTTGGTTTCAATTCATAATTTATATTGATATTTTTTATTCATGTGTGTTGATTATACACCACATACCACTATCCCAACATGTAGCGACTCAGAAAATGTAAATCATGCACAAACAATTCTAGGTTAGTTTCAAATTTTAATTAACTCATATCCGGAGACCTCAACTAATTATACCCATACAAAATGAATTGATCCCCCATCATTATAACTATTATTTTCTGAATATTTCATGCATTACTATAGAAATCATATCCTATAACTGACTCATGGAGAATATGGATCTACGTTGAAGTCAATATTCCACTTATCTCATGAAAGGAATTCATTAATGCCACATTCCACAAGAAAAACACAAACATTTATATATTACATGAAATATTTGATTCAAGGATAGATATACTACATATAAATTTCATGTAATGTCTAGTTATCCCCATGATAATTTTATTATAAAGAAATTATAGGGATCCAACCATGAAATAATATTTTAATCTTTGTTTAGGTCAACTCGTACTCCCCTGTTCAAGATAACGTGGACAAACTATGTAGTTTCTTGATCCAGAAGTGGATTTTTATAGCTTAGAATAAAAATTATTCTCCCATAGTTTATTAAATATTATATAATGAGGTTTGAAATAGATTAATCATGTATGTGAAAACACAAAGATAAAATCTATGATTACTATCATAAAATATTTCATATATTGTCAGAAAATCCGATTGATTATAGAAAAAATGATTGTATGTTAATTTTTGAGACTAAAGGACAAAAATATATACATATATAAACAATACTAGCTCCATAATCAATTATGTTACTTATATAATGGTCATAGTCATACCAGATGTGAACTCTACGTCAATTAAAGATTGGATAAAACCATTTTTACTTAGAGCTTGTCCAAAAAGTCATCAATATTAGGCAATGGATGCTAGTTCACAACCATAAGATGTTTCTATCAAATATAATCCTTTAATATCCTCTGTTTACGATTAATTTTTTGGTGAAAATGATATGTGTACCTGTAGTGGAATGTTATGTCATATAAAATCCTTATCCAACAAAACCTTTTAATACTGCTTTATCACCTTTGTATTGTTAATAACAATACTATATAGAGGAATGTATACTAGTATAACTTTTGGATGTGGATCAATAAAAAAATATACATCACTGTAGGTTGTTATACCAGAACATTTATCCTAGATGATATCTCAATATTGATAAACTACCAAATATAAATCAGTTTGATATACTCCCAAATCATTTGAAAAAGAATAGAATTTTTTTAATCACTATATTTATTCCAAAATTACTTAATATATATCATATCAAAAAGAGATCCTATAAATATTTATGTATATTTTTATTTATATATGTTGATGTAATGGACACCTTCAGGAAAATTACCAAAATAGGCATGGTTTGGAACCCAATAATCAATCAAGGGAATGATGTTGATTTCTATCATCATGAGTATGAAGATGTTCAATAGAAAATGATGGCCACATATCTCAAGGTTGAACTTCTCAAAGAAGGAAAACAATCTCTAAATGAATATAAAACTTGTATTATGTGTAATCACTGGCCAATATTACCAAATTTCATCTTTGAGACAATGATTGATTCCCATGTATAATAAAAAATTCGAATAAGTAGTTACAAATAATGTATAATATAAAATTCTACCCAGAACTACATATGATATGATATTAATCTCCTTTAGAAGAGGCTGGAATATATATATATATATATATATATATATATATTCACATATGTGTCCCTTAGAGTCAATTTAAATTCCGTATCAATGTTTTCTCTTTAAAAAATTATAAATTGCAACCCTAGTTACCTTTTCCATGGGGACCTCTTTTAGATAAATGAACAATAATATCGCATATAACCACCTATTAAGGAGTTAAGGAGCCTGATCCTAATGATTTAAATGATATATATAATATCCTAATAATAAAAAATGAATAGTCTCACATAAAAGTTTAATTAACCTCGACCTTCAATATCATCGACCCTTGACAGTATCATTGGGACATGAGGGGTTCATATGCCATGGATTTAAACACTAATGACAAATTATGTTCGTATATTTTTACTTGATCTATCTTCCATCACTAATGTGTTTAATACCAAATTGATATTTTCCCCCAAATACAATGACTACACTGTCCTATTTCTGATCAACACTAGCCATCAATTTCATTGTTTGTCATGTTGTACGTGGTGAATATGAATTGTTCTACTTTTCCCCATATAGTTATAAATAAAAATACATGTCCTTTTGATCACATAGTGAGAACGATCATATCTTCAATGCATATATTTATTACCAAATTTTCACAAAAAATATTTTGTGGGAAGCTATAGTCTTCCCTGGCTTGGGGATAATAGGACTACATTGCTGAAATACCTTATTATATATTCATAAATTGTATATATTAGTATTCTTATAGTTCATGGGAAATGAAATATTTATATAAGTATATCGTAATTCACACCCATTCCATACACTGATGACTCTACTATAATATGATTAAATTCCAAATCACATGGATGAATCATAAACAAAATTAACTGAATGAAATACTATAATATCATGACTATTCTCATGTTTACCAGAGATATTAGTCTTGGGCTCCATCCATGACTCTATAGATTGAGTACCACCATCCCCCAATAACTCTGTTAGATGATATTTCTGAAAATCTATGTTAAAAGCTAACATTGTAGGGTTGTGTCATGGGGCTACAACCATTGAATTCAGGAGAGCATGGAATACATCTCAAAACAAGGAACCAATCTATTGTGGAAAACACCTTTTTATTAATACAGATAATTCATTTAACATATTATGTTTCTCATTCCTCTATAATAAATATTATCAGATTACAAAAATTTGATTCAGTGCAGATAAAAATATCATTTGAAAAAAATGGCTATATATGAAATGCGATATACAAATTTTTTATTGCAAAATTCATTATGTCTGAATTATCATGTCCCAATATGATGAATTATTCAAGACATCATAAACAATACTTTGATATGTGAAGGAATGGAATGCACAATAATAATAATAATAGTAATAACCATCAAATATCATGTGTTTCATCCATTAGTGAAATAAAAAATAACTATAATAATTGAAATAATAAAACATTAATTCCCATCCTAGATAGTTTTTTATTACACTATGAACGGGTCATCTATACCCAAGAACCATCTTATTAAAAATTTCAACACCTTATAGTCCTCTTCTTACAATACCAAAATAATAATTAATAGAAATGGGATCCAATGTAACACCATATGATTTCTTAATAATTTATTTTCATTAATGTAATTCAGTGGCTTGCGCTATACAGAACACCATGTTTGAGAGCACTACAACTTACAAAACTAGCCATTCAAAAATCAGTTATGAATAGAATTAACTACATTTAGAATTTTATATAATCCATATAATTTTAACATCTATATTTTTTTCATATACATAATATATAAACATATTCGATTTTTCATATAAAAGAAGTGTTTTAAAAAAAAATGCAACTTAACCTCCTTTTAGTGGATCATCCTTTTTAAATCCATCATTTGAAACTTGTATATATTTAATTTTAAAAAATAAACTGCTTTCTTAAAATTGGGACATAAAAACATAATTTAGAAAATTTTTTATTCCTTTTAGATAACTTTCATATTTTGATTAATAGTGAAAAATAATAAAATTTAATTGAAAAACTGTTTGTAAATCAATATATTTTATAATGTTAAATTTTACATTTGAATGGTTTTAAAGTATTATTAGATTATATTTATATCATTTAATCCAATTTTGGTCATTGTGAGTGACTTTACATTTAAATTTTTCATAATCAGATATCAAACATTAGATAGTTTTTATTTTCAAAACATGCTTTCTAGTTTTGGCAACGTGACTATTTTTTGAATTAATTAATAAAACTTCTCGGTTTAATATATGGTAAAATATATATAATTTTTTAATTTTTATATCAAATTTATCATGGAATGAATTTCTATTTTCTTCTTCAAACTGTCAATTTTTCATGAATAGTGAAAAACACATAGTTATTGTTTAATGTTTATTTTTTATCTAAATAATTTTTTTAATTTAAAATTATTTTAAAGTCCTAATTGATTCATAATACCAATATTAGTCTAATGTAGTTTATTGTTTTAATTTTATAACAATATTATATTTTTAATTTTATTGAACTTTTTACTTTCTTTTACCCACCTTCTAGGCACATTTTCAACATTGCCTAAAACGTAGTTTTACAGGTTCTATGAATTGTATTTCAAAAATTCAAGAGATAAAGTTAAAATTAGTAATTTATATTTGGTTCAATATGATGAAAATGAATTTTTGTTGAATAATAGGGTTTGAATTATATTTACCACAGTTTAATATTAATAGGGTAATTAAAGGAAAAAATGATATTATAATTACCCTAACACATGTCCTAATTCAATCAGATAAGTTTATTTTAATAAAAATAATCATTAGGACAAAAATATGATCCTTCTCGATCCACTAAGATTAGATTAGGTCATTTATTTTATATTATTTAAAAAAGAGTTAAAAGTGTAAAATTCAACATCTAATAACTAATTCATTTTTAATATAGGGTTTAACATAAGATAAATTCGTCTATAGATATTCATTAGAAATATAAAAATATTTAATACATCAGGGTATTTTAATTATAATTTTTATACCTTAAACATCTAAATTTATTTATGACACAATGATGATGCACTAATTAACTTTGTAATGGAAGACAAAATTAATTGATGTTTTAAAAATTAAAATAAATATAAATGGAGACGTTTTATGAATTACATGAACTTTATATGTTAATATAAATTTTCAGGGTTCATTAAATAAATTTCTATTGAATTAATAAGGTTAATATAACATCCACAAAAAAACCAAATACTAAATTGTGTCAAAATTTAAATAAATATTGTTTTTAAACAAATGAAATTTTATTAAATAAAAAATATAAGTAAAAATATAAGGTTTGACCAAAGTACTTATATAATGATAGATATGTCACTAAATAACCTCATTAGGTTCTCTTGTAATTTTATTCTAATTTTACTATCCATGAAATATAAAATTATAGGAATACATGTTAAATGTTAAAATATTTAACTAAGAGTTAAATATATAAGATTAAATTAATATAGTGACCTAAACATGTCTAAATATAATGGGATTATAGGTTACCATCACATTCCCACCTTATACTCGAAATAAATCCATTTTTAGCCATTATAAACTTAAAATTATTTTATAATAAAATAACATTTTAAACATTTCCTAAAGTGACCCTCACGTCTCTTGTAAAAGGGTACTTCCCCGTATCATAATTTCACTCCTACAATGATTTTTTTATTGGCTAAAACCTTCCCTAATATCCTCCAAACTACCCTCAATTCAACCTATAGGCCTTACATTGGCCAGAAAGCCAATCCAAGGATCCCTTTTTTTCAAATTAAAAAAAAGAACAATAAAAAGAAGTAATTACATCACAAGATCATTCAAAGTCATTTTCTTCATCCACTTCCCCTTTATTTGTTGTTTATATACTAATATAATAACTATAGTAACTTCTACATACATAGATGTTTTTATTATTATTTTAGAACAATATTCATTATTCTATCCATCTTATGAATCAAAAAGTTATCCTACATGCGTACATACGATATAACATCTCCACGTCGTGGTGTAGTTTGTTATTGAATAAATTATTACATGTATAGGTATAATAATGAGTTTAAATGATGTAAATAATATATATAAAATGATAATTATTTTGTATATATAATATAACATCCAATTACATATAATTTCACCACTAATAGATTGATATTGTCCCTCATGCGTACATACGGATAACCATCTCCATGACGAGAAGACATTTTGTTCCCCATTGTAACCATTCAAGAATAAAATTAATTTTTATTCTTAAAAATAATTCTTATTAACTTAACATCATTTTTCATATGAATAAAATACATCATATCCACAATAAACATTAATTACCTAAAAGATAAAAAAGAAAATGAATTTTTCTACACCCAAAACAATGGTATTTCTGAAATATCATTAATAAAGAAAAATTAGAAGTTCATATATTATATAATATATATTTATGTGGTTAATGAATAATTTAAAAATTATTATTTTACCATTATATATTATTTTATCCTACCCTCGACTAAGGAAATTTACAAGGAAAGGATCTTACATCTCACATTTTATTCTCATGAGATCGATGCAATATTTTCCACTATTTCATTTTGTGTGTGGTATGTACTACCCAAAATTTTATTATTTGGGTAATATACTTTAATTTATTGGTATTTAATTCTTATTTGTATAATACTTCTTTCAGGGGTGTGTATTTTTCATCGGTTACCTAATCGGTAAGGGGATCTTTAATTTCAATTTCCACTCATTAAGTTTTATGAAAACATGATTTATTATTTTACTCCAAGAATATATGTGAAATAACTATTTAATTATTTATGAAGTAATTTACACTCCACTTTATGTTGATATAATTTTGAAACACATAATCACTCCATTGATAAATTCTCAAGTCATTGATATGAATTTTATAAGGGTAATTTTAACTTAAGTTACATTCATTGAGTTAAACATCCATGTCATTGGTTTTGTTTTTGAAAGAATATTTGTGAATGTAATCTGATTGATTTATATTTAATAACTAGTTATATTGAGTGTGTTTATAGTTTTTATACATAAATATGTCCTTTATGTATACTTAATCTAATAATACAGTATTTATATGGGATAAATTTTCAATTTACATTCCATTGAGTCCTATTTGTTGTTTTTCTCTAATTACATTTTATTTGGTGTATATACTATCCATTGGAATATTATATCATGAATCCCATAATTATCATGATATTATAATGTTATGATTAATTTTATTCCTCAATAATTTTTATTCAAGAATCTAAATTTTTTTAGGAACAATTTATCTAACAAATCATTTTAACTACTTTAATGATTTAATCTTCTAAAACATTCTCATTAATGTCCATGTTTTAAAATTAGTTTTAAGGATTTATTTATGTGGGTTGGAATGTTTTAAAATTATTATTTTTTCAAATGTTTCATACTGACATGGAACACTTTGATTCATAAATATCTTTTAAAATACTTCTTTTTTAAAAAGTGCAACTTTAAAATGTGTTCAAGAAAATTGGAATATTTATCTCAAATAGTTTTACTATTTATTTTCATCTAGGTCAATATCTTTCAGTTTTTTTTTTCTTGATTAAGGTTGATCTACTATAATACAATTTTTCTAATTGTACTGAATGTGTTGTGTATGTCTATTGATGTTCTATTATTATAACATTCATTGATTGTGGTTAAAGTATTGAAGTTTTGTATGCAAGTTTTATTACTAATGTATAAATTATATTTCAACCTTTTCATTAGGTAATGCAATGGAATTAGTAAGTGACTGGTGGGTCCCATTAGAGCCCCTCAGTGCATCGGTAGGTCTCATGAGACAAACCAATGTCATGGCATAAGGCCTTGACAAATTCTAATTTTTAGTCTTGGCATGAGGCCATGACTATGTGATTATGATATCCAACATTATGAATTATTTCATTATGAAATTAGATATTAATATTACTTGTGATTATTCATCTAGTATATTATCCATGTGAATACATAAATGGAATTATTTTATTTATCTTTTCCATTTTATTCTGATGTTTATGTTTACAAGTCTTGTGTTTTAGTTTTATACACTTCCTTTAATAATTATTGTTATTTCTGGTAGCTTCTACTATATTGTTATCCTTATTCAAAATTTGATCTCACCCTTTTGTTATGAATTATTTTTCCTAGGATGCGATGAGTTGTATTATGATTAACCTGGAGGAATATGATAAGGGATACAAGTGTGTAAAAAGGAGACACATTTTTTTAGTTTTTTTCATTTTTATAATGTAATGTAATCCTTATGTAGGTATCTAGTAATTCCATGTCTACAAAACCTATCAGTCTTTCGGGAGTTGATCTCTTGTGATCAAGCCAATGATATGTAATAATGTACTAAATCTGGGTAACTAGTATGGGTCATTATAGTTGGTATCATAGGTTGTTTAGTACAAACCATGGAAAATATATTTTGAAAAACAATTATTATAAAATAATACACTAAGATACACTATGAGTATTTGTACAGAAAAATTTATAAGAATTTTGGTAATGTAGAGATTTCGTATATTTTCCAAGCAATGCATCACTGTTTCCATAGGAGAAGGTAGATGTGGATCTAGAACAGATGTATCCAGTGTTAAAACATGAAAAAACTACATTGAGCGGGACTCAAATGGGAACTAGTGCACAAAAATGGGCCATATTGCACTCTGGTTTACAACACTCTAAGGGGATATGCTTTGGATAATTAATATTTTCATTATAAATAGGTTTGAAATATTTTAATATAAGATAAGAATAAATAACCTTCGTTAATCCTAATGTGTTTTAAATTAATAATATGTGTTCATGATATTCTCTAAATGATTTTATGACTATTTTTACTCGCACTTTTCTTTCTGAATGTAATACACATTTGGATTCCAAGGAAGTCATAGTAACATTATACATGATTTACAAGGTGGGTAGGATTATTGAAATGTGAGAAAACATATACATTAACCAACTTCTAAACTAAAAAAAAGAGAGTGGTGGAAATGACAAGAGATCCAGTAGTGGAGACTGTGGGGAAAAGAAAGCTCAATTTCCATTATTCTAGGAAGGTGTAAGGATAAATCCTAGAAATCTTCTCAATAGAACAATTAAATGCTTTATGTGTGGTAAAAAACATAAATTAATGAATTATTAAAAAAAATAGAAATATGGAAGAAAATAAAAATGCTGCAAATAATACATTTAAAATTATTTTTTGTAAATATTGGGGACCTATCATTAAAGGAGTCAATGCATTATTCTATAGTATATCCACTTGGTAATGGAAGAACCTATGTGCAATTTAATTGATGGAGGAATTTTTAAATGTATTAATTATCTTTTTTGATGGGATTACATTGGAAGACATTTCTTTTGTAGGTGTAAACAAAAAATCTGTTATTTGAAAATACTCTTTCAGGAATAAATATCTTTTCTTCTGTGGGTATTTTTATAAAGAATTATTTGGGTTTATTTGATCTAGAACTGTTGAAATTATAGGTAATTAATTTTTGGGTTGAAAATGTGTGGTTTGAGATAACATTTGTGGTTTGATTATGTTATCGTTATTTTGAATAATTTATATCATTTTTGGAATTTTAAAAAATTTAGTTATTGAAAAAGTAAAACACGAAAACCATTTGAAAACTCGTCATGTCGACAATGCAGTAGGGATAAGACCCACAACCAATGTGTGACTGAGATTTTTAGCCTACCACTAGACTACATGAAGTCTCAGGTTAGTGTGACTAATTCTTTATAGGTAAATGTTATTATAGATTAAAAATATTTTGATTATAGTTATTATGTTTTATCAAATAGATATCCTTATTATAGGAAAATGGATTAGTGATTAAGTGATACTAGTTATTTTGACAGTGTTTGCTCTATTGAGAACACTATATGCCAAAGGAAAATAGAATACTATAGGACATAATTTGTGGAGTAATGATGTATTATTATTTGGGAAGAATATATGTTTTTTATATAGATTCATGTTATTAATCGAAATGATAAACCTATCATAAAGAATATGTGATTTAGTTAATTACACTTCTAGAATGAAACATTAAGAGTAGTTGATGTAATATAGTGATTAATGTTAAGATTTACATTTAATAACTATGTCATTAATATCTTATGTGTTTTTTGTTTCAATCTTAATTTTGAATATATTAATGGTTTTTAAGGAAGGTTTTTTATTTAATGGTGTTTATTGAACCTTGGTAATTCTTCATTTAATTTTGGAATTTAAGAATAGTATTTCTTTCTATAAAGGATTATCAATTTTGGTGATCATCTGATCTTTTACTAATAATTATGGTTTTGGTTATTCACTAAAGACAAGGGAAATATATAGTTCATCCTTTTTGGATTATGTGATTTTCTAGAATGTGATTCTAGTGCATTTAGTGTGACCATGTCATCTATAATACTCATCATTTGGAGAAAAGGGAATTTAGTGGTAGAGATTTATTAAAGGATGAAACTCTACATGAAACGTAAGTATATCTCTTTATGTTCTTATTATATCTCATAAATAAATTTCTCAGCTTTAAGAAATGGAACATAAATAAAAGATTGTTTGTTTAAATTTCATACATGGAAACTAATGACCGTTTAACTCATTACATGTTTGTGGTTTTCTGGTCTTCAACATTATCTTTATCATATTTATATCTCTTTACATCATAACATGACATTCAGTTTATCGTACATAAACATGTTTTCCTATAAGGAATCCTAGTATGGGATATGTTGGGTGACCATTGTTCTTCTCTTTAAATATAGTAATGTAATTGTTTTATTTACTCTTTTTCCAATGTGAGACTTTCAATTAAGATACCATGGCCAATTTTAAAATTCTGAGTATGCAATTTCATAAAGGGGAAGAATTTAACACCCCAATATTTCATACAATGTTATTTTCTTTAATATAATTTAGTAGCATTCACTAAACGCAACACCGAGTTCGAGCGCACAATCACTTACCAGACATTCCATTAAAAAGGCGTTTATGAATATTTTTAACTGAATATTTAATTTTATATACTCAATATAATTTTAAAAACCATGTAATGTGTTTCTTAGCCATAATATAAAACCAATTCAATATTTAAGATAAAAGATATTTTTTTTCAAAAAATGAAATTTTATAGAAATTTAATGCAGAAACATTTTTTAATAAAATATTTGTCACTTTTAAATATTATATTTTACATAAAAACCTTCTTCTTTTAGAAGAGGAACATTATATTTTAGTTTGGATATATTTTTGGTGCTTTTCTGATAACCGTCATATTTTCATGAATAGTGAAAAATAGTAAATTTTAATTGAAAACAATGTTTTTAATAAAAATAATTTAGACTGCTAAATTGTAATTTTTAATTTTTTTAAAGTATAATTACATTATATTTTTATCATTTCATACAGTTTTGGTTAATGGATGTATGTTTTCATTTAAATTTCTCATAAAAAAATATCAATCTTTTGATAGTTGTCACTTCTCAAAATCTAGCTTCCTCGTTTTGACAGTGGCAATATATTTTAAATTAATTAACAAAACATAGTTGTTCTTAATTTTGTAAAATAGAAATCCATTTTGGAATTTGGAAAATCAAAATTATCTTTGGGTAATGTTTTTGTATTTTTCTTAAAACGTTCCATTTTTTATTAATAGAGAAAACACTTTGTTATTGTTTAAAGCCGACATTTTATTTTAAAAAATAATTTTTCTTTTAAATTTTTATTAATGTCATAATAGATACATAATACCAATATTATTACAATGTAATTTGTTGAAGTATTTTTATAAATATAGTAGATATATAAAATTGAATTTATCTTTTTGGTGTCTTTTACACACCTTCTAAGAAAATTTGAAAATTTTCATAAAAAGTAACTTTTCAACTAATGTGAATTGAATTTCAAAAGTCTGAGAGAAAAAATTGGCATTAGTATGTAACATTTTGTTCAGTTGGATGAAATTTTTTTTGACTATTATTTTTTAACTTTTATTTACTACGGTTAAAGGTAAATATGGAAAATATGGGTAAAATAAAATTATAATTACAATTTAACAAGTAAAAATTATATTGGTTAAGGGTAATTATAACCAAATAAACCTTAAAAAATATGTTCCTTTTTGATCCACATGGAGTAGATTAGAACATTTATTATATTTTATTGGATGAAGAGTTTAAAGTGTTATATTCAATGTTTAATAACTAAAACATTTTTAATACAAGGATACACATAAGATAAATTTTACTATAAATATTCATTAGAAATATAAAATAATTTAATAAATCATTGTATTTTATTTATATTTTTTAGGAATTATATGATTAAATTTATTTATGATACAATGGGGATGCAGTAATTACCTTATTAATGAAAGACAAAAATAATTGATGTTATGGATATTAAAATAAATGTAAATTGAGACTTTTGATGCATTAAAAAACATTTCAAAGTTAATATTTAATATTAAGGCTGATTCAATGAATTTTTTTCAAATTAGTCATGTTTATATTACTTTCACATAAATCCAAATAACAAATAATTGAATAATTTACATAAATGAGTTTTAAAAACAAATAGTAATTTATTAATTTATATAATAGTCCTAAAAATATATGGTTTTTCCAATAGAAATATATATTGATGTATAAGTTGTAAAATAACCCTTTGAGGTTCACTTTGAATTTTTTAGTATGTTTATTGACAATTTAATATAATAATAACAGAAGACATGTAAAATGATAATTTTTTAATCTAAGATTTATATATAAAAGATTAGGTTAATATGGTGTTCCGAAATTGGATAAATAATATTTTTTTAGATGTTTCCAACCCATACCCACCATATCATTGAAATAAATCTATTTGGAGCCACTATAAACCGAAGATTATTTTATTATAAAATACTATTTCATGCTTTTCCAAAAGTTACCCTCACATGTTTTATAAAAGGGTACTTCCCCTTATATTAATTTAACACCAAAAATTCCTTTTGGATCAGCCAACCCATACTAAAATATACTCCCAACTACCTTCAATTAAACATAAAGGTCTTACATTGAACAAAATGACAACTTATGGATCCCTTTTCTGCAAATAAAATGGAAGAACTCGAAGAAGAGGTAATTACTTCATCATATCTTTCAAAGTATTTTTCTTTTTCCACTTACTCATTATTTGTTGTTTCAATAATAAAATAATAACTCCAGTAAATTCTACATACTGATATGTTATTATTAATATGGTAGAACCATATTCATTATTCTATCCCTCATATGAATGACAAAGTCACCATACCTCTGTATGTTCAACATACCATTTCCATGTCATGGTATAATTTTTTATTCAACTGTACATTGTTTGGATGTTTATAATAATGTGTACAAATTATGTAAATAATAAATATAACATATTAATGATTCATGATATATAATATACCGTCCAATTACTTTCTATTCCCCACAAATAGAATGATATTTTCTCTGGTGCATATATACGACTTACCATCTCCATTACGCGGTGAGATTTCAATCCCCATCGTATCCATTCACGAAAAATTTTCATTTGAAGATTAAAAATAATGTTTAATAACTTAATATCATTCTAGATGTTAAAACATTTATACTATCCAAAAAACCATGACTTATATAACAAAACATATAAAGGAGAACAAATTAGTTAACACTCAATATAATGGGACTACTAAAATATCATTAACAAATAAATTTTAGAAGATAATATATGATCTAGTATTTATGAATGTGGTTATTTTATAATTTAATATCAATTATTTCACCATTATATAGGTATTTAACATACCCTCGACTAAGTAAAAGTACAATGTAAAGGGTTTTCATCTCAATTTTTATTTTTTTAAGATTAATTCTATATTTTCCACTATTTTTTGTGGTGTATGTACAAGCCATTATTGTATTCTTTGTGTAATATAAATTAATAAAAGGGTGTTTTAAAATTCATGGTTGGATATATCTTTCAAGGGGTGTTTATTTCCAAGGTTACCAAATCGTTAAGGGCACTTATAATTTCAATTTCTACTCATTGGGATTTACACAAAATTTATTGATTATTTTACTCTATAATGAAGTGTGAAATCACTATTTATTAATTATTTATTAATTTACACTCCCCGTTTGTGGATAGAATTTTGATACATATATTCACTCTTATAATTAGCCACCCATTCTCATTGAATTGAGAGTACAACAAGCCATACTAGGCCTTAAATGACACTCCCATGTCACCAAAGGCTGGAAATAAATGTCGAAGGTTTTCAAATAAAAGGGGGGAATGATTTACCCATTATGGAATAAACCAATACACATACCAACCATAATCAAACATTCACTATAATATGAATGAACAAATGGATTACAACAAAACAACTTCATATATCTCAAAATCACAAAAAAGTAAGCAACAACATAAGAATAACCATGTATCAAAGTACACATCGAATAGACTACTCAAGACTCTCCAAAGACCTCAAGACTCCATGATCAACCAGATCCTAGCTCCAAAATCATTGATAAATCCATACATCATGAGGTAGTGCTATACACGTGTAAAATATTACCTCTTCCATTGTCCAGGAAGATATCATCTCCAAAAGCGGGAAAGATCTAAAGCATGAGTGAGAATAAAACTTATTAGGTTTTTTTCCAATGACTTCACAACTCACACCACTATGATGCATGAGTAAGAAACACTTATATAAAAAATTTTATATAATATGTATTCCCAAAAACCATTTATAACTAAATATAAACAAGTTTCTAGAGGATTCATTATAAAACTAATAGAAATGTAATTGAAACCAATTTCCAAGCATGATATTTTTCCATGAAAAAAACTAAACAATCATTACAACCATCTCACTATATCCCTTTATCTTAATCACAATCTAATTATTTTCCTTGTACCATTCACCCTTTGGCACCGATCACAAGGTCATATTTAAACCAAACCTCATATATGAAATTCCCATGTGCCAATATCCTTGGGCACCAAGAATAAGGTCATATTTCATCCACGCCATGTATATTCAACATGAAAAAACACCACATATTCCCCATGATCATGCCAAAACAACCATTTCCATAAAAGCACATTTTTATTCAAATATATTTCTGTCGAGACCCTTTCAACGAAAAACCATTTCAATTCTACACCATTTCAAAATACTGCATTTTTATTGAAAACTATTTCTATTGAGAATATTTTTTTCATCAACCATTTAGTAATTCAATAAATTCCATAATTTAAAATCATCACTCTAAATTCATTAAACTAAACCCCCTTTTTCAAAAACTATTCACCAAGATCACGAAATTTCACAGAAACCACAAATCATGACAAATGAAAATTTTTCCATGAATTTCTAAACAGGAAAACCAATTTGAGACTATGCCAATAAATTCTAGCAAGATGAGTCGAGATAGAAGAATCCTACTTCAAATGTTTTTATGGAACTTTCACAACAGACAAAGAACGCAAATGAAAGCAGGTTGATTCTCTAAGAACAACCTTAGTTCTATTATCTATTCAAGATCAATACTCAACATTGATTTTTTTTCATCATAAAACATAGATATTCCCACTATGGGTTCATATCTGAGAATGTATGGTTATCAGAGAGGTATGTCAAAGCATATCTACAAAAACATGAAAATTCCAAAAATAATGGTGATATACCTAATGAATCGGACTCTAAATCACCATGGAAAGGTTCTGGGATGGCTCAAACTAGTATGGGGAGTGTTCTCTATCCTTCTAGGGAGAGTAATCTAGAAATAGGGGCGTTTTGAATCCAAAAAGAAATATATAGAACAAAAAAGAATAATCTCTTAGAAAATATGATCTATATTTTACCTCTATGCAAGGTTTGACCACACAGTTTGGGAAAGATGTGTATGGAATGTGTGACCTTCCTTTTTTTTCAAACACTACTTATAAAACCCTCAAACTCTCAAATCCTTCACATTTTCCATATATATGGAAACACATTTTTTATGGAAACATCACACTTTATGGAAGCACCCCACATTATGGAAACAACCCACTTTAGGGAACACCCCACTTTATTTAAATAACCAACATTATGGAAATAACCAACATTATGGAAACACCCAACTTCATAGAGACTCTCTATTTTATGGAATATCTCTATTAAAGACACACCAATTAAAAAAATGGGGAATATATTTTTTCACCTGAAACCGAGGGTTCTACATTCCCCCCACCATTGGTCTTTCATTTCATGGAATGTTGAAAACCCTCACTGGAAAAAAACAGGTTTCGTCCACTGCTCTTTCATTTCCTTATCATGTTAAGATGTCTCCTCCTAAAACTGACTATGTTTCCATAAATCCCACACTAGTTTGATGCTTTTCTCATGCAAGAAATTATCTTGAATATCAATGATACACATTGGGATATGTATATGTGATACATCTGGTTCTAGCTTAATGTGATCCCTTCTGATCATAAATACAATATCAGGGTGATACATTTCCAACTGGGATACATGGAACACATTATGAAATGAACTAAATTGTGGTGGTAATTCCAACCGATATTCCACCTCTCCAACCCGTTACATTATCTCAAAAGAGATATTGTATTTAGGATAAAACTTTTCTTTATTCCATAAGAGATGATGTCCAAGAATTATAGAGATCCTCAAGAAGACATGATCACCCACAATGAATGGCAATGGTCTTCAATGGTGATCTTTAGTTTGATTTCTAACTAAACAGATCCATCTCCATACTCTTCCAAATCAACTGGATATTCGTCGTTGTTTCTAAGAAAAGGCTTCGCTTGACTAGTGATATTTTTACCATTTCCACCAAGCATGGTGGAGAACGACCTGGACACCCATACAATGAATCAAACAGATCAATGTGTATTGAGGTTTGATTGATATTATTGTATAATGAATCCACTAAGGGTACATTCTCCTCCCATTGGTGACCAAAATCCATTACACAAGCCCCAAACATTTCTTCCAACAATTATATCGTCCGCTCTGATTACTCATCCATCTTTGTATGATACATCATGATCATAGTCAATTGTGTCCCAAAGTCTTGTTGTAAGGATTTCCAGAAATGTGATGTGATCCTCGGTTCTCTATCTGAGTCTATTGAAACTGGTGCACCATGAAACTTTTCCACTTCTTGGATATTAATTTTTTAAAGATCCTCCACCATATGATTTTCATGATTAGGTATGAAATGGCCAACTTGGTTAGATGATCCACTATCACCCAAATGGAATCGTTTTTCTTGACCATTAATGGATGACCATTGACAAAATACATTGCTATATCATCCTATATCTACACTGGGATTGGAAAATATTATAAAAAACTAGATGGTCTATGATGCTTTTCTTTATCATGCTGACAGGTTATGCACTGCAAGATGAATTCGGCCACCTTCCTTTTCATGTTTTTCCACCAAAACTTCTCATTAATTTCCTTATACAACTTTTTTCTACCTATATGTACAACACATATGAAATAGTGTGAAGAATGAATGATTTGTTCCTAAAAAAACTTAAGTACAACCATCAGATATCTGAAACACAAAACTGACCCCCCGTCAAGTTTCCAATGCTCAATGGTCTCCCCACCATTGATTTTTGAACATAAAACAAGTCATTCTATATCAGATTCATGTCACTCTTTGATCATTTTTTCTAAATTAGGAACAAGAATAGATGAAAATAAAACATCACCATCACATCGTTCTTCACATTCCACATACATGTTAGCTAAAATTGACATCAACTGCCTTTCATCTAAATCTTCTTTCACAAAATGAGCATATAACATTCTACTCAATGTATCTTCCATTGAATTTCTTTCCCATTGTATAAATCATTTCAAAGTAAAAAATTAGGAGATAATCTATCAATCTTCATTGCCTCAGATTCAAATCTCGCTATGAGAAAATGTGTTTCAAACTGATGTGATCTGTAAACACAGTAAATTTCTCACCAAAGAGATAATATCTCCATGTTTCCAAAGAATGGATGACTACAGCTTACTCCGAATTATGTGTTGGGTAATTATTCTCATGAACCCTCAACTTCTTTGAACCAGAATCAACAACATGATCTCTTTTCAAGAGAAAACAACCAAACTGTGATCCAAAGGCATCACAATACACTGCATAACCTTGTACCAATTATAGAAATATCAAGATAGGTGCCGATGTAATCCGAACATGTAGTTCTTAGAAATACTTCTGACATTCCTCCATCCATTGGAATTGATAATTCGTAATTTTTTTTAGTTTTCATTAGGGAAGCTAGTCATGAGAACCCACACACAAAGCATCGGTAGTAACCAACTAGACCAGGAAAACATTGTATCTCAAAAACATTATATAGTGGTTTCCAAGAGATAACAACTCCTATCTTTTCGGGATTGAAACTCCTTTATCTTAAATTAAATTTCCATGAAAATGTACTTCTTATATTCAAAAATCGCAATTTGATTGTTTGTCATACAAATGATGTTCTCTCTGGATTTGTAACACTATCTCCACATGAACCTCATGATTATCCCTTAACATTGAATAGACCTAAATGTCATCCTTAGACACCACAACAAAATAATAGATATATTTTTGAAATATCTAATTCAGAAATTCCATGAAGACAGTTGGTGTATTTGTTACACCGAAAGGCATTACTATATATTCGTAATGGTCATATATACTTCTGAATGTTGTCTTTGGAATATCCTATTAATTATCTCTCAATTTGTGATATCATGATCGCAAGTCAATATTGGAGAACCAATGAAATCCCCTTAATTGTTCAAATAGATCATCAATGCATGGTAGTGGAAATATGTTATTTATCATAACTTGGTTATGATTGCGATAATCGTCAAATATTCGAAGAGTTCCATCTTCCTTCTTCTCGAACAAAACAAATGCTACCCCTGGAGACATACTTGGTTGAATGAAACACTTGCATTCTAGACCCTCTAAATTCACTTTCAATTCACGTAACACTATTGAGGCCATCCTATATGACTGATGGGAAATAAGACTAGTCCCTGGAAGGAGATAAATGGTAAACTATAGCTACAATAGAGGTGGTAGGCCTAAGAAGTTCTTGTGAAAGACATCAGGAAATTGATGCACAATAGATAGACAACTATTTTCATCAATCTCTTCCATTGATTCCAATGTCACAATAATTATTTTAAGAGATCGGTCCCCCCATTGGTGCCAAAAATCACTTTGCACCCTTCTTTACAATCTTCTCTCCTCTAAAGAGATGATCAATGACATCCTCAGTCATGAAACTAACTATTCTCCTATAACAGTTGATTTGAGCATTGAACATTGTCATCCAATCCATACCCATGATTACATCATAGAAATCCATATCCAACAGAGCTCAACTCCATATATATTTATAACACATGCTCTACACACAAATGCTTGACAGTCCCTTTCACCGAGAGGAGTTTGGAGTTTCAAAATAGAAGGCATCATTTCCAATTTTAAACATATCATATCAATAGCACATGAACAAATGAAGGAATGTGATGCACTTATATCAAACAACACTTTCAGAAATGTAGAATTAAAAATGATCGTACCTCTCACTATAGATTGTTCATCCTGATCATCAACAATCATCTGCTCAGCTCAATATGATTTTTACTTCAATACACTATTATCCTTGTTTCCTTGCTTAGGTTTTCCGATTGTGGAGTCATGTTATTTATATAATCACCAGGGATAGATCTTCTTTGATGATGAGAATGATTATTCTTTCCTTGTCCAGTTGAAGCATATGATGCTTGAGACACGTGAGAATTTTCTTGAGCGCCTAATCATGGGGCACTTCGACAATAGCACTGAAGATTTCCCATATTGTTGAATTTATGACATGAGTTTGTGCAATACAATCTCTCTTTACGTGGTTAATAGAACAACATTGAAAACAACCTACTTTTATCGGGGATCATGGAGTAAGGATTACTGATCCAGCCACTTTGTTCTGATTTCTACATACACCTTAGAAATAGGTGACCCTGTTCTACTTGTTTTCAGTGGTTGAGTTCCCACCGTTTCCAATCGGTATCATCATGCCTCATCCCATAGATCTCGAGATATCACGTTCAACCACAGTCGCTCTATTCACAGTATTTGTATAATCATTAATACAAATTATTGCAATATTGGATCAAATATCTTATCATAGACATGATTCGAAGATGTGTTCCTTCAACGTGGCACTTGCCGCAAAATCTAGTGCCAAGAATACTATGTTCATGAACATAGACACATACTCTGCGATAGAGAGACTCTCTTGTTTTAGAAATATGAAGTATTTCGTTTTAGGGATCTTGAACATGTAAGAATGTGATTTTTTGTTGAAAAAATCCTAAAAATCATCTCATGTATGTCCTTCATCCAATTTATCCAGTACCTCTAAATCCCAACACTAATGTGAATGATCCTCAAGCATATACATCCCCAGTTTGACCATTATCTCTAACGGTGTGCCGATGATGCCTAATATAAGATTCATCCAATATATCAACACCTTCACCTTCTCAGGTTTATGATAAACTTGTAAATTAGGTGGATTATACTTGAAGAACTGGTTGGTATGATCTATATGTCATGGCTCATTCACTAGGTTCCATGTGTCCTCAAATTGTAAATTGTGTGCAACACTCTGAACTAGCTCATGGTTCTCACATGGTTAAGGTGCAACCACATTCTCTACAGCTTCTTTAGGTTGGTTTTGACAACGCCTACTAGCTTCCATTTTCTAAACTAAAAACAAAATCATTTAATCTCACTCTCTAACAGTTGTTGTCCTAGCATTTCAAATTCTACCACATTAACTACCAAAAATTTGTTTTCCAAAACTACCTTTTTACCATGTTCAAACATTTTGGAAAACACTTCACATGATTTTTAAAATCAAACCATTTTCAAAATACGATAAGCACTCACTTTTTCAAAATCATACATTTTAAAAACAAATCCATTCCTTTTCAAAAATTAAAACATATTTTTTTAACTACATGAATAATTATGATAAATGGTTTATGCACTCAATGTGGGAAGGAATTCATCTAAAATACATATCATTCTCGTCTCATTGGCTAAACCTAAGACAATTAAATTTCATAATTCGAGAAGTGCCACTAAACAATAATTTACCCAACTCCCTAGTATCATGAAGTTCAACATAAATGGTTTGCTATGACCTTTTATGCAATAAATTTCATGTTCTGATGATCCTACTCATTTCTAGGATTCCTAACCAAGGAATAGAGAAGATTAGATTTCATCTTCTAATCTAGGAACATCGATGACTAGTTGTTAGGTAAGTACTAAACAAGTTGATATGATTTGTAATGACCAACCAATTCTCATTGGCATGAGAGTACAATGAGTCATTACAATGTATTATGCAACATACCCAAGATGCCGAAGGCAGGAAATAAGTACCGAAGTGTTTCAAATACATGTGGGAGACAATTTACCTTTTAATAAATAAACTAATAAACATACAAATAGTAACTGGACATTCACTATATGATGAATTAACAAAATGTAGAAAACTCATAAACATCACGTATCTCAAAATTACATCAAAGTAAGAAACAATAATGTAATTACCATTTATAAAAGTATATAGCAGATAGACTACAGAAGACTCTCCAATGTCATCCAGATTGCATGCTCAACAAGCTCAATGCCCAAAAATATCCAAACTATCCAAACATCATGAGGTAATGTTAAAAACATGTGTAACATTACCTCTTCCCTTTTCTTGAAAGAGCACATCTTAAAAATCACCAATGTTCTAGAGTAGTGGTGAGTATAAAACTCAATAAGTTTTTCCCAATGACTACTTTACTCATTCCACTAGTATTGAAAAATAAGAAAAAATTAAATAAAACAATTTATATAAAACAATTTCTCAAAAATAGTTTCTAACTAAATATAACCAAGTTTACAAAACCATTCAATACCAATAGCATACAAGTGCAATTGAATCCAATTTCCCAGAATGATATTTTTACAGGAAAATAACTAAAAATCATTACAACCTTTTCAAAATATCCCTTTATCCACATACGTAACCATTACTCAAACCCATGAACATGCATGCTACATTATGACAGTTCTATACTCATGAGTGGTTTCTCCTCGATCTACCAAGTTGTAAAAAGGTAATTTTTCCCATGTTCCATTAACCCTTTGGCACCGAGAACGAGGTCATATTTCAACCAAGCTGCGTGTAAGAAATTCAAATGTGCCATTAATCCTTTGGAACTGAGCACAATGAAATATTTCAACCTAGCCCCATATATTCAACATGAACACACACCACATATTCCCAGCGATCATGCCAAAACAAAACTTTCAATAAAAATACTTTTTATCAAAAATCCATTTTTGTTAAAACCATTTCAATGCCAAATCATTTCAATTACAAACCATTTAAATAAAACACTATTTTTTTTAAAATAATTTCTATTGAAAATATCTTTTTCATCAACAAATTATCTATTCTAAAAAATCCTAAATTTATAATCATTATTTTAAATTCATGAAACTACACCTCCTTTTGCACAACTATTCACCAAGATCAAACAATTTTACAAATAACCATAAATAATCACAAATCAATATTTTTCCATGAATTTCACAATAAATAAATCAATTTGAATCTAAGCCCGTTAATTCTTGAATGAGTAGTTGAGATAGAAGCATCCTTCCTCAATGGATTTGACGAAACATTGACCACCGATGAAGAACACATAAGAAAGTATGTCGATTCTCCAAGATCATCCTTATTTGTCTTCTCCTATCAAGACAATGACTCAAAATTCAATTATTTGGAATCCCAAAAAGTATATTTTCCCACTATATTATTATATCTGAGAAGGAATATAGATTACGGAAGTAGATCTAAAATGATCTAAGAAAACATGACAAATCTGGAAATAATGTTGACATACCTCATGAATAAGACTCAAAAAAACCATGGAAAGGCTCTAGGTTGGATCTAACTCATGTGGGGAGGGTTCTCCCACCATCTAGGGATAATATTATCAAAATAGGGTCGTTTTGAATCCAATATATATATATATATAGAAAAAACTGTAATCTCCTAGAAAATATGATCTAGATTTGACCTCAGTGCAAGGTTTGACCACACGGTTTTGGGCCAACAATGTATGGAATGTGCGACCTTTCATTAGGTCCAAACACTCCATATAAAACCCCCCAAATCTCTCATCCTTCACTTTTACCCTTTTTATGGAAAACAGTTTTCTGGAAACATCCCACATTATGGAAACACCCCACTTTATAGAAGCAACCCACTTTATTGAAACACCGCACTTTATGGAAACAATGCAATTTATTGAAACACAACACTTTATGGAAGCAACACATTTTATGGAAAAAACCATCATTATGGAAACACACCACAGTATGGAAACACTCTATTTTATAGAAACTCTTTATTATAGACACACCAATGAAATAAATGTGAGGAAATTGGTTATGTACCCGGAAATGAGGGTACTACATCTCCATGGATAAATTCCCAAGTCATTGATATGAACATTATAAGGTTGACGTTAACTCAATATCTATATATTGAGTTAAACATCCAAGACATCGGTGTTTCTTTTACAAGAATATGCATGAATTTGCACTGATTGATTGACACTGAATATTTAATATTATTGAATGTATTTATATCTTTCACACACAATTATGTCATTGATTTATCATTAATCAATGAATATGGTCTTTATAAGGGATCTCATATCAATTTACATTTCATTGAGACTTCTTTATTAGTAAGTGAAAATTCAAATTTATATGTAGTATATAATATCTTTTGAAATATTATACCATGAATCCCTTAATTCTCATGATATTATATAGTTTTTAATAATTATATTCCTCAATTATTTATATTCCAAAAAAAATTCATTTTGTTAGGAACTCTTTAACTAAAATATCATTTTCTATGTTTTTAAAGATTTATCCTTCAAAATTATTCTAATTAATGTCTATGTTTTTTAATTTTTTTATCAATTTATTTATATGGACATGAAAGATTTAAAATAAAAAATTATTTAAAAAGATTCAATGATGTAGAGGACACAATGATTTAAAAATCTCATTTCATCGACTTCATTTGATAAATAGTGCGGCTATTATATGTTTTCATGAAAAAGGGGATATTTTTATCAAATAATTTTACTGTTTATTTTCATGTATATATATATAATTCATTGTATTTTATTCTTGATTGTGGTTGATCTAATATAAAAAAATCTTTTATATTGTACTGAATGAGTTAGTTTTGACTGTGGATGTGCTATTTTTATACCATTCATGGTTTGTGGTTAATGTATTGATATTTCAGATGATAGTTTTAATATGAATGTATATATTATCTTTCACATTTAATATGGGGAATGCATTGGACAAATTAGGTGATGGGAAAGGCCTGCTATAGCCCCTAGAGGCATCAGCATGACTCATGAGACAAACTAGGGGCTTGACACAAGGCCTTGAAAAAATCTTATAGGTAGTCTTTGAAAGTGGCCTTCACTATGGGGTTATGATGTCTAGAATTATGCATTCTATCATTATTAAATTATCTCTATATATTACATGAGATTATTAGACTAGTAGAATTTCCAAGTGAATATGTAAATGACGTTATTTTATTTATCTATGCCATATTATACTAGAGTTTATGTTTAGAATGATTTTGTCTTAATCTTATACATTGACTTAAATGTTTATGCTTATTTATGATATTTTCTGCTATATTGTTATCCATAATGAACATTTGATCTCACCCCTTTCTTATGTTTTATCATTCCCAGGATACGAAGAATTATATTAGGATTAACCAACATGAATACCCTAAGGGATATGAGTGTGTTAAAAGAAGAAACAATATTATAGTTTTTTTTTATAATGTAGTGTAAAACATATGTACGTATCTAGTACATCCATGGCTACTAAACTAATCCTTATTTCATGAAATATCCCTTTTGATCATGAAAATGATATGTAATAATGCCCCAACTATGGGTAGCTATTGTCGGGGCATTATAGTTAGTATCAGATAATTGTTAGTACAATACCTGAAACTATATTAAAAAACACTGATTACAGAAGATTACACTAAGATAGACATTGAGAATTAATATATAATAACATCCTAGAAGTTAGGTAGTGTATATATTTTGATACTTTTACAGGAAATAAATCATTTTCTAGATATGAGTAGGTAGAGGTGGCTCTAGAACAGATGTGTCTTGGGGTAAATCCTAAAAACAATGATTTGATCTAGACTCGAATGAGAACTGTTGCACGAAAATGGGCCTTGTTGCACTCTTGGTTATGAACATATTAGGGTATATTCTTAGGATAATTCACATTTTCATTATAAATAGATTTGATGTATATTTATATATTATGAAAATAAATAACTGGGGTTAATCCTATGGTATTTTATATTAAAAATAAGGTTTCATGATATTCTATAAATTATTTTATTATTATTGTTACTCACACTATGATTTTTAGTGTTTTTAATGACTGGATTCCAAGGATGTTATAGTAACATTGAACATGATGTTCATGGTGGGAATGATGATGTAAATGAGTAAAAAAATGGAATTTTGATATTTGTAAAATATATCATGATTTTCCATAGTAGGTTTCCAAAAATATGATCAACAACACTAATATTAACCAACTCCCAAACTCAACAAAGAAGATAATGGCATAGAATTTTAAGAGCTCTAGCAGTGGAGACCATGGAGAAAAGAATACTCAATTTCCATAGTCTAGGAAATTTGGAAGGAGACATTTCTATATGGGACAATTAAATTATTTATGTGAGGAAAAGTAGTGCATAAATTAAATAATTGTGGGGTAAAAATGAATAATATTATGGAATAAAATAAAAAACATCCTAATAATTTATTTACAGTCATTTTCTGTATAGGTAGGGGACCAAAGCATTACATATGTCAATGCCCTATTCAATAGGATAACCACTAGGTAAATGAATAACATACATTTTAATAAATGGATGGTGAAATGTTTAAATTTATTAATTATATTTTTTATGGGATTACATTGGAATACATTTTTCTTGTATGTGTAACCCTATAGTTTTTTTTTGTGAAAATGACTTTTCTAATGAGCTTGTACATGGGAGTTTCAAACCCATGTATGGGGGAAAAACTTAGTACTCAGGGTGGGATTTTTGTGATTGTTTTTTTTTTGTATAGTTAAATATTATATAACCTTGACTTGAACACTTGTGGTGTGATGTGATTTTTTTTTGATAGTTGTTGAATTTTGACTCGTGGACTAAATGCATGATACATGAGACTGCATGCATCATTATAAGCGCTAATGGTGGTTGTAACATACATCATTCTAGTAAATCCTAGAAAAATGGGTTATGGGTAATTGGTTGAAGTTAAACTATTTTCCATATAGTGAGAATAAAAATATGACTCAAAATGAGATTAAATGGGTGTCTAATTAGAACCTTGATATGAAATGGATATGATTAATTACTATGTTTTTAATTAATTTATTTGATATAATGTGACTAATTAAGGGGAAATTATCTACCTTGTTAACCATGACCTAGGACATGGATGGTTAAGGTTAGTGATAAGGCCTCTGTGTGGAATGAAAAAGGTGAAATAATATTTTAAAATTTTTGTGTTAGTTTCTCCACATACATAAATTTTTTAAGGTTTCATTATTAGACCCAATACATGTGTTTTTCCTTGTAGAGACATTCCTCCCTAATGCTTGTAGAGGGATAGACTGGGGGGTATGGCCCAGAATAATCATCCAGACATGGAGCTTCAAGAACTATTGATTCAAGTTGAGGAATAAGGGAATCAATTTAGAAGGAACATTTGTCATTTTGAGCAATTCATGGAGTGGGAACCTGGGGGAGTTATAAAAGCATTTCTTTGTTGACAAGGGTGTTTCAGTTGTAGCACCTTACTAATCTTACTATATAAGGTGGACTCAAGGGAGGAAAATTTTGGATTGAATCCATAGAGACCATACTTGATCATTTGGAGACTCCATCTGAGAGGAGGGTCATGTTGGGTGATTATATGTTGTGAAGTTCAGTGAAGCACTTGTAAGAAATTCAGGCATGATCTGGAAAAATCGATCGGAAGTTATGGAAATAATTTCATGATAATTTATAGGAATTATTCTATCCTAAATAAAGGATGCTATAGAATTAATCAATATTTATACATATGACACAATGAAGCATTTCCATAATGGATTACAATGAATGTTTCTTATATTTATAGTTTTTTCTCCATATTTTCCGGAAGACGAGGATTCAATGAAAAAATGATTTCAATATGGACTTAAGTTTGAAATTATGACCTATGTGAATATCATTGGGCTGGATAAATTATCAAAAGTAGTTAATCAAGCTGTATATTTAGAGGGGAACCTGAAGGAGGATTCTAGTACTGGATAGGTAGCTGGATGAACACAGAGTGAGCCTTCCAAGAGTAGGAATCATAATCACAAGAATCATAGTTCAGAAAATGTAAATTATGATGTACAATCAGGAGTAACAGTTTCACCAGATCGTTCACATGTGTTTTCTCACCATTTTAGTAGGCAGCGACGCTACCATACACATTGACCTCATCCACCAGTAGAGTGCCAATTTTGTAGCTAGATGGGTCTCCTACAGAAGTTCTGTTGGAAGTAGGGAAGAGCTGGTGTTGACGGGGAATCTTCTCAGAGTCTGAGTGTGAGAAGAGGGTCTTCTACACCATATAGAACTGGAAACTGGAGTTCTTATAGAATATGCAGTAAAGGTAGCGGATGGGGTGCTTCTAGGTAGAGCACCCATATAAGTAGAGTGTTGAAACTCAAGGGAGTCAAACAAAACCATAGAGAAGAGGGGTTGAATAGTTATAGGTAGTGGAACCTACACATGTGGAGAGTGTGGTAGTTCCATCGACAATGAGATGTACTATTCAACTTGGTTATACTTTAGCTACATCCTTGTTTGATACTTGTGACTCTCATTATTTATATCTGCATATCTTGTTAATTGATTCAACTTGGTGGTGGATTTCATAAGTGGTGTAATGAATATCTATACACCACTAGGAACACGGTCTAAGGATATCTTTTTATAGAATGGATGTTCGATAGAGATTGTAGTTTATCATTACCAATGTGATATCTATGTCATTGATTTAATAGGCTTCAACCTAATTATGGGTATGGACTGGCTAGTCACATATCAAGCCCACGTAGTTTCTTACCGATGTATAGTGGCCATTACATCTACTCAGAGAGAGTAGTATGTTCACCTTGGAGAATGAGATATCCATTCAGACTGAGTTGGGCCATTTACTCTACAACTAGGCATGCTCATAACAAATGTTTATAGTATTTTTCTGGATGATGGGAGTGGTTGAAAAGATCTCCTTACACCAGTAGTATAATTGTTTCAAGATGTATTTATTGAAGTCTTTTTAGGGTTTCCTCTTGAGGGAGATGTGGAATTAACTATTGATCTTATGTAAGAGGGAATAAATGTTATCTATTACACCTTATATTATGGAGTTGACTGAGAATCAAGAGCTCCAAATGAAGTTGGTGGAGTTGTATGATAAAGGGATTATCAATCCATGCATGTCACCTTGGTTATCACTATTTATTTTGTAATGTAAGAAGATAGGAGTTTTCATTTTGGTATCGATTACTAGATGTTGAATAAAATTACCATGAAGAACTGATATCCTCTAATGCATATCGATGATCTATTTGACCAACTGAAGGGGTCGTATATGATCATAAATATTGATATGAGATACAAGTATCTTCAGGTGAGAGTTTGGACATTGGATATTCGAAGAACTACTTTCAGAAGCAGGTATGTCTCTGAGAAGTTTATAATAATGCCGTTTTGGCCGACTAATGTCCCATTAGTGTTTAGGGAATTGATTTAAAATACCATTTTTTTCATACGTAGATCTATGTGTGGGGAGTTTTCTGGACGACATCTTAGTGTACCCTAAGACTCTTGACGATCATTCCCAACATCTTGACATCGTCCTGGGTATGATGAGAGAGCAACGCCTATATTCCAAGATATCAAAATGTCAGTTTTGGATTAACAATGTATAATTTTTAGGGGCACGTCGTTTTGGATGTATTTTTGGTGGTGATCTAGAAAAAGTGCAGGAAGTGGCTTCTTGGGTCTAGCCCATGACTGCTTTTGATATCTAATGATTTTTGGGATTATCTGGATATTACAAGAGGTTCATCAAGGACATTCCTCAATTGAATTAATTGCTTAAAAGTATGGAAAAAAAATGTCTAATGTTTTTTTTGGAGATAATAATGTGATAATTATTTTTATGTCGTGAATAAGCGCTTGACATTGACACCAATTTTGAACTTAAATTAGTTGGGAATGGAGTACATGGTGTATTGTGATGTTTCTAGGGTAGGACTCAGAGTTGTGTCTATGCAAGGATATATAGTCATTACTTATGTGTCTCTATAATAGAGGCCACACGAATGGAATTTCCCAATGCAGAACAAGAGTTAGAAGATGTGGTTTATTCTCTTAAATGTTTTGTGGCACTATGATTTTTGTTATCTGTTTATAGTTATTATGGATCCAAATTTCATTATGTTTATCTTTTCATAGTGTGGCTTAAATCTTTGTAAGTGATGATGTGTTGGGTATAGGCAGTCCTATGATTTTGAACAAGAATATACACCCAGAAAGGGGAATAGGGTGGCTAATTCCATATGAAAAAAAACTTAGACTCAATTGGTAAGTGAATCAAATGTAGAGTGGAATATGATGACGTTGTTGGCAGAGATGCATGTGATAGTTCATAATTTTAGGAGAAAAAAACTCTATTTTCAATAGTAATAGAGTCTACACTCTTGGGATAGATTAGAGACTGAACATATGAGGATATTGAGTGTTTTTCCATAATTAAAAATTTTACAGTTGGGATACACCTTCAGATAGGATAATAAATGAGGATGAGATCATATATGTTAAAAATCGAGTTGTTTTTCCTATAACAATGCAAGATGAAATAATGAAAGAATTTCAGGCTTCAAAATGGGCAATACATCCTTGTGGGAAAATGCAATGTGACCTATGAGGATAGTTTTGGTGGCCATACATGAAAAAGGATATATTAGTGTTCATAACAATATATTTCACCTATCAATAGGTGAAGGTAGAGCATCAATGACTTGGACGCCTACTGTAGTTGTTACCGTTTCCAGAATGGACGTGGGATTACATGACTATGTATTTTGTGGAAAATTCCAAAGACTCATATGAATAATGATTCTATTTGGGTCATTGTGGATTGAGTAACAATGGTAGGACACTTATTTGCTATCAAATAAACATTTAAAGTAGAGCAGTCAGGAGTACTATACGTGAGAGAGATAGATTTGTGTTGTGGGTGCCATAAAGTATAGTTTTAGATCGTGATTCATTCTTTACTTCACGCATCTGGCAGGTCTTACAAAAGGCACTTGGTACACAAATTATATTATTTACATCCTTCCACCAATAGTTATTTGGGAATTTAAATCATAATATATAGGTGGTAGAGGATGTTTTTCAATCATGTGTGCAAGACTATGGTAGGTTTTGGGAGAAACATTTGTCTTTAGTGTAGTTCTTCGATAACTACAGTTTTCATGAAAAGATATAGATGTATCTATATAAGGAACATTATGGTAGACCATGGAGATCAATGATATGTTTGTTAGAGGTAGGTGAGTTAGAGCTGTTGGGACTGAATATCATTCAAGATGCATTACGGAAGGTATGGCTGATTCAAAACCATGTGGATATGGCTCTGAGTAGACAAATGTCATATGCAAATAAACAGATTTGGCCCCTAGTGTATACTATGGTATATCATGAATTCCTTTGAGTTTCTTCTATATTGGGTCACCAAAGGATACAAAGGCAGGGAATGTTATTTCCCATATTTGTAGGACCATTTGAGGTGTTGGAGAGAATCGGGCCAATGGCGTACCAATTAGCACTTCCTCAAAAATTTAGTAATATTCATGATTTTTTCCATGTTTCATAACTTCAATGGTATTATTCTACCCATCTCATTTGATTTATATGTAATATATTGACAATGATATTGATGCGTCCTTGAATAGAATTTGAAACGTGTGTTGGGTTGTAGTGAGAAAGTGTTATAGAGAAATATTTTATTGTTAGTTCATGTTATATGGGAACATGGGAATGTGAAGAAGAAATGAGTGCTTAATGATCCTATATTTTCTTCTTGGAATCTTAGAGAATTCGAGAGGGTATGTCAATGACGAGTTGTTATAAGGTGGAGATATTGTATGATCCCATATTCTTTTGAGAAATCTCGGTTGTGTTTTCTGTTAAATTTCATTATTTATTAAGATCCATTGGGATGGCGTATGATCTGCTGTATTAATGGGTGATTTTTCTATAAAATTCAGAAGGCATGGGATGTTTATGGTTTTTGAATGGTTTGACCAAACCATGCACAAGATAACCGTGTAGATAGTGGAACTCAGTTCAGTTGGCATGTGTATTTCATAACTGTGCACCATATAGCCTTGAATTCAGTGGAATGTTGCATGGTTGTTGCTTGTTTTTCTGAAATGTAAAACCTCTCAAGTGAAACCGTGTGTGTGGCCCAGTTAATCTGAAAATTATTTTTAAACCCACCTGAACATCCTAATATATGTTAATTTGACCTAGAATTTGGGTTGACAATTTCTAGGTTTTCCTAAAGCTTTCGGGAAGGATTCTAAGGCAATCCAAAAACTGTTCATCAAGATCAAAATCTTATAATGATGATCTTTTATCCTCCGGGTAAGAAGATTTCATCTCGACTCTTATTTCATTCATATACTTTCTAGATATTTTCATTTAATATCTCCCTTGTTTTCTTGAATCCATACAAATGAGCTGAGATCTAGATCTAGTTTTATGGATCTAGATCTATATTTTTATGATCTTGATGAATTTGATCTTAATTTAGTATTTATGGATTTATATTTGGAGCTTCATCGATAATGTTGTGCCGCTCGGATTTTGGGGAATTTTTCTGGGCTAACATCCTCCAATAAACTGAGGTAGGTGGTCTAAATCAAACAACCATAGTCCAAATTTATGATATGTGAATGTGATTTTATGATTTTCTAGATTCCCTTGAAAAATGATTTCCTAAATTTGATAATTATGAAAGTGTAATTGAAATGTGTTTTCCAAGAGGGATAATTGGTATATGAATCATGAAACAAATAAACATGGGTTTCCCAAATTGATTTTTGTTTTGTAGATTCATTATAGGATGAGATATTTTATTCAGATAGAATTGATTATGTTAAGAAAATTAATTACTAAAATTAGTTATTGAATTATGTTCGGATATGTAAGATAATTAAATGTGGGGATTAAATATTTTCCATGATGCTCAATAAAGATAATTAATTGAGATAACTAATTATGTTCCATGATTTGATAAAATATAATTAATAATGAGAATTAATTATGATATGTTGGGGTTTGATATGGATAATTAATTATGGAGAATTAATTATGAAATTAGAATGGTATCAATTATTTAATTAATATATGAATAAATTTATTAGTTATTTGCTAAGGTAATTGATGAATTAATTAATGGATTTTAAAATTTAAAACAAATTGTTGGATTAGAAAATAAATAATGTTGAAAATTAACTTGACTTTAGTAATGATTAAATTATTGCGATTTTGTGGTGTTAGACATGGTGTTCTAGACCGATTAGAAGTTCGGACATGGACATGGAGTTCCATCCAAATTGATATCAATGTTTTAGATAATGGGGTTCTAGCCATGATGACATTGACTAAATGTGAAAAAGGATTTCTAGGAATGAAGACCTATATAGAATGAGAAGACGAGTGATATACAAGACTTCATACACTCAAAAATATTGTTGGTTCTAGGTATGCCGACCTATACCAAATGATTAATAAAAATAATGATGATTCAACTATGATTTGGGGAGATATTCATGATGAGATACACTAAAAGATTTAGGATATTGAATTATTATTCAAATCTGGAAGAATAATTGAATGTGGACCTAATGTGATAAATAATGATCAAATGAGCATTTGTTTTCTATTTAAATTACAAATATTATTTTTTTCTCCATAAATATCTCTGCACTATGTTTTTATGGGATTGTTTTAGACACCATTGGGGGTGGTAAACAAGGTTTTACTCACACCCTATTTAGGCCGCCTGATCGGCACCCATGTAGAATAAGTTATTAAAGGGCATGATATGGGAAATGCCTTGGGATAGGTTGTAGTTTATAATTGGACCATTGGAGTGGGAATGGTACATCGTTCCAAACCCATTTTGTAGTCATTGTGTATTTATAATTACTTTCATTATAGACACTTGACATTTTCATTTTCGTAACATGCTTTACATTTAAGTTGAGTATTGTATTTTCATGTTTTTCTTATCATATATAATAGATGTTTTATGGTTATTAATATGTTTCTATAAATTGTTATTGTGGTAATTTTTCTATTGGTGTTTTATTCTGAAAAAAGAGGGTATAATCTCCCCATGACTGACAGACCAGACCCTCACTTCTAGTCAGCACCCTCTGGCATACAAGGATTCATGTTTAAGTGCATGTTGCCAACAAGATCAAGGGACTATTTAGTGGCACTCGGGTAGGGACGCGACACATTCCCCCTAATATACTAACATTTATTTGTGTGATAACATTGTTTAGATAAACTATCTTTTAAACAATGTGGATTCACAACCTAGTCTTGTTATAGATGACAAAAATTGACTACATACCAGACATTTGATCAGGATTCACAACCCAAAATATCGTTTTAGGTTGAATAACCATAGATGGGAATTCATTTCATTAGAGGGGAAAATAAAAAACCAGTCATGAAGAAACATAAATAGAAGAATATATAATACACAAATAAAAAATACAATGAAATTTTTGGTTGATAAGAATATCGATGATATCAATGCTCTATGATCATTGAGATCATGGATGTGACAAAATTAAAATTTGATTTCCTTCTATGATCACATCCAATATACTAATGATTCAAAACATAATGAGTGAATTTTATCAACAAGAATGTGAAATATGTATGAAATGTTTTTATATCGAATGATCTACACTGGTATATGTTTTTTCTTTTAATATATATATCATATCACTAAATGTATGATCCTCCAAGAGAGTTCCATGTCCAATATGTACATGACACATGATATTATATATCAATATAAAAATATGACCATTACCATTTTTGTTAAAGATACACTGAAAAGCATAAAAACCACCATCTTGATATCTAATCATTAAATATTAATATTAATCATTTTTTATATTTAATAAATAAAATGTCAAAAAATTAAAATTTAATATGTAATTTAAAAAAAGAAATCTTATAGATTATACATATGGAAATGTTGTTTGACCAATACTGGAATGAAATTCAATCTTCATAAATAAATTATTATAAAATATTATTTCCTGTTTTTTTAGAATACAATACAAATGAATTTCCAAATAATATAATACAATTTACTAAAATGATATAATTTTAATAACATCAATTCAATTAAAAAAAATTAGACTTTTTAGACATACATTGGATTAAAATGTATGGATGTGACTCATTACCGATCGATGAAAATGGATTGTGGTGACTCATGATTCATCACTGAAAAAATAGAGAACATGCACATGACCTACCACTAAATCATAATGAATTATAATGTTTTAATTTCATTAAAAATGTGTAAACCCAAAAATATTATTCATATATGTCAATAAACCAAAGGGTTGAAAAGATAAAATGAATATTTTTCTACCATTGTAAGTACAATAGTGAATCATGACTATCCATTTTGTACTTCCAGTTTTAAAAAAGGCCAATAATTGGAAATTTCAAATGGTGATAATTGAAAACTATATTCATATAATAGGAAGAACATATGGAATGTGATGAAAAAAATGTGAACATATTAATAGAAAAATAAAATATTAAATTAACTATGGATGAAAAAAATCACCAAAAAAATATATAAATAATTAAAGTAATTTTATACAAAGAAAAAGAAATTTAAAACATAAAAAAATATATTGAAAATATAAGAATACAAATTAAAATAATTGTACAGCTATATAAGAAAAACAAATAAGTTTAAGACCTTATTGAGGATTTATTATCCTTTTACAAAGGATCTTAATAATTGAAAAGGTAATCATACAATGAAGAATAAAATCCCCATTGTATATAAAACTATGAGTTTTAATTACTATGCATTGTAATTTGTTCTTGCCTCCTTACTCATCATTGGGTTAAAACATTGACTCATGACTCACTATTGTATAATAGTGCCGAATGAATCGCCATTTTTTTATGCTAGTTTGTGACACAACACTGGTATCCACTAAATACAGATTGAGTACCTAACCAAGAAATAATATTTGATCTAGTGAAGCATCCCAATGATGAAATAATATTTAAAAATTATAGAATATATAAATTATTTTGAAAAATATACGTGAGGAAAAAGATGTAAGCTTGAATACAAATATGTAGACGCATTTTTTAATTTCTTAATTATCATCGGCATACTAGAAAATGTGATCACCTCTTTAGAGTAAAAAAAGGTAAATGGAAGCCAATAGTTGGACAACCAGGGAAGATGATATAAATTTATAAGAAGAAGTATATAATGAAAATTATGGAATTTAGTTTAAAAATATTACTTGTATAAGAAGAGATATTATACTAATCACATTTAAGGGATTTAATAGCTACGATTATATCTGATATTTTTAACACTGTTGAATAGTGAATTTTATTCACCCTTCCACAGAGAAATTGAGACGTAATGGGTAAATATTATATCAATAATGATACCATTATTCCATGATCGAGACACCCACTATATAACAACACTAGTTCAAAAATCACACTCTCTATAATTTAGCCAAGTGGGTGATGTAGCCCAACCTATTCACTAATGGTAATGCATTGTGGGGATTATAAACGGTTCTATATTAATTTTCCTTCCACTATTCAATCCAGGTTCCAACCTCCATGTCAGGTCCCAATTGATGTTGTTCACATGAGGTTTACCCGGTTGGTCTGGTATGTGGTTGAGGGCTACCCATGTGCATCCCCAATGATTGAAAAATTATCATATGAAAATAATATAACATATTTTAAACAATAAACTTTATAAAAAATTGAAATTAAGTTGTTTTAATTAGTCAAAACATTTTATAATTTAATATACATGATAATTAAAAAAATATAAAAATGAAGTTTAATTTATCAAAAAAAATATATAATATATGAAACCACTTTAAGATACAAACAAAAATCACGTTTTTGTAAACTATGAAACAATAAATGTATTAAATTTTATATATGACTTTACCCATTTATGAAATTTCTCAACAATTTTATTAAACTTTTTTATATAAAAGAGTTTCCCAATAAGAAAAGAATCTAAATTAAATGGTACAATGTATATATTTATCATTCAATTAAAAAAGATTGTTTCATAATATAAATAATCAATAATTCTGATAAATTTATTGTTTAAAAATACAATTTTAAATTGTGTGAAATAATTATTATTCAATAATATTGTAAATATAATATAAAAGTTTAGATATTTTAATGTAAAAATAATTTATGAGACATTGACATACTAAAAAAGATTTTTTTTCTTCTAGGATTACCATTTTGTTTTTCATCAATTCAAATTTAATAGAATATAATGTTTTTATGAAGATTTCAACTAGCTATTTCGTAGTTGGAAAGAATATAAATCATATATCACTTTTATTTTAATGATCACTTATGAAATCAAATAAAACATTTATGTGTTTAGTTCTAGAGAATTGAATATGATTTTTGTAAATTGATATATAATTTTAGTTATCACACTAAATAAGAAATTTATGAAAATTAATATTAAAATCATAAAAGGTTTGTTTTCTCAAAATATGTTATGACCAAAATCATGAACTTTCAACATATTCATCTGAATTTGCTTATAGTGAAAATGAAATTTAATTCACAGTGCTCTAATAAATTATAAATTTTTCAAAAAAGTGACACATACTTATATTGATTTTGAGGTCATTTTTACAATCACCAAATTCAATATCATAGTAAGATAGAGAATCAATATAGTTCTCATTAGAATATTGTAGTAAAGTATCAATAGTACACCTGAAATCTATAATTACTCTTCTAAAATTTTAATGGTTACTTTATATGTTGTCTTAATGAAACATATCACATATGAAAATAAAGAGCATAAATTTGGGTGTACAACTTGTATGATACTATAGGCAAGCTATAATTTCATTTTACATTTTAGTATAAACTTACATTACAAATTTAACTAATTAATCTTTTTAATTAGATCTCATATATGATATCTTAGTTCTAATATAATCAATTCCAAATCATGTTACAATTCTTTTTGGATAATTTCCATTATCTAAGGAAATACTTTTTTTAAATGATTAAATTGACAATTGAGGAAAAAAAAATTAAGTTCACCTATCAAGATCTTATCTATTTCAATATTCATTATAATAGATAAATGAATAAACATATAATCATTTTTTATCCATATATTATATCTTCAATATATTTATTAATAATTAGTATGTCACTTGAAAATAATTTTTTAAAACATGATCCATGGGCCTATCATTCATAGACAGTCTCTCAAATAAAAACACCGAAAAAAGAACTATTCTACATCTATGGAAATATTTTCTTATTTTGATAAATAATAACGACAAATTGGTTTTTAATTTGTTCCATCCTTGTAACTAGATGAAAAGGGTATTCAATGTCAACTCCCTATTCTTTTTAAAACACTGTGCTATTTTATTTATTTATTTTCAACTAATTTTCATGTTTTTTCAAGTTTATAAACAAAAATAAACTTAGTTCCTATAACATCATAATCTTTTGGAGATGTAACTAAATCCAAAACAAATTATTCCTATTAAATTTATTTAACTCATCATAAATAGTATTAATCCAATTAGAACCAATTAATACATTTTCAGAAATGATAATAAATAAATCGCAAACTAATTCCAAATTAGAAAAGTAATGTATGAAATATTTTTTCATTGAATTTCATATTCGACATTATAAATTTATTTTTTAATATATTGATGTTAATGGGTTAGACAATCCTTTTCATGAGTTTTTTTTTGAAATATTCTCACCCTAGAATAATGAATTATAATTATAATATTTATAGTATAAACCCAAAAAACATCTATAAACTCATTGATTCAATTGAAGGACACATAATACTGTATATTAGAATTTTTTCCATTGTTTATAATATAAACATATTCTTCAACATATAATCTTTTCATAATTAAAATCCTTAATAATTATAGATTTTTAATATCGTAAAAATATATATTCATATGATATATAGTCAAACTGTTTGAAATTAAATATCATGTATATGATAAACACATTATAGCTAAAGACCCTGAAATAACCAATTTTAGGTTTAAAATTATATAAATTATCATAAAGGGTAATTTTTAAGAAATATATAATTTAAAAATTATTTAATAAATGTAATGATATATTTATACCATATTCCCAAAAATATATAGGTACACTAAATTACATTAGAAATGTCCTTTCAATTTCATGATTAGATATATTTTTTCATTCAACCATGCAATTCATTTGTGGTTTTATAGGGTAATAAATGAATGTTTATAACCATTTGATTTAGATAACATATTAGACTATAAATTCAAAAAATCACCACCATTATCCCTTATAATATATATTATTGATTTTTTCATGAACAATTTAATATTAATTCAGAATGCACAATATTTAGAAAGGATCTATTTAATGGGATGTCAAAGAAATTATTAAGAATATACTATAATTATATATATTTTCAAATAAATATCTTTTACCATAAGGACTAGCATGTTTCACAGGATAAAAAAACTCAAGATAAAAAATATATATAAATAATTGAGAAAAAACATCCATTTTATATTTAAATGAAACATTTTTCAATATTTTATTCAAGAATCACTGATAAAGAGCATACTTAGATATAACATTGGAAGTTACATAACCAATTCATGTTTTATCATTTCATGAAGTAATATGAAAATTTCATTCCCAATCCTCATATAACAAATAGTTCAAAATTCTTCTTAAATATTCAAATTAATAACATTCTGTTTGATTATAACTTTTGATTCAATAGTATATACATTTTATTTTCTATATTAACAAAAAAAATAAATTTATTTTTTAAAAATAATTGTTAAAAAATTTTAAATATGAATGTTAATGCATCATTACATTACTTTGATATACATTTAAAATTATTTTCTAAACCATCAAAGATTAATAATATTGAAATTATAACTCTTTTACAAAAACCATATTCAAAAATACCTTTAATATGACCATTAGAGTTGCCTTGAAATGTGAAAAATGACCATAAATGAGTTATATGATATAATCTATGAATGATATTATATAATATTCATAGAGTAACAATTTCCATTTTCAATTTACTCATGGATAATTCAATTCCGTATTTCCTGAAATTAAATTATCAACCATACTTTTTTGGTACCCATGAAAACATGGGTAAACAGGATTATGAATAAAAAAAATTGGAACCCAAATATTTTTAATTTATTTAATAATGTTATTATTGGTAATTATATAATTATATATAATATTTATATTATAACAAAGGGAAAATATAAATCATAATTAACACTCATTGGACTAATTACCTTTTATTATTCATTTAATACATGTTATAATTTAAATTATTCATGTTGATCAATTAACAATAGTAGTGTTATTAAAATATAGAAACACACTATTGTATCCCAAACAATTCCTAATAGTGTCTTTCTTCATTAATGGAATCCTATTATCATTTAGTTTTTACCTTTTAAAAAATTAAAACATTTATCAACAACATTATCCACATAATTTTTCAATACCACCTTATCCTTTGGAACATTTTATAAATATATAATGGTCTTTTAATTGGATCCAAATGCCCAATTTGTTTATTTATTATATTCTTCATTAATTTTAAATATTCATTATATACATTATTTAGATCATAAAAATCATTAGAAAAAATCATATATTGAACTACATTATTTTCATCTATAAATGTTTTTAAAAGTTCAATTTCAACTTATTCTTTTATCAACTCTAAATTATTATCCAGTTTGGATTTATCCTTTTTGGATATTCAGATTTTAATATTATTAAATTACCATTAAATTTTCTCAATTTGATTAATCACATTCATATTGTTAATTTTAATGTCAGTATAGTATTCAATTATTTGGGCCCCATAATTATATAATTCTTTAATTTATTTAATAAACTTCTTATCATTATAATTTTCAGAATATAATATTAACATGATTCAGGTGAAACATAAATTTCATTTCCAGATAACGAATTATTATCAGTTTTTTTATTTTTCTAACTATTTAAAGATACAATTACTCCAATGAATTGTAAAACCCAAAAAGTAAATATTCCATATATTTTTCTGACTTTCATAATCATCATATAAGTTAGAACTATATAAATAGTCCCAAGCTCCAAATAAAGATGGTTTCTCCATTCGTATTTTATAAAGGAAATTATTTGGATATAAGATTTTGAGAAAATCATCCCTTATATGACCTTTTTCCTTAACATATAAGAAAAAAATTAAGAAACATCATTATTTTTAGTATTATTATATGTATTATGATCATTTCTGAATATTCCTTTGAGATATTTATTTCCATATTTGTTCCCATAAAATAGTAAAATTAGTTACTGAAGTGAGCCAATTCTTTATCACATTCTTGGAACTCAGATTTGGAGGAATTATAGGTATGAAAAATAGTGGATAAAAAATAATAACATTTCATTTATTAGACTCCTGATCAGAAATATTCTTTAATTATATCATATACTACAGTATATATCTGTTCAGTTCATATAATGTTTATTCTTTTTAAATTTACACTCTCATTGATGACCACCTTATATTCAAGAAATATTTTAGATGACCTCTTAATCCTCTATAATATCTAGATGTGTTGTCTAAGACATCTCCATGATCACTCATAACATCGGCTATATATGTAAATCGATGGAACATCTAGTGAATGGATTCATTATCTACTTTCATGAGGTCTTGGAATTATATTATTATCATTAATAGAATGGTTCTCTTAATATTTTTAGTACCATAATAATTACATTGAATTATCCTTCATATATAATAGGTCATCATTCATATTAATACATTGATAAAGACACATATATATAAATCATAGGACCCAATATTATTTACTTTATAATATAGAATATTTTTAACTTTTTCATTACATACTATTTTATCCAGATAAATTTTAGTAAGATCGTATGACCGTTCCAATATTTCTAGTGATCCAATATTAGTTTTCTTAGGTAGGTTATGATTTATTCATTATAGTAGTCATAGTAACTCGAATAAAATATTTGTGGTGTTTATGGAATCCATCCATCACTAGAATTGACACATACCATCCTAAATGTAAAAATTATTTTTTTTAATAGACTATTATGTCTATGATAGAGGGTTATCACAATATTAAAAAAATCATAAATAATATTGACCTATCAGAGATAATGTTTATAGAACAAATGGTTGATATCATAACCTTATATTTATTTACATTCAATCGATACTAATTTTTTTCCATCATATTAAAAAACAAAAAGACTAACAAAATAGTTATTTGGATATAATACCAATTATTGAATAATTATTTGAAAAAATGATGACAAGGGGGATAATAGTCATATTAAAAAATAATGAAACAAATAATCCGAGGATGAAATATTAATCTATAGTGAGTACAATGTTTTTGGGGTTATTTGTAGTGGAAATTAATTTAATGAACAAAAATATTTATAGTTTTTAATTCCATGTTGAACCTATTCCACAAGTCAATAGTAACCCGTATAAATATATGTCAGTATAGTAAAGGGCATACTGAGTTAATTATGGTAAATAATTTGACATTGTAAAAAACGATCATATGAAGTTTTGTTGTATGATTTTATTTCTACAATTATAAAATTATAATATCAATTGGAAATATTTTTTTAAAATTTATCTTCATTATGATATTTACAATATATTAAACAATAGAAATACTATAGGGTTCCCACTCTTCTAATATATAAAATAGAACCACATTTCCTCTCTTCGCCAAACATTATTATGATTCATGCTTCAAGAATTTTATCACAAACATCTATAAACATATATATACATTTCAGCAATTTTAAAGATCATTTAATAGAGTTAAAAAAGGATTCAAATATACCATTTTAGATTATTTCCTTTGGAAACAAAGAAACATAAACTCTGGTTCATGAGTGAGCTGCATTATCCCCCAGAAGGTTATTTATTACTATAACCATTATTAAACACTTCATATATTATAATTAACATTATCAATTATGGGATAGAAACATAATAAAGGGTGATCTCATATTATTATTAATGGTAAAAAAAGTGATATGTTTGAATAGTCATGATAATAAGTCTATGACAACCTGATCATGAAATTATAATATCATACACTGTATATTAGAGATCTTAGTTAAGAGTCATGTAAAAAATAATATAAGTTCATAAGAGACGAATCATAAGGGCTAAAAGAGAGAAATCCCAAAAATCATCACATAGGAACAATAGATGGATGTTTGGAATAATAATACGCATTTAAAAATTTATCCCATAATATTTAGGGCTTAATTACAGTGTGTTCAAACTGGAATAGTTTCACTCACAAAACTCTCTTGGTAGTAATGGTTCTCTCCCATGACCATATAATTTTTCAAGCATCACACCTGATACCATGTTAAATGACTTTGTCCTCTACTAAACCGAGTTCACCGCCCTTTCTAGTGATCTTTATATCATGATAAATAAATCATTACCTAACGAATTGGATTGATATATTTTCCCCACCCATCATATAATTAGATTATACATTCATGTGAACAAATATAAAAAAATCATATCATAATCAAATATGTATAATGTGTATCATATTATTTTAATTATATCACAATCTGGGGAAAATAGAAATGGTTAATAATCATTTCATCACTAAATAACCAAATAAATATAGATGGTCTCAAATGTGTATAACCTGAGAAAGATAAAAATGATTCACAAACATTATTCCATAAAAATATACAAATTCAAAAATTGTATATGAATTGTAACCTAAGATAATATAACCATAAATAAATGACTAACACCAACAGATGTCATCTATGATGGAAAATAATTTTTAATTAAATTTTAAAAACTTTTTCTGAGTTAAATATACTTTGTTATTTGAAAAAATTATTTTTAAATGCAATAGAATTTTTGAAAATGATATTCATTGAAAATATAGTCGAAACATATAATTAGGTTTTAAAAACACAAATGGAATTAAAATAATTTTATTTTTTAAATGATCTCAACATATCATTAAAAATATGTTAAAACAATTTTGAGAACATGGTTTCAAAATAAAACATGTTTCCATCGAAATAGTGAAAAAGGTCAGATTTTTTTTTAAACAAAAAAATATTTAAATTTATTAGCAAATATTTTAAAATATATTCCAATACATGAAAATTTCCTAAAAATTAGATTTAATTATAATTCATGATTGTTATTAAGTTATGTATGGTAAAATATCATAAATCCAGCATAATAATAAACCATCCTAATAAACTATGTGATTGTATCCATAAACAATTAAAACATTTATACCATTGAATCAAAGTTCCAATGAAAAAATAATATTAAATTAATTTTTATATTTCATTAAAATAACAATAGTCATTATATAACATGTCATATAGAATAATATACATCTCATAAAATATTTTAAATTCATAACAAAACACTTATCTCAAATAAGGTTGAATTAGAAAAAATCACCTTTCAGATTTGGTAATGTTTGTACTGTAAAAACCCATGAAATAAATATCATAAAATATATATGTAAATTCTCAAAAATTTAGAGATCATAATAATAAAATAAATTCATGGGATATATATATACTGAATGTAATGACATAATATTTTATCCATGAATTTTCTCCCTTTTATAGTAATTTTAAAATTATATAAAATAATATTCGGAATCATAGTGTCACGTCATACTTAATTGGACTACCATATGATCATTTGACCTTATTTTGTTTGAATTTTAATGATATGACATTCACAGTTGCGATTAGTACGATATTTGGATTCTGACACGACAAACATAATTTTTGGTGAATAGCAAACTACCATTATAAGTTGTATCATACCTTAATGAATAGTAACCAACCCTTTTAAATACTAACACATCCCTTACATATAGCAAGTCATACAAAATAATAGTATCCACACACATGAATGTATAAATAAATTTTTGGCATCTTATAAGAGACAATTTGAATATAGTAAAGGTTTTGGTATTTATTATATGTCATAAATAATTAATTATAATTATTTAATTATATTAAAAGAAAATATTTTTCCTAAAATGTTTTCATAAATTAAAAAATTTGTTTCTTATATTTTTATGATTATTTTATAATAATCTCTTTAATTTTTAAAGCATTATAAAATCAATTTTAATTTTATAATCTATCTTTTTCAAGTAAGTTACAGATTTGATTAAAAATAAAAAATTTCATATTTCTGGAATTATTTTTGAAAAAATCGTGTTTATTTTTTTCTTCTACACATCTAAAAATATTTGTGTTTAATTTTTGTGATAAATCTGACAAAAATTAATTTTTGGTTAATAGTAAAATTCACTAATTTTCAAAATATGCTAAATAAATGAATTTCTACATCATGATTGAATCTTGGATAACATTAATGTCCATATGTTGGAACTCATGTTAACATATTACTATTCATGGTCATATAAATCCTTATTATTTAATGTTTTATGGAGAAATAATAATTTAATGAATACTATATTAAGATAACCCTTCTCCCCCTCCACTATAAATACCACCCCTCACAACCTCATTTATTAACACATATCAAGCCTTGTAAAAACTCCAAATTTGTCTCCAATATCTCCCATTTACATTCACAATGACTATAATCCCTTGGTATCCAAAAAAATCTAAAACCACTCCCCTATATAAGCTCTCAAAGAAGATATATTGTATAGGTAATTTCTCTCTAAGATTCATTCAAATTCTATTCAAATTTTATTTATTTTTTCTCTTATATTAATGATATCCTATAAAGATGTCATGATATTATAGGATTAATCATATAATAGTATTATATAATGTTAATTTAATATTTTTCATTTACTCCTCCCTTAATAACATTTTTTATAATAATGAAATTGTTTCCTGTGATGTTTTAATTTACCTACATCATGGGGGATGCACATCCATTTTACTTCAAATCCATCAAGGATATCAATAAAACCAATAAATGGTTGAAAAAATGTTTAAATAATAATTTTGTAATCCATTATATGTTATGGAAAAAAATAATACATAATATTGAATGATAAAATAAGACAAGTTTGTTGTGATCCAAAACCACAAAAATTACCCTAAAACGACCATCATAAATTTTATCTAATCATTCAGCCACTTGGTATAATAGATAATTCCCTAAATTATCATCTAAACACTAATATTATCATTAATTACTTGTAACCTCTGTTATACATGTTTAACAATGTTCTACACAAGCATCCATTCATGAAAACAAGTGACCAAACCATAATAATTATGAAAATTAACACTCTAGAATAATTATGTTTTACATTATAACTTAACCAATGGACAATAAAAAACGTAATAAAACCATAATGGATAAATTAATTTATTATTTGATATTGTAAATTTATGAATATAATATCATTATATAAAACATTAATGTGAAGAAATCCTTCAGAACAAAGGTGAGGGGAAATTTTCAAACCCAACACTCTTTATTTGGGGTTTTCATCATCAACACATTTTTCAATATATATATGACATAAAAATCATGTATTCAACATTATATTACCTTTTATGGTATAAATGTGTTCTATAATTAATTTTATGATGAAATTAATTTTTTCCAACTGAACTCATATTTCAAATAAACAAACATTTTTTACAACTCAAAGATTGTTTCACTCTTCACTCAAGTTTATTGGTTCTATGTCAATAATGACATCCCTTATTTATTATGGATACTAAATGTTTATGAAATTATGAATTATTAAATTAAAATCATTTATTTACATTTGTTATTTTATGTTCATGTTTGACATATTTTCTATGTGGCATGCATGATAATATATAAGTCTTGATGTGACGGGTACACCTGGATTATATAGCACTATATGAATGTTAGATAGTGATGGGTTCACCCAGTAGTATACAAGGCTCTAATTCATTGTGTAATGGTATTATTCTAATTTTCAATGTGGAAAGATGTGTTAACATCATTCATGATTTGTTCACAACTATATGTGGTAGTTAACCACAATGATATGATGTTTAATTTTTATGCATTTCCATATTCCATGATATTATATTAATGATGTTATGATTATAATGAACATATGATACATTGTTTCACAATATTATATTTCCTATCACTGGGATTTTATATCAAGCATTTTTTATGTATACCCTCAGGTGAATACATATATTATGGAGTACACAAGGGATAACATGAATCTAGAGAAGAAGGAACTAAAACATTATTATGCATTAAAATGTAAATGAAATGTTTGGTCCTAGTTTTCCCATGATACTAAACCATTTTATCCCCATTGTATAATTTTTTTATGTTTTAAATCATTAAAATGATGTAAATTTAATAAATGAAATGCAGGGTTCTATAGTTCATATCAGAAGAATGTTTTAGTTAATTTTGGAATTTAAATTAGTGAACCCTAGAGAAAACCTCGAGTATGAGACTAAGTACAAATATGCACAAAAAAAGATTTTTTAAACCGAGGGTTCCGATATGATATGATTTTAGTGTGATTTTCACAAATGAATATGTTATTTATACATGAATCATTGAGTTATGTTTTGTTCTATGCTTTTTTATTTTAGAAAATACGGGGAACCTAGAAAAACAAGGCAAACAATCTTTGTGAGGGACAATGTGTCGATTTAAAAAATATCATCTCCAATGTTTTGAGAGGTGGATTTGAAAATTTTATGATGATTTATAAGAATAATTCATAGGATATTAACATTAAACTGAATAATGTAAAAGATCCACCTTATCCCGAGAGGTAGAAACTGGATATGAGGTGCATTATGCGGCAATGGTCACCAATGTTTATTAGATCTTCTAATCCACTGGTTGACTAATAGTGGGTCATCTTGAGGAATGTTATATTTATCTTTCATATCTATTATGGGATATATAATGTGATTTGGGAAATTTATTATCTAGAAAAAAATGCCCATCATTTGATGGGGTTGATTATGAACATTATGTGAGGGGGAAAATTGAAGAGATGGAATGGGATGATTTTAAGATCAGGTTTCTAAACAAGTATTTACCAAGAAATAATCATTTAAAAAAGGAATGATAATTCATAGAGCTAATGAAAAATGATGGAGAATCTTTCATGGTCGGCTAAGAAAATTTCACAAGGAATTCAATGTACGCTTTACGTTTTGTTATCATGAATAATATAAAAATTTATAGATCCATTGGTGGGTAAAACCAAACCTTCAAATGGATCTGGAAATTATAGACATTGAGAGTTATGAAGAATTTTTTTTTGTTATTTTATTTTAGATAGGGAGTTTGTAAAATGGTCCAATGGATATGGTGATAATAAATGAAAAGCAGAGTTTCCATCTAAAGGATGTAAGGATATTAAGGGAGGATAATTAAATAACCCACATGTAAAAAATGTGTGAATAATAATCATGGTAATTGCCTCAATGTGATATCGGAATGATTCAAAGGTAGTAGAAATAGAAACCAATATCTTAAATGTCAATAATACATTAGATGATAAGAGAATGTGGTGAAATATTGGAAAGGACCAACCATAGTCCAATTCAACAACTGTTGGGGGAAAGGCATTATGCAAGCCAATTCACTATATCACTATCCCTCGAGGGTAATAAGTGTTAGAGTCCACCATATCCAAAGTAACAAGGGATGGTTTATGAAATAATTACTGTATAATTTGATCAAGAAATTAATTTCATACAATGTACACTTCCTATTAAATCAAAAATGGGAAAACACTTACTTGATTGTGGTTCTAGAAATTACATTATATCTTGAATATTTTATAGAACTATGGAATTAAAACCCTGAATCATTGAAGTGTATATATCATTAAAAACACATATTAGTGAAATCATTGCAACCAAAGTGATGGAGTAATATCATGTTGGTGTATGCGGGAAGATTATTCCAGCAAATCTCATGATGCTTCCCTTGGCGGAATTCGTCGATATAATTGGAATGGATTGTATATTGTTATACATAGATCATTTGAACTATTGGGAAACAGAAATATCTTTTCATATTTTGAACCATCCCATACTCTTAAAATTTATTAAAAATCATTAATCTCATTTGGAAATTCCTTCAATGGTTTTGGATATGATTCCCTGTGAAGAGGCATAACTCGCACAAATGGTTGACTTAATGGAAAGTGTAATTCTTTTGGAAATTCACATTGTGAGGGAATAAAACTATGTATTTACTGAAGAGTTAAATGGAATTCCCCTTGATCGTGAGGTAGAGTTCTCCATGTAACTCATACCCTAAGTGACTCCTATTTCTATTTTTACCTATAAGATGGCTCCTATAAAACTAGTGGAAGTAATGTAGTGACTCCAATAGAATTTGTGAAATGGTTTCGCAAGCCATAGTGAACTACCTTAGTGTGATATAGTTATCTTTGTGATGATATTGGATTAATCAATGTGGTTATATATCTATTATTGGGAACACAATAATATCACAATAAATAACAAGTATCCTCTCCGATTTATTGACGACTAGATCGATCAATAATGAAGATCCCAATTTGTCTGAAAGGTGGATCTTTGTTATGGATATCATCAGCTAAAGGTGAAAAAATGGTGTTAAGAATACTATATTCTATACAATTTATGCTCTTGATGAGTTTCTGTTGATGTGCTTTAGACATACTAATTCCCCAAAAATCATCATGAATTTGATGAATAATGTTTTTATAAATTACATTGAAATTTTTTAGTAGTATTTATCAATGATATTATTATCTAATAAAATAAAAAGCAGTAACATGAAGAAAAAACTATGAATTCTGTTGGAAACATTTATAAAGTATAAGTTGTGTGCTAGGTTTAGAATGTCTGGCATTTGGATGAATAATGTCTTGTTTTTGGGAGATGTGATCAATAGTGAATGAATTTATGTGAAACATTAAAATACAATGGAAATTGATGAATGAACAAGACTCTTTAGTTTCATTAATATATTTAGTTTTGTGGATTTCATGGGTACTACAAATTTTTTCTGTGCAATATCCCATGATAGTCATTCCTGCTAACTTTTTAGCAAATAATTGTGTAAATTATCCCAAGAAAACAAATTTTGATAAATTTCAAGGAGCTAAAGATAAGGCTGATCATTGCACGAGTACTCACATTATAGAAGATTTGAGAAAGGATTGTGATTTAAATTGTTGCTTCAATGAATGTCTTGGGGTTAATACTCATGAAAAATGATAAAATGACAACTTAAAACTCACAACAGTTGAATATCCATTAGAAGAACTACCCGACACATGATCTACTGCTAGTCAATGTGATTTTCCATGAAAATATGGTAGAAAAATCACTATGGTGATATTTGAGACATTTACCCTGATAAAAAGAGTCAAATGTATATATTCACACAAAAGGATATCAATATTCAACATGGATATGGTCAGAGATTATTATTGAATACTATTTCACTATTCATTTTTATCTTGTAATGTTGAACATGGTAGCCAATGATCAAAACATAAAAGAACCTACTACTCTACCCATGTTTCAGATTGAGAAGGACCTTTTCTTCATGGATATGTAATGGATGGATTTAGAAATCAGAAATGAAGGGTATACATTATAACATGACCAAATTATTGACCAACCATATGTCTAATAGAAGATTAAGGAAGAACAAAGGGATGATCTGGAGCTTCAAAAGAGGGTGAATGTAGTAAATGAAGGGAATCAGCCATACTTCCTTATAGAATATGATTTTTTGATTCAGTTTGGAATACTAATTTGTGTGCCTTATTCATCTAGGATAAAGAACAATCTATTTGATAATGCACATATCTCACCTTTCTCTATACATCTTGGTATCACAAACATGTACTGTGATCTCTAAGAAGATATCTTGTATGACCACACGAGGGCGGATATTGTGGAATATACATCATGGTGGTTAATATATCCTCAAGTTAATAGATGGTAACAAAATCCCAAAAGAATTATTCAACCATTACATATACCCTTGTTTTAATGGGATAATGTCACTATGGCCTTTGTCACAGGTCACCCAAATTCCTCCAAGGGAAATAATATGATATGGGTTGTGGTTGATCGACTCACCAAGACATGACACATTATCTATATTCGGGAAGATCTCTAACTGAAAATCATACAAATATATATGTGATAGAAGTGGTGATATTATATTGGATACACTTTTGATTGTCTCTGATCGTTATCTAAGGTCCGAAACTAAATTATATAGGATTTTCTAACATGATTTGAGTAATAAATTAAATTTTTGAATGTCCTATCACCCCCAAAATGGATGTAAAATTAGAAAGAAATATTCAGATGCTCGATGATAATAATTGATAATACACATTATAATTCAAAGGATAATGGGATAAACCTCTATAATTGGTTGAGTTCTCATAAAATAATATATTTCGCTAAACTATTTATAAGGCTATATATGAGGCTCTATGATGAAATAAATTTAAAACTTCATCTTGTTGTGATAATGTGGTAGAATGAAGGATACATGGACCATATCCTATGAAAGGGATGACATAGAAGGTTTAGTCATCCAGAATCCGATCAAATCTTCTCAGAGTAAATAAAAGACACTACTGGAAAAATGACCTATACCCATGGTTCAAAACCGTGGGTATAGCCCCAAAACCATGGGTATAGGCTATAACCACGGTTTTGGGAACCATGGGATGGAACGGCGTTGGTATAGGGGTCTCAAACTATACCCACAGTTTTGGAGAACCGTGGGTATTGGGGGGTCAAAGTGTGCACCACAGTTGTACAGCGTGGCACACAATAGACCCCACGATTTTCAAGCAATTACAGTCACTGGGATTTGAACCCACACTCCCATGGGGCCTCATGACTACGCATCACCAATGGACCAACTAGGCTGTGAATTCACTGTGATATATAACAATATATCAACGTATTATATTAATTTAATACCCTTAGAATACAAAAAACACTGGTTCTGGGATTCGAACCCACGTCTCATGCTGGGATTTATGGCAGTGCACCACCACGTGACCAACCAGGCTGCGAATTATTGTTGTTACATGTTTATACATCAGCGTATATATATGAATTTAATCCTCTTATTATCCAAAAAAAGCAGGGGCTGGGATTCGAACTCAGGTTTCACGGGGGACATCAAGGCCGCGCACCACCTACTGACAAACCAAGAAAAGTTTTTCTATTGTTTTTAATATATACATATAGGTATATATATATTAATATAATCCACATCTGGTATTTAAATTTCAAAAATGCAGACCGTGGGATTCGAACCCGAGTCTAACGACCGCGCCTCCCCTATTGACCAACCGAGCTACAGATATTCTATGTATATGAATTTATATTTATATAAATATATTAAAATAAGCCGTGAAAAAATATGTTCCCGCCAATTTTTTTCATGTCCCGCCAAATTTTCATTCCCCGCCCTAAGCTATACCAACGGTTCTCCAGAACCATGGGTATAGGGCTTCAAAAACATCCCCAAGACACACGTTTTTGAAGATTCGTGGGTATAGGTCTTCACAAATTACCCTATACCCACTATTTTTGAGAACCGTGGGTATATGTGGCCTATACCCACAGTTTTGGCGAACCGTGGGTATAGGTTCACGTATTATCCCTATACCCACGATTTTAGAAATCTGTGGGTATAGACCTATTTTCCAGTAGTGAGAGCATTTATGACAACCATCGATGGTACTTGGAGTTCAACGTTGGAGATTATGTCTTCTTTAAGATATCAATATAGAAGAGAGTCAGGAAGATAATAAATAAAGGGAAGCTAATCCCAAGGTCTGTTGACTGCTTTGAGATCCCTGATCACATATGATCCATGGCCTATCGGCATGAACTTCCAAAAAATAAGTCCCATCTTCCTGATTTGTTTCGCGTATCCCTCAGGAGAATGTACATACCAGATCCCTCAAATGTTCTGAACTCTGATGTAGTACATATGGAAGATGATCTCTCTTATGATGAGCACATAGTAAGGATTATAAACTAGGGAGTAAGGATATACACAACAAGACAACTCACCTTTTCAATGCCCTCTTGATGAAACATTTTTATTAAGAAGGCACTTGGGAAATAGATGATTCGATGAAGGAAAATTACCATCACCTATTTATGTGAAATGAAATTCTGGGGGATAAATTTCAAAATGGGGGAATAATGTAAGGACCAAAACATTTATCAATGCAATTTCTCCCTTCATGAAGTAATTTTATAATCATATAAAATTACATTTGGAAAGAAATGAAACATCATGCATAAATGACATAATGTGTGCCCTTTAAAGATAAATTTTCCAGTTGTGTGTTTTGTGTTTCAAAAATCTAACATTCATGGCTGTGATTTGTAAGATGATTCGAGCTTGATAGGGAAAACATAATTTTTAGTGAATAGAGACATTCCCTTATGAATAGTAACCAACCCTTACGAAATGTAATATCACCCTTATTAATAGTAAATCATATATTTAAATAGTAACCTCACATATGAATGTGTAAATAAAATTTTGGAATCTTATATGTGAAAATATGTCCATTGTATTAGTTTCTCTATTTCCTGTATTTCATAATTAATTAATTAAAATTAATTAATTATTTTAAAAGAAAATATATTTTCCTAATTTATGTTTATAAATTAAAAATTTTGTGTTTTCTAGTTTTATAATAATTTAATAATACCTTATGTAATTTTTGAAAGCATTATACAATTAGTATAATTTTTTAAAACTGTAATTTTCAAGTAAAATATAATTTTAATTAAATTTTTTTTCATATTTATAAATTTATTTTGGGAAATAAAATTTCATTTTTTGATTCTATAAGTATAATAATGGTAAGGTTGAATATTGAAGGATTTTATGAAATAAATTAAACTTTTTTGAATATAGAAATTTTATAATTTACTAAATATTCAAAATAAATGAATTTATACATCATACTTGTGTCGTGGATTATGTAAGTAGCTATTGGTTAGAACTCATATGAACATATTACTATTTTTATTCACATGATTCCTCACTATTTCTTGTCTTGTGGAGAAATAATATATTATTAAATATAATATCAAGAACACCCCTCTCCTAATCACTTTAAATACCACCCCTCACAACATTATTTCCTAGAACATCTCAACTATTTTGAATACTCAAAATTCTGCTAGAATATCTTCCCAAACTTCTACCCCATTTCAAAAATACCATTGTCTCATAAAAAGTCAAAAAAAATCTTTTTTAAAGTGTACCTCAATGATGATATACTAAAGAAGTAATTTATCTCTCAAATTCTTCCATATTTCATTCAAATTTCATTTCATTTCTTCTCTTTTCTTCAACTTATCATATCTAAATTCCATGATAACTAATGTATGATTTATATAATGATGTGATATCATGTTAATGGAAGATTATTCATTAAAATCCTACCTATAACACTTTGTTTATTAAAATGAAATTGTTTTCCATGATGTGTTAATTTACCTACATCATGGGAAATTCATTTCTAATTTCTGTTAACTCCTATAAGGATGTCAATAAAACCATTAAATGGTAGAAAAGGTATTTTAATACGTTTTTAAACCCTATTATGTTATGTAAACCACTTTTACCAGAAATAGTAAATGATAAAACAAAAAATGCTCATTGTAATCCAAAAAACACACAAATTATCCTAAAATGATCATTATTAAATTTTGACAAGTGATTCAACCATATGGTATATAGAATAATACCATTAAAAAACATATAAAAACTGTTAATATCATTAACTACCTTTAATATTAGTTCTATATGTCTATCCATGTTCTAAAAAAACTTCTATTTATGAATAAAAGTGAACCGTTCAAAAAATCTTAAAAAATTAACAGCCCCAAACAATGAATTTTAACTCTACAACTCTATGAATAGTACATAAAATTTCATAATAAATCCAAAATGAATAAGATTCATGTATTAATGTATATATAATAGTTAATTATTGAATCTTATTTAATTATACAAGACTTTTATGCCATGAAAGAATTCATACCAAAGGTAAGGGTAAATTCTCATACACAACTCTCTTTATTTGTGTTTTCTCACATCAACAAAATTTAACATTTGGATATGCCTTAAAATAATTTATTCATCATTGCCTTACCTTTTTCGGTATATAAATGATCTCAATTTTATTTTATGAAAATCTAATGTTTTTTAAATGAACTATTATTACAAATAAACACATCGTTTTACTTATCCAAGATTGTTTCACTCCTTACTCAAGGATAATGGTTCAATGTCAAGAAAGATATTCGATCAATATATTGGGAACCAAATGTTTATCAATGTATTTTTTATTATGTGAAACCCATTTCCTTTCATGTATTATTTAATGTTCTTGTTTTACATATTTTGTATGTGGCATTCTTGATAATGTAAAAGTTATGATGTGATGGGTGTGCCAAGAATTATAATGTGATGGGTGTTCCAAGAAATATACAGTGCTCCAATGCATTAGGTAAAGTGATTAATATCATTAATTAATGTGAAATGATATGATAACATGATTTCATCTTTGATAACTACTACGTGTGGTAGTTAACCACTATGACATGATGTTTCATTTTTAATCATTTCCACATACTGTGATATTATATAAATGAAATTATGATTATACTCACCCCATGAGACATTGATTCATGTTTGTATATTCCCACATGTTAATGTATTATTTCACCCCCATTTTTATGCATATCCCCATGTGAATATATGTACTATGGTGCACACAAGGGCCGATAAGAAACTAGAGATGCTGGAACTGAATAAATGATGATGCTTTACGTTGAAAATTTTATGTATAGTCCTTGTATGACAAAGACACTAAAACATTGGATCCTTATTGGATAAATGTTTTATGTTGTTTATCATTAATATAATTTAATAGTGTGGTATGAAAATCAAAGACTATATACTGAACAAAAAAACAATTGTTGAACAAGTATTAATTATCTTAGAAATAAATGTGAGATTAGAAATCCACATATGTTCGGTCTTAACTCTCACTATAAATATTAAAATTAAATATATAATTCATATATGTTTATTATATATATGAAAATGAGCTATATATACTTTTATAATTCCACATATGATTTATTTATAAATTTATATTGCATGTTTATTAACAATTCGATGTTTATGTACTTTTTGTGTAATAACTGTTTTTTTTCCTACATGTTTTGACTTACCATTATCATTCATCATTCCTATATCGTTGTTTACATATTTAAATAATCTAAACCTTGATATAAATATAATATAATATAATCATATATGTTTTTATAATAATCTACAAAACATTATAATCGAAACTTAAATACAACATTCGTGGAGACGTTAGGTTTTACACACAACAATACACTATTATCAAATTCTTGTCATATTTTTTTTTAAATAAGGAAGGTTAAATTATGTATAGACAACTATTATTATTAAATTATTGTTATTATTTATTATATATATAATATTTATATTAAAATATCTTCATATGAATCAAATTTTATGCTTAGATGAATAAAATCTCACTGAAGAGGCGGTATTGAAAATGTCCACAAATGTTTGATTCATATTCTAACAAAATGGAATGAATAATGGAATGTGATTGAAAATAATTTCACAAAAATAATTAAATCATATATATAATATGAAAATATAAATCCCGTCATTATTATTATCATTAAATGTGCTAATGGAACAATGAACAATATCAGTTCATGATGTAGTATTCCTCCGTACAAAAGAAGAATGATTCTTTATCATTTTTGTTAGACTAATGCGTATGTGTGTGTTAGTTGAAAAGATGATACAAAAAAATATGATTATATTTATAATACTAATTACATTATATAATCAGGGAATACGAATAATTTATATGGTGGAGAAATAAAAAAAACACCAAATATTTATTGATGTGTTGTACCTCTTGTTTTTGTAACTCCACTTGGTTTTCTGCAAGGGATATATTTGATTGTCATTTTTTCCAAAGTGAGTCATATCTGATCAAAGTAGGGAATTTTAGGGAAGGTTTTTCTGGGTAAATCTACGAAAACTGGATTTATTGATTTGAAGATGTTAGGGATGGGTGAGTGCCCATTAATAGTGGAGGTTGAGTGGAATTCATGTAAATAGAAAAAAACACTATTAAGAGGTCTCCTTTATTTCATGTGCATACAATACATATATAAATTTTATCAAAGGGAGGATATTTAATATTAATATACTAAATATTTTAAATTTTATAATATCTGGGTCATTAACATTTTAATATTAATGTTTGAACAATATAAAAACAACATTTTACCTTAACCAATATAAATAATTATAATTACATTCATTTATAATTTTAGTAAGAAAAAAAAATAACCATAAAAACATTATATATAATTTTGATTCCGAAGATGGAATCCATATTTAAAATTAATCATCCCATGAGTGGTATAAATTAATTTAAAATTAATAACGAATATGGGATAAAATGAAATGTTTTTCATGTGAAATATCCAAAAGATTAACAAGATTTTAAATACTATTTCAATATGATAATTGATAAAATAAAATAAATTGTAATAATTTTGGGATATTTAATCTATTAATATTTTTTAAATATATATATATTTTATCTATATATAAATTAGGATAAAAATAAATTTCTTAATTAATGCTCAAGGTTTTCACTATTTATCACAAAATGAATAATTTCCTAAAATTCATTGAAAATTCATTGTAACATAAATTTAACATTATAAAAGTAAAAATGATTTTTATTTTATAAAATCTTATCTCTTGATATTTATAAAATTAATTTAATTATTTCCCATAGAAGGATCTAAAAATATGTTCTTTTGAGAAAATTGTAATTTTCAATGATATAATGGCATTACCAAATGTTAATTTCTTATTGTCAATATATTTTGTTTTTTAAAATGCATCATAAATATTTTTTAGAAATTATATTTTTCTATTAAAATTACTATGTATAATGGATCATTTTAAACCATTTTTTCATATTCTAATAATAATAAGTAGTTTCATAAAAACACATCCATATGTGTAACACAATCTAATCCATCATTTCTTGTAGAAAAAATGAACATTTTGTTGAATATAATAAATGATTAACATGATATTGGGTATAATTAAATACATTAAACAAATTTAATTTATTTAAAAAATAATTCACATTGATTTGTGGTGTTACATTCAACCACCCTTCAAATTTCCCCCTTAAATTGTCATTTTTCTAAAAATTAACAAGGATAGTTATGACTCATCATATAATCAAATTACCATGTATATTCCACTAAAAATATATTTATAAAAAAAATTGTATATGAGTTGACTTGTTCAATAGAACATTCTATGTGTGATCCATATTTTTAAATAGTTGTTCCTCATAATTAAGAGAATTTTCCATCGATATGTATTCAAGGTTGAGTACATGAGAAGAGTCATGTAAGTAATTATTAAAAATAGAATACATTAAACACATCATTTACATTAGAGAAACATAGTGTAGGGTAAATATTATTGGATACCCTCCCTATAACATCATGAGCTTCAATGGGGATGATATTCCTAGGTTTTCATTTCCCTTTCTTCCAGGATTCCATAACCTTCTTCCTGTGATAAAATTTTATAATCAAATTCTCACCAAAATAAGATTCTGTATCATGTTGAATATTATAATCACAATATTTCTTTTGACTATTATCTTACTTGTTATATTTATTATGTTTTTAACATTCTCACAAATTTCATAAGATATATGTGGTCCCAATAGGTTTCTTTCTCCAACAACATTCTATCACATTTTAACTCTACATTCCATTCCATATAGTGTCATATATGGTCACATCTTAATGGTTGAGTTAAATATATGGTTTTATGATATCTAATATAGAGTAAGGTGTTGATCCAAAGCCCCTTTAAAATCGATAGATGGAGATCTCAACCTATCATCTTATGTGTAAATAATACATTCAGATTGAAAATCTACATGATGATGATAAGTAGTGATGAAACTGAAATCTATATCCGGAGATTGTTGATGATTTAGCAAGAGCATTGATGAAATCCTTATATCCTGATAAGATAAAATGGAGTGTGGTATTCTACGAAACCATATGGATTAGTAATGTATATCATTGAAATATGATCCATAGTTAATTATTATCTAGAAGAGAAAATGTGTACTAACATATTATGTAAATTGTCTACCAACGATATATCATTATTCATTTTCTAGGTTTTAGGGATTCTAATGAAAAATTAAATAGTGATGTTCACCCATTTCCATTTGGTAATGGGTCGTGGATGAAATATCCTTATAGAAATTTTTTTGTCCTTAACTTTCTGAAACACTAAGAACCAACATATGAACTCTGTGATATATCTCTTTATGGAATCTATCAATAATTATTCATTTATATATATATCATAATACATAAAAGATAAATAGATAATAAAGAAAAATTAGATTACTCTATCCTCTCCTAAAAATATGGTTTGGAAAGAACACATACATGGTTTCTGAATCATATCTTTCCATCCTAATCAAATATATCCTCAAGAATATTTTTATCCTTCTTCTATAACTCTAATTATTCCAATTTCAAATCTTAAATCCTACATGGATAAATGGTAAAACATTCAATTGGGAAATATATGGTTATTAATAATATATATAAATTTATGGGATTATATTTTAGAATAAAGAAACAGTGGATCTCTTATGATCCTCAACTTGGATATGCTATAATGATTCATTCAACTCAAAGAATGGGCCACCAAGATTTTTTTTCCAAAGTGGTAATATATTAATATATCAATGTTTTTTATTATCTATAAAAATATCCTAGGGTGCATGATCAACTCCTTCTATGTGAATAAATACTAGAAACATTTATGATCAGTATATAAATATATAACACTATTAAATGTAAATATAATACATCTATATTAGTAATGCCAAAATTAAAGCATCTAACACAAAATCCCGAGTTTGAAAAAAATTTCATGAATTAGCACATGTGGTGAGACATTTTCTCTTACCAAGTATTAGTGCATAAGAAAATATATCAATCAATTCATGGATTCACCAATATTTTTTACAAACACTTATACATTATAGAGTATTGTAATAAGAGGTTTATAAAAAGCCCTTTGTATCAGTTCAATAAAATTTTCCTAACATTCATATGTCTAGAAAGCAATGGCATCCTCCAAAGTTTAACATCACAGAGGACTATGTAATCATTTGAAACTCTCAAAAACCATTAATAATATCCATCATAAATATGGATACTATAAAATCAATCACTATACATGAACTATCAAATATTTAATTTACTCTTTCTTAGATGAATATTCTCATATACCCTCTCTTATGATTATATTACCAAATATTGAATCCTTTAGCATCAAAATTATAAAAAAATTAGAATATTTTATCCTATAATAAGGTATTTTTTAAAATTTTCAAGTGTTCTTATTTATATTAATTTATAATGGAATATATAAGAGTATCAACTACAAATACGTAAAAAACTAATCAATGTTTTATCTAAAAACACAATTAATATCCATGAATATTGTAAAGGAATTTTTAGGACAAAATGGAAACCCTATATAATCATATTTTTTATACAATTTAAAAAATTACCGTTGGTATACCTCCCTTATTGATCCTTAATTAATGATATCCCGAATAAATTTCATCCTTGAAAAGGTGTTCACATCCACGAAGTGGATCAAATAAGTCATCAATGTGGTAAAGAAGATACATTTTATTTATTTTGAACTTGTTAAAATCAAAATTATATATGTATATTTTCTCTGATCCATAAATATTTTTCACAATGATAATAGGTACAACCCAAGGTGACACGCCATGTAGAATTATTCACATTATAAAAATTTCATACAGTTTCTTCTTCAATTCCTAAAACTCAATCACGTCCATTCAATAGGGGGTATTTTTTTTAATTGAGTATGAGTTATGTTTAAAAATAAACATCACATTTTAGTGGAAAGATATTCACCCCTTTTGGAAAGACATCCTCATATTCCTAAATAATAGGAATATCATCTATATCAATTTTCTCCCAAACATTTATGATGAATAGCCATTTTGATTGGGAATTATGACCCATACATAGAATGTAATATTCATTGGATGTTATAACATATAGTATAATTTATATAAACTCATATATCAGTTTGAGGTATAAAACATAATTTCGATTCCATGATAATATTTGTGGGATTTATGAAAAGAAGTATAATCAATGCACGTGATGGCATAAAATTAAATAATATGATGAATGAAAAAAAATTTAAGATGCACATTCCCATAAAACTCAATAAGACAAGTGTCATAATAATCATATGCAGCCATCATACCAATAGGATATTTCATATATAATTACACATCTAATCATTTGGTTGGAATTTTAATACCCTTATAATATTATTTTTATTCTAAGGAGTGGGTATATCCCAAATAATATATGATAATGGTAGTTATAGAGTTGATAATAAGTGTACCTTTCACCAAGTTGTTATTCCACCCATCAACAAAAAGATGGATTGTATGATATCATTCATTTTCCCTCATTATAAGAGGTTATTGGTGTTAATTATCATCATCAAACTTCTTTTTTGGATAGTAGATTAAATATTTCATATTCTCATTACATATAAAGAATTATAGTGGGGGTGATTTATTCAATGTAGTTTTTTCTTTATTCTCATTTCTATTAATCTTCTTCCTATCACTACAAAAATAAATTTGTAGATGAAATTATCTTCCACATATATATATTTTCTGATAACCCTTGAGAAAAGTACCTTCATGATTCATCACACTCTTAGTGAATAATGTAAATATAATATTATTCTCTTTATGGTTTCTAGATTATCATTTATACTCCATCTTCTTTTCTTCTAGAAACCATGATATTTTTATGTAAATCAAAATTCTAAAATAACATTGATTTCATGGTGTTAAATATATTAATTTCAACTAATATATATTGTTGATAACACCCTTATGAGATTTCTATTTAAGCCCAATTATAATTTATTAAACATAACATCTCTTGGAAGGATAATTCAAGAAACACATCTCACATGTCATGTATGATAGGATTTATATGTTCGAAATGATTAATCATCCATTTTCTTCGCCAGGAAAAACTCCTTGAACTATTTCATATGATGAACATAATGAAATTACTTATAAATTAATAATTACATAGTCTATTCACAATATATGGATTAAATTTCATCTTTTTTACATGATATTCCTTATTAAATTCCACCATTGGTTAACTTATCCACCAAAATGACGACATCAAGTTGGAAATTTTCATTTTCCCACGATAGAAGAATGGAAATATATATTTAGTGGAAGAAAATAATAAATCTAAGATAAGTGGATTACAAGGCCCACTAAAATAATGTGTAAACTATCCCATTAAGGAATCAAAAAAATCGTTTTTACCTACTTTTCTCATTTCAATTGTCATCAATATTCATTTACAATGAAATTAGTGAGAGCATAACAACATGGATTTTCATTCCATCTTCCTTGGAATTCTGATTTCTAGGTAAAAACCCATTTTATTTTTCATCACACTTAGAATTAACAGGGTTCTTTCATATTCCATCCATTGAATTGAACAAAATATCATAGAGTAAAAAAATCATCCTTATGGGATACTACAAAATGATGGAAAACCACTTATATGAATTCTAAATTAGGACACCTTATTTATTTAATAAAACATTGTGTTTATTTAGGGTTATTCACAGACTTGTATATTTAAATTTATCACGATGTTCGATGAATTTTTTTAAGGCATAAATCATATCCCCTATAAGTTTTATATACGTTGTGCCTCAATGCCTATTATTGTGAACTAGTTACTGATCGAGTAAACATCAAAACATTTGAGGGGGTTTTACCCCAATGTACATCTACTACATACCCACATATAATAGTAGAATTCTGGTAGGAACTCATTAATAGGAAACCACTCACCATATACTCTAAAAATATTATATTCGATTTTTTTTGATAATTTTCCACATCCTTATACTTAACTATATACATGAACATAGCGTTATCATAATGGTTTTCTCATAACTGCTTCAAAAGGTTAACAAAAAATTTTATTTGATACTAACAATATAAATAATCATATATTAAACATTTTCATTACAAAAATATTACAGAAAATTTAATACATTACACAAATAGAGACCCAAATATAGTAATATTCTATTGAATTTGGGGAAATGGAAACCTAAATACTTATACCTAACTGAGAAAAATTATCTACCAATTCTTTCACCAGTAGTAGAACCCTTTATTGACACCTAATAATTTTTATAAATCATCATAACATAGGAAAATGAATCCTATGAAATGGTAATATAATTTATTCACTTATGGTAGAAAAGGTAAGAATGAAAGAATAATCACAAGCATAAGGGAATGAAAACATGATCATATAATTAGGAAACCATTCCCAACATATAAAGGATCATATTCAAGTGTATTGAAATAAATATTTGATGTTCATACGGAATGAATCACATGGGAATAAAGAGCATATTCCTCGAATGAATAATAAACAAATATGACATGAAATTAGGAAAGAAAAGTAAGGACATAAAAACAATTTCTATATAATTAAAAGGTTGATTAAAAGGCGATATTATAGTAATTCTTCACTCCCCAAACCATCTTCTTTTTGATGGTTCACTTCCATGACAATCTTGGTAGTCAAGGTTCACTCCAAAAAACATATCAGCAGACAAAGTCTTATAGAACTGAGTTCACACCATGTTCCAGCCATGTCTATCAAATTTGATATATATATATATACATAACTAAACCATTGGATAGTGATAAAGGTCACTCCTAAATAGTATAATTAAATAATACATGTGTTTTCTAAAAATCATAAACAATCATATCATAACCCATGAAATTAAATCGGTATCATAAACATGTAATCATGTAATAACAAATGGAAAAGCGAAAAGTTTTGTAACAATTTAATTATTGAATAATTCATAAATATGAGACGTTCTTCTATGTAAATAACCCATGAATGAGAAATGTGTTTCAAACACATATAACCTATTAAATAGAAACATGTTTCACTCTCATCATTTCATCAAAAACATAAAACATTCAAGGATATAATATGAATGTTAACCTTGGGTCATTTCCCTATAAAGTCAATACTGACACGAATGTATGTCATCAAAGATGTAAAATAATTTTTAATAATATTTTTTAAAACATTAATGACAAAAATAAAATTTCTAAATCGAAAAATTCACTTTGAAATATAAATATTTTTTGGAAAACTTTTTCCTTGAAAATAGCTTTGATAATATATAAAAAATATTGAAGAAAAAGATTAAATATATATTTTTTATGAAAATGATATTAAATGTTCATGTTTTTGAAGAAAATCCAATATTTTTTAAAATTGGTATTATGAATAAAATAAATATCACATTGGAGAGAGAAATAGTTTCATAATTTAAGAAAACATTCAAAATAATGAAAACCCACAAATAGTGAAAAAATGGTTCTAATACCAGAATATATAATAAAATCACGTAGGAAAATTAAATTCATGATAGTTATTTATATATGCATCAAAATATTTCATCAATGTAAAAATAATAGAAAATAATTCTCATAAATCGTGAGAATATAGAAATAATGTAATGGAAATGAACTCTCATGTATATTACATTGTGAAAATGTGGTGTTGGATTTGTTTCAGGAGGTCTAGGTGACTTATCCCTAACAGTTTGCCAAATTTCTAGTTCTGTGAATAGTGTTTCTAGTTTTATGAATAGTATCGGTAGGTGAACAGTTTTTCAATCGGCGAGGTTCAGTGAAAAGTCTTTCTATCAGTGACCTTCTATCGGTTGACTTAAACAGTGATTCTATCGGTGAGGTTCTATCGGTGACCTTCTATCGGTAAACTTGAACATTGTTTCTATCAGTGACCTTCTATCGGTAAACTTGAAAAGTGTTTCTATAAGTGAGGTTCTATCAGTGACCTTCTATCGGTAGACTTGAAAGGTGTTTCTATCGGTGAGGTTCTATCGGTGACCTTCTATCGGTAAACTTGAAAAGTTTTTCCATTTGTGATGTTATATCCGTAAACATCAATCGGTAGACTTGAACTATGTTTCTATCGGTGACCTTATATCGGTGACCTTCTATCAGTAGACATGTAGAGTGTTTCCAGATTGGTAGACTTGGATAGTGTTTCCAGATTGGTAGACTTTTAATGTGTTTCCAGATCGGTAGACTTGTATACTGTTTCCAGATCGGTAGGTGTATAGTGTTTCCAGAATGATGAAGTCTATCAGTAACCTCTAACGGTGAGGTCTATCGATAACCTCTAATGGTGAGGTGTATCAGTAGCCTCTAACAGTGAGGTCTATCGGTAACCTCCAATGGTGAGGTCTATCGGTAAAATCTAATGAAGAGGTCTATCGGTAACCTCTAACGGTGAGGTATAATGGGGACCTTTTCTTTCCTTCACGAAATTTAGAGTATGTGAACTTTGTTTTTAGCTTCCTAAAGTTACTCCCCTTTGATGTTTCCATTGATGTAAAATAAATTTAAAGCCTTATTTTAAGGACTCTATGACCGATTCAATGTACATAAATCCTATATTAATTATACATATGTCCGGGATGTTTTTACTTGGTCAAACCATGTGGGATAATGCGATCCATTTTTAATGGAGAAATAAGCAGATCATAAACTGTCGCCCTAATAAATCTTCAAAAGGGAAAAGATATCATCCTACCTTGTTCTTCCTCTTTGTTCTCCTCTAGGAGATTCTAGAACCTTTCAATCCTTCCTGTAGGAGTTTCACAATCAAACCCAACTCCTTCGATTGGTTCCGCTCTATTTTGGATGCAACTAAGCTGTGTCGGTCAATCATTCATATAATGTATGTTTTATCATCGTTCCTTAGGGTATAATCTTCTCTTATTTCTCCCTTCCATATTATACAATGTAATCTCCAAGATTCTAATGGGTTTTTTATGGGGTTTGGCTGGTGTTGTTGTACCGTGGAATCCTCTGGTGGTTGCAGTTGTCGCGAGAGGAGGATTGTGACCCGTTGTGTGGATAAAGAAAGTGAAGTGGTTGGGGATCCGTGGCTTATCTTATTGATTATGTGCAATTGTAGAGTTAACATGATTTGTCCCATTGGATCACAATGAAATTGACATAATTAATTACATGAACCAGATTAAAAGAATTGGTTTGATCGCATGTGTTGCTTTGTACTATGATAACAGTTTTCCACTTGGTTTTCTAGATAGTGTGATATCTATGTCTTTCATGTTAGCATATTGTTCTTGAAGGAAATTGATAAAAAACGTAAAGTCATAATTAATTGATATTTAATTTTCTAAAGATAAAGAGGCATGTAATGAATATGGTTGTTTCTGTTGTTATATTTGTTCTAATTTTTTGTTTATAAAATTGGCATAGTAAGCAAGTTAAATCTCCTTTGATAGCTTACTGGTTAGGTTTAGCAGAATTGGAACCTACGAATTTAATCTGTTAATTCAAGAGGTATTAAAGAACTGTAGGTTTGTTAAAAAATAACACCTGGTAGGGTTCTTAGTTACCCACTTGTCCATAAGTCCGAGTTCCTTGTGCTTTAGAGCCATGTGTTCTCATTATGTATGAAGGTTGTCTGCCTTGTTAACCATCCAAGAGCCCAAATTGAATTGAAGTTTGTTTTCCCGTTTCTTGTGTTGTTATGTGACCCTAGAGGGGTGTTGTGATATGTGGAGGTAGAAAGGACTTGTGGTTGTGGTAGTGGATGGCTCCTAGAGTGGCGAGATGCATCAGTTTATACATGTGGGTGTCGGAGAGGACACCAGGGATGATGGTATGAGGTAGATGTGTTGGATGAAAGTTTTGAGTTTTGATTGCTTTTTTATCTTCTTTACTTTTCCCCACTTCTCAATGAAGCTAGTTTTTCTTACCCTTCATCCGAAATAGGCGAAGACAATTAGGTTATGTCACCTGCTTTCCATGTTTAGCCTCTCGAGGGAGAATGGTTCTACGCTCTTGCTATAGGGGGCAACGACTCGAAGGGTAGTATATCTACTCACGGTGTTGTTCCCCCATGTGTTTAGTAGCATAGGATGATTTTTCTAGAATGCCTGGGAATATGGGAAAGTAATTCTGTAATGAAAGATTGAATAAATGGTGATAATCCAAGGGGATGGAGATGTTGGAATTTAATGATGAGGTTGTGATCTTTTGAAGGAACATTTTACATGGTGTGTGATGCTAATGACGTTTATTGTTAAATTGTTTAGTATTAAATAATGTTTAATGAATTAATTAACATACAGTAGAACTGATAAAAAGGGAATGAAATAATCTAATAAATCACTACAAATTGTTGTGTGCTTATAGGATACCTAGTATTAGAAGTAGTAGCCCGGAGTCTGAGAGACGTTAGCTGCAGTCATGTCTACGACTAGGTAATGCCCATAGTGTGGTTGTGAGATATAATATATTATGTACTTTTTATGTTTCTATGCGCTTTTCCACCCTTTCAGTAAAGGAAACTGACACTGCGGGGATTCTGAACCCTGGGGGGTGTTTTCCACAACATTCCGGAAAGGAGGACGAGTGGCTGACTACCCCCATTGGCCCCGCTCTCTTCTCTTGGTTGATAGATGTGACAATAGGAACACTAGTTATTTTCCCCATATATGTGTGTATAGGGATGTAATGTCTTGTGGTTATTTCTCACAAATATATTCTGGATATAGTATCATATGGACTACTATGGGTGTAATGTGTATAGGCTGTCATGGCTTGAGGATCCTTACTCAGCGTTTGAGCTGTTATGGATTACGGTATAATACCCGACGTATGATACATGTTATGTAGGCTTTGGTGGCTCCTAGAAACTACCTGGTTACTTTTGGTTGTGAGGATGGTTTGGTGCTTAGCCGCGGACTCTGCAGGCAGGCAATTGTGGTGTACGAGGTGCAGATTGTGGAGTTAGTCCAGGTGATTGCGGGCAGGCCTTTAGAGAGAGATGCACTAGACGTATGTCGCTTGGGCCAAGAAGAAAACCAGTATGGAAGTTGTAGTGGGGTACCCTTGATATTCTTTATTAAATGAAATATTATTGTATCTGTTACATGGTGAGAGTAGCCATGGTGAGGTTGGGAACATAGTATACCTGTTTGGGTGACAAGTTAGTTTCAATTTTATTTCACTGTACATTAGCATTCTTTATTTACATTTGCACGAGAGGCTTCGAGGAGGATCCTACTTAGTAAACTGTTATACTCACCCCATGTCTATATATACTATTTTTCAGGTCACTTGGAGTAGGTTGGAGATTGGGCTGGTCACTACTAGCTTGTGGTTGCAGGAGCTGTTCGGGATTGTAGTTGTTGCTGTATTTTCCATTCTTATGGGTACTTTTAGTTTCCCCTTTTAGTTGTAGTACTTTTTCATGACATTAAATATGTGCACATGGGTTTTCATCTATATTGCAGTTCTAAGTTGGAGTTGGTTAGTGTCTATTCTATCTCTCTCTTCCGCATGTGTTCTCTTAGTGGGTAATGCCTCCCATTTGTGTGTTTATTATACCCTCGGTGCTAGTCGCCAACCCGGTGCCTACTGGAGGTGGGACTCAGGGGTCATTAATTCCCTTTTCACATTGACGGACCAGGAGGGGTACACTTTGTGTGGAGGGGGTCGTGACAGAGTGGTATCAGAGGTATGGTTGAGGGACAGGATCGAGTTTGGAGTTAGGCACAGGTGAGGTGGCATGGTATGGTAGGGAAATGGTGTCATTAATGTTTAGAAAGTGGGGTAGACACTATATACCGGCAGAGACATATGCATTTATGGCCCACTGTGATCTGTTGCATGGACCTTTATGTTTAAAATGGCTACTAAACAAGGTGATACTGGTTGCAGGGTAGAGACCTAGAAAAGGATCATGCATCATTCATCTTTGGGCCTGTGTTTGAATGGGTAGACCATGGGATAATTTTACCTAAATTGAATGAAAAGATAAAAAATTAATTAATTATTGTCGATTCTTCCATATTCTAGGCTTAAGAGCTATAACAGGATGTTATTTTACAGGTATGTCTCCAAGTCGACGTTCTCATCAGGTTTGCACAGAAAATGTCCAGCAGTTTGTTCCAGAAGATCACCGTAGGGTAGAGATTGACGACGAAAACACTAGGAGGAAGACACTTCGAGAGTTTCAGCACCAGATTCTGCTGAAGTACGAGGGCTCTGTTTCAGATTCAGTCATGGAAGACTGGTTGGAGGAGGTCGAGATCAGCTTCAGTTCGATTCATGATTGTAAGAAGCACAGGGAGTCCTTAGTGGTGACGATGCTATGTGGAGCAGTTAGGCAGTGGTGGCTCTTGTTCCTTGGGGATCGTGAGGTGTGGGCGATCTCATGGGAGGAGTTTCATGACTTGTTCAGAGCTGAGTTCCTTTCCTCGATTGCGAAGGCGTCCAGTCGTCAAGAGCTTCTTACCTTTCTATAGGGGAGTTCTAGTGTTCGATAGTTTGGAATCCATTTCAAAAACCTTTTATGATATGATTTAGAACTATTACCTGAGGAGGAGGCTAGGGTGAGGAATTTTAAGGAGGCTTTGCGTCCAGAGATCCAGCGCCAGGTCACCCCATTTATGCTAAAGACATATCATGAGGTACTAGAAAGGGCTGAGGTTGTCGAGAGGACTTTGTCCAGGACCGGATCATCCCGAGAGGGGAATCGACATGATTCCTCATGATGCAGAGTTGTGGTCCAGGGTTCCTAGTTTTCTGGACAGAATAGTTTCCATTCAGCCCGGGGTAGGTCACAACACTTCACATCTCGTTTCCATGAAGGAAGAAACTCTTTGGACTATGTCAAGGGATCATGAAATAGTTTTTCTTCTCGTGGTCGTGGTCATCAGCAATGGGAGTGCCCGACCCTTCAGAGTGGTCATCGTGCACCAGGCACTACGCTCCAGGTTCCTCTGTTGAGGTAGTTTCCTCTGAGGCTGAAGCATCCAGTTGCACCAGATTTAGATAACCAGAGGGGACATGGGGTAGGAAGTGGACAACCCCAGGATGCTCCCCATCTTTAGAGAGTAGAGAACGACCATGGTGGTGTTCGTCATTAGGGTCAGAGAGGTCGTGGAGGAGGTCTGGGTCATCTTCATGCTCTAGCGTTTCCAGCACCAGGCGAGACAGACGTCATTCAATGTACCATTTTCTTGTATTATACATTGGTGTATGCATTTTTTTAACTCAGTAGCAACACAATCCTTCATATAACCTACCCTTTTCTGTGCATTGGGACTTGAGGTAGAGAGGATTCCATTCCCTTGGCGTTGACTATGCCAGTTGGAGGTCGAGCTGACTTTTTTGAAGTATGTAGAGACTGTGAGCTAGTGTTGGGGAAACACCGCACTTGGGGAGATTTCATATGTTTACGAATAAAACCATATGATATCATCCTCGACATGGATTCTTTGTATTATGTGCAGAATATCTTGGATTCCATCATGAAGAAAGTCCTTTTCCATGGTGCGGATGGAGAACAGGTGGTGTCTGTTGGTGAGCAAGAACCTAGGATGGGTCATAGGCACGTTCCATCCTTATCGTCCTTATTGTCTGAGATGATGTTGAGTTCATCTGAGGTTCGACAGTTGGCGTTTCCTAGGGTTGTAGAGGATTACCCTGATGTCTTTCCAGAAGAGGTTGTAACATTACATCCTCGACGAGAGATCATGTTTGGGATCGAGCTACAATCAAGAGATTCTCATTTCTCAATGTATCCATATAGGATGGCCCCTTAGGAGTTGTGTGAGCTATGTATACTTCTTGATGTTCTGTTGCAGTGCGGTTTTGTTTGGACAAGTGTGTCACCATGGGGTGCACCCGCTTTTTTCCTGAAGAAGGACGATGGCAGTTTGCGGTTGTGTGTCGATTATCGTCCCATAAACAAAGTGAAAATAAAGTATCAATATCCTCTTTCACGGATCAATGATCTATTTGATCAACTGAAGGGTGAAAGTTGGTTCTCAAAGATATACTTGCGTTCAAGATATCATCAGATTCATGTGAAAGATGAGGATATTCCGAAGACTGCATTTCGTTGTCGTCATGGGAATTATGTGTTCATTTTAATTCAGTTAGGCTTGACGAATGCTGCAGCTATTTTCATGGGGTTGATTAATGTTGTGTTCTGTGAGTTCATGGAAAGGATTGTGGCAGTTTTCATCGACGAAGTCCTTGTGTACTCCACATCTGAAGAGGAGCATGAAGAGAATTTACAAGCCATTTTGGGAGTTCTTCGTCGACATCAGCTATTCGGGAAGTTGTTGAAGTGTGAGTTTTGGGCTCGAGAAGTCCATTTCTTGGGGCATGTTGTGTCCCAACAAGGAGTAGCAATAGATCCCTCAAAGATAAAAGCAGTGGTGTCTTGGGAAGCCCCCAAGACAGTGTTAGAGGTGCGATGTTTCCTTTGCCTCGCAGGATAATACAGGAGGTTCATAGCCAAATTCTCACAAGTTGTGACTCCTCAAAAAACCTTGACCAAGATGGATCAAGTGTTCATATGGACTGATAAGTTTCAGGTAGATTTTGAGTATCTAAATGATAAGTTAGTAAGTGCTCTAGTTCTTTGTCTTCCTGCTGAGGGTGTTCAGTTTGATTTGTTTATGACGTTTCGCATCTAGGGTTAGGGTGTGTCCTAATGCAGCGAAGGTCAGTTGTTTCTTATGTGTCTTGGCAGTTACGCCCCCATGAACGTAACAATGCAACCCATGATCTTGTCATGGAATCTGTGGTGTTTAATCTGAAGTTGTGGAGACATTACCTCATTGGTGAGCGGTTTGTGGTTTTCACCGATCATAAGAGTTTGATATATGTTTTCTCTCAATGGGACATGAAATTGTGACATCGTCAGTGGATGTATTTCTTGCAGGAATATGACTTCGAAATATAGTATACACCTGGAAAAGGGAATGTTGTAGCTGATGCGCTACGGAGAACATCACATAGTGATGTTGTGCTTGAATCTGGTGATTCCTGGAGAGTAATGGAAGAACTGTCAGCATTACATATTGATATGGGAGATGTTGGGGGTAGATTCTGTCTTTTCCAGATAACGGGGTAGTCATCCCCGATGCAGAATATGGAAGAGTCTCAGTTGGGAGATCTAGAGTTGGAAGTTTGGAGAGACCGAGTTGTTTGTGGTGAGGCCCCTGATGGTTCACCGGAAGATGAACAACACTGAGTGTTCAATAATGGAATGATTTTTGTTCCTTTGATGATGCACAAGATGGTCCTCATGGATTTCCATAGTTCACCCATAGTAGTACATCACGGTGTGGCATAGATGTACCGATCGTTGAGGAGTCAGTTTTGGTGGCCTGGGCTAAAGCATGCAGTTTTGGAGTTTTTGCCTCGATGTATAGTCTACCAGAGGGTGAAGGCTGAACACTATGTTCCTAGTGGCCTTATCCATCCATTGGAGAATCCTCAGTGGGAGTGGGAGAACATCTCAGTGGACTTTGTTACATGATTACCTCAAGAACAGGGAGGACATGATGATATATGGGTGGTAGTGGATTGTTTATCAAAATTGCCCCACTTCATAGCGATCAGTGAGTCGAGATCAGTGGATGTTTTGTCAAGGTAGTATCTGGAGGAAGTTGTGAGACGTCATGGAGTCCCTAAGATGATCATTTTTGACCGAGATCCTCTTTTTACCTCTATGGTGTGGAGGGGTCTCTAACATGCTATCGGTTCTCAACTATACCTTAGCAGTGCTTTTCATCCTCTAACGGATGGTCAGATAGAGTGAATCATCTAGAATCTTGAAGACATGTTGCGCTCTTGTGTTCTTGACTTTGGAGGTTCATGGAGGAGGCACTTACCCATGGTGGAGTTCACATAAAATAATAGTTTTCACTCTACCTTTTGTATGGCACCATTTGAAGCCTTGTATGGCCATCCATGCCTTTCTCCATTGTGCTGGACTAGGGTTGGAGAGTCAGTAATTCTCAGACCATAACTAGTGCAAAATACAACAGAGATGGTTGTGCTAATTCGTGAGAAGTTGATGATAGCACAAGATCATCAGAAATCATATGGTTATCAAAGAAGGAGACCCATAGAGTTAAATTTCGGGGATTATGTGTTTATGAAGGTGACTACCCATTGTGGGCAGTGAAGGTTTGGTTGTTAAAGTAATATTTCTCCCCAGTTTGTAGGTCCTTTCGAGGTGTTAGCTCGTGTTGGAGCTTAGGAATATCGAGTAGCACTTCCCCCTCAGATGAGTCGGATTCCTGATGGTTTCCATGTATCACATCTCCATCGTTATCTTCGTGATGACTATCACGTTATCAATTGGGATAGATTGATGTTGATGATGATTCAACCTTTGAGGAGCGACCTTTTTAGATCGAAGACCTCAACGAGGAGGTGTTTTGTGGGCATTTTACTCATTAGTTCATGACTTGTGGCGACCCAGTGGCAAAAAGGAGACTACATGGGGGCGTGAGTCACAGATACGTGATCAGTACCCATAGTTATTTGATGTTTAACAATTTTCATGTAATGATGTTTCATTTTTTGTTTGACCTCTCATGTTTTCTTTATGAACTTCTCTTGTTCCTTTTATGGCCTTCTCCGCTTTGAGAGGTAACTGGATGGGTTGTTGTTCGGACTCCATTTCTCTTAATTTTTTTTCTCTCTTTATGTTGGTTTCGAATTCTCGTGGACAAGAATTTTTTTGAGAGGTGTCTGATGTAATGGCCCAGACCTATCAGGTCCATTACTTTGTGAAAATGTGGCGTTGGAGGTGTTCTGGGAGGTCAAGATGACTTATCCCCAACACTTGGCCCAATTTACAGTTCTGTAAACAGTGTTTCTAGTTTTATGAACAGTATCAGAAGGTGAACATTGTTTTTATCAGCAATATTCAGTGAACAGTGTTTCTATCTATGACCTTCTACCGGTAGACTTGAACAGTGTTTCTATCAGTGAGGTTCTATCGGTGACCTTCTCTCGGTAGACTTGAACAATGTTTCTATCGGTGAGGTTCTATCGGTGACCTTCTATCGCTAGACTTGAAAATTGTTTCTATTGGTGACCTTCGATTGGTAGACTTGAACAATGTTTTTATCGGTGAGGTTCTTTCAGTATCCTTCTATCAGTAGACTTGAACATTGTTTCTATCGGTGAGGTTCTATCAGTGACATTATATCGGTAAACTTGAAAAGTGTTTCCCGATCGGCAGACTTGTACAGTGTTTCCAGATCGGTAGACTTGTACAGTGTTTCTAGAGCGGTAGGTGTATAGTGTTTCCAAAACGGTGAATTCTATCGGTAACCTATAATAGTCAGGTCTATCTATAACCTCTATCAGTGATGTGTATCAGTAGCCTCTAATGGTGAGGTCTATTGGTAACCTCAAACGACGAGGTCTATTGGTAACCTGTAATGAAGAGGTCTATCGGTAACCTCTAACAGTGAGGTCTAATGATGACCTTTTCAATCCTTTGTGAAATTTTGAGTATGTGAACAATGTTTCTAGCTTCATTATGTTACTCCCCTTTGACGTTTCCTTGGTCGTAAATACATTTAAAGCCTTATTTTAAGGACTCTATGGCTGATTCAAAGGCCATAAATACTATATTAATTATACCTAAGTTCGGGATGTTTTTACTTGCTGAAATCACAAGGGTTAATGCGATCCCTTTTTTAATGGAGAATTAAGAAGATCATAAACAGTCACCCCAATAAATTTTCAAAAGGGAAAAGATATCATCATCCCATGTTCTTCCTCTATTTTCTCGGCTAGGAGATGCTAGAACCTTTCAATCCTTCCCGTAGGAGTTTCAGAATCAAACGCTAATCCATTGATTGGTTCCAATCTATTTTGGAAGCGACCATGTTGTGTCAGTCAATCATCCATATAACATATGTTTTATCATCATTCCTTTAGGTATCATCATCTCCTGTTTCTACCTTCCATATTATACCATGTAATCTACAAGATTCTAATGGGTTTTTCAAGGGGTATGGATGGTGTTGTCGTACCGTGGAATCCTCCAGTGGATGCAGTTGTCACGAGAAGAGGAGTGTGACACGCTGTGTGGATAAATAACGCTAGGAGGTAAGGGATTCATGGATTCACTTATAGTGTATGTACAATCGTAGAGTTAGCATGATTTATCCCTTTGGATCACAATAAAATTGACCTAAATAAATACTTGAATCGGATTAAAATAATTGTTTTGATCACGTTTGTTTCTTTGTACCATGATAACAGTTTGCTTATTGACTTTCTAGATAGTGTGATATCTATGTATTTCTTGTTAGCATGTTTTTCTTGATGTAAATTGGTAAAGAACGTAAAGCTAGATTTAATTGATAATTAATTGGCTAAACATAAAGAATCATGTAATGAATCTTGTTGTTGTTGTTGTTATTGTTGTTTTAAATTGATGTCAATCAAATTGTCATAGTAAGAATGTTAAATATTTTGTGATAGCTTACTGATTAGGTTTTCCGAAATTGGAATCTATGAATTGAATCTATTAATTCAAGAGGGATTAAATAACTGGTTGATTGATAAATGATTATGCATGGTAGGGTTCTTAGTTACCCACTTGTTCCTATGAACGAGTGCCTTGTGATTTAGAGCCATGAGTTCACATTATGTATGAAGGATGAATGCCTTGTTAACGGGCCAAGAGCCCAAATTGATGTGAATATTGTTTTCCCGTTCCTCGTGTTGTGATGTAACCCTGGAGAGGTGTTGTGATATGTGGAAGTTGGTAGGCCTTGTGGTTGTGGAAGTGGATGGCGCCTAGAGTGGTGAGATGCATCAGTTTATGCATGTGGGTGTCGGAGAGGATACCAGGGATGATGTAATGGGGTGGATTTGTTGGCTGAATGTTTGGTGGTTTGATCCTGTTTTTATCTTCTTTAATTTTCCCCACTACTCCATGCAGCTGTTTTTGCTATCCCTTCTTCCGAAATAGGCGAAGAAATGTGGGGTATGCCATGTGCTTTCCATTTTTAGCCTATCGAGGGAGAATGGTTCTATGCTCTTGCTATAAGAATAAAAGACCCGATGGGTAGTATACCTACCCGCCGGGTTGATCTCCTTTGTGTTTAGTAGCATAGGATGCTTTTTCTAGAATGTCAGGGAATAAGGGAAAGTAATTCTGTAATCAAAGATTGATTAAATAGTGATAATCCATGAGGATGGAGATTCTGGAATTTAATGATGAGGTGGTGATATTTGGAAGGAACATTTGACTTTGGGTGTGATGCTAATGAAGATAAATGTTAAATTTTTTATGGTTAATTAATTTTTAAAGAATTAATTAACGTATAGTGGAACTGATAAAAATGGAATGAAGTAATCTAATATAGATCTTCAAAAGTTTGTGTGGTTCTAGGATACCTAGTCTTATAAGTAGCAGCCCAGAGTCTAACAGACGTTAGCTACAGTTGTGTCTAAGAATAGGTAATGCTCGTAGTGTGGTTGTGATATATAATATATTTTGAACTTTTTATGTACCTATACGCTACTCCACTCTGTCAGTAAGGGAAACTAACACCCTAGGGATTTTGAGTCCTGGTGGTGTTTTCCCCAACATTCCAGTGGGAGGACGAATGGATTACTACCATCTTTGGCCCCACTCTCTTCTCTTGGTAGATACATGTGCCTACAGGTAAAACGGTTAGTTTCCCCATATATGTGTGTAGAGGTCTATAATGCCTTGTGGTTTTTTCTCACACATATATTCTGGATATAGTATCCTATGGAATACTATAGGCGTAACGTGTATAGGCTGTGATGGATTTAGGATCCTTACTCAGTGTATGGGCGGTGATGGCTTGAGGTATAATACCCGATGTATGATACATGTTATGTAGGCTTTGGTGGCTTCCATAAACTACCTGGTTACTTTTGGTTGTGAGGATGGTGTGGTGCCTAGCCCAAGTGTCTGGGGGAATGCCATTGTGGTGCACAAGGGGCAGAATGTGAAGCTTAGCCCAGGTGTCTGCGGACAAGCCATTGGTGATAGATGCACAAGACGTATGTCATTTGGGAAATGCGGCAAACCAGTGGTGAAGTAGTAGTGGTGTACCCTTGATTTTCTGTATTATACGACATATTCTTGTATGCGTCACATGGTGAGAGTATCCATGGTGAGGTTGGGATCATAGTATACGTTTTTAGGAGACAAGTTGTTTCACTTGTTGTTCACTGTGCTTTAACATTATTTCATTACTTTTTCACTAGAGGCTTCGGGGAGGATACTACTAAGTATACTGTTATACTCACCCCACATCTATATAAACTATTTTTCAGGTCACTTGAAGCAGGTTGGAGATAAGGCTGGTCACTACTAGCTTGTGGTTGCAGGAGCTATTCGGGCTTGCAGTTGCTGATGTCTATTCCTTTCTTTAGGGTACTAGTAGTTTCCCCTTACAGTTTTAGTACTTTTTCATGACATTACATATGTGCACATGGGTTTTCTTTTATATTTCCATTTTGAGTTGGAGTTTGTTGGTCTCTATTCTATCCCTCACTTCCGCATGTGTTCTCTTAGAGTGTAATTCCTCCCATTTGTGTGTTTATTATACCCTCGGTGCTAGTCACCTACTCGGGGCCTACTGGAGGCAGGACACAAGGAGTCATTATCTCCCTTCTCATATTGCTAGCCCAGGAGGGGTACACATTGTGGGGAGGGGGTCATGAAAAATAAACCCCTTCAAATTTAGCAACATTGAATAAATGAAACTATATAATAATATAATTAAATGAATACTGAAATATCATTAAAAGAAGAATAATCATTAAATAACATGTCAAATAAAACATATACACCACAAAAAATAATTTTTGTGCTTAAAAATGATGTGTCTCAAAGACGACAAGTTTTGACTACATTGCGTTACCGATTTGGAATCCTTAGAACAATATAACACCATAAAAATAATAAAATATATATTTAAATAACAATAAATTTAATTATAATAATAATATAATATATTTATGTGAATAATATAAACTATAAAATATAAATGTGGGGTGAATAAGGCATATTGATCATATAAATAAAAGTGACACTACAAGTCCTTTTACATTATGTCCTAACTCACTTCAGAGTCCTTCAAACCTATTGTATAATAAAAATTATATTATTAAATAAAAATAAATAAAATATTTTAATATATATTATTCCATGTAATATTTAATTATGATTATATATTAACTGTTCATTTACAATTCCATCTTAGTGTTATGTTTCAAGTAACAAACACTTCATTTTTCATACATGTTTTGACAAGTAATTATAATCTATATTTATTAGAACCTTATTTTAAAATATAATTACAATAACCCATGATATAAATATCATATATATTAATGATATATATATTTATAGTAATATATAAAAAATAATAATAGGAAATGTATTATAAACCTTTTAGATACTGTAGGCTATAAGTCCACATGAACACTATTTTCATTTTCTAGAAATATTTTGTAAAAAACTAGTATTAAATTATATATATATAAATTTATTATCATTGTGGAATTTTTATAATTTAATATATGTAAAATATTAAACTAAAAACCATACTTTATATGTTCCATGTAAATCATGAATGAATCACATCGCATTAAATAGGGGGTAATCCACTTGTTCACAAATAATGTTATCGTGTACAAAAAAAAAGGAAAAAATAAAGTTTTGTGTCGAACAAGAATTTAAAAAATAATTAATGAAAAATTAATATTATATAAAAATAGCAAATCCAATATTATTAAAATATTTTTCTAAAGGTAAAAAAACAACATCAGTTCATTAGGCGTTAGTCTACAATACAGACAGACAGTGATTTCATATCCCAATTGATGGAAGTGTGTCTGACTGTATGTAAAACCATTAATGTAGAAAAACACAATAATATTTAATATAATAGGGTTATTATATGATAATCTAAAAATAATAAATAAATTTTTAGAGAAATAATGAAATCAAAACTACATATTACATGATATTACCTCTTCTTTGTGAAGCTCTTACTGGTTTAAACTAAAGAGATTCATTGGTTGACATTATAAAAATATGTGATCCATATCTGATAAAGGATTTGTGGTTTTTAGTGAATTTTATAATATTTTTTCTAATACAAACGGATTAATATTTTTTAAAAAAAAAATAGGATATTGGGGGTGACATTTTCTAGTTGAGGAGGAGTTACAATTTTGTATATATATAAAATGGACAACACTATTGATAGATATTACATACATAACAGTACTCAAATAATATAACATACACAATATGAGGGAGGATGTGTTATATTTTAGGGCATTTAGTGGTGTTTTTTCAATTTTATATGGCATTTACCCTTTGAAGATTAATGTTTAACAACTAAGTAATCTTATATCTACACAATCATGGTAATTAATTTTAATTGCATTAACTAAAATTTATGATCAATTTTTTTTGATGATATATAAAAATTTAAATTATTATCATATCAAATGTTGAACCCAGTTTTTTGAATTTGAATAATAATAGTGTAAAAAATTAGTTTCAAAATAATCCTGAAAACAAGACGAGATGATGAGTTTTTATCATGAAAAGATCAAATTATTGAACTGTTTATATATCCAATCTCAATGTGTAATTTTTCCATTGAAATAAACTGTATTAATTGATATTTAATTTTTCATGTTTTACATTAAATTAAAATTAAAATATATTTTTAATATATATATGAAATAGATGAAAGTGTAGTTTTCAATTATAATTCATCATTTTTAAATACACATCCTAAAATAAACCATTCCTAAAAAGTCCAATAGAAAACCTTTCTATATACTAAAATTATGAAATATTGATTTAGTTTCATTTCATAAAAAAAAATTAAAATAGTGTCAAAAATATATTGTATTATTGTTCATTGAGGGACATAAAAAGAATTTGTTTTGAGAAAATAGTCTTTTAAAACATTTAAATAGTTTACTAGATGTTATATTATTTATGAATATGTTTCCAATATATAAACCCATAATGATATATGTTTAAATATAGTTAATACTATTATTAATACTAGGATTAACAACATGGTTAAAACTATCTGGTTTATATTATAATAATAATTTTTTTGGAAACATATTGCTTCTTGTAATATAATCATAGATGATATTTCTTATAATACACGATTATATTTTTTTGGCATATAAATAAATTTTTACTTGTGGTAAGGTACAAATAAACACATAAATGAATTTAATATACAAAAAACATCATGAAATTTCATAGTCAAATTAATAGTAAGCTAAATATATCTCAAATATTCATCATAATGTACTAGAGGTTATTTTCTTACAAAACTATCATCCTAAGAATGAATAAGATTAAATACAATGTTGGTTTTTCAATTATCATTTATAAATAATTACGTAATGTTTCATGTTTATTTATCTATATACAAATTTCAATACAAAAATAACATTTATAAAATAATAACATTTGTATGTTTTATAGTCTAAAATATTAATATTATTATCGTACAAAAATGTTTCATCTATTTCCCACCAAATGGTAAATTAAAGCATCACTATTGTGTAAGTGTTGAAAAATAACTCCATTATGTGATGTTGTTGATTTTTAATCATCACTAAAAATAGTGGTATATAGTATGGATTTAATGAATATGTATTATTTTCATGAAAAAATTATTATTCTATAAATAAAATTAAATTCATACCTTCTAATGCTTCAATTAATGGTAGAATGATAAGGATAATAATGCTTTCCTAGAGACAACCCCATCAAATATGAAATATCATTCAATTTTCATGTACTCTATTCTTGTATTGTAATAAATTTGATTATAATGTATTTATATAAAATATATTTCATTATTAATATTATTTAATGAATGGTACCATAGACCCTTTTACTCTGGTCATCCCCTGATTTTTTTTTGTGATTATGAATGGTACCATGTGAGATGTTAGGAATCCTTGTAGGATGATATGAACTATTGTATACTCTACTTTAAGGGTTGATATTTGATTTTTGAATCCACTTACTCTCATGTTTTTTATTCCTTTGACTGATTATATATATATATCCTTCAATTGTATCCACTCCCTGGATTTAGTCACTCTCCCTTTATGAGGGGTGAACACATGTGGTGCATGACATGTTATTTTCATGATAAGATTCTAATTGTTGGATGATACTCCTCTATTTCTATCGGTGACATAGACTCAACATGTAGTTCGTTTACTAACGGTTTTACCACATTGTGCTTGACTGATCAAACTTTCACTATTTTTTGGATGAGAAGTACACTTTTACTATATCATGTGTTTTCTAATTTATATATCATCTCCTTATATAAATTATGTATCCCAAAATTTCATTCAAGAAATTATATTTGTTATGTATATACTCAATCCTATATTTGATTTTCCTACACGTGTCATTTTATATATAAACAATTTCCAATTTGATCGTGACTATAAGGAAGCTTAGCGATACTATGTTCATGGACCACATATTATGCTTATATATTGGGATCCATTATTGGGGCACTCCATGAACAGTTTAAATTTATAATTCTGTTAGGTTGGAACATTTTTAAAGGTGGGTATGTTTTTTCCTTATACTTTTCAGTTTATACTACAATAATTTTGTACTATATAGAGGTTAATGCAATATTGGGTTACATTATAGTAGGGTTGCATATTTTAATCATTCCCACATAAAATTTTCATTTATTGGTATTTGTGGGTCCATATATGTACATAGTTAAATGCCTCCATATATATGGTTTGTTGTATGCACCAATATATACCCCTGGCCTATTGAGAGGGGCTTGGTGTAGTATTGGATTGAGCCCCAACATGGTCTGGTTCATCATAAGATATATCATTTGATATAACAATGTAATTATTGTTATTTTAAAATAGTATTCCCATATATAATATTACTAGAGTGGGTGTTTCTTTGATTCCATACCGATGAAAGTGATATTGATTGGAATCTCACCTATTGTATGGAAGAATATATGAATCAATTATGGAAGAGGATATGATGACTACATTATACGTTCATGTGGATATAAATAGATATCAAATTGATAATTATTTTTGATGTCCGGTTATCCAAGTTCATTAGATTTCCACTTAGTATGTAGGTGTTCAATGGGTGTCTTTAAGAGTGAGAGAAAATTCATGTCAAAATCATATATCTATATATGGGGTACTTATATTTTGAATACCGTATATATGACCATTAGATTTATAATATATCATTAATGGGAAGGACATTCATTATCAATGATTCATAATATACAAATCATGGGAGTAACATCTTCCTGATTTATCCACTAATTATGTGTTACATATTTTCCATTATTATAATGAGAAAATTATTCATCATTAATATCATTTTATAGACATGAATGACAATCCTGCTATAAACTATTGGGAATACCTCTAGTTATTCTTTGAATAATATTAATGGTGTAAGAGATAATTAAAATTTTGTATTTATTTATATTTTAAATGATAATTCTGTAGATTCATGAGACATAGGTGTTAGTATTGTGAGAAGTTGAGGAAACCCACATTGATTTAGGAATTTATTTAACTCTTATAATGGTTTCTATTATTATCATAGTGAGATGTAATTTTAATTGTTCAATATTAGGTAGGTGGTTTCATTAAATTTATCCAATTGAAATTATTGATGGGTCCTTCCCAGAATAATCATATTCTTGTATACATGTATGCCAAATTAATTATTGAGACAATGATAGAATATAGGAATTACCATTTATCTTTGTCAGAATATGTCATGGATATTGTTAATAATTATCTATAATATGTTCCTACCATTTGGTTGTTGTGGATATATTCTTGTATCCTTTCTTATACCAATGGGGAGTAGAAACATCGACATTCTTGTGAAAAAACAATGAAAAAAACTTGTAATATCCTATGTGGTGGGCATAAATATGAACATAAACATATTTCAATATATAGATATGAAATTTTTATGACTGATAATATTAAATCAATTTGGTTTTCTACTATTTACATGGATTTTCCTAACATCCTATTGAATTGGAATGGTAATTGAGCTCACTCTTTGGAAGCTATCAAGGATTTATAATCATTTTATCTGTCTATTGAGTAAAAAACATAATCATTTACCATGTTTTACATAAATATATTATAATGTAATTGTTCATCAACATTAGACCAGGTATGATGGAAATAATTTAATCTATAAGAAATGATATGTTCTTTCTATCCATTTCAAAAAGAATGCCTTATTGGTCTTCGGTAGTTGAAATGAGGATATCACTTGATTCTATAGTTAACATTGGATTATAATTCCCATATTGTGTATGGTTCACCATTAGGTTATTCTAGTCATATTTATATATTATGGAAGGACGATATTTCTTCTCACCCATGAATGATAAAATATATTATCAAATCAATCTATAGGAAGGAATGGTGGACATATAGAGTTTTTCGTGGAGAGAAATATTATGATACTACTTACTAACCCAATATTGTTATGATGACGATTTTGGTTGTAGAGAACAACTATATCATCCTGCTATTGGTTGTGGTTTTTTAACATCCACATTGGTACCATCTTCTTGATTCTTGGTGTTAAAGGCATTATGGCGTACTTTAATGATTTATTAGTATGGTCATGGGATGTTAATTGTTGAAACATTAAATGTGGTGTTTACTTCAAGTAAGACCAAACAATTATAGTTACTAGATTATGCATACATAATAGGTGACATATTCCTCCACCTCCCCTTATTAGGTGAATTATCTTTTTTCCAACTCTAGTTATATGATTTCAATGATTACTGAGGTAATAATTGGGTACACCTGCTTAATTTGTGTGTTATTTTATAATCTAAGGGTAGTTATATGGGTCTTAGTATCATAGAGTCAGTCCCACTCTAAAATATTTGTATGTATATTTTCACACATACAAAAATCTATAATATTCATGTTTCACTAATGGAATTATATTTGGTATATATGTGATAATTTATATTTAGAAATCAATGGCGGCACCTTTTTCATTTCTAAGGGAGCTGTTTATAATATTAAATTATATTTTAATTTGAATCAATATTTTTATATCATGGTATGACCAATGTGTTTTAAAAAATACCAATTATTTATCATAATATGTTTGGTTGTGTTTGATTAATAGTTTTCATATTTAAATGTCTCATGTTTATTTAATTATTTCCATTTATTTGAATCACAAAATTAAAACATATTTCCTAAAAACTGTTGAGGATGGTTTAAAAAATAAATGTGAAAATATTTTTTTCATTTCATCACAAATAATTTATTTAATAAACTTATGGACATGTTTTTGAAAAAAAATTACACGACTCTTTTATGGAATTGAGGGTTTGTGAGGGACTATTTTCGAAATTAAGGTGGTCATATAGATGATTATAATGATTATTTGGAATTTATATTATTCGATATTATTTTTTGAACACTCGATTATAATAATTTAGTAGAAACATTATCCTTTAATTTGACAATAATATATATATATAATACATTTTTAATGAATCATTCAAAAATCCAGATATGGGGCGTGTTACCCACAACAATGAAATATATCAAAACATGACATCTATATAACCATTGGTTTTATATCACAGGTATTCACCCAATGTGAATTTTTTATACATAAATGGTTATCCATATATGGTACCATATATATCAATTAAAATACCCCTTGTTTTTTGGATCAACACATGATCTATAGTCATTGGGAAAAAGGTTTAAATTCATATTGATATTCGACCCATATTTTATGAACATCTAGAACTAAACAAGATTTTTCATGTCGTGATCATACCCATTACAAGTGCATCCAATAAATCCTATTGAGTGAAATTATAACCCATGTCTATTGCCCCCCAAAAACGAGACATATAATACAATTTAATGTATTGTGTTATGATTTTTCATGGTTCCTTTTATGGTCTTACTATCATGACTGGATGAACACTAGGTGAGATTATCATATAAAAAATGGGTTAGGAAATACAAATGAGAGGTGTTTTAAAAATGATATCAAATTAAATATGGACCAATGATGATAATTCTAGTTTGTGGGGACTATATCCACATTGGATACATATTCAATATATTAGGCTGATTACGATTTTTCATATCGGGCATGATATGGTGTCATCATGAATAAGAGATGATGATGATTGTATAAAGGGAATATAACCCCAATAAATGATACTGAATGTTATAGGTAATGTCTCCCAATGAATAAGGTTGTAATATGATTCATTGGTAGTATGTCTCCATGATGTTGATTACATAGGATTTGATGTTTTTTGGTTTGAACCACATAAAGATGTCTTACATATCCATGATGAAATTAATAAAATCCCACATATTTCAACTTTTTCATGTGCAATGATATATCATTATCTTTATAATTATGATGTATAAAATTTTTTAGACAATTTTATTACATTATAAAAGTGATTTTTTCTCCTAAAGTATGAGACAACTTCGGAATGAGTGAGTCATACACACTGATGCTTCTCATTGTTGGTGAATCAGTTTAATACATTATTAGGGAAAATTCATTATATTAGATTATATATAATAACATAAACCAAATACATAATAATTTTACATCATTTCCATAAGATAAACATTTATCTCTCTACCAAATATCACAATCATAGCAACAAATTTTTTATTTTCTTTAGAGACTGCCTACAAAAGAACCATGTAAAATAATACTGAAGAATATTACTAAATTATGATTTAATATTAGACTCTTTTCTAGAATTATCATAATATATAATTAATTTTATATCATTGGTATGGATAAATTATGTAATGGGTGTGCTCAAAAGATCAAAAAGGGAAATGATGTCATGAATCCATCATGGTGTAGATAAAAAAATGATATTACAATAGAAAGTGATACATTAATTATTAAAATGACATGGAACCATTATAATTTTTTATGAGTAATGATAGATTAAAATTTATTAGAAATCATTTTAATATAAAAAATATTTTCAAACCATGAAATAATATAAAAGACCTATATATCATGATTATAAAAATAATGAATGGAAATTTATCAAGAAAATGAGACATAAATGATGATGATTAGATTGATGAAACATATGTGTATTGTATTATAATATTGTTTATATTTCCCTGAAGGTCCATTTGTAGGTTTTCAATAATATCCATGAATGTTTAAACCTGACCCCATAAGTCCTGATGCTGGTGTCTACAACTAATTAAATTGGAATGACTGAAATTATCAACCCCTGAAAACATATTAATTTAGTAGTCCTGGTAAACAAAATAAAGAAATGAGTATTTTATTAAATATGAATACATTAATTACAAAATTTTGTTCATTCTAAATAAATAACATTGAGGAAACCCTTATTCCTTCAAGTTAATCCATGAATATTTTTCATAGTACGATTCTTGAATTAGTAGTGAAAGATTCATTATAATGGTGGTATAGAAACCTCAATAATGGTAAATTATAATAGATACCATAACGAATCAATAGGATTAATAATTATAAAATGATAAATAATATAACATACATAACATATAATCATGAAATGAGATTCAAGTGTATAAAAAATATATAAAGGTACCAAATTAAATCACATTCCATTTAAATAACTAGTTAAGGACAAATAAATATTGAAATATATGGAACTGAAACCCATTCCATTAAATCATAAGTAATAACAAAATGAATCAGTATATATGTCGAGATGAATAGTAACTGAATCTAAATGAGGGAAATGTGTTATTATTAGATGTCATGTTTCCATGGGATATAGAACCAGTACAGCTAGGACACATCATCATACAATTTATCTATCAAGTAAAAACCTATCTAAGGATGATAGACATAAATTTCATCTCACGAGACTACCGATGTGTCTAGTGGCTTTCATTAATCAATATCCAACATGTATATCTTACAATAAATTATCTTCAACTCGGGTATTAACTATAAATTCATTCCTCGTAATGTATAAAACATATTCCAATTCAAATATCATCATTGAATAAAGTATATGGATCTATAAATATTTTCAGAATAATAAAATACCATTCAATGTTTAAAAACCTATGATAAATGGTACATTTTTTAGGAAACAAACTTATCCATTCTAATTGATATGGATAATTTTGGGGAAACACAATGAAAAGGGATTACAAGAAATATAATTTTTCAATGATACAAAAAGGAATCATGGAAGTGAATGTAAATACTATCTGTGGATAAATCAATCATAAACCATCCAGTGGGAGATTGAGGATGGTATAAATAAAACATTCTAATAATTGTTTAAAATAAATGGATACTGAACTTAATGACTGAATAAATTATAAAAACATCTTTTAGAAAATATTCCTAAGGAAAATAGAATTTATAAATATATTTTGAAAAAACCCTATCATTGAAAATAAATTTAAAAAACATTTTCCTTAAAAAAATTTATTTTAAATATGAAAAGAAAGCTTCAATGTAATGAAGGAAAGTAAATAATTACATAATGTAAAAGTTATAAATAAAATTTATTTTTTATGGTAAAAGGGTAAAAATGATGAAATGTTTTAAAACTGACAATAATATTACATTGAAAAAATTGGTAAAATACAAAAGCGTAAAAGAATTACCAAGTCCTTTAAAATTAATTTTTGAAAACATATTAATTTGATGTGATTTTTAAAAGAAAACATGTTATCGGACTAAGAGAGGAATAATTTTGTGTTTCTTGATAAACATTTTCTAATGAAATTTATGTACTAGGTTCATATAATTTCTTAAAATGGAAGTACCGTTGAATGATCATTAAATTTATTTTCAATGATGATAATCCTTAAAAATTAAAATGTTTCCAATACCACCTTGCTAATTTTTAAATCATAATCATCATGAAGGAATAATATTAATTGTTTGTTTAAGATATCATCATTATGGGTGTTTTAATGATATAATATGATTAAAGATGAATTAGTTATGCCATAAAAAATATATATTTTGTGATAATGTAATTAATCCCATAGATTTAAAAAGTGAGATAAAAATCCATTCCCCTGAGTTTTCTTTTAAGGTAAACATACTTTAACATCACATATAAAAGAAATATACTAATTTACAAATTTCTTTAGAACCTTATGTATTTATATCATTACATTTAATTCATGTTTGTCTATGTTTTTTCCAACTATATAAACAATTATGTTTCTGTTGGGTGTTTTGGCGAAATTTAGTTTCTATGTAAAAAAACGTCGTTATGTAAACTATGGTCAAACTATCATTATGTAACATATATAACATAGTAATCAAGAAATAAATTTCAATTTTATATATCATGTACACTTTTAAAATAAGTCATTAAATATAGTTTTTGAATATTAGGAAATTATATTATCATATTTATGGCTGGTCATATGTACACTTGAGTAACGCTGGCATTTTGAATAATCATTATAGAAAGAAGGTAAATAGAGTAATATATTTCTAGAATAATCATTATATCAAATGTAATGTATTACATAATCATACAGAAATTTATATAAAATTATTGTGGTTTAAAAGGAATCACATCATCTCGAGAAGGTTGTAGTCCACACATCAACAAATGACGTTATCAGTTTTAAGTGTGTGAGTGGGTAATTATTAAAATATATAAATATATAGAGTGTATTTTAATAATTATATTTATGTCATAAATATCATTTATTTGTTTTTTAATTCAATTTTTTATATTTTAAACAATACTTTTTATGTTCCATGTATAGTGTGAATTAATCACATCACATCAAGAGAATGTTTGTCCACACTTCCTCAAACAATGTTATCATATTAACATAAAATGGACGGCAATAATGCTATGTGTTATAAAAGTATTAAAAATGTATAATGAAATATAAAATATTATATAAATAATATATAATGTAGTTTACATCATAATGTTCATCCCTGATTGTTGGTAAAGGAATAAATAAACAATCGTTATTTCGTAAGGCAATAGTTTTCCGTACATAGAAAAAATATGATTTTTAACAATAGATGTGAGTGAGTGTAAGTGTAGGTTGAAACATTAGAATAAAAACAATATATTATATTTAAGATAGTTGTTGTTTTATAAAATAAAATAATAATATGAGATGGTGGGTTATACAATGGAAATAAAATTATAAATCTTGAGAGAATATGTTGCCTTTTAATTAGGTAACTAATTTGGTTTTTACAAAAAGGATTCCTGGATTTATTTATTCCCATGAGTATGATTCTAGTATGAAATTAGGAATGTTAATGATATATTCTATAAGATAATATTTGATAAATATTTGCTTCATATTGTGAGGAAATGGGAGGAGAGGAGGTCCTTTTATATGGGAAGATAAGGACTCACTTAGTATTTTTGGAATGGATCATGATGTACAAACATTTTTACTTAAAAATATAAAAAAACACCAAAAAACTCAATACATTTCATTTAATGGCAGAAATAGATCCATTTAATGGTTTTTAGACACGTGGCTAGGTCATTTGGGCCCCTAAGTTAATGGTTTACTCCATTATAAAGCTATCTTTTACCATAGTAAATGAAATTAATTTTTACTACATTCACAATCTTTTTTGGTCAAAAAAACATTTATTGTTATATATTATATATAGTTCCTATTCTGAATTTGGAATACACACAGAAAACTTCCAATCACAATATTGTCAAAAATTAATCCAAAATCCATACTGAATGCATGACGACAATACACGTTTTTAATGTAAACACTTACAAAATATTTCTATGTATTATAATTTCTCTCAATGTAAAATTGATTCAAAAATAATTATTTATATTAATTAATAAAAACATTTATAAAAAAAAACCTTAAAAAATATAAATTATATTTTTATACTATAAATAAATTATATGAAAAAGTATTCTTGAACACAATTTCGACATTTTTAACTATTCATTAAAATTGAAATGTGTCATTAAATTACAAAAATTTCATCCTAAAAATTTATAATTTTGTATATTTTAATTATAATCATTAATTTGAAATTTCAAATTAATTAATGTAACAAAATTCAGAGTTAAAATGAGTTCTCCATTAAAATGTAGTAAAAGTGATTTAATAAAAATATAGGATGTTTTATAAAACAGAGTTTTTTCTTATCATATGGCTATCATAACTAATGGATGATTAAAAAAACATTATTGAATTTATAATATATATAAATATATTACATTATTATCACTCACTAATTGTTACTAATTTAATCTAATAGTGTAAAACTACTTTTTGATCATGAAAATGATTTTCTTATAAAATGAATCACTTTATATTCAGAATATTTTTATATAAATTTCTACTTAATTGGTTACCAATTATTTAATATTATATGTGAGGATACCATATTTTTTATATGTTATTTATTACAATTAATAACTACAGATTTTACATATAGATTATATATCATTTTATTTTAATAACATGATATTGTTTGATAAAAACTCATTCTTATGTGTAATGCACATCATCTAACAAGGTCACCTTTTCATGTAATGCACTCCAACTTAGTATTGCATGTATTGAAATATATAGAATCAATTTTTAATTGTAAAATTTTTTTTATGTATCCAGATATTATATTACCTTATGGCCTTCGAGTCACATTTCACACACACTATCGAATAAAATGTTTTTTTACCTTAGATTATCATAGAGCCACATCCCCACAAACTTATTTAAATTGCATCAGTGAAATTTATAATTGGTAACTATTTTTTAAATTTCACATTATTATAAGGATTCATATGTCATCCTCTATAAAAGGGAATGAACGTAAAAAAGGTCAAATGGATAACCATGTAGTTAGGTCTCTATTATAGAGAACATTAGTGGAATGTAATGATAAATACTTAAATTAAAATAGTAAATATTTACAGAGAGTTAATTATTTCATCAATAAAAAAATTGAATGATCAATATAAATTTATGGGGGACAAATCCATAATTCTTTTAAAGTTTAGAATAAAAACAATTCAATATGCATTAAGGTATTTCATCATTGTTTAATTTCTAAGGAATTTTACTTATGTTTGGTACTTTTCTTACTTCCTCGGAATATAGGGAGATTTTATCACCTGATTGTTTTCAATTTCATATGAACAATCCAACATTTTTGCCGTGCTTCAACCAAATTCTAATTTATTCATTTACTGCCAAAAATTTATTAATAGAAATGAACAGTTTTTTATGTCTAAATATCTAAAAAAACATTTAAAGCATCGTACGACCAATAATAGAGTGACACATCTATCTACTTTTCATTAATTATATTCCCAAATCAATAAGTTTCATAGATAAATATCTGATCCTTAAAATTATTACTAATGGTCTACCATTAATATGTATCCACCAAATAGTTTAACTAAAAATAATTAAAATTTATCAAAGACATCACAAAAATAATTGGTTGGCATGAAACCATTATCATCCTCCAGTAATGGGTATAAGATTCCAATAATTTCAAGATTTTATTGGCTATCACCTGATATACAAGTGATTTATGTCTCAATAAATATTAATATTATTTCAAAAATTATTATATACATTATTTTTTAAATAGTATATGTATTATTAAGTATCCATATATTATATTACCTTACATTATTCATGTCTCATTTCATACTTGTTATCAAATAAAATGTTCATACATTAGATTTTTGAGGTGTCGGAAAGAAAGATCACCATTTACATAGTGAATATATCAATAAATTCGAATTCATTAGTTCATGATAAAATCCCAGAATGATAACACTACATCAACTCGAGAGATATAAAATATTAACAAATGTATAGAGTTATATATTGGCCCCTAACCATCATCATAAATAAATATTTTTTCTATATCATTTAAAACATTAAATAGATCATGCAAAATCATGGGATGATATTGTATTTTAGTTATCACATAAGATATTAAACATGGGATGGCAAATGAGTTTTAATATATATATTAATGACATAATCCAAAATGTACCTCATGAATATTCATAGTTGATACCCAAAACTCAATCACCCAAAAAATTATTTTCATAATAAATTTTAGATAGTGATTCAAGAAATATAAATTACAAGGATATAAAACCATTAATGAACATTATTTAAAGGGATGTAAAACATTAAATAATAATTTTGAAAATTACGTTCACATTTCCATAAATAATGTTGTTATGAATCCCATTCAAAGGCAATTTTTTAAAATATTAAGCTAAAACATCAATGAAATCATATAAATTGAAAATGAAAAAAATATTTATTCTTGAAATGATATTATTATAATAAAAAATACGTATATGACAATATATTAGATTATAAAAAATAAAAAATATATTTAATTTTTTGAAATTATAATTAGTAAAAAATTCATAAATATACTAACTAAAAATATTTTCATGTCTATATAAAGATAATATATACATCATAAAAGATATCATATAATTTGGTATCCATATAAAAAGAATAATAATCTTGGGAAATGGATATAGGGAAAAGGAGTTTAAATTATCATGTGAAGAGATGTCAAATACTCTCCTGAATGATTTAAATTTGAGAAATAAATTTAATTTGGTGAATATTTGAATTAATGAACATGTTATTATCAAATTTAATAGGAATTATAGGATAATTAATGAATATAATAAATATATATTGTAAAACCATAATAAAATTGAACAATCATACTGATTGAGGAAAAGAAGTGGATGTATGAAGAAAACATACCTAATATCCTTCACACATGAAGATTATATAACCTATTATATACTAAATATAACGATCTTAATCAATTTTTTTAACCATATTCATATTTATAACATATTATAAATAATTTTCATAATAGGTTTCTACATTTAAATTATATGGTTATTCATTGTTATATTAAATTTCATCATTGTAGAATAGACATTGTTCTATGTGATTCCTTATGTACCATATTATTTCATGCGAATGATGGATAAGCTTCTTGAAAAAGGAAATTTCAATACACATTTTTTACAAGTTTCTCAATTTATGGATTATACACTAATAATATTTTTGAAATTAATAAGTCATTAATAAATCATTAATTTATAATAAATATGTTATTAGGAAATTATATTTCAATTATATTGAATTTAATAAACCATCATGTATTAAAGAATATAACATCATTCATGAATTTTGTAAAGAAATTAAATAATTGAGAGCTTGTTATAATTATTAAATAGTAGTGATATGTTTTCTATATATTATTAATATAAAATTTATAGAGTCTCAAAAGGGACATAAATATCATGTATCTCCAATGAAAAAATTCCTATAACAATACATGAAGGGAGATGATGTATACTGAAATTTATAATCCATGGAGGTGATAATCTACCATACACTATATTTATGAATCCATTTATACATAAATGAATTAAAATTAACATTTATAAAAAATAATTTCATTATTATAATTTAAAAATAATCCTAAAATTAATAAATAAGATCAATTATAGTTATAAACCATGAATGGAGGTGATGTAAAATGAGGCACATCATTTAATCATTGTGGTAGTCCACATATACACATGATTGATGTCATTTAGTTTTTAATTTTGGACATCAAGGATTGAATAATTATTTATACATTAATATAATAACATTACATTATATAAAGAATATTTTTTTCTCTATATTATGGATTATATTATATGTTTTCATGGGTGAATTTATGAATCAATATCAATGGTGTATGAAATAATTAACATGAAAAAACATGATCTTTCACATTGAAATATGGATATAAATGAAATAATTGTGATATATAATTAAAAATATGGGCTTATAATCATAGGATATGTTATTATGAATGGAAAAATCGTAGATTTCTGAGATATATTTAGATGGAATTGGTATGTGATTATGTGTTGGAGGTACTCCAATTTTAAAGGTGAATAAAATGGTACAATATTGAACACCTATTATTTTTTATTAATTTAATTATACCATTCAGTGGTAAATGCCGCCATAAGTGGGAAATAATAAATATTTTAGTGGATAAACATACATCATACCTCTAACAAGAAATTAAAAAAAAAATCAATTAGTTTATATTTTTTATTTTATATATTACCTCTATCTGTTTTACCTTGTTAACTAATTTTTAACAGTGTATTGTTTGTTTAATATTTAATATTAAATAATACATGAAACCAAATTCTTTTATTATGAACATAATTTTATCTTTTATTTAGTATAATGAAATATTTTTATATTTTGTGAATTAGTTTTATATTAAAAAATATTTAAATTATATTTATATACAAATGATTGTTTTCAAAATTATGTACATTTAATCTTATTTATCACTATTTAAAAATATAATAATTAAAAATATATTGATATATTGTTTTAAAATTTATATTTTATTACTTATTAGAACAAATTTATTATTTTGTTTTATAAAAATCATAACATAAAAAGAATAATTCATTAAAATAAATCAATTTACTATAATGTTGAGAATTAACATTTATCCATATAATATAATTTTAATCCAAACAAATAAAATGTTCCATTAAATATTGTTTGGAAAGAATGAATGAAATTTTAAAATATATTTTTGAAATATAATTAAAAATATTGAAAATAAATATTACTCGAGAACATATTGAATAAAATACAATTTATAAAAAAGTGTGTTCCCAAGCATAGAATGACCTCAGTTTTAACAATCCTATTATCATATTTTGGAAAGGTGGATACTTTTTATTGATACATGTCAGTTGTATGGCGATGAAATACTAGTCATATATTATGATTTTATATAAATTATTAATCATGGATTTCAATAAATGTTGGTTATCTGTTCAAGAATAACAACTCAACAAGATTTGTTGACATGTTTTTAGTAAATGTGTATGTTACTCATTATACCGACCACAAAATTAGTTTTTGGAAAAAATATTCTAAAGAACAAAAAGTTCAATGTAATATCTTTCATTTACATTTTGGATCAGAATTAGTTTTCTTAGTCATATGAATTCTCTATTAACGATTCACCCATTTAGTAATCATGATTCACTACTCATTTTCTCTTTGATCATGAATTTCTATAGGTGTTTTCCCATATAAGAGAACAAGTAATATATGAAAATTATTTGTCATTTATAAAGTTGAATTGATATATATTTAATACCTCAGTAGTGATATATGAAACACATTAATTTAATTTTGAATGAATAAGATGGAGGGATCTGATAAGTAAAAAATATCTGAAAAATAATGTATTTTTAAGGAGTTGGTATGCATATGTGTCAATTTCCATATAATAAAAAACATGATGACCATCATAGAGGGTATATCTTGTGGAAAAAATTTTGAATATATTTAAATCATAGATTATAGTAATTAATATCCAAATAAATTGTATGTCCACTTTGTGTATCATTTTTATGCAACTGAATTTTTTAATCCTAATCTATAATTTCATGGAAATGGATTGGTTATATCTCTTCTCCCACTCTAAAATAATATTATCACATTGAATTGATGAATATATTCCAATAAAAGAAATCATATTATGCTACATTAATGCAATAATTTAAATTTTAGTTTGGTGATAACACTTCATGTGGGAGGTACTGATCACTACATATTTGGGAATGAATTGAATAATATCTCATCATATATAAAAGTGTATCAATGGTTCTATAAGACTAACCATATTTCTCATGGTGACATAATTTTCAATAAGTTTATCTATGATGAATTGTTTCTGATGATATTTTATAAATCTTAGGGAAAACAACCAATTTTGATCAAATATGATAGAGGGTTGTAGTCTATGTAGCATCATGACATCCATTCATTACTCATAGTACGAAACCCATCACACTAGGATCTGAAACTGGATAGTTAAATGATCATAGGAGGGTCCCTACTACGATAATCAACCAAACTAAGACAATGGATTCAAATAATAAACTCTCGGCATGATTTTCCCTATCTAAAATAAGTAATGATGTAATATTAGAAGAGATAGATAATAGAAGATAAGTTATCTATTATTAAAAAACATCAATATTAGATATTAAATTGTGGTAACTAACCCAAATCATGGTATTTGTCCAGAATAAAATCATATATAACCCAATTAAAAACATTTAAACTATGAGGTAAATTGGAAATATCAATGGAACCACTAGATACCAACACCTAGGTGAAATGAATCCCTTTCACATATCATCTGTTTTCCCCCTGGTGAATTAAATAATATGGTGATAACACCACTAAGGGATTGCATGTTAAGTGACATACAAAATACTAAAAACATCCCATCCATGCATTCCATAAATCCATTATATCCAATAATCCCTATATTCTCAATATAATAATAACATTGAAAAAAACTAATTTCTTCTTTATAATAAATAAATAGTAAAAACATTTCCTAAATTATAATTTTGTAAAAAGATTCTATATAACATAGTTCAATGAAAAATAAAAAAGAACACTTACCCATGATAGATACATCTTTACAAATAGAAACCCCAAAAAAATAAAAAAAATAAGAACAATGGAAAACCCCCCATAAAAAAATATAACACTACGATATCTAGGTCACTCATTCTTAATTAATAAATTCATTATATAGAGAAATAACATGTCTATATAAAAATGGTCTATATAACAACATAAAACCACAAGTCTGAATCCCTATACTATTATACTCAATTCCGTACAAATAATGGTCCTTATGAATAGAGAAATACCCCGTATAAATCCCATGGATGAATCCTGAATAGGGATAAAAACTATTCAATCTCTTTATTACGCAGGGCTCCTAAGTATAGAATTTAAAAAATAATTTCAATTTTCATCAATGAAATTGATCAAATTATTTCCAATGAAAACTTTTTCCTCATCCAAATCATGCATCAAAAACCCATTTTGTGAACCATATTAATGTGTCATTGCATTATATATGTTTACCCAAATAATGGGAAACCACACTTTATAAAAATAAATTTACATTATCATTAAAATAAAAAAAAATTACATTCATAAATAATAAAAAATTAAAAAAATTATTGAATATTAGGATCAATTTGCATTGTCTACCGAACATACCACATTCCTTAATAAGGGGATCACACAGAATCAACAATGGCTTCCCTATACCAGATGGAAATTGAACACATTCATAGTGAAAGAGAAGAAACTATCTACCAATAATAATTTCACATAATTATAATACCTTAAAAACAATGATATCAAATAAATAATGAGAAAAAAATATCATTTTACATCATTCATGATCTGAATGATAAAATATTAATCTTTCATGAACTTGTGCGAAACCAGACAAAAATAAATAGAACATGTATTCTAGATCAACCAAAATAGAAAGAACATCCAAACGAATTCCAAGATATCATCATAGATATTGGTTATGGAAAACCATAGATATAAAAAGGAATTTTTTTCATAATTTAAGTCAAAATATGGTCATAAACACATTTCAAACCATATTATAGAGGCCCAATGATTTTCTATTAATATGTGTAACGATAACCTCATATCATGTAGGAAAATTGGACAAATTAATTTACCAAAACACATGAAAATAGTTTCATGGTGGGGGTTCACCACATTATTAGTTTCTGTGAAGGTATAATTTAATCAAACCCAATAGATATTGTAGCCACAATTTAAACCAAAAACATTGTACATTAATCACCAGAAATGAACTCCAAAATGAACATGGTGTGGTCTGTTGGTCATTCCCAATAAGTTGAACACCATGGGGCCACACAATATACCTTTCAATTCTATTGATGTGGTTGTTTAGAACACAGTTAATAGATGTAACCATAGTGGGTATCAAATTTATCGCGGTATGTTCTATCCTATTTTACACAAGGAATGTCTAAATATTATTTTTAAGAAATAACTTTATCAAAAAACCATTCATTACTAGACTATAAATACCCCAAACCTAAAATAATATTCCTTATGCTTGGATTCTATAAACTCCTCAAAATATATCTTTTTATCTCCATAATGTCACTCACAATAAGGAATATTTGTGAAGAGATGGTGTTATTTATCTCTAAAAATGTATCGTTCTCCCCAAATCTTGTGAAAATATATTACCTACATCCATAATACTTTTACCAAAGGAATACCGATTTCATGAATAAATTTTACTTGAGAGAAAATTACCTGTAGTGGATATGCAGAATGAACAAAACATTATCCCACTAGACTTCATCATAATTATGAACATGGGAGTGATCATGTTGATAATTATGAGCTATGATATATGAAAATAATTTGGAATTCACATTGACTGAGGATATAATTTAAATAGATATGCTACCAAAACAATCCACCCAGTGATTAAAAATGGTTTAACATATCATATATTCATATATGTCTATGACCAAATAATTAAAAACTATCCAGAAGAGATGGTCATCAATGGAAAGAAATGGATATTTAAGTTGTCTTTATCATATTTCCAACATCACTGATATATAAACATGAATATATTTATGTCCATAAATCTTATAAATATATCTTGAATGGTACTCATTCACCCCACATAGGCCTCAACTACTTAAAAAAAACAATGATGTGACTATCATGGGAGACCAGACAAATCCCAAAAATGATCAGTTTTAAAAGATTATAGATAAATATTATTAAAATATAAATCAACCTATTATATATGGTTGTCTCATGATCTAATTAAATCTATGAAACAAGCATTAATCACATAATATATATTTTTAATATCATTCTCTATTTATCCATCCATATATGAGTGACATGTTTTAATCAATCTGACATGGGCCTTGATCATCACATTGAGTGTTTTCATGAAGTGAGATGTAATCATGGGGAAACATTTAGAGATAATTTTAATATGATATCCAATAAACCTCCAAGTGTGATGGAATTACAACATACCTAGAAATTTAATCCTGGTGGTGTTCTTAATTATAATTAAATGATCGTATTTTAAGTAGGCTTCTATGCCAATATTGAATGAATGTTGGGTGCAATTCAACTATAATCTATATGGACACCTGATTCCATTGCAAAAATGTAACTAGAGTATTTATTAAAAATCGATTGATATTCAAGTGTTCATTTATAATCATCTTAGAGGATTATAAATGGGAAACCTATTCAAAATTTTAATTATACATAATAGACTTAGAATAATGGACCAGATGATGTAATAAGTCTTCATTGTTAAATAATAAATAGCCTATGATGATTTATGACTTTGACAAATCACTTTGTTTTTATACAGAAAGTTATTATGTAATGATTCCAGATGAGATTAATTATATCATATGGGAGGGAACAGAAAAAAACACCCTCCTTAAAATATGTGGATTCAAAATTCCTTTGATCTTTTTATACAACTGTTTAAACAAAATTTACTCATGTAGATATGATGAAAATTTAAATCATTTTGAACCATGCCTAAACAACATAATATTCATAAAGTAGAAACTATGTAAAAATCCAAATGATTTTCTACTCCTATTTCACTTAAAGAATAGTAAAAGTTTTAAATTTAATTCTAACATAGTCAATATATAAATCTCCATTCCAATGTTTTTAGGGGATTTAAGAGTCCACAGTGCTGAAGTAATACCCCAATCATCTCTTATTATGATTCTTATACTTCCAATAATATATATAACAAAAATAATTATGATTATATCATTTTGAGAATGTATTCAAGAATATGTATTGTTTGTAAAACTTAATCTCTTGTTTAATATTAGAGAGAGATAACACATTTTTAGGGTAATTCACATCAGGTTATCAAGGCCAATGAAAAACATTCTCTAATATATCATTATTCTACAAAATCTCAATACATTTTTTAGATCTAGAGGCATGAAATTATATCAAATATCCCATACCATGACCTAACATGTTCAAAATAAGTCATGATCTTAGAATCCATTTCATCATATAAAATATCTCAATGAACATTTAATTACATGACAATTTCAACCTTATAATATAAAAATTTTCAATGATGACTCCCACATCTTGATTTCCTTTATGAAACCTTTATGATACTGATTTTGAATTAGGATGATCAGTTTTTAAAAAATGGTATATGGTATGTCCAATCAAAAGAATGACTTCAATATTCATGGATCAGCTACGATACCATGTTTCAAAATCAATTACCTAAATAATGTCACCTCTATGAGACAGAGATTTAAATTTAGAGTATTTTAAAATTGGAGGTGACATTTGAATATTCCCTAACCATTATTCCCATAGAACTATTATATTATTCAATTTAATAGTAGACTGTGATATCAACCACGAAATAAAAAATAATTCATCAAGATACTTTAGGAAAATATTTTTTATCAAATATATAAACACAAAAAGAGTATTAATAATAAAAATTTACATCATGAATATTCCAAGTTGTCATACCTTCTCAAAAAATAGATTTTAGGATGTATGAGTCATTAACCTTGATTGGTGATAACCTGACTAAAGATCAATTATAGAAAAATATTTTTTATTATTTAAAAAATTAATCATGCTGTTTTAAAGGGAGAAAGATTAATATTATTTACTATTATGTAGATTTGAATCAGAAAATATATTCAGATAAAAAACTACCATGAAATTTCATTCCACAATGCATTGGGGATTCCCATAATGAAATACTAGAATTATTAATCATCTTTCCCATTATGAAATGAAATTATATGATAAGAAACTTTCTATTTGAAATATTCATTACATAAGAGGGAATACAAATTTATTATGCACCTGGTACAAAATTGATAGAGATCTATACATCCCAATGTACATAATGATTAGATATTTAATCAATAATGACAATTGAAAAATCCAAAATAACCCATTGAAAATACACACTGCAAAATATATCATCACAATAACATAAATTAGTTGATAATGGTATTATATTATTAGAGAATTTATGTAATATATGAATTGATCTCATATCCAACACTATATGAAATAATTTTGAGATCCTATTAAAAGAATTTATCATACAATTGGATGATAATTTTAAATTATAGCACCATGAGAAACCATCTAATCCATAACAATGATAACATTGAAATGATACATATCAATGACCATGATGCCCCAAACTAACCAGATATCATAAATCAAAAGTGTATAAAAATGAAAACGAAACCAATTATCCTTTGTCTACCCAAAAAAAACATTTATAGTTAATTGTAATAGACATTAGATCCATAAGAAAGTATGAATTATATATTAAATAGTTTGTAAAAAATAACGGCCAAATTTTATTCAAATGTAATTTCTAAAATTGATGCAATAAAATTTCTACAACACACTATAGCGGGTACCACGTTGTTTTCATCCAGTATCTTCTTCACTAACGATAATTATTTACTCAAATGGACTACTAATACATAGATATTTACATTTATACTAATGATTACTAAGAATATCCATTCAAAGATGATGATCTATAACCACATCATTTCATAGACATAACCTTGAAAAAGGTCAAAAAAAAGTAAAAATAACCATGTGAATTTCATGTCGTTATAGGGTAATTGAAATATGATCAGGTTTTCTCTAACATACTAAAATATTAGAATAACTAGGAAAAACTACTATCTAGAGAATTTATAGTTTACAATACATAGTTCTAGGAATTATCTCCACCACTATTTAGAAAATATTGGCACGTAATATTTTTTTGCCAGTGTTCTACTCAAACTATTACAGGGTTGAATGTGTACAACCAAAATCATCCACAGTACGCTTCCCATTGAATAATAATATAACTATCGTGGTACGCAACTTCGACTTCTAACACACCATGACAAATAAAACTAGCTGTTATGAGTAGTAAAACCACCTTTTAAAATATTTATAAATTTTTTAATTCACTTTGCTGTTCATTTTTGGATTCGAAATATCAAAATTATTTTTTGGATAAATATTTGGATCTTTTCTGATAACATGCATAATTTGATGAATAGTGAAAATACTAAATTTCAATGAGAACAACTTTTTTAATCAAAATAATTAATAAATTAAATTATACATTTGAGTAGTTTTCAAATATCATTAGATTATATTTATATCATTAAATTTAATGTAGATCATAGGATATATTTTTACATTTAAATTTTATATAATAACATGTCAATCTTCTGATAGGTTTTATATATTAAAAACCCGCTTTTTGGTTTTGTCAACAGGAATTAATATTAAATTAGTTTATGTAACTATTGTGTTTTAAATTTGGATAAATAGATCCTATATTTGAAATCATGGGGTCTAAAGTTTGTAAATATATAACTTCTACTTTTTGAAAATATTAATAATTACATTGGTAAATATTTTATTTACCATTGCTGAAAGGTAAATCTGATAAATAAGGGTAAAAAATAAAATTATATTAATATTAAATTACATTAAAACGTGTCATAACCCAAATTAGCGATACACTACCAACCACGGGAATCCTTGGGTCGATTTTGGGACACCACGGTGCTACATGGGAGTGATGATGACGCTTTATATTTATTAATTTAAAGTAAAGTAAAAAATGACACAAAAATATATATTTTAGTAAAAACTATTTTCATGGGGATATATAAGTTATCAATTCATCTTTAAATATTTATTTTAAAGAGAAATATATTTTCTACTACATGGTATTTTTTTAAAATTTTTATACATAATATAAATAAAATTATTTATGACATAATAATGATGCATTGTTTATCTCTTTAATGAATGATTTAAATAAATGAGAATATAAAAATTTAAAAAGTATTCAAAACATGTCCAATTATTATTGGATGATTTTATTTCGAAGATGAGTCATCCTTCAATAATCTTTAATGAGTTATGGACCATTATAAACCAAAAATCATTATAATTTAAAATAATATTTTCAACCATTTCTAAAGAGCCCCTTATCCCCCTAATAAAATTCAGTAACCTCTAACTCATTCTCACTCCTATCATGCCACTTGGATCCTCTAAACTATTATCAATTAAGCTCCCTACATCTTTATCTTCCTATTATAATCATTACCTTAGGTTGAAGGCATTTCAATGAATCCTTTGGCTCAAACCAAAAGGAGTTACCTGATTTAATGGTAACATCTCCTCTTAAGTTATTTACTTTTATTTTACTTCTCCAAAACCTTAAACACTATTTATTTATTTCTATTATAATAACAGTAGTATAATGAATATAATAGGTTTTTTTTATGATATTAATTTTAACTACACATATACACACCTCCATGTAATGGGTATAGAACATAATGTTTCGGTGGACGACAAACTACTGCCTTATGAAACAACGATTGTTCAATCTTATACTACCACCTCTTATGGTATCCATTATGAGGGAACCTTAATTATATATTATATTTATGATATTTATTGTAATAATAAGCATTTTTAATTCTCTTTTATACAATAAATTTATTTATTTCATGTTGTATAATTACGCTATTTTCATTTGAGGATGTCAGACTACTGCCCCCTGAATGTGATATGAATCATTCATATCACACATAGAACATATAAACGATGGTCTTAATGAACATACAAATCATATATAATATATTATATTATAAATTAATAATAATATATCTCCATATCCTTTAGTTTTCATTCCTTTTAAAATAAAAAATATATATGGAATTGGCGTATGTGAGTACGTACAGATTAGCGTGTAAACAAATGCGATGAGATTCATTCCCCATCGTAACCATTCAAGAGTAATTTTAATTTGATTATTAAAAATAATATTTAATAACATTATATCATTCTGGATATGAATCAAATAAATCATTTCCATAACAAACATGACTTATATAACAAAACATATAAAGGAAAACGAACCAGTTAACACCCGAAACTATGATACAAATAAAATGTTATTAACAAAACAATATTATAAGATCATATATGATACCATATTTATGTATATAGTTCTTTTATAATTTATTATCAATTATTTAACTATTATATAAGTGGTTAACGTACCATCGACCAGGGAAATATAAAAGGTAAGGGTTAATTTTACAATCTCTTTACTTATCTGAGGTTGTTAATACGTAAGTTTCTACTCAGACCTCTTTATCATCAACATCTGATCTTTTTTAAAAATTAATTTCAAATCATTTTTACTATTTACTAGAATATGTGGTTATTTTCATTGAAAGTCGCTATCGTGGGTGATTTCAAATGATGTTCCGTTTTGGGTTACTTCGGTGCGACAGAGTTGCTGACCAAGGTCGTCTCTAATAAGAGGAAGCAAATTAAAACATCAATTTAAAGGTATTATAAAAATAAAAAATGTGAATAAAAACAGTTCATCAAATGATAGGGGTTGTTTATAGTTTATAAATCTAGAATAAGTTTTCTGGGAGAAGAATGTATTTATTTTTTAATTTTTTATTATTTGAAATGATGTTCAATTAAAAAGACACAATAAGAAGATGTTTTTTGTAAAATATTTGAAAGGAGTAATCAATCTAACTCAACATTTTCACTCAATTATTTTTAATTATTAGTTAAATTAAAATCCACTATGTTAGTATCATCTAATTTTGAACCCTCGAACCCTATAAGAGTTAACTTACCCACAATGATGAAATTAATTAAACCCTAGGATAGCTTTAGAACACACCATCGCAGCACCCTGCTTTGATTAATGTTCTAATGTTATCTTATGTTCATAGGTTAAATAGAGTCGATATCCATTAGGGAAAAGATGATTAATTGTGTTTAGATAATATATTTGAACTGTACAAACTTTTCCCGTGTGGTCTATTATTACCATTTAAGTTCGTGCTCTCATAAATTACACAAAATCTAGACCACACGTGTTATTGCATAATTGTTCAATTGATTACTCTATTTCTTATAATAAATAAAACACATTTAATGAATCTTATTATGTGAATTATATTATCTCATTGATTCAAAATAAATGAATGTATAAAGAAAGAGGTACATTGATTACTAAAAATAGATATTCTTCCATGGGCGGTGTAGTCATCATGGAGTCATTTTTCATGAGAAAAGGATTGAATGGATAGAACCTAATCTTATCTCCACTCTTGACTCCAAAAAAAATCTAAATCATAATAAAAGAAGAAAAGGAAAAAACACAGATGATTATGTGAAGAAATTATTAAATTTCAATCATGATATCATAGGAAAACAAAGAGGAGGTGGGATAGGAGAGCCTTTTTGGAAGAGATGTTTGCTAAAGAATATACTTCATCCAAGATTTTTGAGGGGCTCCCAAGAGACACCATTTCGGATAATCCATTCCAATTCCTCTAGAAAACCTCCCAATGAGTTAAAAAATCATTTAAATTTAGTTTTTTTAGGCTAGGGTTACATAAAGTTTTTATTTGTGAAAAGAGAACTTGGACAAATATTTTATTCCATGTTGCAACACAAATTTAACCTCTAAAACGCGTGAATTGGCCATCCTTATAGATGAATGATTTGTTCCTAATTATTTCCCAAGATGCCTTCTAAATTTGGTCTTGATCCATTTCTGGATGAAGACCATACGACGTAAAGAGTGAAGTGGTGTTTAATATAGATGGTTCAGTCCAACTTTTTCTTCATGACCTATTTACTCCACTCAAATGCATGATCCAGCTCCCATGTCCTAAATATAATTTTTATCCCAAAAATTCTAGAACAAAGTTAAAACATTATATTACAAAATTGTTTACATGACAATATTTATTCCTGAAATGCTATAGTGAATTTTAATAGGGTATAACTATAATTTTTATCATATTTGAAAATTAATGATCTAATCCCAAATATAACATAATTGATCATATTTTTCATAATGTGAGGAAAATAAATCATTTATTTTCCATAAAATATTCAATTAACCTGTGTTTCATCAACTACCACATACTTACCCTTTGGAACTCCTTGGAATAACCTCATATCAAGTAAACATCAATATCAAACCAAAAACAAATTTTAAAACACATATCCTTGAGATCCAACAATTCCACACCAAGAAACAAAAGATATAATTCCTCATAGAAAAACAATATTTCACATTCTCCATTTATATCATTCAATATATTTCCAATTCATTTATCCTCCCATGAACAACACACTTACCTCAATTGAATTTTCTCTTATCACAAAAAATCCCATTTTTGGAAATGTCTATCTCATCAAAACTCATAATGGGTCACCATAGGCTTGATGGATTCCTACATCGCCAACCGATATGAGTCAAGTAAAAATGTTTATCATGAGGACTTTTCAAGGATGTTATATGGATTTAGGTTGTTAGGATTGTGATTTGAAAAATTCTAATGCTGAATGTGGAGGAAATGACTCTTTTGGATGAAAAATTGCATTAAACTAATTTTAACATTAATATGGTCTTATCTTCAATTCCCATAGCATCAATTCATGTTCATCATCCTGAGAAATAAATTATTGTTCACACCAATAAAAATTTCAGAAGGAAAAATTTCAATCTTATCAAGAATGATTTTCATGAAAACTCTAGATAGGGACAATGTTTGTCCTCTATTAGAAGCTACAGAAATGAACAACTTGAGTTATCATGAAAGCTACAGAAAAGAAACAATGTTTAATATAATGATTTTCTTCAACTGCAAACACATATCTTCATAATCTAATTGTCCACCCTATTTAGCATAAATTTTTTTAGTAAAACACAAGACAACTTTCTCGACACTTAAGGTCAACTACATTATGAAGTTTCACTTCATGGGTTGGTTGGATAGGGAAAATTGTCTTCTAATGTGAAAATACTAACATCTTTTTCATGTCTTCTAAAGGCTAAAAAGATTTAATTTTCAAGGTAGTACATTATAATAAACTCTTACTTTTAAATATGGTCTTTAATATGAAACAAATGCGTCTATCATTTGAACAGAAGTACATCAAACCCTCAAGTATTGACAGAAATAAATCAAATTCTGAGTAAGTCAAGCAAGGTTTGGTTCTATCAAGAAGTGAGTAAAATGTAAATAATATGAAAATAATGGTTTAGAATACTCACAAGAAACTTATTTCAAATATGATGACAGTTATATTTGTCATGGGATTCAAAATTTAGTGTCCTTTTCTTGAAATTACTAAATATTTGAACTTAAAACAAAGTCATTTTCAACATTCATCTAATATTTGTTTTATTGGACAAATTGATTCACTTATTGATATGGATTTCAAAATGGTTATGACTATAATTTCATCTTAGGAGGTTCAAAAACTAACCTAAAATTGAAAAATAAACACACATAATTTGAAAAACACACCATTTTTTTGAAAATCATTGAAAAATAGGAAAACAATTGAAATTAATAATCTAAAAGGTTCTCTCCCCCAAACATAAAATATTGCATCATCCCCAATGTTATCCCATGATATTATATATGAACATTAATTTTATAATTTTAAATAGGAAAAATAATAAAAAAGTGAAAGAGTTAGGAATAACATGATATGCTCAAGTGATGATGGGGTCATGCAGTGTGATGAAATCCACTACATCATACGGAAGTCCCTCAATGTATCTCTTAAAACATTTCACATTGACTGTAAATATCCATTCAATTTATTCTTTCATGATCCCAACTACACCACATGGAAAAAAATCAGTCACAATATAATGACCTAACAACTTGGAATGCAACTTACGAGGCATCAAGTTTAGTGGTGTACTATAGAGCAAGACATTTTTCTCTAACATGAAATTATCTTTTCTAGATCATTTTATATTGTGATTATTTTTATCTTTATTTTTAGTGCCTTGACTACACATATGAAGACAATCAAATCTTCTCATGCTCTTGAATTTGCAGCATCCATTGTATTCCATCATTGCCCAAATCCATGTTGCATTTCTTTATAGACAAATAAGATTGATACTCAACTTCCACAAGGAGATGATATGCTTTCCCAAATACAATCCAAAATGGGGACATAGTGATGGATGTTTTGTATGTTTTCCAATATGCCTATAGCATATCGTCCAAGTGATTGATCCAATATTTCCTATTTGGATACACCGTTTTCTCCAAAATTTATTTCAACTTAGGATTTGAAACCTTAGCCTGGAAATTTTTTTGTTTGTGGTATGGTGTTTATTTTGTGTGTGTCAATTCATACTTAGAAATAAGGGAAGAATGTTTCGGATTGTAGAAGTGTGTCCCTTGGTCACTGATGATGGTCTTCAGTACTCCAAAACCAGCAAAAATATGTGCTTTCATAAAGTCCACAACAACATGAGAATCATGAGTCCTGGTGGCATAATCCTCCACCCATTTGCACTCATAATCAATGAAAACTAAAATATATAAGAAACCAAATGATCTTGTAAATGTACTCATAGAATCGATTCCCCATACATCAAAAATTTCATAGAATAGTATGGGTTGTTCATGCATCTCGTGTCTCCTATAAATGTATCCCATGTGTTGGAAATGTGAGTACGACTTACAAAACAAATGTGAATTATGGAATAATCTAGGCCAATATAATCCAGAGTCCAAGACCTTCCTAGCCGTATTTTGGGTTCAATAGTGTCCACCATAATCATGTGTTTTACATAATTGTAGAATAGACTCAAACTCATGATCTGGAACACACCTCCTAATAACTTGGTAACAACACATGCACCATAAGTAGGGATCATCCCACAAATAAAATATGGACTCACTCATTAACTCCTAGACATGATTTTTCCTTAAATTTTCTGGTATTTCGGTTACAACAATGTAGTTCACTAAATCTTCATATCAAGGATGCATCCCTCAGATGGAATAAAGATGCTCGTCAGGGAATGTTTCCTGATGTCATACATGGTCCAAGGTGTCATCCTTTAGTGTGTGATTAATCTTACTCATATGGTCTGCCACCATGTTTTCTAACCCCGTATTTTCCTTTATCTCAATATCAAATTCATGAATAAGGGTCATCCATCATATTAGCTTGTTCTTTAAATCTGGCTTTATCAAGAGGTACCTCTAAGAGGCATGGTCAGAAAAAACAACTGTGTTATAGCCTAATAAATATGAAATGAATTAATATAAAGAAAATATGATAGAAAGAAACTCCTTTTCTGTGGTAGTGTTGTTTGATTGGGCTGAATCTAGTGTCCTCGATGCATTGGAAATTACATGTGAACGACCCTACACCCTCTGAGATAATACATCTCTAACTACGATGATAGAGGATTCATACTTAACCTCAAAAGCAATCTCCCACCAAGGGGGATGTTAGATTGGTGGAGTGGTTAGACACATCTTTAGCTAATCAATGGGTGTCCTGCATGAATCATCAAATATAAAATCAGAATCCTTTTGATGTAATCTCTATATAAGGGAGAAATCATACAAAAATCATTGATGAAGCGCCGATAAAATTTTTCATTCCCTAGGTAAGATATAACATCACATAAAGATAAAGTATTTGGTAAGGATGAAATAATATCTATATTAGATATATCAACCAATATCCCATGTCTTGACACTACAATCCCTAAGACAATGCCATGCGCTACCATAAAATGACACTTTTCAAAGTTCAAGACCAGATTCTTCTCAATACAATTTTTCAAAACTGTTACCAAACTAGAGATACAATCATCAAATCAAGACACATAAAATGTAAAATCATCCATAAATACCTCCATACATGTCTTAATAATATCCAAAAAAATACTCACTATGCATCTCTGAAAGTTACCTGGGGCATTGCAAAGACCAAATGGCATCCTTCGGTAGCAAAACATGCCGAATAGACAAGTAAATGTTGTCTTCTCTTGATCCTCCGGTGCAATAATAACCTGAAAATATCCAGAAAATCCATCCAAGAAAGAGTATTGTGTTTTCGTAGCTAGTCTCTCCAGCATCTAATCCAAAAATTGGAGGAAGAAATGGTCATTGCGAGTGGACTGATTTAGTTTTTCTATAATCTATACACACACGCCAATTGTTTTGCACCATCATCTATACTAACTCATCTTTCTCAATTTTAACTATAGTAACACCACATTTTGTAGGCATAACCTGAATAGGACTTACCCATTAAGAACCAGAAATGGGAAAGATTATACCTGCCATGACCAGTTTCTCAACTTATTTTTAACAACATCCAAAAGGGTTGGGTTGAGTCTTCTTTTGTGGCTACCTAACATGTTTAGCCACATCCTCCAAAATATTCAATTGCATAAAAAAAGTGGAGCTAATATATGATATGTCAGCAATGGGCCACCTGATTTTCTTAATGTTATGCCTCAAAATATTCAAAAACAAATTCATTATATTCAAGAGGAAGATTATTTCCAATTATAACTTGTAATCTCTCACCCCTCAACAAGTATGGGTATTTGATATTTGGTTTAAATGGCTTAAAATCCAATGAAGGGGGTGTTGTATGGATGGATACATTGAGAGAACTCAAATATGTGCACAATGTGTATCAATATTAGAATAAAAATTATCACAACCAAAGAATAAAACATCAAATCCATCAGCATACCCAATAGTCATGTCATAATCAGAGTTCAAATGATTAGAATATGATTTTATTTCCAAATCATATATAAGAGAGTCTACTGAATTAGAAATAGTTGTGGAAGTACTCTTAGACATCAAACTAGATGAAATTCCCATAATTATCCTAATCACAGAACAATCAAATTCCATGGGGTTTTTATTTAATGGTACAAAATGGGAGATTAAAAATGCAGAATGGTCCTTTGAGAGGGACTTCATGGAGTCCATAACATTAGATATCACAACTTCATTGCAAAACTCCATGGAAAGTGTACAATAATTGACATTTATGATTGTTTGTGCAGTTTTGAGGAATGGTCTACCAAAGATAATGTGAGAATGGGAACTTACTTGATCATCTTCCAAGTTAAGCACATAGAAATATTCTGGAAAGATCTTGTCTCTTACCATAAAATGTACATCCTCAAGAACACACATTGTCTATGCTGTAGATCTATTTTCCAACTACTCCAATGCTCGCGTCGACTTCAGCTCACCAACCTGCGATGAAGAGAATACAGAGTGAGGCATCACTTTTATGGAAGATCCCATATCAAATAGTGCATCAGAAAAGTGAAACTCCCATATGGTGCATGGTATGGAAAAAGTCCCTTGATCCTTACAATTTGTTGGAATTGAATGAGTTGGTGTAATGAGTCCTGAAACATTCCATACCAGATTGATCCTCTCATTTTCCTCGATCCCTCTTCAATTGGATCAATGTTCTTTTAACAATTTGGAAAACCCTGGTATTTTTAATGGATTCATGTAAAGGGATATTTATATCCACACACTTGAATGTGTTCAAAACCTCTTTTTTGAATCGCATCATCATCCATATTATTGGTTTGTACAACACGGTTTGGAAATGGAAGGGGTTTAAGAGGAACTTCATCAATCATTTTCTTACATTTTTTATTCTCTTTTGGGTTCTCTTAATCTGGTCTTGAATGGTGATTCTACGGATTTTAGGGGAATTATAGTGGAAGGGTAGGTACATATGTATCATTAATTTTCATCCCACTTATCAATGTGATGGAAATATCCTTCCTGTTGAGATTTTGAGTAGGTTGGGATGGTAGATTTCCAAAATTATTACCTACCAGTTCATTGAGGTCAGTGTCTATTTGGCTCATTTGATTCTTCAACTCCTTTAACTCTGAACCTTGACTCTTCAACTCATTCTGTTGAGTAAGAACAATTTTTTTCAAAAGATCACCAATGTCAGAATCATCCTTGTTTTGGGGATTCAAAAATTCTTTACTTGATGATTCTTGAGTTTTTGATATTCATTCGGGTTGTTGGAAATGTTGTTGGTATGTTGTGGATAATGGAAGTTTTGTTGAAAAGGGGACATTTGTTTTTTTCAAGATCCATACATCAGGTCTGATTGATCCTTCCTCAATTGATTTTATGCTCGTACAATGGAATCAAGATTCTTTTGGGGATATGGTTGTTGTTTTTTCTGATATGGTCTCCCTGGGAATACTGATGCGCAATATTCTGTCACTTGTAACTGTGGGCAACAGTCAGTTGGGGGGCTTGTCTCAGTACAAATTCCACAATGCCTTGAATAAGGGGGTTGCGATGTCTTTTGATCTAAGGAATTTTTCTTCACCATACTGATCAATTATTCTAACTTGGTATCAATCAAATGACTTTCATGAGAATATGTACTAACCCGATGTACACCCCTGACGTGTGATGTACCTCGATCACCAAATTGTTGGGAGTTTTGGGCCATTTAGTCGATCAACGCCTATGTAGATACTAGTTTCGTGTCCACCCATGATCATACAACCACAAAATCCGGCATAATTATCTCAATATGTGTGAGTCCTTCATAGAAGTATTGAATGAAAAGTTTCTCACTGATTTGGTGATTTGAACAGCTTGCACACAACTTCTTGAATCGCTCCCAATATTAATACGTTGACTCCCCATAGGATTGCATTCTCCCAGAGATCTCCATGCAAATGGAAGTATTCATTGATACTGGAAAAACTATCTGGAAGAAAATACGCTTCAAATCATTCCAACAAGTTACATCTATAGGATGAAAATAATGCATCCTATCATTCGCAGCTCCGTCAAGTGAAAATGGGAATGCCCTTAGTTTGATTTGGTCTTCAGATAAATTTCATGGTTTTAGGGTTGAGAAAACCACATTAAATTCTTTAATGGTGTTTATTGAGATCCTCACTAGAGAGGCCATGATATTTTGGAAGTAGGTTAATTATTCCAGATTTTAGTTCAAGTCTGAATCGTGATTTGGGTATGCAATGCAATTTGGTTGATAATTAATATTAGGTTTAACCAATTCTCAAATTGTTATACTAAGTTCAATTCCATTATTTTCAGCCATAATTTATTTTTATACGGATTAATTTGAATTGCTTCCAATTACAATGTTCTGAGAGTGGAGTAATTCTGAAACTGGTTGAATGATAAAACTTTTCGTAGACTAAGAATATCTGATTCAAGCCCATAGACTATGTTCAATCTCAGGATCAATATATTAAATATCATCGGGATTAGTTTATGTAATAAATAAATAAAAGGTAAAAAGGAAATGATGAAAAGTGTACCATAATAAAAATAAAAGATTTTTGAGTTGGTCCAATAAAAATAATATAATATAATATTATAAGAAGAAAAAAACTTGAGAAATGGGAAATTAAAAATAAAGAGGCGAATAAATGAATTAAATAAAAAATAAAAAAAATACCTATAATTTGTTGGAATAATTTCTTTATTTCCATCAAATGACCCAAATATGAATGGCGTTGTCATGGGTACTTTCAAATGATGTTCGGTTTCTGGTTACATAGGTGCAGCAGAGTGGCTGACCAAGGTCGTCACTCAAAGTAGGAAAAAAATTAAATCAACTTCTTAAAGGTATTATAAAAATAATATAAAAGACAATAAAATCACTACATGAAATTATTGGGGTTTTTTATAATTTATATATACAGAAAAAGTTATTTGGAAGAATATTGTATATTTTTGTTTTTTTGTTTTGAAATGAATATCAATTAAAATGACACCATAAGAGGATATTTTTTAGAAAATATTTAGATTGAATTATCAACCTAACTATACATTTTCACTCAATTATCTTTCATTTTCATTTATATTAATGTTCACATAATTTTAATCCTATAATTTTTTTAACCCTCAGATCCTACTGTATTTAACTTAACCACAAATATGAAATTACTTAAACCCTAGGTTAGCTTCGAAAAACGCAATCACAACACCCTTATTTGATATATGTTATAAGGTTAGATTATGGTCAGTGGATAATACGAGAATATATCCATTATGGAAAAGGGTATTAATTTATTTTAGTGAATATATTTGAACTCTACAAACATATCTTTTGTGGTCTTGTATTACTGATAATGTTAGCGCTCTCACAATTTACACAAAATCACAACCTCACAGGTTTTTGTGTTAATTGTTCAATTGCTTACTCAGTTTATTCAAATACAAAAACTCAATTAATGAATCATATTATTTGAATTCCATAATCTCATTTATTCAAAATAAATGAATTAATTAGGAATGAGGTGTATTGATTACTAAATAGAGGTACTCTTCCATGGGTGGTGTAGTCACCATGGGGACGTTTTCCTGAGAAAAGGATTGAAAGGGTACAACCCAATTTTTTCACCAAAATCAATTCCAACCCAATTAAAAATATTAAGAGATGATTAAAAGGATAAAAATAGAGGATTAATTATATAAAATTTCAAATTACAAGCATGAAATCAATGAAATACAAAGAGGAGGTGGGAGAGGATATCCTTTTTAGAAGAGATGTTTTCGCAAGGGATTGCTTTTTCCAAGAGTATTGAGGGGCACCCAAGAGACACCATTTCAGAAACACCATCCAAATTCCTTGATAAGCCCTCCCAAATAGTTAAAACACCATATAAATAGGGGTTTTGAGGGCTATGGTTACATAACCCTTTTATGTGTGAAATGAAAAATCGCCTGAATATTTTATTCCATGTTAAACAATATAGTTGACCTCCAAAACGCATGAATTGGCTGGCCTTTTAGAATAATGATTTTTCCCTTATTTTTTATCCGATATGACCTTCATATTTGGTCTCAATCCATGTCTGGATAAATATGATACGACTCAAATAGTGAAGTGGTGTCAAATCTGGTTGGTTCTGTCCAACTTTGTATTCATGGAACATTTACTAAACTCAAAAGCATAATCCAGCTCCCCTGATCTAAAAAAATTTATATCCCATTAATTCAGTAACATAGTTACAAGATTTTATGTCAAATTATTTTATATAAAATATTTATTCCTGAAATACTACAGTTAATTTAATAAGTGTAAAACTAAAATTTTCATCAAACATGGAAATGAATGTTCTCATCCCAAATATTTCATAATTGTTCATATTTATCATAATTTGAGGAAATTATATCTTTTATTATCAATACAATTTTTTAAAAGAAAAATTCTTTTATCTATCATTCATAATCATATTTGACATTATATGTTTTGAAATGAATCCATCTGTCATTTTCCAAATTTGGTACTTTATTATCCTTTTAACAAAATTAATTTAAAAAATGCCTTTTTTAACTTATAAAGAGGGTGAAACTATTTTCCACCATTATAAAATCATGGAAACTCCCCTTAAAAGCATATAATAATATTTTCAAATTTTCTTTTTTAAATTATTATTATGGGATTCATAAATGATATCAAAATAGAAAGAGATATTTCTCTCAAATAGTTAGGATTTCATATATGTCCACATCCTTCGATATATTTTAAACATGTTTCAATTTGATTTATTATGATACAAATCTTCTATATTTTATTTAAGGTTTTGGGATATGTTTGACTGTGGATGTGTTATTTTTATACCATTCGGGGTTTATGGTTAATGTATTAACATTTAGTATGTTTGTTTTAATATGAATGTTTATGTTATGTTTCAACTATTTCATATGAGAAATGTACTAGACATAGTAAGTGATGGGTGGAGCCCACTATAGCTCCTCATTGAATCGTTAGGTCACATGAGACAAATAAGTGTGGAATTGGCTGAGACCTTTCCCAATTTGATATATTGTTTTTTGTTGAGGCCTTAATCATTTTTTGAAGTCTTAGACAAGGCCTTGAAAAAATGATTCTGAATGTCCCACATTATACATTCCCTTATTATGAAAATAATATTGATGGTTAATGTTGTCATTCGACTTGTAGAATACCAATGACTATGTTTTATTAAGGAATTATTTACTCAACACATATTTCTACCATAAAGTGCACATTTTTGTGATTTGTAAATCCATTTGATTTCAATTATTCACCATTCATAATTTTTAGGATATCTTCTGATATATTTCATACTCTTAATGAGTATTTGAGATCACCTCTTCCTTTTGTGTTATTTTAGAAGGATAAGAATATGTTAGTTATGAGTGATTTGCAACATAATCTAGGAGTCTTGGATGTTTCTAATGAAATATATTAGTCTTGTATTTCATTTGATGTTGTAATGTTGATCTTATGTATGTATCTTTTTACCAATAATATTAAATTTAATGGTCTTTCGGGACAATATTCCTTGTATCATTCCAATTGTATGTAATAATGTACAGACTATGGGTAACTGGGGTTGGGGAATTATAGTTAGTATCTTAGGATGTATAGTACAATCCTTGGAAACTGGATTTTGAAAAACTCTGATTAGAGAACACTACCCTATGATAATAATTGAGGTTTAGTATAGAAGAACTTCATAGAATTGTGGTATGTTGAGATTTTGTGATCTTTTCATGAAATAGACCATTATCTAGATGCGAGCTTATAGAGGCGGGTCAAGCACAAATTTTCCTAGGAGTAATAACTCTAACAAGGTGATTTGATCATTACCTGAGGTATCATGGTACACAACAATGGTCCTTGTTGCACTCATTTTTATGACACTCCTCGAGGATATGCTTAGGATAATTCCAATTTTCTTTACAAATCATTATGAAGGATTTATGAGATAATACCTCCTCAAAGAAAACATTTTTTTGATTTTGTAATGTATCCACAACCTATTAAATTTATGTTAAGTGTTTAACAAGTTTGGAATTATGTATTGAGATTCATAAAGTAATTTTGTGTATGTAATTTTTTAGAAATGGAGCCTAGTGGAAGAAATGGGAATAGTATAAACGCACATAATCCATGTTGAGATTTCCCTCCTACTCAAGAATATTATAGTGGAGCTGGTGATGCAACAGGTTCGGATTATCTTGTCACAATATAGGGACAACTCAGTCTAGTTATGAATAATAACCATATCCATATGGAGAACCCTGTTCCACAATGTGGAGGATCAATGTTAGACTACATCATGAGGTAACAACAACCAACATTCAATGGGAATACAAATATAGTTATATCCAAGCAATTTATATGTTCCATAGAGAAAATATTTCATGCTTTGGGCAGTATTGAAAAGGAAAAAGTTGTCATAGAATTTTATTGCCTCGCTGAAGATACATATCAATTGTGGTCATTGATTCAATACACAATGGTGTATGAATTGGTATCTAGAATGTAATGGAGAGAGTTTAAAGATATTTTTTGAGAAAAAAAAAATTCGCATGACCATCGATTGGATATTGAAAAGAAATTTCTGGTTCTAAAAAAAAGAATAATAAGAATGTCGAAAAGTATGAGGATAACATTACAAGGTTTTGAAGGCATTCGACAGATTATATATGTAACCTAATGAGTTAGATTGATTGATTCATTGATGGTTTAAAACCATTTCTCTATTGAATATTATTCTCACAATCCTTCTCTTCATACTAAGATATTGTCTAATGTGGTATCAGGATTGAAAACAATTCTCTATGTTTTATTAGTTTAAAGAAAAGGAAAAAAAGGATATATTTGTTGAACACACTGGGAGAGGAAATAAGGAAATAGGGATGAAGGCAAGAGTTTAATTTGCACCAAATGATAATTTTGGAGGGAAGCACCGTAGTGTATGTCTAAAAGGAAAAGGAGTATTCAACAAATGTGGATAGAAATTCCATTTTGCTGGTGAATGTTAGGGGAAGAAAAAATCTACCAATGTTCAATGATTCAATTTTAGTTGGATAGGACATTATGCACATGAATGTCCTAAGATCCAAGGAAACTGACCTTATAAAAGTCCAAGGGAGAATGGACAAGCTTATGTGATCACTACTACTGAGGTTGAAGCTCCCAATGACATGGTGGATGGAAATTTAATGGTTTCCTCAAATTTAGCGGATTCTTTATTTGATTCTGGATCATCGTATTATTTCAACTCATCCCATTTTTCCATGAAAATTATATATTTTCAATTTGACATAACAAGGGAGTTGTTAGTCAAAACACCTAAGGGATTTATCATTGCAACAATGTTTTGTGAAGCGGTTCCCATTATGGCATATAAATGTTCTTTATCTGAAGATATCATCAACATACCCATGATTGAATTTGATATAATCCTTAGTATGTATTGGATTTCAGAAAATGATGCAAAAATTTATTGTAAGAATAAGGAGGATAAAATTTTCTATAATGATAAATAATTCCTTATCTTTACAGCAGAAATGTCACTGTATGATTCTTATCTTGATCCACCCCCAGTAACTCAACTAAATTAAATTTTTGGGTAAGAATAGAATGAAATAACTATGTATGAGGAAAGGAATGTTCTAATATAGTATGTACCTATTGTGTACGAATTTTTTGATGTGTTTATAAGGTATTTACCTGGTCATCCTCTAGAATGATAAATTCAGTTTTCCATTAACATAATTTTGTGTTCAAGGTCCCTATTGGAGACCCCTTATAGAATGGCCACTGTAGAATTAGTGGAAATAAATTAACAACAAGAATAATTGAGTAATAAAAGATTTATTCTCCCTAGTTTATTTCCATGGGGATCCCCTATCCTTTTTGTTAAGAAGAATCATTGATCTATGAGGTCGTGGATTGACTTTAGGGAGATCATTGTTATAACAATAAAGAACAAGTATCCCCTAACTTGGATTGATGATTTATATGATCTACTTCATGAAGATCGTTATTTATCAAAGATTTAGCTTTGATATGGATTCCATCAGTTGTGATTGGGGAAGGAATTCATTCCGAAGACAATATTTCGAACCATGTATGCGCATTATGAGTTTATAGTAATGATTTTTAGGCTGACTAATGTACCTTCTGTCTTCATGGATATAATGAGTAGATATTTCAAGGAATATCTTAATTAATTTTTAATGGTATTTATTGATGATATCTTGATATAATCCATAAGATAAAAATATTAGGGAAATAAATTACACACTATTATGTAAACTCATAGAAGAAACAAATTATATGGGATGTTTATCAAGTGTGAATTGTGTCTTCAATAGATTTATTTAGTTGGCCATATTATCTCTAAGGATGGAATCTATATTGATCCTTCAATGATAAGAACAATCCATGAATATCCAGCACAGATGAGTATAACTGAGGCACATAGATTTATTGGTTTAGAGGTTATTATCGGCGTTTTTTCCAGAATGTTTCCTGATTGGATATCCCATTAAACTAGCTCACACGTAAAGGGGTTAATTTTTTTTGGAAAGAACAGTGTGATGAATGTTTTGATAAACTTAATAGAATATTAGTAAATGGTCCTATATTAACACTAATATCTAGGAATGTTGGGTTTTTTATATACAGTGATGCTTCAATGAATGGTCTTCATAGTGTCTTTATGTAGAATGATAGAATCATTTACTATGTATCACGACAACTAAGATTTCATGAAGAAAACTATCCCCCTCATGATTTTGAGTTAGTAGAAGTAATCTTTGTTTTGATGATACAGAGACACTATCTATTGGGTGAAAAATGTGAGATATATACCGATTAGAATTGTTTTAATTATATTTTCCCCCAGAATGTACTCAATATGATGCTAAGGATATGGCTCGAACTACTCAAGGATTATTATTACACTATACACGACCAAATAAGGAAGGGAAATAAGGTTGAAGGTGATTTGATAAGAAAGGATCATGGTGTTTTGAACCAAATGAGCATTCAAAGGGAACATATGTTTATGGATAGAGTTAAAATGGATTTGGGAATAATCATGGAAGGTGAAACATCAATTATTTTTCAAATGGTTTCTACACCATCTTTTCTAGAAAGGGTAAATGGTTTTTCAGGCAGATGATGATTAGTTTCAAATGAAAATCAATTCTATGAAAAATGGGAGATTGATAAAAATATTATATTAAGATGGGATTTTGAAATATAGGATGATATTATGTGTTCCTGACATAACTGTTCTAAAAATAGAATTGTTGGATGATGCTCATTACTCCAAATTCATAAAAACCCTAGTAGCACTAAAATGTATAGATATTTGAAGGAACAATTTTTGTAGGACAACATGAAGATATAGATTCTTGAATATGTGTCAAGATGTATAGTTTTTCAACAAGTCAATGCTGGAAGGCAACATCCCAGAAGATTCACGTAATCTCTTCCCATACTATAGTGGAAATTGGATGATATTAAAATCGAATTTGTCATGGTGCTACCAAAGACTCTTAGAATGAATGAGATAGTATGGGTCAATATTGATCATCATACCAAGTTAGAAAATTTTCATGCTATATGAGAAGATTTACCACAAGAACATTTTTCAAGACTATATATTAATGAAGTTGTAAGACTTCATGGTGTACCCCTATCGATTGTTTCTGATTGTTATCAACATTTCACATCATGGTTCGGGAAAATTCTTTATAAATTCCAAGATATTGAACTTTGTTTGAGCAGTACCTACCACCCTCAATCTGATAGACAATCAGAACATACTAATCAAACCTTAGAAAAAAATTTATGATCTTGCTCACATGACATTCAAGGTATGTGGGATCAATATTTTCCAATGGTAGATGTTTCATATAACAATAGCTCCCATTCAAGTATTTAGATGGATCCATATGAAGCGTTATATGGAAGGTGATGTTGCACACCAAATTGGTGGAATTATATTGGTGATAGAAAACTCGTAGGCCCAGAACATGTTGAGGAAATAATGGAAAAGTAAAATATTATCTAAACTCCTAACAAAGATATGAAATGTAGGCAAAAGAGATTTACAAATAACTGAAGTAATGATTTGGAATTTTGAGTAGATCATGTTTTCATGACGGTCTCTCCATGGAAGTGTGTTATACAATTCTGTTAGAAAGGAAAATTATGTCTTTGGTACAATGGAACATTTGAACTTCTAGAATGAATTGGAGTTCTATTTTACCATTCAGCAATGCCACATAGTCACTCTAATGTTCAGGATGTATTCCACATATCACTATTGAAATATACATGCCTGAACAAACACACGTACTCACCTATGATTAAATAGATTTGGAAGAATATACCTTATTGGGAAGAGCCTATCATAATTCTTGATACTGGAGATCAAGTGTTGAGAAACGGGTCCACTCTTTTGGTGAACGTTCAATGGAGAAGTCATAAGATGAAAGAGGCAACGTGGGAACCTGAGGAGCATATGAGGAAGAAACGCCCAAATAAATTTATTTATTAGTATTCTAGATATTTCAAGGATTAAATTACATGATGGATGGAATAATGTAACACCCCATGTTTCCACAATACACTTCTCTTTTAATAATACAATAGCTTGTGTTATACACAACTTCGAGTTCTAAGACATCGCGACAAATCAAACTTGTCGTTATAAATAGTAATTCCCACTTTTTAAATTATAAAAATTCTATTACTCATATTGGAATTTATTTTTGGATTTGGAATATGGAATATATCTTAGAGTAAAGTTTCGGCACATTTCCGATAACATTCTTATTTGGATGAATAGTTAAAAATACAAAATTTTAATTAAAAAACATTTTTTATAAAAAACATTTATAGTGTTAAATTATAAATTTTAGTGGTTTTAAAGAATCATTATATTATATTATTATTATTTAATATAATTCATATCGTTTGATGTAATTTTTCATTTATATTGTACATAAACACATGTCAATCTTATGATAGTTTTTACTTCATAAAACCCTGCTTTTTGGTGTTTTGACAACATGCATTAATTTTAAATTAACATCAATAATATATTTGTATAGAATTTAGAAAAATGGATTCCATATTATAAATCGGGAGGTAAAAATAGTGTAAATAGGTAACTTTTATTTTTAGACATTAGGAATAATTATTTCGCTAAATATTTTATTTACCAATGTTAAAAGGTAAATCCGGTAAATAAAGGTAAAAAATATTATTATAATAATATTAAATTACCCTAAACATTTCCTAAAACCATTTTACTAATTCATGTCCACACATGGGCATCCTTGGGTCGATTTTGGGACCCCATTGAGCCACATGAGAGTGATAATGACACTTTATATTAATTAATTTAATGTAATGACAGAAATGACATAAACATATGTATTTTAGTAAAACAATTTTTACATGGGGTTATATAAGATATCTCTTCTAATATAAATATTCATTTGAAATATAAAATTATTTACCACATCAAGGTATTTTTTTATAATTTTTAGATATCAAATAAATAAAATTATATATGACATAATAATGATGGAATGTTTAACTCATTAATGAATGATTTAAATAAATTAGATTATAAAAATTTAAAAAATATCCAAAACATATCAAATTCTTATTGGATAATTTTATGTCCAACATGAGTCATATTATCTTTTAATTTAATGAGTTTTGGACCTTTAGAAACTGAAAATCATTATATTATAAAATAATATTTTCAAAAATTCCTAAAGTGCCCCTCCTCACCTTTATAAAAGTTTCTCACCTCTAACACATTTCTCACATCAATCCAGTGCCATGGATCATCCAAAATCTATAAAAATAAGTTCCCTCTATTCCTATATTCATCTTAGAATCCATACCATTGGCAAAATTCATATCAATGAAGGATTTTGGTTCAATCCAAAGGTTGTTACCTGATTTAAAGGTCACATATCCTCTTAAGTTATTTTCCATTATTTTACTTCTCCTACCCTCTAAACTCAATTTTTTAATTTCTTTTATAAAAATAGTTGTATCATAAATATTATATGTTGTTTTTATGATAATGATTTTAACTACACTTACACACACCTACATATAATGGATATAGAACATAATGATTCTATGGAAGACAAACTATTGTCTCATGAAATGATGATTGTTAAATATTCTACTACCACCACTTATGGTGGACATTATGATGGAACTATAATTATATATGATATATATGAAATTTATTTTACCGATAATCATATGTAACTATATTTTATATAATACCTTTACTCATTTCAGGTTGTATATATATGATAATTTAATTTGAGTAAGTGTGGACTACCGGCCCCTCAAAGAGATATGAATCGTTCATACCATACTTGGAATGTATAAAGGATGGTGTTAATGAACATACATAACATATATAAAAAACTGTATTGGACTTGAATAATAATCTACCTATTTATCATTTGTTTTTCATTTCACTTAAAATAAAAAAAATGAAATGGTATTAGTGTTCGTGTGTATGTACAGATTACCGTCTCAACGAACAGGATGAGATTCACTTCGCATCATAACCATTCAAGAATAACGTTAATTTGATTATAAAAAATAATATTTAATAACATAATATCATTCTGGATATGAATCAAATACATCCTATCGATAACAATCATGACATATGTAACAAATAATATAAAATAGAATTAATCAGTTAACACCCAAAACAATGATACAATGAAAATATTATTAACAAATAAATTGTAGAAGATAACATATGATATAATATTTATATATGCAGTTATTTTATAATTTAATAACAATGATTTAACTATTATACAGGATGTTAACATACCACCATCCAATTTATTGTACAACGTAGAGGTTAATTTTACAATCTCTTTACTTATATGAGGTTGCTAATACGTAAGTATCACCTCGGAAAACATTATCCTTCACATCGTTGTTTTCTTAAAAAAAATTAAAGTAATTTTTACTATTTACCAGACTATTGGATAAAGCCATTCATACCCGTTATTGACCTTTAATGTTTTGAAAGGAATCTTTCATTCATAATCCAAACAATGTACTTTATTTCCTTTTCAACAATATTAAGTTATGTATGACTTTTTAACTTATACGGCGGGTGCAGCTATTTTCAACCATTATAACTGCTTCAATGATTTCATTATAAGTTTATAAAAATATTTTCATAATAAATGATTTCTTTTATAATTATGTGACACTTAAATGATTTGAAAATATAAAGAGATATTTCTCTCAAATAATTTTTATATCATCTATCACAACATCCTTTGATAAATTTTACACTTGTTTAAAATTCATTTATTATGATACAAATCAGAAATATTGTATATATGGTTTTGTGATATGTTTGACCGTGGATGTGTTATTTTTATACCATTCATGGTTTTGGGTTATAATATTGACATTTCTTATTCTAGGTTTAATACGAATGTTCATGTCATGTTTCAGCCTTTTCATATGAGGAATTTATTAGACTTAGTGAGTGATGGGTAGAGCCCACTATAGCTCTTGAGTGCGTTGGTAGGTCTCATGAAACAATTAGACATGGAATTGGGTGAGGCTTCTCTCAATTTGATATGTGGTTTTGGCCAAGGCCTTAATCATTTTTAGGTGTCTTGGCCTCGGCCTTTACAAAGTGTTTCTAAATATACCACATTATTCATTCCATCATTAAAAAAATAATATTGATGGATCATGTGGTTATTCGACGAGTAGAATACCCATGACTATGTGTTATTATGGAATTATTTAGTCAGTTCATATTCCTTCCATAATGTGTTCATGTTCATTATTTGCAAGGGAATGTATTTTCAATTATTCACCATCTCTAATGTTTATGTTATCTTTCGTTGTACTTCTTACTCTAACTGAGCGTTTGAGCTCATACCATTCTATGTTTCATTTTCCTAGGATATGAAGAAGTTAGTAATGAGTGACATAAAGCATAATCTAGGAGTGTTGGATGTTTCTAATGGAATATAGTAGTGTTTTATTTTTTTTCAAGTTATATTGTTGAACATATGAATGTTTCATGTTTCCAATAATACTAAACCGACCAGTCTTTCGGGACACGATTCTTTGTATCATGCCAATATTATGTAAGAATGTATCAAATATACGTAACTGGGGTCATAGCGTTATAGAAGGGGAGACCCAAATAATCATGAGTTGAAAACCAAATCAGTATATTCCATTATCTTCATGTTGATCATCTCATCAGAGGTGGTAAAATTCTGTATATATACATTTAATGAGATATAATGACGTAATCCATGAAGGGAATTTTCATACATTATATTTTCATTCATTAGTAACTCTACATTAAAACATCCAAATATACAAAATAGATTCTTTACTATATTACTGAATATTTTCCTTATTGAAATGAGATGATGTCTGTTGAAATTTATACCTTCAATGATTAATGAAATATCGAATGTACTAATAACTTATTACTGTCATATCACTAAAATCTGATGTGTCGATCTAATTAATACAATGTGTCCCACTACATCTTTCTAGGACCCACAAAAATTAAATTGATCAACAAAAACATTAAATATACAAGTATCTAAATTTTTTATTGTTTAGTTGAAATTCTATTATTTTTTCATATTCCGACTTTATATTGTTAGTACCACTAAAATATGGGGGTTCTGGAGTAGGGAATCATACACACAATTAATTTTTTATTATTTCCTTGATTCAACTCTAGAGCATAGAACTCAATTTTCATAAAATTCATATCTATGTCATGAACATTAATCATGTCATCTTTACATGAATCAGATTAATAAGAGGATTCACGTGACAAGAATTTCCCATTAAACCATCACGATGAATAAATTAAATATGCATTGTTGGAAAGATTATAAATTCCATAATTAAAATATACTATCAATAATTACCAACATATAATGAATGGATTACTCTAGAAACAGATATATTGAAAAAAACCTAAACACATGAGAAGATGAACCAACATCTTGGGGTGACTCAAATAGTGTTATGTTGAGATATGACTTTTAACACACTCATAAAATAACCCTTTGGTCCCAATAATAATATAACCTTCTTATAAAAAATCACAGGACACCAACACTTGAGGACAAGCCTCGTATCATTAAACAATTGATTGACCTATCCTAGACACCCCATTAAATATGCCACTGAACCAAATCATGAAAAGATACAAAAATTGTTCAACATCCCCTTAGGTTATAGACCATCACTATGGAATCCAATAAATAATGGAGAGAATTATTTTTCCAACATGAAAAAGATATATGTAATAAAATAAATGAATGTCAATTAGTGAGAAAAAATCCATATCAAAAAAAAAATAGTGCTTGTGATATATTAATGTTTAAAAAACAAAACTGAGGTATATTTATAGGGAAAAATGATACCTGAGTATGGCATAATACTCAATGTGATCCACGGGTAACATCCTTCCATCTCACCAGTTCATACCCAATCACATTTGAGATGAATACTCATTTCCTCACTATATCTCATTTCGTATACCTACATTAGTAAAGAAAATTTCTAAATATATCTGTGGGATATTTTTTGTTGAATATTTGAACTTGCATTTCAATCCCAATCAAGAGTAACATAACAAGTAACTCTAAAATAATCTGATCCATATTGATATATTAAAATGAAATCATGATAAAAGTGCTTTATATTTTATCTCAAAGTTATGGTCAAATCAATTTGATTATTCAATAGATTAGAAATATATTTTAAAAAAATTAGAAACCAATTCTAATAAACACTTTATTAAATCTTACATCAAATAATTTCAGAAATACTATATTCATGTAGGAATTGAATATAATAATTTATATCACCCTAGGATAACATAGGTGTAGGCGCACTAGGTCAGTCACAACTCAATAATAAAAAATTTTCATTGTGCACTAAATAATTCCTTAGAATTGTTAAGAATGTGGAATATATGTAAAAATGTAGTTGACTTATTATAGTTTCCAATACAATTCCCTAGTAAAAGGGATCCTTGAAAATTGAAGAACATACCATGGGTTAACTGTACATAAAATCCAATGATATGGAAAATAATAAACAATGTCCTATATATGCATATCTCACAAGAGTTTCTTACGTGATGAAAAAAATCATATTGGATCATTGAATTTCATTACAAGTTTTCCAAAAACAATCTTCCCATTAAAACCATTCTTTAAAAACCATTATCATAAATCATTATAATGTAATTTTAAAAAAAAGGTTCTATTACCATTGTATGGTTAAATATATATTTTTTTATAAACCAATTAATCAAACATATCAATATAACACTGATCATGCCAATAATGGCTAATAAAATAACATATAAAGACATAACATGTGTGGTTCACCAAGAATCATCAAATTATTGAACCACCATCCTCAATCATGGGATCCCATTAGAAGAATTATCGGATAGACATACTATAAAAAAATAGAACACTTGGAATAATCAATAGTAAACACTATACATGTATTACAACATTATAGAATTGTGTCCCAATACACTCAGTGTTAGAGGATTGAAATGAGATCACACACCACATAGAAGGAAAGAGTAGACACATAGAAATATGATTTGTTATTCAATTAAAGGAACACATTATGTTAAAACATAATATTTCTAGAAAATTATGTCCCCTTAATGTAATTGACATCCAAATATACACAAATAGATCCTCCAAAAAAATGTAAAAATCCAATATATGAAATGTGATATGTGAGATTAACATATATGGAAAATACGTACAAACTGTATTAAAACCCCTATCACAAATGTCCCTTTTGTTTCCCTTAGTAGTAATAATTCTTTGCTCAATATCATTTAAATAGTTAACCAACTCTAATATTCTAAAATGGATGCCACCATGACATGTTTGGGGTTTACCATGCCTATGGTGGCCTTTATAGAACCTTTATACTTCATAAAAAATTCCCTACAACCACACCATATCAAAAGAATCATGGGGGTTTTAGGATATCCATTGCCTCAATCGTGCTCGTGGATGCATCTATTAGTCCTGGATCATAGGGATAAAAACAAGGGTATACCATCTAGAGCATTACCATATTCAGACATATTGGATCTGCTAGTGGTTCTTGAGAGTATCCCTATTATAAAATGTCATGGAGAACACACAAACCTATATTTATTTGTAGTGAAATAAAATCTGAAACACCCATTTCATTCAATAAATCCAATTAAAAAAATTATGAACCTTGAGGATACATTACTAGACTCAAAATGAATATACCTAAAGTAGGGAGGATTCACCTCCCTATAGAATATAATGGCGGTTTTTAAGAGACAAATATTCATTTTTCAAAATGAAATGAAATTAATTGGTATGTGGTGGTGGTCAAATAAAAAACTAAATTATTTTCATTAAATATGGTTTGGAATCATGTGACAATATCTATGGGGATGATTTACCATTTCCATACTAGTATATGAATTGTTTCAATAATCCCATTTGACTTCTATTTTTCAAACTCTACATTCTGATAAAGCATGTGTGGATATATAAACTCAATTATCTCCCACTTCATCATCTACACCAATATCTCTTTATTTATATTTTAATAAACATTTGTGCTTCCTTAATTCATAGATAAGGGTGTGTGATTAAATTATCCAAATTATCCATATTCAATATTTCATTTTATGAGAAAAAATCTGCGTACCAATTATTAGAATAACATCTTTATCAATGTCAAATTATCGAAAACTGATGATAATTTATTATTTATCCACATAATCAATTGAAAGTTCATTGACTTCCCCATGAATCGATTTTCAAGAAGTTTTTTAGTAATGATAGGATTTAATCCCATCCATTATCAACTGAAGATTGATCCTTTGGAAATAAATAATTGTTTGTTCCTTTTCAAATATCATTATGGAAATGGTATCAAGATGCTTTCTCATATTAGTATCATCCACCTTATTTCTCTTATAATTTACTATTGCATTGATCAGTAAAAATAATACATTATTTCAAACCAAATCCTTAGATTAATTTTAAATTTAGTCTATGTGTGTATATATTTCAAAATTATTTAGTCTTTATATATGTCACACTATTCACCAAATATATATTTAAAAGGAATCTCAAAAAAATTTATCTCTATTTATAGAATTGAATTATGTCAACTATAAAATTTCTATTGAGTAATTAATTTCTAACAAGAATATGATATTAAATTAAAATTAATCTATATAACTCATCCCAATAACATTATTAATATCTCACTATATATTTCACACCATTCCCCAGATTAGAAGAATCTTACTATATTTTTAGGGACCAACTACATAATTATATCTTGGAAATATTATTCAAATTCCACTATCCAAATTAACCCCACTCCCTTCAATATTAACATGGGAAATGGATTTGATATTCATGATAAATGTCTTACAAATCATTATTGTACCCTAATAACCAAATAAAACTACGGAGCTCAGTTACAATCGTATGTATATGACATTTATTGATACCTTATATCAATAAAGGATATATTTATTATTATTTTTTCTTTCAGTTGACTATAAATTTTACATTCAACAACCATAATTCAATCATTCTATAAATTGAAGACAATTTATTCTGTATTATTGTCCTGGACACTTTCTACTTTATATTTACACTATATGACAATATCATGAAATATATAAGTAATTAACCTTTTTACTAATTGAAAAATTGATTTAGGATGTCTCTAAAGACTATATTCATTAGAGTTGTGATGATTATAGGAGTGATCATATGTCTGAATGGAATCATTATAAATAATTAAAGTTTGTTCCCCATATTAATCATTATCATTGATAAATACAAAATTTTAACAATAATTTGATTAAATATAAATCAATGGTCAATCCAATTGAGGTAATTATCTTGTCTGAATTAATTGAATCGATCATAGATATGAAGTAGTGGATGTTTTTTATTGATCGAGATTTTATTTTGATCACAATAATAATAGATGTTTCATATATATATAAACCAATTTTTGACAAAGAGGAATGGTGTTCCCCATAGAGGATCACTAAGGTATAAGAAAACTTTTTTACATTATCTTATAGTAATACCATTTGTTATTATAATACTATGGGTTGATTTTATAAGGTCTCATTGGGATAAGATTTGATCTAGCTATTAATTTATTCGATAACTCAACTTCTTTCTTTAAGAGAATATCTTGAAAATAAAATGGTAACACATCAATATATTCCTGTATAAGATGTATGTCATAACTATTTTCCTACCCCACAATTATTTGAGGTTGAAGACCATAATTTCAATGTATAAAAACCTATATTACAAAATTTTATTCCAAAAGGGGACTGGGATGATATTTATATTGATATTTAGAAATAGGATAATTTAGGATACAAAATGAGTGTCATTTATCTGATCAATACATTTTAACATTACGAAGGGAAATTAAATCTAATCCCAAAGATGTTTCATATATAACTAGGGTTGTAGAAATAGATTCCCATGACATATATCCAAATATTATTATGGTGGATAAATTTTAATAATTATTATGTGCATCCATTGTACATACATGTGTTTTCAAAGATAGTTTAATTTACATTTATTAAGTGGAATATTAAAATTACTTCTAAAAAATCATGACATGATAGAATGAGAATACATAGAATCAAATAAATAATTCATAACAATATATTGGTGAATGAGAGTACCATATAAAAAACCAGTACTATGACCCACCTCAACTATAGTAATATCATAGAATGATAATTTCCCCCTGGTTTATGTGGTCATGGGATATTGTTATCATCATTACGTTTATTGTTATTGAATTAACTATGATTGTTCTGAGTCTCATTGCATTTGAATAATTTATATTTGGGTGGGGTATTAGTTGGAATATTATTTTGTTCTATCTAATTGACTATCCTTTTTATCCCCTTCTGGATATATTTAGATTTATTGATAATCATCACATATAATAAGTAGTTCCTTATTGTTAGGAGGTAGTTTCTAATGTTCAATGACACACATTGTTTACATATATGCATTTGAAAAAAATTCACCACGTATATTTTCTATTGATATTTCATGATTTTGTAAATTCATTTTCATCTCTCTAGAATAATGAGGGGCTACAATTTCCATATCTATATAGATTCCTCATTGAGAAATATTTTCATATCTTCCAATGTATATTATAGTTTATTCATTTCAAAGACAAGGATTTCACCTATTAATGTAATGATAAATTTTACATTGAGGATCTGTGATAAATCCAAAATAATAGGTTTCATGAATTTTTTAGTTTTATTAATATTTGATAATTGATTCAAGATCATTTTTTTCAACTCCAAGATTTATCACGCTATATTATTTTAATTAGTAGAAGGGAAAAATATTGTGATGGCCACATTTATGAACACCTATTTCTTCCCAATTATTTATTTTTATTCTTAATGATATTCTACTATTGTTCATCCTGACCATCTAATTGATATATATCAATAAAATAATTATTATTATTTATCATAATATAATCAATAATATATTATATATCACTTAGAATCATTTCACGTATGTACATATATCAAAATACCACTAAAGAAAGGTGGAATTTGTCTCAAAAAAGGCATAATTTTAGTAATATACTTACATTGTTCATGTAGTATTTCAACATAGTCGGTATTATAATTCATATCATTGAACATTTTATTAATAATAATCATAATATATTGTACTCCCCTCAAACTATTTGGTTTCTCATTAATAAAATCAACCCATTTCTCATTACATACATTGTAATATAAAATTTGGCATTCTCCTTTTCTTTCATAAATAATTAAAAGTTATATAAAAGAATACATAATATTAAAATGAAATATTTCATCATAAATGAAATGAATCATAAATGATATAAATTTATAAATTTTTATTTTTCTTCTTCTTCCTCCCATTATGTCCTATAAGAATACTCTAAATATGTTCACTAATACATCATAATGATTTATAAATTGTTGTCGAATTATAAATTAATATCTCATTGATTCTAAAGTTATGTGTTATATTTGGAATATTACTCATTTTCTAGCTGATGATCAAATTAATTAACAGTCCTACCTCTTCGTTGTTATTATCCAGAGGTAATGTATTCTTCTATTGGAATCTGCATATAGTATCCACATTTTGATGAAATTTCTATGATAAAACCAAAAGAAATCGACTTTACTAAAAAATTTACTTGTTATACTTTATATATAAATATCCATATAACATTCCCCTATATTAATTAATAAATTTCTCTAATTGATGTTGCTAAAATAATAAATCTATTATTAAAAAATTAAATAATACTTAATTTGATATAATGAATAATATCACTAAAGAAACACATTTTTATTCGACAGAATTTTTATAATAGATATATTATATATTTATGGGATACAATCATAATCAATGTATTGTACACCTCCATTTTTCATTCATCCTTATATAAGGAACACAAAAACTACTTGTAGACAGATCCAAAGATATAATCAGAATCATAACATCTGAAATAGATATATAATAAATGGATAACATTAAATAAAAAATAAGGGAAAATATATAAAAATTCAACAATGATATGATCGAAAACCTTAAAAGTGATATTCTTAGGGTGTGTTTATTATTAATAGAAGATAATATTATTTTATTTGTTCATGAATCATATTATAAAAACATTTAATCATAAACATATATAATGTGAATTGAGTATAAATTATTAAAGAAAAATAATGATCCATAGATTATAATCATGTAATTATGGAACAAAATTATAACCAAGTCATAGGACAAGATAATAATGATCCAATTGAACAGTCATTAAATTATTTTTTCATTATATTGTGATAATATCAATAAATAACCATAGTTTAATTTGAGATAAAATCCATGGAATTTTACCTTTTAGTTCAAAAACATATCCATGATTACCCACAGTTCAGTTTAAGAAATTGTTTATGGAGACACATGAAATATTATCTCATGAGAAATTGAAACCATTACCAATGAATTAGATTGGGATATATGACACCATTCATGAATATTTTTCCTTAATATATAGATGATTTATCATATCCTAAAAATGCATGGGATAAAATCCGTTTTTTTCATCACTTCATAATGTAATTGAAGAATGACATATGAGTTTGACATCCTTTCTAATTGGTATCACCCAAAATAGACATCAATAATTTTTAGGGTTGATATCCAAAACACAATCTCCAAAATGTTATTTTAAAATATAATTTTTAATGGGATTCAAGAGAATAAATTTAGATGGAATTATATAATTTTATGATAAATATTAATATTATTGTTAAACTATAAATGGTTATTTAGAATAAATTATTATATTATTGTAAATGAAGTATTTATGGATAAAATGAAATATTAATATTTCACATTAGGATGAGAAATCATTTAACATTATTTTATCAATTAAAAGAAATCAACAAAAGCAGTCCTTGAACTGATGCAATGTTTATCAATAGGAAATTTGGAAAATTGAATATTGGATTATGAATGGATTTTAAATTATTCTAAAAATTATATTTAACCATATTTAAAATAAAATAAATTATTTATATATGAAAAATAACATTAAAAATGTTTTTATGGAGAATATGATAGTCACTTAAGATTATAGATAATTTTTTTCCCAAAAAATGGATAACATTGGTTGGAATGTAAAGCGTGGATATAGAGGGGAATCATTCTTTTAAGAATAAGTGAATATATTTAAAAAACGATATACATTTGAAAAATAAATTATTCAATGTCATTATATATTAATTTTTAATTTTATAAAAATATGTTGGGCATTAATGTATCATCATTTAATAGAATAAACACATTATATAAAAATATATAAAAAATGAAATCTTTATGACTCTTGAAGGAAATACAATAAAAACCCATTATATAGTTTTCCCACATAATATAACATACTTCTTTATTTGGAATTATGAACATAATTATAATTATAAAATATTTTTCCACTATATTTTTACAGATAAAAACATATAAAAATTATTTTAATTTATTCTTTACATGTAAATTTGTTATTTATTATAGATTTTGAATATTGGGTGTGTTGAATTAATATCATATTTTAATAATTTTCTAATAGTTTTAATACTATTATGTTTTATAAAAAATAAAATTATTTATAATTTCATTGAGAACATGAATTTAATTAATCAATGGGTTTAAACGAACTATGATATATTACTAAAATATGAATAATTTAAGTGATTGTCATCAAATTGTCATTGGGATAGTGCATAATAATTTTAATAAATAACTTCTGAATAAATTAATTAAAACCATTTATAAAATAAATTCATTGGATATCAATTTAATCATAATGAAAATAAAATTTATTTAAATGAAATGAAATTTAATTTTTGAATGATAATCGATCTGGGAATTTATTTTTTATCCTAATATACCAAATCATACACTTTTGGTTAATGTATTTACTGAATGTATATATTATATATTCCAGAAACATTTTTAACATTCATTAAATATTTTTCTTAGAATAGGATAGTAATTAAAAAATTTTATTCTTAACATCAATTTTTTTTTAAAAAACATTTTGGTCCCATTTTAGGACCTTCCTTTTAAATTATATTCTTCCAGTAATATGACATAAATTTAATAGAACAGATATCGTGGAAGGTGTTATTTGGATTTCATTTCACACGTATTCTGATTTGATTTGTATAATTATGAATAATATCCATGGTAAAAATTATCTACTCTATAAAGGATAAATGAGTTAAATATAGTATTAAAATAATTTATAAGACCATAATTATTCCATATTAAATTTATTGGAGGAAGGGAGTTATACCAATATCAGCATAGTATTAAGATATTAATTTCTTAATGGAAACATGTTTATGAATTTGAATTATATATTATTCAAGTCAAATAGTGTTATAGAAAGTCACACTTTTAGTTTTAAATATCCCTTAACTTTTAAAATACGAAAAAATAGTTATGAATGGATTAATGTAGTAATTTTATGTTCAATGGAGTTGTACTCATGATTAATATTTATTTCAAATTTCATTGTGTTCTATAATCACCATAAATTCATTCACACGACCAAATCAAAATTTATTCAATTATTGGGACATAAAATAAATTATATTAAAAATATTAAAATCTATATATTTTATGTACATTAATGTATTCAATTAATTCTTTATATTATAATTAATTATTTTATTAACTTAAATAATATTATTTTAATTACAAAGTTTTATTTATGTATTCAGTCGAAATAAATGAATTGTGCCTAAATTTTAAATATTGATATCTTCAGAAAATTATATTTTATTATATTACATAAAAATAAAACAATGGCTAAAATTGTACAAAGGGGGCATTTTATTATTGAGACTGTCATCCATTTCCCATTTATAGGATATTTGAAGCCGTTGGTGTAACATCCCAAGTAAGTAATGAATAATAGATATTTTTATCTATTTCTACTAATTATTAAGATAGTGTTTTAGAGGATTAAAATGAAAATAGATACAATCTTATGCATGGAATACACTAATATTCTTAAAAGATTATTTTATTGCCTTTTGATGGCAAACCCTTTTTAAATATACCTTTTGGAAATTTTATAAGCTATGTTTGTCAAAATAATCTTATTATTTTTTATTGGGACATCAAAATTTACTTTGCGTGATTTTTTGGTATTTTTCTGATAAAGTTCATTATTTTTAATGAATAGTGAAAAATGTTGTATTTTAATTCAAAACCTCTTTTTATTCTAATTTATTTATATGATTAGATTGTCTTTTGAGTTGGTTTTTAAGTGAAATTAGAATATATTTTTACCATTTTATCCATTGGTGGTCATTGGAATCAATTTCACCTTGAAATTGGACTTAAACTAGTGGCATTCTTTTGATGCGTATTGTTTCATAAAAACACGCTATTTGTCATTATAGTGGGAATTAGTTATTAAATTAATTAATGAAACTTACATGTTTTTAATTTTTTAAAATATACATCATTTTTGAATTCGGAATATCAAATATAGCTTAGGGTGAAGTTTTGGTATCTTTCTGAAAAAATTCAATTTTTGATGAATAGTGAAACCACTAAGTGGTAGTTAAAGAAACTGATTTTTCGTTTAAATGAATCTTTGCCACTTCTGTGATTTGATTTTCAAAAATCCGACATACATGGTTGTCATTAAGATTTAAAATGTGGTTCAATGAGATTAAAATAATTTTTGGGTGAATAGTAACTTATTAAGTTTTTAATCGCGATTAGAGGTAATTAGTGTAGTTTAAGGTAAAAATAATGTTTTAATAATATGAAATGACCTAGACACATGTCCTACTCTTATTGGATGTGTCATGGCCGACCAAGAAAATCCATGGGTCAACTTGGGGACCCCATGGAGCCACTTTTGTTGGGAAATGACATAAAAAACTTTTTATTTAATGTAAAAGTAAAAATGACACAAACATGAGATGTTTTACTAAAACAATTTTTACATGGGGATATAAAGATCCAATTTTTGATTATAAATAGTCATTGTAATGCTAAAAAGATTTCATATATCATAGTATTTTTTAATAAATTTTAGACTTTAAATAAATTAAATTATTTATGACATCATGATGATGAAGCGATTACCTCATTAATAAAGGATTTAAATAAAATTAAATGATAATGTAAAATCAATGAACTACACATGTCCAAAACCTGTTTGATGGGTTTATTTAGAAAACTTATCACCTTAACCTCGCATTATATCAATGTGTGTCCTTTTGAATCCGAAACTCTTTTTAAAATAATGTAAAATTTCTTTACTTTCCATGAGTGCCCCTCCTCTACTCTTATAAAAGGCCCCCACCTCTACCTCCATACCCACACTCCCAAAGCCATTGGCTCGGCCAACCCCTGCCCATTTGGGCTCTCCACATCCCTCTCTTACTCCTTCAACACTCACTTTGGGCAGAAGTCTTCCCATGGAAGCCTTTGAGCTCAAGTCTAAGAGAGTTACCCAATTTTAAGGTAATGTCTTCTTTTGAGTCCTTTTGTTTGATTTTTCTTCCCCAACCCCCTAAAATCATTTTATTATTTTCTTTTGTAAAACTCATGTATCTTAAATATACTAGGATTTTTTTTATAAGAAGGATTCGAGCTACACTTACACACACCTACATCTAATGGTTAAAGGACAAACTGTTTCCGTGGATGGTGAATTTATTCCTCCCGAAATGATGATTGTTCAACATACTTTTAACACCGTAAAATGTGTCCATTAAGAGGTCACTATATTTATATATGATATATAATATTTTTATGTTTTCCTTAAGCTCCTTTATTTTTCATTTTGGTCATACCTTTATGGTTTCCATTATGGGTAAACGTGATATCTCTATTTAAGGAAGTGCGGACTACCGCCCCCTCAAAGTGATTTGATTCGTTAAATACCATATGTGGGACGTATAATGGATGGAACTATGATATTATATATGATATTATACTGGAATTATAATATACCTTTATATCATTATGATTCCATTCTATAAAATAAGAAATAGAAATGAAAGTAGCGTTCATGCGTACGTACGGCTTACCATCTCCATGAACGGTGCATTTCATTTCATACCTATAAATGATTATGTAATATTATAAATGCATTCATGTACTGGATATATATGACATATATGATATCTACATATGAATTCCATTCTGGATATAATGGATACATGAACAACTTGTAATAATAAAGGGTTTATTTTTTACTCAAGTACTAATGATCGTTAAAATGACCATTATTAACTCAAATAATAACATAGTGTTCATGACATGGTAATAAGTGATATAAAAGGATTAATGAACATGAAAAAGGTTCTTAAGCAAGTATAAATTAACTCAAGTTTATTATTCAGGACATTAAAGAATGATCGAGTCAAGTCGGACCCGAGATATGGGACATCGTCTCAATCTCCATTCATTGAGGCATATTTTGTTTTATACACAACCTTCTTTTATACGGTGTGTAAACCCCTTTGACTTTTATGTTTATCCAAAAGGAATCTTTTTTATACAATGCGTTTTACTAAATGACAAAAGGGAATGTTTTTGTCATACGTATGCAGAGACAACGACTTCTCCGCCGCCGTGACCGTTATTTGAGTTTCGGCTTCCTCTACAAGCCACACCTTCTTTCTAAAAGAAAAATAAATACCATGTTATAATTTTATTTTATTTTGGTATTGAAAATGGTTTTCATAATGTTTTTATATCAATGTGTTGTATTGATATCTTGTGATTGAAAGGTGTAAATGTTATGTTTCCTTTATGCATGTTTTATGTGATACGATTATGTTAAGGTTATTGGGAATTATTATGAAGATGGGTGGTTTCATGATAAAATAAGGGTAGGTGAGACCGATATAGCTCTCCAATGCATTGGGTAATGAGAAGGAGTGAAACGTTAAGGTTTATCCGAAGAGATTTAGGGAATATATTCTGATGGGTATTCCAAACATAACCAAGAGGGTTACTCCCTACGTAAGAATGTTATGGATGACTCAAGTTACCTTTATGTCTTATGATTTCTATGATTTATTCATTATTTGATGAGGTATGTTAAAGTGATTATGTTTTATGGGTAAAGTATGATTTCATTCTTATGTATATATGTACCCATGTTTCCTTTCCATATTTTTATATCCCTTACTGAGCTTTTTATGCTCATCCAAAGTTTTTTTGAAATGTTTTTCACAGGTCAAGGGAAAGGTACATGATATGATGATAGTGTCAAGGAAGTGTCAAGAAAGAATCCATGTTTTATTTTATACATGTTTCCATTGATGGGAAAGAAGAATACTATCTTTCTGTAACCACTTTGATTATATGTGGAATGTAATGCAAGTTTTATGATCTAATTCTCTAAAACTATAAACCCAAAAAAATCCTCAATGTGTAATCTTGTAATAACTCAAGATTAAGTAATGTTTAAAGCTGGGGCCTTATAGTTGGTATCATATGTCGGTTTAGATAACTTTAGGAGTTAGATTTCTATTAAAATATTATCCAAAAATATTTTTTTATGGTCAAATTGAAGTGATATAGTATTTGAAGATTACCATGTTGCTTCATCTAAGACATGTTTGTTCAGAATGGTTTTCCGCAGAGGAAACAGGGAAGCAGTGCTACGAAGGAATACAGAAGGAAATAACCTTCTGAATCAGCATCCTGAGATGGTCGGAATTGGAACTAAACAGTTTGTTGCAGTAATGGCGCAGTTGACTAAAGCAATAAATGGTGGTGGTATCCATGCACGAGATCAGCTAGATCAACCACAGAGGAACATGTCAGTGGTAGAACATTTCATGAGGCAACATCCCCCAACATTCAGAGGATCATCTGACCTTGTGCTAGCTGAAAGGTGGATTAAAGCACTGGAGAAGATTTTCGATGTCATGGGGTGTTCAGACAATCAAAAGGTTAGTCTTGCTATTTACCGTTTGGAGGTTGAGGCAGATCAGTGGTGGTCTATGGTTAAAAATATCAGGGACGCCGATGAGATTGATGCTCTTGACTGGGATGAATTAAAAGGTATGTTTCTTGAGAATTATTTTCCTAAGGCTGTTAATCTTAGGATGGAAAAGAAATTCTTGGAATTGAGGCAAGAGGATGACTTAGTGGCTACCTATGAATAAAGTTTCACTCGATTGGCAAGGTATGCTCCAAAGTTTATCTGAGACCTTGATAGTAAAATCAATCATTTTTTCTCAGGATTAAAGCCAAAATATCGAAGGGCATTAGCTTCTCGTGAGTTTAGAAGTTATGAAAAACTTGTTCTATGTGCTGAGAAGTTGGAAATGGAGTTTGTCGATGATCAAGTGTTCTACAACAACCTACAGAAGAAGAGACCGATGTGGCAGGACAAAGGTAAGAATTCTTTAAAAAAGTCTAATGGTAAGAAAACTAAGCTTCTAGTTTGTGATAAATGTGAAAAAAGGCATGCTGGGGAATGTCATCCGAATTCTGTAAAGTGCTACCGATGTGGTAAGATAGGACATAAGGCTCGTGATTGCACTGAAAAGGATCAAGTTGAAGGTAAGACCAAAATTGATTTACAGTTACTGAAATGTTTTAAGTGAAATGAGATGGGTTACTATGAAAATGAGTGTCCGAAAAAGAGCTTGAGTGATGGGAAGCAGTTAGACTACAAGCAGAAAGGGGTGGTGAAATCCTTTGCAACTACTTCAGTAGATGTCGGGCCATCAAATGATGTTGTATCATGTACTTTGTCTGTTTTTTCAGATTAAGCCAGTGTGTTGTTTGATTCGGGGCCTACACATTCTTTCATCTCTCAAACCTTTTCTAGTAAAATGGGAATACCATCTCAAGAAATGACTCCTGAACTTTTGGTAAAAACACCTCAGTGGACTGTTGAGGAAAAAAGAATTTATAAGAATCTTCCTATCCTTATCTGTGGAAAGAACCTACTTGAAAAACTTATTGTTCTACCTCTAGTAGAGTTTGATGTTATCCTGGGTATTGATTGGCTCTCTATTTACCATGCTATGATGGAATCTAGAGCTAAAGAAGTTTCTTTTCAGAAAGACTTTCAGTTTGTGTACAAGAATGAACCCTTACTGTTGATAACTTATCAAGAGGCCGAGAAACTTGTAAATTATGGAAATGAATGTTACCTTTCACACATCATTGAAAATAAAGGAACTATTCAGATTAATGATGTGCCAGTGGTAAATGAGTATCCTGATGTTTTTCCTGATGAGTTGCCTGGAATAATACCAGATCGAGAAGTTGAATTTAATGTTGACTTAGTTCCTGATGCTAAGCCAATTTCAAAACCCCCTTATCGAATGACTCAAATTGAACTTTTAGAGTTGAAGGATCAATTGCATGATTTATTAGAGAAAGGTTTCATTCGACCTAGCACATCACCATGGGGTGCTCCTGTTTTATTTGTTAAAAAGAAAGATGGTTCAATGAGACTTTGCATTTATTATAGAGCCTTGAATAACATTACTGTCATGAACAAATATCCTTTTCCTCATATCGATGATTTGTTTGATCATCTCTAGGGAGCTCAATATTTTTTAAAGATTGACCTGAGATCGGGGTACCATCAGCTGAAGGTAAAGGAAGCAGACGTTCCAAAGACTGCGTTTCGTACAAGGTATTGCCATTATGAATTTGTAGTAATGCCTTTTGGGCTAACCAATGCACCTGCTGTATTCATGGACTTAATGAATAGAATTTTCCATGAGTTCTTGGATTAGTTTGTGGTGGTTTTCATTGATGATATTTTGGTGTTTTCTAAAAGTAAAGAGGAACATGAAAGACATCTAAGGGTTATCTTGCAAACCATAATAGAAAAGAAATTGTATGGGAAATTCATCATGTGTGAGTTTTGGTTGCAACAAATTTCTTTCCTTGGTCACATTATTTCTAAAGATGGGATAACTGTTGATCCTGCAAAAACAAAAGTTGTGGAAGACTGGCCAAGAGCCACAAATGTAACAGAGATTCGTAGTTTCCTTGTTTTGACAAGCTATTACTGAAGGATTGTTAGAAATTTTTCACGGTTGTCTAGTCCAATGACTAAGCTAACTCAGAAGGGCGTTAAGTTTATCTGGACAAAAGAATGTGATGATTGTTTTCAGGAATTGAAAAGAAGATTGTTGAAAGCTCCAATTTTGGCACTACCTTCTAGAAATGGTGAGTTTGTTATCTACAGTGATGCTTTATTAAAAGGACTTGGTTGTGTCCTTATGCAGAATGATTAGGTAATTGCTTATGCTTTATGATAGTTGAAAACTCATGAGGTAAATTACCCTACACATGATTTGGAATTAGCTACTGTTGTTTTCTCTTTAAAAATTGGGAGGCATCATTTGTATGGAGTAAAGTGTGAAATATATACTGATCACAAAAGTTTAAAGTATATATTCACTCATAAAGAGTTAAACATGAGACATATGAGATGGCTAGAATTAATCAAGGATTATGATTGTACAATTCATTACCATCTAGGAAAAGAAAATAAAGTGGTTGATGCTTTAAGTCGAAAAAGTAATGCTTCATTAGCAATGTTGCGTTTGGAACGTGATCCTTTGGTTAAGGATTTGATGAAATTTGGCATAGAAGGTGTTAGTGCAGGATGTTCTTCTGTTTTGTTTTAGGTATCAGTAAGATCATTTCTATCATACAGAATCAAGCAAGCACAGAAGCAAGATAGTGAGTTGCGGAAAAAGGTAGAGCTGGTCCAGAAAGGAAAGTTGCATGAATTCAACATTGATAATGATTGTGTTTAGATATTTGGGAAGATATTGTGTGTGCCTTGTGATTCACAGATGAAGATAGTGTTGTTATGTGAATCTCATAGTTCTCCTTTTTCAGTTCATCATGGCAGTACTAAGATGTACAGAGATATGCGGGAGTATTACTGGTGGGATGGAATGAAAAGAGATATTGCTAATTTTACTGTGAAGTGTTTGACATGTCAACAGGTTAAAGAAGAGCGGCAGTTACCGAAAGGGAGGATTCAGTCTTTACCAGTGCCAGAGTGGAAATGGGAGAACATATCCATGGAATTTGTTGTGGGATTACCGAAGACATCTCGAGGTAATAATACAATCTGGGTTATTGTCGATCGCTTGACTAAATCTGCTCATTTCCTTGCTATACGAGATACTTTTTCTCTAGATCAACTTTCCCGTTTGTATCTTTAAGAGATTGTCAGGTTACATGGAGATCCTCTCTCCATTTTATCTGATCGTGATCCCAGGTTCACTTCTAACTTTTGGAAAGGCCTTCAGAAGTCGTTGGGTACTTAATTAAATTTTCATACTGCTTTTCATCCTCAATCAGATGGGCAGTCATAACGAACAATTCAAACATTGGAGGATATGCTATGTTTCTGTTTGATGGATTATCAGGGAAGATGGGACCAACATCTTTCATTGGTTGAATTTTCATATAATAACATGTTTCATTCCAGTATAAATGTGGCACCATTTGAGGCGTTATATGGGAAGCGGTGTCGAGCTCCAGCTTTCTGGGATGAAGTGGGTGAAAGGAAGTTGATGGGACCAGAATTGGTAGAAGAGATGGCAGAAAAAGTTCAGCTGATTCAGAAGCACATGAGAACATCTCAGAGCAGGTAGAAGAGGTATGCGGATAACCGGAGGAAGGATCTATCTTTCGTGGTAGGTGATCATGTTTTTCTCAAGGTTTCTCCTTGAAAAAGTGTGATGAGATTTGGTAAGAAAGGAAAGCTGAGTCCAAGGTTCATTTGACCATATGAAATTCTGGAGAGAGTTGGATCAGTTTCATAGTGGGTGGCTTTACCTCTGAGTTTATCTCAGGTACACAATATTTTTCACGTTTCAATGTTGAGAAAGTATATGCCAGATCCATCTCATGTTTTGAGTCGAGAGGTAGTTCAGATGGAAGAGAACCTATCTTATGAGAAACAACCGGTCCATATTCTTGACCACAAGGATCAAGTGTTACAGAATAAGGTTATTAATCAGGTAAAGGTTTTGTGAAAAAACCACATGATGTAAGAGGCAACATGGGAATCTGAAAATGAAATGAGGAATAAGTACCCCCATTTATTCGATAAGTAAATAAATTGCGGGGACACAATTTTCTAAAGGGGTGAAGGATTTAACATCCCAAGTAAGTAATGAATAATAGATATTTTTATCTATGTCTATTAATGATTAATATAGTGTTTCAGAGGCTTAAAATGAAAATAAATACAATTTTATGCATGGAATACACTAATATTCATAAAATATTATTTTACTGCCTTTTGATGGAAAAACCTTTTGAAATCTATCTTTTGACAATTATATAAGCTATGTTTGTCAAAATAAACTTATTATTTATGATAGGGACATCAAAATTTACATTGTGTGAATTTTTGGTATTTTTCTGATAAAGTTCATGTTTTTAATGAATAGTGGAAAATGTTGTATTTTAATTCAAAACCTCTTTTTAATCTAATTTATTTATATGATTATATTATCATTTAAATTGTTTTTGAAGTGAAATTAGAATATATTTTTACCATTTTATCCAATGGTGGTCATTGGAATCAATTTCACTTTGAAATTGGACTTAAACTAGTGTCAATCTTTTGATACATATTGTTTCATAAAAACACGCTATTTGTCATGACAGCGGAAATTAGTTATTAAATTAATTAATTCAAATTACATCTTTTGAATTTTTAAAAATAGACATCATTTTTGAATTCGGAATATCAAATATATCTTAGGGTGAAGTTTTGGTATCTTTCTGAAAAACTTTAATTTTTGATGAATAGCGAAACCACTAAGTGGTAGTTAAAGGAACTTATTTTCTGTTTAAATGAAACTTTTCCACTTCTGTGATTTGATTTTTAAAAATCTGACATACATGGTTGTCATTAAGACGTAATATGTGGTTCAATGAGATTAAAATAATTTTTTGGTGAATAGTAACTTATTGAGTTTTTAATCGAGATTAGAGGTAATTAGTGTGGTTTAAGGTAAAAATAATTTTTTAATAATAAGAAATGACATAGACACATGTCCTACCCTTATTTTATGTGTCATGGCCGACCAATACAATCCATGGGTCAACTTGGGGACCACATGGAGCCACTTTGGTTTGGAAATTACATAAATAACTTTATATTTAATGTAAAAGTAAAAATGACACAAACATTAGATTTTTTACTAAAACAATTTTTACATGGGGTTATAAAGATCATATTTTTGATTATAAATATTCATTGGAAAGCTAAAACGATTTCCTACATCATAGTATTTTTTTTATAATTTTTAGACTTTAAATAATTTTACTTATTTATGACATCATGATGATGAAACGATTACCTCATTAATAAAGGATTTAAATAAAATGAAATGATAATGTAAAATCTATGAACTACACATGTCTAAAACCTATTTGATGGGTGGATTTCAAAACCTTATCACCTTACCCTCGAATTATATCAAGGTGGTACCTTTTGAATCCGAAACTCTTTTTAAAATAATGTAACATTTCTTTACATTCCAAGAGTGCCCCTCCTCTCCTCTTATAAACGGCCCCCACCTCTACCTCCTTACCCACACTCCCAAAGCCATTGGCTCGGCCAACCCCTGCCCATTTTGTCTCTCCACATCCCTATATTACTCCTTGAAGCCTCACTTTGGGCAGAAGTCTTCCCAAGGAAGCCTTTGAGCTCAAATCTAAGAGAGTTACCCAATTTTAAGGTAATGTCTTCTTTTGAGTAATTGTTTTTGATTTTGCGTCCCCAACCACCTAAAATCTTTTTATTATTTTCTTTTGTAACAAATAAAGTATCTTAAATATACTAGGATGTTGTGATAAGAAGGATTCGAGCTACACTTACACACACATACATCAAATGGTTAAAGGACATACTATTTCCCTGGAGGGTGAATTTATGCCTCCCGAAACGATGATTGTTCAACATTCTTTTGACACCTTAAAAGGTGTCCATTAAGATGTCACTATATTTATATATTATATATAATATGATTATGTTTTCCTTAAGCTCCTATATTTTTCATTTTGGGCATACCTTTATGGTTTCCATTATGGGTAAATGTGATATCTTCATTTAAGGAAGTGCGGACTACCGCCCCCTCAAAGTGATTTGATTCGTTAAATACCATATGTGTGACGTATAAAGGATGGAACTATGATATTATATATGATATTATACTGGAAATATAATATACCTTTATATCATTATGATTCCATTCTATAAAATACGAAATAGAAATGAAAGTAGCGTTCATGCGTACGTACGGCTTACCATCTCAATGAACGGTGCATTTCATTTCTTACCTCTAAATGATTATGTAATATTATAAATGCATGAATTTAATGGATATATATTACATATATGATATCTAAATCATGAATACCATTCTGTATATAGTGGATACATGAACAACTTGTAATTATAAAGGGTTTATTTTTTACTCAAGTACCAATGATCGTTTAAATGACCATTATTAACTTAAATAATTACATAGTGTTCATGACATGGTAATAAGTGATATAAAATGAATAATGAAATTGAAAAAGGTTCTTAAGCAAGGATAAATTAACTCAAGTTTATTATTCAGGACATTAAAGAACGATCGAGTCAATTCGGACCTGAGGTATGGGACTTCGTCTCAATCTCCTTTCATTGAGGAATATTTTGTTTTATACACAACCTTCTTTTATATGGTGTATAAACCCATTTGACTTTTACGTTTATCCAAAAGGAATATTTTTTATATGAAGAATTTTACTAAATGACAAAAGGGAATGTTTTTGTCGTACGTATGCGGCGACAATGACTTCTCTGCCGCCATGACCGTTATTTGAGTTTCGGTTTCCTCTACAAGACATACCTTCTTTTTAAAAGAAAAATAAATACCATGTTTTAATTTTCATTTATTTTGGTATTGAAAATGGTTTTCATAATGTTTTTATATCAATGTGTTGAATTGATATCTTGTGATTGAAAGGTTGAAATGTTATGTTTCCTTTATGCATGTTTTCTGTGATACGATTATGTTGAGGTTCTTGGGCATTATTATGAAGATGGTTGGTTCCGTGATAAACTAAGGGCGGGTGAGCCCGATATTTCTCTCCAATGCATTGGGTAACACGAAGTAGTGAAACGTTAAGGTTTCTCCGAAAATATTTAGGGAATAAACTGTGATGGGTATTCCAAACGTAACCAAGATGGTTACTCCCTATGTAAGAATGTTATCAATGCCTCAAGTTACCTTTATGTCTTATGATTTCTATGATTTACTCATGATTTTATGAGGTGTGTTAAAGTGCTTATGTTTTATTGGTAAAGTATGATTTCATTCTTATGTATATATGTACCCATGTTTCCTTTCCATATTTTTATATCCCTTACTGAGCTTTTTATGCTCATCCCATGTTTTTTTGAAATGTTTTTCACAGTTCAAGGGAAAGGTACATGATATGATGATAGTGTCAAGGAAGTGTCAAGAAAGAATCCATGTTTTATTTTAAATATGTTTCCATTGATGGGAAAGAAGAATAATATCTTTATGTATCCACTTTGTTTATATTTGGAATGTAATGCAAGTTTTATGATCTAATTTTCTATAACTCTAAACCTGAAAATATCCTCAATGTGTAATATTGTAATAACTCAAGATTAAGTAAGGTTTATGGATGGGGCCTTATAGTTGGTGTTGAGAGTGAATTAAATGTATTTTTTTACTTTACGAAATTTCAAGGGCTACCCTTATATAAATTAAAAAAATAATCCACTTTTCTCAAGTATAATCAAGAAACATTCTAGAGGTTCTCATCTTCACAAATTATAAATGGTCTATACAATCAAATAAAATAAAATATGGATGTTTCAAATAAGAAGTAATCGCCTTAATCGGTTACATTATATTCTAATCATATTTTAATCCCCCACATCATTTGTATTTTCATTAATATAAATTCTTCATTACCCTGAATATTCATATATTTTAATATGATTAAGATAAAAATATTATACACCCCTTTTAAAGAAAATATTATTGAATTTATTAATCAAGCTTACGTATGGCTTATCATATCCGTGTCTCGATACAATTAATTTTTCAACATCATAATTGATGCATGGTGACTATGATTTATTTAACACATATATATGATATTTATGAAATAATTATACTTTTTTAATTTTAATATCATTTATACCTTCCTAACATCCAAACCGTTCGGAAATTATAACATCGCTCTTGAATATGTGTGGACTACCACCTAAAAATTGAGGTGTGATTCAATTTTCATTTAAATATTATTTTGATTTTAACGAGTATGATTTTAAAGAATATATATGTTATATATAAAATAATAATGATCCAGGATGGGTGAATTAAATTTTACTTTCATTTTATCCATCAATTGAAAAATGAATATAGGGTTTCTACGTTTGTATTCAATAATATCTCCCTTAATGTTGTAATAAATTATTCTATCTATTTTATTAATAGATAAACCTAAATAAGAATATAATGAATTTATATAAAAATTATATTGTGATCAATATTATTTATATAACTTTTGAAGGAAAAATTTTAAATAACTATAACTAATGACCTAAAATATTAATTATAGATTGATCACAAAACAACCAGAAATGATGATTTTAATAATGAATTATTAGTAAAATTGGTTGTTGAATTTTTTTTAATGGGATCATAAATGATATTATAATTATGAAAAAGATTCTGATATAAATATAATAAAATTATTTTATTATAGTATGGTTTATTGTGAATTCATGTCTTAGTGAAGTCATTGAAAGAGGTTTATGTTGAAATATAATTATTAATCATGATTGTTTGTGAATTATATTTGATGATGAAATATTTTTATCAGATTCTTATGATAATAATGTATTTTCTTCACTTTTTATTTAATTAATATTTAAATTTGTATTTCATATCCTTGAAAATTAAAAATAACGGTGCTGCAATATTTTTCTTATTCGAAATCGTCGTCATTTATCTCTTTGAAAAATTGATAATTCTTTGATATCCATATTTTAATGAAATATTTTCATGATGGGTTTTAAAATTCTCCAACGATTGTTCATATTTATTTTTTACACATCATTGTTTTTCAAAATGGATGTAAAATAATCTAATATTGATATTTAGGATCATGGTAAATTTTGACCTTTTTATAAATGTGATAAATGAATATTTTTAAAAAAATATGGATTGGAAATAATTTTTCACCAACCTAAAAACACAATTATTTAATGTTTACTATATAATATTCCAATATTATTGTAAATGAAAATGGTCTTAAAATTATTATAAATTGTATTAGAATTTAAAATGTGATTTGTAATGTGGAATGTGTATTTTCCTCTAGATTTATTAAATGAAATATTAATTTTATTTATATTCATGAAAATTAATATACCATTATTTCACTTATAATTTATTGGGGATATAATAGAAGGATGTCATTATAATTCTTTTTTATATAGTTTATGATAAGGATTATATGATTACTAAGATTCTCATTACATTTCAATGGGTTATGTATGGACTAGTTTAAATAATTTTTTTCAAACTTGATTGTCATCCACAACCAATGGAATCATTAAATGTCTATGAAACCCATTCAAATTAAATGGAAATTAAATAATGAATGTGATATGATTTTTCCAAAAATATTAATGATATTAATTATGTAATCAGAGGGATGGATATATAAATACAATGCACAGGTTAAAATATTATATCACCTGAGATAATTAGGCAATGAATGGCGATTGAACCTGGTTTAGTAATGAAATATTCCAACTATAATTATATTGGGAATTAACCTATAATACATTGGTAGATTAAGGAGTGAATCCAAAACACTATTATTGTATTTTTTATGATCCATTCCAATTATGAATAATTACTGTTTTATTATGTGATTTAAATAATTTTGTGTCTTATGACACTGTTATTATTTAATTCCTTATGTTCATTAATTATTTAATGATACATGTCTTATGATCTAACATTATACAATTCGTAAATAATTTTATTGATATACGATATAGAGGGTGTGATTGTAAAATTTCAAGATTGTTTAATCATGCATTTTTGTTCATTTTATACTTATGTGACCATTGATATTTCTATTGCTTACCCTTACTATGATTATATGTTCAACCATTCTTTTGTTTCCACTCCTCTCGTTATGAAGTATGGTTATAAAATTCATATATCTAATAATTTTTATTATTATGATCATCTTATTAAGAGATGAATTGTATATTTTAGGATCTATTTGTTCATGTTTTCATGCATCCAAAACAACTACACCAAATCAATTCTTGTGGGGATCGTTATTTTATAAAATGAATTTTCATTTACTATGTTGTGATATCTATTTAAGAAATGTATGGGTCACAATAGTTGGTATAATAAAAAACATTAGATATCTTTTTAAAAAAAGGATGAGATAAATTTATTGCAAACCATAGGAGGAAGTCCATATAGATGCAAACACCCTAAAATTCAGATAACAGTGATGAATGAAATGGGTTAAAAATAAGGTATCATGCAAGAAAGTGTCATGACTTATAGACCATATAAATGATTTTCCAGGGCTATTTGGTTTTATACTATGATCATTGTTCTTTAAACTATATTATTTTTTTAGTGTATTGATTGTTATAAAAAAAATCATTTAAATAATGATTGCGGCATACAATGAAGTGACTATCCTATTGAGAAATAGAATGTTATGGGAAATGGAATGAAAAATAATGTTATTATACTAAAAATACATTATTCTACAACCAATCATATTGATCTTACAAAGGAGAATAAGGAGGGATATTGTAATTTTTATTCCTTAGTGAGGAATTTTCCACATTATTTTATTATGTCTATTGATCCAATATATTCTTAGAAATGAATTTGTTCCATTGAAAAATAAACATTCCATTTAATGATTCTGGGAATATGAGAATGTTGTTCTTTATACTTATCATTTGGAAGGTGAAACATATCATTGATAGTCATTAATCTAGAATATGAATATATGAGAATAAGTTTACTCGATGGAGTGGGATAAATTTTAGAAAAATATTTAAATAATTAAATTCCTGATAATATTTTCATGAAATTGGATATGGAATTTCATGGGAATAAGAAAATTGATTATCATTATGTTAGTACCTATGAGGAATCATTTTCGAAATTTTGATGTGAATTTTTTCACTAAAATCAAAACTAAATGATACGTTGAATGATTCTTCAGTTTAAAAAATGAGAGTCCCAAGGGGCATTGGAAATAATTAAATTTAGTATCATTGAAAAAATCATTTGATGGAATTCATTATTGAGATGGATAATGGAGATTTCAACAATAGTAGGTTTTTTAATGAAAAAAAAAGACTCAAATCAAATGATCTTTAATGACCATAATTAAATATGATAACATTTCCATTTTTTCCAAATTTGTGGAAGTAAATATAAAGAAAATGTATTGATAGAAATTTAAAAGGTCGTATGAGTTTAAATTGAGACCATAAGTAAATCATATATTTTAGTAAAGGGAAGATGATGTATAATAATTTGAATTTTTAGAATACAACATATAATAAACCCCCACACACTATTTTTTATAATTATTGTAGAATTTGAAATTTTCTAACCGGTTCCTAAATATGATTGTTAATGATTATGATCTATGTTACAACCCATGTTTTGATCGAAGTCATATTTCATGGGGAATTGAAATTTTTTGTTAATTAGGTGGGATGTTTTTAGAACCATTATTTGGAATGGAGTTCTAATTGATACAAAACATCAATTTTTTATTTTTGGTTGTTGTTCCAGGAACATGGGTGCCCCAAGTGTTCAATTATTTTTAAGGAGCTTGCGGATCTATACCCTCAAAATAGGCTGTGATGGGAGGGCACATGAGTTTTATGAATTCATATACCCCTTACAGAAAACCATGTTGTCATGTTCAATTGAGAAGAAGGTGTTGCACGTGCAGTGCATGGTTTATCAAGACCATGTGCCTATCCTGGTTGGTTGTTTTCACATAGTCATAACCCACACACTACTCAATTCATATTTTGTGTACCATTTTGAAAAATATGTTTCTAGCTTGTGTGTGGGACCCCAGGTTCCAAGTCAAGGAAATATGGATGGTGCATGGTTTTTACAACAATAAAACCCAAACCTAGCTTATGACACTTCTTTTTTATTAAAAATTATATAATATTAATTAAATCAAATTAAATAAATTAAAAAGATAATAAACCCTTCCCCATCCATACTAGTGTGACGTACCATCCCCCTTCCCCTTGGATACACATGGGACACCCCTTTTTAGCTCCTTATTAGTTTTATAATTTTACCAGGATTAATTGAATTTATAATCTGATCCTTTTAGGTAAGTTATATGATTCCTAATCAACCTCATTTTGAAAAATTTTCCTATCCCATTTAACATTATATTCCATATTTTCAATCACCATGGTTAGGGTTGACTCATTGTTTGCTTTTATTTTTATGTTACAGTGTGTACGAAATCATTCAAGACATCATTATGCATGTTTTGGTGTTCTCTGCTAAAGGTGAGGTGCATTGTTCTACTTAGGTTTTTCATCACATCTCAAGCTATGTTCTTTATCCGGCTTTGTGTTCTGTCATTAATTTATATTGGTCATTATTTTCATGTTTAGGTTCCAATGATTTATTTTGTTGTGTTTTGTCCATCCTTGTGGTGAGTTCATGTCGCAATAGTAAAAAGGAAAAATAAGTTGTATTCAATGGCATGAATATATATATATATATGTATGATCACCCATTATATATATATATATTCACCCTTGAAAACATGAAATTATAAATTGGGGCTAAGTTTCATTAGGTATATATATGAAAAATGCATATGTGTGAACATTTAAATTTGGTTATGCATATATATTCATATATGTAAGGATCCATTGTCAATAGCCATCATAATGCAGATGTGAAAAATGGGTAAGGTTACCATATATAAATGTGATGCTTCATATTTTTATTGGTGGGAAAAAGAAGCTTCAGGTGGTCAATGATGGAAACATCACATGCCAATGTGTTTGTTTTTGTTACTCTTCACTTTGTGGTATTGTCCTTTTTTATTTCAATTTTTAATTATTTTTAATTATTCCTTATATCATTTTCTTCTACCTTTTCATGTTATTAATTATTATTTTTTTCCAAAAATTCTATTATTTCAAGCATTTCACTCTCAATTTGTGCCTTATGATATATATATATATACACCTTATTCATTGAGTTTAATTAAATTATATAAATTAAATGAAGATATTTTTTAAAAAAAATTCATTTTTCATAATAAATCCTCAAATATGAGTTGTTCAATAATCTACTATAAAAAGAGATGTTTAGTGAGTTATAAGGTGTATGTTCATTATTCTTCGTCATTTTTTATTATTTATTTCATTGGTTGATATATGGAATGTTTGAGATATGAAATTTTGTTATGATAAAATGTTGGGTTTCACAATATTAATAAAGATTTTTAATGATCCAATATATCTTCAATTTGATTGGACATCTAATAAATAGATTTACTTGGTGTGTTATAAAAATATATTCATATTCCCTTTAATCATTTTAGAGATAAGGGTGATACAGGGGGTTTTGACATAATGACCACATGGATGGAAAATTGGGCATTATTAATAGTATGACAAATGCTTATTGAATATGTCGGTATTGGAATCAATTAATCCTGATATGGGATTATAGAGAGATATATAGTTTTACCTCCAGACGAGTGACATAGGATCCCGAGGGGAGTCATATTGGATGGGATTGAAGGAATGGTTAGTTGAAACATGTATCAATTAAGAGTTTATCCCATGCATTAGCTACCATGAATAATCATATAGGTATGTTCATAATACATTTTCAGTATTCTTGGAGTGACCCGTGTGATTTATTAGGAGGATACCATGATAGGTCTTCCTTGGAATTTGATTCCGAGTTATCCCCTAGAAGGAGAATTGTAATTCCTTTAGTATCGCAATGTAAATGATCCAGGTGAATCTAAAAACATTTTTACAGAATGAATGAATAACTTCAATGATATATAAACTAAGTTAAGAGCTTGGAAATGTTTAAAAATATCGATTGGACCATTAGAATTTGAACATTGTGGTATGCCCCCCAATACTAATCACATGATTGGGGAAAATCAACACACCATTATTTTATCTCTCACAATTTACAATATCAAATATATATATTTCAAATGCAGTAGATTAAGAGAAATTAGTTAAATGAATGGGTGTCCTATTAGATCCTTGTATGATGCTATGAGTTATTTGATTCAATTAGTGAGCAATTTATTATTGAACACTACTTAATTTATATGGAATGATATGGATTGGTCTAGAAACCAGGGGTGCCAACCAATGAATATTTATATCTCACAACCTGTTCGGGAACTTTTTGATACTCTAATAGACATAATGATGGAGGGTACAGATAAATGTAAGTTTTAAGCTTCTATTGTTGATTGAGGAAAGCATCCATCTTCAATTGATTGTTTTATATTACTGGGAAAGTCATGGGGAAAATAACTGAGAAAGTTATATTTATTTTAACAGATCTAAAATAGAGTTATTTACTCTTTGATTATATAATATTACTAATTTTATTTTTTACTTATTTTATATATAATATAATCTATCATTCATGCATTCTTGTAATTTTGAATTAGACACTTTCACTCTGTTTTAAGATTCATTCTTCTACTGTTGTTATTTCTTTAATATTACATCTCCCAATACATATTTTTGTTTTAATTTGATTATATCATTGTGAGACTCTGATCTATATTGTATAGAATCCCTATGGTACTATTAATAGACCCTCGCAACTCGTCAGTTGCCTCTAGTGTACGGGGGGCCTGCCTCAGTCTATCTCACCCACTGGTATGCATACGATTTTTGAGTCAAGTCAAGATATTTTAAATGATTTAACCATGTTCGTATTTCATTGACATAATCATTTTTTAAGGTATAATGGAGACTAGATAAATGTTGTTACTTGGTAAATAGTAATTTATAGGACCAAAAACCCCACCCATAGGGATCATTCCATGTCACTAGTGTTGGGATTGTTTTTTCATGTCGCGGTTTTGTAGTTGATTTGATTTCATCGTGATTGAATGGTTTAAATTGTAATAATTATTGATTTATTTTATTTAAAGTAATTAAAATTAGCATATTAATACAAGGATATATCATTACACAAATATGTGTTGGAACATTGGAATTCACATTACATGTATATTCATTGACATGTATTTTCATTTATAGGGTACATTCATATTTTTTTGTGCCTTGAGTGTATTACATGCCTTTTTTTATTATCATGACCTCTTATATAACATGATAAAATGTTTATTATCATGATTTTATATGTTTATTTATTTTTATAAGATGTTTATTTATGTTTTGACATATTTAAATGGTTGGATTGGGTGAATAAAATTGGTCACTGTTTAACAGAAAGATGGTTTTAAGTTATAAGTGTAATGAAATCCATCTAATTTGAAAAATATATGCATTACATTTAAACTATCCTTTAATTTTATAAATATTTAGATGAACTTTTTAGAAATGAAATTTTTGTTAAATATTATCTTTAAGTGAATCTGATGCCTTTCTGAGGGCATAACTGTCAGTGACATAGATGTAATGACCTATCTAGATAATTTCGTAAAAGCACAAATGATCCAAATTATGGATGTTTGGGATGATTGTTTATACAATGAAATTATTAAGGGGGTATTTAAATACTAATGTGGGAAGTCGTTGGTTTTCTTTTAGTTAATCCCATATTTCCATAAAGGGACCCTACTATGTTGATTTTTCTTTTTTTTAACATCCATGTGAAAACCCCATGGTGATATTATTCTATATTGAAGAGGTTAAATAATGTGGAAAAATTTTGGTCACTTCATTATTAACTTATTACTCTTTAATCAATGGAATACCTCCAAATTTCCATTATTTCATTTTGTGTCAGGATTTATAATTAAATAATTGGTGTTTAAAAAAAGATTTATATTTTAAATGGAATAATTATAATAGGAATTCATTGAATTTTTTTAAAGGGCGTTTAAAATAACGTTCCTATTTTACAACGTGTCCAATGTTGGATTTCCATTAAAAATAAACCTTTAATGATTAATGGGATAAATTAGTTTTTATTAAAAATATTTCAAATCTATCATTAAGTGGTGTTGTGGCCTATACCTTAGGTAATGGTAGTTTAAATCCTATATTACATCATAATTTTTAGAGGATATGATAGACCATTATGATAAGCGGCCTTCCCATATGTGTGACCTAGAACTGGGTTCTCACATTCTATTTCGATTAGGGGTTATCCCATTGTAGTTTGAAGCTTATGATATTATGAACCATTTGTTGTCGCATGCCTGATTTAACTATTGTCTGCAACTATTTGGGGATCTTAGTAACATGTAGGAATCTTATATTAAAAAATAATAACACTATTTTGGTTGGTGGTCATGTTTTTTTTTCCATTACACTGAGTATGGGAATCCAAAGAACATCACTTCTAGAGGGATGGACATGAAAATAGAATGGTATTCTGTTTATGTTTTTCATGTGTCTTTTCATCCACATCTCTAGTGGTGGAATAATGGATATATATTTTGGATTCTTAATTTTCATATATGGTGGCATGAATTCATGTTAAATATATTTTTTGATATCATATTCATAAACAACATCCACTCGCATAATCAACAAGATGGTTATAACCCAACTATCCAAGTCACCTCCATCATCTTTAATATATTTATTATAATTTACTTAAATAAAATTTAATGACAATATCTTCTAAATAATTCACTTTTTAAAAAATATCCATTGATAAATTTAATAATTTTTTAAAATGGATATTAATTTTTAAATTAGAACCATTTGAATTAATAAACAACCCACAGTTTATTAACTCAAAAAAAATATTTTTTAAAATAATAATTATTCTTAATGCTCACTATGTTGAGTATGTCAAAACACATAATCAGAGATCAGATTTTGGTCATCATCATGTTCACACCAAACAACCTCCACCATGAAATTTAACGAATGGACATCGCTAGAAACATTCCTTGCCACATCGTACGTTGTCACTACAGGTAATTCCGAAATACAAGGGTAATTTACTCGATCCAAAACAACATATGAAAATAATAATGAACATGTTTATTACATCTAATCAATAAACCAAAAATTATTCCACCTCATTATCAATATGTCACCAAATGTTTGACCAACATTTCATTCATGCCATGTCAACGAATTTGGGTGTTCAAACCCATTTAAACCTGCCCAGAGAATTTGAATTAGAGACATGTGATCCAATGATGAAGAATGATAATTATAGTTGGTAAAAATAACAAACAACATATGTGATAGGAATCTTTGTCCCAAAATTCTTGACTGATGATTTTTTCAAGGGGAAATTTAGGGTGAGAAACATGGTTTGTGAAGATATAAATTGATATGACAATTTTTTATTGAAAAATGAGCTCATGAAAAAGATTAAATTAACGTATATCAATGAAATATAATTGATAAATCTCAATACTTTGTTACTACAGGTGTAAACACACATATATTAAGTCCTACCTTAGTTTTTAATTTATTTTCGATGAAGAACACTTTACACGATGATTTATGAAGAGATTTTGTGTTTTATACGTCATGATCTACCCGATCTCAGTGTTTCATCTTCATTCAATTTGATTCTCCAAAAGAAACGAGGATTAGAGGAGAGATTCATTTTGAATTAGGAATTATGTCCAAAACCTATCAAAAATTTGATAGTAATTAATTTATAGGCATTTGGTTTAGGTAAAATGAATTTATCAAATTAATTATTTCCCATAAATGTAGCGCTAATTAGTGAGGGGTATAAACTTATTGCATTGACATATTTTATGTTGTGCCAAAGGTAATAACCATGTCCCAAACATATATGTGGTATCAGAATTCTAATATAATCAATTTATTATGAGTTATACTTTTTTCATTCGGATTATTACCATTGTCAATATAATTATAATTTTGTTATTATTATAAAATTATTTTTGGGCACACCATTCCATAAAATCAGCAACTATATCTATTTTGAGATATGGATATATATATATATATATATATATATATATTTCATATTCATTCAAGGAAAAAAACCATATATCTACATAATTACCCCCATCCTGATTTTCCTCCGCACAAAAAAGAAAAAACTTGTGACAAAATCGATATTCTATTCCCATAAATGCCTCTCCCGATCCCAGGATCTCTCTAGAACATTTTTGTGTTGTAACAACATGCAAACCAAAGGCATGGTTCATCAATGAAAGTAATCTACTTCCGATCGATGATATCCACCATGGGCTCTGTAATGGTGTTTCTATCTTCGATGTCCATCTTGCTCATGTTATTAATGTTCCATGGGCCACACACATATATTCTCAGCTCTGACACGTGGGTTATTTATTACACCCACTCAAGTTATAGGGTAGGTAAAAGTATTATGCAACCTCACCAACACTCTTATTGATATCAAATGGATTTATTAAATGCATGGATAGATTTTCTCCTTTGGGGAACCTCCACATTCCTCTTCATTGGGAGACACTCAAGAAAATGTAGTCATCCTAGTCGAACATCAGGGTCCTATGAAGAAGATCTCGATTAGACATATTTACTCTCTGGTCCATCCTCATTTTATCATGAATGACTAATAATTTCCCCATTGACAAAATCAATAACTCTAAAATAATAAGAGATAACTCACCAATCAGTGTCCCGCATTAAGGTGACATGTAGAGTCTTTCATATATAGACTCAATTGTTGTCATGCAGATGGTGGAGTGGATGTTGTTGTAGAATGAAAACCCTACAATGTATAGGTTATCCTCCCTAATCTATAGAATGAATAACACACACGCCCGTACCATATCCTTTAGCACTTAGATAGTGCAGTTCGTCTGACAATCGGTCTAGGGTGAAAATCAATTATCATCAACATATGGGTCTCGAATTCCTTGTGCATGCCACAACACAACAACAATGTAAAACCACACCTCATCATTAGAGAAAATTTTCAGGGGTACCCCATGATGTTGAATGGTTGTTCACACATACAATTACCCCAAACACTCCACCAAACTATACACCATTATAGAAAGGATGTTTGTGGATTTCATGAGTCTTTCATCTATCACCCAAATAAAATCATGGCCCTTTATTGTGTGTGGATTACCTATGATGATGTCCATGGATATTTCAACCCATTTACACTCCAGAACCTCAAGGGGAAAAGAAAATGTTTTCAGAACATGCTGATAAGCCATCAACTATTAATAGTTAAGGAATCAATAGATTAAATCAGTTATGTTTCGTCTCATGTTGGAACACCAAAACTTCCACTGATGGTATTTGTACGTCTTCCGCACAAAGGGATGTACAACTAGTAGAGACATGTGTATGTCCCATATCACCTAATTTTGAATCATGACTTGATCCAATGTTTTCCCTTTAAACATGATGCAATGATTTCATCCATCATCATACCTGTATAGTATGACACCTATGAATATCTGATCTTCAATGAAAACATAGTCGATGTCTCCCAACAAAGACTCCCCCACATGCTAGATGAGAGAAGGATTGAACACCATCATCTAAATAAAATTGGTACGTTCATAGTCCAATAGGTTTAGTTGTATTAATGTTAACTATTCCAATGATTCCTACAATAGGAGATCCTTAGATATCCTACAAAGGGAAAATAATACATGGTTTCCCTTCCAGGGATTATAGAATTTCCCAATTTATCTATATTGCAAGAACACCAACTAGTTACACTATATCAGGTTCATGTCCCTATATGATGCCCCTTATCAAAACTTTTTTATCAAAAGTAGATATCTAATATCATGTCAAGGGAGTAGCATGTATGGTTTTTGAACCTCACATTATAATGTGTATCATCAACCCTTCGTACTATCAATCAAAAACCACCTAGAACCAGACTGATCAAAGAAAATTTGGGTAGTACTTTTAATGAAACAATCACTATATCTCATCATGTGAGAGTGTGAACTCATTGTCTTCATCCATAACTATGATTCACCAATGTCCATATACTCCGTAGTAAATTCTAGATTATATAGGTACAACCTAATCCATCTGGATCTGAATAACCTTGATTAAATGGACCACCCACTCTGCTAATCCTATACATACTAAGGATATAGATTGCAGTTGTAATGCCCCAACCCTAGTTTCCCAGAGCTGGTGCATTCTTTTATTACATTGGAATGATTTCAAATAAATTCAATATGAATGATCAAATAGTATACTATTTTTTAAAATAATATACATACATAAGTTCCACGTTAAAATAGAAATTACAATTTTTAAATTCCATTATAAACATCCATTACATATAAATTATCCATGTAAGTCATTCATAGTATACGTATTCACATTGCGGGGAAATATAAAATATAAAGGGTGAGGTCAAATGGTTAGTAATGGTAAATAATATAGTTTATGTAATCTTAATCATAATCATTTGGGATGGTTAGAAACTAAAAAAACATTACATTAAAATATAATTGAGCATAATAAAGAAGAAATGAAAACTGAATAAATAACATAATAATAAAACATAAGCATTGATATTATACATGTCAAATAATCTTATGGACAACCAAGTACAAGATTCATGATGATGGAATTAATAATGTAGAGCATCATAAGCATTATGTCAAGGATTCGTGCCAATGCCATCCATATATGGGTAAAATCCAAAACAAGTTTTTTTTCATGAGACCTACCGAAGCCTCGAGGGTCCATATTGAGCCTCACCCATAACTTATTATGTCTAATTCATTCATTATGTGAATAGTTATATGCAAAAAAACATATAAATTCAAATTTAAAATAATATTTGAAATATAAATGACATACCACAATCATTAAACATAAACACTAACCATTCAGTATAATATAGTGAATGTTATCAAGATAGAACATTCATAATCAATTTAATAATAAACCATTCAATATAAATATGGTGGATGATATCATGAAATATTAAAACAATTTAATCATAATATTCAACAATTTATTTTAAATATATTAAAATACTCATATAAAATTATCAGGTAATTATATAGATAAATACTCTTTTACATTGAGAAGAATGGTTCTTTTGGAAAATTATTTTCATAAAACTAGATGTAAATTAATATAGATTTTTCATAACACTATTATTTATTTTAAAAAAATAATGAGGGATAAAAAGAGTTTATAGAGTGCATTATTAAATACATATGAATTCAAAAATATCCTTTGAGAAGAGATTGTTTATCAAGAATAATTTATTAAATATCCTTTAAAAAAATAACTAACAATAAAATAATGAAATATTCAATTTGGTTATTATATTTTGAAAAACCACACAAAATTTAAGAAGAGTACATAAGAATAATTATTAGTTTCATTGATTCAATTAAATAATATGAGTAAACTAATATAAAATAGTGGATCGAGTAGAAAAAAGAATCCTTATGTCTGATTATGTTCTACATTTGACCATGAAATACTAGATAAAAAAATAAAGAAATTAATTAATAAATTTAGAACCATATCAATATTTATTTGATTTATTGTTGTTTTATTCTGTTTATTTTATGGACTTATTATTATTATATATGATTTAATTATGTCATTATTTAGTGTTTATCCCCTTGATTTCATGATCGGTTCACATGATTATAAGAAATGGAGTTAATATAATATTGGTATAATTCTCCAAACTTAGAATTGAACATTCTTAATGAGAATAAAAAACTGTGAATGATTATATATATATATATATCACTAGGTTATATATATATATATCATTCGGTTATATATTATGAGGATGAATCGTTATAAAATATTTTTAGTGGTAATTGATTAGATTATTACGATAGTTATTGATCATAAAAAAATTCCTTTTTTATTATCGCTTCATACTATGTAAATATGTTACAACCCAAACATAAAAATGGTTTTAATATTCATATTAAAATATATTTAAACCGTTAATGTGGCTTCATAAAATGAATCGAAGGTTAAAAGGAAAATAGAAACTTCATTGTCCATGAAGGTTTTAATTGGAACATTCCAAATGATGATTTTGTATTTTAAATAGAGATACGGAGAGAGTAATGAGATTGATGAAGGTTCTTCCATTAACATAATATAATTATTTCATATAAATGATACTATGGTTATAATGGTCATTAAGGTAATGAATATGAGGATAGAATAATAAATGAAAATAAATTTAAATGAAATTAAAATAAAAGGATGAGGATTTTCTTCTTGAATCAACTTCCTTGATAAACACTTTATCTGAAGGGGTTTTAGAAAATTGTGATGTATTATATATCATATATGTGGGGAGAGATGAGGGAATAGTATTATGGTAGAAGATAGATACGTTTCAATGCATAGATGAGTGAGTAGAAGAGGTAGTGAAGGGTGGTTTTATACTGTAGGAGATGGGTTGTTTGTGAATTTCTTATTTATTATTTTATTATTTTTCTCAAGAGAAGAAATTGTGTTTATCCATGTGACAAAAAAAAATATTAAGTGCATGTGGGTTCAAACAAAAATTTTTTACACCATCTATACATCTCATATGACTCAATATATCACATATTTCGCATTTATCATTAATTATTTTATTCTACTCTTCTATTAAAATAAATGTATCTTATAAAAATACCAAAAATTCACTATCACTATTTTCTGAAGTGTATAATTAAAAAATGGAATCCATTTTATAAAAATAATTTTCGTAATTTTTGAAATTAAATTTTAATTTTAAACCATTTTTACATGAAAAATACTGAATTTAAATTTATAACTGATTTTATATTACTTTCAAAAATTAACCGAGTTCTCAATACAAATTCCTAAAGGAAGAAAAAGTATATATTTATTTAGGAATTAATTTTAATAAATTGATTTTATTTTAGTTTAGTAAATAAATATAAAATTGAAATTAAATATTTATTACTCCCAAAAATACCAACACTTAATTATTAATTTTTAAAATATTAACTCTCATTTAAATGTCGCCTACTTTTTTTACAAACATGGGTGAGGTTTTTATTTATAGGGGGAATATAACAATTCATAAGCATACATTACTATTCATAAGGGTCATGTTATTATTGAAAAAAATGTAAGGTGCTCCAATGAGACTATAAATATCTTACTAATCCCAAACTTTTTTTTTTCTTTTGTCAGAATTAAAAACATAATGGTGGAAAAAAATATCTAACGACTTGGTTCTATCACTCTTCTATAATATCAATTTTTATGTTTCTAATAAACTCATCATTTAATGAATTCTATATTAAATTTATTTTTAATTCCATGGGGTAATACATTCATCGCCCCTTACAAAATTGACATCCTCAAAATTACCATAATATTTCTTTATAAAAATATTTGGGTAGCTATCCTTTATAATATCATTTGGATCCCATGATGCTTCTTTAATTTTATGAATTTTCCAAAATACATTTACCAGCCATGTTTTTTGATTCCTCAAAACCTACTCTTTAGTATCTAGAATCCATATAGGCTCTTGAATGTACGATAAGTTAGGTTCTAATTATTTATCTTCAAAAGTGATAATATATGTTTGGTCTGTCATCTAGATTCTCAACAATGGGACACAGAACACACTGTGTACCTTAGAAGGGATAGGTTGAATTGAAAAAAAAAACAATACACATATCCTATTTTATTTAGATTTTAAAAAGTTCTAGTGTACCTGGGGCTCACTTTCCCTTTATTCCTAAATCATATAACAACCATTAATGGTGATAAATTCAAGAAAACCTTATCACAAACTTGAAATTATAAATCCTTCCCTCTATTATCATCTTAACTATATTCCATTATTTGAGTATATTTGATATAGTTTAGAATATTATTTACCTCTACCGTTGTTTTCTCCACAAGCTCGGGGCCTAAAAGCTTTCTTTCACCAACTACATCCCAACATGTTAGTGTACAACATCTATTTCAATAAAATTATATATATAGTTTTATTTGAATATGTTAATTGATGGTATTATTGTAGTTAAAATCCACTAATGTTATGTACTGATCCCACATAACTTGAAAATCAAGTCACCAGGACCTCAAAATTCCTATGAATGTTAGGATCTTCCTTTTTAATTGATTGTCGGTTTGATTGTGATAAGGAGTTCACAATAGAATCATAGTTTCCAAATATTTACGAAGAAATTTCTAGAATTTTGATGTAAATCTGGTATAATAGTCCTACAATGTTGATAGAGGTTCTCCACAAAGTCTCACAAATTACTTAATATAGAATGTTAAAGCTGATATGGTTGAATGTAAAACATTTTACTGATGGAATGTGATGATTTGTTGAGTTGACCAACAATTACTCAAATTGAATAATTCATTCATGGAGTATTGGGTAATCTGTTGAAATAATCTATATTAATGTCATCCAATTTCCATATAGGAATTGGAAATGATTTCATGAATCCTCTCGGATACATCCTTCCATCCTTCACCTATTGAAAGACTAAACATCTTGATACATAATCCGAAATCTTACATTTTATGTTGTTCCACCAGAAATCTTCATTCAAATATCAATACAACATAGTGATACTAGGGATTATATAGAAATTATAACAATGGGAATCATCTAGAAACACTATTTCAACATAGAGTATAGTGGGAATGAAAATTATATTCCCAATTTTCAAAAATTCATCTTCACACATGAAGTCAACAATCATCGCATCATTCACAACATTAATTTCATTTCGATGATTCAAAACATTTGGCTATGAACTTCTAATACATCCCATTAAATATTCATAGAAACCAATTGAAATTATATTTTCGTTTCCCATTCTATAATTACATATCAATTCTCTCTATATACATGTCTGTATGTTCTTTTTAAAATACCATTTTGTTTTAAACCTTATGATCCTTTCCACTCAAAGCATCAGATTCCTTATTTTCCTTTCCATGGTGGGAGTGTATTGAAAAATTGTAATCCTTGAGTAGCTCATGCCATCATCATTTCCTCTTGTTGAGTTATTTAAATTATAATATACATATATTAATCTCTTATGATTCTTATTTATCTAACATATTTTTTCAAATATGTAGTTCCTCTATATCGTCAATGAAAAGATTACAAATGTTGTCTCAAGATTATTATTTGGATCATTCTTTTTGTGAATTTTTAAATGTATTCATGTATAATAAATAACTTTATCATTATTTATAAGGAATCGTCCATGTACTTTATTTTATACTACACTATAGATCACAAATATACCATTTTTGTGATGGTAAAGTTAGGAAATAGAACATTCACTAATATCCACTTCAATTCATAGAAACATTGTTCACATTCTATTGTTCTTGTGATCTAAATACCATTATAAAGAATATTGGTCAATAATTCGGCAAAATTATTTATGTTTAATGAAAACTCTAACCAATTGATCAATGAAAAAATTCTTTGCATTACTTAATTAAAAATTCATTATGATAAACAATTTATACACAGACATATTTTAAAATTGTGTTATTTGAATAACATCCTTAATCAAATTCAACAGATGATATACATATTGAAGGTTGATCTTTAAAAAAATATTGGGATCTATAAATTTGATCAAATAAATCATCATTGAAATGTACTGGATATTTTTTTATCATAATAGTATTGTTCTTCTTGTAGTCATTGCACATCCTCATATATGCATCCTCATATTTGAAAACATTAATATGGGTTCACCCTAGGGAAACATTAGGGTAGATAAATAATTTTTCACAAAATTCTTCTTGTTCCTTCATTAGTTATACTAATTACATAATATACATTATATAAGGAGTCTTCAATATAGGTCTTGATCCAGGAATTACATGAATAGTGAGATAAACCTTTTTACTCTAGAGGATGTCCAGAAGAATAATCTCAAAATACATCAATTCATTCTTATAAAATAGGTGTATAATCAATTTTATAATTCCATTCATCACCAATGTATATTTCATTATCATCCTACCCAATACTTTAATTCATAATATATACATGGGGTGGATCAAGATAATAATTTTCGGGGGAGTTTTCTTTTCTTACGATTATGGATTCTACATTATTTTAAAAAATGTAACCTCCTTATTGTTACAATTGATTTTTGAGTCATAATTTGAAAGAAATTTCTTACGAGTAATTATATTAAATTCAAGAATGGGTGTGATTAAAATGGAAGTAACTAAATAAAATTTGTGTATTATAATGGGGATATATTGACACATCTTGGTTGCATTACCTTAAGAGTTTTGACTAAAATCACATTTATTAAATAAAATGGTAAATCTAAAATTTTCATGGAAAAATATGAAGTTATAAAATAATGTGATGATATTGAATCAAATAAATCATTTTCATTGTTTGGAGAAGTTTGAATATACCTTCTAACACATCATTAGAAACATTAACCTCAGAAGTTGTGATCGCATAAGACTAGCATTGCGCACATTGCCCTTTCTGCGGAAAGTTTCCATAGTGCATAACATAATAATTCTAATAATATCCCATATTTTTACCATTGTAGAATTAATCCTTTGTTACATATTAATTTCCCTTATAATGATGAGACTTTTGGCCTTGTAATTCACACATTTAACAAACATCCATACCCATTCAGAAAGTACGAAGGTGTTTCTTACCACAATTACCAGGGTATGGAAAATCAGTTCATCCCATTATCCCATTTTCCATATTTCCTTTTCTATAGTTTTCACAATCATTCATATTCTCTTTCATTACTTAAATGTAATAAGATAATAAAATTATTTTTCTATCATTATAGAAAAGAAGACTATATCTTCATATGATGAGAATAGTTGGGAGACAAGTGTCCTTTCGAGGAATGGTTTTAAACTCTAATGAAATAAATTTATTTTTCTCCTTAGATTACATATATAGTTTACAACGTACGTTGATATCATTTTGATGTTATATTCATACATTCTAATATTCTCATCCTAATTTTGACTCATATTGATAAAATACCTTTCCATATCTGCTCATTGTTCATGATGAAATTATTTTTCTAAGTATACTACCTCAGAATAACTCCATTATATATTTTCTATCTATTAAGCATCCTTTGTGTTTCGAATCATTTTCCACTATTTATCATAATCTCTCAATTGATGATAAACTACCATGAAAACCTTCTCCATTTTGTTACTTCCCAACATGAGAATTATATTCTATAAGGTGGCTATCTAATACCCATCTACTAATGGGTTTGTAGTCCCATTAAATAATAATTTTTTTTCACAAAATGTTATCTGAAATCTCTCCTCCACATTGGGGATCATGATTATTCATATTGGTAAAGTTTTTCTTCAACCTATGTCAGTTTTTCTATTATAGAATAACGATTCTTAGAACTAGTTGTTGTCTTATTATCCTTCATATGGGGGAAATCACTAAAATGGAAACACATATTCTTATAGATTGAATTCCACTCACTAGGGTATTTTTCTAAATAATGAAATACACTAGATTAGGTTCGTATTCCTAAAGTATACACTCAACTATCAAAATACTTATCATTAATTGAAATCCTCTGCATAACTATTCCCATAATCATTAACATTATTCCGTTGTGTAAAAATGTACTTTTTAATACTTTATAAATGATTCTAATGATAATTTGAATTATACCATGAATATTCACTATGAGTATCAATCCAAGTGCATAGGATGGGATGTTTCCATATATTATGTTACCCTAAGTCAAGAATAGAACTCTTTGTCAGAGTTGCTACTAGTAGGTACATATGTTCCAGAACTACATCCACTTGTATTATCTAGACATCGATCTATTTATAAGAAGATCCACAAAATATATTCCATACAAATATTCTAGTATTTTCTTTTATTCATATCCTTAAAATATACAATATGGATGTTTTCCCAAATAAATTTATTCTATATCTACATTGCACATTTTCTACAAAACCTCCTCTGATTCCAACGGTAACACCCAAACCACAATTTTTCGGATCTTGTTCATTATGTTATTATATTTTAATGAGTAAAATAAATTTTTATCCTGATGTAATTATTAGTTTAGTAGTTTTTTAAAACAATATATATACATAATTTTATCATTGCATCTTGAAAAAAAAATAAAACATGTAAATTGATTTTAAAATATACATAACTTCTATATTACCACTACAAGTCATTAATAATATGATTTTTCACATTCTATAGAAATATAAATTATATGAAATGGTAGAGCTCATAATCTCATTAAGAAATGATAAAAAATTAGAAGTAATCATAATCATAAACAATAGGAATGGTGTGAAACTAAATATTCATGCCTTTAAAATATACTTGAGTGTAATATCGTAGAAATTAAAACTGAATAAATAATACCATAATAAAACATAGCCATTGATATTCTTATAGTTAGATAATCACATGGAATATTATTTACTAGTTTCATGATGAAGTATTTCATAATAACATACATCATAATCATTTATTAAATTCCTCTAGTGATGGCCATAAAAATTGGTAAAAACCAAATTTTGTTTATCTTATGAGACCTACCAATATTGCGAGGTGCTATAGAGGGAACCAATAGACGCATAATAAGACCAATAACTTACACATATGAATTGGTGTAATCATAAACAATATATACATTCATATTTAAACTAATATATTAAATTAAAATTTCTTCCCCCAGTTATTATACATAAACACTAAGCATTGTGTGTAATATAGTGAAATGTATCAAGATAGAAAATCCATAATAAAACTAATAATAAACCATTAAAATGTATATGGTGGATGATATCATAAAATATTAATAACAATTAAACATAATTATAAAAAATATTTTTGAAATATATGAAAATAAACGAATAAAATCATTAAAAAATTCATAAGATAATTAAAAATTTACTTTTTAAATTTTACAGTTATTTACCAATCATATTTTCTTAAATAAATAATTGAATTAGTATACTATCATAATAATAAAATTGAGTTATTTTAGACCTATAATGAGTGAAAATAGAGTATATATTATATTTTAATATATCCAAAAATTAGAAAAGTTCTTTTGAAATGAGAATCTATATCGAGATGATTATTTGAAAGAACATTTTAAAACATGTAACTCCCAAAAAAGAACAAAATCTTATGGTTGGTAACCATATATTTAATAGTTAGATAGAATTTATTTGTTGAAAATAAGATTAATTAATAATTTTATTGAGGTTAGTAGAGAACAAGAGTAGCCTGAATAAAAATGGAGGTTTTGATAGAAAACCATTACCTTATTTCGGAAATGTGTTCTACACTTCACCTTAAGATCCTAGATAATATAATTAAATATGTTTATTAATTAATTAAAAACCATATATACATCTACTTGATTCATTATGGTTTTACTATTTTCATTTATTTCCTTATTGATGAGCTATATGATTGAATTATGTCAATCTAGAGTGTTCGTTTCCTTCATTTCATGATTGGTTCCCTTGATTATAAATAATAGTGTTCATTTAAATTTTGTATATTTCCCCATAATTTCAATTGCATGTTTTTAATGAGAATACAGATGTTTAAATTCGATATATATATATATATATATTTTGGATATATATTATTAGGATGAGTCATTAGATAATAAATTTATTAAAAATAATTTTGATTTTATAGTGGTTATTGATCCTAGTGAACAAATTTTTTATTATCTCTCATCGTTATGTAAATATGTAGCATTTAGAAAATACAAAAGATTGTAATATTAATTTTAATATCTTTTTCAACCATTAAAATGGTTTAATGAACAAACTTTATGGAATAATTGAAGAGCATAACTTCGTTATCCATGAAGGTTTAGAATCTGCACTTCTCGAACAATGATTTTTTTTTTAATAAATAGAGATAGAGAGATATTAAATATATTGACGATTGTTCGTCCATTAAAATGATATTATTCTAATATATAAATGATAATATATTTATATATGATCATTTTTATAGAGGAGGTGAGGATTGAATAACAATATAAAATAAATTGAAACGAAATTAAAATAAATGGAAGAGGATTTACAACTTGAATCATCGTTACTGATAGCATCCTTAAGGGAGTGGATATTGGTATTTTGGAAATATGGAGAGGTGACGGATTTGGGGTGAGACTAGGGAATAATATTTTTCCAGAACATTATCAAACTTCTATCCATATAGGATTAAGGGGAAGAGGGAGTGAGAGGATGTTTTTGTAATGGTGTAGAAGGGCCATTTTTTAATATCTTATTTCTAATTTTATTATATTGCTAAAAAAAATAGTTTTGATTATTGTGACCCAAAACTGTAACAAGTGCATTTGAGTTAGAACCTGGTTTTCTTACATCAACCATACATCACATATGACTCAACAAATCATGAATTTAACATATATCGTTAAAAAATGGACTCTATTTAACGAAAATATTTTTATAAATATATGAAATTTAATTTTTAAATAAAAACATTATTTAAAAGAGATATATGTATTTTAAATTTAAAAATAATTTTATAATACGTTAATATATTAAATGAGATGTCATGAAATTTACCTAAAATCTTAAGAAAACAAAAAATTTATTTAGGAATAAATTTTTGGAAAATGAATTTTATATTACATGAATTTATTAAATTTATATTTTATTCAATTATTTATAACTCACCAAAATACCAACCCCAAATTATTAATACTTAAAATATTCACTCTCATTTAAAAGGTGCCTAAATTTTATTTATAATTATAAGGTCAGGGATACATTCCATAAGGCCTTTATTATAATTCATAAGGATATATTTCTTTTAATAAGGGTCACATTTCTATTGTCCAAAAATGTAAGTTGATCCTAACAGACCCTATATTACTTAATTATCAAAAATATTTATGACCTTTTATAAAAATTTAAAATAAATAAGTAAAGAAAATTGTCCAATGAATAGTTTATAACTATCTTATTTAATAACAAAGTGTTTTTTTTTCACAGAGACTCATTTTTTCATGCATTCTGTATTAAATTTATTTCTAATTATTTGGGTTTATACAACTATGGAAAATTATCAATATCTAAAATGGAACTTTTGGAGCATGTTATGACATCACATGTCTTAAGCTTGCTCTATGGGATGATTGATTACTCAGAAGTTGGACGTGCTTATACCTTCCCAACTACATGAAGGGGTCACATGATGGACTCTGAACTAGGAACATGTCACTCATAAGGTCATATTCCTGAACTAGAGCAGGTATCCAAGATGAATATCATCTCTGAAGGATCCTTAATGTTTTTAGGGAGTATGATGATTTAATGATCATATAAATATAAAAATAATTAGGGGTATGTTACTCAAGATAAATAGTCATAGACACAATAATATATGAGGCATGTACCATTGATCCCATGTAGAAATGAATCAGCATGTCCAGTTGACAAAAAATGTAGTTGGGGTCCTAGTGAATTCACACGTTAGCCTCTTATACCATCATTGGAATCCACTTCTTGTTTTTTTCAATCGAGACACTTTGAAATTGTTTCCATAAACCGAACCAATCCTCTTAATGGGAAACATCTGAACAACATCCAGGGTTTGATATTTCTCTGATACCAATTTTTCACGACCTAATAATAATGGGCATTGATACACAACTACCGCAATAGCTTCTCTAATGAATTTGGGATGGCCACAAGCACTGAAAAAATAAATAATCTCAGGGATTCCTTTTCTTACGAACATCATCATAGTAACATAGCCCACTCCACACAAAATATCATAGTTGACGTATAAAATATGAAAGTATATTATAAAATAAACCATACAATGATGAAACTCTATATAATACATTCATATGGTAGTATAGACTAAACATTAATGGGAAAAATACATGTCCAATGAGAAATATTTTCCAACATGGAAAAAATGAAAATAGTAAATAGATGAGAGATCCCACCTTTTATTTTATAGAATATGACCATCATACACATTCTGATCACCCAATATCCCTAATCTCCAATGATGTAATTACCATCCATCCCATCGTATGAAAAAGACACAACATGTGTCGGTAAAGACCATAAACGGTTGAGTATACATCTAAACAGAATAAAAAACTAGATAAGAGAAAGAGTAGAATTAATAGAAAAAAACTGAAGAGGAAATCATTAAATAGAAATATATATTTTGAAAGAGTACATCTCAACCAAAAAAATATGGTTCATGTTATATCATCCAAAAATAAGGTTTTAAAAACAGTGAGTATATGAAATTTTCATAGAGCCTTTTCAACCTATAATAAGAGTGTATACTCATCCAGCCATGGTAAGATAGACTTGGATAACACATAAAAACCCATGTATCTTTGCCTCCCCAGGAAGTATTGAATAAAAATATAATGGTTGAGTCTAGAAGAAATAATATTATATATATATATATAGTAAAATATCCTTAATAAAAGAGTTAGAGGATAACCATCTCTTAGATCAGTAAAAGAAGAATAGAATCCAATAGTTCCATGGTCTATCTATGTTTCCAAAAACCTCATGAAAATTCCCTGAACATAAAGAACTATGTGACTTATTCACATAAACTTGAGAATATCTTTTTTGGGTGGCACTGACTCATCCACATGGTTTTAGGTAATGTCATAAGGATGCATCTTATTGGTAAAGGTTTCTATATTTATTGTGAGTCCATAGGTATGTAAAACCATTTCTCATTATTATTCCTCATAATATAGGGGTATCATGTAATATGTAAGGATTCCATAATATCTTAAGAAATGAGGATCTTACTCCGATAGTCACTAAGGCACACCGCTGCCCATCCATGTTGGTGTTGGAACCATGGCTATTCTGTGCATGAATTGGAGTATGGTTTGTGTTCGTTGTTAATCTTCATTGGAAGTTCAAGCTATGTTCCAGTAAAGTGATCATACAGTTTAATGAGACAACAATATTGAAGGTGGCACCATTTGTAGCCACCCCCAAAATCGGGGTGCTTAATGAGACATGATATACTTAACATTAAAAATTAAATATCATGTCTCATTACAACAGAAGATCGAGAGGCTCAGAATTCTGGGAAACCAGCTACTTTCGGTTAACTTCATAGGTATCAACCATGCCTGAAAAATGTTAACAAAAAATGTAGGGTGAGCAAAATGCCCAGTAAGGGGTTTTTATACATTTTTAGAAAACCCTTTCCCAAAGAAGTTCTTTCGAAGAGAATAAAACACTTTGCTAAAACAAAACATTATCTTTTCTTAAAACATGAAATCCATCTTTCTTTGAAAACCACTTGCACAAAGAGGCACTTACTTGAAATGAGCTTTAATGTAAACATGATCAGAGTGCGCAATATAAAAATAATAAACAATAAATAATGTTAAAAAATGGTTACTTTAATTCTAAAATAATTCTATGGCTAAGAAGGGAAAACATGCATATCATGGTTCATGAGTAAAGTGCAGTTCATCTAATAGTTTACCATATGAAAAACAATTCTTGTTACATAAAGTACATCTTCGTGATCTTGGGAGCTTTCAAATAGGGGTTGTCCTGTTAGTTGAACAAACCCCTGGTTAACCTTTATCATTACATGCAGAGGGAATGTATAATCCTGGACATTGTCAAGACTTTTCATCAAGACCGTATAACATACTTAACAGGTCAAGGCTCACTGCCCACCCTGTTTCCTTAGCACAAGTCAAGGATAACTTCCAAGACCGTCACACATGTCCGTCTCATGAGACTCCTGCTTTATCCAATGCATTTGAGCGCTGTATAATTCTGGGCGCACCCCTCACATCATTCTTGTTGCACTATATAATTCCGGGCGCACCCGTCACATGTTAGTCCTATACATCCCTCACATATCTTGACATGGTCATTATTCATAGGGTTTCATGCATTCTTATTTAAACCCCATTTTCACATACGTATTCATAACATGAAAACGGTTCTATCATTAAAACGTGATGACATGCATGCTAAAACTCCGTGCACATAACCAGTTATCTTAACATTTGAAAAACATGGGTTTTCAAGAAAATGAACATAACACTTAACATTTCATAACATCTTAATACCCAATTAAAGCAGGGTTGTTCATAACATACACATATGATGATAAATGGATGTCATAGGCATTTAATACAGGCAGTTGAGGTTACAATGTGCATAATCAAGTCCATCATAGGATATCATACATATAATTGTGTAAAATCTTCCATTAGCACTTTAAATAAACATGAGTACATACCTATGAATACATGTAGGCATTTATAAAAGTTCAAGGAGTCCATACTATCCATTTTAAGAAAAATCCTGATTATCCAAAGTAGTGATAAATGAAAATTCTCAGTTTCAAGAATGGTTTTGAAATCCAACCAACCCATAAACTTCATCATGCTTTATTGTAATAATTGAAAACATGGACACTAAGTTCATATTAATGTATATACACACACATGTATGTATATACAACAACAATATACATCATTTACTTGCATAATTTTACCCATTTATTTGATTACTCAAAATACCTTTTTTTATAGGCGAAAAAGAAAATCAGGGGTATAAACATAGAGGAACAATTGTATACATACATTTCTCATCTTATACATATGTATATATATATATATATACACACATATATATAAACATAAGGTTTGAAAAGTAAGAACCCGCACCAAAAATTAAAACAGATCCTTCGGACCATTACCCCAAATTTTATGGTTTCACAAAGAGGTTGTCAAGATCAGTTCTAGGAATAGGTAAAACTGGTTTATACAGTCTTGTATGTTTTTATAAAACAAGTGTATATAACTATATAAAACTTACAAAAAGGTATTAAACTATGAAGAGGCTCTTCCCCCTTACTCCTAACCAGTTCCCTAAGTCGAGAGGGAGATCTAAAGCCTGGGTTTGTAACAGTTTAACACACACACCCGAAAATATATATATATATGACTTGTATATATATATATACACACTTATATAAACTGAAGCTTAAAATAAAACAACCAAAAGTAAACCTACTTCATTCCTTTCATGGAGAGGAGGAATTAAAAAGACAAAAGAAACCGAATGATAAAATGTAGAAGGTGTACATATATAAATATAAATTTTATATACCAATATATATATTTATATGTATAACTCGGTGTTTACAAAAACGTAGAAAAAAGGCAACACGACCCTTACATGTATTCCATACATTAAGAATATCATTACATACACAAATTATCATCCATTGAAAATCATAATAAAAAAAATAATTGGAAGCTATATAAAATTATATATACATATATATAACCGGGAAACACAATAGTTGATAAAAGGGTTTGCACATTGAGACTGAAAAAAATAATCCCCTTACCAGTTCGGAGAGGAGAACAGGAGAATGGAACAGTGAGACTTGTGGAACCGGTCGTGTACACATATGATGTATACATATACATACCAAACACATATACATATGTATATATAAAAAACCGAAACTCAAACATAAACCACAACAAAACTACAAAACTTCACCCTTACCTGTTCGAGAAGGAGGAGGAGAGAACGAGGCACAAACCGAAGTCCAGGAACCGAAGAGATCAGGGAAGCCGGTCCTTCGTCCTTCAGTGCAACAGGGAGTTAAAAAAACGAAGAAGAAGAAGAGGACCTCGGGGGAGTCTTCGGCCCGAGGAGAGGTCGGTGTCAACTTGTGGAAAAGAGGGGGAAAATGAGGTCTATTGGCCGGCCTACGAGAGGAAGAAGATAACCTATCCCTACTGGTCCAGCTGCGCGGTGAAGAGGAAGAAGAAAATGCATCGCGAGGAGGAAGAAATCCGGAAATCAGAGGACGGACGGGATTACACTGGGACGATCGGACGACCAAGAAGCGAGGCGGCTTTAAAAGGGATGGACGGTCGTGATCAAGGGGGGAGAGGATCGGACGACCCGGGTGCGACGCAGTGCAAAAGAGAGGAAAAAAACACGGGTCTTCAACAGTGTAGAAAAAACTTTATTAACATTCTTTTTAATTTATTAAATCATTGATTGATTTCTTCTTTTATTATCATTAAGGAATTCAATTATTGAACCACTTTTATCATTTTATTAAAAGTCATTGGTCAAATAAAATTATAATTTTATTTAATCAAAACATGTTATTATATAAACATATGTATATATATATATATATATTCTATTTAAAAAAAATACAAATAATTTTTATTGGCCTTATTATATTAAGTATCTTATTTTTAAACCATAATTATTATATTTGGAAAATTAAAGGTTCATTTAATTAGTTAAAGAAAACATCGATTTATTCATCATAATATATATTTATTTGTTCATTTATTTATTTATTTTTCCTTTGCTGAATGACATAATAATTACCTTAATTTATAATTTGATGAAAACAATCTAATACACTCTTTTAAGGAATGAAAAAGAAATTGGTTGCTTAAAAGAATTTGTGTAAACATAAAGACATGAGATTTGTAAATAAAACCATAATTTAATATAGTTTCTAAAATAATTAATAAAGGTCGAATTATAAGAGAAATAATATATCTAATTTGATGCAATATGTATATAACTCATAAAAATTCATCCATTTTGATATAAATAGAAAATAAAATTTCAATTGTTCAAATTAATATGTATAATGGAAGAAAACAATAATATTAATTTTCTCTGTTTAGAAACATAATCTAGAATTAACATTTTCGGAATACTAAATTAACATTGATGACACTTTAAAACATTAAAGCAAAATACACAATTATCATTCCGATTTTATTCCAATGGTCAAAATAAAACATGATAAGAATACCAAACGGTCAAAATAAACACATGATTCTTTGGGAGCCAACTGTCAAATTTATAGTCGTTTGGGGTTCAACGGTCATATTAGTGTGCTTATAAAACAAACGTGTTGGTCTCGGGTGTCCCTTACCCCAAGTGACTGAAGGAGAAGCAAAGATGGTTCGTGTGATCCCCTTGGTGCTAAGAACAGTCGCGGTGGCTTCAGCAATCCTTATATTCCTTATGATGGATGCTCAAAATCCCTACCGCATTCTCGGGCTCCTAGTAGTTTTAAGCTGTCTTCCCATCATTGTAATCGAGTTCTTAGTTGGAATTTTCGGTTAATTTATCTTTTCCTTTGGTCAGTGGATGTTGTACCCGAAAGGTTTCTTATTTGAATAAAATGAATTTTCATCCATTTGGTGCATATTATTATTATTATTAGTTGTTTGTTGGTTTACATAACGAGTGATATTGGAAAACAAACTTGTCAAAACAAAACATGGTTGTCTTGGCTTGTTACATTATTTCCCCCTTCAAAGAATTGCGCCCTCGCAATTCTATCATAAAAAGAGAAAAACAGAGACCCCATACACCCAACTCTACCAAAACAGCGGGTCTGGCTCAGTTAACGGGACACCAAAGTTGGTACACAACTCTTCTGTTTCCCTAGTCTAGATGCACCCCGAATAGTGCTCCTTGAACTCCTGTTCGTGTGTACTGCAAACGGGCTTCCAAAGGGAGGCTCGTGCAATGAAATGTTCGGAAACGTCTGAGTAGATAAACTCCCTGGTGACTTTTCTGACCACATCATGCTCGAGGTAGTCGAGAGGGATGATGCGGTTGAGGAGACTGAGGTTCAAGACTTGAAACATGTAAGTTGCACTGAGCTGGCCATCCTGGGCGGCCACGAGGAAACACGCTCTGGCAGAAAAGTTTTTTGCCAGAGTGAAACACTGGAACATGCCCTCAAAGTACATTCCCCTTTGCCTATAGCAGGGGATTTGAGCAGCAACGATGATGTGAAAGACGCGATCATTCTCTTGACATAGCCGAAGAATCTCTGGACTGTTTGCTAAATCGAGCAAATGCTACCAGGACCCTCGCAGGTGGACAAATGATGGGTAATCCACCATGCATGCCTTGATCAAGATGACTTCTACTAGCTAATCGGGTAGGGATGAGAAGTTCGTTTGTCCAGCCATCTGAAAACAAACATTGAGGGGAAACTCATAACAACATAGATATGGTGAAGACATGGAAGAAAACAAGGAACTTCCATTTATTAAAAAGTTTACACGGAAAAGTCTGAGTTTACAAGACATATGCCACAATGAGTGGCAAAACTTCCTAACTCTTCAAACCACGCACAAGATGAACATACAGGACTAAACTCATGGGAACATTTATAACGCCTCCAGAGTTTAGTGTGAGGGGTGTGGAGTTGGGAGACATCTATGTACACTTCTTTCCTAAGAGACACACGGGTGGACTCATTTTCCAACGCTCCAAAGTCCATTAACTGGCCCCAGAAGCCGTAGTGCGAGATCTGGCATAGGTAAGCTGCTCGGAGGTCTTCTGTAGCAGCAGCTTCTTGAAAAGGGTTATCCAGAATTGTGCCAAATTCCTCGCCAGTTGTAAACACTCGAAAGAGTCCTTCGTGATACCTTCCCTGACGTGCATACGAGGGAAACTGGGTCATCATCATTAGGAGATAATCCATCCCCATTCCCCGGTGTAGACTAAGCACACTAGATGAGTTTGACACATCGTACAAGTTATTACACGTCATACAAATTTGGGCATATATTAGAAATTTCTCGCGACTGGCTAGAGATATAATGTTCTCTAGAGCCTTAGTGGGAAGTGACAAAAGGTCGGTAGGTACATCAGCCATCTGAAAGTTATAACATTTTTACTTAATTAGTCTTAGAAATATATTTATATCACCTGGTTTTCCAGAGTTTCTTGAACCCATCCTCTGATACCAACTGTAGCGACCCCCAAAACCGGGGTGCTTAATGAGACATGATATACATAACATTACCAATTAAATATCATGTCTCATTAAAACAGAAGACCGCGAGGATCAGGATTCTGGGAAACCATCAGCTTTCGGTTAACTTCATAGGTATCAACCATGCCTGAAAATTTTTAACAAAAAATGTAGGGTGAGCAAAATGCCCAGTAAGGGGTTTTAAAACATTTTTAGAAAACCCTTTCCCAAAGAAGTTCTTTCGAAGAGAATAAAACACTTTGCTAAAACAAAACATTATCTTTTCTTAAAACATGAAATACATCTTTCTTTGAAAACCACTTGCACAAATAGGCACTTACTTGAAATGAGCATTAATGTAAACATGATCAGAATGCGTAATATAAAAAGAATAAACAATTCATAATGTTAAAACAAGGTTACTTTAATTCTAAAATAATTCTATGGCTAAGCAGGGAAAACATGCATATCATGGTTCATGAGTAAAGTGCAGTTCATCTAACAGTTTACCATATGAAAAAACAGTTCTTGTTACATAAAGTACATCTTCATGATCTTGGGAGCTTTTAACTAGGGGATGTCCTGTTAGTTGAACAAACCCCTGGTTAACCTTTACCATTACATGCAACAGGAATTTATAATCCTGGACATTGTCAAGACTTTTCATCAAGACCGTATAACATACTTAACAGGTCATGGCTGACTGCCCACCCTGTTTCCTTAGCACAAGTCAAGACTAACTGCCAAGACCGTAGCACATGTTCGTCTCATGAGACTCCTGCTTTACCCAATGCATTGGAGCACTGTATAATTCTGGGTGCACCCGTCACATCATTCTTGTTGCACTATATAATTTCGGGCGCACCCGTCACATGTTGGTCCGATACATCCCTCACATATTTTGACATGGTCATTATTCATAGGGTTTCATGCATTCTTATTTAAACCCCATTTGCACATACGTATTCATTACATGAAAACAGTTCTATCATTAAAAGTTGATGACATGCATGCTAAAACTTCGTGCACATAACCAGTTATCTTAACATTTGAAAAACATGGGTTTTCAAGAAAATGAACATAACACTTAACATTACATAACATCTTAATACCCAATTAAATTAGGGTAGTTCATAACATACACATATGATGATAAATGGATGTCATAGGCTTTTAAAACAGGCAGTTTAGGTTACAATGTGCATAATCAAGTCCATCTTGGGATATCATACATATAATTGGGTAAACTCTTCCATTATCACATTAAATAAACATGAGTACATAACTATGAATACATGTATGCATTTATAAAAGTTCAAGGAGTCCATACTATCCATTTTAAGAAAAATCCTGATTATCCAAAGCTGTGATAAATGAAAATTCTCAATTTCAAGAATGATTTTGAAATCCAACCAACCCATAAACTTCATCATGGTTTATTGTAATAATTGCAAACATGGACACTATTTTCATATTAATGTATATACAGACACGTGTATGTATATACAACAACAATATACATAATTTACTTGGATAATTTTACCCATTTATTTGATTACTCAAAATCTCTTTTTTTTATAGGTGAAAAAGAAAATCGGGGGTATAAACATAGAGGAACGGTTGTATACGTACATTTATCATCTTATAAATATATATATATATATATATACAAATATATAAACATAAGGTGTGAAAAGTAAGAACCCGCACCCAAAATTAAAACAGAACCTTCAGACCTTTACCCCAAATTTTATGGGTTCACAAAGAGGTTGTCAAGTTCAGTTCTAGGAATAGGTAAAACTGGTTTATATAGTCTTGTATGTTTTTATACAAAAAGTGTATATAACTATATAAAACTTATAAAAAGGTAGTAAACAATGAAGAGGCTATTCCCCCTTACTTTTAACCAGTTCCCTAAGCCGAGAGGGAGATCTAAAGCCTGGGTTTGTAACAGTTTCACGCACACACCCGAAAATATATATATATATAACTTGTATATATATATACACACACTTATATAAACTGAAGATTAAAATAAAACAACCAAAAGTAAACCTACTTCATTACTTTGTTGGAGAGGAGGAATTAAAAAGGCAAAAGAAACTGAATGATCAAATGCAGAAGGTGTACATATATACATATAACTTGTATATACCTATATATATATATGTATATGTATAAACCGGTGTTTACAAAAACTTAGAAAAAAGGCAACACGACCCTTACATGTATTCCATACATTAAGAATATCGTTACATACACAAATTATCATCCATTGAATATCATAATAAAAAAAATTGGAATCTATATAAAATTATATATACATATATATAACCGGGAAACACAATAGTTGATAAAAGTGTTTTCACATTGAGACTGAAAAAAATAATACCCTTACCAGTTCGGAGAGGAGAAGAGGAGAACGGAATAGTGAGAATTGTGGAACCGGTCGTGTACACATAGGATGTATACATATATATACCAAACACATATACATATGTATATAAAAAAACCGAAACTCAAACATGAACCACAACAAAACTACAAAAATTCACCCTTACCTGTTCGACGAGGAGGAAGAGAGAACGAGGCAGCAACCGAAGTCCAGGAACTGAAGAGATCAGGGAAGCTGGTCCTTCGGCCTTCGGTTCAATAGGGAGTTAAAAACATGAAGAAGAAGAAGAGGACCCCGGGGGAGTCTTCGGCCCGAGGCGAGGTCGGTGTCAACTTGTGGAAAGGAGGGGAAAAACGAGGTCTATTGGATGGCCTACGAGAGGAAGAAGATAATCTATCCCTACTGGTCCAGCTGCGTAGCTAAGAGGAAAAAAGAAAACGCGGCGTGAGGAGGAAGAAATCTGGAAATCAAGGGACGACAGGGATTACACTGGGACGATCGGACGTCCAAGAAGCGAGGAGACTTTAAAAGGGGTGGACTATCGCAATCAAGTGGGGAGAGGATCGGACGGCCCCGGTGCGACGCGGTGCAAAAGAGAGGAAACAAACGCGGGTCTTCAACAGTGTAAAAAAAATTTATTAACTTTCTTTTTAATTTATTAAATCATTAATTGATTTCTTCTTTTATTATCATTAATTATTTCAATTATTGTACCACTTTTATCATCTTATTAAAATTCATTGGTCAAATAAAATTATAAATTGATTTAATCAAAACCTATTATTATATAAACATATGTATATATATATATATATTCTATTTTAAAAATAATACCAATAATTTGTATTGGCCTTATTATATTAAATATCTTATTTTTAAACCATAATTATTATATTTTTGAAAATTAATGGTTCATTTAATCAGTTAAAGAAAACATCGATTTATTCATCATAATATATATTTTTTTGTTCATTTATTTATTTATTTTTCCTTTGCTGAATTACATAATAATTACCTTAATTTATAATTTGATGAAAACATTCAGATACACTCTTTTAAAGTGAGAAAAAGAAAATGGTTGCTTAAAAGAATTTGTGTAAACTTAAATACGTGAGATTTGTAAATATAACCATAATTTAATATAGTTTCCAAAATAATTAATAAAGGTCGAATTATAAGAAAAATAATATATCTAATTTGATGGAATATGTATATAACTCATAAAAATTCATCCAGTTTGATATAAATAGAAAATAAAAGTTCAATTGTTCAAATTAATATGTATAATGGAAGAAAACAACAATATTAATTTTCGCCGTTTAGAAACATAAACTAGAATTAACATTTTGAGAAAACTAAATTAACATTGATGACACTTTAAAACACTAAAGAAAAATACACAATTATCATTCTGATTTTATTCCAATGGTCAAAATAAAACATGATAAGAAGACCCAACGGTCAAAATAAACACAACATTCTTTGGGAACCAACGGTCGAATTTATAGCCGTTTGGGGTTCAACGGTCATATTAGGGTGCTTATAAAAAACGTTTGGTCTCAGGTGTCCCTTACCCCAAGTGACTGACTGAGAAGCAAAGATGGTACGTGTGATTTCCTTGGTGCTGAGCACGGTCGCGGTGGCTTCAGCAATCCTTATGTTCCTTATGATGGATGCTCGAAATCCCTACTGCATTCTCGGTCTCCTAGTAGTTTTAAGCAGTCTTCCCATCATTGTAATCGGGTTCTTAGTTGGAATTTTCCGTTAATTTATATTTTCATTTGGTCAGTGGATGTTGTAGCCGAAAGGTTTCTTTTTTGAATAAAAGGAATTTTCATCCATTTGGTGCATATTATTATAATTATTAGTTGTTTGTTGGTTTACATAATGGGTGATATTGGAAAACAAACTTGTCAAAACAAAACATGGTTGTGTATGGTTGTTACACCATTTCCCAGTGTCTTCCAATTTTTTGGGCCTCAAAATTGGAAAATGAATACATGGATTGTTTGTAAAAGGAGGTGCTTGCAATGAAGAGGTGTTGCAAAAAATGGTGGGTTGTGCGTGAAATATTTGAGTTGTGCGCGAAAAACAGCGTCGTGCACGAAATATTGGAGTGGGGTATTTCGCACAAGTAGTTTCTTGGAATCAGAACGTCGAAAAATGTAAAATGCATGGGTTGCGCGAAATATTCAAAGATGTGCACGAAGAAATGGAACCTGCGTGAAATATTACCCACCAAATGAGATGTTTTTTGTTCCACAGGAGGTTTTGCGCACGGGGATCTGAGACACCTATAAATAAATAGAGACCCCCTCATTCTATATGAGAGAAGACATAGAGAAGATCTGAGGTCTGATGTTTGTAAAAGGTTCGCGTAAAGGGTCTTGCACGAAAAATTCTAGATTGTGTGAAAAATTCCGGGCTGTGCGAAATAGGCAGTGTTGCGCATAAAAATTGAGGCAGCGCGTCAAAGATTAAGTTGCCTGAAAAATCGAGTTGTTGCGTGAAATATTTTTCCCCATGAAAAAGAAATATTTCATGAAATAGTAAGGTATTGCATGAAGTGGGTTGGTTTTGAGCACAATTGTTAGTGGAACTTGTTTTCATGTTCTGGTTATCCGGTTCAGTGGTTCAATGCGTACAACAACATCATTTCGGGTCTTCGAGGAAAGAAGAGTCTCCTGCTAAGAAAAGGAAAAGACTTTAATGTGAATCTATTGAGGATAAATTCATGTCAATAAACTGATTCAGACTTCATCAAAGGCAGTGAGCCATGCGTAGTCAACGAGAGTGACCTGAGGGATGCAGTGCGCTATCCCTGAACAGTTGTAAAGGCAGTGAGCCTAGGATAGATTGACAGTTCTCGAAGCATTGTAATCCACAACTAGTGAAGAATAATAAAATTTGGAATGACTGACAACCTGTCAGCATATGCTCTTTGGACATAGCTCTTAGTGGTTAACCAAGTAAAAACGTGGTGTGTTTTCTCTTTGCATGTGAATGTTTGATTTCTTATCATATCCATCATACAAGTTAAACTAGTTCCTACCAATGTGGGAACAAGATCCATCAGTTTAATGGAAAAATTTGACAAACTAATTCACCCCTCCCCTCTCAGGGTGTGCCGGGGACCTTCAAGTGGTATCTGAGGCAGGTTCCTAGTGTCTGATCTGTACTTTGCCATCATGGAAAATGTTTTCAATGATAGGGGAATCCCTCTCTTCGATGGAAGAAATTTTCAGATTTGGAAGAATGGAATGAGATCTCATTTATGATCTCTATTAATGGAAGTCATCTTTGCTACTGTTCAAGGAATACATGTTACTGATCCAATAAGTCTTGCAATGACTGATATAAACAGGAATGTTCTTGATGCAGATGTTAATGCTCAGAATGCTATCACTGCTGCCCTTTCAGATTAGATCTATCTAAATGTGATGAGTTCACCTCAGCAAAGACTATGTGGTATAAACATGAAAATATCAACAATGGAGACACAAAGTAAAGGAGGAAAACATCATGTACCGCACAACAGGTTTGACGATCTAAAGATACATCCTGGTGAGAATGAAAATTCATTCTTCAATCGAATCACTTAAATAGTGGGAGCAATTCGAGGGCATGGAGAGGAAATAAAAGACATATAAATTGTAAAGAATGTATTTTGAAAACAACCTCCTATGTACAATGAAAATGTGTCAACCCTTGAAGAAATACATCTATCTAAACATTTTCTGGATGATTTGCTACGTAGTCTAGTGGAATATGAGATGAGAGTCAAACCCGAAGAAGCTACCACTCGTGTTAGAAAGTAAATGGAATTCAATGACATAGAAAATCTGAAAATTTCAGAAGATAGTTGGGGTGAAGATTATGAGGTAATAAATTCTTTCTCTCATTTCCATGAAACTGAAGAAGGGAAAGGGTAAATTTAATGGTAAGTTACCTCTGGCATGATTTTTTTGTGGAGGAGTTGGGCACATTTCCTCTCAGTGCCAAAGAATGTTCGATGATAATGAAACTTAATTATAAGACATTGAGGAGACTCTGAAAAGAGATTTCAAAAATAGAGACATCAAATCTATAAAAGATGGTACAAAAGAAGAGTTTTTTCTATGAAGGGAAAGAGGATGATATTGAACTCTGTAAAGAATAAGAACCTGAATTTAAAACAGGAAACCTTGCTTCCATGATGGCTACCATTGAAATGAAAGAACCATTGATCGATAAATATAGAGAAAATCATATGACTCATAATGGTGATCCCAAGTATAAAATTAAGGATGCATTTTCAATGCTTGACAAATAATGCACAAGATATAGTAAGTGGAAAGAAATGGTGGAATAATCATCAGAATATGTTGACGAGTTTGAAGCTGAAATTGAAAAAACTAGAAGAACTAGTGAGTTTTCCATATTCAATCCATGAAAGCACATATGACATTGTAAAATTAAAGCATAGAATTGATGAACTAGATAATGTCATAAATGTCCTTACATACTGACTAGAAGAGAAGTCCCAAACCGTTGAGGGTCTTGAGGAAGAAGAGTTTTCTCTTATGAGTAAGCATGAGTGTTGATCAACCATAAATGAGGGTAAGAAAAAAACACTTTTTGGAAGATTCTCAGATACAGAGTTACTGGAAAGAGCCAAGTGTGGTTGAGATGGGATTGAAAAAAATCTTGAGTGATCTAAGACCCACATGCATGGGAAAGAGTGGAATTAGATGAGAAGATGGTTCATCAACTGCTGGAAGTGAAGAGATGCAAAAGAAAGAAAAGATAAAAGTTGGTCATGTTGAAATGTTTCCTGAAGTGCTGAAAAAGAAACCCTCAATCAAAACTAAAAAAAACTAATGATTATCCTCAAGCATTCAGAAATGACATGTAGTCCAACCATTCTCTCAAGGATGAAGGCATGAGGAGAAATTTAAGTGAAAAGATATTTCCCCTCATGAAGTGTCAGTTTTCTGGAAATCTGGGTCATATCTATTTCATATCCTCCATCTTATAGAAGAAATAGATTTAATTGTTATTGTATTCATTGTTCCAGATCTGGCCATAAAGCCATGTATTGTAGGCAGAAGTACAACAGGAGAAATTCACACAACTCTCAGATACGGATCGGTTTTCACCCTCCGGATGGTGTTGTTTACACAAAACTTTTTTCTCCTCTGGATGATGATAATGGGTATAAAGTATCTGATTATGTGTAGTAAAGTATTAGAAGGCCATTATTATCCTATAATCAATCCAATATCTCAATGAATGTAATAAAGAAGATCATGAAATCCAATCTTGCAGAAGTATCCCTCAAAGCTACAAAGAGCAGCACTTGGATTCCTGATAGTGGATGCTCTTCCCATATTATGGGAAATGCCGAACTTTTGAAGAAAATTAAAAAGACGGTTGATGGAATAGTGAGGTTTGGTAATGATGTTTCTTTTATGATTAAATGTAGTGGTAATACTGCTCTCTCTAATGGAGAGATAAAGAATACTGAAGTTCTTTATATGGACGGTCTACATCACATTCTCCTTAGTGTGAGTCAACTTTGTGACTAAAGGCTCATAGTAACTTTCAATCAAAAAGGCTGCAGTATAAAGGGGAAACTATGGAATTATTTTATAAAAGGCTGTAGAACTGAAGGAAAATTATATCAGGTTGATAGAAAAGTGAACTACTACTATTTACCTACTGAAGAAGAAAACAATCTACGACATCAAATGTTGTGGGACATTAACCAACAAGACATTGATAAGATATCTCAGCTAAATATAGTCATGTATATCGCCATTCTAAAATGTGAACGGGAAAAGTCTTGTGATGGTTGCATTCATGGGAAGCTGGTCTGTAGTTCTTATCGGTCGAAGAAAAAAAGGCATCACATCTTCTTGATGTCATTCAAACAAACGTATGTGGCCTGATAAATGTTGTCGGAACTCATGGAGAAAGGTACTTCATCTTTTCCATAGATGATTACAGTAGAATGGAATTTGTAATGGTTATACACATGAGATGACATGTTCTTGACTGCATGAAAACGTATCATCGAATTTCCAAGAAAGATACATGACGAACAATCAAAGTGTTTCAATTACAAAATGGAGGGGAATACACATCCATTGAATTTGAAAACTACCCATTGAAGAATAATATACAACATGAGGTAGCTTCCATGAGAAATCCACAGTACAATGTAGTTCTTGAGTGCAGAAATCGACAGATGAACAACATGGGAAGAACTATGATGATTGAGAGTCATATTCCACGACATTACAGGAAATAGTGTGATCAAGATGCATTGTATATTCAAAATCGAACATGAATTTATATGGGTGAGACAAGGACACCTTTTGAATTGTGTCATAGAAGGAATCCCTCGTTGAAATACTTTAGTGTTTTTGGAAGTAAGTGATTCATCAGGAATAATGAAGGATATTAAGGGAAGTATGGTGACAATGCAGATGACAGAATTTTCCTTGGGTACTCAATGAACAGAAAAGCCTACAAGTGTTTCTACAAGTGATTATGAAGGAATGTGGAAAGTATTGGTGTTAAGATCATTGAAGATAAAACCACAAATTCTTCATGGATTCCATATGCTGGTGTGATTGAATTTGAGGAAGAAAGTGAACGTGGAGAAAATTCAAATATAAAAATATAGGAATGTGTACAAAACACTCAGTCCTCACATCATGATGTTGACACAGAAAAGGAATCTGAAGTGGATACCATGGCAGGTGAGAATTCAACTGAACCTCATAGGAGAAATCTAAGAGATTTGATTGATTGAACTAACATAATTGGGAAGCGGAATGCACCCTCACAAACAAGGATGATAAGGAATAACACACAATAATCATTTCTGTCAGTTGTGGAGCTATCCTTATTTGTAGAAGCATAAAATGATGAATGTTGGGTGAAAGCCATGAATGGAGAGTCTGATCAGATTGACAAGAATTAGACATGGGATCTTGTCTAGAGACCTGAAGGTCACAATGTGATTGGTACAAAATGGATCTTCAAGAACATGTTTTATGAGCATGGAAGTGATATTAGAAACATTGTACGACTGGTATGTAAAGTAGACTCCCAAATCTAAGGTTTTTATATTGAATAAACCTTTCCTTAAATGGCTAGACTAGAGTCAGTCATGATTTTTTTCATGGCACTCCAAAGTGGATATAATGTATATCAATTGGATTTCAAGAAAGCATTCTTGAATGGTGTACTCGATGAAGAAGTCTACATTGAACAACCAGTGGGTTTTCTTCTTGGTACTGATGAAACAAAGGTTCTCAAACTAAAGAAGGCTCTATATGGATTGAAGCAGGCTCCTTGGGCATGGAATTCCTGGATGGACTCTTATATCAAGAAGCTGGAATTCCATAGATGAGGAGTAGATCAAAAAATATATGTGAAGAATTCTCCAATAGACCAGTTTAGGTTTATAGTCAATGTTCATAACATTATATTTGGTGGTAGCAGGTAGAAATCAGTTGATGAAATTTCTAATCACATGAAATCAGATTTTGAAAAGTCAATGACTGGGGAGCTCACATATTTCTTGGGGATGTAGGTGAATCAAAATAAAAATTACACTTTTGTTTCTCAATAAAAATATTCAAGAGAGTTGCTGAAGAAATTTAATATGAATGAATCCAATGCAATGTAATATCCAATTGTAGTTGGAACCAAACATGGAAAGCACGATGATGGGGCCTCTGTAGATCCCACCATGTAAAAGAAGTTCATTGGGAGCCTATTGTACCTGACAGCGACACGAACATATATTTTCCTCAAAACATTTCTAGTGGCCCTCATTTAGTGTAATCAAAAGGAGTAACATTTGGCAGCTGTAAAAAGAATCACGAGTTACCTTCAATGTACTCATAACATTGGGTTATACTTTGTTTCAGAATCAGGTCATAGAAAAATGGAAAAGTCATGGGCTGCGCGAAAAAATCATAGATGTTCATGAAAAACGGTAGCTATGAAAAATATTATGCACAGAATGAGATGTTTTTCACGCCACTAAGGGTTTCACACATGGGGGTCTGAGACGCCTATAATTAAGAGGTGACCCCCTCATTTCGTACGGTAGAGGACTTAGAGAATATATGAGGTCTGATGCGCATAAAAGGTTCGCATTATGGGGATTGTCTGAAAAATTATGGATTCTGCGAAAAATTCCATGTTGTATGAAAAAGGCAGATTTTTGGGTAAAAATTGAAGCGACGCGTAAAAGATTCAGTTGCGAAAAAAAGGGTGTTGTTGTGAACAATATTTTTCCACGTGAAAAGGAAATATTGGGTGAAATAGTAAGGTCTTGCGCACAAAGGGATGGTGTTGCGCACAATTGTTAATGAAACTTGTTTGGACATTCTGGTGGTCTGGTTTAGTGGTTCAGTGCGTACAAGTGCATTATTTCTAAACGTCGATGCAAGCAGAGTCTTGTGCTAAGCAGAGGAAAAGATGTCAATGCGAATCTTTTGAAGAGACCTTCTTGTCTATAAACTGATTGGGACTTCAGCAAAGGCAGTGAGCTAGGGGGGAGTCAACAGGAGTGACCCGAGGGATGTATTGGGCTATCCCACAACAGTTGTAAAGGCAATGATCCTGGGACATATTGACTGTTTCCGAACCATTGTAATCCAAAACTAGTAATGAATAGTGTAATTGGGTATGACCAACAACCTTTCGGTGTATTCTCCTTGGACATATCATTTAGGGGTAAACCATGTAAAATGTGATTTGTTTTCTCTTTGCATGGGAATGTTTGATTGCATCTCATATCCATCATACTGTTTAAACTAGTTCCTACCAACATGGGAATAAGATCCATCAGTTTAAAAGAAATATTTGACACCCAGATTCACCCTTCCGCTTTGAGGGTGTCTCAGGGTCCTTTAGATGGAGGGTTACACCCTTGAATTTCGTGAGGAAATTCCACTACCCACTCCTACTAGATGACATTCCTAATAAGTTCAACAAGAAACCCCAATAAACATCCTTACTGTTATTCAATCCTAGAAAAATAAATGTGAAACTCCACACCCTATTCCTACTAGATGGTAAGTCTGTAAAGGTCACTGGGGAACTCTACTGCACATCTCTACTGAAGCGTAATTCATAAATATTATGGGGAAGGACACGAACATACCTACAAAAGGGTAATACAAATACTATAATTAAGGAAAAACATGACATATCCTTACGGGATGTTTATTCCCAAAATTCTATGTTAATTCTGTATGATCAATACTAGCATCGAGCATTACCTAAGCACATTCCAACCCTAAAATATTTCACATGCTATCTCAAAATTTACTTCTAATGGAACCATTACATTACATGTTGAAAACCACTCTGGATAGGTTAATCTGGGGACAATATCGATGTTCAAATTATTGAGATACAAAATAATGAAGTGTCCTAAAAAAGATGTACATGAAATGTTAGGGACCCACATGATGTATGGTCAATCTTTTCTACCTAGGAATGTCCTCACAAGAACATGGATTTCTGGAAATGTATAAATCAAATGACATGTTAGGGTAATGCATGTTGTGTCTCGGACAAATTCATGACAAAAACACGAGGCCCATCGCAAATCCATGAAAATAATGTAATTTCATTAATATGCCTATTCAAATGTCCCCTGATGGAAAAAATCGATTTTACTTTTAAAATCATCCTAGAAAAACACTTGGGATAGATTAATCATATGAATTAATTGGATACGTATTTAAATAGATTAATCATATGAATTAATTGGATACGTATTTAAAAAGATAAATTTCACTACATCATGCACAAATGCTACATCATGTGACCAAGACCAGTGCCCAAATTAAATAATCAAATTTGGACATGAATAATTTTCTATATTTTAGAATCACATCATTATTGATTGTCCTTGATTCTGACATTGTATTAGTGATATAAGTCAGATACAAGATTCAACAATAAGAATGATTTTACTATTACTCGGTGTTTCATTGACCTGAAGCATGAGTCCTAAACGGGTTCCAAGATCTATCATAAATGGCCATCTCAATTCCATGATCACTATGTCTCTAAAATATCATCAATCAAATATCCCTATTAAATGATAAAATTTATTTCTGTTTCGACAAAAATGAAAAAACTAATATTTATTAATATTTTTATTTATTAATAATGAGTTTTTATAATATTATTTTTTGTTAATAAGAAAATGGATAATTTATATATAATTATATTATTAAATATTATTACTACTTCCTATTGTTTTTGAAAAAATGTATTGATTATAAATTTTAATCATTATGTCTGATTGATGATCAATTAACGACATCATCATCTTGGAATTGAGACTATCATTTTAAGAAAAATATTGGATAATTTTTTTGGCCTCATTCATTATTGTTAATGAAAAATACATCAATACTAAAATATTTATTATTTTGTAATATTGTATCAGACATATCATCCTCATACGGTGCTAGAATGAATAACCATCTATGATGTTGAGACTCAATAATTAAGGCGATCATTTTAATGCCAATTTCTTGTCTTTAATATGGAATTGTTTCTTAGGACAAAAAAGAACTCTTCTTCAATGATGTAGTGAAATGTGATGTTTTCACTAGGTTTCCAATTAGATGACATGAATATTCTATCATGATAAAATTTTCATGAGTTTTACAATATTGTGATCGATTTGTCCCTCGGGGGATGTTTGATGAGGAATATTAATGAAATTATATATTTTTTTATGGAGCATTGACAATCATCATGCATGAATTATAAATTTAGATAAAACACGTCATGTGGTAACCATACACACTGTGTATGTTATACTTGGCTAGAAATTCATGTTATTGTTTGGAAATTCCAATTAAGTCGAGTGAGACCACATGAAATGTGGATCACTGATATGACATTTACATATTTATTAAAAAATAATTAAGTACTATATATTATTGTTTTGAAATAATATTTTTTATGTGAGTATCATATCCTTATTTCCTTCCCTTGTAAAATGTAAAGGGTACATTTGAAACGGTTTTTTAGATAATATATGAAATGATCTAGGATGTAAATGCACTGAGGTGAAACCATATAATGTCACTGACCAAATATAATCACCATATCATTTTGAGCATAACCCTATAGTGTGGATGGATTGTGGAGTTCCCCAATTAATATACTAGGCACACCATCTATAAGGGATGGGTTGGGGAATTCCCTGATGATCATTCCTCTATACCTTGATGAGGGGTGGGAACTTGAGTTCATTGAAGACTTTTCCGGACATACCCCCCCACATGGATGGGTATTGGATTTCCCTAATTATCTTTCTGGGATTACCTTCCAACATGGTTGGGGGTGGAGTTCCCCGATGACAATATCCATCTTACCCACAATTAGGATTGAAAAGTGGCATTCCCTAATACAGTGTTATGCTAAACCATCCATCCATGATGGTTAGTGGAGTTAATTAGTAAATATCATAGTAAGACCCCATAATTTCCTAGATATGGGATCCTTACCTATGACTTGTGACCCCTTGACTATGTGCCATAGTTTTGGGACATGGTTTGGCATGCCTTTGGACTAACAATTAATAATGATTCTTCCCCACTAAGATATTTCATTGTGATATATCCTAAAACAACATGGGTGGGTTAGTGAATCCCATATGGGATAGAATTAAAGTGTGTTGATTGATTCCATTATCCTAGTTTTTTCAGAGTACTTGCATGAGATGCTAGGAATCATAGATGGACCCTATAAATGGCTGATACTCTTCTTTATTTGCTTAAATGTTATATGGAGACCTCCTTTCTCCCTAGTTTGGGATTCATTGAAAGAGATTATATATATGTATATATATTTATATATATATATATTCTATTTTATATATTTGACCCTTAGATTTGGATACTCTCTTTCCAATAGATGTGGGGACATCTAGGGTATGCCATGTGCTTTCCATGTGTAGAATATCATGGTTATATGAGTAAACTCTCCAGCTATAGGTGGAAACGGATCGATGGTTAGTTAATCTACTTACCATTTTAAACCCCTTCTTCTTAGACATGACTATTTTCACTCTCTTTGTTTGGTTGATCATTAATCATTCATAATACTTTGTTTTATTTACTACTATACTCTTTAGATGTATCTCTTTCTACTCCCGCATATCCCATTATGGGGAATTCTACTAAATATGTATATATTCACCCTTGTATGGGATTTTCCACAAATGTTGTTTCTTTTGTTGATGATGAATAGGTTGACCATAAAATCAGAGGAACATGGAGATTTTGGGTGCTTTTACCATGTATGGTGGTTGTATATTGGGATAAAAGAGTATGTTCCTCTCACTAATTTACTATTTTCAAAATTTTCTATTTATGGTAAATTTCAAATGAGGCATGTATTATTCCCCTTTTATATTCAGTATCTAGTAACCAAATTGTGTATTGTATAATGGTTCATGAATGATTGATATATTCTATAATAGTGTTTCATCTTTTCTACATCCCCAATGCACTTTTTCATTGAATTGTATGTCTTTGTATGTATACATTGTTAGTAAAAAGAATTCATATGTTTAGTTATGCCTTCAATGATATTCACCAAGAATTTCCTATGGAGGTAGGCTTGGGGTTGTTGTGGCTTAATCCCTATAACGGGCCAATTCATGACATCATCCCTCCTCGTCATCTTCCTAATCCTAGTGTGGATCACAAAATAGTGGTGGTGGTAATAGGTCGAACATTTTACCATGTCATGTTTCCATGCGATCCCCTCTGCCGCATCTTCCACCCGAGGTACTGCAATTCTCCTACCATTATCTTTTTCTATGTACTCTTTTCCCATATCAGGGATAGTTTTATGACATGTAATACAATCTCGAGAAATATTTATTTGATTGACATAGGAAAAACATTGCCTCTCCATCTATGGATTCAACCCCCAATGAGATCCCTATAACATTCATCTTGATTATTTGGTTATCCTTATAAATCAATTAACACTCATGGATCTTTGTGGCCACTCAAGGATACCTACTAATGAGGTATCTAATAGTGTGTTCCCAATACTATCCCCCACTACTTGATTCATCACTTCTATGATGCTCTTGACAAACATGGTTTTCTCAGGCACACTAGCATAGGTGGGAATGAAAAGTGATACAACTAATAAGATGATGTCTTTTCCCAAGACATGTTCAACGTTTCATATACTATACCACTATTCCCACAAAATAACTTGGAGTCGATGGAAGAGATCAGTATATATTGTTGAGTACTTAACCATGTGTATTGAACTGTTTTAAATCCATATGTTCTTGTATGAGTACTAATCCAAACATGGAAAGATAGAACTCCTTTCTAAAGAGACACACAATGTCTTAATAAGAGATATCCTTCTCACTGTGTAACCGATTCACTAAGAACCACCATCAACTATAAGATCCATAAATAAGAATAACAAAGAGGAATTAAATTTATTCCAAAGGAATATCACTTTGTTGAAAATTAGAGTGACTACCTCAAGCCATTCCCTAGCCTCCTAGAGAGCTAGATCACCCTGAAACCAAGAAGGATGTTGCCCCCATAATATTTTAAAGCACACTTAGCCTCTGTGAATCCTCATTTTGTACATGAATCCTTGGATACTACTCAATGTGTGTTGGAAAAGCTATTGAACCACCCATAGGTGAAATCTCCAGTACATTCTCATGTACCTAATATATGTCACTAGGAAGATCATCATTATGATCATATAGTGGGATCTGAGATGACTGTCTATGTGGTGGAATCCTGAAATAAAACAAGATATACTATGGTCAAATGTATATATATGGGTATATGAATAAATAAGGACGTGGGAAATATAACCATTCTGATATGATTATTATAACAATAAATGTATGGTTAACAACAAATACTTACATATTCATAGTTGAAAGGTATGATATCAATGTCCTTGTGTATGGATTTTTCATTTGATGCTCCAACAGTATAGTCCCTGCCCAAAAATATAGAGTAAAATCAATAAAAACTCTTACTGCAAACAAACACACCAATTATTGTTCTAATTTATAACCTAATACTATGATACCACACCATCATGACCCTACCCACAATTGTCTGACCAGTGACTAGCCAAATCCCACCTCTAATAGGAAATCACCTGGAGACCAACACTGAGTAGACATATCCAAAAAATGGGAATCATTATCCTAAAGTAATTGTACACATAAAAATATATCTATGCACAAAGTATTGTGAATGATAAATCAACATAACAAAATAATTAATAAATATATTATCCCATAATATAGTAAAATATTAAAAGTAATGTAAACAATAAAAGTGTTAAATGTAAGCCTAACTAGAAACTGTAAAGAGTCCTACCAACTAAAATGGCGATGAATTCATAATTATTAGACTCATTCTAAAATAATTCACTATTTCATTATCTATTTACACTCTAACTAATCCATAGACTCTTAGGACATATACAAAAGTTTCATAGTCTACATAAGATATGACAGGTGCATGGAAAGCCCATGAATGTGTGAGTATAAAAATACTCAGTATGACAACAAAATAAAACTAACCGTGATTAAAAAATCACATTATTATTAACAAAATATATAAAAATAAATTTACAATAGAAACACCTATACATACTCAAGAAATACACCACAACACAAGGTTTGCCGAACCTAATGTGAACTACATGATTATGATTGAAGAAACAGTCATTATAAAAGCACAAATTCCACGATCCATGAAGTAAGTATATAAAATAAGAAAAATGGTCTTGATAATTAGTTCATACCCATAAAATTATTAGTTTTCTAAAAGACTACAATTCACATATTGGTTTCATGCCCAGAACATCTTGGGGATACGACAAATCCAATCATGAAAAAACCACTATGTAGGAAATTGTATTGAAACAACTCCACCAAACCTAATTATATGAAATTATAAGTAAGGGATAAATTATATTCATATATAGGTCACAGTAAATCCACAAATACCACCAAGGTAACAATGATGAAAGAGGATCACTCACTACTCTCAAGGAGAGACCTCAAAACTCTTTCGGAGACACATCCTAAATATGGGATCAAATTCCAGTGATAAGGATGTAATGTGGAAATGTATCCTTATATGATAGGACCATGAGAAAGAAACTAAAAATTTATAGGTCCAAAATATGAAATCATAGAAAATCATGAACCCTTGAATTGGGTACACAAAGTGTGTCAGGTGTACACGGTGTGTCCATCTATCCCCATGCCTTCCCATGTAGATGATCCTCAAATGATGTGTACTATACATACATGCATATATATATATATATATTAGTATAAGTATAAGGAATTTTGGGACACATAGTATATTGTTCATGTATAAGGACATAGTGTTTGATATGGCCATGTACTTCTACCCCATGTTTATGTACTTTAGGATGTGAAAATCTAGTCACACAGAAAGTGGTCCCACACTGTTCGACGTGGTTCAAAACATTTATGATCCATAACTCTTATTAGAACCCTAGTTCAATATCCAAATGGTCCTACACAACATTTATATATTAAATAAAAGTAATGTAACATATTTTTTTTATGAAATCAAGATATGGTTCCAATTATCCCAGTCGTTAATCAGGGCTTCGATTCGGTGATCATTTTTATTTTTAAATTCACAGATCAGACCACATCGAGTAATTCCATTTCTGATTAAAATATTCTAAGCATCATATTGGAATAAAAAATATTAGTTTTAATCACTCATCATTTTAAGATATAATATAAAAATATCTACTATCCATGTAATCTAATTCACAACTACCTCCATTGTCTGACCACTATTGTGCCATGTCAATCCCAGATCATGGATATCATATTTATATTCCTTGAATCAAGTGTACAATTATTTATTTCATGGGTGGTTGTTGAACTATGGTCTATATTGAGAACTCCTATGATAAATGAATAATCGAGAGAAAAAATTAAAATGAAAATCAAGAGGCATAGAACTCGATTGATTTTCATATCGATCTCAGTTCATTAATATTTGAAAGGAAAATGAAGAATAAAAATCAAATATAATTCTCCCAATAAAACCCCTAAAATAAAACCTATCCCAAAGGATGAAAAATCTTGGAATAAATTTGTTAGTCTATTGATTCATGTTCATTGTAGAAATCATTAATGTGGAAAAAATTTAAAAAATTTCCATACTAGAGATTGACTTGATCAATTATGAATTATGTTTTTGATGCTTTAATTGATAAGATGGATGAAATATATTGAAATAATGATCTATGATCAAATCTTGATCCTTCATAATTCTCCAAGAAAAAATCTCCATTGTTTATATAAGTTCTCTATGATTTGTTTGGCCAAACCAAAGTAATTTATATGACAATAAATTTTAATAAGAAATTATCATTGAATAAAAAACTAAAAAAAATAAATAAATAATATATTTTAGTTCATTTAATTATTCTGATAAAAACATTTCCTCAATCGGTCCATGTTGTCAAAGGTTATGTCACACATAAGAAAATACATGTGTTCTAAACTCAATGGTGCCCAGTGATATCCAATTTGAACCTCTATTTGTGATTTATTCAAATATTTCATGGAAATTTTGTTGGTGTACTATCTAATATATTTACAATTATTCAATCATTTCTTCCTCTCATAATGGATTATAGAATTTCATGTAGTATCACTACTTAGTCTATAAAATAATCCATATAATATCAAAATGTGATCGATGAAAAATAAAATAAATTAAAAGAATTTTATAACATAATGTATATGGACATACAATCTAATCCACATGTATCAACTATAGATCATTAATGTGGACAGATTAATGGCCCTGTGCTATAATTGGACTACCTTATAAAGGTCCACTCTACTATAGCTCATAATCAGAATTATATTTACCACATCTATGAACTACAACCGATATTTCATATATTTTTATACACTAATATCCTTACAGAGATGAAATAATTATTCCCAAACTAGATTGTGGGGTTTTGAGTGAATCGTATTCCCTTATAAAATGGGTTAATATTCTAGAAGAATCAATGAATATTTCTCGTTGATATGTAGGAAAATAACACAATATAAATTATATCACATTAGGGATTCACATACCCCTATTTTCTATATTATTGAAATATAACATAGCTACTAGTGCTGGTAATCTGGATTCTACTACTCTGACATAAAACATCATTACTAATATTCCTCTAATCAGGTGAATTGATACCATGTCATAACACTAAACGTAAATGAATTTTACTATTTTTTTAATGTTGTTTCTCAATGTGATGAGATCTTGGTTTACAATATCATAAAAGGTTTTCTGGTCACCATAAATCACCTATGATATGATGATTTACATGATCCCATCATCAAAATGCATCACTCTCTATATATCATCAACTTCTAAAAGATGTGTAATGTGATGAACTATAGTGAAATTCATTGAATAGTCCATGATGGAAATTCCTCCATTCTCATTGATCATAAAATAAATTTCATTGGGAAATGTCCACATGTTACTGAAATCCTATTCATAAATAATAGTATAGAAGTACACTTAGACCATTCTATTATTACAAATATCCTGATTAATCATATCCCACCATCACATAGAAGAATCATTGATTATGTTTGCTAAAATATTGAACATCCTCTATAATGGAATATGATTATTCTATAATATTTAAATAATTTCACATATCCATGGCTCATTAGCCGGAGGACCTCTGTTACCCTCTATGGTATGAGGATGTTGATACTAGAACACTCATGTTACACCATACATCACATGTGAACGTTCTAGATCATGCTAAATAGTCCACCTAAAATTAAGAAAACATTATCGATGATGGGCATAATTTACTATTTTGGGGATAGAAGGTTGAGGACACAAGTTGAACTCCATGTGGTAAGAATGGCGGATCAGAACCCACAATCTCTAGACCATGTTAATCATCACCTACATTTTTCATTACCTAAGGATTTTGTTGTGGAATAATTCTTCAATTTTTAGGATCACGAATAAGAACAATATTTTAATAATATATAAACACAAGAACAGTTATTTTATAATGAACAGTTATCACCACCCATGTTAAAATACCCCAACTACCATCTTATAATTCCATGGTATTAGAATGTGTTTATGTTTATATTATATGTACTTCGATATATTAATGTTTTATTTTAAATTAATTGTCGAAAAATATTAAAAACATTTCCTCTACCTTTAATATCAATTATCCATATTCACATTCAGTATCAGTATATAATAATTAAAAAAATCATGATGTAAGAAACTAGATCATCATTTCAGTTATGGATCTTGATATAGGGTTGTTTTGAGGAAAAAAAAGAAATAATGGGTTTTCTATGTACACATCATGTACTTATGAGTATATGCTATATACTAGGTTGCCGCATAAAACTATGTGTTATCTGTGTGTTGGAAAAGCACATGGTTGTGTGATAACCTAGAAGACTGCTTAAGGTGGGGCTGGTTAATAATTCTACACATTGTGTACATTTAATGAACACATTTTGATGTTTTTTATTTGATAAATCACAGAGGAGTCATGCCTCATCTTCGAAAACACCTTCTTACAGTAGTGGTTCATACAAGAGCATGATAAGAGGGCCGACGAACTCCAAACCCTTATGATTCTCCATCTGATTCCTGATTGAGATGTCACTAAGTGCGATTAGATATCATTGGTGTGTTCTCTAAACCCATAGTACAATTCTTCCTTTTTTTTCCTTATCTCTTGAGTACTTCATGGTTTCATGATTTTCCCCGTTTTGTTGATCTACATCGATCTAGGATGATTTAAGGGCCGACATTCATGGAAATTGATTTTTTTACATATAGGTAGGTGGTATGTGCCTTTAGTTGGGTTTTAATTTAATATATATTCTAAAACTACTTCATAACCATGATTGGGGGTATTGTATGTTTAGAATTAAACCATGTGAATTACCTGTTATGGTTTGGTTGATTGGTAAAAGGTAATTTCTCGTATATATATGGTTAGATATGTAATTATGGGACACCCCATGGGTGTTTTCCCCTTGATTTATTATTTATGGATGTTGGTATAGAATGAATGTTTGGATTTCCATTTTTTCAATGCCTGGTTTTTTATGATGGAATTAATAATTATATGAGAAACTTGTTATATGAATTGTAGATGTTTAACAAATGGGATTTTTACTATGAGTGATTCCTGAGGTGGGGTCATTTATGTATGTTTTACTATTAGGTTGACCAATGGGTATTGAATATGATAGCTGTCAGGTGGTCATCAACCTGGGGTATTATACTGTGAGAGATGCACAAGTGTTCGTTTATAATTTATTAATGTTATGTCAACTAAGGTGTATTGACTCTGAGAGCTTCCCAGGTGGTATTTTGTAATTGAATAGTGTTAAATCGTACCAAAGGGGTTAGACCATGATAGTAACCTAGAGGGACGTTATTAAATAAAATATTACTACTTTATTCCAAGGGGATTAGACAATGAGAACCTTCCCAAGAGGCTGTGAATGAATAATTAACTGATTGTAAAGAGTATTCCAAGACAACCCATAATCATGGAATAAATATTACATGAATTAATAGATGGTTTTCTAAGATATATTTTTTTTATGGATACAAGTTATATATAGATTATGCCAGATCCCAATCATTACATGATTCAATGAGTTGAATAATACGTGTTAATGAAATTAATCAAAAATTGTAGGTTGTTTAATTTTTAGTACTTCGTAGTTTATTGCTTCATTCATGAATATTGTCTTCTATATATATTCACTGATAATTAGGAATAGATATTTTTCGGGATTCCAACTATGATTCATCAGATACCATATTTGGGTAATAATTTTTCACCCCAATATATTATATGGTAGCAAGTATAAATAATGGAAATTCACCATCCTCATAAGGTTCATGAATATTGTATGAGGTGGAGAGCATGGGAAAAAGCTAATGATTTTTATGTAGTTTGATTATACTTCTTTTCTATATTTTGGTTTCTATATTTTATTTCCATCATTATTACTTGTTTAACTAGTTTCTTAGACACATGTGACATGAATCATTTATATATGATCTAATTGTTTTATTATTTTTAGTTATCAACTATTTATTTCTATTTGGTATCACCACTTCCAATATTATAACTATTTGTTATTTTTGTGTGTGTACTCTTACACTGAGGGCATATTTTCCCTATTATCAGACTATGGCCCTCACTACTAATCGTAAAAATTCCAAATATTGTAAGCAGAGAGGCATATCATTAATTTTTAAAAATTGGATATTAATGATTCTACCATCAACTTATACTAAAATTCCCTATTTAGATAAATGATGAAATTTTGAATGGAAAATTCCATTCCCTGTAGAATATGTTTGTAGCATAGGAATTTTTATAAAAAAATGGATCAGTCAACAATCATAAGAAACACATGACATCTATGTAATGAAATGCATCTGTATATAATTGAATTCTCCTTGAATGTGATTTAAATGATCCTCTAATAATGAATTGGACAATTTACCTTATCATTCTAGGACATAGTAAATATTCAAAAATAATATCAAATACCACAATTTATTTGCATCAAAAAATTGTGAATTTTTTTTAATTGAAATAAATTAAAAAGGTAAACAAATTTTTAATTCCCATGAAACTAGGTATTTACCCCGATCATGGGTTAAATACTCCCAATACCAAATTATTATAAAGAACCCATATTTTTCTAATATCATATATAAATTACGAAATAGTAAGAAAAAAATAACAAAAATATTTGATACCATATTTTTTGTTCTTCAGCCTAGTTCCACTCAATGGTTCCGTTGAATCGGTTGGCCACATAGCCTTATGTGTGCGTCCTATTATGCCAAAAGAATCCTATTATATTCGAGGTATAGGGGACATACCATTGGAATATTATTCCTTATTATTAGGTGGGAGAAGAAAAGATGTTCAAACATATGTATATACAATAGAAGAATTAGTATAATAATAAAAAAGTATGACATTGGATGATATAAATAATAAATAATGTAATAAATAAATACCATAAATTACTAGAATTTGCATCATATACAAATGATGATATAATTTCATGTATCAATAAAAGGTAAAAAATCATCTATGGATGTTGGAATAAATATAATAATTTTTTTACACATAATAAAAAAAATTAAAAACTATCTAGTCTTTTGATTAATTGGATAGGTAATCCTTTATTATTTTTTACCCTCAATTATGAAATCATAAATAATTTCAATAATGCTATAATTCACCTCGTCAATTAATGTGATCATATAATCATCATGGGTAACAACAACTACCCAGATTGGGGGTGTAATATATCAAAGTAATACAACACCAAAAATGTCTATATATATATATAATGTACAATATGGAGGTATATATAATGCCTGTTAATGTTATAATATAAAAAACATACCTTCAGAAGGTTCAGTACGTAATTTCATAATAAATATAACCAATATTTAATTATGATTTTGTTTATATAGGTAAATCGTGTGAAGGATTCAATAGATCCGATATATATCATCATAATAGTAAAAGATGATACATGTTAAATTATTGGAATCCATGACCATAGGGGTAAGAAAAATCAAAGTAATAACTCATTTAGTCTAGAAATAGGGGGGTTGAGTTTAATCCAATGGGCTCCCCAAATGAATTCTACAATAAATGAGCCTAAATGAGTCTAGGGATCTCATTGAAGGAAATATCAACCTGATTCTGACTGAGCCTAATGCGGTGAATGCATGTCATTGTATGTTCGAAGAGATAAAGATAATTCAAAAGAGTGAATCTAGGACATTCGAATATATTGAGAAATAATTATGGGCTCTTGTAACATCGTGATATTAATCCTCTATGAAAAATGGACATGTTCTAATGTTAAATCTCCCACAGAAACCGGCTCCTTAAATGAAAGTGGAATCACATGAGTGATCAGGAATTCCCTGAAGAATCCTTGGGAGGCTCAACTGTGGCCATTCCAATAATGATTACAAATTATTACATGAAATAAGAACATTTTACATATATCATTATTTAAGTTAATATAATGTTATAAAAATTACATTAAAAATCATTAGGATCAATCCATCTCTATTCATAAATGTTACAAGGATAATCAAGGACATGAAACCATTTATCATATTAATTCATAAACATATAATAGGTTCATTCCATAAAATTAATTTAAAATTAATATGGTTAATATAAATTTAACCATTTAAAATTTAAATTTAATTAACTTATCCATGTGATATATATAAATATAATTTTTATTTAACAATATAATGATTAAAATAATTATAATGGAACACTTTCCATTACAATTCCACATTAAATAACTCAGGAACTGTGTCTCAAATAATCTCAAAACGAGAAAGATGTCATTATATATTTAACGAACCATAATTGGGTGGAATAGTTTGATGTTACAACATTTAATGACATGAAGAACATATATTATTAACTCTTTAAAATTAAATCTAACAATTATAATTAATGAAGATGAATTATAGAAGAATTTCCCTATGAAAATGGCATGGTAAAAATGATTTTACTATATAAATGTCTGAAAAATTAGTTTATATTCATATAAAAAATAATTTTCTCATATAGTACTATCCAATTACAATAATGGTCCATAGTTTGTCATAGATAATAAGAAATTGAAATAATTAATGAATGATAGGGAAATAGGGAATCTAATATTGCATCAAAATAGCATCATAAATATGATTTAAAATGGTGATTTTAGACCAATGATTAAAGAACATATTAAGATGAATCCAACGAGATCATCATAAGTAAAATAAGTGTCTTTAAGCCAAAATAAGAACAATTTAAAGAACACAAGTATAGGTAGGTCAACCTATAGTAAATCTGGGAATATTATAACATGGAGGATAAAATAAGATGATGGGATATGTATAAAATTATTTTAATGGTTAAATAATAATTTTTTAAAAAAAAAATTTACTAGTTTGTCAAATTTATTTTCTATACAAAAACCCAGAAATTCAAAGGCTAATATCCAAATAGTTGAGAAACACAGTTGATGTGCATAGTTTTGTAGGGAATTCCCATTCTGTTTAGGTTTCCTGTATAAAAAATATATGATATATAAAAAATTCATGTGACTTCTGTCATTTGATTATGTAAAACCACATATCCTGCTACATCCCATTGAATAACTAAACATATTTAGGATAAACCACACAAACTGGCCTCCACTATTTCCAATAACTGTGTGGCCCAATTATTTCCTTCACTAGTCACGTATTTGGCCTCCAAACATAGTCCAAAATTTGACCAATAATCCATAGAATCACTAGGCGTTCATATTATATCAATAAATGACATAAAATTATTATTAATGGATCTTTAATTTATTGGAAAATAAGTTTCTTAATGATTGGATCAATACCATCTACTAGTTCCGTTTTATAAAAATAATAGATTTTACTAGAGTGTACAGAGTTCCCTTTATGAATATATCTATAGAAATAACTGTAGAAATCATAAATGATGTTATGATATTATATAATTCAGAATATTAAGTCTTTAGATATCTAATAAAATGTGAAATAAATCTATCTCCATCCATAATCACATCAATACATCTCATAAGATGTAGAAATGTTATGTATATAGTAATCAACATTGCCTATAAATTTAAATTAGGGATAATCATTAAATAATATTTTTACAAGGAATTATATTATTTGATTTGGAATAAATATAAATTTTACCCCAAGGTATATTGTAACGTTCAACATTCTTAATCAATTAAATAAGGTAGATTATCTCTTGGAACATCATTTGAACTTCTATCAAGTTCATGATGTGTTCCATGTATCTCTAATTAAGAGGAAGATATTATATCTGTGACATGTAGATAATATATAGGTAGTACCACTAGAACAATATCATTATTCATAGATAAAAACATTAGAAATCAATGACTATTGATATAATGTATTATATAATATGACTATTATCCCATAGAATGTTCCCCAAAGAAATCACAATTTATAAGAAGCTACAATTGAACATGATTATATAATAAGACAAATATATACAAAATTTCCTCTTTAATAGAGATACTTTTTAAGGGTGAAATTTAATTTATTGTAGTTTTAATATAACATCCCAATATTTGAATATTTGTTTTCAAAGAAATTTTATTTCTTTGATAGATTGGGTTTCCTACAAAACTGATTTTAAACAACCCGTGATATAGTGATAAAATTGTCTTCATAATATATATAGTTATGTTCTATAAATTTTATTCGTTTGTACGAATAAGTTAAAAAATAAAAAGCAATTTATGATTACATATGTATAAAACTTATTTAGATGCTATCAATAGATTATAATTTAAAGTAAATATAATTTGAATGTAATGGATATATTTTTCTAAAAAATGAATACTGGGCATACAAAGTACAATTAATTTTAATAAATTAAATTTATGAATTTTTTTTAGTTATTTTTATTATATTATATTTTTTATATTGAATAAAATGCTTTAATATTAATTTAATATTTTTTATGGATGTGATAACAAATAACCGAATTAGAAGCATATTTTTTTTATAAATGGTGGGTTTCATCTTATTTTGAGCACATTATTTATAATTAATTTATGAAACATATATGAATTTAATATTAGAAAATGGATTCCAAATAATGAATCAAGAGGATACATGTTGATAAAAAATAATTTTATTTGATTCTAATATAGATATTGACCATATTTAAATGTATCACCTCTATAATTGGTGAATCAGTTTTATTTATTACAAAACTACCTAATGGCCCAAAACATTTTTTCCATTGTAATGTTGGATGATTTAAATTATTCCTTTATCGAATTTCCCTCAAAATTTTGATTTTAATGGACTATTTTCTAGGAATATAGAATATATTTTTTATATTAAAAAAAAACAAAATACCACTCCTTTAGTTTTAAATATCCCTTATCAGTTCAAATGGGGAAATAATGTGGGATATGGTATTAATAATCCTTTTTAGATTATGGTAATTATAATCATGATAACAATATATATGAAATTTATTAGTATTATTTAATTCAATTAAATTTATATGAAATCACATACTAATATTTAATTAATTAATTGAAAAATAAAATAAATGTTATTTAAAATAGTAATAGAAATATATATTATGTAAGATATTGTGCTGTATTATTTTTAGATGAATATTAAAAATTAGTGTTATGTTCAGGACTGATATTCAAATAATCATATTTTTTTGTCATTTCATTCGATGTTAAATAATAGTGTTTAAATTTTGAAAATTTATATTTAATGAAAATATTTTTAAATAATATTACATAGAAATCATGAATATATAAAAAATGGGCAATTTAAATTATATTTTTCTACAAATAACATTCCTTTATCATTTATGAACAATTTAGAACTATTTATCTGGTGAATATTATTAAAATATTTTAATATTTTATGATATTTCAAGTGAACCTCTCACTTCAAATTTAAAATGATGTTATTTATTTATCTTCATTACACCACAATGATCCTTATATAATTACAAAAAACTCTCAGATTATATTTTGAAACTCCCCAACCACGTTTTTGAGGTTGTGTATCTCCAGAAATACTAATCCATGTGACCATTAGGTAATATATAAAGGATTCATTACAAATATGAGGTAGTCACATTAATCGGTCATATTTTTTATACTATTATATAAGTGTTATAAATATATGGTATTTATCATACAATAATCACATGAATATTATATGTATTCTAATATTATATAATATTAATGAAAAAAAATTATATCTCTTTATCAAAAATAATATTTTTTAAGGTATCGCTCATGTGTTTGTACGACATACAATCTCTAAAAAGTGATATAATTTAGTTTCTATCATTTTAATTTATGGGTGAGTATAATGATGTATTCAATATTAATATATGATAATAAAAATAATATTATTATACTTTTTTTATCATAATATCTCTTACACAATCATACCATCCAATCCTTTGTAAAATGATAATGTCTCTAATACGTACGTGTGGACTGCTACCTCTATAAGGCAATGCAATTATTTTTTTCATTAATATATAATTGAGGATGAATTTGATTAATATTTATGATATATATGATATTATAATGATCATTTTAATGTGTGTAAATATTTTTCATTCATTTATTCCATCAATTGAGAAATGAAAACAATGTTCATGTGTATCCACAACCAATCATCTCTATTAACGATGTTTTTCATTTTTCAAATATGTAACATTTTTGGATGAATATAAATATTTATGTAAAAAATATATAGGATATTAATATCCTGATAAATATTCTAGATATTATATATCTAATATAATCTTATAGTGACTATAACTACAGAACTAAAATACTCCTGATAAATGAAACAGTTAACACATGGAAATGAAGATTTTTATATGAAATTATTAATAAAAGGGATTGTTTAAAAATATATAATGATCCAAATTGATATTATAAGCATGAAAATTAATTTTTTTATAATTATTTTAAACAAGAATTTATTATATATGTTGTTAATGTTATTTCAATGAAATTCAATCCTATGGTATGAGGTTTTTTATTATGATTTTTATGTATTCAAGGAATGTTTATCATTATTTAATAATGATTTAATATTTTGATTGAATTATTAATGTATTGAAAATTTTTATTCTAATATAGTTAGTTATTATAAAAACATATTTTAAATTAATTTTCCACACCATATATATTCAAAGAACTAAAAATATGAATTTGAGGAATATAAAATTTATTTCCCACTATTGTCAAAAAATATTCCTTCCATATTTGTATTTTCAAAATGATAATTTAAATATTTTATTTAAAAATAAAATTATATTGTATACATTAATTTTCATCATTTGAGGTTTTCTAATTGATTAAAATAAATGTTCTGGTCAATTTATGAATTGTTTACTTTTTCTAAATTTAATATAAATGAGTGAAAGAAATATTTTTTTAATGCATGTGGTAGGAATATAATTTCACACAACCATTATCAATCAATTTATTAGATATTAATTAATAATTTTTAGATTTTATTCTCCATTAAAATGGTTTCTTTTATTTAAATTATGGTTTTTAGTATTTAAAAAGTGATTTTTCAAGTGGAATGTGTATTTTCATCAAGATTATTTCAAAGAACTTTTTAATGGAAGTTCTGTTTGTCACAACCCGCCTTCACCAAAATGAGGGATGGAAAAGAATATTTCCAGATCCTTCCTTCATTAAGTTTAAGGAGAGATAATGTCCCATGAGACCCGCCTTCAAGAGGTCCTGGAGTGGCGACTAGCACGAGGGGTATAGAATCTCACACAAAGTGTAAGGCATTAACATTTTTTATTTATATAAGAACGAGAGATAAGATGAAAACCCCAAAAATACCAAAGATAAATGTAAACAAAAAACCAAAAGTAACCCATTCCCATATGCATGTTCAGTAGTAAATAATACAAGCCTCAAAACTACAAATGTAAAGTACCAAAAAAAGAAAAGGGAAATGAAAACAGCAACTGCCCTGAGGTCTCAGTTAGTACCGTCCCACACGATCCCTAAAGTCATCTTGGAAACCTGAAAGCAGTTTTATATATGTATGGTGAGAATACAGGTATACTCCGTAGGGTAAACCAAGGACTCTCATGCATAGGTGAGGATACATTCTAATGCCCCGTGGAAAACAGATAACCAAACACCCAATAAGGAAAAGTCATCCACCAAAACCGTAGCAAGGCACGATCCCCAAATAACACAAGTCAACTAACATATTGTAATATCACATCGATATTTGCATTCCCTGCACCAGTTTCCCACTAGTTATTAAAGACATCCTACGCATTGAACCAATTCTGACATCCTCACCGCAGTCCCACTACCAAACCCTGCCCGCACACACCGGGGCCACAACCTCACCGCAGTCCCACTGTCGAACCCCACCCACACACACCTGGGCCACAGCAACTATCCCTCCCACAGACACATGTGCCACAACCACCAAGCGTAACCACACCCCCAAACACCTGGGTCAGAACATCTACTACCACACCCGAAGACACCTGGGCCTCATCCCGAAGACACTTGGGAAACAACCTTCCTGCAAACACCTGGGCCAACCACCGCAAATACCCTACCCCAAAGATTCATGGGATAATAATGGACATTAGGCCATTACAACATACCCAATGTGTCTTGGGATATTCAGGAAAGATAGAATAAAAGGAGATAATATCCAGCCACTCGTAAGATTGTTGGGACAAACACCCTCTCCCATGAAATGGGGCTGTTCGGCGCTAACGTGCTCAACATGGGTGGGGCACAAACAAGAAACATAAAATCTATAGATATATGTATAGGTAACAATGGTCATCCCATCCTAGGGGTTCCAAAACCTAATCACAAGAACCCATTTTACTACTCATTCATAAAAGAAAATCACGTCACTCACCGCCAGGCCACAACTCATTCCCAAATCCAATTACCATTTAAACTATTCATGTTTTCATGTTCCTGTAACCCCATTTAGGTGATTTCTACACTACTGGGAAATTAACAGGAAAAACCGCAAGCCAGAGAAGGAAGACAGTCAAACAAAAACATAAACATTCACACCGGGTTCTCTTGTAAAGTCACAACAACAATGGGATAAGTGAGATCCCTCAAAGTACTGGAAACAAAGAAAACCCGAGACACAGCCCCATTTCCCAAAGATCCAGGAGCCAATGGTTTCTCAACAACAGAGGATTCCACCCAAATTCGTGATATAAGTAGAGTAACCCCACAACCTCAAATTCAAAACCAACAAAAGTATAACAACAGGGGATCCCATCCCCACCCACATCACCCCAGAAATCTAAGCCCCCATCCATGAAAACCATAAATTCACCCGCAATCAGCCCAGGAAAGGGAACAACCAAACCACTACCACCAACACCAGGGAGGCCCATGTAGGTATTTTCAGATTTAAATTATTTAACACACTCCATAGATTCAATTCCACTGTGCTTTAACTAGGGTTATCACAGAAAAGGGTAGATCCTAGCGCTTTCAATTTATTTAACCAAGTATATGTAATTAACAAATTCTATGTTACAGTTATTTAAACATCCAAGAGCACCGAGTTTCATTAGTGCATAGAGAAATTCCACAAATGTCCATGATTTTCAATAAGCATAGGCTCGTACAATTCATAACACATATCAACATAAAATTATATAGCATAACATTGATCACACCGCCCTTTCATTCTTTAAAGGTCCGTTCATTATCTTCATTATGTTTGGTTTCATAAATGTCCACAGGGAAAAAAGAATGCCCACCCAGAATGATACAAAAAAAGGAGTGATGAAGGAGAAAATATCTAATTGATTGATCAAAGATCAATGTTTTTTTCCACGCGTCAGGAACAGGGAATGCACGATTTTCATGGAAGGGGCGTCGGGAACTCCATGGACGAGCAGACAACTTCGGTCTACGCACACGACAAGTCTCCGGAGGGAGGGACATGAAGAACACCAGGGAGAAGAGAGAATTTGTCCAAAAGGAAGAAGGGGGAAGACTATCTTCTTCTACGATATATAGAAAAAATCCTGTTGTTACGGGGTATGGGAAAAAATTGAACGCTTTAAATTCGGATCGTGATTTCCCCATGAGGTTGGGTGCTTACACACCACAGAATTAATTGTTATTTAATTCTCTATTGAGGAGGTACCACAGGATTTAGTGGATATTAATTATGTTATTTTAAATGGCATTGAACCAAATGAAATGTTGTTGAAAATCCAAAAAGAGGGTTTCAGGAAATACTGTAGAAGGAAAGCCCGAAAAGGCTGGATAACACCGATCGGTCGCACCGAGCGGTCATGCTGATCGGGTGTGCCGATCGGTCGCATTGAACAAGGTGCGACCCCTTAGGATCCTAGAATTTGGAAAAGGGATGAATCATGAGGGTCTGGGCCATTACATTAGATGCCTCTCAAACTATTCTCTCCCTCGAGAATCCAGAACCAGTCCTGAAGAAAAGAGGGGGGTCCGAACTACCACCTCAGATGATACCTCTCAGGAGTGAACCTCTCTGACACTAGAACACCTTTTCTCCTAATCAATCGAGTACGTCATACTTCTCCTCTCACCATGAAACCACGCAAAACAAAAGACTAAATCGTCTGACCATGTGGGAGAGGGGTTTCCCTTCCTTTGTGTTATGATAATATCAACTTTTGGAGGAATTGACTTGCCCACACAGGTTTAGGCGCATCCACATTAATGAGTCCTAACTAGGAATTAGGTCCTACCCTCCCCATCCTTTGTGAAACATCACACACATTCACAGAAAAAGGAAAATGAACATCCCATAGTCAACAAGGTAAAGCATTACATAGAAAACCAGTACAGACAAATCAAGAAAAAACTAAAAACAACTCTAGGTATTGGGCACACATATACACTTCCCTCTCCCAGGTACTCTCCTCAAGCCCACCATGAGTCCATAACACACGAACCAACGGGATGGTTCATAAAAAAAGAAACTTCTCTTCACAAACCTCGATCATCACTGGCTTTTCCACGAAGGTTTCATCGTCTTCGTTATCTTGCTCTCCCCAGTCGAGGACGTGCGAATTGCCATGCAGATACCGACGAAGCTGGGACAGATTGAAGATATTGTGAACCCTCTGTAGATGTGGTGGCAATGCTAGCTGATAATCCACCTTGCCTACCCGATGCAACACCTCTAAGTGTTCGATGAACATGGGAGAGAGCTTACATCCCCTGCCAAACCTCGGTTGTCCACGTCGAGGGTAGACCTTCAAGAACACGTGTTACCCCACCTCAAACTCCAAGGACCTTCTCCTATCATCCTCATATGACTTGTGGCCATCCTGATCCGCATTCATCCTCTCTGGTATATGTTGCACTGTCTCCGTTGTGCTCTGTACCACCTCCGGGCTAAGAACACCTGCCTACCCGACTTCTATCAAGCACACAGGTGAGCAACACGACCTCTCGTACAAGGCATCAAACATAGCCATGTCAATTATAGACTGGTATCTATTGTTATAGGTGAACTCTACTAGAGGAAAGTGTCTCACCCATGATCCCCCGAAGTCCCGGATGCATGCTCGGAGCATATCATCCAAGGTATGGATGGTGTGCTCTGTCTGCCCATATGTCTGGGGGTGGAAGGCCTAAGGTGCATCCGGGTGCCAAAAGCATGCTGAAAACCCCTCCAAAATCATGAGTTAAATCATTCATCCCTATTAGAAAATATAGAACTTGGAACCCCATTAACTCGCACCACCTTTTCCACATACCATAGTGCTATAGCGTCTGTTGCACTCAACTCCTTGATTTCCAGAAAGAGATCTGATTTCGTCAACCGGTCCACCACCACCCAAATAGAATAAAAAACCCCTTGAACCATGGGTAGTATCATGAAGAAATCAATCAATATTTCATCCCTATTACACTTGGCAATATCAAAGGTTTCCACAAGCCACTTGGGATATGGTGTTCAGCCTTCACCTACTGACACACTCGGAACTTTTCTACAAACTCTGCTACTGTCTCTTTCACCTCAGGCCACCAAAATTGTCCCCTTAGGCCCTGGTACATCTTGGAAACTCCTAGGTTCACTGCTTGGGGTGATTTGTTTAACTCACCATGGACTCTATCATGCATCGCCTCCAGAACGAACAACTTCCCTCGGAGTAGAATTTGATTCTGACCATCTTTCGTCCACCCTTCCGGAGCATTGTATGGGCTAACCCGGTCACGCATCAGTTCAATCTATGGTTCTCCCCATTGAGACTCCTCCACCTGATGTAACAAAGACGATTGTACTATCATATGATACAGGAAAGCCTTACCACCATCCATCCTCGCATCAAGGTGTAGGGCATCCAACTCCTCCATCGCCTTCCAAGTATTTTCCGACTATCGAAACGCATCCTTTTGTGACTTCCTACTCAAGGCATCAGCCACCACATTCCCATTTCCTGATGTGTAGGAAATCTCAAAGTCATAGTCTTAAAGGAATTCCATCCACCTTTGCTGTCGTAAGTTCAGTTCCCACATGGAGAAGTCATATTTTAGGCCCTTATGGTCGGTGAAGACCATGAAGCGCTCGCCGACGAGGTAGTATCACCACATCTTTAGTGAGAACATGACTATTGCAAGCTCTAGATCAAGTGTGGCCTAGTTATGCTCATTGGGGCTTAACTTCCTCTACCCATAAGAGATCACCCCTTGATACTGCATCAACACGCATCAGAGGCCTTGCCCTGAAGCATCACAAAACACCTTATATGTTGCCCCTTATTCCGGCAACCTCAGCACTAGGGCACTAACTAACTTCTCCCTCAGATAACTGAAGGCCTCCTCACACTGCTAGTTCCACACAAATGAATGGTCCTTCTTTGTCAAGCCTGTCAATGTTTCTGCATCTCGGGAGAAGTTGGGCACGAACCTCCAATAGTAACTTGCAAGCCCGAGGAAACTACGGACCTCTGCCATGTTCTTGGGTGCTGCCGAAGAAACAACTGCCTCAACCTTTAATGGGTCCACTTCTACTCCCTGCTAGAACACTACGTTCCAATGGAAGTGCACTTCTCGCGTCCAAAACTTGCACTTAGACAACTTTCCAAAGAGTTGGTGCTGTCGGAGGACCTCCAAAACCTTCCTCAGGTGCTCAATGTGATCCTCCTATGATCTTAAATAGATCAGGATTTCATCGATGAACACTACTACAAACTGATCCAGATACTCCCGGATGATGGAGTTTATAATCCCCATGAACACAACTGGAGAATTTTTAATGCCGAACGGCATGATCACAATCTCAAAGTGCCCATATCATCCCATTAAGGCCATCATTGAGATGTCTCCCTCCTTCACCCTCAACTGGTGATATCCAGACCGTAGGACGATCTTTGAGACCATCATGCCCCCTTGAGCTGGTAGAAAAGATCATCTATCCTCAGAAGAGGGTAGTGATTCTTCATCGTCACATGATTCAGCCTCTTGTAGTCTATGCACAACCTGAGATCACAATCTACCTTCTTTGTGAACAAGACTGGAGCACCCCATGATGAAGCACTTGGTCAAACATAACCTCTCTTCGTCAGATCGTCAATCCGAATCCGCAACTCCCATAGCTTCGAAGGTGCCATCCGGTAGGGATCCATCGAAATTGGATGAGCACCAGGTAGCAAATCTATCCAAAACTTGATATCACGACGAGGGGTAGAGTTGTCACCTCCTCAGTGAAGACATCCATAAACTCACTGACGATCCCTGGTACCTCCACCATCTCTGCATCCACTAACTTTACTGATAGCTCAGCTAACAAGGAGTGGAGGGGTTCATCTCGCCTTTTTCCCTTCTAGCCACCCCGCTCACCGGTGAATGTAACAAGTCATGCACCTAAGTATGAAAACACGACCCCACCTCAGTGGCAGTCGATGATGGCACATACAGAGAACATCCAGTAATTCCTAGGATGACATCGTATGGCTGTATCTGCAATAGTAGGAGGTCCCTGACTGACTGATGTGGCCCTATGATCAGTCTGTATCCTCGAAACAAATATATCATGTTGGTCTGACCTACGAATGGTGTGCTCAGCACCATAGGCACTAGAAGTCTCTCGGAATCTAGACCCAAAGCACAAACCAGACTAGGTGTAACAAAGGAGTGTGAATCTCCTGTTTAGAACAAGACGTAAGAAAGGTTACTGAACAAACTGATCATACCTCGACCGACCTCCGGTCTCACTGGAACTACTTATTCTGCGGTGTGCAGCTTCACGCACCTGGCTCCTCTGCCCCTCAGTGGTCGGCCACCTCCCCGACCATGCCCCGGTCTTGGTCCCTAAGGTGTTCCCTGAGGTCGGCCTCCTCCTGTAATGTCTGCCTTTGGAAGAGAAGGATCTCACTGACCCTGCTGCTGCTACTGAAAGGGCCTCTCTAGATGTTGTTGCTGCTGAGGCGGGTGCTGAACCTGCCAACCACGGACATACTACACTAGGTCTGGGCACTGGTTTCGAAGGTGCCCCTGGCTGCAACATACAAAGAACCTCGATCCAAGGCCGGAAGGGAAAGGGCAAGGACCGGTAGATTGGAACTGAAACTGTTGTGGCCTACTCCCCTCCAGTCAGAACCTAGAAATTTTTTAGGCTTGAGGCCTGCTGCTGACGGCATTCCCCTTCGATGAGCCCAACTGGAGACCCTCTCGTGACACACCTCTTAATGTGTGCGTCCTCTCCAATACCTCAGCTTTCTTCTTCACCTCTATGTATTTCAGTAGGGTGAAGGGAGTAACAACGTACTGTGGAGATGGTCGGAGGGCCTCCTCTAAACGTCTCGCCTAAGACTCCTCATCCAGAAAGAGATATGAAGAGAATAGAATGATATCCTTGAACATGATCCCCAACACTCTCACTGACATACTCTCCTGTTATAGGGAGAGTAGATCAAGTCTCTTATATGCCTTCATCATGGAAGAGAGGAATTCCACCCATAACTCTTTCTCGAATTCAGCCCACGCAACCTCTGCCTCCTTCCTTTCCCCAAAATAAAGCGTCCACCACAGACAAACTGCTCCCCGCATCTGGCTGACGGCCAGAGGAACCAATTACTCTGTCGAAGCCCGATTGAAGCCGCAAGCTATCACCAGCTCCACTAGCCAGCTCTCCGTCTTCATGTCAGAGGTCATGCCCTTATACTTCTCGAGGGTCTGTCACTGGAAAGCTTAATGAATCTTCTGCAACTGGTTGTCTTACACCTCTCAATCAGCCCTTTGCCGATCAGCTAAATCGACCTCCTGGGCCTTGATCACTCGTACCACTTGTGGTCATCTCCCATGTACCATATCATCAAGGTAAACAAGGAATACTTAAGCCTGAGTAGTGTAGAATATTGTTCTTAAAATTACTTGGACTTCTTAATTTATTTTGAATCTCCAAGACAACCATGAAACACGATAACACAAGTAATTGTGATGCATGTGCATTTACTAGGGTCTCTAACCTGCAATCAATGTGCCCTCACATGGTCATTCGGTAGGTCCAATTTCCTTGCATCGGATCATGGGGGGCCCTAAAATCTCGTGTCCTAGCCAGTCTTCCCTGGCCTAATTCACACACCAAGGTCACCCAACACAGTTTCCCTACCATCCATTGTAATCCTCACTATGCCTAACTCTAGACTCCATCGTACCTCTCAACCACATTCCTCTGATACCATTCTGTCCCCACCCAACTTCACCAAAAAGAGGGAACATACAACAAATTTCCAGACCCTTCCTTCTTTAAGTTGATGGAGAGATAATGACCCCTAGGACCTGCCTTCAATAGGTCCCGGAGTGGTGACTAACACAAGGGGTATAGAATCTCACACAATGTAGAAGTCATTACCCTTTTTATTTTTATAGGAAAGAGAGATAAGTTAGAAACCCCAACAATACCAAAGACAAAAGTAAAGGCAAATCCAAAAGTAACCCATTCCCATATGCATGTTCAAAAGTAAATAATACAAGCCTCAAAACTCCAAAGGTAGAGTACCAATAAAAGAAAAGGGAAATGAAAAAAACAAGTTCCTCGAGGTCTGAGCTAGTACGGTCCCACAAAATCCCGAAAGTCCTCTAGGAAACCTGAGAGCAGTTTTACATACTTAGGGTGAGAATACAAGTATACTCAGTAGGATAAACCAAGGACTCTCATGTACAAGTGAGGATACATTCTAATGCCCCGTGGAAAAGAGATAACAAAACACAGAACAAAGAAAAGTTATCCACCCAAACATTACTAAGGCACAATCCCCAAATAACGCAAGTCTAGTAACATATAGTAATAGCACATCGATATTTTGGTACCCCGTGGCACATTCCAACTAGTTATTAAAGACATCATATGCATCAAACCAATCTCTCCATCCTCACTGTAGTACCACTTCCAAATCCCACCTGCACACACCTGGGATTTAATAAATATCCCGCCCACAGACACCTGGGCCACAACCACCATGCGTAACCATACCCACAAACTCCTGGGTCAGAACAACTACTGCCATTCCCGAAGACACCTTTGCCTCATCGAGAAGGCACATGGGAAACAAACTGCCCGTAAACAACTATGCCAACCACCACAAATACCCCCCTGATAATTCGTGGGCTAATAATGGACTTCAGGCCATCACAGCCTGCTTGAAGAGTCTTGGTCTATTAGGGAAAGGTAGCAGAAAAGGAGCTAATAACCAACCACTCATAGGGGTGTCAGAAAAAACACCCTCCCCCATGAAATGGGGTTGTTCATCACTAATGTGCGCAACTTGGGTGGGGCGCAAATGAGAAACACAAAAGCTACAAATATATGTATAGGTAACAATGCTCATCCCATCCTAGGGCTTCCAAAACCTAATCACAAACACCCTCATTACTACTCATTCATAAAATAACAACACGATACTCACGGTCAGGCCATAGCTCATTCCCAAAACCAATTCCCATTTACAATGTTCCTGTTTTCATGTTCATATAACCACATTTAGGTGAATTCTACACTACTGGGTAGTTAACAGACAAAACTGCAAGCCAGATAAATAAGAAAGTCAAACAAAAACTTAAACATTCACACCCGGTTCTCTTCTAAAGTCACAACAACAAAGGGATAAGTGGGATCCCTCAAAGTACTGGAACCAAAGAAACACCTAGAAATATCCCCATGTCCCCAAAATCTAGGAGCCAACATTTTCACAACAACAGAGGATTCCACCACAATTCGTGATATAAGAAGATTAACCACACATCCAAAGATTCATAACCAGTGAATGTATAAAAATAGGGGATCTCATCCCCACCCACATCACCCCAGAAATGTAAGCCCCCATCCAAAAAAACCATAAAGTCACCCGCAATCGGCATGTGAAAGTGAACAACCAAACCCCTACCATAAACACAAGGCAGGCCCATGCAGGTATTTTCATATTTAAAAGATTTAACACATTCCATGGATTCAATTCCACTATAATTTAATCAGGGTTATCACAGAAAAGGTTTGATCATGTTGCTTTCAATTTATTTAACCGAGTATACGTAATTAACCAATTGTATGTTACGGTTATTTAAACATCCAAGAGAACCAAGGTTCATTAGTGCGTAGAGAAAGACCATCAACGGCCATGATTTTCAGTGAGCATAGGCTCATACAATTCACAACACATATCAACATAAAAGAGTACAACAGAACATCGATCACACCCCCTTTCAATCTTCAAACATCCTTTCATTATTTTCATTAAGTTCGGTTTCATAAATTTCCACAAAGACAAAAGCATTACCACACCACATGTAACACAGAAAGGAGAGACGAAGGAGAAAATCCCTACTTTATTGATCAAAGATCGATGTTTTTTCTCATACTCCAAGAATATGTGATGCACGATTTGTAGGGGAGGGACGTCGGGAACTACAAGGATGAGAAGAAGACTTCAGTCAAGGCACACCACAAATCTCGAGAAGGAGGGACTTCAAGCGCACCATGGAGAAGAAAGAAGTTGGCCAAAAGGAATAAGGGGGAAGAATAACTTCTTCTGCGATATATATATAAAATCACATTGTTACGGGGTTAGGAAAAAAATTGAATGTTTTAAATTCAGATCATGTTTTCGCCACGTGGCTGGTTGGTTACACATGACAAAATTAATTGTTATTTAATTCTATATTGAGGATCTACCCCATGATTTATTTGATATTAATTATGGGATTTTAAATGGCTTTGAACGACTTGAAAATATGAAGAAAAGCCAAAACAATGGTTATTGGAAAGTCTATAGAAGGAAATCTCAACATGGGTGGATAACACCGATCAGTAGCACCGATCGGCTGAGTCGATCTGTCGCGCCTATCGTTCGCACCGAACGAGGTGCGACCCCTTAGGATCCTAGAATTTGGCAAAGGGATGGATCATGAAGGCTTGGGCCATTACACTGTTAATCAACTAGAAGAACCACTGTTTCAAATGATGATTTTTTGGTATATTATCCAAATAAACCTTCCTTTTCAAGGATCATGAGATATTAAAATAATGATAAACATATCTTAAGGAAATATAATCATTTTCCAATGGTTAATGAAAAATGGATTTATGAAAGAATAATGAAAACTATTTTTCTTCCATGTGTTTTGATGCCATGAAATGTATATAAAACATCAATTTTAATGATTTAAATATGATGATTGGTTTATGAAATCATGGAACATATATATATATATATATATGATTTAAATTATGTTATGGGTGGGAAAAATATGACCCTGCAATAAATTGGTTAATGATTGTTATCTCAAGATATAAGCATGATTTAAAATTCTGGTGAACCAAGTTGTGTAAAGTCTACTATTCATTATGATAGTGCTAATACATAACAATGAATACATGATGGTTTAGGGAGAGAATCCAATAAATTGTTTTATTCTAGTAAACTATACTATATTTATATGAAAATTAGTTTTTATAATTATTTTAATTCAATCATTATACATTGAATTACAAAGTTATTTTTCTATGAATTATAGTTTTTAACTCCTAAGCGAATCATTTCTTATTACCTAACGTGATTTAATCAATGACTTCAAATAATGATATCTCATATACATGGTTTGTTTTCTACATGTTATTCGCACAATATCTTGCACTTATGATACCATTATAACAATGATATCATTGATAATTACTTTTTGATACTTACTAATCATCAAAGAGAACCATTTATTATTTTTTACAATCCCCATATGATAAAGAGTGGTATAGTATATGATATGTATTCAAAATGATCTTGTAATAATATAATTAATTTTAAATGATGAATATGTTTTATTAATCATTTGTGTATATATCCACGATTCAAAAGGAAATGGAAAAATACATCACTCATTTAAATAGTTATGTTATGTAATAAATATTAATCTACCATAATGTGATATATAAATATGAAAAGTTTTATTCCTATAATATAATATTTATAATTTTTACATATTCCAAATTTAACAGTTCATAGATTATCCAATTCATTATAATAATAATTTTTTCAATTACTACGTATTTTTCATTTCATTAAGTGAAAACTTTTTTATGGTTGTGAAAAAAGAAATTCCAATGAATAATATTCATCGTTTTTAATGATCAAAAGGTGTTACATAGAAAAGTTTATTTATTATTAATAAAAGTATAATGGGATAATATTAAAAATTATTTATAATTTTATTTAATATATCTACATTATATAAAACTCACTAATAATTCATATTTTTATAAAAATGAAATTCAACCCCATGTGGTAAATAATTAACCAAATAAGAGCATCACAACATGAATTTATGAGTAATAATTTCATATAATATAATTTTAATATTTATATTATAAAATTATAAATATTTTTAAAAATTTAAATATATAATTATGTTCATTACTGGAATCGTCTATGAAGGGTGGTTAAAATAAATGAAAATCATTGTTCATAGAGGTTATTGTCCACCATATTAATGGTTAGTTATTAAATTTTAAAAATTTATGAGGTAAACTGATGATATATGATATATAATTATTCTATAATTATAATATAGAAATATTAATAATATCCTTCAGTGAAATCAATTTTTTTAATGGAGGTGTTGAAAACAAGATTGACTTTTTTTTATTGTAGTAATCAGCACATACTGTTGTTCTTTATTGTTGTAATTAACTTATTGGAAGAAAAGTATTTAATTCTTGTATCCTCGTTAATATAATACCATTAATGTATATAAATAATTACATTTTCATTATATTTTTTATGGCATGGATGTTTTTTCAATAGGTTTTTAATAAGTTTAGTTTAAGTATTGAGAAATTCCTACATTAGAATATGAGATTCATGTATTGAATATTTTCCGAAATGTTCTCATCAGAATACTTAATTGTTAAAAGATACATAAGATCATGATATATGTTTCTTATATGAGAAAAATAACATATTATTAGATGAAATTTATATGTAATTAGTGTAGAATTAATTGATTGAATTATTCAACATTTTACAGTGATAATAATGTAACATTATAAAGAAGATATATTTTTCAATAATGGAATGAAACTACTCCATATTCTGAGTATAATGTTTTTTGAAATAATGGATTATAGGGTTGGATTAGTCTATAAATAATTTTGGTGTGGAATGTGGTCATGATGGAATCTTCCTACAAATTTAATAACTTTTTACCATGATTTAGTAAATTATCCATACATTTTCACATTTTATCATTTTTCTATTTACCAATATAACACTTTTTAGATTATTAATATATATTATATTAAACAAATAAAATAAAATGTGTTAAAAATTATGTATTCTCCAAATATTAATATAATATATATTTATTATATTAATATTTTTAAAAATTTTAATGGTTAAATTTAAATTAAATCATTTAATATATAGGAAATTACTTTTATAGAAATTGTTTCCCATTTAATTGTTTGAAATATTACTATGAACTTATTACAATATGTTATTTGTTAATATATTTTTATTTACATTTATAAATTACATTATGGGAACTTTAGGATAATATTTATATATTTTTCTAGATAAAAGTAAATAGTTATAATATAACAATTTGTTTAAAATAACATTTTTACCATTACATGTTTAATTATGTGTTTTTTTAAAACAGTTGTAATTTTGTAAATAGTATTTACAATTACATTATTATTTGACAAAAACTGTTAATTTTATTTTAATATAATTTTATAAATACCTATTTCAAATATAGAATATATTAATAAAAATTTCTATGTGTGATAATGAAATTAATTTTTTAAATTATTATAATTAGTTTCTAAGTGCAATTGTTTATGAAAATGTTTCTTTTCAATTAAAAATATTCTTTTTTGAATTAATTATATTTTTTAAATATTTTAAATTTCATTCATCCCCAAAAATATTATTTTTATAATACTACTATTATATTTATAAATTTATTTTTTAAACAATTAATGCTTCCCATTTTTGTTTGGCATCGTTTATAAATGATGCTACACCATGTGATTCGAGGAATAATATTTACTATATTCCATGGCCAAAAAATAATATGTAGCATTGAATAAAAATATTTTTTTGTTATCCATCCATCCACTTGTGGACGGTGAGAGGAGATAGGTCTCATATTGAATATTGCCTCATGTGGATTATGTATTTGAAGAAGCACATTGAGGAAAAATACTAGAAACATTCAATCATTAGTTTCCCCTATGAGGATTCCCTTCATAAAAAATTGAAAATGGATTACTCCTAGATAGAGGCTCTTATTGAATAATGAGAACTATGTAAATATGTGTGATGACAAAACAAGAATATATACTACCCAAATGTGGTTGTATCTCTAAAATATTTTTCATCATTAATAGGAACTATCCTTTGTATTATAGATGAAAATGAAACAAATTATTACATAACATTATTGAAAAAAGAGATTCCTCTCTAGTGTACTCCTATTAAACACCATATTTTTAATATTATCCATTGTGGTGATAACCTAATGGTCCTAAAATTCATGGAAGAGAACATCCAATAATCCTTGTACGATGGGAATGTACAAAGGGGTTTATGATAATGTGTATACACTAACTATCTATTACCGATGGAATTAAATAAGGAATCTATATAAAGATACATAGGAAGGTAGTCTTGAGGAAGTGATTCTCTATCATTACAAATAAGGTGCACATTTTACAATAAAGTTGAAATTAACAAATGATATTCTAATTAGTAAAGGGTCAATATATGGAATCATCATACACTTGAAATACCATTGATAGTTCTCCCTTGTGATTGTTTGGATGTGCCTTCACCCTAGTGAGGACATAGCCAATATAACCCCCCCCCCCAATTTTGGGAGTATGGTTTTATATTTCTAAATGCATGATAGAATTGATAGTTTTATATAATATAGAGATAAGTAATTTCTTCTCCATATGAAGGGAAATCCCTTTTTAAGTCATATATATATATATAATACATCACTTTTTTTCGTATAGGATATGGTTTTGGTTTAACAAAATAGAGTATGGGGGAATAAAATCACACCCCCTTATTTGGAATGAAATATATATCACGATTTTCCCAAAATGGGATAAGAAACGGGTCATAATCTCTCAATATATGGCTAAATATATGATTTTATTTCATCCAATAAATGGTGGAATAGGTGAGTATAGTTCATCTAATTCCTGGATGTGAAGTGGAGACTATTTCTTCAATTCATGTATTAGTAGTGGTTTTTATTAGTCATGGAATGGTCATTTTGATGAATATATTTCACCTACATAGGAGTCTATAAAATTATATTCCTATTTATAAAGTATTGGGTGATACATACTACTTTAGATTTGAGGTTTTATTATATTTTATTTGCTTGAGGGCGCTCCAGTATGTCACTCAATAAGGTTTCTAAAACCTTTTGTAATGGAACAACCAAAAAATATTCTAACACCATTTTTTCAAAACATCATGGACATTTGGGTTACATAAATACTATATATGGTCATTTATTTACAATATTATTGAGGTGGTTTTTTATCTGAAGGGGATATGGATATTATGGTTGACGTTGATTTAGGTACCTCTTTATATTATATAAAATTTCTAAATCAGGATCCCTTATATCATATTTATTTGGAAATATACATGCGGAGGAATGTTTTGTATAGAGCACATAAGTTACAAATTTCATCACGTATACATTTTGGAATATATGAGTTACAGAACATGATAAGTGTAGCACACTATGTGTACATAATATTGATATATGTTTATAATTGAAAACAATAAATTTGACATTATTTAAGTGGAATTAATTAAACTAGGTAATTTATTTTGTAGACCCTACTACTTCACAATACATTTTCATTCATTATTCAATGGATTTCGAACAATATCTAAAATGTAATAATTTTTAAAAAATGATGATAAACTCTTTATATAAACATTATAAAATAAAATGCAATATTTATAGTGTGATAGATGATTGTTAGTTAGAAATTATAAATTTAGTCAAACTTGTACCTATTATTGCATTTTAGATGTAATTAATGTTATGACGATGATATTTATTAATGGTTTCAGGATTAGAAACCAAATAATTAAGGTCATATTATAGTTCCAGAGACCATATTATTATATATAAAAATATGGATTTCTATTTTGTGAAATTATTTTCACCTATGTAGGATGTAAAGAATTAGATAGATGTATTAATCCAATATCCAAAAATATATTCATCTTTAAAAATTACAAGATAGGTACATTAGAAAATTAGCATGTTTCATGAATTATTTCTATACATTTATTATTACATCAACTATAACTACATAATCTAACGTTCCAAAATAATTGAAATGAATGATATATAGGAAACACTGAGATCCCCAAGATCCTTATCACTCTAGAGATTCAATATAAGTTTTATTATATTAAAAATTATAGAAAAAATAAATAATGTTTACATCTTAGTGAAAATATAGAAATGAATATAAAAACTATGAATATGCATAATAATTTTATTGCGGTTTTAATGACGTGTAGAAAAATAAAATATCACCAATTAATTTATCACTGATATAAATATGGTAAATAGAAACATTGTGATTTAAAATATATATATCTAATATATATATATATATATATATATATATATGTTTGGTCTTTTTAAAATTACATTTAAAATAATACAATTCATAAATAACAAAGTATATACAACACAATAATATTTAAATCAAATTTATTATTATGTTAGAATTTTAATCCATTATATATAATTATTGTAAATATATTCCATGAAATATTGTTAAATTTTAAACATATATTTTAATAATAATGTATTTTTTTAATAATTTTATATCCATAATTAATTTTAATTATTTTGGGTAAAGGTAATGTAAAATTGATATTATTCCATGTAATTATTTTAATGTGCCCAACATATTTATCATTATTAAAATAATTACTAATTAGTTATAATTTAAAAATATATTTTTATAATATCTATATAAAAATAAATTAACATTCATCCAACATTTTTTTATAGTTATGTTTGGAGAATATATTCATTTTTATTTTAAAAATAATTTTCACTTTGTGTTGGTTTTGGGTGTGTTATTTTCGACTATATTTAAATGAAAATTTTCATATATAAAAAAATTATAAAATATTATTCATACGTTGATAATTATTATCCTGTCTCTCCAAAATTTCAATTTAATATGGAGTTTTAAAATTTTTTAAGTGGTCTATGTTAATTACAGGTATAATGATAGAAGCATTATTTTCCAATAATTAAAAATTGTAAATGTTGAAGAGTTTTTTAAAAAATGTAATTTATTACATATTATTAAATTAATAAAATATTTAATAATTTATGTAATATCTAATTAAAATTAATATTTATCTAATAGTAAATATTAAAAACAAAACATAATGTATAGAAATGTTTTTTCTAAAAAAAGTTTTTTCATTATCTGTTTTAATTGAAAAATTCATTTTCCAATGTATGTAATTATAATCAGATTAAATGTAGTAAAAATTTACTCTCATTATATATTAATATTTCATGAATGTTTGTTTTATCTTCTTTCATAATGAACAATTTCCATAGAAAAAGATTAATCCAGTATGACAACTATAAAAAAGCCAACATTATATTGCTCAAATCTCACAAAATTAACATGATGATCAAAATATCTAGACATAATTTTTTTTGGTTTTAATGTCATAACCAAATGTTTGAGAATCCTATCTTGACATAAAATTCCCAATCACATTATGAATCTATACATACCACTCACGTGATTTTAGTTTCTAGTGAATACTCAATATTTTCCTCCAATAAAAAGATATCACTTCCACACATTTCATGCCACAAAAATGTTTAAAATTTCGATTGGGTCAAAAAACATTGAAAATCATTTTGAAACACAATAATAATTTGTAATCCCACAATTAAATTAATGTTTCCAATATTCTACATTTCACTGATTTCATTTAATATAAGATTCCACTTCAGAATATGAGTATTGTCAACTCCAATTCCTTTTGTCCACTATTTTTGTATCCCACCCTTCGTGGAAAATTATCCAAAAATACTTATATAATTATATATTTATTAAATGTATAATAAAACGGTATTTTATTAATTTAACTACCATTATCTATCTATCTCTAATCATTATGAAATTGAAACATCTCTCAAATGTTATGTATAGGCTACCACCTTGATGAATGACATATTTAATTATTTCTCGCAAACATACAAATATTTTATTACGAATGTATTTAATGAAATGTTTATGTTTATAAAATGAGTAATATTATATAAATTTATGTAATATATTTAATTTATATCTATTCATTTATTAATATATCATGAATTTTTACTTAATAAAATTCAAAAATATGTTTAATGACCATTTTCTTATTGTGAATCGTATCTGAAACACACATGGTATGAAATTATATACTTAATAATATTTATTGATCATATATTCTACTACCATAAAAAATACATGTATTATGACCCCTTTATGAATTAATGGGGGTCGTTATTGACATAATGTTTCATGTTTGAAATGAAAACAACTATTTACATCTATTGATAATAAATAATTTTTAAATAGATACCATTTGTGTGAATAATGATTATAAATGAATCATATAAAATTTAATATATATGAAGATGGTTATTAATTTAGTGATTATTTATGTCTGTCAGACTAGTGGTTACATTGCATACAGAAAAGGGGAAATATAAGGTATGTTATTTAACCCAATTCCTCCTATAAGTAATGTTTTCTAAATATATAACTATTAATCATTTATGTGACATCCCGGTTCCAGAAGCCACCCAGAGGCACCCCGTACCCGGTTGGTCACATGTCCTCAAGAAAATTTCCCTAAACTCCAGAGTCTACCAACTAGCAGCGAGGGCCTTGGGTGTGATAGTGGGGAAACAATGCCCTCATTGGAAGAGTACACAGTAGAAGAAAAATAAACATGCAATAGCGGAAGCCGTAATAACCAACAATATAAATGATGGAAGACTAAATATTTAACCTGGAGCACATATGTATATATGAAATGATGTATGATACTTATCTAGGAAAGCATCAAAAGATGTCATAATGCTGGAAAACACTATAGTACCAAAACTAGTACAAAAGAAAATTAAACAGCTCCTCAACATCGCAAGCCAATGCTTGGTCCCATGCTCTCATGCTCCAAGCAATCAAGTACCGGAAGTCGAAGGGCACTTACCATTGTATATACCTACAACAACATAGTCTATTTGGGAACAAAAGCATGAGCTAAATAGGGTGTGAGACTTAATCCCAGTAGACATTCATCGGAAGATCCGTTCCTAATAGTTAGTGAGTATATGGCAGGTAAAAGTACAATAACCAGTAAACAGCAACCGAAAAGTAGTAGGCAGTAATAGTAAGCAGTAAAGCAGGATGATACACAACAGTTATCAATCCCAAAACAACAACAGCAGTGAATCAAACAACTAACAAACACAAAACCCTCTGGGATGTACTCGAAGAAATACCCTCTAGTCCTATCCAAGAAGAACCACAATCGTCTGGTTAGTGCACTCAGCCTAACCTCTCTGGCTTGGTCATACGAATTTATCAGTCTCTTTGGGGAAGCTCACTCGGTCAATTCCTCTTATAGAATACGGTAGTCAGTGACTCCCTGAGGAATATCACACAGTCTAACTCTCTTAGCCCCAAGGTCTATAGACTCTCTGAGAAAGCTATCTCAATCAATTCCTCTTATATCCTCAGGTAAACCACAGACTATATGAGGAAGCTCACTCTGTAAATTCCTCCTCTAGCCAGGGAAGGTTCTTAAAGATATTCAAATAAGGTAAGACTCTCTAAGGAATCTCACTTGGTCTACCATCCTGTAGTCTATAAAATCCAAGACTCTCTGGGAGCTCACACTGTCCATCCCATGTAGTCTATAATATCTAAGACTCTCTGAGAAGCTCACTCGGTATATCCCTTATAGTATATAACACCATGTTCCCTCAGCCTCATGCCAGTCAGTGAATAATAATGCTATAATTACAAAGTACATCTATAGAGATACTTAGCTAAATAATCTACTAGGTAACAAGCATGTCATGAGTTTCACTTCAACCTAGAAACGAAAGGCATGAAAACAGGCATAGCTACAAGAGGAAAACAAGACCCAAAGGTCGTAAATAGAACAAGCAAGGGATAATACATACAAGCACAACAAATTATCCTATAACATTGTCAATTTCCCTCTACACAATCATACAATCAAGGTAGAAAAACTACAAGGGAAAAAATTTAAACCCGCAATACCCCATTCATGGGTATTAGTGGAATTTGCGCATAAAAATCAAATACTTTGAATGGTAAGGCACAAACCACCTACCTCGATCCTAGGAGATCGAAATTCTTGATCCACGATGACTGATTCTCCCTAGACTATCGTAGATCTGAGAAAACGCACAAAACGGTTAACCTTATATAACATGAGAATGAGGAAGAATTGGAAAACAAGGCTCAAACAGAAGGGAGAACTCACCGTTGCACTTCCAACGCAAACGATAGATCGTTAATTAGAGAATAGATGGAGGCTTGGGAATGTGGAGAAGTTTCACAGCCGTGTGACATCTCTCAGTCTAACCAGACCTAAAAGAAGACGTTTATCATGATGAGGCGCGACCCCAGTCCATTTAGTAAAAAAATGAAATGTACACGGTGAGTATTTTTAAAGTACACGACGTGTAGTGGGTTTGTTCGTACTCCACCAAAATCAGCCTCCTTTTCACCCCTCACACCGTGTGTGTGGTCCGAAGATGTACATCACATGTTTTCGAGCAGGAAAAGAGTACACAGCATGTACTCAGAAAGTACACGGCATGTACTTCAAAAAATTCATGAAAACTTAATTTTCCCAAAAACTCCAGAAAAAGGAAATAATACCTAAAATGAAGATCCGGGTTCATAAAAACTTCCCCCACTAAAGAAATTTGTCCCCCGAATTTCCCTAGATGGGCATAGAAGAAGAAACCTCGAACAGCTCTGGCCACTGCGATCGAACCTCGGCCTCCCTCTCCAATGTCTCATCCTGTACTCCCCCCGTGCTGCCATAACACTTGTACCCGAGGAACAGAACAGCCTCGGAGAACCTTTGTACTACAATCGACAATCCGGATTGGATTCTCCTCAAACTATGCATCCTCTTCGAGCTCAACCTCCTTGGGCTGAATGAAATTAGACGAGTCTAAAGATAAAGTCGGATCTAAGAGACATAGAAGACGACGTGCATAGTCCGGTACCTCGGAGTTAGTTGCAACTGATTGGAAACTATTCTAACTCTCTCAGCAACTCAAATGGCCCGATGTACCGTGGTGAATTCTTACCCTGTGTCTGAATCCTCTTGTGTCCCATCCTCAGTGTGAAACAGCGGAAAACCTGATCTCCAGCCTCGAACTCCAGAGGTTGTCTCCGCTGATCAGCATAAGACTTCTTCCGAGACTGTGTTGTAGCCATCCACTTATGAATGAGCTATATCTTCTATGTAGTCTCATGAAAAGGATGAGGTCCCAACAAAGCATCCTATCCTTACTCCAGAAAGCATAAGGTTGATCAGCATGGTCAACCGTACAGAGCCTCGTATGGTGCCATCTGAATAGTCGCCTGAATACTGATGTTGTATGAGAACTCCCCCAGAGGTATATGCTTCTCCCCAGAACCTGTGATGTCTAGAATGAAATCTCGGAGTATATCCCTAAGCACCTGGATCGTGAGCTCGGACTGTCTATCAGTCTGGGGATGGTATGATGTACTCAAAAATACCTGTGTACCCTAAGCCTTCTGAAGACCTTGCCAGAACCGAGAGATAAAGCGTAAATTCTTGACTGAAACAATGGAGTGTGGAACTCCATGTAGACGTACAATCTCTCTGATTTACAGTAATCCTAGATCATCAACACTGAAGGTATCCTTGATTGGAAAGAAGTGTGATACCTTAGTAATCCTATCGATGACGACCCAAACAACATCACATCCTCAAGGCGACCTCGGTAACCCAGTCACGACATCCGTCGTGACATCATTCCACTTCCACTCCAGAATGGGTAAATTCTATAAAAGCCATGCTGGTTGATGATGCTCTGCTTTCACCTGCTGACAAGTAGAAAATCTCATGATAAAAACAACAAAATCTCTCTTCATACCTGACCACCAGTACTGGCGATGAAGATCCTAATACATCTTGGTGACACCAGGTTGAACTGCCCAAACTGAGAAATGAAAATCCCGCATCAGTTCCTAAAGTATGTCTGCTGGCACCCATACGCATCCCTAGAAACGCAAGATCTCATCTGTGCCCACTATCGATTTAAGAAGAGGGTCCCCTCTTGACACACTCTCCCACAAGACTAAGGCCTCTATGTCTGATAGCTACCTCATTCGTACCTGATCAAGAAGTGTAGAGGTATCATCCACAGATGAGAGGAAGGTCTATCCATGCCTGTCGTGCACCTCCAAGTGCATCTTAGAGATCAGAGCCATATGCAGCCACTCACTACTGGACTCTTGAACTGCCTAAATCTGAGTTCTCCTGCTCAACACATCATCCAATGTGTTGCCCTTTATCGGAGTGTAGGCAAGCTCAAAGTCGAAATACTGATGATACTCGACCAACCCGCACTATCTCAGATTTAGATTGCGCTGAGTGAAGATATACTTGAGGATCTTGTGGTCGGTGAAAACCACAAAGTTCTCCTCCAGATGATAGTGTCTCCAACAGCTCAAGGCATGAAAAACTGCTTCCATCTCCAAATCGTGTGTCAGGTAGTTCTTCTCGGGTGGCCTCAACTACCGAGACCTGTACACAATGACTCTGTATCCCTGCATATGCATCGCTCCCATCTCGATACCTAAAGCATCACAATAGACAGTATAGACCTTTCCCAGCTCCTACAAGACTAGTATCGGTTCTGACGTCAACCTCCCTTTCAGCTCTTGAATGGTAGACTCACAAGAATCTGACCATAAAAACTTTTCCCCCTTATTGGTCATACCTGTCAACTGTGCTACTAAGCATGAGAAGTCCTGAATGAAGCATCTATAGTATCCAGTCAGCCCTAGGAAACTCCTCACCTCAAAGATGTTCTTCAGCTCTTCCCAAGAAACTACAACTCTCACATTATTTGGGTCCACTAACACTCCTATCTCTAAGATTACATGACCTAGAAGTTGAATCAGATCCCTCCAAAAGTGGAAATATGAGAGTTTAGCATATAGTTGTTGCTCCCTCAATATACTCAGAACGATCTCAAGATGTGTGGCATGGTCGTGTTGAGTGTGAGAGTACACCATGATATTTTCCATGAAGACCACGACAATGGAGTCCAAGTACGAATGGAACACTCGGTTCATCAGTTCCATGAAGACTACATGTACGTTCTTGAGACCGAACGGCAAGACTGTATACTCGAAACGACCATACCTACTCTTGAAAGCTGTCAGAGATATATCTGATGGTCTAACGCGCCACTAATGATAACAAGACCTCAAATAGACCTTCAAGAACACCTGGGATCCTCAAAGCAGATCAAAGAGGTCATTGATCCCCAGCAAGGTATATCGGTTCTTGACCGTCAACTGGTTTAGCTTCCGGTAATCCACAAAAATACGAAGGGTATTGTCTTCCTTTATTGCAAATAGGACAGGAAAACCCCAAGGAGAAGTACTGGGTCAGATGAAACCCTTTTCCTGCAAGTCCTCCAAATGCTTCTTGAGCTCCTGCAACTCAGGTGTATCCATCTTATAAGGAGGAATGGACACCAGTGCCGCTCCTGGAACGTGATCAATAGAGAAGTCCACCTAACACTCTGGAGGTAAACCTGAAACGTACTTTGGAAAGACATCCCTGAAATGATCCACTGCTAGACGAAAGTCTAACTGTGAAGTCCCCTAGTCATCCAGATAAAGACTGGAAATCTGGGCTGTAACTTTCCCTATCCCATGATGCTCTGGTCCAACTATACCTGGCTGTACATCCCACTTGCCTCTATGAAGGAAGGATCATCCCATTGGTGATACGAAACACACCCTGCGATGATTACAATCGACGACAGCCTGGAAGGGAACCAACCACTCCATATTAAGAATGACATCACAACTCTTCAACTCTAGGAATAGAGGTCCCATAAGAAATGACAACCTGAAACTTCAAGAGGGCACTCTCTTCACTAACATACGCTAGATGTCCTCGTTCCCAAAGGTGTTTCCAAAGTCAACAAGTTGGCAGACAAAAACACAGGAGTACAAAACAAGAAGAGGGGAAAGAAACTATCATGTTTTACAAAACACGACTACACAGAATGTATAAAAACTACACGGCGTGCTTTATTTAGAAATTAACATGGTTGTGTACCCCTACCCGACAGGTCGTGTAACACCCCAAACTACACGGCATGTTTTTCCCACACACGGCGTGTTCATGAACTCTAAACACCTGTTCGAGTCTCCTTACACAGCTATCCCACACGGTCCAACTAACCCCAGACTACACAGCATGTTACCAAGGGACACATCATGTACTAGTCAAGGTCCCAGCGGCCCGTGTTGTTAGTTACACGGCCATCTACACGACTGGCCCTTACACAGTGTGTTCTGAATAAACACGGTGTGTATAGGAGAATGTGACACCATCATGTGTTGTTCGTGACATGACCGGGTACCTGGGCACGACTACACCGCGTTTTCCGAAAGAAACATCGTGTGTCCTTGAGAAGGTAATGTCGACCCTTGTTGTTCGTGACACGACCGGGTACCTGGACAGAACTAAATGGTGAGTTCCTTTACAACATAGCGTGTTCTACTCGAGCTTCCTCGACCCGTGTTGTTGGTGAGACGGTCGAGTACATGGCTCTGAACTACACAGCGTGCACCTACCATACATGGCGTGTTTCTAATGTTATTTCTATAACACCATCTTCCTGCACACACACACTTAGTAACACGGCCTGAACACAACACATCGTGTAACCAGAAAGTACACACCGAGTATTTTGAGTTTTTCTGGCCAGTAGCTCAAAAACAGCACAGAATCCTAGAAACACTGAAAAGAAGGCAAAGAGGTGAAAAATTCTGATCTGTGAGGGCCCATAATCCCAGCAAATCAAATCTTGGCATCTCCTAGAGTCGTGTATAATTGAAAACGGGATCATGATCCACCATATTCTGATTCAAGAGGCCTCATAACACCTCAAGAATCAAAATTTGTCATTCATTTAAGCAAAGAACAATAAAAAATCCTCTAATATAAAAGCAGATATTCTATCAATCATATATCACAACAACATGCGTAATCTACACAAAGTCTATCACAACAGCATGCAATCACTAATACTTCATAGATGGCATGGAAAGAATGCACGTAATGTGATTTCTACAAGTGCCTATATGATAAATGAGATAGAATAGCCTCATTTCATCAGGTTGCGACAGAAATAGAATAGTAATATCAAACAATAACAACACAATGCATGTGAATCAGTCTAGGTGAAATCATATCAACTGTAAAATCTCAAAAACCAAAAAAACTACAATAAACGAAGTATTATGGATTTTCCCTATACACGGGTTAGGTACTCCCGGGCACAACTTATTACCATGTACCAAATTCATCCTATCCCTGGCTAACGTCTCCAAACAGTAAAGCAAGAGAATATAATGCCTCTAATACCACATTGTAACGTCTCGTTTCTCGAAGCCACCGAGAGGTGCCCCGTACCCAGTTGGTCACATGGCCTCAAGCGCATTTTCCCATATGCCAGAGGCTTTCATCTAGAATCAAGGTCCTTGGGTGTGATAGTGGGGAAACTATGACCTCATTGGTGGAGTACACAGAGTATGAAAAATAAACATGCAATAGTGGATGCATTAATAACCAACAATATAAACAGCAGAAGACTAAATCAACAACCTGTAGCACATATGTATATATGAAATGATGCATGATACATATCTAGGAAAGAATCCAAACAATTCAAAATGATGGAAAACACCACAGTACCAAAACAAGTACAAAAGAAAATAAAACAGCTCCTCAGCATCGCAAACCAAAGCATGGTCCCATTCTCTCCTTCTCCAAGAAATCAAGTACCGGAAGTCAAAGGGCGCTTTCCCTTGTCTATACCTGCAACAACATAGTCTGTTTGGGCCCAAAAGATTGACCCAATCAGTTTGTGAGACTAAATCCAAGTAGGAATTCACCCGAAGGTCTGTGCCTAACAGTCATTGAGTATATGGCCGGTAAAAGTACAATAAGTAGTAAATAGCAACAGCAAAGCTATAGGCATTAACAGTAAGCAGTAAAGCAGGATGATACACAACAGTAATAAATCCACAACCAAAAACATCAGTGAAAAAAATAGTTAACAAATAGGAAACCCTCTAGGAAGTACTCGCAGCTATCCCTTATGGTCCTATCAAAGAAGATCCACAACCCTCTAGGTAGTGCACTCTGTCTAACCCCTCTAGCTTGGTCTCCGGGAAAGTTCACTCGGTCAATTACCCTTATAGTCTAGGGTAGTTTGGGACACTCTGAGGAAGATCACGATGTCTAACCCTCTTATCCCCAAGGTCTAGAGACTCTATGAGGAACATATCTTAGTCAATTCCTCCTATAGCCTCAGGTATACCACATACTCTCTGAGGAAGCTCACTCTGTTTATTCATCCTCTATCCTGCGAAGGTTCATAAAGAGATTAAAACAAAGTAAGACGCTCTGAGGAAGCTCACTCGGTCTACCCTCCTGTAGTTTATAAAATCAAGACTCTCTGGGATCTCACTCGGTCCATCCCCTGTAGTCTATAATATCTAGGACTCTCGGGGAAGCTCACTCAGTCTATCCCTTATAGTCTATAGCACCAGGTTCTCTCAACCCCTTGCCAGTTAGTGCATAATAATGATATAAGGACAAAGTACACCTATAGATCTACTTAGATAAATATTCTATAAGGCAACAAGTATGTCATGGGTTTCACTTCAACCTATAACCGCAGCGAATGAAAACAGGCATAGCAGCCAAAGGAAAACGAGACCCAAAGTTCATAAACAGGACAAGAAAGTGAAAATACATCCAAGCACAACAAATAATCCTCTAACATGGTCAATTTACCTCTACACAAGAATACAAGCAAGGAAAGAAAACAACAATGTAAAAAATGTAATCACGTAATACCTCGTTCAAGGGTATTGGTGAAATTTGTGCACTGAACTCAAATACATTGAACGGTAAGGCAGAAACCACCTACCTCGATCCTAGGATATCGTATTACTCGAACCACGATGACTGATTCTCCCTATAACGTTGTATATATGAGAAAACACACAAAATTTTCAACCTTAAGAAACTTGAGAGGGAGGGAGAATTAGAAAAAAAAAGACTCAAGAAGAAGGGAGAACTCACAGATGTGCTTCCAACGCAAACCCCAGAGCTCGAATCGGAGAACGGATGGAGGTTAGGGAATCTGGATATGTTTCGTGGTCGTACTGCATCTCTCAGTCAAACCAGACCTAGAAGAAGAAGTTTATCACGATGAGGTGCGACCCCAGTCTGTTTAGTGAAAAAAAGTACACGACGTGTATTTTTAATGTACATGACGTGTACTAGGTTTTTCCATACTACGCCAAAATCGGCCTCCACATCACCCCTACACATCGTGTGTGTGGTCCAGACACAGCCAACACACAGTTTCGAGCGGGAAAAGAGTACATGGAATATACTTCTAAAGTACACGGAATGTACTTCAAAAATTTCCAGAAAACTTATTTTTCCCAAAAACCCGAGAAAAAGGAAAACAAAACTGAAATGATGATCCGCGTTCTTACAAACATCCACCCATAAAAAAATTCATCCCCAAATATCCCTAGAGGGGAGTAGAAGAAGAAACCTTGAACAGCTCTAGCCACTGCGATCGAACCTCAACCTCCCTCTCCGAAATCTCGTCCTCTACTCGCCCATGCTACCATAACACTCATACCCGAGGAACAAACTGGCCTCGAGGAACCTTCGTTCTGCGATCGACAGTCCGGATAGTGTGCTCGTCAAACGACGCTTCCGCTTTGATCTCAAACTCTTTGGGTTGAAATACATGATATGGGTTTGAAAAGTAATGTCGGTGCTGAGATACGTGGAAGATTCCGTGCATATACCGGTACCTCTGAGGTAGTTGCAACCGATAAGAAACCGGCCCAACTATCTCCAATGGCTCAAATGGCCCGACGTACCGCGATGAATGCTTAACCTGTCTCTGAATCCTCTTGTGTCCCAACCTCAGTGTGACACGCAGGAATACCTAATCTCTGACCTCGATCTCTAGACGTTGTATCCGCTGATCAGCATAAGACTTCTGCCGAGACTGTGTTGTAGCCATCCGCTTCTAAATCAGCTCTATCTCCTCTGAAGTCTCCAAAACAAGACGCGGTCCCAGCAAAGCTACCTCTCCTACCTCAAGCTAGCATAAGGGTGATCGGAATGGTCTACCGTAGAGAGCCTCATATGCTGCAATCAGAATAGTCATATAAAAACTATTATTGTAGGAAAACTCCACCAGAGGTATACGATTCTCCCAAGAACCTCCGAAGTCTAGAATGCAAGCTTGGAGCATATCATCATGCACCTGGATCGTGCGCTCGGACTGGCCATCAGTCTGGGGGTGGTCTGTTGTACTCAAATGTACCTGTGTACCCAAAGCCTTTTGAAGTCCTTTCCAGAACCAAGAGATAAAGCGCACATCCCTGTCTCCATGTAGAGGCATAATTTCCTTGATGTACAGTCATCCCAGATCATCATCCCTGAATCTCTCCTTGATTGGAAAGAAGTGGTGTACCTTTATAAGCGTGTCGATGATTACCCATACAACATCACTTCCCTGAGGTGACCTCAGTTACCCGGTCACGAAGTCTTTCACGACATCGTTCCACTTCCACTCCAGAAAGGGTAACTGCTGTAAAAGCCCTGCTGGTTGCTGATGATCTTCTTTCACCTGCTGAGAAGTGGAACATCTCATGACAAAACCAGAAACATCTCTCTTCATACCTGGCCACCAGTACTGGCGATGAAGATCCTGATACATCTTGGTGATGATAGGATGAACTGCCCAAACCGAGGAATAAAAATCCCGCGTCAGCTTCTCGCGTATGTCTTCTGCCATCCATACGCGTCCTTGTAAATTAAAGATCTCATCCTCACCCACTGTCCATCCAAGAAGAGGGTCCCCTCCTGAAACACTCTCCCGCAGGTCCAAGGACTCTGTGTTTGATAGCTCCCTCATTCGTACCTGATCAAGAAGTGTATAGGTAATAGCCATAGATAAGAGGAAGGTCTATCTCTGCCTATCATGCACCTCCAAGTGCATCTCAGAGAACAGAGCCATAATCTTCCACTCACTGACGGCCTCCTGAACTGCCTGAATCTGAGTTCTTCAACTCAACGTATCAGCCACTGCATTGCCCTTTCCTGGCGTGTAGGTGAGCTCGAAGTGGAAATACTAAAGATACTCGACCCACCTGTGTCGTCTCAGATTCAGATCGCGTTGAGTGAAAATATACTTCAGACTCTTGTGTTCAATGAAAACCACAAAGTGCTCCCCCAAGAAGACAGTGTCTCCAACAGTGCAAGGCATGAACAACTGCGGCCAACTTGAGATCATTTGTCGGGTTGTTCCTCTAGTATGGCATCAACTGCCGAGACTCGTACGCAACAACTCCATCTCCCTGCATAAGCACCGCTCCCAGCCCGATACCTGAAGCATCACAGTAGAAAGAATAGCCCTTTCCCGGCTCCGACAAGACTAGTATTGGTGTTGACGTCATCCTCCATTCCATCTCCTGAAACAAGGACTCAAAAGAATATGACCATAAAAACATTTCCCCCTTCTTGGTCATACCTGTCAATGGTTCTTCAAGGCGCGAGAAGTCCTGAATATAGCGTCTGTAGTATCCATCCATCCCTAGGAAACTCCGCACCTCAAAGACATTCTTTGGCTGCTGCCAGGAAACTACAGCTCTCACTTTCTCTGGGTCGACTGACACTCCTGTCTCTGAGATAACATGACCCAGAAAGTGAAATTGATCCATCCAAATGTGTCACTTTGAGATTTTAGCATAAATCCAATGCTTTCTCAGTGTACTTAGAACGATCTCAAGATGTGTGGCATGGTCATGTCAAGTGTGAGAGTACTTAAACATATCATCCATGAAGACCACGACAAAGGAGTTCAAGTACGGATGGAACACTCAGTCCATCAGTTCCATGAAGACTTTAGGCATGTTCATGAGACCGAACGGTATGACTGTATACTTGAAAAGACCATACCTACTCCTGAAAGCTGTCAGAGGTATATCTAAGGGTCTAACGTGCAACTGATGATAACCAGACCTCCAATAGATCATTGAGAACACCTGGGCTACTCGAAGATGATCAAAGAGGTCATCGATCCTTGGTAAGGGATATCGGTTCTTGACCGTCAACTGGTTCCGCTTCTGATAATCCACACAATGCTGAAGGGTACCGTCTGCCTTCTTCGCAAACAGGACTGGCGAACCCCAAGGAGAAGTACTGGGTCAGATGAAACCCTTTTCCTACAACTCCTCCAACTGCTTCTTGAGCTCCTGCAACTCAGGTGTAGCCATCCTATAAGGAGGAATGGACACAGATGCCTCTCCTGGCACGAGCTCAATCGAGATGTCTACCTCACGCTCTGGAGGTAATCCTAAAAAGTCCTCTAGAAAGACATCCATGAAACGATCCACCACTAGAAGAAATTCTAAATGTGAAGTCCCCTGGTCTTCCAGATAATGACTAGAAATCAGGGATTTATCTTCCCCTAGCCCATGATGCTCTGGTCCAGTTCTACCCGCCTACACATCCCACTCACCTCTATGAAGGAAGGATCTTCCCTCTGGTGATACAAAACTCACCCTGCGGCAATAGCAATGGACGACTACCTGGAAGGGAACCAACCGGTCCATACCAAGAATGACATCACAACCCGTCATCTCTAGGATATAGTGGTCCCATAATAAATGAAACCCCACAACTTCAAGAGGGCACTCTTTGCACTGACGTATGCTAGATGTCCTTGTTACCAAAGGCGTGTCTACAATCAACAAGTTTGCAGAAGAAAACAGATGGGTACAAAACGAGAACAGGGGGAAGAAACTATCATGTTTTACAAAACATGACTACACTGCATGTATAAAAACTACACGGTGTGCCTTCTTTAGTCATTAACATGGGCGTGTACCCCTGCCCAACAGGTCGTGTTACACCTAGAACTATACGGCGGGTTGTTCCCACACACTGCGTGTTCTTGAACCCTAAACCCCTTCCCGAGTCTCCTTACATGGATAACCCACATGGTCCAACATACCCCAGATTGCATGGCATGTTCCCAAGGGACACGACGTGTACTAGAAAAGGTCTCGTCGGCCCGTGTTGTTATTTTCATGGCCATCTACAGGGCTGGCCCGTACACTGCGTGTTCCGAACAAACACGACATGTATAGGAGATGGTGACACCATCTCGTGTTGTTCATGACACGGTTGGGAACCTGGGAAAGACTACATAGCATGTTCTGAAAGCAACACGGCGTGTCGTAGAGAAGGTAACGCCGACCCATGTTTTTTGTGACCCAGCTGGGTACTTGGATAGGACTACATGGTGTGTTCCATTACAACACGCCATGTTCTACTCGAGCTTCCCTGACCCTTTTTGTTAGTGACACGACTAGGTACACGGATCTAAACTACATGGCGTGCACCTGCCGTACACGGCGTGTTCCTGATGTTATTTCCACAACATCGTTTTCCTGCACACATAGTCAGTATCACAGCCTGAAAATGGCACGGTGTGTAACAAAAAAGTACACGCCGTGTCTTCTGGGTTTTTCTAGGCAGTAGTTCAGAAACTGCACAGAAGCCTATAAACACTAAACACAAGGAAAAGTGGTGCCAAATTCTGATCCATGAGGGCCCATACTCCACGCGAATCGAAGCATGGCATCTCCTACAGTAAAGTATAAGAGAAAACAGGATCATGATCCACCAACATCCCAATAAAGAGGTCCCATTACACCATAAGAATCAAAATTTGGTGTTCATTTAAGAAAAGAACAATACAAACAATCCTCTAATATAACAGCAGAGATTCTCTCAAGAATATATCACAACATCATGCATAATCTACACAAATTCTATCACAACAGCATGCAATCCCTAATGCAGCATAGATGGCAGGGAAAGAATGCATGGCATGTGATTTATACAAATTCCTATATGATGCATGATATGTCATACCCACATCTAATCGGGTTGTGACAGAAATAGTACCGTAATATCAAACAATAACAACCCAAAGCATGTGAATCACTCTTGGTGAAATCATATCAACCGTAAAGTCTCAAAAACTAGAAAACTGCAATAAACGAGGTCATATGGCTTTCCCCTGTACATAGGTTAAATACTACCAGGCACAGATTATTACCAAGAACCAAATTCTTCCTATCCCTGGCTAAATTCTCCAACAATAAGGAAAGATAAAAGAATGCCTCTAATACCACTTTGTAACGTCCTGGTTCCGGAAGCCACCCAAAGGAGCCCCGTACCTGGTTGGTCGCATGGCCTCAAGTGCATTTCCCCTAATGCCAGCGGCTGATGACTAGAAGAAAGGGCCTTAGGGGTGATAGTGGGGAAACTATTACCTCATTAAAATAGTACACAGTAGATGGAAAATAAACATTCCATATTGGATGCAGTAATAACCAACAACATAAATAGCGGAAGACTAAACCAATAACCTGGAGCACATATGTATATATGAAATGATGGATGATACATATCTAGGAAAGCATCCAAACAAGTCACAATGCTAGAAAACACTACAGTACCTAAACAAGGACAAAATAAAATAAAACAGCTCCTCAGCATCGCAAGCCAATGTTTGGTCCCATGCTCTCCTGCTCCAAGAAATCATGTACCAGAAGTCAAAGGGCGCTTTCCCTTTCTTATACATGCAACAACATATTCTATTTAGGCCCAAAATCATGACCCAAACAGGTTTTGATACTAAATCCTAGTAGTCATTAACCCGAAGATCTATGCCTAATAGTCAGTGAGTATATGGCAGGTAAAATTACAATAAGCAGTAAACAGCAACAATAAAGCAGTAGGCAGTAACAGTAAGCAGTAAAGCAGGATGATACACAACAGTAATCAATCCACAAACAATAATAGCAGTGAAGCAAACAACTAACAAATAGGAAACTCTCTGGGAAGTACTCAAAGCCATCCCCTCTGGTCCTATCCCAGAAGAAACCCAACCCTCTGGGACCTGTAGTCAGCCTAACCCCTCTGGCATGGTCAAACAAATTTATCAGACTCTCTAGGGAAGCACACTCGGTCAATTACATTTATAATATAGGGTAGTCAGGGACTCTTTGAGGAAGATCACATGGTCTAAACCTCTTATCCCCAAGGTCTGGATACTCTCGGAGGAAGCTATTTCGGTCAATTCCTTATATAGCCTGGGGAATTCCACCGACTCTCTGAGGAAGATCACTCGGTCAATTTCTCATCTAGCCTGGGAAGGTTCTTAAATAGATTCAAACAAAGTAAGACTCTCTGAGGAATCTCACTTGGTCTAACCTCCTGTAGTCTATAAAATTCAAGACTCTCTGGGAGCCCACTCGTTCCATCCACTGTTGTCTATAATATCTAAGACTCTCTGGGAAGCTCACTCAGTCTACCCCTTATAGTCTATAGCACCAGGTTCCCTCAGCCTCATGCTAATCAGTGCATAATAATGATATAGGTCCAAAGTACACCTATAGAGAAATTTAACTAAACAGTCTACCAGGAAACATGCATGTAATGAGTTCTAATTCAACCTATAACACCAAGGCATGAAAACAGGCGTAGCAGCCAAAGGAAAATGAGACCCAAAGGTCGTGAACAGAACAATCAAGGGACAATACTTCCAAGAACAACAAATTACCCTCTAACATGGTCAATTTACCTCTACAGAAGCATATATGCAAGGCAAGAAAACAACAAGGGAAAAAAGGTAAACATGCAATACCCGTTCATGGGTATTGGTGGAATTTGCGTATAAAACTCAAAGACATTGAACGGTAATGCACAAAACACCTACCTCGATCCTAGGAGATCGATATATTTGAACCATGATGACTGATTCTCCCTAGAACGTTGTATATATGAGAAAACGCACAAAACGTTCGTCATTAGATAACTTGAGAAGGAGGAAGAACTGGAAAACAACGCTCATGCTGATGGGAGAACACACTGTTGTGCTTCCAACGCAAACGAAAGAGCTCGAATCGAAGAACGGATGGAGGCTTGTGAATCTAGAGATGTTTTGCGGCCATACAACATCTCTCGGTTGAACTAGACCAAGAAGAAGATGTTAATCACAATGAGGTGGGACCCCGGTCTTTTTAGTGAAAAAAAGAAAAGTACACGACATGTATTTTTAAAGTAGACGGCGTGTAGTCGGTTTTTCCATACTCTGCCAAAATCAACCTCTACATCACCCCTACACACTGTGTGTGTGGTCCGGACACAGCCAGCACATGGTTTTGAGCAGGAAAAGAGTACACAGCGTGTACTCAGAAAGTACACGGCGTGTAATTCAAAAATCTCCAGAAACCTTATTTTTCCCAAAAACCCTAGAAATAGGAAACCATACCTGGAACAAAGATCCGAGTTCTTACAATTTATATTGGTAATTAGCTCATTTAATTCTATTGTTGATTTTTATTTTCTTAATTCATGATATTGAAAAGTAATTTAATTAGTCCCTACTTTACATTCTACTGATTCAATTTTTTCCCAATTCCTACATTTTATATTGATTTATCCTCCTAATTATGTCAATTTTTCTCCCTTTACCAGATGACTGCATGTTGCTTATTTTATTCCATTCTAATAGTTCATATGGTCCGGTTTGTTTATCTATTTGATGTTATTAATATTAAATAAAAATCTCATTCATTTATTAATTTAATTATTCGTAAGAAAATAACATTTCTATGAAAAAATAAAATCCTCATTAATGCCTTTTCTCCTATATTTATATAATAATTCACTATAAATGTGATTAAATTAGTTATTTACCACTTAAATATGTTTTAAATAGTGGGAAATTAATATATTTCTTTAAAATATTTCAATTTTCTTAAAAATGATGACTGTTTGAATAAAGATATTTTAATATATCAAAAACGTAATTCTTCTAATCATCATATCATGAATATTGGAATACAAATTTATATACACAATCTATTTTCTTTTTATTTATAAATTAATTTTATTTTATTTTAGGTTTTTTTTGTAAAAACTTGTTTCCCCAACAATTTACTTCAAAATGTGACTCTAAACATAATTTTTTACGATAAATGTAGAATGTTTAAGAAATATTTTCTTCCTATGATATATCCATTTTCAATAATATATACAATGAATTTTTCTCTAAATTTGGAATGTTTTTAGAATATTTAACTAGACGGTCTTATGAAATACACCTTTTTGGTTTATTTTTTTTAATATATCCAATTAATTAATTCAGTTTTTTGATGGCATTTAGAAATTATACCAATAATATTTCATTCCATGAAGTTTGAATGATATTATATATGACATATTTCAAATTTCATAGATAAATATGGATTTTTATTGGTTTGGTTCATTATTTCTTACTTATTTATAGATTATGTTTAAATATTTCTTGAGATAAAAATGCATCTAGAGATATGACTGATTTCCATGAAGTCCAGGTCATGGAGACATTTTAAATAATATAATTATATATATGAAGTATATAAATATTTATAATGGATTGGGGATCATTATATGTTTAATTTATCATAGAAATATATATATATATATATGTGTGTGTGTGTGTGTGTGTGTGTTTTAAAACTGCTTATTCCATAATTTTAACAATATAATAAAATGAAGTATTACTAATTCATAGTGTTTAAATGTGGATATTTTACCCACACATCATTTATATGTTTTTATTGAAAATCATGGGTGGTTACATTGTAGAGATCACTTTCTATTCAAATGTAGTGAAGTGGTATGTTTCAGGGTGTGGGGGAAAACAATGATCTTTTTTCAAAAAATATTATAATTATTTGAAATATTTAAATTTAGCTTGGATGATGGATTGTTAAAATATAATATTTATAATATATATATATGTTTATATAAATATATAATTTTTAAAACCTCAGATTATAGTATTTTTATAAAAATAAAATTTTTAATTTGGGGGTAATTGGTGGTGTTTATAAGGACTACTAATTTACCAATAACACGTACTGAAATGTTTCTTATAGATGAATGTAAGTACATTATTTATTTATAGAAATGTAGTTAATTTTTAAAATGTATTGGTTTATTATGTAATTCAAATTCTGAGATCCTCAAAATAACATAACGAATAGTGGTGATGTAGATAGATTCCTCATGTATAAATAAAGAGATATGGAGGAGTGTTACGAAATAGATCAATTGATGATGTTCAATTACTATTATCATAGATCGTTATTTAAGATAAATATATTTTCTAATATCCATAAAAATTGTAAAACAGATCCCCTAATCATTGATTTAAATAATTTTAATCAAATTAATTATTTAATTATTATTCAAATTTTATTTAGATAATTTACTATAATAAAATTATAGTGATTTTTTATCATTAAAATCCTATAACATATTCAAAAATTATAGAAAGATAGATATATTATATGAAACTGAGGAATAAATGATTCATTGGGATTGGGGAGGAGGTGGAGATCATGAACTCAACAAACTTGTAGGGATATATAAGATAATTAAAGAGGAATAAATATTAAAATAATATTAAAATAGAAAAACTAAACTAGGATGTTGTGCCTATCATTTTCCACCAACACAAAATTTTCCATCTCTGTAAATTGGGAAATAGTTCAAATGTCATACACCTATAGGGCATATGATATGAAATTTTAAAAAATACTAAAAATATTAGAAAACATATGTGGTGCATGCAATTTTTTGATGTTTTCTAGCAGGGTCAACAAAATTTAGGTCGGTTCCTCCCTAACAAGAACCTTCCATCCATGCCCATCAATGTACATTTTCCCATTCTAAAAATATTTTATGAAACTACATTTAATTATATATATATATATATATATATCTGTGTGTGTTTAAAATATTTATAAAACAAATTAATCATATTATTGGTTTATTAAAATTACATTTGATGATTTGTGATGAAAAAATAATGAATTATTATTTTATTAATATAAAATCAATTCTTAGACCATGATTGAATTATGTATAATTTATTTAATATTAACTCAATTATATTTATTATCAAAATATATGTGTTTTTAATAATTAATATAGGCTCTGTTTTATGATATGAGATTAATTCCCCCTACATTACATTTTATATTAGTATAATTTAGAATATTTAAATTTTAGTTATAATCACATTTTACATTACTCACTTTTTTATTAGTGATTATTTATTTATAATGAAAAAAAATACAATGATGATGAAATTCCCAATAAGGTCTTGCATGGATCTATACAGTAGATAATTTAGAGGGATGAAACGGGAACACAGTCAATAGTAGGTATACCAATGGGTTCCTATTAGACCATGTATGAATTCATAGATAATATATGGCCTTATAAACTATATATGATATACCAAAATACAGAACAAATTACTCAATAAAGAATATATACCTGGGAATGATTTTTTTCAGAAGTTGATGACATATATTAGATACCATGAATGGAAAAAGAATAATATTTAATATAAAATTAAAGGAATAAAAATAACATAATAAAATTTTAATTCACTAATTCTTTCTATCAATCAAACTAAAATTAATCCATAGTTTTTGGTTCTTATCATTAATAGTTAAGGGGTACTCATATTATATGGAAGATGGTATACGAGTATTGAATTAAATTAAATAAGTATATATAGTTGTCCTATTTATATATTAGAGTACAATTGTTGAGAAATTAAAATTTCATTATTTCAATGAGATTCAAATCCACTAAAAAGATGAAGGATTTGTATGTTAATTTCATTGGTTTTTTAGTTATACTATAAATCTCTATAATATTTTCTATAGAAATAACATTGTCAATAAAAAGTTGTATTAAAAAATAATTGGAATTTTTTATGGTTTAGAATTTTTAGAAAGTTGTTCCAAAAACATCAAGAAATTGATTTACAAAAGATATTTGGACCCTAATGAAGTGTTGATGAAAAAAAAGATGTTTCATTACGAGATGAAATATTTTATCATAAAATTTATGGTTCAAAAACATAATTTCATTTCAGAGAGGATGTTCCTTGTTGATATATGGGTGTATGATGTTTGTTAGATGGAGTATATAACATTTTTTTGGATATTATAATGACCCATATCAGAGTATGTTTTAGTATTTTTATAAATATCATTTTTCTGGAGGAAAAAACTAGATGAATTTTATTTTTCCATTTTATAATTTTTATTCATGTTTTTTAAATCATTGTATATGTTGTAGATGATTTTTATTTGGTATATATTATGCTTTGGGAAGAAAATTTCATTTTGAATTATTTAGATATTTGTATTTGTAGGCTGGTGGTTGTAGGGCACCACTATTTATCTGTATGGGTGAACCATTATTACAATTCATGTCGTTGGGGAGGCCCCCCATGTTGTAACTACCACGTGTCTAGTGTCCATCAAAAATTTCCATAGAAGAAACATTATCTATATATTTATATGTTGGTTGGGTATAATTACCATTTCATCCTTATTTTTTTACACCCCACTCAATGGTGTTCTTATACACACTAAGAGAATGGTGATCCATATCTTCCCTCACGATTAACCCCATTCATACTACATTTTGTGTGTGGAGGTTGAAGTTATTGATTTAGGGGTTATATTTCATTTTTTCTAAACCATTACCCTGAATAAACAATCATCACATCTTCTTGAATTACATAAGTTGTTTTTGGAGAAACATGTTTGATCACAATTACATTGGAGAATGGATTAATCATTTTGGTGCATTAGATATTTTTCTTTGAATTTAATTGATTAATATATGTGATTGAATAAACTCTCGTGGAGGCTTTTCATTCAGAAGATGAAATCTGGTACCTTAAATATTCATTTAATTTATTCTATATTAGAATTTTATTTTTTTAGTAATATATTATGTATTAGGTAATTAGTTGACTCATTGGTGTGTTAGTAGTGAATGTCTCCTTACTTCATAGGGAAATGAATAATTTCAATATCAGGTGAGTTATCCATAACTTATTAATAAATTAATAAAAAATGAATAATTGTTTTAAATTATGATTTATTTTTATGAATAATTTATGAGGCATATTTAATTAGTTAGCGATTCGTGGTCGGTTACCGGTCTTGGAGATAGCATAGAAAATTAAATAGAGATAAATAATGATAGGAAAACTCAGTATTATGGTTGGTGTTGACTATTATTAATCTTTTATTGGATTATGTATATACTATATATATTTTATACATGATTAATATTGGGTTTCAATCTTATGATGGGCATCAGAATGAGTACCATGATATGTTTTAGGGTTAGGGAGTTGGTGAGACTCTTTATGTGTTTATATGATATAGTATATTTTTTACATTTATCATATGACTAAAATTTCTCTAAATATTGATTCATTAATATAAAATATGATTCCCAAAAGATATTACATCATAGATTCAAGGTTCTAGAATATGGTAGGTAAATTATTTCATATTGTACATTTAAATTTCAATAATTATAATGGTTACACCACGACATTTTAATAGATTTAGTCATACATTTGTTAATATAGATGTATATTTTCATCATTAAATAACATTTTAATATATATTGTTTCAATAATTCTCATGAAACTAATATATTATATCCCTACATTAATATGTCAAAATTATAATTTTTAAATACATGGTCATCGAGGTACCTTTTACCCTGATAAAGGGGTGATTTGGATTTAGAACAGGGCCGGGATGTGGTGGTTTTCCTTTGAAAATGTGTTGTTATATATGAGTAATAATTAAATGATTTTTTGATAGGAATATCTATGTGTTCTTTTATCTTATGTGGGTATTCAACCTTTTTCATGGGAATTAGGTGTGATGATTTTCTAGAAATAATTACAAATGGGATATGAGGATTCCATTTAAGATGTAAATTACTTCAAATGATCTTAAAATATATCTATATGTGTTTTATGTGTTTGATGAAATTTTTATAAATAGCTCAATAAGGAATATAGACTGTTGGATAAATGAATTTGGTGATTACACATTCACCATCATTAAATTTGATTGATTTGTTTTTTTATTATAATATATTTCATATTATAATGAAAATAATGATGGATATTTTATATCCTATATGTTGATGATGATGTATAATTCACCTTATAAGTTATAGCATTGGTTTATCATCCACCCATGTTAGTTATATAGAGTTAGATATATTGGGTGTTTCTTTAGCTAGTTATTATGATATGGGAATAGAGAATTATTAATAGACACTATATTGACCTATTAGAGATTGAGAGTATATTATTGTAGACTATATAGTTGGTGGTATAATATATCATAGTATCTTCTAGAGACTAGTGATATTATTTATTCATATAGAATGATCATTCGCATATGTAATGTGCAATATATTGATATTTTGACAATGAATACCATTATTTTTAGGGATAGTTTGTTTGTGAATTATGTGGAATTATGGAATAAGGCAAACAAATATTTATTTCATCATGTATTCTTAATAAAACTACTTATATATAGTATTACCTTTTAGATGGAATTTATTTTTTACTTTTTCTGACAATATGGGGTGTAAAAACATCATAGGTTCATATTTTTTATTGTAATGTATAGGATTCCCAAATAATCATGTATTTAAATAAATAGTTTATTGGGAGATGAACGTATCAGAATAATGATAAATATTAGGGTGTTCTAAGGAAAGATATTACCCATGGGATGGAAAGGAATAATTCTTTTTATTTATGGGAAATGACTGATGGTGTTATTTTTTCTCGAATTATGACATTAAATGGAGAGATAATTGATTCTATAGGAGTAGTCACATGTAGATTGATATTTTGTTACCATTGAAAATTAGTGTTTTGGTGTTTGACATATGAAGGAGGTGGGGACACTGTAAATTGGTTTATTGATGAATTATTTGTATGTCCCAAAATTCTAATTCATATATATTACATAATTTTATATTAATAATCAATTAAGGTCATAATACCTCTCACCCTAGAAACGATTTTTTTCATAGGAAATTATATACAAAGGCATATTATTATAAAACATTATGAAATTTTCTCCACAGTTTCACCACACCAAAACCCTTTTCGAACTATGATATGTTATATTCCATTTTAAAAAATGATTTTGGAGGCATAATAAAGGAGAGAGATGAGATTCCTAGAATATGTAAAATTGATATTACAATCCAATATTATAAGTGAGCATCATATGATCATATTAATATGAGATATTAATCATCAATAAAAATGTAATATATGATCATAATTCCCAATAAAACACATATCATAAATACTGATTAATGGAATAAGGAAATTTTTTATACCATAGTTAAAATTTGGTATATGTGCGAAAACATGATTTAATAATAATGAACCAAAAAACTAAAATAATGATACGAATCATGTATATTCATATGCATAGAAATTCATTCAATTTATTGAATATCGATACCAATGTATCCTATAAATCCATGATTTATTGGATTTTTTTCCTAACCAATGATGTGTAATTACATGAAATATTAATCATTTCCCAATGAATTGGATGTCCGAAAATGTCTCATCCATCACTTCATGAAATAATAACCTTAGGGGATTTTGTTTTCTCTCCATTATATATCATGTAATGAGATAATTATTTACATAAGAACCATAATAGACCAAATAATAAAATAATAATATTATATACATATATGTGTCAAATAAATAATAAATTATCATTGATTCCATAATATCTTATTAAAACCATGAGAATGAAATGGGATTCATGAATATTACTATAATAGATGATTTTATTCAACCCAAAGAATTTAATTAGATTATATAACTAAATTATATCATCTGTGAATAATAACATAAATTAAATGTTGGTGATATATATTGAAAATCATTTTAAGATTATAATAAAATTACAATGAAAAAATAAAAGAATGATTATTTACATTAGAAATAATTTAACCAAAAGTAAAAATGTTTCCAAAAATATGATAATATAAACCATACTAGAAATCCCTCGAAACATATAAAATATTTTTATTGACGAATATTATAAATAAATAATGAAAATAATTTCATGTTTCGATTGTCTAAAATATCCATTCATTTATATCATTTATAAAATTTGTGAAATATGATAGAGAATGAGCTACTTTGAAATTGATAAAAACACTATCAGAATTCATTTATAGATAAGTTTTAGTAAAATAAAAAATTAAATTATAAAACTATTAATATATATAACCAAATCATAAAATTATATAATTTAACAGTATTAGTAATATAATGACTTTGCACAAAAAACTTATATGTTAGGTTCCAATGACAAGAATTCAATCGTATAAATTAAGAACTTATAGAATTATAAAATTAAAATCCTTATGTAATCCATTGAAAAAAATTGTATATGAAATTATTTGGGATATTATAATTAAATAACAAAACATTTATATCAACATATATTTATTCATAATAAATCATGTTTTTACTATGATATGGGAAATTAACAATTAAATTACATATAACATTTCAATCAAAATTCCGTGAAATATTAAATAATTGATTTATTTGTAGGTCCATTTAATTTCTAAAATATATTTATAATATTCTTCCATTGGGAAACAAATATCTCAAAAAAATTATCTTTTTGTTGAATATGGAAGACAACTGTATGGAATAATAATTTTGAATAGAACCCCCTTATATATAGTCAAAAATATAATAAAAATTATTAAATACCTTGAGAAATAAACACAACCATGTTAATCAGTTATATAATAGTCCTAATAATATGTAATAGCCTTCTTTATAGTAAATTTCAATCATTCATTCAACATCAATTAGTTATTTATTTTTTATCATCCTTACAAGCTAATAATTTTAATGATTTCATAGATGTTTCATAATGAAAATTTCGATCCTCATTTATTGTTAATATTTCATTAAATCTTCGATTATTCATTATAGTATAGTAATTTTATTTCAATTATTTATTTACTCACATTTCCATTTGATTTTAGGTATGGGGATTATTTATGATAATGATATATATAAAAAGCATGTTTAAGGTAATTTTATGATGATTAGATGTTTTTTAATGACCATTCATATTTTATTAAAATTAAGTACCAAAATTAAATTAATTAATTAATCCAAAATATCATATATTAATATTATTATTTTATGGATTCTTATTCATGATTAAAATTATGATGTTTGTATACCATAAATCTTATATATTATTATAAAATCCTAAACATCATCATTTATTGCTATTTAAATTATATGGTGTTAAGGGTTACATATTATTATTTTCAATTTTTCATAAATGTAAAATATTGATAATGTAATTTAATTAATGTGTTCAATGATATTTTAAAAGGGTGATTATAATATGATAATATATTTGTTTTTTGATAACACGGTACTTACAGTGATTAAATCTCTCTATTGGCAAATGGGTTCCATTGGAATGAACTGTTTTTTATTGCTTCATTAGAAAATAATCTAACAAACTTATAAAAATATTCTAGATATAAGTAATGTTTATTTTATCTATATATATCCAATTTAAAGTAGTGGTTTGGGTGGGGTGGATATGAGCTCCTTTTGTAGGACAGTTTCTTGTGGAATTTCATCTATTTTAAATTAATTAATTTATATAGTTGTAATCTAAATAAAATATGGATAAAATGTATAATATAATTCAAATAGTCCCTTAATCCACTCATTCACAAAATTTATAAATATATAATCATGAAACTATTTGTTTTTACTATAAAGCTTAACAATTTTTTATCTCATTCAACCATTAGCATGGTAACTCTACTTGGACCTTATTTGAAAATTTTTATTCAAAAAAATTAAATTTCACTTCTTATATATTTTTTAATTATTATTAAATATTAAAATATAATTATATATGATTCATTTTTGATTTATTGAAAATGTAACATTTAATTTTAAAAAGATTATGAGGAATAATATTTTTAAAGAAAAATTAAATTTTAAAAATCAATTGTTATTAATCCTTAATATTTAATATTATTAATTATATTAGCGATAGTATTGGTATTTAGAAATTAAAATATTATCTGATAATATTTATTCAATATTTATTATTCTAATTTATTAAGATAAAACAATACTAACAGTTTTTTGAAATAAACACCTTTAATTTTAATTGATTATAATCAAATACCATTAAAATTTATTATTTGTCTTACTAAAAATAAATATTATCAATTAATATCAATATATAAATTTTAGATATATAATAACAAAAAAAATATGGTGTGAGAATTTATTTTTATAAACAAATATTTTTTTTCATTTAGAAGAGGTTGTACTCTATTAAATGATGCTTCACACAGTATTCTCAAACTCAAAAAATATTTTATCCTATATTTTTTAATTTTATCATAATATAATATATCATTGTTATGATACATAAGGGCTATATGTGAAGATCCCAACATAGATAATCTTTAAATCTAGTGATTGACCTATGCCATCACAAACCCAAATGGTGTTCTAGATCATCTTAAACTGGCGACAAGAGTACATGCATTTATATAATAAAAAGATGGGCTAATTGTTTCCGACCAAATTTAGAAAATAGACATAGATATTTACACACACAATGGGATGAATCATTATAATTGTAATAAAATAAATATTTCTTATCAAAAAGGAAAAAGAATAAATGATAACACACAATTGTACCAAAATAAAAAATAAATTATATTTCCAATAAAAAAGGAAAACCAATATCTAAATAACTATTTCCTATGATATAATAGTGATTCTTCTACCATTTAGTCACTATCTACCAAGGAAATGCTGACTCAAACCACTTCACCTCCCAAAAAAACCTTTCATTTCCATTCATTTAAAGTCATATAAAGGGATACCCATATCCATAGGTGTGGGCACGGTGTGGGATAAACTTTTTCTAAAGAATAACATACATGTCATAAATGATTTCTCCATGAAACAAAATAAATGTGATCAAATTATTGTAAAAAGGCTTGAATAATAGTTAAATAATTTATATATGAAAACAATGGATGAAATTTTCACCTTTTTCCAAAGCCCTAAAGAAGCAGGGAAAATTAGTTTAAAAAATATCATATACATCAATGTAGATAAATAAAATCCAATAATGTATCACATGAAATATCAATTCCCATAATAGCCAAAATTGTATGTAACTTCATGAAATTGACAACAACACTTTTGAATAGAAGAGAACTGATACCAAAACTAATGGATACTGCACAATCACATCCTTAGAAAAAATTCTTAAGAGGCATATGAACACACAATGAGTGAACCCTAATAATAATACATGGAAATTGTAATTAAGTCACTATTTCCAACACATAACCAAAGGCTTCCTATGTGAAACATTTTACAAACAATATTATCAAAATGATGATTTCAAACACATTTCATAAATGTAATTTAAAATTTATTGAATGTATCATTATAAATTATCCAAGCTAGGTGAAAATTATATTTTACTGGAAAATGATTTTCAATCATAGAAATATCTCATTATAATTAATTTATAATTTTTTAAAACCAAATCATTACATTTTATTGATCATAGGGTATATAGGAAACCAACAACCTCAATATCTTATTACACACACACATAAAATTATCCATAAACACACATGAATAAAAAGAAATAAATATAGTCCATATAATCAATCCATACATATCATAATCATTTGAATGATCAACACAGTTTTCAAATATGTTATATCGCAAGATACCTCAATAATGATATCATGTCCCACCAACAACTAACAAAAAGGCCAAACACAAGACGAAGATCACATAACAAATCTATAAATGAACATAAAGATAATTATTATAGATATACAGATGCATAACCATTGGGAATATTTTAACCACCATTAATAAAAATGTGTAGGTATAGTGATTAATCTAATGGAGAAATACCCCACAACCACAATGGTTATCAATCACTAATAGAAATTTTTTTATAGGAGTCGGGATTCAAAAATTTTCTTTGGATAGATCCAAAATATTATTAGAAACTAATGTGGTCATATGAATGTTCATTCATCTATGGGGTTCCGTGAATGTGATAATGTAGAAGATTTAGATATCATGAATTCTTATTTAATGAATTCAAATCCTCAATAACCAAACAAAAAATAAATATAATTGAATTAAAATCATAAATTTCTATAGATTTCATGATGTGAAGAAATTTAATTGAATATAAACAATTCAATCCATGAAAAAATTAATGATATATACTTTATCAATGTCTCATCACCAATATACCATTCAAAACATCGAAGATTATATTAGAATTAAAAATTATCATATTATATAAAAAATTAAAATATTTATTTCTTCATGATTCCCAAAACACATATAAATGAAGATAGAAATTAAAAAATAGAGGATAAATAAATGAATGAAGTAAAAATGATGTTACAATCCCTTTAACAAAATATATAACATCCTTGCGATGGCATGTGGAAAAATTATTTTTGGGATGTGCTAATACAAATGTTCCCTCGTCAATGAATCATGCTCTCATGTCCCCTGAAAATATAATTTTTTAATCCATAACATTAATCCAAACACAACTGAAATCCCAAAAATACATTCACAATAAATAAAATGATAACCAATAATTTCATCAAAATAGGAAAATCGAGCAACAATTGATTCAATTCTCTAAACAAAACATTTTAGGGATATGGATAATATTACACAGACTAAAATATGTGTACGAAATCATGAATTCACATCATCAAAAACATAAATGACTTTATTTAAGGTGTTATTTATAACTTCATATGTCCTCTAACGTTCACAAATTTCTTAATTTCTGCTTCCCCTATTCTCCCTACTGATGGTGATGTAACTGATGATAAATGTTCTAGAATACATGGTCACTAATTTACAACTACAATGGAAATAATGAATATCAGTATTAAATTCATTATAATAAATTTTTATAACTACATAAAAAAATTTCTCATGATTCATTATTTTTCTTCCATAATTTAAACATGAACCAACAAGAGAGGCATCACTCACATTTTCCAAAAATAGTTGTAATATTCATTGAAGACCATAAAAACCTAGAAGAGATCCATTTTTATTTATTAATGGGAACTATTTTTATAAGAAAAACTCCAAAATTACAATATGAATATCCCACGATCCACCAATATCCATGATATTGGAATAGATAATATCATCTTGTATCTGGATAGAACAATTTTCTAGGAAATCAATCAGTCGATAGTAAGTTGTTCACAACATTCACATTGCCACTATCACCTTTGAAAGACACCACTAGAATAATATATAAAACCTAGGATAATTGTATATAGTAATTGAACATGGAAATCCACAGAATCTTACAAAATCATGTTTATATAATTTACAAACAACTTAATTATTTGTTCTTTTTATAATAGGAATGAATTATGAATACTTCATAAACTGATCAATCACCACCCAAATAACACTTATCCCTTTTAGTGTCTATTTATATCCATAAAAAAATTCCATGATCACCACCTTCCATTCCAAAAAATACACCATAAGAGGATGGAGAAACCTACTAGGTTTTTGATACTCCATCATTATCTATTTGATGCTTTAATATCTAGACACATAATCTGCAATGTCACTCTTAAAAATTGTATACCATAATTTGTGTCTCATATCATAATAAATCTCCACTATGCCTAGATTAATAGACCCTGATGATCTATAAAAATCCAAAAAAACTAATCTCGTCATTGATAATGGGATGGAGAATTATTCTTTAAAGAATATAACAGTATATGAGGAGAGAAACTGACCCAAAATGGTCTCCCGATCATATAGGGATTCTCAAGTTATCAGAAACTCAACATCTTATTCTTGACAATGATTAATGGACATAATGAAGGATCAATTGATATAATATCCAAATAATGTTTCACTAATTCATTAATTTAGTTATTGATTTCATGGGAACATTCCCATTGATATCAATAATAATGAAATTCCTTATTCGAAGGGTTTAAGATGTGTTGAAGTCAAACATATAAAGGTATTAAACCCTTGACATCTATATGAGAGTAATGTACATTTTAAATAATATGTGGATCATTCTCTTCTGTTCATAAAATATTTTCATCTTCTCCCAAAATATTTATTTCCTCTAATACATAAGTGTATGAATAATTGTAATAAGATATAAATAATGAGTTTTTTAATTAATCACATTGTATTGAAGCTGGAGGGAACCTTAATCCACCACATAAGAATAATACATAATCCCAAAACCAAAATGATCACTAGAAGGATAAAACACACACAGTCCTTATAATGTTTTTAAGATTAAAACCAAATAGGAAGATATTTGTTGTTTTAACTCCTCAAAATAATAATGAAACATCTATTTCTATATAAATTTCACCCAATTATTAAAAAAGGAAATGATGGTGTATTTTATAATATTTCATGGACAAGCTAAATATAATATACAATAAGACCAAGAATGTAACACCCCATTGTTTTCAAAAAACAAATTGAAATTCAGGAATCGTTTTTTTATTTATATATTTTTTTACTATCCTTTAAACATAATTTTTTCACTTCTTTGTTTTGAATTTTAAAAAATGATCATCTACAATTGTGTTTAGTATGTTATTTGGATTCTTATAGAATAATAATTATTTTTTGTGAATAATAACATACCTTATGTGTAGTAATATGACTATAATGAATATTAAATTTTATTATTATTTTATTTTACTAAGAAATTATTATAAGGAAGTATTTCTAAATTTTTAAATGTTTTAGTAAAGGAGTTATATATTTAAATTTGTTAAATTTTAAATGAAGTATCATTTTATTTAAAAATTTTATTAATAATATTTCAAATATTATTTTCAAGAAATGTAGTTCATTTTTTTTAATTTGATACACCGAAAAATGGTTAGGGTGATTTTTGGGAATTTTCTATAATTCATGAATTTTTTATGAATAGTGAAATAGAGTAAAATATCATATATTCAAATTATCAGTTAAATACACAATTTATGAAATCATATGTGATATAATACATCTTTTCATGAACTGAAATACCATTATAAATATTTTGGGTAACATTATTTACGATTATTCATACTCAACTGTAATCATATTATAATAATGAACAAAATAATGAAATATATATCCTCTCCTGAACTACTAATTCTACCCTCATTCCCCTCTCCCTCACACACCTCTCAAGACATTATCCATAACTGTGTTTTTTCCAGTACTCCACCCAATACTATTCCCAACATCCTTGATCTATTTCTCTCACCAAAAGTCCAAACCAAAGGACTTAAGAAGGATTTAAACGAGAAGAGATCAGGTGGAAAATGTCCTCTTTTTTTCATTCATTTATTTCATTTCATGTTAATATTTTAAATATCATTTAGATTATGTTGGGATATGAAATTCCATATCCTCCATACTTCCCATATTATATATGAATTATGAGGGAACAAATTTCTTTCATCACAATATTTTATGAAATTAAAGGTGATATCGTTAGGTTTCCAATTTTTTGTAATGGATTTCCAAAAATTTATTATATTTTGATATTATTTTCATTCATTTTTCTTTTCCAAACCTCACATGATCAATTATTCATGAATTATATGGTAGATGATATATTACGGATTTCATCATGTTTATGGAATACTCAACATTATATTTCTTCTCCTCTCCCGCCAATTCAAGAGATTAAAACACCATCTGTGATGTGTCAAATGATCGACCTCATGGACTATGTGATTCCAATTTTATTAAATCCTTAAAGACATATAATTGAACAATAATTAGGTTTAAAATATGATAAAATTTATATATTATATCTTATATAAGGTTCTAGAATCATTTTTTACCCATGTTATTAATTTATAAAACATATGAGTTCATCAAAATCGATTATTCGCCAAAATGATCTAAACAAATATCATTAATGTTTTAACTTATAAATCATCATCATGTCATGATTCAAAATGTTAAATTATATAATTGATAGTTCTGGAAATATGTAAGTTCCATTCCCTCCCAATTCTATAGTTTCACTTCCAATCAACATGAATACCCATCACGAACAGATCATGGAAATCATTTAAAGAACGCAGCCAACAAAATGAAAGGAACAAAATACAAAAAATTGAAGGGTACCATGATGTAATTAAATGATCATATATGATATTATAAAGATTAATATATTATAACACTATTTTAAAAATTATACAGGAAGATTAAACATGTTTGACGTAAGACAAACCTGAGGTAAGGGAATTCATAAATCGATTTACATTCTTTGGGTTATCCATCTACATCTTTATTTATGTGGTATTAATGTTTTTTGTGTGATATAATTTATTATATTATGATTAACTAATTTCATTTATAGTGTATATACATATTACATCAACTCTATTAAGTCTGTCTTCAATTATATGACATTTATAAGGGACTTTTCTTTTCGAAACCTATTTTAAAATTATGTTATTCAAAATTCAAATGCAATATTTTTATGAAATTATTCAAGTAGTGTGATATTTTTATGATTTTTGAGGGTTGATTTTGATGAAGGGTGGGACCTATATATCCATTAAATTCATTGGTAGGTGTATGTTGGACGTCGGTCGTATGATTACTCCATGTGTAACTGCGATGGTTACACAAATTGTAAGGTAGGCACTAGAGATAAAAATTATTAGGTCGGTGATAAGGTTACAAAATTATGTATGTAATGACCCAATATATCATTATTGTTCAATTTATTCTATTGTGTTTTGTGGGATCTTGTAAAAATCTCATGTTTCACAAAGTATGTATATATGGGTGATAAGAATGTCTTTTGAATATGGTTTCATATGTTACATGTATTAATGGAATAATGTGTTTTTTTCATTCTTTTTATATCCCCTACTGAGATTTATATGCTCATCTAATGTTTTTAAATGATTTTCACAAATTATAATGTTGTTTAAGACAGAAAGTATGTTGTGTTAAATGTTTGTATAACTGTTAATCAAAATCATATTTTATTTGAAATGATTTATTTTTTATATGTAATGGGTACTTTTTTATGGTATCTGATCTTTATTAATGTGTAATGTCATTAATGTGTTATGTACTTCATTTCTAAATCTCTAAACATGAAATTATTCTCAATGTGAAAGGCAGATATTTCATGAATAAATAAATGATTATTTATTGTAATATGTCTGTTACCTTATAGTTGGTATTAGAGTATGGTTTAGAAAAATTTAAGGGTTATGGTGATGTTAATTTAATACAATTAATGGTTTTTAATCTATGGTTTTTTTGAAATGATGTAGAATTTAAAGACTTCCATTTTGTTTCGACTATGATACGTTTTTTCAGATTGGTTTTCTATTTAAGATATAGGGAATCTGAAGAAGAGAGGAAGAAATATATCAATATCATTATGAATATGCAGCCCAGAATAATCAGGATTGTAACCGAGAAGATTGTGATAGTAATGTATCAGCTGACGTTGGCATTGAATGGAGGTAGAATCCATGAAATTGAAATACCTGAGGTATCACAAAAAAACATAATTGTAGGGGGATTTTATGAGACAACACCCACCTACATTCAATCGATAATCTTACCCAATAGAAGCTGACAGATGATTAAATCCATAGGAATGATATTTGACGTAATGGTTTGTTCAGATAATTCTAAGGTAAGTCTATCCATTTACCATTTAGGAGGTAAAGCTGATAAGTGGTGGTCAATGGTAAGTAATATCAGGGATAGATAGGATAGATATGTCCTAGTTTGTGATGAATTAAAATAATTTTCCTTGAAAAATATTTTTATAATTTGGAGAGACATAGGAAAGAGAAGAAATTCCATGAATTGTTGAAAAATGATGAGGATTAGAAGGCTATGTATGAAGAAAACTTCACCTGACTGGAGAGGCATGCTCCAAATATTATTCATTATGTTAATAAAAAAATTAATGACTTTTACTAAGGAATTATGGTAAGGTATCAAATGGCATTGACATCTCGTGAATTCCAAAGTTATGAGAAACTTTTTTGATGTGATGAGAGGGTAGAGATGTAGATTGATGATGATCATGTGCATTTTGGAATCAAGGAGAATAACAGGATCATATGGAAGATGGTAAAAATGAACTAACCAAAGAAATTTGATAGTATGAAAATCCAGTTTCCAGTATGTTAAAAGTGTGGCAAAAGCACCTTGGGGAATGTCTTTCCAAAACTGGGACGTGTTTTCAATGTGGTATGTTAAGACATGTGGACAAAGATTGTAATGAAAATGATATTAGCTCTAATATTGATAAGAAAATAGTTAAGTGTTTTAAATGTGTTGAGATGGGTCATTATGAAAATGCCTACCCAAAGAGAGATCCAATTGATGCAAAGAAGCCAGAAATTAATCAGAAATGTGTTGTGAGAACTTTTCTGACATCATCATCGGATGTTGGGTTGTCAAATGTAGTTATATTAGGTATTTTGTTTTGTTTTCTTAGGTTTTTCTACTGCAGTTTTTTGATATGGGGTCTACACATTCATTCATTTCCAAAAACGTTTCTGGTAAATTGGAAATATCACCTCAAAAAATGATATTGGAACTTATTGTTTGAACACAAATGTGAAATATTATAGAAAAGAAGAATTATAAGAATGTATATATTATGATATTTGGAATTATATTACCTATAATCTTTTTTGTTTTCCCTTAGTTGATTTTGATGTTATTCTGTGAATAGATTAACATTCTATTTATCATTCTAGGATTTACTGTAGATCTAGAGAAGTTGTTCTTCGGATTGATTTTTTAGTTTTTATATAAGAATGAACACATTCAATTGATAAAATATCTGGAATTTGAGGATGTAATGAAGATGGAAATGAATGTTATATTAATCAAATTATTGAAATCAAGGGAATTTTTTAGATTAATGATTTGATAGTGCTAATAAATACCTTAATGTTTTTTCTGATGAGTTAACTAGTGTCATACCTTCTCGGTATGTGGAATTAACAATTGACATAGTTCTTGATGCTAATCAAATTTCAAAACTCTTATATCGTATGGCTCCAATAGAACATCTTAAATAGAAAAATCACTTGCATGATTTTATTGATAGATGGTTCGTTCATACTCTCACTTCAACATGGGGTTCTTCTATTCTGTTCGTTAAAATGAAAGATAGTTCCAGGATAATTTTCATTGATTATTGATATGTGAATTACATTACTATTAATAACAAGTAACCTTTTCCTCACATTGATGAATTATTTTATCAGCTTCACGGAGCTCAGTAGTTTTCCAAGAATGACATGTGATCTTGCTACCATCAGGTGAATGTGAAGGATGATGATACCCCAAAAATAGCTATTTGTAATTGATTTTGGCATTATAAGATTTTTAGGCAGTTTGGATTAACTTTTGAACAAGTTGTATTCCTAAATCTTATAAATATACTATTGCATGAGTTCGTGGATTAGATTGTGGTAGTTTTTATTGATGACATTCTGGTATTTTCAAAGAATAAATATGACCATGAAAAACATATAAGGGTTGTTTTACAAACAATAATTGAAATTAAACTGAATGGAAAATTCATAAAGTGTTATTTTTGGTGGAAATATATATCTTTCATTGGGAGCATTGTATGTAAGGATGGAATAATAGTTGATCAAACTAAAAAAGTAGTTGGTGACTGGCCAAGACCTAAAAAGGTTACTGATATTCATAGTTTTCATGGATAAGATGGCTATTAAATATGGTTTGTTAAGAACATTGCACAGATATCTATCCTGGTAACTAAGTGAACACAAAAGGGTTTAAATTTATTTGGCCATAAGAATTTTATGTTTGTTATAAGGAACTAAAGAAGAGACTGGTGAATGCTCCAGTTTTGGCATGGAATTCTTGAAATGGAGCATTTTTATATACAATGATGATTCATAGATGGGAAATGGTTTTGTTCTGATGCATAATGATCTAGTAATTGATTACTCTTCAATAAAATTAAAACTCATTCATTAAATTATCTCAGACATGACATGGAAATAGTAGCTGTGTTTTTTTCATTGAATGTTTGGCGGCATCATTTATATGGAGAAAAATGTCAAATAAGTACTTACCATAAATGTATGAAATTTATTTTCACTCATAATAAATTAAAACTGATATAGAGAAGATGGATTGAACTAATAAAGGATTATGATTTCATGATCAATTAACATCCAGGAAAAGAAATCCAAGTGGAAAATTCCTTGAGTCGAAAATATCATTCTTCATTGTTCATGTTATGTTTGGAACATGATCCCTTGATTAATGATTTGATGAATTTTTTCTTATATGTTATTGGTGTAGGAAATACCCTTGGGTTGTTTCGGGTTTTAGTGCAGTCATCATTTTCAGCTAGAGTTAATAATGTGTATACGAAAGACCGTGAGCTATAGAAAAATGTAGAATAAGTTACAATGTTTATGTTACTAGAATTTAACCAAGATGAATGTTGTGTGTTAAGATATCAAAAAATGTTGTGTGTTCCATGTGATCCGAAGGCGATGAAAATGATATGTTTTGTATTGCTCATAGTTATTGATTTTTAGTTAATAATGGAAATTCTAATATGCGAAGAGATCATTGGGACTATTATTGGTGGGATTGAATGTAAACATATATTTCTAATTTTATCATGAAATGTTTGACATGTAAACTTTTTTAAGAAGAGTGGAAGATACCAAAGGGGATGCTTCGGCCTTTTCCAGTGCCAGAGTGGAAATGGTAGAATGTATCCATGAACATTTTGGTGGGACTACATAATACATCAAGTGGTAATAATGTAATTTGGGATATTATTGATGGACAGAAAAAATATGAAAATTTTTGTTCAATTAGAGATACAATGTCTTTGGATCAGCTTTCTACACTGTACCACAAAGAGATAGTCAGGTTACATAGTGTTCCTCTTTACATTGTGTCTGATTGGGATCCATGGTTCTCTTCTAAATTTTGGAAGGGGATTGAGCAGTTTTTGGGAATGCAATGAAATTTAGGTATAGATTGGTCATCCTCAATCAGATGTTAAGTCTGATGGAATGATGCAGAAATTAGAGGATATGCTTCACACATGTTAAATGGAATACATGGGAAGTTGGTATCATCATATTTCTGTAGTTGTGATTTTTTATAATAATAGTTTTTAATCCAGTATATAGATGACCCCTTTTGAGGCACTGTAGGGGAAGCACTGCCAGACTCTAGCATTTTTGGATGAATTCAGTGAATGTAAGCTGATGGGAATATAATTATTAGAGGAAGTGGGTGATAATTTATAGATGATCAGTAACAGATGAGGAATGCTCTGAGAAGGATGAAATGTTACGCAGATAACAAAAGGAAACTCTTCTCTTTTGAGGTTAGTGACCATGATTTCCTTAAAATATCATCTTGGAAATGTGTGATATGTTTTGTTATGAAAAGAATGATTTGTCCATGATTCATCGATCCTTTTTAAATCCAATATAAATTTGGAACAATTGATTATCGAGTATCATTGCATCTGAGTTTGTCGTAGGAACAAATTTTTTTCTTTCTTCCATGTTGATAATGTATGTTCCGTATTCAACTCATGTCTTGAGCCCTGAAGCAGTTCGTTTGAAAGAAAACCATTCTTATGAAGAGAAACGAGTTTGGATTCTTGATTGAAGGGAAACGTTATTGTGGAATAAAGTAATCAACCTGGTAATGGTTTTGGTCGAGAAACCACAATGTTGAAGAAGCAACATGGGAGTTTGAAAATGTTATAAGGGGAAGAAACCCTCACTTGATTAATAAGTAATTAAAATGGAAAGGACACAATTTATCAATTATAGGGATAATGTATCACCCCAATTTATTAAAAAAATAAATTAAATTCATGAAACATTGTTATAAGTATATATTTTTTAAATAGCCTTTAAACATTATTTTTCCACTTCTATATTTTCAATTTTAAAAAACGGTCATTTATAATTGAGTTCAGTATGTTATTTGGAGTCTGATTGATCCAACATGATTTTTTTTAATTGTAACATACCCTATTGAATATCAATTTGACCCTAATGAATAGTAAAATTTATAATTATTTTATCTTATTAAGGATTTATGATAATTATTTCTTGGTTATTTATTCAATGTGATATGAAAGAAATTATAGATTTAAAATTTGTAATAAATGACTAAAATATGAATTTAATTAAACATTAAATTATTAATATTCAGAAAATTAATTTCAAAAAACGAGTTCATTTTTGATTTATACATGTCAAAAAAGGGTTATGTTGTATTTTGGTGAATTTTCTGAAAATATATAATTTTTTTTAATAGTGAAATATGGTAAAATATCATATTTTCAAATTATCATTTAAATAACCTATTTATGACATCATAAGTGACGTAAGAAAAAGGTTTTTAAACTCAAATTCCATTATTACTATTTGGGGTCACATGAATTAATACTATCCATATTCTTGTGCGAAAATAATATAATAATGATTAAAATAATGTAAAATTCCTCCTGTCCCCCACTATAAATAACACCCTCATTCCCCTCGTCCTCCCAACACCATTCAATCCTTGATAGTTACCTATGTTAGGACCAATACTACTCCCAAGACACTTCCACACTTCCTAGAGCTGTTTCTCCCTCCAAAAGGCCCAAATTAGTGGCCATAAAATGGATCTCAAGGAGAATAGATCTAAATGTAATCATCCTCTTTTGTTTTCTATCTTTTCATTCATTAAGTTATTATTTTTAATTTCCTTTTTTATTGTATTGGGATATTACATTAAATATCCCCCTTATATCCCATATTATGTAATAATAATGAGGGATCCCTTTTCAGTCATCAAAATGTTTAATGAAATTTTTAGTAATGTCGTTAGGCTGCCAAATTTTTGTATGGGATTTCTGATCTTTTCTTCATTTTTGAGATTCCATTATTTTATTTTTCATTACACACATACACTTATCCAAGAGACATTAAAGATAAATTATCTTAAATATTATGAATTTCATCATGTTTATAGAGTACACACCATTATATTTCTTCTCCTCTTTCACTAATTCAAGAAATTAAAACACTGGTTGTGACATGTCAAATTATCGACATCGTGGAATATGCGATTTCAATTTTACATAGATAATTCAATAAATCTCATGAAACCATTTTTATGGTATAACCTGATTATATTTTTTAATTATATCTTATATAAGGTTATGGAATCATGTTATACACATTTTCTTATTTTAAAAAAATGTGCTCATTACCATTGAAGGCTTGCCAAAATGGTCTAAACAAATATCAAAAATATTTTTACTTATGAATAATCCTCATGTCAGAATTCAAAATGATAAATGGAATATTTTATTATTATAGAAAAATTTTAATACCACTACATTCCAAATGTTGATTTTCATTTTCAATCGACAACAATATCAATCATGACCCGATCATGGAAATCAGGTAAAAACCCCGCCCAAAAAAATGCAAGGAAGAAAATAATAATAATAATATGGTAAAATGATGTAATGAATTGATAATATGATATATGATAAAGATGAATATGTTTCTATATCATATTTATAGCAATTTTTTACCATTAATCGTGGGGATTAATCCATCTATCAATAAGTCAAACTCGATGTAAGGGAATTATTAATCTGATTTCCATTCCTAGGGTTAACCATCCACTTCATTATTTATGTGGTATTAAAAATTTTCATGTAATGAATTTTTTTTTATTGTGAATAAATATTTTTATGTATATTTTATATTAAAATTCCATCCACTCTTTTAAGACATTTCAAAAGTATATGATATTTATTTGGTACTTTTCTTTTAAGAACCGCTTTTAAAATTATGTTTTACAAAATTTCAAAAATAAATTGTTCTATGAAATTATTCATGTTGTGTGATTGTGCTATAGTTCTTGTAAATTTCATAAGATGAATAATGATACATATATCTCCATCAAATTCATTTGGTATGTGTATGTTGGAGGTCAGTCATATAGTTACTCCAGGAATAACTACGATGGTTACCCAAGTTGTATGGTAGTCGTGAGGGTTAAAATTTATAAGGTAGTCGAGAGGGTTAAAATTTATAAGGTAGTCGAGAGGGTTAAAAAATAATTTATCAAATGACCCAAGATAAATTTTTTGGTTCTGTTTATGTTCTTATGATTTTTTATAGATCTTGTGGAATTATTATTTTTCACAATGCTAGTATATATGGGTGACAATTATGTCTTTTGAATATGATTTCATATGTTACAAGTATTTATGGATTAATTTTTTTTCTTATTTTTATATCCCTTGCTGATATTGTTGTTCTCATCCCATGTTCTTAAATTATTTTCACATGTTATAAGGATCTATAAGACAAAGGCGGAATCAAAGTTAAAATTTTTAAGAACTTTTAATGAAATCATGTATTTTTTATAATTTTTTATATTTTGGAAGAAATGAGTATTGTTTTAATGGTTTCCACTATGTATTAGTGTGTAATGTCAGGAATGTTTTATGTCACATTTCTCTAAATCTCTAAATGTGAAATGTTCTTCAATGTAAAAGGAATTGATTTATTGACTAAATTCATGATTATGTAATGTAATAAGGATGGGCCATTATAATGAATCTATGAATCTTGATGATGTGTCATTGTTTATCCCATGAAAAAAACAATAAACATATAAGTACCAACTAATAAGCCATGATAAAAAAAACCATTTTCTGAAATTACATCACTTATTCAATAATTATATTTTATTTTGAGATCATTTTAAAAACATGGTTACTACTCTAGTCTTATATAAAAAACTTCAATTCTTTTTAGTCTTGCTCTCGTATCTGAAAAAAATATAACTATCATCCAAAAAACAACAAACAATGTTTCCAGATACTAATTGAATATAAAATTCATAATATCCATAAAATCATCATAGAGATTAGTTATACCATAATACATCAATATATATATATATATATATTAAATAGAGATTACTTCTGCATAATTATATCCTTAATCTATAAAACACTTTAACCTAGACCTGATGATAACGTGAATGAAGATCAATTTTCAAAAATTACATTTTTCCATTTCAATCAACAATACATCAACCACATAGGGAAATGATACATATTCTTAACATTACCAGAGTAAAAGTTTCAATTGTCCACACATAATGTGATTGAACCATAATTTTTCATGGGAAATAATACATCGGCTACTAATGTAAAACACACTAGGTCGAAAAAAACATTTCCCTGTGATATAATCCAACTAAATCTAGTTAACATTAGGTCCCAATTTTTTTCTAAAATTAGAGTTTATCTTCATAGACTGCATACAAGGCACCAGGTCAACCATAAACACTTCCTACCACTATGGAGGAATATTAAAGAAATCATCTTTAACACAATATTAATGTACAAAACAAACAATTCAGAGAGTAGAAATATATGAAACATCATCATGTAAAATGGGTATGGTAGACAAAAAAACATATTCTATAGGAGGGATGGTCCTGCATGACCATAACTCATATAACACTCTCCCTGGAACAAATTATAGATCTCATTAGCCACTTGAAATAAGATATGATAAGGATAAAAATCAACCACATAAAGATGAGTGCATTCCAATCCACCATGATAAATAGGTAAAAAATCTAGATAGTGAAATTGAATCCCCAGACAATATCTATTTCAGATATTGATATAGAATTAGAATGAAACTAAAACCCATTCTTTTTATACTTCCCCAGAGGGATTTTTAACACCATATAAAAAGATATGATATCAAGTGGAGTTTTTTGAATGAAAAAAAATGGCTATATATAAATAAGTTTTATGAACCAACATCAAATATATAAATTGATGTCAAAGATTCAATATATATGCCAGTTATCACTATCAATGTACATTCAGATTACTCAAATATAAACACATATATACATAAAAATACCTCACTCCATAGACATTTGGATTGATACTTGTAGTATTTGATATATATTATTTCACTTTTGTTTCATTGGTATATGATGATCCTTACAAATGATGAGGCATTGAAATTTCGTAAAAAAACTCTATAGATAGAATAGTGACAAAAGATGTTACACATCATAGAAGTTATTGAAAAATATTGTAATGCTTAACCCAAAGTTTGATCTAGATTGAAATTATTGTAAATATATATTCTACAACATAAGGTGCATAGGCCTTCTGCTTTTGAGAACCACCCCCACCACCCCTTTGAGGATCTTAACACATCCACTTTCACCCATGCATGTCACTAATGTTTTAATTGGGGGTAATTAAATGGGTATGATTACTATACATGCCGTCTATATTAATCTCTAAAATTATTTCTAATTTGACGATATTTATGTATGTTCAATGTTTAATCATAAATAAATAATTTCTGGTATACTGTCAAAAACACTATAAAAAAATTATATCCACTAACTGGTCATTCATAACTACATGTTGAGAAATAATGAACTATTTCTACAAACATATATTTTTTAAAACAATTTAAAATTATATCCATGATACAAATTGAAGATATCCAGATAATTTATCGTCATCACTGTGTCTGGAGAAATATTTTAAATGAAGATAGTCCAGAAATCCTTCAAGTCTATTCCCACATATATATCTTCATATACCATGGAATCGAAAAATTCTATATTGGGATCCTTAAGTACGAATTCCCACCACATCACCATGATAATTTTAGGTGTATAAGATATATCATTGATTTTATTAATCATTTCAATATAGTTCTTTGTATCATGTGGTATTATTTTTATAATCAATGGATGACAGGTTAACTTGGGGGAAATAATGTGATTTATTTTTTTATCATGAAGATCCTCATTGTACCTCAATAAATATGTTTGGATGTTTTATACATTTTAATTTATAGAAAATAATTAACACATGATAACTTTAATAAAACATTGATTTATTGTTGGATTCTCAATATGAGAAAATTATTCATCCTCCTGAGGAACTAGTGTAATAAATCGTAGAGGCAAACAACTATAAAATGAAATACATGGAATAATTTGAAAATAGTATTAACAAATATGAAAAAAGAAAACAGTAACAAAATAACAATGATTATCTTTAATTACTAAAATCAAGAGACACATATCCCAACATACTATTATGACTTGAGTCTCTTCACAACAACAACTAGGTAGAACGTTACTAAAACATTACTCTCTTGTATCAAAAAATACAATATATTTTTTATCAATATCTCAAGACCAGAACTCTTGAAAACATTGAACACTTGTGATAAAAACCTAGGATGAACCTAAAATGATTACCCTTTTAAACAAATACCATCCCAGAGCCATTAGATAACTCGATGGAATTCGTGATCACTATGGGATAACGAATAGAACTCAGGCATCAAAAGAACAATTTGAAATGATTTATGCCTACCTAATGTGGAAAAAATGGATCATATATACATTCTGAGTGAAATTATAATAATGTAATATATATATATATAAGTAAACAATATATGTGATAAAACCGAATATTAGATTATAAATCTCTATGAAACATGTCTATCAAAGATGTAAAACAAAGTCCAAAAAATATTAACCTCTAATTTTAATGGGAGACTCCAAATATATAACAGCATTCAACCAAGAAATTATGATAGAATCCTCACAACCTTGTTGTACATATATTATAATACCTACATCGAAAGGCATACAATGGTCTATGTACCATCAATGGGGTGAATGCAGTTTAGGAAGAAATTGATCAATTGGAGTTGACACATGTATCCCATATCATGTCTCTATATATTATTCTAATCATTCGAAACATTATAGAAAACATGGGATGAAAAACAATTGAATTATTTGTAAATGACATGAATTGTGAAACGCTTCAAATTTTTATTCAGTTCTATGTAAGATAGATAGAAAAGTATTATACTATTTCATGTAAATAAAAATTGTTAAATACATCAATTAATTTATCAAATATCATTTCGAATATAATAAATATAAAAAAATACATATCCTCAATCCATGTGTAATAAAAGGGATGGATAGTAGACTACTGAAATAATAATCAATGAATATTTCATAATCAACTCACTAGAAAACTTCCCCAGGGATGATAAGAAAACTACAAGTGATAACCCATACACAATATATGTATGATGGACCAAATATACAACTTTCACCCTAGTTACCAAGGCATCCTATGTGCTATATTTTTTAAAATGATTCATCAAAACCATTTATTAACAAAAATTTATTAATATGTTTTATAATGCATTAAAAATGCCATTAAATTTTAAAAACAAAATTGGAATGACATATTTTTTCAATAATAACATTTAATACATGAAAACCATTCATGACAATTCATTTATAATTATTTTTATATATTTATAAAAATCACGTTTAACCAATATATTTGATAGCCTAAAAAACTTATCAAAAACACCGGTCAGAAAATCCCAAAATGGTATCCACTAATATAGAAGACAAAAGAAGTGTAAAAAATGTCCCAATATAAATCCCTAAACATTAAAGGATGTTTAACAATAAAAAATTTTATTAGAGAGAAAAAATCAAAACCAACCTCAATGAAACTAGCATGACACAGATAAATGAAAATGAATGTCAATATTTGGATAAGGATCACACAAAATATATTGAATGGATCATGAAGATTATAATAATTGATCTATAATTCCATATATATTTATAAGTAGTACCCTCGTGATGAATAGAAAAAAATATGTAATAGGATTAATCAGGAGAAAAGATGAACCACAACATGAATAGACATCAATCGAAGAACAAAGTGATCTAGAATGAGAGATATTCCACACAATATTCTACAATGTATTCTATTTTAATGAGGAATCAACTAATATATAATTAATATTATATTAACTGTATGTTCACAAAAAAACCAAAATAATTACTAGTTTAGATCAATATATCATATTGTAAAATCCATGAAAACTAAACACCTAGATAAACCCGTCTTCTAGGACTTAAATCCAAATTTTCATTCCATTTCACAAAGATTTATGCTTTAATTTATGAATATATATCATTAAATGAACCATTTCAGGTCGTATTTGAGTAAAATGATTCAAATCAAGTAAACCATTCATAAAGTAATAAATTATAGAACAATAAATACAAACCAGGATATGATCTAAAACAACAACATTATCCCTCCTCAGAATTCTCATAATTTCAACCATATAAATATGTATGTGAAAAGAGTTAATTTAAATAATTTAATTAATGTAATGATATTTTATGTTTATTATATTAAATTATATTGAAATCATGTTAAATTATTATTTAGAATAATTACAAAACTCATAATATGTTAGATTATATACACTCAAATGATTTAATCCCGCAAAAGGTCACTACTATGAATGAAATGAATGGTTGTAATTTTTAATTATTACATATTATAGTTACCATTAATATTTTTCAAACACATGACAACTCTGGAGAACATTAACATGACAAGTGAATTTTTTTGATAGTATGTTATTTATATTATCAAAGTGTTCCATGTGTTACTCCTCATAATTATAAGGACCATGCCGTATTGATCACATAATCAGAAACCATAATATAAAAATTGAAATTATATTATTCAAAAAAATAATTTATGTTTACTATTTTAGAAGCATATTTAAAAAAGCATACATAATAAACCCCTATAAATAATTTTAAACATCTATTTAGTTTACATATTTTCATTATATAATATGTTTGAAAAGAAAAAAAACAATCTTTTTGTGAAACATATGCATTAATTTCAATATTAATTAATTACTTATCAAACCCATCCTTAAACCAATTAAAAAAGAATAATGGATGTGGGATGAGACGGAAATCTATACAATGATATTAAAATAATGAAATCTATTTATCAATTGAAAAAATGAAATATTTTTACTATTTGAGATTGATTAAAAAAAATTAAAAACATAACCATTTTTCTATAAAAACATTCAAACCCATTGAAATAAATAAAAAACTCTCTGGTTAACATACTCTTACATCGATAAAAAACAAGGATGATTACTAAATGCCCTATGAAAATATACATGTTTCACTAATCATATAAGTTATATCAGGGTAACCAATAAAAATCTATAATTCTTAAGCAACATATAATAGATAAAAAAATTCTGAAATAATTTTATATTAAAATATTCAATGACTTTATTGACCCAACATTAATGTCATAATCAGATATCAAAATAACATATCCTATTAAACAATATAATTACAAACCTAAATTATATAGAAAAAAAAGGAAAGATTGATTTTAATTGACTAAAACACTCGATAATGAAATAGAAGAAAAAATTTATAAAATTTGTTCTCACTAGAATATATAGTGATTCCTTATCCATTATAATATATTATCCCTTATTCCCTTTTCTAGAGATACTCAAAATGTTCCTTTTTTAAATTAACCTTAGAAAAATAAATTGATAAATTAAAAGTCACTTAAAATACCAATTATAATATATTAATATATACAAAAACAAAAACATTATATTTTATAGATATGGGGATGGAATAAAGTGTTGTATAAAAAATTATTTGATACATTTAGGATGAGGTTTTATGTTAAATTGTTCCTTACCTCGTGTTCTACATGTCATGTACTTTTTTTATCATCATAAATAAATAGATTTATGTTAATTATTTACTTTTATAAGAACCATTTAAATCATGATCAACATCTTTATTTTATTTATTTTTATTTTATATTCAATGACAAAATAATTTTTGTTTATCTTTGTTTTATTCATGATATTCAGTTCATATGATAAAAATTACTTCAGTACGTTGACCATGGTCTAAGAGGTCATTGTTATATCATATAAAGAATAATAATCATCAAATAATAGTAAAATATATATATATATTTTATATTCAAAACCAATAATGAGTTATGGTTATGAAATATGAATTATGTTACAATCATGGAGATCATATATATTGGGTAGTCTAGAGAAAAGTATTTACATTTCAGGGAGGATACAAAAAATTATGTAAGTATAATTTAATATCAAAATAAATCTTACTTATCGTTAATACAATAATATAGATTTATATAAATGATAATTATCTGTAAATGTGATTCTGTGAGGAAAACAAATCGGACCACTTCATGAATTTGGAAATCCAAACATACGCACAGAAGACATTCTGATTTTTTAATGGATGAAAAGGAAAATAAATAAAATATATTAAATATAAATAATTTATATCATTTCGTGAGTTTTTATATTTATATTCAATACATCGTAACATCTAGTCATGAGAGGCCTTGATGTATAATTGATTACATCAGTTCATAAGGATATAGTCCATTGTACACTACAATACTAGTTTATTTCCCCATTGACAGAAGAAGTAGATAGATCTATGTTATCTATATAACATAAATTCATATAATTATGTGGAATATATATTATTTAGTATTTTATCATGGTAAAATAATATTTTATGGTGGAAGAACATGTAATAATATGAAAATAATTAGATAAAAACTATACCTAATTTACACATAGCCTATTTAGTTATATGTAAAAGTAATTTTTTAATTGTTTTAATATCAACATTGGGACTATAACACATGTTATATAATGTAATTAATTACTTTGGGATGGTTAAGGATGAACCAATCGTCTATATATGTGTGGATATGATATGGCGAGTGTTCTTTTATGACTTGGGGAGTTGACATAATTGGAATTTTTAAAAATATTAAAATATGCCAATGGTTTACTCATTCCAAATGATTCATAAATGGATCATTATTGATAAATAGATGATATATGTTAGAAATATAGACTTTCAATATAATTTAACTACGTTTTTGGTCATTTTATTAATTTTTTATTTAGTTTAATCATCATTTAACATATTTAAACCATAATAGTGGTGACATATTTAAAATATATTTACAATACATAAGGAAATAATAATAAGTTGAATATAATAAATAATATTAATTTCCAATATTAATTATTTGTAATCCATTATATCTAATTAAATATAATTATTTTTTGAGAATTTAATTTCAAAATTAAACCCAAAAATTCAAAATGATAACTAATCTTATAAACATTATGTAAATATGTTTAAATATTTTTATGATATTTTGAAATAATATTGATTAAAATCGCATTAATTTTATTTTTTATTATATTAATTACCTAATATTACATTAAAAAGATTAAAAATTATGCCCTTTAAATGGATCAAATGAAAATCTAGTTTTAAAATAATAGCATTATCATTCATTATTCATTGAAAAATAAAACTATTCAAAAATTTATTAGAATTGATTCCTAATATAATCTTGATATTATAAATTATAAAAATAATATAAATGTATCTTTTATAAGTTATATAATTCATATTCATTGATTTTAACAAAAAAAAACATATAATATAAAAAACTAGTTTGAAAAATTGTGTTCCCCTTCGATGGAAAAAAATAGGACAATTATATATTTTATATAACTCAATAAAATTCATATATCGATACTAAAAGGATATGAGAATTATTTTTATTTATATTATCATTATTTCTAATTTCTTATCCCAATATAAATTTATTTCATTGATTATTTATAAATTACTTAAAAAAGTTGGGAAATTTTATTTTACAAGTAGTTTTTGAAAAAAATGATTATTTATTAAAAATAACGGTTTTTTCAAAAACAATATCAAGATTAATTATAATATTCTAATAAAATTAATCAATTTTAAAAGGATTTTTAAGAAAGTTCTCTTATAATTAAATTTGAAATCCAACTAAACTACTTCTAAACTGATAAAATGAGATGTATGTCGCCCAATTCTTCATTAAAACACAACATTAAATACATTATGATCATGAAATAATGTTGGAGGAAAGAAATATTGGTATGAAAATTTTCCAAAAACAATAGATATTTTATATGTTATAATGAAACAAAGACCTTGATTTCCCTTTTATCCAAATTTCAGAACAATATTCCATGTATATTCTTTAATAAGAACAATATCACATACATAAAAATAAATATATATCTTATGGTTATCCACATAACTTTTATAAGTTATCTAGTTCATCCTCATATGTTTTTAATCATATTCTCATTCTATAGCATTCATTAATAAAAATTTGTCCTGAAAACATCCTTTTTCATTTGTATCCCAAAATCTAGTGTGCTTATCCAGTTTTAATATAATTCAACTAACTCTGCCTGATATATAATATCAGGAAAATGGTTATCCAAAAAACTGAATTAATTATACATTCTAACATTACATTCCCAATTATTCAATTTATAAATAATGGATCATGTTATTCAATGCCAAAAATCGACATGTTGGACTGTCATTCTGAAAGTGGATAAAAAGCATTACTAAATTGTAATTGTATACACGATGACTTCTGAAGGTAAATCATAAATTTATATGAAATACTATGATCATGTTCATATATAATTGATATTTTAACCCCATGTAACCTTTTTATCTCATTGAGGAAATGTTACAAAATATAATGTAAGGAAAAATTATTAAAAACGTTTATGACAATTCCTAGATATAGTTTATTATTTAAAAATACCCCAAATATATTAATTTCCATTAGCCTTTTTCAAAATATTACAATGAAATATATGCATATATTTTTTCATTTTTAATAAAATAAAAGAAATTTATGAAACATACACTTTAAAAATTAGCATTATTATTTATCATATTGACTTTTATAAAATTTCATTTTAGTTCCAATAATATTTTTTTTCACATCATCCCTTCAATAAACATGTATAAAGACTCAGTAAACTATACTTTTCCCATATAATTGAAAAATATTGAACTACATGATTATAATAATATTTATATTGAAACATTCCATTCATAACAATTACATTCGCTTCATATAATATAGGAAAATTCATCTAATGTTGATTCATTCATTCTGATAGAGATAATTGTTTTGAAAACTAAAAAATAAAGGTAGTTGGTACATGAACAATTTCTAGGCCATAATGCATCAAGTCACTATCAACTGCGTTTTGATCTAGATGCATACAAATTATAGTGTAATTTTCAGACTCAATGAATATGAAATGTTTTTTTCATAATTTTGATGAATTTGGTAGTAATATTACTTAATCAGTATTAGCCATCTTCTCTACCTTATGTTCAACAAAATATGTGTGAATAGAAACATCATGAATTTGTAATCAATATATACATTAGACATTAGAAAATAAATTATTACACTATTTTTTATTGATGAAACAACATAATATATGTCCAGATCATGTTTATGATGATTTCACACAGGTGGTGTTAGTTCATTTTAAGTCCAAAGAATTACTTCACCACTATTAATCAGAGCCAAACCAAGTCCCGCTGATGAAAATCACTATAGTTGGAAAATTTTACTTTTCATATAGTATAGGGAAAAAGCATGTGAATTTAACAATATTCTATTTAATTCTGAGAATGAATCATCCCACTCTTTCATGAAGATTAATTTAACTCACTTCTAAATTTACATAGTTACCGAGCTAGATAAATATGAACTTATTTTTAAAAAACTGAATATATTATCTAATAACATCATGAAAATTATGGATCAATTTTAATTTTTTATTTACATAACAATATTTAGGCTCTATAATTTTATACTAGTAAAATTTCAATCATAGTATACCGATAATAATCATGAGAAATAGTTTTTCAAACCAAAATTATCATTTATGTAATTTTTTGTATAAATTAATTTATCTTAATGATTAAAAACTATCCATATGTTACACTATAGATCCTCATGACTATTATAATATACCCATATATCATTAATAACCTCAATGATACACATATTTATATACACCATATAGAATTTATTCATAAGCTGTATAAATATATCAAGTGAATTAGATAACCAAAAGGGAAAATAAATTGACTCATTATTACTTTATCAAGATTCAAACATTGTAGTCATAAAACCTTCTTCCATCTCCATAAACTTATGTAATAAATAAATAAGGTTAATATTTAAAAACTAATATCCTTCGGGAATTTTCACCACATCATTAGATTTTCCAACATCAAATTTAGTTTTAGTGAAACAATTTTCAAACCATTCATTGTTGATGATTTCCAACATGACTAACTAACATCAGATAAAATATAGTAAAATTTCCCAACACATTTTATAAACATATCATCATTAGAAGTAAATAAGTATCACCATTATAATATTGTCCATTAATTTTTTTATTATCAGTCATGATACATATTCCCAAACATAAAACACTGGTATCACTTTCCAGATCATATCAGCTACTCGAAAAATCCCTTTTACCCCAAATATAACATTCGGTGGGTTTATAACCATATTCTATATTTATGTACTTTTTTATTTATTTCAAACATGAAAACCAATTACTCTTTCCATCACAAGGGATATATGTTTCAAAAAAACTCCATATCAACTTTATTAGAACAATGGAAAATTTTCCCATTAATCATTAACTGTTATGCCTCCAATGCACGTTATAAACATATTCTAAAATCTAATGTAATGAATTTTGATTTTTCTATAATGATCCATAATAAAATTTTGTTCTTAACAAGAAAATATTATAAATAATACATCATTCATATCAAAAAAATCATACTCTTTACAAAATTATAAAAATATTTTATCCATCTACAATATACCATCCATTCGGAACTACTTCTAATGGAAATTATTATTTTGTTTACTATATACCATGGAATCAATATTTTCATTCCATAGTCTTAATAAACCATGAAATCCACCAATCTAACTCCCCTTCAATATGATAAATTGAAATAGTCTCCATTTTTTCATTCGTAAAATAAAATGAATCCAAAAATATTTTCCAAATAGTTGATTTATCCTTCATTTAATATTAGATAGAATGTTCCATTGATTTATGGGGGATTTAGTTTCATACAAATTATAACTATCTATATTTTCTACTTTGTTAATTCTTTTTCCTCACTATTACGTATTCCACTACAATTTCTAGCCTGTATCAATTAATTTATCATTGAAAAAAATTAGTTCCAATTAAAAAAATTCATGGATGATACTATATAACCCTAAAGGCCTCAAGATGAAATCGTTATTCACCATACTATATTCATTATTATAAATCAATTATGAGAATAAAATAATTTTATGAAAAAATTGGGAAATCATGATTTTTATATTCTGAGAAATATAATGTTTTATCCATCTTGGTTATTTTATTAACGTAATCCTACCCAATAATGATTTATAACCCTTTATCTAAAAATAACTATAATTACATAAGAAGAATAATTATATAATCTAATGTTAGAAGACTATAATTTTGTTTCATAAATTCACAAATATATTTAGGATTCATGTTTTATATAATTAGGTCATAACTCTTTTATAAAAATGTCATATATTAAAATTTGGAAAATTATACTCATTATCCATTTTTAATATTGTATAAAACATTTTATATTAATCAAATTTATGATTCTTTAAAATCATCATGTATTTCAACATAACAATATTAATTATTATACTCCTTCGTAAACCCATTTAAAAACTTTTAAAAGTGTGGGGTAATTTTGAAAAGATCAATAAGGGACATAAAAAGAAGAAATCCATTAGTCATGTGAAAAAATGAGAATGTGTAAAATGTTATCCATTATCTAAATATTAATTTACCATATGATGTAAATCATAAACCCTAGGGAAACAAAAAAATTATCAGTGAAAAACTATTACAACCCATAAAAAGATAACAAAAACCCATATAGGAATATGAGATCAATATATTCTTAGATCATGTATAAATTAATATATCCTTTCAAATCCACATTATAAACTACCCTTGTACAATTTGGACAAATATCCTTCATATATAAGAAACAGAAACCAATTCCTTGAAAACAAATCTCATTCTCACCTAACAATTAAGAGGTATTATGATCAACAATAAAATAATATGTAATAGGATCACCTAGTATATAATAAGTATCAATATAATCATTCTTAATCAACATTGACCATGTACCATATCATAATATAAAATATTATGTATACACTATTTCATATTACAACCTTAAATATACTCAATTGAACCTATATTAACATCATTTTGGGATATAAAAATACATTTTTATTTTAAAATACAATTTTCCAAAGATAAATACATATATAAAAGTTAATAATGGGTTTTAATTGAATGAATCATTTCATATTCATATGGTATAACAACATAATGTTATGTTTGTGCTGGTGGGAGACACCATTGCTATCATATACATTACAGGGGAACATTATTTTTTTGGTAAAGGATCTATAAACATTCAATATAAAATACATAAAAATAATATTTTATAAAAAAATAAAATTCATAATTAATTAAAATAAAATTTCCATTAACATTCATTTATACATATATACAATCATAATATTCATTATATAATATGGTTATAGATAAATAATATTTCGAAACAAATCATTAAAATAAGTAAGATGATGTTTCATGAAAAATTGTCCCTTACATAGAGTTTGATATTCCATATACACTATTTATAATCCTAAATAAAAAATGTATTTTAATTATTTAATTTTTCATGAATAAATATCAAATTTATTATTCCTTTTTATATTATGTGTGTTATTTTATATTCTCTTAATCCTTAAATCTCATGTGGTGCATTTTTTATGATAAATGATTCATATGTACAAAATGACATTGATAGGGTGAATATGGCAGTTAATGAAATTAATCGATAAAATCCTTTGTAACAATAATGTGATAATTATATTTTATTACATAAAATAATGTTTTAAAACTAACACAGAAATATTATTTTAAACAATGATATGTTTTACAATCATTCAGATGAGAGTCTATAAATATTTAGGAGTAAAATTTATATATTTCAAAGGGAATGAGGGGAAAATGTAATTATCATTTTTTAATATAAAAATATCAATATACCATAAATATAAAAAAAATTATTTACTTAAATCTATGAATTCCTTCAGTATGATTTTTTTATTATGAAATGGATCAAATCGCTTCGTTGTTGTGCTAATCCACAGGTACATATGAACAATGTTATCAAATTTCAAGGAATGGAAAGGTAATAAAATTGATGATTTATTATAATCATATACTATTAATTATTTCATTAGTATCTAATATATTATAAAATGAATAATTTTATCAAAAATGGTACTCAATGAGGGAAAATAAATTAATTCATTTTTGAGGTTGTAGTCCATATTACCCGAAAATGGTAGATTAATTTCACATTAGATTGTAGTGGTAGATGGATATACTATATTTAGTTATAAAAATATTTCATTAAATGTAATTTACTATTTATATTACATTAGTATTCCTTATTCCGATATGAATGATCAAGATGTATAAATAAAATGATAAATATCTGTAAGGAAAAAAAACTTTTCCAAAAGAAACCCACTTTAGGTGAAAAACAAATGCATTATATGGATGGTTGTATGATAATTTAGGAGATTCTTGGACATGTTATGAGATATGATAATTTTAGTTACTATATATTTTTTATAAATTTAATGGGTCTTCATTTGTGGAAAAGAGATTATAGGTGGTGTCCATTTATAATTGGGGAAGAGGACACACTTTAAAATTTTAAAATTATTACATTTTATTAATTCATTAATAAAGTTAAATGGTTAAAAAAATTGACCATTTAAAAATATATGATGTTATAGGTTCTAAATATGTCAATATAATATAAATTAGAAATATTTTTATGTCCTTTGAACACATATATATTTATTTTAGAAACCATGTAAACCCATTTTATCATTTAACATGGAAATATATTTTTACTTTTTTATACGTATTTATGTCCCAAAAACATGTTCTTCCAAAAATATAATCTTAATTAGTCTGAAAAATTTTTTGGATTAAATATTTTCAGAATCAATTAATACTGTCAAAAAAATAATTTGAATCCAAACCCATAATATGTCATAAAATTGTTTTTTAATAATACCATATAATGAAATAATACTGAATTTGATTTGAAATAATTCTATATTCAATAATATTTATAAAATTAAATCATATAATAATAAATAACATAAATATTAATATATTAATGAATTATAATTATACATAAAAATGGGTAATCGTAACATCACCATCATTGTAATTATGATTCAATCATATATAAATTTTAGTGTATTCAACTTCAACAAATGTAAATGGTTTGGTATGTACTTCCATATATGTTATACATTCCACACATCACAAACATGTGATAGGATTGGGGGAAGTGAAATATGATATGTTTCCATCCCCATATGGTCGTGGACCTCAAATTTTATACTGTACATAGAGATCATTATTCCCTTCTTTGGTAAATTAATAAATATCTTCTATAGTGACATACAAATTAATAAATTATTTAATAATTCAAAATAAAGATCATATTGGCCACTATTGACATGGATATTATGTCGACTTATTGAAGTTATAATTTCCTAATAAATGTTTTCAATAATATTTCACATTCCTTGAGAATTATCTAGTCCCAAAAATCTTCAACCACCATCTTGATCCAAACATATTGGGGTTCCACAACTCTTCCCATAAAAAGCCTCAAATTGATACATTTGTAGTATATAATAGATAAATTTTTAATTGAAAACTATTCCATTGAAATGTATTGTTCACATCCACATGTGAGAATAATTTTTCATGAATTATAATATACTATATAATTTTAATTATACATTATCATTGAAAATTATCTTAGGGTTGATAATCCTTGATTTGGGTAAGCTTTTCATAAAAAACATAATTAATAAAACTATATAAGAAAAGAGAATCATTAAAATTTAATATGTGCAATGAAATCTGACAATATATTAATCCTTATGCATATAGTTAACTATGTATTGGATGTTAATCTGTTGTTAAATCAGCAAAAAATGAAATGAAACTCAATGTTTAAATATGGTTTTAAACTATAATCCAAATGAAATGATGTCCTTTAGATGTTTTGAGATGCCCAAAATGGAATACATGAATATTTCATTCATTTTACACACATGTTTCATTAATGGTTTTGTAAACCCATTTAAATTCTATCATTTAATCTTAACATTCATTCATTCCAATATTAAATATATATTCACATTGATACATCTTTTCTTATTTACAAAACGTAATTGTTCTTTACATGTCTATAAATATTATATATTCTGTTATGAATAGAGAAAGAATTTGTATTTGAACCATAACATAAATACACTCCAATATATATTGTTCTAGTGGAACATTATCGATTATCCAAATACCAAAATGATATTTATATCTTGATTTTACATTATAATAATTCACATATTTTTACATGACTCAATATCCTCTTATTATGATTCATTTATCTTATATTTGATATATTATTTCGAAGTGTTGTGGAATACATAAGATCTCTATCCACCAATTATTATTTCATAGACAATCCATTTCAAATAAATAAATATTGGGAAATAATAAAAAATATTTTTTCTTTGGAAATATGATTCATTATACACATTTTATTAGTCATAGTTTATACCTTCATAGGGTAGTAATGTATGGATCAGTCATAGTCCATGATGAACTCTATCCATATTGTTTGGAAAATGATCAACTCCAACAAGGTGAATATACATTGTAATATCTTAATATTAGAATATATAAATTATTTTTTAGAATATATATAATTTCCCCATTAAATTAATTAAATTAATTCACCCACATCCTCAAAATCCTTCAGTAGGTATTGTATTTTGATTGACCCTAGATTTATGTCAGTTAATAGATACCGAAATAAAAATTTTACTGACTATAAATCCTAATAATATTATTGATGAATAATAATTTTTATCAAAACCATTATTATATATAATTGTTTTAGTATAGGTGGAGTAATGAATTTTATACTTATATACATGAATTTTTAAAAAAAATTCATCATTCAAATAGAATAAGAATCCCTTCAGAGTTATTAGTTATAATGGATTTGAATGTTCGTATAAATGTAACCCAAAGAGTCATTATGATCTAACTAATACATGTAAAGTATGAAAATAAATTACATATTTGGTCTAATAAATTCTTCAAACCTAGGATATATAGATATACCAAAACTTTTGATTACATGATCAATGATTTATACTTTGTGTCAAAAGAAGTCAGTATATCTAATTGTTAAAAATATTTCATTCTTTATATCAAACAAAAAACAAGTAGAATGATCTTATATGAACTTGTAATATTTATGAATATCATATATAATTATTAAAAATAAGTTTTTTGAGTTCATCTCAAGATATTAACTCAATCAAATACATTAAAAATATCAGGGGATAAACATGTCTGTTTGGAATCACTATGAATTCACAGCATCCATCTGAAATATGGTGGGCTTATATGGGTAAATAATGTCATTTCACTATTTTTAGATGATATATATTTCTAATCTAAATGTTTAATAAATATTTATCCATTCGATGTTAATCAAAAAATTCTTCAATACTGTGTTTAGTGTGCAATTGTTTTCATAAAATTTTAAATTTCCAAAAAATATTTAGAGACATTATTTAATAAATTTAGTTATATAAAAATGGGAATGATTTAACTATAAAGTGAATAAAATTGGTGTATAAAATGAATATATTGATTACTTTTCTTGTTCTTATCTAGTTCCACCAATTCAATCATGGCTATTCTATATGCAGATCATGATTTTGATGTTACACTAGGTATGAGTTCTGCTGAAAGGTAAACATCATGATATTTGTTTATAATAAAAAACACTGATGAATATAAATCTATTTTTTTCACAAATAAGTTATATATATTTATAAATTTTTATTCCCCGACCATTTGTTCTAAATTTATCTAATTAATTTTGTAACTAAATATATATAATAGAATAGACATATATATGGGTTGTTCAATCATCCATATAATTATATATGATCAGAGGTTTTTATTGGATAAAAAATTCTATAGTTATATATTCAATAGTTTGGTTTCTATATAGGGAGGTAATACATGCATACAATTATAGAAAATTGGATCAATTGGTTGAAAATATCTCCATCCATAAATAGATTCCTTTGAAATACTATAATGTATTGTTACATAAAGGGGGTGCAATCATTTGACCACAAATAATGTTTAATAATAATAGTATATCCGACCATTAAAAGGGTGGTAATTTTACTCCCATATAAAATTTTCAAGACATAGATAGGTGGGTGGATATAAAGTAAAATACATCATTCATTTTTCATGAGTGAATACATAGTTTCCTTTAACTATATAATTTATATATATTACTTTAGTGACTGTGAATACATAGGATTTCCCTTTATCTGATAGATTTGGAGTATTATTACATTTTTATTCACAATTGACCCTTTGATTGGTTCACTGGATATCTTGATTTCAATAATCCATATAATTGACCCATTGGAATCAGGTTGGTACAGTAAGAAAATATTAATTTTCATCTATATATTGTGTTTTATATTATTATATCAACATCATTAATTTTCATTATGACATTCTATTTCAAAAATATTGTTTTTATATATTCTATTAATGTAAATCTATCGGGTATTTTCCTAATTATTTATATTGTTCGAAAATCATTATTCATTATACTGTGGGAATAATATATTTTGTTTCCTTAAAACCCAATTTTAATCTTATAATAAAATATATGTGATAATTATAGGATTCATAATTATCCATTTCATTATTGAAATAATATCTTACAATTTGTACATAAAAACAAATTTCATTTATATTTATCACAATATGGATGCTTGGTTATAATACAGTATGTATATGATTTATTTTTCATTAACGTGTAATTATAAAATGATAGGAATACATTCAATGTGTTGCAATGATTTATTATGGATCCAAAAGAATTCATTATCCTTCTGTTTCAAAGTAAGTAATTATCTCTCCATTATAGTGAAATGATTTTTGGGGGAAATATTTTTTGAAAATAAATTCTTAATATCCACCACATCAATTATGTTTTAAACATTATTAAACATTTTTTAATTTATTAAAATGTACAATTTATCATGTATATGTATATAATAATTATGAAATAAAAAATTATTTTAGGATCTTACTCTTTGATATATTGATAATATATTTTCTAATTTATAATTACATTATCAATTAATAGTAGATTGAATGAAAAATTATAGGTGATTCCAATATACTAGAAAAAAGAATAAATATATAGTATTCCTTGGCTCAATGTTGACATGAATCCAACATGACTCATGATGTTATTAATCTATTTTTAGTTTGGAATATTATATCCATTAGATTATTCAATCTTACCCCGACTTTATTTAGTTATTCATTAGTAAATTCATTGCATGTCTTATCAAAATCCTACTTATCATGATTCAATCTACTTCAATTTGTTGAATGAATCGAAATAACGATTTTTGTGATTGTTAATAAAATATAATAAACCTAATCGATCATGTGATCAGTAACATAAATCCTACAATATAACAAATTATGTTTCGTTTATATCAACTTATGACTTTATTGGTTCATCATACATATCTCTTGGATCATTATTGGTTTTATTGTGTTACCTTCATTTATTATTCATATCTTAATAGTAGAAATATTTAACAAACCACTATGATACAAAATCATAATACCTGAAAATAATAAATAATATATTAAAAAATAATAGATTGATATTATTAAATTTCATAATAAATTTCTTTCTAGAAACGATAAGATTAATTTTTTATTCTATAAACATAAAATATTTATTTTAAAACACAACAAATATTTCACCATAGTCACACCTCACCAGACACCCTTCTATAAATATACTATGTTATATACTTCATTATAACAGAAGTAATGAAATAAAAATAATGTATTTATATGAGATTCATAGTAATTGTTAGCATCAGTGATAATAATTATTTATCATAATTGATCATATTTTGGTAATATGAGTATGAGAAAATAAATATTTTTCATGGATGTAAAGAAATGGAAGAAATATTAACAATACACTAATCATAAATCATGAGTCACTGAATAATTTATTGGGATATGATAAGGAATTAGATTTAGAGTATGGAATATGAGTGGATAAGAATGTGACCTGAAAAATTAATGTAGTTAAACAAATTTAGTTTCATGAACTGATAAATATAGATGACATAAATAGTAACGTAATCAGTTCATACATGACAATAAGGGGATTCTTAATCCACATGGGATAGTGAATAATACTTGGGAATAAAATTACTATAAGGAATAATTTTCACATGATTATTTCATCATGAAATTTTTTTTATATTTATTAATAAAAATTCAATACCCAATACTCATCATTATAGAATGAAACCATAGGTAGATAGTTACAACAATGAATAAATGTTTTAATAACTAAATTAAATATATAATTTCATACGTACATCAACAAAAAACCCTATGCATTAAGTATATCACATGTTTCATAGGTCATAACCAACTCCAAGGGTCCCACTTGTAAAGCACACTGAACACCTCTGTGTGGTGCATTCCTTTTTCTAGGTCATATTTTAAGAAATTAAAAAAATCTATAAAGGATAATTTTTTGTGTCATAAAAAAATACCAAATGGGTTTCATGGAGATATTTATGGCCAGTATATTATATTAAATCCAACATATCAAAAATTAAAATAATATATTTCATGTAAAAACTATAATTGTTTATAGAAAATATAATTTGAACATATTTTATTTTAGAATGATAAATATGTTCTGAAGTATAATTTCATCGACTCCATCAGATATTAAAATATATTTCAAACTAGAAATTAATATGTGAATCTTTAAAAACATATGTCAGTAAATCATTTCATAAACATAGTTATTTATAAATCTTTTATAATCATATTTCCATGAAAAAAATCATATATTTTATAATGATAACCTTTTTCCTCACATTCATTCTGAAATACATCCCAGGTGTGTAAAAATTCCCATGAAAAAAATACAAGAGTTAATAATAGATAATCCAAATGAAAAAATTATTTTTATTGAGATAGTAGGGTAGGATTTTCCTCATCAAAAAATTTATTGGTATAATTATTCCTAGAAATAATAATCGTCATCCAAAATACCAATAAGGCATTTTTATTTAGGGTAATAAATTTTACATGCGTTTATCATTAAAACAAATAAATATAAAATAATTCTACCAATCATTTGAACAAACCTGATGTATATTTAAAAAATATACCATATCATTTTCAAAACCAACACAAAATGGATTTTTTTAAAAACAAACACCGTTAAAATACAGTAATATAATTTAAAATAATAATAAATACTCATTATACAAAATTAAGATCACATCAACACTTTCATTTTCAAATGACTCAATCTAATTAAAATACAAATTTTCCAAAAACCAACACATTGTTTCTGAATATATTTTTATAGAGTTTTACCATTACACACAGGCATATATAAAATACTATTTCAAATCATTTCAAAACTATCTGTAATTTGAATTTTAAATTAACTAAATATCAAACTTAAATTAAACATGTAACAATTTATTCAATTGATATTTATTTCATTATGATTCCACCCACCCCAATCATGATAAATTAGTGAACACATGGGCTCCAGTGATAGAGATTTGAGATTCATGGATCGATCAAATGATAATTCATCAAATTAAATCCATCATGCTTGGTTATAAATCTTCTAAATACATAAATATTCACAAACCATCAAGAGAGTGGTTGATTAATAAATGAAATATAATGATCACATAGAGATTATGGTTCCTAAAATACATCCATTAAACTAATCGAGACAATGATATAAGGAGATACAATATTAGGAAAATAAACATGGCTACACTATAGTATCTGAAGAGATTGGAATTGAATGAAATATTAGAGATGTCGACGCAAGCCTATCATAGAGAATGGATAAAATAAATTATAATTTTCTTCGTGCTACAGAGTGGTGGACCATGGGAGTCTCTCTTGAATATCCTTCTCAATGTATATCACATACATCTTCTATATCAACTAGACGATCTATTTTTGGGGTTTTTATTAACTAATGAAAACAATTACAATTTATTTTCGTTTTTTATTGTTTAAAAATATAAACTATAATGTAATGTAATCCAAATGAGTTGATGATGAAAGAAATTTGATTTTGTGTTTAGTCATATATCGCATAATTATTCTCCTTTATATGTTTTATTCTAGTCTGATAACTAAAACATGAAACATCATATTTGAATCACTATTCATTTCCAGAATAGAAATATCTTGAGTCGCATTTTGTTGGGGACCGTAACCCAATCAGGTAAATTCGCCTCCCCCATCCATTCCACTAAACTAAATCACAAAATTAGAATAATGTTTAATGGAAATTGAATAACACTTTAACCTCCCCCAATGCCCAGTCTCAGGGTCATCCTCTAATTTTTAAAGTAAAATATTACTTGGTGGATGGGGTGTAAAAGGAGAGGGATATAGTGGGAAGAAAATAATAAAAGAGGATGGAGAAAGACAAATGTATAGATAAATAAATCTAAAATTTTAATTATAATTGAACATAGAACATAAATACATCTAATATGAAAATAAAATAAATAGAATAAAAGAGATCCTAAGAGAGTAGTAGTAGAATCCCAGGCCCTGATGGGATCCCTCCTTGGTTTTGTGTGTCGAGATGATGATTTGGGAAGGATGTGATGTTCTCCTTTTATAGGCAAAATTATGTCCTCCGAATATTTGTGAGTTCGTGCCCCATTACATGGTAATTTCACCTATGAACCCCTTAATAAATGTTTTTCATATATGTGTTGTCAATTTACCCACTGAAATTTAGATCTATTGTACACCATATTAATAATTTATGATTTTTTCATTGTCTGTCTCTTCTTTTGAATGAAGGTTCCAAGATGGTTCTCCAAAAGAATAACATACATTGTAAACCTTAATGTTATCGGAAATACCCCAAATTTGTTTTTGAGTGGTACATATGTGTCCTAGTTCATTTAAATGTTTAATAATCTTCATTGAAGGTATTTAGTAGGACATTTGGTATTATAACGGTTGTGGGTTCCATGCTGTCTGTTGGGAAAAATCAGTAACATAATAGATTTATTAATTCCTTTAGATAGCCTATTAGATCCTAGACAAGAAGACAATGTTTAAAGAAATAACATCAGGATTTCAAAAAAATAATATTTACTATATTTTTAATTAAATTTTAAATCTAATTTCCAAAATACCCTTGTGGTAAAAATCTCCCAAAAATTAATAATAAAGCACTTATAACACTTTTGTTTATTTTCATTCTATAATACAAATTGGACAATTTTTTAATAAAACAATGAAATATGTGGGTTTTATCATTTAAAAACATTAAAAATCGTATTTATTTGATAAAAAATATGCACATAATGTTTCTCTATCAAATACACCCACACATCAAACATGTTGGTCCTCAAGTACAAAATCTGAACATAGAAATCAGAGGACACCAATGTTACAAATATTAAAATTACCAAACAATAAAATCAAACAATTTTATATGTGAATTCAATATGTCAAAAATATTCTTAAAATATCTATTTTATTTTATTTTTATAAAGAAACTAATAATTCACATATTTTACTTTTCCCGTTTTAAAATTGATGGAACATCAAATTTATTACTTACATGCTCCTTGATTCATTATAATTAAACATGACAAGTCATTATTTAACTCACTTATTATTATTATCTCTCATCAGTCATGATATAATTCAAGTATAGTTATTCTCTTATCATGATATCATTCTCTTTATCCATAGGCTTGTAAATGAAATACATTCTCCACTTTGTAAAGACTGAAGACATATAAACTCATGAGGTCATTCTATAATAGTGCAAATGACTTTGAGGATTAAGGTTTGTATGATATGATTCTTTAATAATTAATGCTCAATGAAAATATTAATCTCATAATTACTGTCATTGCTCATCCCAGTGGGGCCTGCGCCATGACTCTGCACGCCCGCCTCCAATAGGCCAGGGGCTGGTGACTAGCATCGAGTAGGCATATCACTAACATGGGAGGCATTGCCTATGTACCTGCACACACGCTCACTTCTCCAAGCCCACAAGTGCTGAAATGTAAACACTAAGGAACAAAAATGCATGAAAAAAACTAAACCCCAACCAATAGAGTATGAAAAAAGGTAGAGTACTGTAAAAGTAAACTGGGAAAAAATACAAGCCCACCAAAAACAGGAGTCTGAAAACTGCAAATTCCAACCTGTAAGCACAAAAGGTATTGGGACTGCCACTCCTAGCCGTAGGATTCCTCGGCCTATAGGGAACTCTGAAAGCTCAGACCTGTCCTGGTCTGCCCTGGACTCTGCCAAAATCCTGCTCATCTGCAGAAGACACCAGACTTGCGGGCAAAGCCCGTGCAGGGGTGAGTATAACAATACTCAGTAGAGGACCCTGGAAACCAAAATGTTGTACACAAAGTAAAGGTAAAGTCAGCTATGCATAGTATATGTATACAAAACATATAGAACAAACCAGATATACTCAAAACACAGACCTGTGGTCTAGAGACAAGTCACACAACCGCATACCCCCATTAGGGATTCTGTTGGAAGATTCTATGATGCACTCATTCCTGGAGAACACACTCAATGAGTCTTATAGCTCTGATGACGTCCATCTGAGAAGTGGTGTTAGTCAGGAACCGTCATGAGAGATAACTACACTCATTATGGGAGACAAACTCTTGATTGGAATGGTTACGATAGATAGAAGAACTCATTATGGAAGACAAGCTCTTGAGTGGGAAATATCACGATACACAAATGAGGATCGCTTCCAAGGCCATGGCGGATACCGCGACTCATCCGGATTCACCAGTTAGGTAATACACCATCTAGGTAGAGGATCAACGCCTGGTAAGGTTGGTCACATCGATGCCTGACTCTACCTAGGGCCAAGAATGGATATAGGATGTCGATCCGGGCCTCTCAGATAGATTCCTGACACTATCATAGAAAGTCCTACTGAAGGGATAATAATCATGCATGAGGGAATGATACCTGACCTTCAGGGGAACAAGAAGAAGGGGTACTAACCCAAATGAAAAATTTCAATGTTACGGTGAACGAAAGGACCATGTTGTTTTCCAAAAAGTACATAGCGTGTAGAAAATATACATGTCGTGTTGTCTAACCCTGTGTAATGCCTGTGTACAACGACCCGTGTCGTAAGGCTGGTCGTGTAGAAAAATCGATGTACATGGATTGTAGTACGGTGTACATGCCATGTTTGGGGAACTGGGGTTTATTCCATGTACTATGGTTGTGTGCCTATACACGGTCATCAACCCATGTAGTCCAACCCGTGCAATCGACACCCGGGGTAACCCGCGTAACAGGCCATGCTTGGCCATGTGACGGAGTACACGGTCGTGTACTCTATCCTGTGTTTGTGTATCCTCGAGATACACACCGAGCTCCGCGTAGCCACTTCTATCGTGCTGTACAATCCATGTCGCCTGAAGCCGTGTAGATCATCCTGTGACTGTGTACAACCCAAAGTACACGCCGAGCTTCAGGGAAGGTCCAACACACCGTGTGACTCGGGTCACACGCCGTGTGATTCTTCTATGACCCTGAAACCCTAACTGCTTCCTCCAGTACTACAAGACGTGTTCTTCGGAAGTACATGCCGTGTATTCTGGTAATTTTCAAAAATGCGGACCTCCGGCATCGCACCTCCCGTGGTGCTCTGATCATTGATGCAGTCATCCGATCGCCACGAAACCGTCAGGTTTTGGTCGCACCGATGCTACGAAGCCACTTCTTTCATTTTCGGGCCTCCGATCGGCTAAAAAAACATGTTCTGATCATCCCGAACAAAGAACGCTCGAAGAAATCTCTTTTCGATCCGGCCCAATTTTTGTCTGCCATCATCACTGCACCTCCACAAGGTCGTTGCGGTGTTGAACCATCAATTTTGGACCGTTGAGGTGTAAAACGGATGTGCAACGATCCGTTGTTCGTCGCCCCATGAAGAACGTGAAGAACACGCGAAGAAACAAGGGGGAAGAAATACCAATAAACAAATTGAGGAATGAACCTCCACCTCCGTTCATCGCGGTGTTGATCTGCCCCCATTAATAGGTTTAAACGGAGCAATAATCAACAACAACATAAAGCATTGATCAGTTCCCTATAAGCATCCCAAAGAAAATCCCTCCCACAAGAACATACAAATCCGTGGATCAACTTGTTCGTGGATGATCCACGTTCATCGTTTAATCTCAATTATGGGGAAAATAAATTGAAAAAACAATTCCAACCTTTTGAAAGTATCGATCGTTGATGAAGGCACCACGCTTCTTTTGTCGTCGAGATCCTTCAACGTTGTTGGGGCATCGATTTTCGACTTCAAACAGTCATCGTTCGTCACCGAGAGTTTGCTCCAACAGGCCACATATTCGGTAGAGGTTCCTCTCAAACGTCGCCAGCGACCAGAAATCGTTCAACCCATTAAAAAGGGAAACATGATTTTGAACATAAATAGGCGGAAACATTAATGACGATGACTTTCAATTTCGATGTCATTAAGATGTGCCACTAATTTAGGAAACATGTGAGTCTTTTCCGCGCTGCAGCGGATGTTTCCTTAAATGAAATAAAATATACATGATAATTTATTTTATTATATTTTACCTAAAACGTCCAAAAATAAAATTTCTCCCTCGACACGCAACGGTCAAGGTTAAGCTCGTTATTATGTAAAGTCATCATCCCAGGCGCAACGGTGTGCTCAGATTTTTAATCCAAGCATCCATTTGGAAACTGTCACAACCACGCACAAGCACTGACTCACTTAACTAAAAAAAGTTCAAACCGCCATTCCAGGCTCACTGGACCTCAGAATGATGTGTCGTCTTCATTCTCGGTCACATAATAATTCCATATAATATTTAGGAATAATAACAGTAAATCCAAGACATTACATTCTTTCTACTGTTGGGCTTTACGTCCCTGAAAAGCCTAAACATGGGCTACTCAAAAAGATGTGGGTAATGGGCACAGATCTGAGCCTCTCGCTCCCACGTGTACTCCTGAAGATTCCCATGCTGCCACTAGACGCACACCAAGGGAATAGATCGCCCAAAAAGGATCCTCTCCTGCCGATCCTCGATCTCCACCTGGTACTCAACAATGGCCACTCCATCCTCAATGTCCATCTCACCCCAGTCGATGACATGTGATTGTCATGAACATACCTTCTCAGCTGTGACACGTGGAAGACATCATGTACCCGATGCAACTGTGGTGGTAGAGCTAAGCGGTACGCCACCTTTCCAACTCGGCATAGAATCTAGAAAGGTCCAATGAACCTCGGATATATCTTCTCTCCTCAACCAAATCTCTACAACCCTCGTCGAGGTGAGACCCGAAGAAAGACATGGTCTCCCTCTTCGAACTACAGAGGTCTCCGTCGTCTGTCAGCGTAAGACTTCTACCGACTCTGTGCAGTCTTCATCCGATCCTGGATGGTCTGCACCTTCTCTTTGGTGGCTCGCAATAACTCTGGACCCATGAGTGATGACCCTCCGGGGTCGGTCCAGTAAAGAGGGGACCGGCAGGGTCTCCCATACAAGGCCTCGAACGGTGTTAAACCGATGGTGGAGTGGTAGCTATTGTTTTACGCAAACTCCACTAGTGGTAGGTGGTCCTCCCAACAATGACCAAAGTCCAAGATACAGGCTCACATCATATCCTCTAGAACCTGAATGGTCCTCTCCATCTGACCATCCATCTGGGGATGAAACACTGTGCTCAAGCGTAGCTGAGTCCCAAAAGCCTCATGCGGTCCCTTCTACAACCAGGATGTGAAGCGGGCATCTCGGTCTAAGAATATAGTCGAGGGGATTCCATGAAGCCGAACTATCTCCTGCACGTAGTGGTGTCCCAAGCTCTTTACGGAACTCTTCTCCATGATGGCTAAGAAGTGAGATGACTTGTTGAGTCGTCCAATGATCACCCAGATCGAATCATGCCCCTTGGATGTTTGTGGTAAGCATATCACTAAGTCCATCGATATTCCATCCCACATCCACTCTGGGGCATACAGGGGTGAGCTAATCCCGCTGGAACCTAGTGCTCAGCCTTCACCTACTGGCATGTGAGGCATTGAGAAATGAAATCCGTTATTTCCCTCTTCATGCCTGACCACCAGAACTACCGTCGGAGATCCTGGTTCATCATTGCCACTCCAGGATGTACCGCCAAAGGGGATGTATGAAACTCCATAAGGACCTCCTCCTGGAACACCATTGGTACAAAAGTGCATCCTCTGAAAAGAATTACGTGCTCCCTACCTTGTGAATAGCCATCAGGAGCATGTCCTGTGGATAACTAAGCACGTAAAGCCACATAGTCGACATCCTCAAGTTGTGCCTCCCGAACTCACTGTAAAAGTGGAGGGGTGACAACCATCGACTGTAGGTAAGATTTATCCTCTCCATCCACGACGGATAACTGTAACGTGTATAACTACGGTGTCTCCTCACTCAACAGCTGTGAGCTCGACCTGCTGCTAATATAATCTTCCACCTTGTTCCTGTTTCCATGAGTATAGATAATCTCAAAATCATAGTTCTAGAGGAACTCTATCCAATGCCTCTTCCTTAGATTTAGATCACTCTGTGAGAAGATGTACTTGAGGCTCTTGTGGTCAGAGTAAACAATAAACCGCTCGCCCCTAAGGTAGGGTCGCCACATCTTCAATGTGAGTACTACCGATGCCAACTCAAGATCATGGTTCGCATAGTTCTGATCAGGTGGCTTTAGCTGGTGCGAACCATAAGCAATCACTACATGTCACTACATCAGGACGCAGCCGAGCCCGGTCCCTGATGCGTCGCAGAAAACATCGTACTCGACACCCTCCTCAGGCAATCTCAAGACTGGGGCGCTCATCAAACTCTGCCTCTACTTCTCAAAAGCCTACGAGAACATCTTCGTCCACATGAAGGGTTTCCCTTTCCCGGTCAAGGTCGTCATCGGTGCTAATATTAGGGATAAATCAGGAATGAATCTCCAGTAATATCCTACCTACCCAAGGAAGCTCTGCACCCAGGTCACGCTACGAGGTGGATTCCATGCTAACACAACCTCCACCTTGGCTGGGTCCAAAGCTACAACATGTACTGAGATGACATGTCCAAGAAAGTGGAACTTCTTGAATCCAGAACTGACACTTCAAGAGCTTTCTATAATGTTGGTTCTCCCGGAGTACGTCCAGACCCATCCACAGGTGTCTCGCGTGCTCCTCCTCGGACACCGAGTACACAAGGATGTCGTCGATGAAGACCACTATGAGCCAGTCCATGTACGGCCAGAATATCTAGTTCATCAACCCCATGAACACTGTGGGGGCGTTCGTCCCGCCAAAAGCCATCACCATGTACTCATAGTAACCATAGAGGTATATGAAAGTCGTCTTTAGTATATCCACAACCCGAAGTCGTAGCTGGTGATAAATTGATCGAAGGTCAACCTTCGAGAACCACTGTTCCCCTCATATCTGATCGAAGAGGTCATCAATTCTCAGTAGTGGATAATTGTTCATCACTGTCACCTGGTTCAGGCGCCGGTAATCCACGCACCATCTCAAAATCCCATCGTCCGTCTTGGAAAACAAGACCGGGGCCGCCCAAGGTGAGACGTTGGATCTTACAAAACCCTTGCTCTGCAAATCCTCTAACTGCACCCTCAACTCGCGATGCTCTGCAGGAGTCATCCGATATGCCGATGAGGAAATCGGTGTCGTCCTGTGGTGTAAGTCGATGAAGAAGTCAATTTCATGACGGGGAGGTAATCCTGGAACATCTTCAGGAAATACGTCCTCATACTCCGCCACCAATGCTGGGAACTGAGAGCTCACAACATCTACTTCTCTGAGGGTAAGGCAAGCCATCTCATGAGTGATCGGATGCACCCTTCTATGCATGTGACCATTTTGTGCTGCCTGGGATTCATTTTCTCCAACAAAGGAAAACCTTATTCCATCACGGCCGACGCACCACACCCTTATATGAATGAGCCCATTTTGTGCTGCCTAGTATTTTCTCTGCCTCTGGCTCGGTGGTCCATCTCCCGCTTCCCTATCAGAAGCTCGATGTGTCAGGAAATATCTAGAGAGATATCCCCTATCGTCGCATGTGTAGCATCACTTCTCCCTAGGATGATGGGATCCACCCTGAGAGCCCTGGACTATCGATCCCATGTCATGGGTCCTCCTATGACATTTCCCACGTCCAGATCCATGTGCCTGACATCAGCTCCCTACTGTCGGGGTCACTGCACCTGTCTGCCTGCTGCTGACTACCAGCGGCTATCTCTGCTCCGCTAAGAAGCTCTCGACCACCAATGCTCGCTCGAGCACTCCAGCATAATTCGTTATTCATAGAGGCACGACACTAGCTCGGATGTCTCGTCGTAGACCTCACTGAAAGGACCAAGCTATGAAGTACAGATCCCTGACCATCTCAATCGAGTACCTGGCGAGGTTGGTGAACCTCGATAAATAGTCAGCTACTGTCATACATCCCTCCTGGAGCTGAAGAAGCTCCTAGATGCACACAGCTCTCAACATAACCAGAGATAAATCCTCCCTGAAGAGTCGCTCAAACTCCTTCCACGAAAGAGTCTCCTCATCGTGAGTATGTGTGGTCAGACTCCACCATCGTCCGACCAAACCCGGATGAAGGCTCGCTCCTAGGATCAACATCGTGTCTGCTGGTGTCCTCACTAGTCGTAAAAACCCTAGTCACCACCAAAATCTAGTCCTTAGTCTCCTGAGGGTTGGGCTCGCCTCGGAACCTGAGGGGTATCTGTCTTTGAAATTCATGGAGCGCGCTGAACCTGCGCTCCTCGTCGGTCGGTACCGCAGGTACCACTGGCTACTCCACAAGTGGTGTTATAGCAGGTGCACCACCTTCTGGCAACGCCTGGGGATCTGGTCCCTATATCGAAGCATCATCACTGAGGGGGTCATCCTCGTTATCATGTTGCTGAATCCTAGCGGGTATTCGTCGCGGAGGCATCCTGTAAAGAAACATGATATACTATGGTCAATGAGTATATCTGGATAGCTAACAAAGATGATATAGAAAACACAACCCATTCATATATGATGTATGTACCTTTTATTTCCCTGTAACCAGTGTTTTCGTGTACCGGGTCAAAAATCAGGTTATCATAGTCCTGGTGTATGGATACGTCGGCCCCCGCATTAACACTGGAGTCTCGGGCCTAAAATCCGAACCCAAAACGCTTAACACTATTGTACCAAACCAAAATCACAGACTCTTGGCCTTAAAGAAGAACTGACCACCTCTGATACCAATCTGTCACGACCCGTCCTAGTGGGGCCCAAGCCGTGACTCCCCAAGCCCGCCTCTAATAGGCCAATGGAGGGTGACCACCAAAGAGTAGGCATATCACTAACATGGGAGGCATTGCCTAAGTACCTGCACACACGCACACATCTCCAATCCCACATGTGTTGAAATGTAAAACACTAAGTAACAAAAATGAATGCATAAAACTAAACCCCAACCAACAGAGTACGACGAATGGTAGAGTATTGTAAAATTAAACTGGACAACAATACAAGCCCACCCAAAACAAGAGTCTGAAAACTGCAAAGTACAACCTATAAGAACAAAAGTTATTGGGACTGCCGCTAATAGTCGTATGATGCCTCAGCCTGTAGGGAACTCCGAAATCTCGGTCCTATCCTGGTCTGCCCTGGACTCTGTCAAATGGTTGCTCGTCTGTACAAAACACCAGACGTGTGGGAAAAGCCCGTGCAAGGGTGAGTATAGTAATACATAATAGAGGACCCTGAAAACCACAAAGCAGTACACAAAGTAAATGTACAGTCAGCTATACATAGTATATTTCTACAGAACATATCTAACAAAACTGATATACACAAAACCCGGACCTGTGGTCTAGAGACAAGTCAAACAACCGTATACCCATGTTAGGGATTCTGTTCGAAGATTCCGTGATGCACTCGTTCTAGGAGAACACACTCCACGAGTCTTATAGCTTTGATGACATCAGTCCGAGAAGTGATGTTCTTCAGGAACCATCATGAGAGATAACTACACTCATTACGTGAGCCACACTCCTGAGTGGAAAGGTTACGACAGAAAGAAGAACTCATTATGGGAGACACAATTCGGAGTGAGAAAGATCACGATACACAAATGAGGATCACTGCGAGGGCCATGGCGGATATCGCAACTCATCTGGATTCACCAATTATGTGATACATATTCTAGGTAAAGGATAAATGCCCGGTATGTTTGGTCATGTCGATGAATGTCTCTATTTATGGTCAGTAATGGATAGAGGATCTCGATCTGGGCCTCTCGGATGGATACCTGACTCTATCATATAATGTCCTGCTCAAGGGATCATAATCCTGCATGAGGGAATGATGCCTAACCTTTAAGGGAACAAGAAGAAGTGGCACTAACCCTAACAAAAAATTTACATGGTACGGTGAATGAAATGACCATTATGTTTTCCAAAAAGTAGGCGGCGTGAATAAAATATACACGCCATGTTGTCTGACCCCGAGTATTGCTCGTGTACAACGGCTCGTGTCGTAAGGCTGGTCGTGTAGAAGAAATGAAGTATACACCGTGTAGTATAGTATAAATGTCTTTTCTGGGTAACTGGGGTTTTGTCTGTGTACTCTGGCCATGTTCCCATACACGGTCATGAACCCATGTATTCCAACTCGTGAAATCAGCACACGGGGTGACTCGCGTAACTAGCCTTGCCTGGCCGTGTGATGGAGTACACGGTCGTGTACTCCCTCATGTGTCAGTGTATCCCCAGGATACACACTGAGCTCCACATATCCACTTCTGTCATGCTATACACACTGTGTCGCATGAAGTCCTGTAGATCATCCCGTGTCCGTGTACCACCCAAAGTACACGCCGAGCATCGGGGAAGGTCCAACAGGCCGTGTGACCTGGGTCACACACCGTGTGATTCTTCTCTGACCCCGAAACCCTAGCTTCCATGGCTAGTACAACACGGCGTGTTCTCCGGATGTACACACCTTGTATTCTGGAAATTTCCAGAAATGCGAACCTCCGCCATTGTGCCTCCCGTGGTGCTCCGATCATTTATCCAGGCATCCGATCTCCACGAAACCTTCAGGTTTTGGTCACCCCGACTCCACGTAGCCTATTCCGTCATTGTCAGGCCTCTGATCCTCTACGAAAACATGTTCTGATGTTCCCAAATGAAGAACCCTCGAAGAAGTCTCTTTCCGATCTGGCCCGATTTGTTGTCTTCCATCATCACCGCACCTCCACAAGGTCATTGCGGTGTTGAAACTTCGATTTGGGATTGTTTCATCGCAGAACAAATGTGCAACAATCCTTTTTTCGTCGCCCAGTGAATAACGTGAAGAACACGCGAGGAAATAAGGGGGATGAAATCCAAATAAATAAATTGAGGAATGAACCTCCACCGTCGTTCGTCACAATGTTGATACACTCCCGTTAATAGGCATAAACGAAGCAAGAATCAACAACAACATAAAGGATGGACCAGTTTCCCATAATCATCCCAATGAAAATACCTCTCGCACGAATGTACGAATCCGCGGATCAACTTGTTCGTGGTTGATCTGCGTACGTCGTTTCAACTCAATTACGGGGAAGATAAATTGAAATAACAACCCCTTCCTTTTGAAATGATCGATTGTTTATGAAGGCACTGAGCTACCATTTTCGTAGAGATTCTTCAACTTTGTTGGTGTAGTGATTCTCAACATTGATCTGTCGTCGTTCGTCGCCAAGAGTTTGCTCGAACGCACCGTGGATTCGGCAGATGTTCATCTCAAATGTCTCCAACTATCAACAATCGTTAAACCCATTAAAAAGAAAAAGATGATTTCGAACTTAGTTACGCGGCATCATTAATGACGTTGACTTTCCATTTCGAAGTCATTATGACGCACCATTAATTTTGGAAACAGATACGCCGTTGTCGTGCTGCAGAGGATGTTTCCTTAAATGAAATAAAATAAACTTGTTAATTTATTTTATATTATTTTACTTCAAATGTTCGAAAATAAACTTTCCCCCTCGACCCGCACCTGTTGAGGTTAAGTTAGTTCTTAGGTAAATTCGTCATCCGAGACGCAATGGTGCACGCAGATTTTTAATCCGAGCATCCGTTTGGAAACTTCCACAACCGCGCACAAGCACCGACTCTCTTAACTAATAATAGTTTAAACCACCATTACGGGCTCACTGGACCTCAGAATGATTTGCCGTATTCATGACCGGTCTCAAAATAATTCCATATAATATTTAAATATAAAAACAGAAAATCCAAGGCATTTTAATTACAATTCATGATATCCAATTTATAAGTGTAATGAATTTCTGCTACAAATGTAGCAACACCCTCCTCCCAAAACTCATAGTATAAGTTATCATTAAATAAACTATAATAAATGATTTGGGAACCCTATTGAATATTTTTTTGGTACCTTTTATTACTTTTTATAAAATTTTGATTTTATAAAACCTCAAATCCATCACCTAACCACATAAGATCATAAGATTGTCACTCTAGAAAATGGTGATTTTTGGTTCTCACAAATCACAACCCATTTTTTTATTATGTGATATTTTGTTCATTTATTACATTCTTATAACTCTGAAAGAGAAAGAAATCTAGTATAATTAATCATTCCATAGCCATTTATAATTCCCACAATAATACCTCCACATTTATTCCATACACTGTATATTATCCTTTCCACCATGATTCCCTTTACCCACAAACTTCAACATTAAAGTATTATGAAAATACTAAGAGGAGAATAGGAATGGATATAAATGTGTTGAAACATGGCTAATCCCTATAAGATCATTCATGGTCTCTATGGGATAAAAGAGGATTAATGTAAAGGTGGTAATTTAAGGAAAAATATCATTACAAAGGATAAAATGATCATTTTAAATGTTTTTTACATAGTCTAATCCTTCACATGTTTCAATACAAGTTCTTGTAGGATGCATGTAACATGATCACTAAATAAATATGCTCAAGATAAATAAGAGGGACTTGCTCTGGAAATCCACTGAGTAATGAGACATATGATTTGGAAAAATCACTCAATACATGATTAACAATAATAAATCAATTCCTATGAACTTCAAAAATTCAAAGCATGAATGATGGTGGGGAAATTTTATTTACCTAAAACAATTAATTACTTAAAACAATGAGTCATTATTTCAATATCTAGGCTTCATTTTTATAATTCAACTCTCCATTTCAATAATTTAATCATATAAACATTTAAATCTAAAACATGGTAGCACATGGTACCAAGTAAACTCATGTCTTTTAGATTATTAATGTATATAATTATTAAAGTGTGGGAATTAAATTTTATAATTAAATCTCAAAAACATGTTGTTGAATAAATGCAAAGAGTTTAAAAGATAAAACACAAAATGTGACCTCCAATTTTCAATAAATATTTGTCCGTCCCCCTCCACCGTTTGGGGCTTCTTTCAACCATGATGAAACTATAAAATAAAAAAATTCAATTAAGCACATGGATCTTGTCATTTTTTTCTCACAAAAGTCATAAGGGGTGGAATACATGTTTTACTACTTCTTAGAAAAGAAATTGAAATCTAAATTCCATGAAATAAAATAAAGGTAAATCTCGGTATGATCCCCCAAGTGTGCCTTGAATTTTTACAGACTCTATAGGGGAGTGCCAACTATTATCTATAATGTGATGGGGGATGAAGCTTCTTTGATTTGAACCCCCACATGTGGATTTTCCCAGCATGTGCGTCATCCTTGTTCTTGAGGGATGATATATGGTTAGATTACACCATAACCCCACCCCCTCTAAATGAGGTATATATTTCATGGTGGATGTAGGATGAAGTATGAATCATCATATTTCTTGGATGCTACATGTGTAACCTCTTCTTCTCTGTCTTGTGGTTCCCACGTTATACTGAATAAAAAATATACTCAATTTGAATGTCATGGTGTAATTATATTTGAATTAAATTAAAACATGAATTATCAAGATAAAATTCTACCCCAGAAATGAATGAAACTTTATTCATTGTTTCCATTGGGAAATCGACTAGCAACTCTTCATGAGCTCCCTTCAAAAAATATTCAACATGATTAGGGTGCTCCATATGTTCTTCGGGAGGTGCGCATCTAGGTTCTTCTTCCCCAGAGAGGCATATCAGAGATTTTCTAATTTTGTATAATCAATACCAAAAGGATATATGTTGAATTTCAAAAAAAAATTGAAGAGATAGAGTGATGGAATTGTTTAAATACCTGATTCGGTTCAACATCAACATTTGCCTTAGTGGTAAGTTCCTCTGGAAGTATAATATCTAAGGATGGAGGCAGGTAGTCAGGATCCTCCTTCTTGACATCAAATTCCACTACATGGGTGGTTTCTTCTGTTTCTGGAGACTGCTCTTATTATTTTTATTGTATGGGCAGACTAGCTAGATACTCAAATTTAATCAACAATTCATAAAATCCTTCTTTATGTCCCACTTGTAGCTCAATAGGTTAGACATCTTCCCTTTCCACCTTAGCTTCTTCAATTTCAATGATAACTGGGGAAATGTATTCCACCACATTCTCAGTTTCTTTCTTCAGCTCAGTGTTGGGTGGTTCCATTAATGCACGAACATAATCAAATGCTTTATCAGCATTTATCATCATATGTTCAATACTTTCTCTATGTTCTAGTACCTGATCCCATTAAAAATATTTTTCTTCCTGTTTTTTTTTCATGCACCTGGTAGTAATTTTTCCATGCCTAATATTATGAAATTTCATATATCATGGAAATAATTTTTAGTTGTTTTTTAAATGTAATGAAATATATATATCAGATTTGAAAAGAGAAAAAGTAAATGAACTAATGATTTGATCCCTGGAAACAATGCTAGTTTTGATGCATGCCAGTGACAGGGCATGGAAAAAAGTAATAATATTTTTTCTAATGTAGCACAGTTGCTGACCAGGGTCGTCTCTTATGAGGAGCCTTCTCAATGTAGTTCACATATATCTTCTATATCAACTAGACTATCTATTTTTTGTTTTTTTATTATCTCATTAAAAATTGACATTGTTTTTTTTGTCTTTTTTATTATTTAATAATATAAAGTGTCATGTAATGTAAAAAAATGAGTTGATGATGAACGAACATGGTTTTAGGGTTAAATGAGGGATTAAATAATTATTCTCTGTCATAAGTATGTTTCCTGTTTGATGACGGAAACATGATATCTCATGTTTAAATCAATATTCTTTCCTAGAATAGAAATTTCATGAGTCACATTTCTTTGGGGACAATCACCAATTCAGGGACATTCACCATGAACGAGCATACTACTCAAGTCTATTACAAATTTAGAATAAATCTTAAGTGAAATTTTAGAACACCTAGACCTCTCCCTTGTTCCATGTCTTTGGGTTAGCCTCTCATTTCTGAGAGTAAGATATTAATTAGTTGAGTGGATGGAATAGGAGAGAGATCGATGGATAATTGATGAAATGTTGATGGAGAAACACAAATTCAACGAATAATAAAACTAAAATTTGATTCATAATTGAAAATAAATCTAAAATAAAACAAAAATGAAAATAAAATAATAAGAATAAATTTTGGAGGAATAGGGGACAAGAAGCATCCCATGCCACAGTCCTATCCCTTATTGGTTGTGGGTTAAGAGCTGATGATTTGGGGAGGAGGCAATGTCCACCATTTATAGGGAGAATTTTTTCCTCTTATAATTTATGAATTGTTGGACCATTAAATTGTCAATTCTCATGTGGAACCCATCACAAATTGATTTCGTAAAAAAAATTTCTACTCAACCTATATATTTTAGCTCATTTTGTCACCGGATGAATATGTTATGATTTTTCGATTATAAGATAGTTTTTTGAATGAAGGTTCTATGAAGGTTCCTCTATAAGAATATCATCCAATAGAAACGTTCACTACTTTAAAACTACCCCAATTTTGTTTGAGTTGGCCATGTGTGTCCATGTTCTATTCAGGCGGAATCAACTTTGTTGAAGGTGTGTAGTCATAGATGTGGTTCTGTTACGGTGGTGAGGTCCAAATTGTCTGCCGAGTCAAATCATTATATTAATTTAATTATTAAGGCATTTAGATGGCCTCATCATAACATGGTCCCGATGAATATCTTGATAGAAATAAAATAATGATTACAACAAAATAAGATCCAATCATTATGGAATTCTATTTTAAAATTAATGAAAAAAATTAAAATTGTTTTAAAAATCTGTCAAAAACCCAAAATTAGTAACTTTTCACACTTTTTATTATTTTCATTCTATAATCAAAATTCCCCTATATTTTAATAAAAATTAAAATATAATGTTTTTAAGATTTATAAACATTAAAAAATCAACATTTTTTGATGTAAAATAAGCACAAAAATTTGTTCCTTCAGATGTGTTTAAATACTTAAATAATGTATTAAATAGAATAAAAATAAATATTTCCATAAAACATTATATCCATTGGAATCACTAGATAGTCAGTGGGTTCCACTAGAAACACAATGGATCTTTGTGGAAGGTCTCACCCTTTAATGTTCCAAAAAAATAATGCTGAATTATATTGGATTCCTAGTTATATTATTGTTGAAATATAAACTACTTATCCTCCCACTAGATGGTCGGTGGATTTTCCTAGTCATCTAAATAGCCTCTTTTCACTCTTACAACAATATGAGTTATCCCACAATCAAACTAAAAACCATGGACACATCTAGACCACACAAACAATATTTAAATTATCTCCATTACCCCACTGATAAAAAAATTAAAATGACCATGAAACAACAATAATACACTATATGTGATATAATAATATATGAATAATTATTAGAAAAAAAATGAACAAGGTTCTAATGTAGGTGTATATAGGAAATATGGTGATGTGATGTTACTTGTGTCATATAAAGAAAAATTAAACATTCATTCCTATACTTAGGGGTTAAGGCCTTGTTCCTTGACAAATAGTGGTCGTAGTATTACTATGGATTATGTTTTATCAATAATACCTAAAAAATTATCATATGATGTATATGCCTTTACCCAATGCATTATTGTTATATAACAGACCCCCATTGCTGAAATGAAAATTCATCCAAGGAGTTTTTTATACACAACATTAAATATCATATAATGAGATAATAATTTAAAAAATACACCAAATGGAAATAATTTAGACATTGATCACATACAAATAACCTATACATATCATTAAATGTTCATTATAATGACATATATTTTTTTGTTCTTGAATAAAATAACCAATAAGAATGAAATTGGTTTCATGAAAACATATCTAATTCACGATCATAATACATCCCTAGAGGTGAAGTAGATGGTATCAATATGGGATATGAACCATTATTTATTCAAAATTTAAAATTTTTCTAGAAAATTATAAAGCATTTATAAGATCAATAGAATTCAGTTTATAAAATAATTAAACTATAAATTTATTCTCTAATATTTTATTTAATAATATAAAAATTTAAAATATAATTTGAACTGAAATATCATTCTAAATCAAATAATAAATTGAATGGATAATTCTAAATGAAGATAAATGAATATTATGAGTTATTTTTTTCTTGTGAAATGAAATTAAAATTGTATACATTGAATATTCTTTTAAAAGTTCAAATACATGTGAATGTTATATTTTTTTAAAAGGATAAAATTTAATGATTTCCATTATAATATAAAATATACCATTATAATAAAAAAAATTCATAATAAAATTTTATAATATATATGAAAATATCAAAACAATTTACAATTAATATTCAAAATTATGAGAAATATTTTCAAATTAATAAAGAGATATGTTTGGTCCTCTTTACTTCATCCCATAAAAATAATTTAAATTTAAAACATAGTGAATTTGAATAAATAAATGAAAATCCAATAATAAACAAGTGGGTGATAAAATAAATGTGGATTTATAGTAAAAGAACAAACAATGTCACTCATTGTTAATTTATTGATAAACAATAGTTATTTTAGTGTGGCATTGAAAAGTCATGCTTGAGAATTTTTTAACATTTGAATAAATGAAAATTGAAAGTATAAACCTAAAAAAATTTAATAAATTAATTAAATTTAAAGAATATTGTGATAATTTAGAGTCATGTGGATTTATACACACTAGAAAAATATAATATTTGTGTTGAATATATTATTTTTCTAATGAAATGAAAAATAATAATAGAAAGTAATAACATTACTCAAAACGTTTAAAAATTAGATTTATCAGTCCATATTGTAATTATAATGATCATCCTCTAATATTTAATTAGTCATTTAAAATCATATATTTTCTATACTTTTTAAATATTATCAATCATTAAAAAATTTAACACATAGTCACTTGTTATTTTTTCAACATATGTTTGTAATTTTTATTATTATCGAAGATTCATAATATGAATTTCAATTCACATTCATTCATAAAATGTCTGATAGTAATATATTATTAAATATTGTGGATTTATTATGTTCTGATTATTTGTTCTATTCTCTTTTAATTTATAAAATGTATATGAATTTATGAAAAGAATATAAACTATAACCAATATGTTTCATGAAATTTTACTATGACAAAAAATTATAATATAAAGACTATTTAATTTTTTTGTTACACATACATTATAATGATATAGAAATTTATTTATCCTTAATATAATAAATGAAAATTATTATTTTCATTGCAAAGATTCATGATGAAAATAATTATCTTTATATAGAATCATTTATGTTGTTTTTTAACTCACCTAATAATGAACATTTCATTCCAACTAATTCTGAAATAGTTTACGTATATATAAAAGTTGTATAATTTTAAAAAATGTGTAATGTAGTTAATATTAAATAAATAGAGTTTAGAATTATATTTATAATGAATTGATATAATAGATTAATTTTAAAACATGGTGCGTAATTAAAATCATATTATAGAAACATATTATTAAAATATATGTATATTACGTTGTTTTAGATGCAAATCAATCACATTAAAAAAATACATTCCTTGGGTCCCTTATAATTTCGTCTATTTTGAAACATGGGACTCATTATTCTAATTCCGTAAAGGATATTCAATATATCTATAATGATATTCTCATTTTGTACTCATTCTTAAAAAAATCATACATAACATGGGATAAGGAATCAAAATAAATGAGTGAAATCATGTGCATATTAAGTGTGAACAATGAGATATGTTAGAATATTAAAGATTAAAAGGGTATGAGAACATGATTTTATAATTAGAATATCATACCACACATATCAAAGACAATAATTAATAGTCATTGAATAAATGTTGATGGTTGATAAGACATGAATGATAATGTATATTCCTGAATAATCTCTCAACTAATATAATCAGAATACGACAAGGAATTATAATGTAAACATTATATTATTACATTGTATAACTTTATAACTAGAAACATGTGCCCTAATTAAGTAAAATACATGAAATCATGTAATCGAATAATCATATGAACATGAAACTAGGTCCACGCATAATGTTTTGAATATATAACCAGTTTCATACATAACATTGTCATAATGGGATCAACTTCACGCATCAACCTATGGAAATGAAACAAGGTCTATGAATAACATATGGAACATGAAATCAATGTGACACTTAATTTTTTGAGCTTGTAATAAGGTTAATTTATTACATTATGAACATGAAATTAGGTTGACAAATAAATTTATGGACATGAAACTAGGTCCATGGATGGCATTGTGAGCATGCAATTAGATTCACCAATAATACCGTGAACAATTAATCAAGCTCATGGATGAATTTTTTATTATGTAATTATGTATAAAAATAAAAATTATACTCATGTATCATACATTTTTATCCATTGAAATGAAGGGAGCTTCAGGTCACACCCATCACATAATCAAAATAAACATACATGTACAACATGATTATAAAAAAAATTCATCATATCATAAACGATGAAATGAAATGTGTATCATAAAAATTTCAACATATGATTACAAATGGAAAATATATGAGTATCATAGTCATTTCTTCCAATAATATGCAATGAAAAAAAGTGGGTATTAAATACATGTATCCAAATGTAGAGAAATATGTGATAGACACACCATTCTATAAAACCATAAGACACTAATTAATGAAATTGTATGGAATTGTTAGATCATATCCCTAGTAGAATTTAAACCATAAAAGAGTATATGGTGACCATCAGTCTTTATACATTAACCTTAAAAAACATTTCTAGAAGACATTAAATATTATAAAAACAGAATCCCAATGACAGTACTAATCTAGTATAGTTAGAAACATGAAAGCAGAAACACTAATACATAAGTGATAATAATAGTATACCACTAAGTTATTATTGATTTGAAACCTTCTTAGAAACCTCAAACATAATACATATATTCATAAATTTGTGAAGGAATCATAAACATTGGTGAGATCAAATGATAAGTATGAGTAACAAGATTTATATATAAGAATAACCATGAGAAAAAAAGAATGCGAAAATGATCTTGAAAAATAGAAGATCATACCCCTCATTTCAAAGATCCTAAACACGAATCATGGAATAATGAATGGATGTTCATACAACATGAAACACAAGTATATATAAACAAAATTCCTTGAAATAGTAATATTGGAATAAAAAAATTAATTTTGGAAGACACAGAAGCATATATAGTATTATTTTTATTGTGTCCATGTCATCCCTAGAATGAAAATATTAGTAATATGAGATCACACTAAATACTATATAGGTAGTTATTGTTCAATCCAATGGTCATGTTATTATCAACGGTTCTCTCCTCATTCCATCATGGTATTCATGGATCACTACCATGGTCATATTAGACGTCATGGACTACTCCATAGACAATCATATTCTATCACATGGTATATATTTATATCATTACCCAATTCATTTGAGTTAGATAATTCTCCCACCCAAATCATAATGAAATCATAAACCCATGTGTTGAAAAATAATAAATAATCTTACTATAACCCATGAAATGAAATGGGTATTAAAAACATCTAATCATATTCCAATGTAGGGAAATAAAAAGGATTCATAATCATTTAAACACAAATAAAACTATGAAATGATGTGGGTTTCCAATGAATTTTACTTATGAAAGAGAAAATAGATTCCTACAAAACATTCCATCAAAAAGTAATTCATTGAGATAAATAATATCAATAGAAAATTAAATAATTTCCACATAAAGTCATGTGTGACACAAATGGATGTTTTCTTATATGGGTAATAATTTTGGAATATCTTATATAATAATTTAATGTGTAAAATATCCTTTCCACATTAGAAAATGATTTCTAATATATAATAGTTTTTTTAAACAATATTCGATGAAAGTAGATTTGAAAACATATAAAGGCATCATTGGAAAATATTAAAATAATTTTCCTTGAAAATGACCTTCAAATATCTTTTGAAAAGTCTTTTGAAAACCATTTTGAAAACACGTTTTTTTGAATATAATTTATTTTTAAATAGAGATAGAGTTGGTTTTAATATACATAAGTACATTCGCGTATGTAAAAAGGTGTGGAAAATTTTTCTTATTTTCTGAAATATATTTATAAAATAGGGGATAATGAATCTCATGAGTGATCATGATATTTGTATCATATGACTTCACTAATGGAATTATTTGCAAAAATAATTATGAAAAGCGATTAGATTTTCATATTAAACACTTATAACTTTTATAGTTGGGATCATAGTCTACATGTAAGAAATGAAAATTACATGAAGCATAAATTAAAATTAAAATATGTAATTTTAATATATAACATGTAAAACAGATGTACAAACACCTTGAAATAGAATTTAGGTCTATAATAAAACACAAGACTGAATGAAGGAAAATTGAGACAATATTATTTCACTGATTTAGCCTTTTTTAAAATGTAAACACTATAAAAAATTCCCATGAAGTTGATATGTGAATACAAAAAAACATTTTAATATTATATATATATTAAAATAAATTTCAGTACATAGACAAAAAAAGTGCGGTGAACATAGAATGTATCTCATAGATATAAAAATTCAGATGGAATCCCATTTCCATGTATAATGATAGTTGTTGTACTAATTAAAAAACATGTATAATATATGCAAATTTATTAAAATTAATTTAGAGAACCAAATAATTTTATCTAATATAGTATTTGGTTTATTTACTACCATATATTACACTTTTGTTAACTATACTTTGTTAAGGTTTCATTTCAGATAATATATGCTTTGTTCTTTGCACGTACCTTAATTTTTAATATTGTTTCACATTAAACATATATCATGACTAGAAAATGTAAATCATTATATAAATATAATTTATATCTAGTATACGTGAATTATAATATTATATTGAATATATTATTATAAAATAGAATACAATGTTCATGAAGACAGTAAGCCATATATATACATAAACTATGTTTTGATATTTATTATTGTATTGATGGGAACATAGAAAATTAAATATATGTATATATGCATATAATATCATTACAGTAGCATTATAATGATATTTATGAAATATAGTTTCACAAAAAAATTACCCAATACATTCAATGTAGTGTATTAATGAATCATATTGCTTTTAGGGGTTGGTATTCCAAAAAATCTCAAATGAAATTACTAGATAAACAAAAATGGAATGTAAGAAATATATTTATTGAAAAAAGGAATTAAAAATATTAAATAAATAATCAATATATTTTGTGAAATATTTTAATATAGTTTCCTTAATAACATCATCCATTATATGAGGAAAAGGAAAAATGAACTATCCTCATGTTTTTAGGCTGTATTATATAGTACACTAAAAAAATTAAGTTAAATACACATTAATATGCGATGTGTATAAGTGTCGGTTTATACCATATAATAAAAATATCCCAGAATATTTGGGATATGTTTGTTGTTATAATATAATTTAATAAAGAGAATTACGGTGTGGATAAAGAAAATTAGTGAATGGACTTTGAGAGAATATGCAACCTCATAATTAGGTAATTCTTTTTTGTTTGTTCCAAGAAGATTCCTCAGAATAATTACGGCCCAAAGGGAGGCTTCATGGATGATGTTAGGGATGTTGGTATGTGGATGGGTTACAAGTTGTTATAATCGAAGGGGATTTAGAATTGTGAATAAGAGGTATGGGTGATGTCCTTTTATATTTTAAAAAAATGACACAATTGGTATTTTTGAAACAAGTTATGTGTTTTCATGTTTTTACCTAAGAAAATCCATAAAAACAACAAATATAAATAATTATAGGTGTATGGATGTTGAATGTATTTAAAATCATTATTGAACAAGTGTCTATGTCGTTTTGGGTATTAAATTTAAGGGTTTGTTCTTAGATAATATAATTTTTAACTTAATAGTTGAAATTAATTTTATTTAATTTCACTAATTATTTTGTAAAAAAATATTTTTACCTTATTAGACATTATAAATTTAGATTAGTTAAAATATAGAAAACAGTTTTATAAATATAAATCATAGAACTAGTAGAAAATAATTTAATATCAATCCGGCTTTCTAGTCGACAATAAAAGTTTTAAAATTAAATATATTAAAAATTGTGCTTTTCTTTTATACCCACGTTCAAATAAAAATTCATATAAATGACCTAAATTTTATCATTTGATAAAAATATAATCTTATTATATAAATAAAAATATTAAAATATAACTTTACATTATAAATAAATTAGATGAAACAACAGTTTGAAATTAAGATCCTGTATTTTTTACTATTCATTAAAAAATGATGTTTCATATAAATATCTGAAAATTTCAGCCTAATATAATTTAGATATGATAAATTCATAAATAAAGTTTATTTTAACAAATTCTGTTACACCCCCTCATTTGTGGCTCTTTTATATTACTCTTTTCATAGTTTTGGATCTTTTGGTTAGTGTTTGGTTTTATGTTCTGGTCGAAAATTTAGGTTTCTAGAAAACTCATAAGGGTTTTTGTCCTATTAAAGGGTTCAGAATAGTTTGGGTTATTCTTTATGCCCTTCTAGGTAAACTTTCTTCCATTGTTTGGTGTATAGTAGTTAGGTGCGTAGGTTTCACATTGTTGGGGAAACCGTGAGACAAGCCAATGTGAGTGCCCCTTTTATCGAGTAGGGTTCACACATTTGTATAATGGTTTGGAAGACCATGCATCCTATAAGGAACTAGCCTTAAACATTACTTAATATTTAATTAAATTAATAATTCACATTGAGGAACTTTTCAGGTTTAGAGTTTTAGAGAATTAGGAAATAACTATTACATCTCAAAAGATTACAAATGATAAACTTCTACTAAGTTTCCAAAAAATAAAAACTCTTAAAAAGAAACTTGTCTAGTTCCATGTTTTAGGTAGCATGACATTCCCTTGATCCCATCCTTGACCCTATTCCACATTATGCCCTGTGAAAAACATTTCAAAAAATTAGGGTGAGCATAAAAAGCACAGTAAGGGATACACAATGAATGAAAACTATTAGTTTTTCAAAACAACATGTAAACCATGTATACTTTATCAAAGTAATACTTTTCACCTTTATGAAGTAGTAAAAACTATTCACTGAATAAAAGTTCATTACATACCCTTTTGTAACACAAATATTACCATAAAACCCATATAAATATCACATAACATATAAAGGTAACTTGGGACATAAATATACTTAAATGGAATAACCATACGGTCGACTTCCACACATATCACTTAATGGAATAGCCATACGGCCGACTTCCATACCCAATGCATTGGAGGTTATAACGTAACCACTCGTACTATTATTCACGGCACCACCCGTCATATTTTTTATCACGTAACCACCCATCAAATGTCCATGTACCATTATAAAATCATAAGACATAAAACAAATATAATGGAAAGAAAACATTTCCACACTTTGATCACAATATATCACATAAATATATTGACATAACAAATCTATTATGAAAACCATTTTCAATAACAGAATACATAAAAGAGTATATGGTATTTATTTCATTTAAAAAAAACATTACAGCTTATTGAGTAAGCCAAAGACCAAATAATACTCACGGCGGTGGAAAAGGTCATTGGCACCGCGTACTTTAAAAGAAACATTCCTTTTTGTCATTTAGTAAAACACCTCATAGAAAAAGATTCCTTTGGTATTAAAGTAAAAGTAAAAGGGTTTTATACACCGTATAAAAGAATGTTTTGTATAAAACACAATATTTCTCAATGAAGGAGATTGAGACGAAGTCCCTTACAAAGACGGTATCCTTGGATTAAGAATAATTCAATTACATAATTATGTGCGACAAATGAATACACCAAATATAAGTGGATGTTAAGTGTAAAACAATTAGAGTACTTTAACACATATTCATAGAACAAAATATTCAAGGAGTACATGTTTATCCCAAAGAATCAAAATTGTGTTAAGATGTTCCCTTGCAAAAATTTGACAGCCTAACGGCATCACTTCAAAATTTAGAAAAAGAGTTGATGAGGGATAAAAACGGTATCTCATCACTTGGACATAAAATTTACATCAATAAGGATATAGAAAAACATAACCCATCATAATAGTATGTGAACTAAAAGACATAACAAAAGAAGTCCTTTAAAAAGAGGAGGGTGAATGGTTCTCTTACCGACTTAGGTAACTTTCGAAACGTACACCCCATTGAAGAAGGGTCAAACAATGAAAATTTAAATACCCATAAATTAAATTATATTACACAAAGAGTATAATAATGGGTAGTATATACACCACTCAAATGAAATAGTGGCAAACATAGCATAAATATCATGGGAATAAAAGTGAGATGAAAATTCCCTTACGAAAACTCGGCAGCCAAACGACGCCACTTAAAACATCCAAAAATCGATTTATGAGATCAAATAGGGTCTCTCATAATATGAACATAAAAAGTAAATTATTAGGAATATAAAATAACATCCCCAAACATAATAATGATGAGCTTAAAAGAAATGATATAAATGAGAGTACTTAAAAAGAAAGAGAGAGGTTGGATCCCTTATGAAAATTCGGTAGCCTAACGGCGCCACTAAAAACATCCAAAATGGATTGATGAGAGAAAATAGGGTCTCTCATCATATGACAATAAAAATTAAAGTAGGATTAATATAAAATAACATCCCAATCATATGAAATATGAGCTTACAAGGAATGACATAAAAGAGTGTTCTTAAAAAGAAAGAGAGGGGTAGAATCCCTTTCCTCGTGTCCGACATGACTCGATCATTCTTTGATCTCATGAATAATAAAATTTAGTCAATTTATAAATTTTTAAGGACCTAATTTAAATATTATTATTCAGTTAATATCACATATTATAATGTTATAATAATTGGTTAATAAAGTGAGTTCATATCAGACGTTTTTTCGATGTTCGGTACATGAGTAAAAATCGAACTTGTTGGAAATTAATTTTCCATGTAGTTATAGGTACATCATATCCATACTAGTATTGATGTTTTAAATATCATATATATCGACTATATATTCATTTAATACTATTCTATATCATTTGGAGATAAAAAATTAAAACCACCGTTCATGGAGACAGTAGGTCGTACGTACACATGAACGCTACTTTCATTTTTTTGTCATATTAATGGAATTAAAACAAAATGAGAGATATATATATTATAATTCCAGAATGATATCCTTCATTTAGATTTAATATATTACATATTTATCCATTATATATATGTACTTATAATAGTGCACAACATTTGGAGATAAGAAATGAAATGTACCGTTCATGGAGACGGTAAGCCGTACGTATGCATGAACGCTACTTTCATTTCTTTTTTTTATTCAGTGGAATAAAATAATAATGATATAAAGGTATATTATAATTACAGTAGGATATCATATGTAATACAATTAATTCCATCCTTTATACATCCTACATATGGCATTGACGAAACAAATCACTTTGAGGGGGCGGTAGTCCGCCCTTCCTAAAATGAAGATATCACGTTTACCCATAATGGAAGCCATAAAGGTATTCCATAAATGAAAAATACAGAAGCTTGAGGAAAAAATAAACATATTATATATCATATGTAAATATAGTGACATATTAATGGCCACCTCTGAAGGTGTTAAAATAATATTGAACAATCATCGTTTTGGGAGGCAGTAATTCGCAATCTACAGAACCCGTATATTCTTTAACCATTTGACGGAGGTTTGTGAATGTGAAGCTCGAATACTTATTATAAAAAAATCCTAGTATATTTAAAATAATTATGTTGTTAATAAAAGGTAATAAAAAGAGTTTAGGGGTTTGGATATGAAAAATAAAACAAAAGAACACAAGGGAAGACATTACCTTTAAATCGGGTAACTCTCTTTGATTTGAGCTGAAAGGCTTCCTTGGAAAGGATTATGACCATAGTGAGGATTCAATGATTAAGAGAGAGATTTGGAGAGATTAAATGGGCAGGGGTTGGCCGAGAGAGATGCTTGAGAGGTGTGTGTAAGGTGGTAGAGGTGGGGGCCTTTTATAAGAGGAGAGGAGGGGCACTCTTGGAAAGTTATAAAATATTACTTTATTATAAAATTATTTTCGGATTTTAAATGTCCCAAAAGGATATAGTTTTAGGATAAGGTGATAATGTTTCTAAGTCCACCCATCAAATAGGTTTGTGACATGTGTAGGTCTTATATTTTACATTATCTTTTCATTTTATTTAAATCGTTAAATAATGAGGTAATTGCAGCATCATCATGGTGTCATAAATAATTTAATTTATTTAATGTATAAAAATTATAATACAAATATCATGATTTAGGAAATATTTTTATCTTTCTAATGAATATTAATAGTAAAAAAATGGCTTGTATAACCCCATCTAAAAAGTTTTTTAGTAGAACAACACATGTTTGTGACATTTTAATTTTAGCTTTAAATAAAAACATCTTATTTTCATTTTCCAAGCAAAGTGGCTCCATGGGGTCCCCAAGTTGACCCATGGATTTTCTTGGTCGGACACGACTCATCCAATGAGGTAGGACATGTGTCTAGGTCATTTCATATTATTAAAACATTATTTTTACCTTAAACTACACTAATTACCTCTAATCGCGATTAAAACTCAAAAGTTACTATTCACCAAAGAATTATTTTAATCTAATTAAACCACATTTTATTTATTAATGACTACCATGTATGTTGGAGTTTTCAAATTCAAAACACATAGGTGGTAAAATTTAATTTAAACAAAAAATCAGTTTTTTAAGTACCACTTAGTGGTTTCACTATTCATCAAAAACTGATGTTTTCCAGAAAAAATACCATAAATTTACCCTAAGCTATATATTATATTCCGAATTCAAAAATGATGTCTATTTTACAAAATTCAAAACATATATGTTACAAAAATTAATTTAATAATTAATTCCCGCTGTTAGAGAAAATAGCGTGTTTTTATGAAACAATATGTATCAAAAGATCGACACTAGTTTATGTCCAATTTCAAGATGAAATTAATTCCAACGACCACTATTGTATTAAATGGTAAAAATATATTCTAATTTCACTTTAAACCCAATTAAAAAGATAATCTAATCATATAAATAAATTAGATTAAAAAGAGGTTATGAATTAAATACAACATTTTTCACTACTCATTAAAAATGAACTTTATCGGAAAAATACCAAACATTTACACAAAGTAAATTTTGATGTCCCAATTCTAAAGAATAATTTTATTTAGTCAAATATAACAAATAAAATTGTCAAAAAGAGTATTTAAAATAGGTTCTCCATCAAAAGGTGGTTAATCAACATTTTAAAGAATATTAGAATGTTTACGCTTAAAATTGGATTCATTCGCATTTTTAATCCTCTAACATTTATTGTAAAAAGAAAAAAAAATTGACAAACATATATAATAATTTTGTAGTTAGTTCTGTTCATTCCCGTCATTACAATGGCTAGGTGTTAACCGCCATTTAAAATAAAATTATTTTATTATTAGAGTGCAACGTAAGATTTCAAAGGAACTCATTGTTGCATATTGGGTAAGCCATCGAGCATAGAGTTCCCTTTAAATTAATATTAAAATTTTACTCAAAAATAGGGATAAATATAAAAATGTCATATTCTTCATTTACATTGGGTGTTACATCCTTCCCTACTTTTGGGAATTGTGTCCTCGCAATTTTAAAATTTGGCTCAGAAACATCATTGAAAGTCCCACATCGGAACAAGAGTCGGTAAAACAATCACTTTAAAAGAAAGAAAGGGAAGTACATAGGTCACCCGGGTTAACCCATACTAGGATTCCATGTAGGAAAAAATGGATATGGAAGAAAATGAAAAGGGCCATGTTCTGAGGGAGAGTGTTAGAAAACATGTTTAGGAGAAAGTTAACCACAAGAAAATCAGAAACATGTGGTGGGTTAAACGGTATTCGATTCCACAGTAGGAAAAGTTAACATACAATATTTTTGTTTTTAAGTTACTTTTCATTGGGGAATTTATTTTTGATCTTAAGGAAACATACTTACTTGTCATGTTGACTTTCAACTTTTACTATATTCCTTACAAAAACTAATACTTTCCCTAAATTATGAGTATTTATGAATACTTGTTTACATTAAGAGAGCTATAATCAACTTCTTGAGAATCACCTAATCCACAAAAGAGAACTATATATTTCCCATGTCTTTAGACAAAATCCAAAACCATAATTGTTAGTATGAGATCCGATAATCCACAAAAGTATAATCCTTTATAAAAAGAAAACCTATTCTTAATCTCCAAAAGTTTTCCAAAAAACCCAAAGTTCAACAAAGATCATTTGATAAACAATTGTCCATAAATTTCGTCAATGTAAACCACACTAAGATTGAAACCCAAATATTTGAAGTATTTATTCACATAGTCTTCCAAGGTACAAATTTACTTTTATCTCCAAATAACATAAGTTGCTCTTAAATTCTCATATTGAAAATTAATTAACCTAATCAGATATCCTCGATGATAGGTTAATCATTTCCAAATATTGCCCAAAATAAACATACTATTGATTCATAAAATCTTCTTACTAAAAAGAATTAGTCAAACTAACCAGGGACTTCACGTAGTCCAGTGGTAGGCGATAAATACTAGTCGCACTTTGGTTGTGGGTTCTATTCCCGCAGCTTTGTCCGACGTGATGGGTTGTCACACGGTCTTCATGTTGTCCTTTTTCCAAAAGTATATAATTCATAAAACATTCCCCCAAACGAGGTAAAATCTTCAAAAATAATCATAACATATTTTAAAATCAAGTTTATCTCCTGTCTTTCATTTTCCATCATAACATATAGTATCCCATAATTACCTAAAAAGTAAGGATCATATAAACCCTAATGGTTACATTTATAATTATCACCTGAACTTCCACGTCGAGTTGTTTCTCTCGTACATGATGCATTAGAGAACTCACCAAGGTTAAAGTGGTTGATCATGACTCCTGATAGTTGGTTTTGAACAACCATGAGTTTCCTCATTGAATACCCCATTTCATCCAGTCTCTTAATCAGAGTACCACCACAGTTTCCTTCAAACCTATTGTCACTTTGGTGCCTGCTAGATCCATCCATTCACTAAAAACATAAATTTCAGTGTGAGTATATCAAAAAAACCATCATGTACTAAAGAGGAAGTTAAACACTAATATATACTTACTCATTCACTTTATATAAAACTGGGACTCTTTCTAAAATCCTAACCATTATGGTAATGTCACTTATGCCTAGAGAATACCCTAACCTCTAAATTTATCTAAAAAGACCATTGATACCAACTATAAGGCCACGACCTTAAACCATACTTAATATTTGATTAAATGAATAATTCACATTGAGGATCTTTTCTGGATTATAGTTTTAGAGAATTAGAACATAACTATTACATCTCAAAAGATTACAAAGTAGAAACTTCTATTCATAATCCTTAAAATAAAAACTCTTAAAACGAAACATGTCTAGTTCCTTGTATTAGGTAGCATGACTTTCCCTTGATCCCATCCTCGACCCTATTCCACCTTAATTCCTGTGAAAAAAATTTCAAAAACTTGGGGTGGGAAAAAAAGCTCAGTAAGGGATACACAATGAATGAAAACTGTTAGTTGTTCAAAACAACAAGTAAACCATGTATACATTATCAAAGTAATACTTTTCACCTTTATGAAGTAGTAAAAACTTTTCACTGAATAAATGATCATTAATTACCCTTTTGTAACCAATGTATTACCATAAAACCCATATAAATATCACATAACATATAAAGGTAACTTTGGACATAAACATACTTAGATGGAATAACCATACGGTTGACTTCCACACATATCACTTAATAGAATATCCATACAGCCGACTTCCATACCCAATGCATTGGAGGTTATAATGTAACAACCCATCATGGTATTCACGGCACCACCCGTCATATGGTTTATCATGTAACCACCCGTCAAATGTCCACGTACCATTATAAAATCCTAAGACATAAAACAAATATAATGGAAAGAAAACATTTCCACACTTTGATCACAATATAATGATTAAATATATTGACATAAAAACTCAATATAAAAACCATTTTCAATACCAGATTACATAAAAGAGTATATGGTATTTATTTCATTAAAAAAACATTACGGCTTATTGAGGAAGCCAAAGACCAAATAATACTTGTGGCGGCAGAACAGGTCGTTGTCACCACGTACGTTAAAAGAAACATTCCTTTTTGTCGTTTAGTAAAACACTTCGTAGAAAAATATTCATTTTTTATTAAAGTAAAATTAAAAGGGTTTTATACACCGTATAAAATAATGTTCTGTGTAAAACAAATTTTGCCTCAATTAAGGAGATTGAGAAAAAGTCCCTTACAAAGAGGATATCCTTGGATTAAGGATAAATCAATACATAATTATGTGTGACAAATGAATACACCAAATGAAATTGGATATTAAGTGTCAAAAAATCAGAGGACTTTCACACATATTCATAGAACAAAATATTCATGGAGTACAATTTTATCCCAAAGAATCAAAATTGGGTTAAGATATTCCCTTGAAAAAATTCCACAGGCTAACGACATCACTTCAAAATTCAGAAAAATATTTCATGATAGATAAAATTGGTATCACATCACTTGGACATAAAATTTACATCAATATGGATATATGAAAACATATCCCAACATAATAGTATGTGAATTATAAGACATAACAAAAGAAGTCCTTTAAAAAGAAGATGGTGAATGGTTCCCTTACCGACTTGGGTAACTTTCGTAATGTACAACCAATTGAAGAAGGGTCATACAATGAATATGTAAATACCCATAAATGAAATTATATTACACAAATAGTATAATAATGGGATGTATATACACCACTAAAATTAAATAGTGGCAAATGTAGCATAAATGTCAAGGGAATAAAAGTGAGATGAAAAATCCCTTATGAAAACTCGGCAGCCTAACGGCGCCACTTAAAACTTAAAAAAATGGATTTATGAGATCAAATAGGGTCTCTAATAATATGAACATAGAAATTACAGTATAAGGAATATAAAATAACATCTCCAATGATATGAATGATGAGATTAAAAGATATTACATAAACGAGAGTACTTAAAAAGAAAGAGAGAGGTTGGATCCCTTACGAAAATTCGGCAGCCTAACGACGCCACTCAAAACATCCAAAATGGATTGATGAGAGAAAATAGGGTCTCTCATCATATGAACATAAAACGTAAAGTAGTATTAATATAAAATAACATCCCAATAATAAGAAATACGAGCTTAAAATAAATGACATAAAATAGTGTACTTAAAAAGAAAGAGAGGGGTAGAATCCCTTACCTTGTGTCCGACATGACTCGATCGTTCTTTAATCTCATTAATAATTAAATTTGGTCAACTTATAATTTTGTAAGGTCCTACTATAAAAATTATTATTCTGTTAATATCACATATTATAATGCTATAATAATTGGTTAATAATTTGAGTTCATATCAGACGTTTTTGTCAATGTTTGTTACATGAGTAAAAATCGAACTTGTTGGAAACGAATTTTCCATGTAGTTATAGGTAAATAATATCCAGAATAGTATTTGTGTTTTAAATATCATATATATCCAGTATATATTCATTTTATACTATTCCATATCATTTGGAGATAAAATAAAAATAAAAAACACCGTTCATGGAGAGGGTAGGTCGTACGTACGCATGAACACTACATTCATTTTTTTGTCATATTAATGGAATTAAAACAAATTGAGAGATATATATATTATAATTCCAGAATTATATCCTTCATTTAGATGTAATATATTACATATATATCCATGATATATATGTACTTATAATAGTTCATAACATTTGGAGATAAGAAATGAAATGTACCCTTCATGGAGACGGTAAGCCGTACGTACGCATGAACGCTACTTTCATTTCTTTTTTTTGTATTCAATGGAATTAAATAATAATGATATAAAGGTATATTATAATTCCAGTTGGATATCATATGTAATATCATTAATTACATCCTTTTTACATCCAACATATAGCATTAACGAATCAAATCACTTTGAGGGGGAGGTAGTCCGCACTTCCTAAAATGAAGATATCGCGTTTACCCATAATGGAAGCCATAAAGTTATGCCATGAATGAAATATAAAGAAGATTGAGGAAAACATAGACATATTATCTGTCATATATAAATATAGTGACATCTTAATGGCCACCTTTGAAGGTGTTAAAATAATATTGAACAATCGTCGTTTCGTGAGTCAGTAATTGGTCATCCACAGAAACAGTATGTTCTTTAACCATTAAACGGAGGTGTGTGAAAGTGTAGCTCGAATACATATTATAAAAACATCCTAGTATATTTATGATACCGGTGTTGTTACAAAAAAAAGGTAATAAAAGTGTTTAGGGGTTTGGATAAGAAAAATAAAACAAAAGAACACAAGGGAAGACATTACCTTTAAATCAGGTAACTCTCTTTGATTTGAGCTCAAAGGCATACTTGGAAAGTATTATGCCCAAAGTGAGGTTTCAATGATGAAGAGATGGATTTGGAGAGATGAAATGGGCAGTGTTTGGCCAAGTAAAATTCTTGAGAGGTGTGTGTAAGGTGGTAGATGTGGGGGGCTTTTATAAGAGGAGAGGAGGGGCACTCTTGGAATGTTATAAAATATTACTTTATTATAAATTGCTTTTTGGATTTTAAAGGTCCCAAGAGGATATATTTTGAGGATAAGGAGAAACGTTTTCGAAATACACCCATCCAATAGGTTTGTGACCAGTGTAGGTCTTATATTTTACATTATCTTTTTATTTTATTTAAATCTTTAAATAATGAGGTAATTGATGCATGATCATGGTGTCATAAATAATTTAATTTATTTAATGTCTAAAAATTATAATACAAATATAATTATGTAGGAAATATTTTTTTCTTTCTAATGATTATTTATCATAAAAAATATGACTTTTATAACCCCATCTAAAAATTGTTTTAGTATAACAACACATGCTTGTGACAATTTAATTTTAACTTTAAATAAAAAGGTATTAATGTAATTTTCCAAGAAAAGTGGCTCCATGGGGTCCCCAACTTGACCCATGGATTGTATGTGTCGGACATGACTCATACAATGAGGGTAGGACATGTTTCTAGGTCATTTCATATTATTAAAACATTATTTTTACCTTAAACTTCACTAATTACCTCTAATTGCGATTAAAACATAAAAGTTACTATTCACCAAAAAACTATTTTAATCACATTGAACCAAATTTTATTTCTTAATGACAACCATTTATGTTGGATTTTTGAAATTCAAAACACAGAGGTGGTAAATTTTCATTTAAACGAAAAAACAGTTTTTTAAGTACCACTTATTGGTTTCACTATTCATCAAAAACTGAAGTTTTCCTGAAAAATACCAAAAATTCACCCTAAGATATATTTTATATTCAAAATTAAAAATTTATGTCTATTATACAAAATTCAAAACATATAAGTTACATTAATTAATGTAATAATTAATTCTCACTGTCAGAGCAAATAGAGTGTTTTTATGAAACCATAAGTATCAAAAGATTGACACTAGTTTAAGTCCAATTTCAAGATGAAATTAATTACAACGACCACTATTGGATTAAATGGTAAAAATATATTCTAATTTCACTTTAAAAACAATTCAAAACATAATCTAATCATATAAATAAATTAGATTAAAAAGAGGTTTTGAATTAAAACACAACATTTTTCACTATTCAATAAAAAAATGAACGTTATCGGAAAAATACCAAAAAATTTACACAAATTTAATTTTGATGTCCCGATTCTAAAGAAAAATTTTATTTAGTCAAATATAACACATAAAAATTTCAAAAAGTGTATTTAAAAGTGGATCTCCATCAAAAGGCGGTTAATCGACCTTTTTAATAATATTAGAATGATTACGCTTAAAATTGGATTCATTCGCATTTTTAATCCTCTATCATTTATTGTAAAAAGTAAAAATATTTGAAACCCATATATAATCATTTTGTAGTTAGTTCTATTCATTCATTTTATTACAACGGCTATGTGTTAACTACCATTTAAAATAAAATTATTTTATTATTAGAGTGCAATGTAAGATTTCAAAGGAACTTGTTGTTGCGTATTGGGTAAGCCATCGAGAATAGATTTCCATTTAAATTAATATTAAACTTTTACTAACAAATATATATAAATATAAAAATGTCATATTCTTTTTTTACCTGGGGTGTTACATCCTTCCCCCCTTTTGGGAATTGCGTCCTCGCAATTTTAAAATTGTGCTCGGAAACATCATTGAACGTCCCACATCGAAACAAGAGTCGGTAAAACAATCACTTTAAAAGAAAGAAAGGGAAGTATAGAGGTCACCCGAGTTAACCCATACTAGGATTCCATGTAGGAAAATAAGGATATGGAAGAAAAATCAAAGGGCCATGTTCTGAGGGAGAGTGTTAGAAAACATGTTTAGGAGAATGATAACCATAAGAAAATAAAAAACATGTTGTGGGTTAAATGGTATTCTATTCCCTAGTAGGAAAAGTCAACAGAAAACATTTTTGTTTTTAAGTTACTTTTCATTGAGGAAATTATTTTTGATCTTAAGGAAACATACTTACTTGTCATGTTGACTTTCAACTTTTATAGATTTCATACACAAACTCATACTTTCCCCAAATGATGAGTATTTAGGAAGACTTTTTTACATTAAGAGAGACATAATCATCCTCTTGAGAATCACCTAATCCACAAAAGAGAACTATATATTTCCCATGTCTTTAGAAAAAAATCCTAAACCAAAATTGTTAGTATGAGATCAGATAATCCACAAAAGTATAATCGTTTATAAAAAGAAAATCTATTCTTAATCTCCATAATTTTTCCAAAAAAAACCCAAAGTTCAACGAATACCATTCGATAAACAATTGTCCATAAAATTCTTCAAAGTAAACCAAACTAATATTGAAACCCAAATATTTGAAGTATTTAATCACATAGTCTTCCAAGGTACAAATTAACGTGTATCTCCAAATAGCATCACTTGCTCTTAAATTCTCATATTGAAAAGTAATTAACCTAATCATATATCCTCAATGATAGGTTAATCATTTCCATAGATAACCCAAAATAAACTTACTCTTGATTCCTAAAATCATCTAACTAAAAAAAATTAGTCAAACTAACCAGGGACTTCACATAGTCCAGTGGTAGGTGATAAATACCAGTCACACTTTGGTTGTGGGTTCGATTCCCGCAGCTTTGTCCGACGCGACGGGTTTTCACATGGTATGTGTGTTGTCCTTTTTCCAAAACTATATAATTCATAAAAAATTCCCCAAAACGAGATAAAATCTTCAAAAATAATCATAACATGTTTTAACATCAATTTTATCTCATACCTTTCATTTTCGATCATAACATATAGTAACCCATAATTACCTCAAAAGTAAGTATCATATAAACCCTAGTGGTTGCCTTTAAAATATTTAACTGAACTACCATGTCGAGTTGTTTCTCTCGTACATGATGCATTAGAGAACTCACCAAGGTTCAAGTGGTTGATCATGACTCCTGATAGTTGGTTTCAAACAACCACATGTTTCCTCATTGAATCCCCCATCTCATCCAGTCTCTTAATCAGAGAACCACCAAGGTTTCCTTCAAACCTATTGTCACTTTGGTGCCTTCTAGATCCATCCATTCACTAAAAACAGAAATGTCAGTGTGAGTATATATACAAAACCATCATGTACTAAATAGGAATATAAACACTAAGATATACTTCCTCATTAACTTTATCTAAAACCAGGACTCATTCTGAAATCCTAAGCATTATGGTAATGTCACGTATGCCTAGAGAATACCCTAACCACTAATGTTATCTAAACTGACCTATGATACCAACTATAAGGCCCCGTCCTTAAAACTTAATTAATATTGAATTAAATGAAGAATTCACATTGAGGATCTTTTCAGGTTTAGGGTTTTAGATAATTAGGACATAACTATTACATCTCAAAAGATTACAAAGTAGAAACTTCTACTAAGTTTCCATAAAATAAAAACTCTTAAAAAGAAACATGTCTAGTTCCATGTTTTAGGTAGCATGAATTTCCCTTGATCCCATCCTTGACCCTATTCCACGTTATGTCCTGTGGAAAACATTTCAAAAACTTGGGGTGAGCATAAAAAGCACAGTAAGGGGTACACGGTGAATGAAAACTATTTATTTTTCAAAACAACAAGTAAACCATGTATACTTTATCAATATAATACTTTTCACCATTATGAAGTAGTAAAAAATATTTACTGAATAAAAGTTCATTACATAGCCTTTTGTAACCAAATTATTACCATAAACCCCATATAAATATCACATAACATATAATGTTAACATGGGACATAAACATACTTAAATGGAATAGCCATATGGTCGACTTACACACATATCACTTAATGGAATAGCCATACGGACGACTTCCATCCCAATGCATTGGAGGTTATAATGTAACCACCCATCCTGGAATTCACGGCACCACCCTTCCTATGGTTTATCAGGTAACCACCCTTCAAATGTCCAAGTACCATTATAAAATCATAAGACATAAAACAAATATATTGGAAAGAAAACATTTCCACACTTAGATCACAATATATCTCTTAAATATATTGACATAAAAAATCCATTAAAAAACCATTTTCAATACCATAATACATAAAAGAGTATATGGTATTTATTTCATTTAAAAAAACATTACGGCTTATTGAGGAATCCAAATACCAATTAATACTCACAACGGCGGAAAAGGTCATTGTCACTGCGTACGTTAAAAGAAACATTCCTTTTTTTCATTCGGTAAAATGCTTCATAGAATAAGATTCTTTTTGTATTAAAGTAAAAGTAAAAGGGGTTTATACACCGTATAAAAGAATGTTTTGTATAAAACAAAATATGCCTCAATGAAGGATATTGAGATGATGTCCCTTACAAAGACGGTATCCTTGGATTAAGGATAAATCAATTACATAATTATGTGTGCCAAACGAATACATCAAATAAAAGTGGATATTAATTGTAAAAAAATCAGAGTACTTTCACACATATTCATAGAACAAAATATTCAAGGAGTAAAAGTTTATCCCAAAGAATCAAAATTGGGATAAGAAGTTCCCTAGAAAAAATTCGACAGCTTAGCGGTGTCACTTCAAAATTCAGAAAAAGATTTGATGAGAGATAAAAATGGTATCTCATCACATGGACATAAAATTTTACATCAATAAATATATAGAAGTACATATACCCACATAATAGTATGTGAATTAAAAGACATTACAAAAGAAGTCCTTTAAAAAGAGGAGGGTGAAAGGTTCCCTTACCGACTTGGGTAACTTTCGAAACATACACCCCATTGAAGAAGGGTCATACAAACTATATGTAAATACCCATAAATGAAATTATATTACACAAATAGTATAATAATGGGTATTATATACACCACTGAAAGGAAATAGTGTCAAACATTGCATAAATGACACAGGAATAGAAGTGAGATGAAAAATCCATTACGAAAACTCAGCAGCCTATCGACGCCACTTAAAACGTCCAAAAATGGGTTTATGAGATCAAATAGGTTCTCTCATAATATGAAAATAAAAATTACAGTTTTAGGAATATAAAATAACATCCCCAAACATTAGAAAGATGATCCTAAAAGAAATGACATAAACTAGAGTACTTAAAAAGAGAGAGAGAGGTTGGATCCCTTACGAAAATTCGGCAGCCTAACGGTGCCACTCAAAACATCCAAAATGGATTGATGAGAGAAAATAGGGTCTCTCATCATATGAACATAAAACGTACAGTATGATTAATATAAAAGAACACCCCAATCATAAGAAATATGAGCTTAAAAGGAATGACATAAACGAGTGTACTTAAAAAGAAATAGTGGGGTAGAATCCCTTACCTCGTGTCCGACATGACTCGATCGTTCTTTAATCTCCTGAATAATAAAATTTGGTCAATTTATAATTTCATAAGGACATACTTTAATTATTATTATTCATTTAATATCACATATTATAATTTTAAAATAATTGGTTAATAATGTGAGTTCATATCAGACGTTTTTGTCGATGTTCAGTACATGAGTAAAAATCGAACTTGTTGGAAACGAATTTTCTAGGTACTTATAGGTACATCATATCCAGAATAGTATTGATGTTTTAAATATTATAAATATCTAGTATATATTCATTTTATACTATTCCATAGCATTTGGAGATAAAAAAAATTAGAAGAACCGTTCATTGAGACGGTAGACCGTACGTACGCATTAACGCTACTTTCAATTTTTTTGTAATATTAATGGAATTAAAACAAAATGATAGATATATATATTATAATTCCAGATAGATATCCTTCATTTAGATGTAATATATTACATATATATCCATTATATATATGTACATATAATAGTGCATAACATTTGTAGATAAGAAATTAAATATAACGTTCATAGAGACGGTAAGTCGTACGTACGCATGAACGCTACTTTCATTGCTTTTTTTTTTGTATTCAATGGAATTAAATAATAATGATATAAAGGTATATTATAATTCCAGTGGGATATCATATTTAATACCATTAATTTCATCCTTTATACGTCCCACATATGGCATTAACGAATCAAATCACTTTGAGGGGGCGGTGGTCCCCACATCCTAAAATGAAGATATCGCGTTTACCTATAATGGAAGCCATAAAGGTATGCCATAAATTAAAAATACAGAAGTTTGAGGAAAACATAATCATATTATATATCATATATAAATATAGTGACATCTTAATGGCATCCTTTTAAGGTGTTAAAATAATATTGAACAATCATCGTTTCGTGAAGCAGTAATTCGCCATCCATAGAAACAATATGTTCTTTAACGATTAGATGGAGGTGTTTGAAATTTTATCTCAAATACATCATATAAAAAAATACTAGTATATTTAAGATACTTGTGTTGTTACAAAAAAAGGTAATAAAAAGAGTTTACGGGGTTGGAGAAGAAAAATAAAACAAAAGAACATAAGGGAATACATTTCCTTTAAATCGGGTAACTCTCTTTGATTTGATCTCAAAGGCTTCCTTGGAAAGGATTCTGCCCAAATTGAGGCTTAAATGATGAAGATAGGGATTTTGAGAAATTAAATGGTAAGGGGGTTGGCCGAGCCAAAGGCTTTAGAGGTGTGTGTAAGCTGGTAGAGGTGGGGGCCTTTTATAAGAGGATAGTAGGGGCACTCTTGGAAAGTTATAAAATATTACTTTATTATAAAATGATTTTCTAATTTTAAAGGTCCCAAAAGGATTTATTTTGAGGATAATGTGATAAGGTTTCTAAATCCACCCATAAAATATGTTTTTGACAAGTTTATGTCTTAGATTTTATATTATCTTTTCATTTCATTTAAATCGTTAAATAATGAGGTAATTGCTGCATCATCATGGTGTCATAAATAATTTAATTTATTTTATGTCTAAAAATTATAATACAAATATCATGATGTAGGAAATATTTTTATCTTTCTAATGAATATTTATAGTCAAAATTATGACTTGTATAACCTCATCTAAAAATTGTTTTAGTAGAACAACACATGTTTGTGAAATTTTAATTTTAACTTCAAATAAAAAGGTATTAATGTCATTTTCTAAGAAAAGTGGCTCCATGGGGTCCCCAAATTGACCGATGGATTGTCTTGGATGGCCATAACACATAACATTAGGGTAGGACATGTGTATAGGTCATTTCATATTATTAAAACATTATTTTTACCTTAAACTACACTAATTACCTTTAATCGCGATTAAAACATAAAAGTTACTATTCACAAAACTTATTATTTTAATCCCATTGAACGATATTTTATTTATTAATAAAAACCATGTATTTCGGATTTTTTAAATTCAAAACACAGAGGTGGTAAAATTTCATTTAAACGAAAAATTATTTTTTTAGTACCACTTAGTGGTTTCACTATTTATCAAAAACTGAAGTTTTCCAGAAAAATACCAAAAATTCACCCTCTGCTATATTTGATATAACGAATTCAAAAATGATTTCCATTTTACATAATTAAAAACATGTATGGTACATTAATTTATTTAATAATTAATTCCCGCTGTCAGAGCAAATTGCGTGTTTTTATGAAACAATAAGTATCAAAAGATTGACACTAGTTTAAGTCCAATTTCAAGATGAAATTAATTACAATGACCACTATGGGATTAAATGGTAAAAATATATTCTAATTTCACATTAAAAAAAATTAAAAAGACAATCTAATCATATAAATAAATTAGATTAAAAAGTGGTTTTGAATTAAAATACATCTTTTTTCAGTATTCATTAAAAAAAATTATCGGAATAATACCGAAAATTTACACAAAGTAAATTTTGATGTCTCAATTCTAAAGAAGAATTTTATTTAGTCAAATATAACACATAAAATTGTCAAAAAGTGTATGTAATAGAGGTTTGTCATCAAACGGTGGTTAATCGGCCTTTTAAGGAATATTAGAATGTTTACGCTTAAAATTGGATTCATTCGCATTTTTAATCCTCTAAAATTTATTGTAAAAACTAAAAATATATGTCAAACATATATAATCATTTTTTAGTTAGTTCTTTTCATTCTCATCATTACAACGGCTAGGTGTTAACTACAATTTAAAATAAAATTATTTTATTATTAGAGTGCAACGTAAGATTTCAAAGGAACTCGTTGTTGCGTATTGGGTAAGCCATCAAGCATAGCATTCCCTTTAAATTAATATTAAAATTTTACTCACAAATAGGGATAAATATAAAAATTTCATATTCTTTATTTACCTGGGGTGTTACACATCCAAACTATGTGGCATTCCCTATAATAAAAATAATAAAAACAAATTCAATTAAAAAAAGTAAAATGCGAAATAAAATTAAAGTGTGTTTAATAAGAATAATGTTAATTTTATATTTGATAGACCCGAATTATTTAATTATATTAGTTTCCTAATTTTGTGGGTATAATTAAAATGTGATCATTGTGTTTCGACTGTTATATGACCGTTGGTCTATATGACCGTTGGAAATTATAATCTTAACATTGTGTTTTTATAAATAGGGTTATCTTGGTTAGTTGATACAGAATGAAGATTGAATGGCCTTGTCCAGTAGACTCGAGCCATATGAAGCCCATCTGTCAATGCTCGGAAAGAAGGTAGCATCAATGGGATTTCCTTTGGACCAATCCAAAGCCGATCTTCAACGTATGAATCTTGAATGGAGTCGACTAAGGGAGAAGTTCAAGCTGATAGAAATCACAACATGGGAAATGTTTTTTGAGCCACCCTAAGATTCTATCAGCATACCACACCTAACACTTAGGTCATATGCTGATGTAATACGGGGCTATGTAACGAGACTTTAGGTGCTTTGTGTAATCAATTTATAAATAAAATTGTTATTTCTTCTTATGGAAATGTTTGTGCATTTCTAATATCCGGAAATATATTTGATGTGTATTATTGATTAATTTATGAAAAAAGGGTATTTTAGAATATTTTTATATTCATTAAATAATTAATAATGTGAAATGATTTTAAAAAAATGGTCTTCTACAGTTGTGATCATTGAGAAATTTATATTCTAATAAGATCAACTTGTATTTAGTGAATAGAAAAGTAAGAATAGTAACATACCCATATTAATAGTTTTTAATAGTAATTTGACAAAAAATAGAAACTTCACCCATGAATGGATAAATACTTTTTAGACATCTTAAAAGTGAAAAAAATGATCATTGTTTATGTTTTGGTGTTGTTGTATGCCATAAATATTTTATTTACAATTTTATAATTAATTTAATTATTTAAAATGGAAATTTATTTTCATAAAATTTAATCATATATTGTAATTTTTTTTTATTATGGGAATATGATATTTTTATGGTACTTGGTTAGTTTTTAAAGGTGTTACAAAATGAGTTATAGTTTTAAATTTGTATTTTTTGAATAAATAATGATTTAATTTTAAAATAAATTTAAAATTATTTAGAAAATTATTTTCATGAAATTGAAATCAGTTTTGATTTCCGATCATCGATATTAGGTTAGGGTGAAGTTTTGGGTTTTTTCTGAAACAGTTGAATTTTCGGTGAATAGTAAAAATACAGTTTTGAGTTTCAGGTGTTTAATGACATAATCAATGATGTATTATTGATGTAAGATTTCTGGTAGACATATGAATAGTGATATATGCTATGAGGTGTCCCAAGTGGCCAATAACATGGGAAAATACCATGGGCAAGCCCACGGTTTTGCAAATACTACTGATGAGGTGTCCCTTAGAAATTTATAATTTATTCACTCACTTTCCCTATAAATACCAAGACATTAACTCATTAATTTCATTTCGAAATCCTCCTCAAAAAATTTCTACTCTCCTTACCTCCCAAGGAGTCCTTCCAAGGTTCCCTCAAGTCTCCCAAAGTCCCGACCTTCATGCTTTTGAAGTTAATCTTCAAGGTAAGTGATCATTTCACCCTCCTCTTTTTAAGTCTTCACTTCCTTTTTGTTGTGTCTTATATTCTGCATATACTTATGTTGAGGGTATGTTCATATATGTTCTCATTACTATCCATTTTATTTTCAAATTATGAGAGACCCTTTCTTCTCTGATCAATTTTTTTTTTCAATTTTTAAGTGATGATGTTAGGCTGCCGAATTTCTCGTAAAAGAAATCACATCTTCTGTTTTCATTCATGTTTTATTTTCATGTGGTGTTTCATTCAAATATACATACCATGGTCTTATTAAGTACCCATACTGTATTATAAATAATTTATGAGTGGGTGACACTTTTCCCCTCTCTTTTCAATGTTTTCTAAAACCATAATAGATTTTCGTTATGCTGCATAAATTTCATCTCAAAATTTCTATCTCTTTCCTTAAGAAATTCCCTTGTTTATTTATGTGAATACCTAGAACTATTTTAATTCTAAGGGTGTTCATAAATATATAAATTTGATATATTTTATTCTTTAATTGACATACATATAACCCCCACTCCCTTTCCATTAGATATAAATTATATAATCATCTTATTTTTAAGAGCATTTAAAACGTCATGATTTTGAAATGAAACCCATTTATTTTATTCTTTATGTGTTATATATGAAATCATTGATTACGATATTGCATCTCATATGAAAGTATAGACATATTAAGGGTGCTCCTGGATAGCTCTCTAATTCATTGGGTAAATAATTAATCTCTAGAGATGACATGTTTCACGATACCTTGGTGAATAGCGTTGGTAATTTTTATGACAACTTAGTGATAAAACATGGTGATATGTTCATGAATGTCAAAATGAAATGTTATATCCACATATTCAAGTTATGATTTAGGTTTTTTTAATTAAGATATTTGTATACTTTGATTTCTCATGTCGTTATGTTTTTATTCAGGTTCATATTGATGTCACAAGTAAACAGATTCCCTTGTTTACCCTTAATGGGCCATCTGCTCACCCTTTCCTTTAAATTTACGTCTAGAGGTTATAAGATGGATTAATTGTACATAGTATGAACTATTAATGAAGCCATATAAGTGGATTAGAATAATTTATTATGTTGTCTTTCATGTATTATGTTCCTTATTTCCAAGACACTGGACTTTAAAAATCCACTGTTTGTAAAATGAAAGGAAAAGATATGTAATAAAAAGGCGGGATTTCGTAGTTGGTATCCAAGTATTTTTTAGTTACGTATGGAAATAAGGAAATTAAATCTTTAGGATGAATATTATAGAAAAGTTTAAATATAGGAAAACTTCTTGGTATTTTGGTGAATATTCAGTAAGTGGTTTATCAAAAAAAATCCTTGTTTGGATACAAATAGGTAGAGGCAGCTCTGGCACAGATGTACATAGGGGTAAAACATGAAAACACTGCTTTGATCTAGACTCGAACAGGAACTGGTACACGACAATGGGCCTTGCTGCACTCATGGTTACAACACTCCTAGGGGAAATGTTTGGTTAATCACATGCTTTTTATAAAGCGTTATGAAGGAATTATAAAGAAATGTAATTGTTTATGCCTGAGGTTTTAAGACATAAATCCTTAATAATTAAATTATTTGTAAACAAAATAAGTTTCCCATTAAGGTATTATTCTTTTCGAAAATGGGGGGCAATAGGAGGAACTGTGAAAATGGTGACCGTAATGGACCATGCGCTGACAGACGTCTGATGGATGCTGAAATGGAAACATTCTTGTGAATGATTAACTAACTGACTCAAATTATGGGAAATAACTTGAATCATGCTCAGAGACTGATATCACCATAACGTTAAAAAGATTTTGTTGAGTCCTTTATGCGTCAACGACCACCATCTTTCCATGGATCGACTAACCCATTGATTGCAGAGCGGTGGATCAACTCTAACGAGAAGATTGTTTCTGTGATGCGATGTTCTGTGCAAAAGAAGGTCACCATGGTTGTCTATCTATTAGAATGAGAATGAGATCAGTGGTGGGAGATGATTAAAAATAGGAGGCAAATAGTGGATGTTGAATCTATGGAGTGGGAAGAGTTCAGAGTGATCTTCTTCAGTAATTATTTCCCTCAATCCATGAGAACAAAAATGTATAAGGAGTTTCTCGAGCTGAAGCATAAGGAGATTGAATTTGTCATAAGCTATGAGATGAACTTTATCCAACATTCATGATATAGCTCTTTCTTTGTCATGGATCCAAATTGTAAGGGTGATAGATTCATCGGTGTACTGAGACATCTTCTGTAGAATAATCTAGCCAACCGAGACTATGATTGCTAAGAGGAGATCATGCCGAGTGTGAAGAAAGTTGAACTGGAGTTTGGTGAGACACAATGGTCTCATAAATCAAACAACAAAAAGATATCGATGGAGCCCAGCATATGGAGGACCTTTGATCAATGAAGGGGATGCAAGAAAGTGCATCGTCCCACGTGTTATAAATGTTGGAAGAAGTATTCGGGGAACTGCCTGCTCGGGAGCGGGAAATTCTACAAGTGTGGATGAGATGGCCATATTGCGAGGAATTGTCGTATTGATGTAAAACCTCAACATCCACAAACTAAAGACAATGAGAATATGGTGAATTCCCTACCAGTTGTCCAGTGCTTTAAGTGTGGACAACATGGGTACTTTTCCAATCATTGTCCAAATCCAAGGGCACTTGAGGGGAACCACCATTAGCCTCACCAAATTCAAAATGATGAAGGTTGTGCTTTTTCTATCACGACAGCTGAAGTTGAAGCTCCAAATGATGTGCTAGAAGTTACTCTTGTTGTTCTCTCAAATCTAGCAAGTACTTTTTCAGATTCTGGTTCTACGCATTCCTTTATTTCCTCCTAGTTTGAAATTAATTTAGAATCATCCCCCGATTTGATAAATATAGTGTTATCAGTCAAGACTCTTGCTGGGATTATCCAAGAATTATTATTTTTTTAGAAACACTAGTATTTAATTTTTCAAGAACAATCTTATCACAAATGAAGTGTTCATTCCCATGCTAGTATTCGACATTATACTAGGAATGGACTAGCCCACAAAGTATAATGCTATAACCAAATGCAGAACTAAATAAATATCAGTAGTCATGAATGGAAAACATACTGTTATCTTCAAAGGAGAGATATCTCAACCGGATATTGTTATAGAAGAACCTCATATATCCTTCTTTATGGAGTCTATTGGTGAATAAGAAGAAGGAAATGAGAGTTTGAGGATAGAAAATGTACCCATAATCCATGAATACATTGACGTAATTCTTGAGGAGTTTCCTAGACCTCCCCCAGAAAGAGAGGTAGAGTTCTCCATTGAACATGTACCTGGATCTCATCCAATATCCAAGACCCCATATAGGATAGAAAATGTGGAGCTAGAGGAATTAATGAAACAACTGTGAGATCTTTTTGAGAAGGGGTTTATCTAACCGAGTGTGTCTCCTTGGGGAGCACCTATTCTCTTTGTAAATAAGACGGATGGATTGATGCAGCTATGCATTAATTATAGATAATTGAATGGAATCATAGTAACGAAAAAAATACCCTCTTCCATGAATTGATGACTTATTTGACCAACTTCGTGGGGCTGAATTCTTCTATATGATTGATATTTGATATGGTTATCATCAATTGAGTGTGAAGAAAGAACATATTCCAAAAACTACCTTCTGATCAAGATATGGGCATTATGTGTTCTTTGTTATGCCTTTTGGACAGACTAATGCACATGCTATTTTTATGGATTTGCTGAATAGAGTCTTTCATGGCTACCTTTCAAACTTTGTGGTAGTTTTCATTAATGATATTCTGATATATTCAAAAATTCGTGAGGAGTATGAGGATCATCTACGGGTTATTTTTCAAACTCTATGGAAGGAGTTACTTTTTGGAAAGTTCAGTAAATGTGAATTCAGGTTAAGAAAAGCTGCTTTCATGGGGCACATTGTTACCAAATAAGGAATCACAGTTGACCATGCAAATACAAAAGTTGTAGAGGAGTGGCCTTAGCCTAAAAAAATTACAGAGATTCATAGTTTCCTTGGATTATCAAGATATTATAGGAGATTTGTGAAAGTTTTTTCACAAATTTATAATCCATTAAACTAGCTAACTCGAAAAGGGGACAAGTTCATCTGGAAAAAAGAGTGTGAGGTATGTTTTCAAGAGATGAAGAAGATATTGGTTACTGCACCTAAGTTAACTCTACCCTCAAGTGGAGAAGGATTCTTTATATTTAGTGATGCATCTCTGAAAGGTCATAGGTGCATCCTCATGAAAAATGACAAGGTCGTTTCTTATGCATCTCGATTTTTGAAGAATCGTGAGAAGAACTATCCTATGCATGATCTGGAGATGGTGGTGGTCGTTTTTTCTCTGAAGATATAGAGGCAATATATTTATCGGGAGAAATGTAATAAATACACTGAACATCAATTATTGAAGTATATTTTCGCATAAAAGGAATTTAATGTGATACAAATGAGATGGTTGGAATTCCTTAAAGACTATGATTGTTTAATTAATTATCATCCCAGAATAGCAAACAATGTTGTAGATGCTTTAACCAGGAAAGACCCAGTTGTTCTTTCCATTATAAGTATTCAAAAAGTTCCTTTGATCAATGACCTAGTAAAGTTGGACATGGGAATTATAAGGGAAGCGACATTATCAACCCTAAACCAAATTATTTCTCAACCGTCATTACTAGAGAAGATCAAGAAATCTCAGAAATAAAATACTTTGTTATAGAAGAATTTTGAGGTTGTCAAGGATGGGAAGTGTCTTGAGTACAATACTAATCAAGAAGGTGTACTAAAATTTCGTACAAGGCTATATGTTCCATCTATTCCACAAATAAAGAAGGAGATGATGCATGAAGCTCATAACTTTACATTCTCTATACATCCAGGTTGCAAAAAAATTTATAGGGGCCTTCGTGATCATTATTGGTGGGATAATATGAAAAGATATATTTCGGACTACACTTTATGGTTCCTGGTATGTCAGCAAGTGAAGGCTGAGCGACAACTTCCTAAAGGGGTATTGCAACCACAACCCATACTAGTATGGAAGTGGGACAATATCACTATGGACATCGTCAATGGTCTCTCAAGAGCATCCAAATGAAATAATGGGATATGGGTTATTGTGGAATTCTCACCAAGACTGCCCATTTTATATCCATTTGAGAAGATTTCTCTCTTGATCAAATTTCGGGGATTTACGCGAAGGAAGTCGTAAGGCTGTATGCAGTTCAACATTCTATCGTATCTAATCCGGATCCAAGGTTTACATCAAAATTATAGAGAAGTCTTCAACATGCTCTAATCACTGAATTGAATTTCAATATGGCATATCTCCCCTAAACTAATGTCCAATCTGAAAGGACTATTCAAACACTCGAGGACATGCTAATAACTTGCTCAATGGAATTTAAAGGTGGATGAGATCAACAATTCTCTTTAGTTGAGTTCTCATAAAACAATAGCTTCCACTCAAAAATTCAGATGGAACCCTATAAAGAACTATATGGGAAGTGATGTAGAACTCTTACTTGGCAGGATGAACCTGGTGAGAGAAATCTTCTTGGGCCAGATCTTGTGAAAAAGTTGACAAAAAAGGTCCATTCCATACAACAACACATTAAAGCTGCTCAGGTTCTGCAAAAGAGTTGTGCTGAAAACCGTCGAAGGGACTTGGAGATTGATGTTGGTGACAACGTATTTCTTTGTATTTCACCTTGGAAGATATTCATGATGTTTTTGAAGAAAGGGAAGCTCAACCCTAGGTACAATGGCCCCTATGAAATCCTTGATCATGTGGGAGCAGCGGCCTACTGGCTTGCACTTCTCCAAATCTAGCCCAACTTCATGATGTCTTCCATGTATCCCTCTTGATAAGTACATACCTAACCCCTAACATGTACTAAATCTAGAGGTGGTACAACTGGAACATGACCTCCCTTATGAGGAGCAGCCGGTGGAGATCTTCGATCGTAGAGATAAGGTTCTACGCAACAAGACTACCCACCTTTTTAAGGTGTTATGGAGGAACCACAAATGTAAATAAGCCACCTGGAAACCAGTGGAGTTCATGAGAAAGAAGTACACACACCTTTTCCCATCAGAGGGTACATGATAAAATTTCTCTGACGAAATTTATTATTCGGGGAAGAATGTAACGACCCAAACTTTTTAATTATATTTGTTTCTTAATTTTGTGGGTATAATTAAAATGTGACCATTGTGTTTCGACTGTTATATGAATTTTGGTCAATATGGCCGTTGGAAACAATAATCATGACGTTGTGTTTTTATAAATATCGTTATCTAGGTAAATTTATACTAAAATAAGATTGAATGGCCTCATCCAGTAGAATCGATCCATATGAAGCCCATCTATCGGAGATTGGGAAGGAGGTAGCATCACCAGGATTTGATCTTGACCAAGCCCATGCCGAACATCAACTTATGAAGCTTGAACAGAATAGCCTAAGGGAGAGGTTCAAGCTGATAGAAATCACCACTCGGGCACTTTTGTTCGAGCCACACCAAGGTTCTATCAAAACAGAACACCTAACACATAGGTCCTATGATGGTGTAATAAGGGTCTATGTAACGATACCTTAGCTGCATTGTGTAATAAATTTATAAATAAAATTTTTATTTCTTCTTATAGAATAGTTTGTGAATTTCAAATATCTGGATAAATATAGGATGTATATTATTGATTAATTTAGAAAAAAAATGGGTATTTTAAAATATATTTTTTTCATTAAATAATTAATAATTTGAAATAATTTACAAAAAATGGTCTTCTACAGTTGTGATCAGTGAGAAATTTAGAGTCTAATAATACCAAAATGGTTTTTAGTGAATAGTAAAGTAGTAATAGTAACATAAACATTTGAATAGTAATGATAGTAATTTGACCAAAAAATAGAAACTTTACCCCTGAATGGATAAATACATTTTAAACATCTTAAAAGTGAAAAATGATCATAGTTGAAGTTTTGGTGTTGTTGAACGCCATAATTATTTTATTTACAATTTTAAAATTCATTAAATAATTTAAATTTGAATTTTATTTACATAATATTTAATCATAAATTGTAACTTTATTGTCTTATGGGTATATAATATTTTTATTGGACTTTGATTACTTTTTTATGGTGTTACAAATTTAGTTATAGTTTTAACGATGTATTTGTAGAATAAATAATGACTTTACTTAAAAAGTAAATTAAAAATATTTATAAAATTATTTTCATGAAATGGGCTTCATTTTTTATTTCATAGCATCGATATAGGTTAGGGTGAATTTTTGGGTTTTTTCAGAATCAATTGAATTTTCGGTGAGTACTAAAAATGCAGTTTTGAGTTTCGGTTGTTTAATGACATCATTGATGATTTAATAATGATTTATGATTTCTGGTAGACTTATGAATAGTAACATATGCTATGAGGTGTCCCATGTGGCAAATACCATTGGAAAATTCCATGGGAATGCCCTTGGTTTTCCAAATACCACCGATGAGGTGTCCCTTGGAAAATTAATAATTTATTCACTAACTTTCCCTATAAATACCATGACATTACATCATTTATTTCATTTCCAAATCCTTATCAAAGAATTTCTGGTCTCCTTACCTCCCATGGAGTCCTCCCAAAGTTCCAGCAAGCCACCCAAATTCCCAACCTTCAATCTTTCGAAGTTACTCCTCAAGGTAAGGGATCATTTCACCCTCCTCTTCTTTTGTCATGTCTTCCTTTATGTTGTGTCTTATATTTTCCATCTCTTTTTGATGAGGGTATGTTATTATATGTTTTTATTACCGTCCATTTTATTTCCAAATGATGAGATACCGTTTCGTCACTCATCAATTTGTTTTTTGAATTTTTATGTGATGCCTTTAGGCTGCCGAATTTCTCGTAAAAGAAATCACATCTTCTCTTTTCATTCATGTTTCCTTCTCATGTGGCATGTCATTAAAATATACAAACCATGATCTTATTCGATACCCATAATTTATTATAAATTATTTATGAGTGGTTCAACCTTTTCCCCTCTATTTTAAATTTTTTCTATAACCATGTTATATAGCCGTTACGATGCAGAAATTTCATCTCAAAATTTCTACAACTTTATCTCAAGAAATTCCCTATTTTATTTATGTGAATACCCAGACCATTTTCATTTCCATGGGTGTTCATAAATATATAAATATGATATCTTTGATTCTGGAATTTACATACATATTACCCTCACTCCCTTTCTATGGGTTATAAATGATATAATGATCTTATTTTTATGATCATTTAAAACATCATGATTTTGAAATGAGGCCCATTTTTTTATTCTATATGTGTTATTTAAGAAATGATTGATTATGATCTATGTAGATCACATGAATTTAAAGACATATTAAGGTTGTGCCTTGATAGCACTATAATGTATTGGGTAAATAATTATTCTCTAGAGACGAAAACTTTCATGATACCTTGGTGAATAACCTTGGTAATTCTAATTACACCTCGGGGATAAACCTTGTTGACATGTTCATGAATGTATAAATGAAATTTTGTCACAAAATATTCAAGTTATTATTCATGTTATTTTTATTAGGATATTCCTATAATTCTATTGGTCATGTCGTTATGTTTTTATTCATGTTCTTATTGATGTCACAAGTAAATTGATTCCCTTGTTTACCCATACTGGGCCTTCTGCTCACCCTTTCCTTTAAATGTATATCTCCAGGTTATGAGATGCAGTAATTTTACTTAGGATGAACTATTGATGAATCCGTAAAAGTGGATTAGAAGAATGTTTAATGTTTTTTTTATGTATTATTTCCATGCTTTCCAAGATACTAGAATTAAAAGATCTTATGTTTATAAAATGAAATTAAAAGTTATGTAATAAAAAGGCGGGATGTCATAATATGAATAATATTCTAATAATAATAATTATCAGTAACATTCATATTATAATTATAGTTGTTTAATTTTTAGAAACCCTAAAGGGGATTCCACCTCTCTCTCTTCCCCTCTCCCACACACATCCCCTTCCCCTTCAATCTCCATGTCCCCCCTATATTCTCCCTACATACAACACCCACCAATTATGATGCTCCCTCTAGGGATGACATTCCCCCACGGGTGCCCTCCTATATTTCATAATTCCCCACCAGTGCCACCATATATATATTTAATTCCCATATAAAATAGTTTTACCTCCCCCTTCGGTGCTCCCCTCTGACAGCCTCACCCTATCCCCCTTTATCAACTATACCCTCTCTTTAATCTCTTGATTTCATGGATTTTATATGTGGGAGTGTTTCTTATTTGGTTGAAACCTAATGGTTAGGGTTTGACCAAGATCTTATTTTTCACAGAATCTAGGCAGTACAGTGCATATGTGGGTATCAAATCCCTCGTCCCTAGAAGTTCGGTTGTATCTACACATATTTGAGGTAGGTTTTTCCATCCTTTTACATTATGTATCAATCTTTTCATAATCATTTAATTTCAAACCATAAATAAATTATTCATCCATGATTATTCATAAACCATTATAGATAGTTCATAAAATATTTAACTAATCCTTTTGCTAGAATATGAAATATAAATCATGTATTATGGTTCACCAACCTAAATTCAGTTATTATTCAAATGTTTAATGTTAACAATTTCTCTCAAATATCACATACCATTCACATGTCATTTGAGGTCTCTTTATCATCATTAGTACGACCAATAATCATAACACCTTCCTCATTCCCATTGAGAGATTTAGACATGGGATATTAATTTTCATAATTCCCATGCATCAGAAAAAATCAAGGTTAAAAATGTTCTTTATACTTCTCATCGTTGAGTAAAACGATAAAGCATAGGGTTAGAAAAATATATCATAGAATAAATCCTCATTATCATGAAAATTTTCTTATAGGATGCCTATATCATGACACCTATTTTTTAATTGATGACACCTTAGGTTTATCATACATTTCTCATAGTTATACAATATTTAAATAATTTATTATGGTTCATAATGATTTGTGAATTCCCAAAATCATATCCCCTAGGAGTGTCCAGTGAGGAGCATAGAAAGTCTCATTGTATTGTACCATATTACCCTGATTCATGCCTGAAACATGTGGTCTATGTTGTTACACTTAGGTAAATCTCTTCAATAGACACATCCGCTTATAGTCCCTAGATATGTAATTATTTATAGGAATCCTCTAACTCTTCCCATTTCCAAAATTCAAGGATATTTTAAAAAATATTAACTCATACATATACATATCCTTATAGACATAGATACACATATCATTGGAAATATAAATTGGAATATACATAAATAGTTTTCATCCTAATTTCCAAAGTATATCTAAAATTTTCTTCAAATACCATTAGAGACACTCTCTCTTTTCAAAAATTAACATTATGTCACTGTTGTGGAATACATAAAACATTATACAAATAGATGCATCAAGGCATTATAAGTTTACTGCCTTTAGAAACAGGGAAATGAAAATAGTATCAAATGATTGAGGTAAATTATTCCACACAATGTTCTCAAAGACTATCTTAATTCTTAGACACATCATTATTAATACATATCTTTATATCCTAGGGAAGGAAAAATGAAAAGAGGTGATATATGTTGTTCAATAAGGGTAATTAAGGAATACATGTTAGCATAAATTTTAGAATATGGGTAATTAAATGTGGTCAGAATAAAATATCATACCCCATATATCTAAAATCATAAATATGAATCTTGTAAAAATGTATGTAAGTTCATAATATACGAATCATATGGAAAAAATAACATAAGTAGTGAAAATATAACATAGTAAAAAATAATGGAATTGTGGAAAGAGCATATTAATATATAATGATTATCATTGCAGTCATGGAATCACTATCAAAACAATATTAGTGGACAAATTCCATTACTAAACCGGGTTTACCCCCATTCATGTCATGTATTACTAAACTATGTCCACTCATCGTTTTGTTCATGTAATGCTGAATTGAATTCATTTATCAGTAAAACCTTGTATATATTATTAGATATATATCATTATACAATGAATTGGATGGAGATATAGGTCCCCTAGTCTCATAATGAAATCTAAATTTTATAATCCACAAATTTAAATATATTCATTATAATATCCCGTGAAATGAAATGCTTATCATAAACATGTGTTCATATCATAACCTTTGGAAAAATGTAAAGGATTCATAATAATTAAATCAAATGAATAATCTATGAAAAGATTCAGGATTTAGAAATATGTTACTCGTGGAAGATAAATGTGTGTTATAAGAATAATTCCATCAAAATATAAACCATTAATTAGATAATATTAATGAAACAATTATATCATGAGTATCACCAACAGATGTCAACATATATAGAAAATAATTTTTAAATATCATTTATGAAAATCCATGAGGAAAATATCCTTTCATCATATTTTTTGACCCACAAATCCTTTTTCATTTTGGAATATAAATTTTTTGTTAATTGGGGACTTCAAAATTGCACAACCACCTTCAAATATAAAACAACATACCAAACGACATCCACATAAAAAAAATATTTTATCTAAAATCATTGAAATTAAATTTGAAACATATAAAGAATGATTGAAAATGTTTCTAAAAACATTTTATTGTAAATAATTGGAAATAATATAATTATATATTTAAAATGTTTTCATAATAATTTAATTCAATGTAATTTGAAATCATCAAATCAAATATTAATAATAGTTGAAAACCATTTATTTGAAAATAAATAGAAAATAAATGGTGAATGTTTTAAATTTTTTGGAAAAAAATTCTTGAAAACATTTGAATCAATATTAAAAATTTTTTATAGATTTTCCCTTGAAAATTAATTTTAAAAAACTGTTCATAAATATTTTCCCTTTAAACAGGGAAACGAGACCTCAACAAAATGGTGATGGTTATATCCATATATTATGTATTAAATAAAAATAATATACATTTTTCATGATAGAAATAAAAAAATTCCCTTTCCTTCATGGGAAAAATTTATTACTTGAAATTATTATAAAGAGAAAAATTTGTAAAAATTTATTTTAATGATTATAGTATAATACTATAATACTATTTTAATTTTCATTAGAAAACACTATATCGGTACCTGAAAATGAGTCCTCAAGATATTCATAATTCTTCCATACATGATCCAATAATGACTTAATTTTCTCTAGTTTTTATTTTACTTGTCGTAGATCATGGACGGAGTAACAAATTTGGAGTTGTGGACATTCAATGTTCGGAGGAAATACATGTTCGTAGAGCCCGTTTACGGGGATCCCTTTGTGATAAAGGATTATAAGATATTTACTAGGGCCTCAAAAAGTGTTGTGATGGACATAACAGAATCCTCTATGAGTTTGAGGAACTTGATTGAATCCTATGCGACCATAGCAATGGTCATGACGGTATCCTCTGTGACTCCATGAAACATGAGGGAATATCCTATGGTTGTGAATTTTGATTTCCTTTGTGGCATCATTTTCCCTTCACAACTTTCATTTGATCATTGTGGAGAGCTCCATTGACCTACAATGCCTATAATTAACCTTCTCAACCATTCATAAGGATAGTCAAACCGACCCTTTATTGGCCGATCTCCCAATTGTGAATTATGATTTCCTTTCATATCACCACTAACCACTGCGATGGGATGCCCTTCATGAAGGCCTCTTACAATTACAAAGAACAGAGCCCCATTAGAGATGCTCGAGCCACTGCAAATCCATTATGCCTTTATGGAGCACTCTCCTTATAATACACATAATACTAAGGTGAGGCCATGCTCTATGGGAACCTTTCCTTATCAAAGCTGCTTCATGATACCTTGAGCTTCGCGGAGATCCATGCTCTGTGAGACCCTGAGCCTTGCGAGCCCCATGATCAGTGACACTCTAAGGTCAATTAAACCCTTAGATCCAAAAAGCGTCATTCTTATTATGAACCTATTCTTCATGAACCCCATTGGTTTGTGAATACTAATCCTTAGTGATTCTCTAACATTCATTCCCACTGGTCCATAGCATGACAGTTGTGCCCGCACACCACCACATTAGATCAGTGTCGGGTTGTGGAATCAACCCTCAAGCCCAGTCCCTTTCAAATAATCACTGACCCCCAAGAAAAATGGAGAGTCCCACCGTGATCATTTTTGTTCTATGATATCTTCATTTTCCATTGCTCCCTTATGCACCTCCACATTCAACTTATGGAACACCATGATGTGAGATACTCATATGCACTCCAAAAAACACCTTGAGTTGACAGTTCCTCTTGGTCCATTTCCCAAGTCATCTGTTAAGATTATCATCATAAATTCCCCATGTACATTTATTCTCACCATTCCTCAAGAAAATCAACAAAACCCTCTCTCCTTACACTTATAGAATGTTGAACCAGATAGAGATAGTTTTTCATAAGTCCTATATGAATCCATTTATTACTGACTTATGCCTAATATTCCTCTCTATGTGACAGTAAACTATAGTACATCCTATTTGAAAAACATTGGATTCCATTTTTTCTTAATAATATATTCCTTATGCGTAAAGTATAATATTCCAATAGTCCTTTCTATATTACATTAAACTGTAGTACTCCCTATGTGAAAATATATGTTGTCTCTTGTTCTGAATAGGAGATGATTTCTTCCCCAAGAAGAATATTCCAAAATTCCAAACTACATGACATTAAACTATATCATTCTCAATAATTCAATAATAGGATGCATTTTATTCCAAATAAGGTATTCCTTATGTGAAAAGCATAATATGCCTAATTCAATAATTACAGTAGCGTAATTTTATAAGCATTGGAATATATTCAAGCAGTCATTCACTCTACCAAGTTTTTTTTGTGGCATTCATTCTAATATTAATCATATTTAATGTATAAAGGGACCCCCTAATGGTTTGGTCCCAGGTATCATTGGCTCACTTACTATATTGGGCCAACACCCCTAAAGACTTGGGAACAAACTTCGTTTATAGACTACTGATTCGAATATGGAAAGTGTTTGGCCCATGATTGTCCATTTCCATTTCAGGATAATTCAATTTGGACACTATTATTCGAATATGATCAGTATCTATCTCCATTCATTATGTCTCCACATTGTATTACAAATGATGGGAATGTGATCCACACTTTTCATCTCCCTTTGTTCGGATTAATTCAAATTCCATTTGGAATTATCCCGCTTGTCCACTAGAATATAGGTGTAGGTCTCACTAATATTCCTCAACCCACAAATGATTTGGGATTCCCCCATGTAAATACATGAGGAATACATTACAGGGAGCTTCCATTCATAAGGACAATTCACCATTGACACTATTTAGCAGCACCCATGATGCTTCCATGCATAAGTGCCATTCAACATTGCCACTCCTTAGCGGCACCTTTGCATCTTCCATGATTAATCCCCATTCACCATTTACTCTCCTTAGTGGCATCCATGAAACATTCATGAACAATCCTCATTCAACATCACTACTCCTTAGACGCACTTGGCCATCTTCTATGTGTAAGACCAATACCCTATTTCCACTCCATAATAGAACATCGGTAGCTTCCATTCATAATCTACCATTCCCCATTTTTTGTTTCACAGTGCCACAAGGGTAATATCCATGTGGATCCCCCATTCACCATTGTCTCTGCTTTGTGGAACCAAGGAAGCTTTCATATGTAAGCCCCATCCCGCATTTCTGCTCCATAGAAGCACTGGTAAAATTCAATGCATAAGCCCTATTCCCCACTACTTCACCATAGCGGCACTAATGAATCTTCTTTGACTAATCCCCATTCACAATTCATGCTCTTTAGTGGAACCCGAGAAACATCCATTCATAAACCACATTCACAATTTTCAATCCTAATTGCAACCTAAGAAACATCCTTGTGTAAGCCCCATTCACCCATGTTGCTCCTTAGCAACACCAAAGTAGCATCCATGTGTAAGCTTTATTCCCCATTGCCGCAATTTAGAAAAACTCTTGAAGCTTCCATGTGTAATCCTCATTAACCTTTTATACTTCTAACTAGCACTCATGTAGGTTCCATGTAGAATCCCCATTCATCATTATCACTCCTTGGTGGGACACGGGCTGCTTCCATGCATAAGCCTCATCCAGCATTGCTGCTCCTTAGTAGTACCCATGTCTACCTCCATGCATAATCCCCATCCATAATTTCGACTTCTTAGTTTCACCTAGGATTCATCCATGTGTAAGCCCCATTTTCTGACCTTCATGGCCACACCATTGAAACATGATCATATGGTATGTCGTTTCCTCTTGTTTCTCACACCAATCACAACTTATGTGAGCTTATAATAAGCATCAACCATGTAATCTTCTATGGTCCACCAAAGTTTGTAAACCCCCTTACCCCTACGTCCAAACTACATGGAATTTCATCCTTCCCCTTTCTAGGAAAGGTACGTAGGAAGCCTCTCGACAGAAAAATACCATCATGGATCAGTCCAAACCAGTTCACATTGGTTCACCATCTTCTCGTAGTATGTTGAAATGTGTTACCATTTTGTCCTACAAGACATTAAACTATAATAATTAAAACTATCTTGGTTTTAATACCTATCTCTTATAAAGTGTACGTTGGAATCCTCTCTTATGGTAAACCCCAAACACTAGTATACGTTGGCATATCCTCTGTTGGTACCCACATCATTGTTCCTCCTCATTATGGTGTTAGACTAGTTCCTGGGTATCTAATCATGCATTGGATATTCACTCTTCTTTTACTCCTCCAACCAAGAGTATCCCAATTACGATGGTCGGTTAACTATGCGTAACCCCAACATGACTCTTGCTCACTATGAGTTTTGTACACCCTGATTCAATGCAGATTTCATGAACTATGTTGAATTTGATTCCCTTCCACGAGGATATGTTGAAAGCCTCCATAAGATTCAATCCCATTATCCGTGTCTCATACTATACATCCCTGCGAGTCATTGTGTTTTGGACGATCATTACATTTCCCATAGATTCTATTTCCTATAGGTCGCATCCTCACATTCTTCTCATGGGTATCCTCCTCAGTTGTCTCGTCACCCCACTGAACTAAATGGACTTTAATTAACCACCACAAGGATGCATATGAAACCTCTATGAGGATAATATCCAACATCACTGTCATATCCAAATAGGTTCCCACTCATCCACATTGTTCAACCAATCCCCTTCTTTCTTGATTCCTACCCAGGACACCACATCATGGTTGGATCACGCCATTTACTTTGGATGATAACCATAAATAATACCCATATGATCTCTAACTATCCAAACATGAGTGTCCCACGGGCAATGGTTTTATATCCATCTGTATGCCCCAACATATCATCGGGTCATTGTCCATTGTGTATACCTTGATTCCATGTCTCACCCATTGAACTATTGTGTATTGATCTATATTAAATTCATACAGTAAATAGGAAGCCTCCATTAGGTTCAATCCCAACCAATGGAAAACCTTCATGCCCCCCTTTTTGAGGAAATTATTTTTGATCTAACCTTAGTGGTGTCGATATCAGCTATCACGGTGTGATATCGTCCCAATTTTTGACACAACAACATTTTTATCTCTCATTTGGAATTATGTTCCATCCATTTGGTGTCCACCTCTCGAGGGTGCAAACTTTCTGATCCACCCTCAAGGGTTCCCAGATCAGCCTTTATGGTGTTATATCATCCCTATTTGGCACACACCTCACTAGGTCCTCTCTAATTAGGCATTCTGACATATCCTTCTAGTCTTCCCCATTATGGGGTGAACTCTCCCTAATCCGCCTATAGTGGTTTCCATATTATCCTTCATGTTGTGACATCGTCCGTTTACGGGACACACCCACACAGGTCCCCTATTATTGGGAATTATGATCCATCCATCTATTTTCCCCCTCTCGGGGGGTGCACTCATTCTAATCATCCCTCAGTGGTGTCAATACTGATCCTATCTGTCTCTTCAAGTCACTAAATTAGCAGAATAACCCCCATTAAAAATGAGAAGTTGGGGAAAACAACAGAGACATGACTCTAGATTAACATACCACACAATCGACATGGGATGCATTAGGTTATGCACCCTTCAGATGACCTCCCATTAGGAAGAATATAGATGACCAATGTCCACACATCCCTTGTTTCCCCAACATGCCTAATGTAACAATCTGCTTTGACCGAAGGTTTCTTCCCTATCAATACCCCCCTGGAGTGTCTTGAATGAAGAAACATAATTAACTGTAATCCATAATTTTATGGAAACATGAATGACATTCATGAAAAATGACTCAACACTTTAAGGGAGACCCAGACTAGACAATGAATTCCGAAGGGGAAACAATGGATGGATAGACCATAATCCCATCATCCAATTTTGATCAAGGACAATACATCATGAAATAAGCGATGGATTACTCCCTAAATTGGAATGTAGGAACATGGGGAAATCAATGTGTATCCATGACAGATGATGTGTATCCTGACAAAAGCGTCAGAAACACATGGTTTTAAATGAATACATAATTTCGTCTGAAGAGAGGGTAATATTGAGAATTATTAAATAAACATTCAAAAATATCTTCTGAACCAAAGAATATAAAAATTGTTATAATTAATTAATATATCATTTATAAATAAAAGATAATAAAATTCATTAATTCTCTTTAGATATGTCTATTAACATTTCATCAAAGGAAGCATAAACATAAACAATCTCAATAAGTGATGAGATTGTGACAATAAATTCATACCACATGGTGAAATTAAACCATTCTACCCAATTGACAAAAATGAAATAAAATGAGTCATAATAAATCATGGAAATACGAATATAAATTATTTGATTTATCAAAGGTGGTATATTCGGCTTGTTGAAAAATATTGGTGCATAACATGGCATGTGTCACAAAGAAGAAAAAATGAGACAAAACTACATTACCGATTTGTTAAATTCTTATAAAAAATACCATGATAGAATGATCATAAAATATATATATATATATATATATATCCATAAACATAAATCTATCATTCATAGAATACATCCAAGTGTATTATACACACCACACAATAAGAATGGGTGGTGAATAAAGTATGTATCCCACACGAAAAAAGTGAGATGAAATTACCAACCTTATGTTGTCACTCAATTCATACTCATAAAATATTACAATATAATAAATGAAATTTCATAATAAATCTTTTAAATAAGAATAATATTATATCTAATATCATATATTATTTTATTATTACACTATATTTTCGTCTTTGTAAAATGTTTTTGTTATGTTTTCACTTTGGGTAATATCTTCTTTGTTCGAAGAATGTGTCTTAATTTTTATATATTTTTCCCTTGTAGTTATATAATGATTTGAAAAATGAAAACCACGATATAAATTTCATTTATATTTATTTTATGTTTATTACTAATTATATATTTAATATATACATATTATTGTTGATTCTATTTAATTATCATATTGAAAGAATGTTGTTAAATGATATATGTGAATATATATATATATATAATTATTCATGATGCATTATTATATCATATATATCAATCAAGATCACTAAATTCCTCCTTAATACATTCCATGTATTATGCGAACGAATCATGCCAATTAGAGGGGGTGGTAGTACACACATCCCAAAACGAAATTATTATATTTAAACTAAATTGAATGTATAAATATATGTGTGTTAAATGGAATATATAAGATTAATAACATATTAAATATAATATTTAACAAATATAAATAGATATTCCATAAAAATGTCTACCATGCTCAGGGGAAATAGAAATATAAACAATCATGTTTTTTTGAGGTGGTAGTTCATTGTACACATAAAAAAAATGTGTGTTACCATTTAGATGTATGCATGTATAATTTTTGAATTAAAAAAATATAATAAAAAGTATTAAAATATATAGGATACTTAATTTATTTTACAATCATGTTAATATATTAATTTATGTGTTTTAGAATGAAAATAAAAGAAAGGTACATGAGGGATGGTGTTACCTCATAATCAAGTAACACCTTTTTTAGTGCTAAAGTTATTCCATGGAAATATTTATGAAAAAATAGAGAACACATGGTGTAAGGGATATGTTTTTAAGGATATTTTAGTATTACTTGTCCAAACATAATTAGTTTGAGATTTGTGAAGAAGTGGAAGAGATGGGGCCAATTTCTATAGTGGGAGGAGTGGAACTCTACAAATATTTTGACAACAGAATTACATACACGTTATTCACATGTGCATTGGAACCATAATGGTCCAAATTTGATCAAATTGAGTATATATTCCAAATATGGCCATCCAATGAATCTTTTAAATATTTTTATGTCCTTTTGATGTAAAATTAGGATCTATTTCTTATGTAAGATTAATTTTACCTTAATCAACGTAATAAATTTTAAATATTTTCACTAATATATTTGGTAAAAATACAAATTTTACCCTATTATAAATTATAAATTAATATTATTGAAACTATTGAATACATTAATAAAAATTCCAAACACATATCTGGTGGAAAATAATTTAAAATTAATCATGCTAAAAAAAAGACACTACATGTATTTAAACTAAAAATTATCGAACTTCTGATAGGTTTTTTATAGAAAATTTCATTATAAGATTGCTTCTAATAACCATAATTGAATTAATTGATAAAAATATTATCTAATTAAATGATTAATCCAATTTAAAATATTGATTATCAATATTTATGAATTCGATGAAATTTCTATTTTGGATTAAAATTCATATTTTTTAACATTTGAATAAAAAATGAAACTTCATTGAAAAATTAATCATAATTACCCTAACCTAATTAAAATGTTCCAAAATATAATTGGATGTTTTTATTGACATATTTAATCAATAATAGTTCCAAAACATTATTTAAAATTATATTTCTATTAAAATGATGATTAAATTCTTTAATAAAAATATAGATTTATAAACATGAAATTGGAGATTTTTCAAACTTATGGAATTAAAATATATTGGATGATAATCCAAAAATATTTTATAGAATATATAAAGTAAATATTACATTCATATTAGTCATTAATAATATTTAATTTAATTTCTTTGGGGAAACCATCTTGATGACCATAAAATAATAATATTTTGTTTTATATTCAATCAGTTTTCATATACATTAAATTTTAATTAGCAACCTATTAATTTATCATATATATTATTTTAAAATATACATTCATAAATTTTTATATACTATTATTAGTAACCCCTATTTTTGGTAAGTAATAATTTCTTTTTGAAATTTATCTTTGTAAAGTATATGTGTTACAATCCAGAATGTTTGGGGACAATTTAGAATATTTTTACTGCTTTATTATAGGTGAATTGGGGGTTCACATTTTGGGTAAAAAGTGAATAAATTATAGGTAACTAGGAATATTGACACAGGGGATAAATGGTATGCACACATTCTATAAATAGTTTTTCAAAACAATGCAGAATCCATTTAGAAACTGTACTCTTTGAAAAAAAAGTCTTCGGTAATTTTGAGTTAGAGGCTTCAGCACGGTTGGTGCGTAGTTTCAAAAATATATGAGTAAAACCTCCAAGGGTCATTCTCAGGGTAGTGTCTCTCACATTTTTAGTGAATGTATTTCTTAACCGTGTGACTAAAACATGCCCAGGTCAAAACCATCTCCATAAAAATATTATCTAACACGTTATTTACAATAACTTCTTAATTTTCCCACAAAGAGTCCATAATAAATATTTTGGTCTATAAATGGTTGTATAACCTCTCCCAATATATTTGGATTTGATATATATATATTACCCAGGGTTATTATAAGAAAATTACTTGTTGTAAGGCTTCACTCTTCACTGTTCATCATAATGTTTCATAGATCAACTTCATCCCATATATCAGTTTCATAGATCAATGTCTGGTGTGTGTGTGTGTGTGTATAATATAGTGTATGGAAATAATGATTATATTTTGTATTTATTATGATATAATAAGTGAATTAATTTGTGTTTTTAGAGATTCAACCGGTTTTGTAATGTTTTTCATGTCATATAATGTTTTTTTTCAAACTCTCGAGGTAGGTGAATTCACTCTCGACTCCTCTTGGTAAAATGTTTTAATTAATATACAATTTCTTATTTCATTTAATTTTTTTTAATTGTTTTTGTAATTATTGTTTTCAAATCTTCTTGAGTGATGAATTGTGGATCCATGTAAATTGTGTGATTTTGTAGAAAGTGTTTTGGTACTTGGTTTTAAAATGTTGGATTTAAAATGGGGATTTTTTTTGAAATTATATAAATGGAATAATTAAAAAAATAATAAAAAAATTAGTTGTTTTATTTTAATAGAATGATTGATTTTAATTGGGGTGTTTTAAGATTTTTGATAAAATATGTGTTTTATTGAATCAGATGAAATGGTTTCTTTCACATTGGATGTGAATAAATAGTGGGTGTGTTTATGTGTATTTGGGATGGATAAGGGTAAGGATTCTACCCCATAATTAGAGTGATAGGTAAGGTTAATGGATCCCCCATCAAAATTGGTCATGTGGGTTATGGGTTAGTGAAAGGATGTCCCACCACTCACAAGTATAGGTATGTCCATGTTACATGCATGGATATATGTGCAGAATTGAATGGTTATGAATAATGGAACTTGTGGAATGGTATTGTATAGTGATTAGGTTTTTCTATTGGGAAATATATTTTTATAGAAAATTTTTTGATATAGTACTTATTTTAATCGAGTTATAAGATATTATAAGTGATGTATGTATTTATTTATAAACTATATCATATTTTTTCTATGTAAAATTATTTATAAATTTTTTTTAACATTTATATCTGAGTTGTGTGAGCTAGGAAATCATTGGGAAAACCTATTGAGTTATAGAACACATCCATTTTTATGAATTGTGAAGCTTTCTAAGATTTAATCTATCATGTCATTATGAATATTAAAGTATCACATGTCTTTTGAACTACTTCGTCATACATGTGATGTTTGGGGGAGTTGGAGCATGTAGAATGTGGAGAATGTAGACTTGTAGTTGTCTTGGAGTTTATTTCTTTGTATTCCTTACATTTATTTGATATTGTTTTCTTATTCTATGTAAAATTGTAACACCCCAACTTTCCACAGTACGTTTCTCTTTGAATAATACAGTAGCGTGTGTTGTACGCAACTTCGAGTTCAAACACACACCACAACCAATCAAACTATCCATTATGATTAGTAATACCCAATTTTTGAACTTTTATATATTTTATCTTTCAAAATGGACTTCATATTTGGATTCTAAATGTCAAAATTATCCTCGGGTGAATTTTTGTAATTTTCTGAAAACTTTTGATTTTTGATGAATAATGAAAAAACACTGAGTTATAGTTTAAAAACGAATTTTTATTTAAATAAGTATTTATTTTATTTAATATTAATTAAGGTCAAAATATATACATAATACATATATAAGTTCAATGTAAATCATTGAAGTTTTTTTTTATAATAATTTTAGAAATATAATAATTTTATTTAACTTTTAACCATATTTAACCCACCTTCTAGGAGAATTTGTAAATTCATGTAAAACATAATTTTACTGCTTATGTGAGTGGAATTTATAAAATCCAAGAGACACGGTTAATATCAAGGAGTAAAATGTGGTTCAATAATATGAAAATAAGTTTTGGTGAAAAGTAACTTTTTACTTTTATTTACCACGGTTAAAAGTAAATAAGGTAATTAAGGGTAAAAATGATATTAATATTACCATAACACATGTACTAATTCTATTGGAAAAGTGTATCTCGACCAAAAACAGCCTTAGGAATAAAATATTATCATTTATGTCTACTTGGACAAGATTAAGACAATTATTATTATTTAATTCAAAGAAGAGTTAAAAGAGTTAAAATCAAAAGATAATTACTAAAACATTTTTAATATAGGGTTATACATAAGATAAATTCTATTATAAATATTCATTATAAAGATAAAATGATTTCATACATAATGGTATTTTATTTTTAATATTTAGGCATTATATAATTTACTTTATTTATTACACAATGGTGATGGAGTAATTACCTAATTAATGAAATAATAAAATTATTGATATTATAAATATCAAAATAAATGTAATTTGAGACTTTTTATGAATTAAACTAATTTTATAGGTTACTATGACATGTTATTATTTATTTAATTAATTTTTTTCTAAGTAATAATCCTGTTATAATTTTCACAAAAAACAAATACCAAATAGTGTCAAAATTGTCATAAAAGAGTTTTTAAAACAAATATTAAATTATTAATTGATATAAAAATCCTAAAAATCTAAGGTTCGGTCAAAGGACATATATCAGGATATGTGTATAACTAATGGGCCACTTGGTGGTCTCTTTTATGTATATAGTTAGTTTATTAACTATATAATATAAAAATACAAAGTGACATGGTAAATGTCAAACTAATTAACTAAGAGTTAAAACTAAAGGATAAGGTTAATATAGTGACCCAAACATGTATCAAACCTATTGTTTGAGTGGTTTTCGACCTATCCCCACATTAACCTTTAAATAATTAACTTCGGAACCATTATGAAACCGAATATGAATTTATTATAAAATAATATTTCTAGCTTTTCCTAAGGTGCCCCTCACCCCTCTTATAAAAGGGCACACCCCCTTCTCTCTAATTCATACCTTCAAAGCCTTTTAGATAGGCCAACCCCTACCCCAATATTCTCTAAACTTCCCTAAATTAAAACGAGAGTCCATAGTTTGATCATAATGTCATCCTAAGGAGCTCTTTTGATCAAATCAAAAGGAGGAATCTGAAGAAGAGGTAATTGTTTCACCACCATCTTTCATGTTACTTTCTTCTTCAACATCTTATTTCTTTGTTATTTCCATTATAAAATAATAAATCCAGTATCACCTATATACTGTGATGTTATTAAAAATACGGTACAACCATATTCAGCATTCTATCCTCCCTTGAATGAAATGACACCATACGTGCATACGTACGACTTACCGTCTCCACATCGTGGTGTAATTGTTATTCAACACATTATTATTTGGATGGGTATAATAATGATTTTTAATTCATGTTAATAATAAATATAACATTATAATGATTCTTTATATATGATATAACATAAAATTATATATTATTTTAACATCAAAATAATGATATAGTCCCTCGTGCGTACGTACAGACTACTGTCTCCACAAATGCGATGAGATTCATTCTCCATCATATCCATTCAAGTATATTTATCATTTGATGATTAAAAATAATGTTTAAGAACTTGATATCATTCTGGATATGAATAAGATAATCCTATCCATAAAAAACCCGGCTTATGTAACAAAACATATAAAAGAAAACGAGTAAGTTAACACCCGAAACAACGAAAATACTAAGTTATTATTAACAAATCAATGTTAAAAGTTCATATATGATATAATATTAATATATATGATTATTTTATAATTTAATAACAATTATTTCACCATTATACAGCAGTTTAAACTACCCTTAACCATGGAAATGTACAATGTAAGGGTTTATTTCACAATCTCTTCAATATCTATGGTTGTTAATACGTAATTATCTAATGGGACCTCATTATCATCCACATACATGTTTCTTTAAAATGTATTTAAAAACATTATTAATATTTTATAAAATATTGGTTAAAGTCATTTATACTCTTGTTTTACTTTTTATAAGAGGTTAATAAAATAATCTTTCCGTCATTTTCCAAACAATGTCCTTTTTATCCTTTTCAACAAAATTAATGTAAGAATGTTTTTTTTAAATTATATGGCGGGTGCGGATATTTTCCACCATTATAATATATTAAAAGCATCCCTTAAAAGACTATAAGAATATTTTCAATGTAAATGTTTTCTTTTATAAATATGTGACTTTTAAATTATTAAAAATAGAGATATTTCTCTCAAATAGTTCTGATTTCATCTCTGTCAACATCCTTTGATGGATTTTAAGCTTATTTGAAGTTGATTTATTATGATAAAAAACTTCTATATTGTATTGGAGGTTCTGTGATATGTTTGAATGTGGATGTGTTATTTTTATACCATTCATGGTTTATGGAGAAAGTATTGACATTTCGTATGCTAGTTTTAATACGATTGTTTTTGTTATTTTTAAACCTGTTCATATGAGGAATTCATTGGACTTAATAAGTGACAGTTGGAGCCTGCTATAGATCCTCAATGCATCGGTAGGTCTCATGCGACAAACTAGTGTCTTGGCACAAGGCCTTGAAAAAATATAATTTTTTGTCTTGGCACAAGGCCTTCACTATGTGGTTATGATAGTCTGACATTATGCATTCCGTAAATATTAAAGTGGTTATTGATATTTCATGTGATTATTCGATTAGTAGAATATCCATGTGAATAAGTAAATGGAATTATTTAATATTATCTATGCCATATTATGCTGAAGTTCAAGTTTAAAAGGATTTTGTTTTAGTTATACAGTACCTTAAATGATTATTCTTAATTAAAAAGGTTTCTGCTAAATTGTTATCCTTACTGGGCATCTGAGCTCACCCCTTTCTATGTTTTATTTTTCCTAGGATGTAAAAAATTATTTTATGAATGTCCAGCAGGGTTAGTATGAGGGGATATTAGTGTGGCCTATGGACAGAAGATGTTGTTTTAGTTTTTCACATTATGATGTAATGTAAACATTATGAATGTATCTAGTGATTCCAAGGATAATAAACTAATCGGTCATTCGAGACTTGATCTTTTGTGATCATTCCAATGTTATGTAATAATGCACCAACTCTGGGTAACTGGGGTCAGGATCTACGTAAATAGTTTTTTAATTATTTTGATAAATTAAATGTTATGTTGTTTTTAATTATTATCAGGAATTATATCATAGTTTATTGGTTATGGTTTTTAAGTTATTTTTTTATTCAATAAGGGTAAATCGTCCCCCACTTGTATGAAAACCCTTACGAATTTATTTGCATCCTTTAGCATCTTCAGGATGTTACATAAGGTAATGTACTATCCTTCCACCCACTATATCCAATTAGAGTAAGTGGGATTTTAGAAATTGTATCATTTTTTCTATCCAAAATAATTTTTGAGATAAACGGTATAAATTTGTTTGATCCAAAACTATATTTATGATATGTTCTATCATCGTGTTCGTATCCATTTAGAACAAGTACTCATCAATTTTGTTAGTATATGAGTTGAATTTTATCATTGCATATTCCTTGGGATTGGTTATTTGAAGTAAGTAGGATTGTGGGGAAATGAAATGTATAGCATAAAATGAAATAGGTAACAATTTATGTTAAACCTAACATTACCAAGGAGTTGGGCGCATAAGTGTTTTAGATATACTAATAGTATTTTGGAATCTCAATGTAGTGGGATTTTTCATCGATAAGAAAAGGACACTCATTTTAGATGAATGACTTCCCGCTGTAATAGAAGATTTCATTTTTAATAATGATACATGATTTGGTGTAATGTGATTATTTTTTAAAATGATAAAATTTTTCTCTATTGAAATATTTGGAACTTAGAGTTTTGTTTATATTTTAAAAAAATTATTTCCAAAAATAAGTAGATATTAAAAAAGGATGAATGTGGGAAAGGTTTATTCTGCAAACCAATGATGTGGTAGTTTATATGATAGAAAACAAATTGTTAAAAATTCAGTTTTTGTAGAGTTAGTCATATTTCTTTTATTTTTTTCATATAATATGGAACCTAATATGAATTGTGAAAACCAACCCAAAGAAGTTCTATATAATTTGGTTGCACTTGAGACACATGTTAATCGAGATCTAATTTTTAGTATTGTCCATGATTTACAACATTTGGACACATGGAACAGGAGGGAAGATCCATGGCATGTGAATCATTCAATCCAATTCAAAAAAAAATACACCTTTCACTCTGTGGTGATTCTAATCATAAAAAATAAAATGATTGACTAAACATGATGAATTGTATCAATAATATCATCACCTAACCTGCTTATCTAAAAGTAAAAAACAATGATTTTATGTTACAATATCTCACACAATAGTGGTTGAATTTAGTTGTGAAGGAAAACATGAATGAAGTCCTTTATTAGGATGATTTTGAAGAATTGTTCAACAAAAAAATCTATAATCTTAGTTTCAATATCAATAGAATGAAATAAATCATCAACCTGAGAATGTAAAAATATTATCTCTTAGAGTATATGTATAAATTCATGAATTTAGTACTCTATGTACCCAAGGATTCAGCTTGTGAATCCACGGATGAACAAATCATTGAATCGTCCAAAAGGTAGATGATTCTCTCAATGATTGTGGTGATCTATAATATAGATTACTAAAAAATGGTGAATAGAGTGAAAGTGACCAAAAGGTAAATAAATGGATCTAATGGGGAAGGAATTATGATGATATGTACAAGATATTGTGTGAACACTAATGCTTTGAGAAAATGTAAAAGGACACCTACGTCCAAGGTTGGAGTAGGATTCCAAATCCAGCAGCTGGTAAGGAAAATATTACACTAAAACCAAAGATTCATACAAGATGTTTTCGATGTTGTTGACTCAAAAACATAAAGAAACGGTGTGTCATACCACCAAGAGCATGCCACAAATGAAATGAGGTGCAGAATCTTTGGGGTTATTGTTCCAATGGTCTGAGATCAAGTGCTCGGGACACTTCGAAGGTGGTGATGAAATCATATACCTCTAAATGGTTAGGGAAGAAGAATATATTTCTTATAAAAAATTGTCCTACATATTATTTTTATTTGAATTCCATGAATCATAGGTAAATAAAATTTCCACAATGAAGAAGTAGAGTATCATGAAGAAGAAGTTATATGGTGCTGAGCAGGTGATTATGGATGATCATGGTGGAGCATCTAAAGTGAGATGTTTTATTCTATCCAATTATACCTTAATGGATGTGTTATTCGATTCTAGTTCATTTCATTGCATCATTACTTCACATGTCATCGATTTGGTATATTTTAATCTTGATTTGATTCCCACTTTGATAAAATATTAAATTGCTCTTAGACATAGAGAATGTAATGCCTTTGTGTGTATAACATTTTATAAAACTATTGATGGATCTCAGTTGATATGAGAAATATCTATGATGGAGATGTATGTATACGATGTAATCATGGGTGTGGATTAGATGAAAATATTCAAGTAGATCGTTGACTATTGTAGAAGAATAGTCAGATTTGCGATTGCGAATGATGTCAAGAATCTCATTAAATGAGAATGAAATGTGAAGACTAGTTAAAATTGATTTTTGGCTTCTATAGTGGGAATGACCGCTTCCTTGGAAGAAAAATTGAATTTGTAATCAATATAAGAGATCTAGATTAAATTTTTTCCAAATATCATTGATCCAATTTCTATATGTTTTTTCTATAATTTCTCCATGTTACCACTGATAAGATAAGTTGAGTTTACAATTGATCTCTTTTTAGGGACTAGATCTATCTCACAAAATTATAATTTAATGTAACCAATATAATTAATGTTTTATAATGTGTAGTGGTAAGATATAGTAATAATGGAATTCATTTAATTTTTCATGTCTCCCTGAAAAAAACCTATCTTGTTCATCAATAAATTAAGATGGAACTCTAAGGGTGTGTGTTTTTTATCGTAACCCTGAAAAAGTTAAAATAAAGAATAATTATCCACATCCACACATTATTGTTCTATTCGATCAATTTAGGGGACATTAGCGGTTATCCAAAATTGCGTTAATGTTAAGATAACACCATATTCGATTTTGGATATAGGATATTCTGAAGACTACTCTCCGAATAATATAATGCAATCCTGAATATGTGGTAATACCTTATAGTCATAAAAATTATCCTATTGTAAATATTGAATTGATGAATCGGATATTTAAGAGATATCATGATTCTTTTGGGGAGTTTTTTCTGGAAGACATATATTTTTATTCAAGGACTATATATAATCATGAGAAACACTTGGAGATAGTGTTGGATATCTTGAAATGTCAATAATTATATTCCAAAATATAAACATTTTATTTCATAGAATAATATTTATGCTTTTATGGACATGTAATTTATGTAGTAGTATTTCAGTGGATCCGAAGAAGATTGAACATCTTATCTCTAGGTAAACGCTGAATAAAATATTTCATATGCGAAACCTTCCTAGTCTAGATGGGTAATAAGAAAAAGTTGTTTTATGACATATCAACAATAACATCTATTATTACAGCTTTAAAAACAAATAATGTTCCATTATCATGGACTAGTGATTTAAAAATGACCCTTGAAAATTAAATGATCATCTTACATTAACAACTATCTTGATTTTTCTAGAACTACGAAAAAATGTTCATGGTGTATTGTGATGATTGGGGATCAAGTTTTGGGTGTGTTATCAGGAAGTATATAATTATGTTTCTTATTGATAAATGTGGTTGATGGTCTTTGAGAATAATTACCTAATAAAATATTTCAATATATCTATAGTAGTCCATTATTTTAAGGCAATAATTAATTATTTCTTTGGTAAGAAATTTTTCATGGTGATGGAACATAAGATATGAAAACATTTTTTCTCACATTGATATTTAAATCTGAAGAAACAAATAATGTATGAAGTATTTCCAGTTTTTAAATATTATTTGATGTGTACATCACGTGAGGTAAATTCAGTGGTAGATATATTAAGTAGAAAATCATATCATCTATTGGAAAAATATGGTTCCGATGAGTGGATGTTAATGTTGGGCATAACTAAAATTCCTATGGAATATATACAATGAAGAGGTTTTTCAGTGTAGTTCCAGTTTATGTGGTTCCCTATTTCGAAATGATGGTCAAAGAGGCACAAACATTTGATTTATAATGTTTTGTAATAAGTTCATAACTCAATATTGGGAAGACAATTGTGGAATAAAAACTGGATGAGAGATCAGTTTTGAGGTTTTACGATAAGATGATCGTACCTATTTATTATTTGGAAAACATTCTTCATGCTTAGAACTATTCAAGATGGGTATCTCATCAAATAATTCATCATAAGTATAAGTTGTTAAAAGATATATTTTGGTCAATTGAAATGAAATAGATGTTGGCAGAGTTCATTTCAAGATACATAACATTCCAAAAAGTTAAGGTAGAGAATCTGAGATCACTAGGAATGGTGCGGTCTTTACTTATCCTTATGTGTATGTGGGAGGAGATATCCATGGATTTTGTTACCGTCCTCCCAATAAAGGTTCGAAAACCAGATATATAAGAGTGATATTGGATAGGCTAATAATTTTGACCAATTTCATCCTGATTCATGAAAATCATATAGTATAGGATCTATCAAAAATCAATATCCAATATGTGGTAAAGATACATGGCATACTAGTTTTGATATTTTCATACAAATATTTGATGTTTACATCTCATTTTTTTAAATCCATTTAGAAACCCCTCATGACTCTGTTGACTATGAGTACAATGTATTATACATAAAAATATATTTATTCAAAATAGATGATTCAAATTTTGTAAGATATGTTAATGGCTTAACTAATGAATTTTGGTGGCTCTTGGGATGATCAGGTTCTTTTGGTGAAGTTCTCATTTTAAAAAAGATATTTTTCCTCAATACAAATGGCACATTTTGGATAATTATATGTTTTAAAATATCATTGAACTTTTTTGTATAAAAAAGGTAATAAACCACTAGTTGGTCTGATCCTTGTCCAAGAAACAATAGAAAATATTCTTTTTATTAGAATGTGGATGGTGAAGGATTAGAGTCATCATAAATCATATGTGGATCATCATCGAAGGCATTTGTCATTCACAATGAGTGATCATTTGTTTTTAAGGATCTATCCAATCCTTCGACTTCATCATTTTTGGAAGAATCTAAATTTATATCCTTGTAACATATTCCACTTTAATATATTTGAACAGATTGGAGATGTGGAATTTTGGTTGGCATTACCACCGTGGTTAATTGTAGTGCATAATGTGTTATGCATATTTCAATAGAAAAATTAAATAATAGAACCTAACTATGTTATCAGATGGGATCATGTGGACCATGATATATTTACCATGATATGGATTCTCCATTGGTACATATCGTAGTGAGGATTGTCCTATATGTAATATAATGTATTGTAAAAAAAATCAATCTAGTGTGGGTTTTGTGGGAACATGGTCATATTTAAGAAGATACACTACAACACCATAAGAAAATAAAAGAGGAATGGATGAAACACATTCATTGAAATAATGGTTTTATTTCGGGGATGTAAATACCTATGGTGGGTATAATGTAGTACCCCTAGGATTTTGGTATGTAACCATTTATTTATATATTTTATGTATGTAATTTATATGGTTTATGTTTGGGAAAATTTGGGAACCTTTTAGATTGTTTTTAGGTCATTCCAATTGGTTCTTGGGTTGTTCATGGTTTTTATAAACAACAAAAAACATCCCCAAAACCATGACTAATGAGAAAGGGGCTAAATTAATATGCATGGGAAGAACATTGTTTTTCTAAAAAGTTCTTAATCCAAGGAAAATTTATGTTCTTTGAAAATAATGATAAATTTCATTTTGTGGTAGTGGCTTCGGCATAGATGTCACACAATATTGATATCATAGGAGTATCCATGCAAGGTTCCTCTTCACGGAAATGGATAATTCATGGGTTTACCATAGTTTCACTAACTATGTGACTGAACTATGCATATGTCAGAAAACACTCTTTAAAAAGTATATTTAACGAGTTTTTCCCGTAACCTATTCATTTTTTTACCCAAAACAACAATTCAGTTGGATTTAGTTCTATTAAATATTAATGAACATCACTTAAGAGATTCAGAAGTGATTCGGAGACAACCCATGGTTATTAGAAATTAATATCCCATAGTTAGGAATTACGAATCATTAATCGTGATTCGAATTCATAGATCTACATGATCATCTATCTTGTTTTTGTAGATCTATAATAAAAGTGGGTTGATATAAGGTTTTTTATTCAAAATATTATTATATTTGATTGTGATTTTGATATGGGAAGAGTTCTATGGTGGATTCAGGGAGATTCCACCCATTTTTTTGAATATTTCATGTCATTTATCATTTTCATGAACATTATTGGGGTCGGTGAATTCACATTAGATTCCTCTTTTTAGAACAAATTTTATTATCTCAAATTAATTATTTTATGAAAATTTATTTTTTATCAGTAGTTTAATTATTTTTTGAAAACCGTTATAAGTTACGATTTTTTGATACATTGAAATTTGGTATTTTTGTAGGTAGTTATTTGTTTCTAGGGTTTCAAATGTGGATTTTAAAATATGGATTTTTCTATAATTATGTTGAATGTATTGAACAAAAAATTTCCAAAATTTTTATTGTCTTACTTAAATAAATTTATTTATTTAAATTGTGTTTTATGAAGTAATTTTATAATAGAACAGATTTATCAAAATGGGTGTAATGGATTCATTGGAATTGATTCAGAATAATGGTTATGTGTGTTCATTATCATTTAGTTTGGATTTTGGAAAGGTATCTCTCCCATCTTTAGTGTGATAGATAATGATTAGTTCTCTCCCCCTGAAATGTTAGTTCACCAGATGTCGACTTAGTAAATGGATGTAAAACCACTCAGAAGTATTGGAAAGTCCATGTTAAATGCATGGATGTATAAACCATTAAATGGTTGTTCCAAATGGATCATGTGGAATGGACTTAATTAATGGTCTAGTTATTTTCATATAAAATATACATTTATAGAAATTTGGATGATATAGTAATTCTGTATATTTTGTTATAAAATTTTTAAAAGTTATTTTTATATAGTTATAAAATATTTATCAATATGTTTTGTATGATGTATTTTATAAAAATGTTCATATAATTTCATTCATAGTGGAATGAGTTTGGAAGTCAGTGGGGGGGATCCTATTGATTTTTATTACCCGCACCTTCCTTGGCACTTTGGTTCTTTGTCAGACGTCTTCTACAGGAACAATGTAAAAGATAAGTTACCTCACATATTAAACATTAAATTGTGATAATTGGGATGCATGGTGGAGATGGAGCATGGAGGTTGTTGATCCTGAAGTCTTGTGGTGGTATTGGGCTTTATATAATTTTATTCCACCATATAAATTAATATTTTTTGACTTCTGTTATGGAACATGGTTTTAGTATTATTATGATAAATGAAATGTTGAGTCATATTTCATTGTTATCATGCATCATATAGTAGTTTATTTGTTATGAAATTTTTTGTTAGTTGATTTATTCCTTAAGGGTAAATAGTATCCACATGAATTGAAAGCATTTGTCAGTTATTTATAGCCTTTGACATCTTTGGGATGTCACGTAAGGCCAAAACAATCCTTCCATATACTCATGAAAAATGAGATTATATGGGATGTTACACTATTCATAACTGGTAACATAATATCTAGGTTATATCTTATTGTATTCAATATTAAAATTTTAATAATATAGTAATTTTTGGTTAATCTAGGACTTGAGTATTATGAAATCCACAAGGGAACATTAGTCTAGTGTGTAAAATAATCTAACATTAGTTTTCATTGTTGAGAAAGATAAAATTTATGTTGGGTTTAGTGCCTGATTAAAATTATTTTGTTTATAATAAAAACCATAATTAGTTATTTATAATAAAATAAACCCTTTTTAGAATTGCATGAAATGATAATTTTCAAAATGTTTAAAATTATTTTAAAAAAAATTGAAATAAATATCATGTTGTTACATCCAACATTCTACATTCCATGTTGGGTCATACCCAACAATGAGGCCAAAATTTCATCAAGGTCCCTTTAATTACCAACATTATTATTAAATATCCTATGTAAGTTCTTCCCCCCTACATGGGAGACAACATCACTAGTTGGTTCGTAAGACCAACTCATCATTTCTCCCATACAAAACATTGACTAGGCTCATTTCATTTTGATGTCCTTGTCACATGATGTTAAATTTGATGGTTTAGTCATCATCAGACAAACATAATAGGTGATTTGTCCGATTAAGGGGTATTTAACTACATGTTTTCTGATTCATCTCATTATGATATGTAGGAGGGTCATCTTTTGGGTTCAATCCCAACATCAATACCACATCCATATCCTAGATGATAATAAAATCTATAACACCCCATTGTATGTCTCAATACAAGAATCATCCAAATGAGTGAACAATGAATCTTTTATCCTTGTATGAAATGGGTTCTATTTATAAAGAACCATATATGCATAAAAATACCTACCTCTATATATAACCTCATATATTATTAGATGATTCTAAAATAATTATTTTTTACAATTCATCATTATCTCTTAGGTGATATGCATCATACGTAATTTGTAATGAACAATGGATTCTCGAACCAAACATAAATTTATATGAAAATATCTTATTAGGCAACAGATCCCCAGAAAGTGGTGTGCTGATCCAAAATTCCCATCATCTAGAACAATGTGAGTACTTAAGTATCAATGTACATATTCATAATGTAATCCTTCCATTCGAATTTAGGTATGTGAGTCCTCATGTATATGAGATCATTTGGGTGACCTGACTCCTTGAACAAACCCCATCAGACCCAATTCGAACTGGGGCCCCCAATATGGGTGGTTTTATGAAATTCAACCCCTTACAAAAAATTTAAAGTCGTTAGATTTTTTTATTAGAAAAACTATACTAATCATCGATCCAATATATTATGTATGAGGACTAGATTTCAAGCTACATGGGAGGTAGAAGGAAAAAAATTGGATTGCATGGGAAAACACCCACCTTTTGATAAGTATAGAGGTTTTTTCCACCACATGGATGATTGAAATAGCAAATTACGAAGTGTAATATGGCATCCAATAGATTGTTCATCATTATGGATATAAGGGTGTATAAATAACATATAGTGGGAGAAAATAACAATTTTATGAATGTATTAATATATTTGATGGGTTGTCTATTAGAGATGAAATTGAAAATATTATTTATTAAAAATTCATATATATTTTTTGGTTGGTATCAATTTATAAACAACACTGGGGAAATAATTCATGTATTAATTAATATATTTTTATATCTACAATGAGCAGAATCAAATATATATCATGTTTGATGATTTTTGTGTCAGTATAATAAAGATTATTTTAGGTACCATTTCAAAATGATATTTTCTTACAAATAGATGGTTGAAAAGAGAACTATAAATATTAGTTGTTCTATGGAACAAATTCTTAGGGGAGAGAATTGAAAATGAATTAAAACTATAATATATGCAAATGATAACAAATAAAAAGTGGGATATCATTGATCTCATTATGTATATAGTTGTTTTTATTTTTAGTACATGCGTCAAGCTTTCAATATATTGTTATAGGAAAAGAGATGGAAAGTGATATTTTAAATACATTTTTTATTTATTTTGAGTTGACCGTAAAAGATAAAAATTTATATGTAATATTATTGTGTTTTTAAAAACTATTGTGTATATCATGTATAATTTAATTAAAAATTATTAAATAACTAGATAGTTTACTCTAGGTAATGTATCATCTAATTGATGATACTTAATATATCTCTAATCATATGTAATAATAGTTTTTATCTATGCAATTTAAAATCGGATGATTTGAATATTAAATTAATAATTTTTTTAATAAATGTAACAATATCATAAATGTTATAGATGATATATAAGATGAAATTTGGTTCAATACATAATGAAAATGATGAAAAATAAAATTGTCATATAGTTTTCAAGGAATACACATGAGCTTTAATAGGGTTATATAGACAATGTTTTCATATGTGAAACATATGACTAATTATAATGTTGTTCGGTTGTTCACCATTTATTAAACATGACAATAATGTTTTTTAGTAATTATTTATGTTCATGTGATTTTGTTATATATGTTATTGTACATGACCAGTAACATGTATGTGAGCATGAAAAATAATGGATATATAATTAGAATAATCTATGACTAATGGGATTTTAATGTTGTAGATAAGTTTATAATAATAGTTTTCATTGTTTAATAATATTCTCCACATGTAATTATGATTGTAATAGTTGATTATAAATGATGATATTGGGGATATATCATGATCCTTTATCTAAACATTTAATTGTGATGAAATATAATATGCAAGATACTAATGGGGTTTAACTAAACAATTGATTTGATGTTAAATTCATGAAAATGTAGAAAATTTCAGAAAAAGTGAAAAAATTCTCAATAATGATGAATTAAATTGGATCAAGGAATCACATATTGTTTTATAGAATAAAATAAATAAATATTAAAATAATATTCATCCATGTACATTATAGAATACAATATCTGTTGTTATTATTCATCAATATATATTATTTTTTAATAAGATGGTGCTCATTTGAACTGGTCAATGATATTTTTATATTGATATTAATTATATTATCTTTATTATTGAATTATCATGACCATAAAATAAAAGTTTTTTGTGTTTGAGGATAAAAACAATTTCACATCAGGGAATTAGTCATCTAAACTTCATTTGATCATTCATATAAATTCGATTATACTAATTATTTAATTTATGGTCCTATTGAGATAAGAGTCTACATTTGAAAAAAAATGAAGTAATAATTATTTCTTAAAAAAATTAATTATACTAATACTAATTTCATCCCAATAGTTTTGGTATCTTTTAAAATGACCACAACAAAATTTTTACTAAGAAGGATGATAGTTTTGATTTTTTATAACGCAATTATGTGACAATATATTATAAATGTGTTTTTAAACTCCCTAAAAACATCTTCAGCAATAAAAAAAATCCACCTTTAAATGATATATCTATTGTGTGATGAGTTTTATTTTGATAATTCAAATTAAATATATATTTTCAGAAATTTAATTTTTATAATAAAATGTACTACTGATCCTAGAATGAAGGACATTGTAAAATTTAAAAAGGGAAAAAAATAAAAATATTAACAAAAGGTGGTTACAATGAAAATAAGATTTTATTTTTAAAATTATTGGTTTGATTAAATTAAAATGTTACATAACCTATGATATATAAATTGAAATTAGTGTTGGTGTGTAAAATATTGTTCAATGAAATTAAATCAAACAACCACGAAATAACGTGATAGATACTAGTGATTGATGGACTTCCAAAATATTAAATTCATATTATTAAATTAAATTTCTTTGAATATTTGGTAAAACGGTGTTTAGGGACACAACAATTCAAAAAATGAAAAGCACGACTTCTATATGATTTTCTAGTATATATCTCATTGCAAGAAAATTCTATTATCCCTGTATTCACTCTAAATAATATAGTATATATTGTTTTCAAAAAAATCAATTAGAAATTTTGATCATTATCATCGTATCTCAATTTATTGAGGACCTCCTATAAAAATTCATTAAAAAATGGTTCTTGAAAATTCTCATATTACATTAAGATATATTGTTATTCAACCTTTAATGTTTTATAAATTTCGTAGTGACTATAATATAAAATACTGAATATTTATAATAATTTATCCAGGAGGCTTTTATTTCTAGTCTATACTTGAAATTTGTTTTAATTCACCGCATAATCCTTCATATAAAAATAATTAATTATTTGAAATATCATGCACTTCACATATGACTAATAATTTCCTTAGGTATGATATATCTCCAAGAAATATTCAGATTATGAAATCTTTAATGCTTCCATGATTATCCATGTGAACCCTCTTTTAAATTGAACAACAAGTTATTTACAAGTAATTGAGGAATGATGCAAGACTACATTTCAATATAGACTAGATTTTCGTCACACACATATTAAAGGTAAACATGAATGATCTTACCCTCATACATGTCTTCATAAAATTTTGAAATAGATAATATGAAATAAAAATACTCTATAGTAAAAACTACAACAGGAAGGTATACCAAAGGAAAGCGAAATCACATGAAGTTATGATTTGTTAAAAATATTCCATAATAAAAATAATTTTTTTTTGATAACAAATGATTAAACCAGGGGCACCAATCTCTCTAGTTATATTAATCAGGTGACCAGAGTTTATCCTTCCATTCAGACCTACAAAATTTGAAAATAATGAAAAAATTAAATGTATTTTTTTATTTAACAAGAAATTATAAATATATACTTTCAAATTTAATTTAATAAATCATATTATAATTATTAATCAATGAAACAATTGAAATGAATATAATATATTAACTAATATTTATTATTTCCCCATCACGATGTATTACAACAAATTACCATTATATTTTCATATATGAATTAAACACATGAATCCTCAAATATAATAAATTATAAAATAAATAAAATTTAAAAAACATATTAATTTTTAAATTTCATTTTATTAAATAAAATAATGACAAAATATGGTGCTGAGACACAAAATTTAAATTGGGTATGAATTTAAATAAAATGACTATGTTTCAGAGATGTTTTTTAAATTATCAATTTCCATTGATACAATATGAAAAAAAACATTATTAATTATGCATATATATTCAATTAAAATTTATATTAAAAATAAAAAAAATTCATAAAATATATCAAATAAAAACTCCAAAAATAATTATCCACACATAATTTCTTATACTCATGTATTCAATTTATCATACTTGTATGAATATGTTTATACTAAACATTGAATAATATTTATTTCCAAATATTTTGAAATATTGAAAAGTATATTTTTTCCACGGAAAATTCCAGGTAAAAACATGGTATTTATTTATTAAATATGATATTTTATAAAATTTCTTATTCTAGTATTACAAAAAATATTGAAATTGATAATTTTCAAAATACATGTAAAAACTAAATTTTCATTTAAATAATATTATAAACTGTTCATTTTTTTATGATAAAAGACTCACATATCTAAAATATATTAATAATTAGAAATTTTACATTAGATTGGTATGATTTTACTATTAATTGTACAATATAATTTACTCAAATAAAAAAAATTTAATAAAAAATGATAAAATTGATTAGATGTATATTTAGTGTAAATTTTAAATATAAATATTATTCATCTAAATTAAATAAAATGATTAAAATACACTGAGGATTATATATCATACTCCAAAATATTAATCTAATATTTTTCAAAAGATAAATGAAAATGGTGTTACAAGGTTTATATGATGATAAAAAATAAGTTATTATTCATTATATATAGGGAGATAAGTATAAAATTTATAAAAACAACAACACATACAAATGAAAAAGGAATTTTCAAAACATTATTTTTTTATAACTTGTAATAAAATATTTATATGATCTTGATAATAAACATATCGTCACATTTTTAAGACTGTTATTCAACACATAATCACATCATTCAATCAAATATTCACCTGTTATGTTAGAGGAATATTTAACCATTTTTGGTTCAATAAGATTTTCAACGGACATAGCCAATGTAATGAAATAGATTCAAAATAAAATTTAAAAAGTAATATAATTTATTCCAAATAATTTCATTCATTATACTAAATAGGAGAATGGTAAATAATTAATAGTAATGATTAATCCTATATTTGGAAATGTACTTAAACATTACATTGAACTTATATAAAAAATTTTCAATTAAAAAAATATTTCTTGTAAATAATCATATCCATCATGTAATATATTATTAATAAGAAGAAAACACATTACTCCTTATGAATGAAATATATATTTCAATATAGAACATACAATAACAGAAAAAAATAAGATTAAAATATAGAAATTAACTAGATTAATATATATATCATTCAAATACTATTCGATTCAATAGAATCATACAAAATGATAAACATTGAGTCGACCCGGCTTCAAACATCAATAAACATATATAATAAAGAAAAAATAATAATTACAATATTTGGACGATAAACCACCATCATTTTATGTGTAATGTGATTATAACATGATTTATGTCACCCAATGTGGTTTTAGAGAAATAATTTAATTTAACATTTATGTTAGGATAGTAAATAATTATTAAATTCTGATTCCAATATCATAAGACACATATGATTTGACATGATTAATTAGCCTCTTTCTGAATTTTCTAACTAATTCTCTAATATATATCACAAGGTTCTAGAAGCTACATAGTTTACATAATCAAATTACAATATGTATTCATATATAAACTCTAACTTATATCTTTTGATATAACGTTTAACCATTTACTACTCATCCATTATTGATGATACATCACCTCCTCCAAGAAACAAAATTACTTAGACGGAGAATATATTTTTTCATGCCAATAAATCTGAACGTATTCTTTTTATAAAATACCAATATCGTATATACATTCTAAATATATCAATATCAATATATAGTTAAATGATATTTAAATATGATCACTACCCACCCATATGAACCCTACATTTATTTTATGATATGGAAACACCAAAATCAATATTTTGTCACAATATGTTGACTATATATTGTAGATTATGTTTTCTAAATTCATGATATCTTATAAAATTATCATATTTATATTGTAGATATCATATCCACACACTTATGCTTTTATATGGAGTACTATTAAATATTAATGTAAATTCACAATATCAATCTAGAAAACCATAAAATGACTTCTAATCCAACATATGAAATAGAATGTAATAAATCACCTTTCAGTTCAAAAAATTGAATAACAAACAAATGAAAAACCTAGACACGTTGTTTTTCATTCAATAAAAATAATAATATAATAAATAATTGGATGATATGAATTAAATATTTATAGTAAAAATTATTATAATAAAAAAAATTGAATTCAAAAAATATTTATCCAAAAATAGACAATATTGGTTGAATAATCACTAGTTATTAAAATAACTGAATTGATAGAGAAGATAACCCATTTGAGATAAATAGCATTGGGTATTTGAAAAAAGGATCTAAAACTCGTATTATTATATTCTAGATAATTAGAATGTACAATCAACAATGTTATGAATTGAAACTGACAAACATCAATTATAGTTTAGTAACAAAATTAAGAGTTAGTTTATGTAGAGGATAGTTTCATTTCAATAGTGGATGTAATGATTATTAAAATAAAAAACCATTCATCTTGAAACCATTCTCTAAAGTATGTTAAAATATATACTAGTATGAAAATGTTTATCAATATAATGTTCATGACTATTTTTTTGGAAATTTTAAATGTTTTAGATTGAATAAAATGTTTTATTTCTCTATTATAATATAAATTGTAATTTACTTTAAAAATATTGAAGTATTTAATCATATATTATCAACATTATATGTAAAAAGTAGTTAATGAAATACCAATAAAATATTTAGTTATATTATTTTCAATAAAATGTATATCATAAATTTAACACTAGAAAACAACATGCATTTGAAAATATTACAGACAAGTAAATTTATTTCAAAATATTTATCAATAAATAAAATATCTACATATATATTAAATATTTATTGAATTCAATACTCATTTTTAGTGTGATTATATAGTCTTCAACATTGGAAAATGATATAAATCCTCTAATTTTTTATTTATTAAATTGTCCATATTCATACAATTAAAGTTCCAATAAAGGAAACAATACCAATAGTGGATTTAATAATTTTTGTAAATAAACAATAAATATAATTAAATATTGATAAATAAGGTGACCATAAATCTCAAATATGTTTTATTATGATGTAGTGTAATCTGTCAATGTAGGATGTAACTTCCTACAGTAAATTAGATTTTATGGAACTACCATTGGTACATAAAATATCATCATTTCATGAGAATTTATTATTTTACCATTTTTAAAATAGAAATAAAGAACATTTTATTGAACGATCATAAATTATTTTATTTAAATTATGGAAATAATGGATTTCCTCCCATGATTGGTTGTGTATTATATCTAAAACCATAATTTTTTTCAATGAAAACACGATCTAATAAATCAATGGATGTGGTTTCTTGTCCAATTACAGTAAAATTGTTTCATATATATGTTCTTATTTTAATGAAATGTTTCATGGGATTGAAGATATCTATGAAAAAATAAAATTATTTCATAATTGAAAGTGATATTGGAGTCACCCATTTATAGTTGAAGATATATTGTTTTCTACATCAGTGTTTTTATAATAAATTCATTATTTAAGTATTTATTGATGATGAATTATTATAATATTTCTTCCAATGATTGGGGAACGACCCTTATAATTGTACTCATTGTTTTAGTTCATTCTGGATTAGAAAAAAGAAAAAATATATATGCATTTAAAAATTAAATTTTAGGATATGGTTTTTAAAATACAAATTGAAAATTATTTATATAATGTGAAATCATTTAAAAATCCTTATAAAAATTTATATCCTCTTAAATTTCATGTTCTTTAGCCATTAATACTATAACGACCCATACATTACATACATTATTATTAATTCATAATAGAAGGATACTTACAACATATATGAAAACCATGGTAGGACCATATAGGTATAGGGTCTTTAGAAACTCGGAATCATAAACAACTGGTTCAAAAAGAATCTACATTGTCTCCCGATTATTTCATCATATCTAGAGTCCCTTTTGTAATATACTACATATTACTTTTACCCTAACCTGTGGAAAAGAAAACATACAAAAGGGTGAGCTTAAATTCCCAGTAAGGGTAAAAAAGGAAATTTGATATTCATAAAACATAACATGTTGAAAATATTAACCTGCAAAAGATATCATAATATCATTACATGGGTTAAATCATAGTAGTAAAATGTAATCCAAATAATCATAACATAAAACATGAAACTTTGTTCCATACACACATAATCATATAAAATTATTTCTTATTATTCAAGACTCATTGCGAAGACTATCTTAGCGGACAAAGTCCATTTCTGAACCGTGTTCACTCCTCATTTGATTCATGTATCACTGAACCAGATTAACTTGTCATTCCACCCATTTCTATCTCATGAGATATAAATCATTACTAGATGAATTTGAGGGATATATAGGTCCCCCCATCTCATAATGAAACTATTCTTATGTGTTCCACGAAATCATAAATCATACATCATAGCATAACCCATGTAATAAAAATGGGATTCTTAAACCTAATGGCATCATAAAACAATTCATATAAGATAAAAATGATCATAAAAATAATTACATCACAACATAATAAAATCAATTTAATCATATGGATAGAAACATAACCCAATATTATCTTAGATGGAAAATAATTTTGATAAAACACTTGAACTCCATTCTTGAGGAAAATATCCTTTCTACTTCAAACACATTTTTCCTTTCATAACATGTCATTGCATTTTAAAGTAAATAAAGTTAATTAAAAATAATCTTGAAAACATTTAATGGAATCTTCATTTAAATAATTTTCTATAGAATCATAAAAATCCATTCATGCCGTATAAGTTAAAAAAACATTCTTCTCTTACTTTGGCCGAAAAAGTCAAAAAGTATCTCGTACTGAAAAAGACAAAAGATTCATTTCATATATTTTAATAAAAATTCATCAATAGGTAAAATTGGATTTAAAAACATTTAGTAGGATACTAATAATATTACATATTGAGGAAACATGGATGTGGATGATAAATATTCCCCATTAAATTCTGAAGTATAAACAATCTTGGATAAAAATGAGATTGTGAGATTTTCCCTTACCTTTGGTCCGATATGCTTTGTATGTATCTGAACATCCAATATAACAATTTAAATAATGTCATTGACTTATTATAGAATCATATTCATTGTTATGATATCATACATGGTCATATTCGTATCTTCATATTAATAATATTTCATTGCTACTTGTTTTTCGGGTGTTCATTGCTTTATATTATTTTGCATATCTTGTCGAATAAATTCTTATTACTATTTATAGGTTATAGAAATATTATTTAAAGAATTGTATTATTGTAATATATATCTTATTTATTCATTCATTTCATTTATATAATCATTATTCAATGAAGATTATGTTGAACGAGTCGCATCACATCGTGGAGACGGTAGGCCGTACGTACCCACGAGCAATGATATCATTCCCATAACTACTGAATGGTATTGGAGTGAAATATGGAATGTCTCATTATTAGTATCATGTTATAATAATCATACATAGTTATTATTTAAACCATTATACCCATCTGAGTAAGGTGGTGGCGAAAAAAAGATTACTCCACGGTGTGAGGACAATAATCTGAATGTACGCACGCGCGGTGATTTAATTTTCCGTAGGATGGATAGAATGTGAAATATGTTTTTTTCATATTTATAATAACAAATCCATATATGATTGATACTTATTTTATTAATTTAAGATGTAAAAAATTAAGAATATTAAGTAGAAGACGAAATAAATTTGAATGAATTGGTAAAGAATATTACATCTTCTCTGACGCGCCTCTTCTTAATCTACTCTTAGAGAACTAATGATGGTCTTTGAAGAGGGCCATGACTTCTAAAATGTTTCTAGGTAAGTTTAGAAGAGAAATTGGCAGTTTTTGGCGGATATTTAAAGCTTAAAGTGGTGTGAGGAGGGGAGGGAGGAGGTTCCCTTTTATAAGGGATGAGAGGGGCATCTTTGGAATTATAAGAAATATTAATTTATAATAAAAATCAATGCCACTTAAAAACCTCCAAAAATGAATCAATTATAATATTATATTAGATATGGTTGTAAAAACATCAACCAATAAAATTTAGACAACTTGTGAATTTATTTAAAACCTTATCAAATAGATATATACTTATTTAATCTTTTTAATTTTATTTGTGGTAATAATATTCTAAATTTTAAATTGATATAAATAATTACTTATATCCTGTGAATTATCCATAATTAGATATTTTATGACATTTTAGACCATATAAATTTAAATTTATAATTTTTAAATATTTTTGTGATTTTCAAACTATTTTATAATATGTTATTTTTATAAAACAACAATAGTGTCAATTTTGACACTATTCATTTATTTGAATTTAAATAACATTTACATAGAAGATATATTCAAAATAAAAGATTTAATAGATTTCTACCATTTCATATTTTACTAGAAAATTAGTGTAGGACATTAAATAGTTTATATAATATTTATTTAAATATATTTAAAACCAATTGTTTGATATTTCAATCACTAAAATAATTTCAACATCACTATTGTGTCACCTTTAATGATAATTATTTAATCCCTAAAAATTCTAAATAAATTAAAATTATGTAGATAATTTAATTATGTTTTTGGAGACTATTTATTTTCTAGGTTTCATTACGTTTAACACTAAATGAAAATCATTATAATTATAAGATTTAAGAGAGTGATATGTTGTCACTTTCTTTGGTTTTAAAAATAATTAAATTATTTTCATGGTAAAAAGTCCATATAATTAATCTATTCATATCCTTATGTGATACGGGTTGACTTTTAGTCATACAATATAATTTTTACAGGTTTTAGTGTAATTTTATAATTTTATTTTTACCCTTAATTACCCGATTTGCCTTTAACTGCAGTAAATAAAAATTATCGTAGTTACAATTCATAATATCAAAAAGATAAAATTAACCAATTAACATAATTTGGACCCACTAAACTCAAATATGGAATAAATTTTTCAAAATTCAAAATACAAAAGTTGTAGTAATTAATTTAAAATTTATCGTGTTGTTAAGAAAACGGGTTTTAAATGTTAAAACACTGCCAAAGATTTAAAATTTTTAACTATGAATTCATTGTTAAATTAATGGTAATTACCTACATTATATTTAATGGTAATAAATATTCTATTTATACTTTAAAACCATTAAATATTATAATTTAACCATATAAATTATTTTGATGAAAAAATTTGATTTTAATTTAAAAAATATCATATTTTTACTATTCATTAAAAAATGAAAGTTATCAGAATAATATGAAAAATTTATCCAAAGTGATTTTTTTATTTTTATTCCAAATAATAATTTTATTTTGTCAAATTGAACTTATAAAATTTTCAAAAACTAGATATAATGTTGGTGCGCCATCAAAAGGCGGAAAAACTGTGTTTTTTGAAAAATACTTATTTTACCAGAAAATTTTATTTTTTTCACATACAATGTTTTAGAAAATGTGTAAGATGATTCATAATTTCCAAAATTTTGTTAATAATATTCAAGACTACTGGTTGATTATAATATTATAACAATATATTGTTTTTTAGTGAAACTCGGTATTGCGTACTACACATGTAATCGAGGAAGGGCGTGATTGCGTGTAACACAAGCCAAGCCAGTGTTGTGTGTAGTGAAAGATTTGTTTGGTGTTTCATATTACCTTAGACATAAAAGAAATATTTCTCATAAAATCTCAGGGTGTTACATTCTACCCCCTTTAAATAGAATTTCGTCCTTAAAATTCATCACTTCGTAACAAACAAATGAGGATAACTCTCCCTCATCATATCATCGATTTCCCATGTAGCTTCTTCTAATTAGTGGTACCTCCATTAAAGTTTTACCAGCAAGTGGTCTTGTTTCACATGATTTTTTCGCTACGATCCAGAATCTCTATCGGCTATTCTTTATAAGAATTATCTTGCTCCAGCGGTATAACTTCTGAGCATAGTACATGTGGAGGATCAGGTAAGTACTTTCTTATGAGAGATACCTGAAATACATCATGAACTTGAGAGAGATTTGGTTGAAGCGCCAATCAGTAAGCTACCTTCCCAACATGATCCATTATCTCAAAAGGACCAATATACATAGGGCTCAACTTTCCCTTCATTCCAAATCTCATTACACTCTTCCAAAGAGATCTTCGTAAGAATAATTTATCACTCCCTTCAAACTCTAGGTAATTTCTTCGATTATCAGCATATCTTTTTTTTCCACTCTGAGATGCTCTTATGTGTTGTTGAATAGATCCGGCCTTTTCTGCCATCTCATCATCAAGAACAGTTCCTAATAGCTTTCATTCCCCAACATCATCCCAACAAGTTGGAGTTCAGAATTTCATTCCACAGAGAGATTCATAAGGATCTATCTGAATACTATAGTGAAAGAAATTATTATAAGAAAATTCCACCAAAGGTAGGTGCTGATTCCAACCACCTTTGAAATCCATAGAGCAAGCTCCCAACATGTCTTCTTGAGTTTGAATTGTCCTCTCAGACTGGCCATTTGTCTGAGGATGATAAACAGTTCCGAAACTCAACTCTGTATCTTGATTATGCTGAAGACATCACCAAAACATCGAGGTAATCCTTGGATACATATCATATATAATGGGTAGTGGTACTTTATGCAATCTTACCACTTCCTTCACATATATCCTGGAAATCTGAACAAGAGAGAAATCTTCTCTAATAGCAATGAAGTCTGCCGACCTCGTAAGATGATCAACTATATCCCAGATAGCATTATTTCCTTTGAATGTTTTAGGAATTCCAGTGAAAAAGTCCATAGTGATGTTTTCATATTTCCATTCTAGTATGGTAATGGTTGTAACATCCCCTTAGACTTTTGTCTCTCATCTTTAACTTGCTGACAAACCAAGCATCGAGAGACATATTCAGCAACATCTCTTTTCATTCCATCCCACCAGAAGTACTATTTCAAGTCCCTATACATCTTGGTGCTTCCAAGGTGAATAGAGAATGAAGAACTATGAGCCTCATCCAATATTTCCTTCTTAAATTCTGGGATGCGAGTAACACATACCCAATTCCAGAACCTTATTATTTCATTACAATCAATGTGAAATTCTGGAACATTTCTCACCTTCTTTTTTAACTATACATCTTCATTCTATGCCTCTTTAATCTTCATATGTATAGATGGTTGAACATTCATTTGAGAATGGTAAGAATTTCCCCTTCCATTATAATTCCAAGATCCATCCTTTGTAAATCCATAAATATTAGATATTTTTTTATCCTCATCATGGATAATCTAGAATGGTCTTGTATACTTAATGTGTCTTCCACCTTGTTTGCTTTCCCAGGGTGGTAATGAATTGAATAGTCGTAATACTTAATCAGCTCCAACAATCTTCTTTGGTGCATATTCAGCTCCTTTTGTGTGAAAATATACTTTAAACTTTTATGATCAGTATAAATATCACAACTTTCAACATAAAGTTAATGCCTCCAAATAATTAATGCAAATATTACTGTAGCTCACTCCAAATCATGATTTGGGTAATTTTGCTCATGGATTTTCAACGGTCGTGAGGCATAAGCTATCACCATGTCGTTTTTCATGAGAACACACCCTAGTGCTTTCTTAGATGAATCACTATAGATCACAATCCTTTCCGCATGACAAGGTGGTGTGAGAAAATGTGCACTGGATAACCTTCTTTTTAACTCCTTGAAATTCTCTTCACACTCCTCCGTCCATACAAAAATAACTCCTTTTAGAGTCAACCTAGTAAGTGGATTAGATAATTGTGAAAAATCCTTCACAAAACGTCAATAATTTCCAGCCACAAAAAGAGAACATCGGATCTCAGTTACTGTTGTTCTCCTCGACCATCTTTCGATATCCTCTGTTTTTGTTGGATCCACAGATATCCCTTCATTTGAGATTATGAGACCCAGAAATGAATCTTTTTGAAGCCAAAATTCATACTTGATAAATTTGGCATAATGCTTCTCCTTTCTCAGAGTCTTCAATAAAATTCTTATGTGATCTTAATGTTCTTACTTTCTCTTTGAATAGACAAGAATATAGTCTATAAAGACTACCACAAACTGGTCAAGATAGTCTCTAAAGACTCTATTCATTAGATCGATAAAGATAGAAGGGGAATTAGTAAGACCAAATGGCATCACTATAAATTCATAGTGTCCATACCTTGTACGGAAATTCATCTTTGGTATATCCTACTTTTTGATCCTTAATTGATGATACCCGGAATGAGGATCAATCATGGAAAAGTATTGAGCTCTGAGTAGTTGGTCAAATAAGTCATCAATGCGCAGGAGAGGATATTTGTTATTGATATTGATCTTGTTAAGTTTGCGATACTCAATGCAGAGTCTCATTGATCAATATTTATTCATAACAAATAGAACATGTACTCCCTAAGGTGACGTAGTCGGGCATATGAATCCCTTATCAAGATTATCTTGGATTTGTTTCTTCAGTTCCTGCAACTCAATTGGGTACATTCTATAAGTTGTCTTTGAAATGGGCATAGCACCCAGTATGAGTTCTATCGAAAACACAACTTCATGATATAGTGGAAGACCTGTCAATTACTCTAGAAAGACATCATCAAACTCTTATACAATGGGAATATTCATAATCTTGAGTTTATTTCCAACCATTTGAGATAAATAGCCTTCATTTATTGGAATCAAGATCCATAAGATGGAAGAAATTTCCAGTGGTAGGTTATATTAATCCTTGCATCGATAGATGACCATAGATTGATCAGTAATATTAAATGTGACATCCCTTATTTGGCAGTCGATATGATCTCCATATAAGGAAAGGCAATCCATGCCTAGAATCACATCAAATTCCACTATAGGAAGGATCACAAGATTTTCCATAATCACTTTCCCATAAACGTCAATTTGAGAAGAATTATAAACTTTTGATGCTACCATTGTGTTATTAGGAGTTTTCCTAGCTAACTCAACATCTAATTGTTGAGGTAGTACAGTGATACCCATAGAAAATTATTTATAAATAAAGGAGTGGGTGGATACAAAATCAAATAAAACATTTGCTAATTTAGAGTGGATGGTAAGTGTACCATTTACCAAATTGTTATCATACTCCACATCACCAATAGAAATTGAATGTGACATTCCTTTGTCTTTTTCCTTAAGAGTTTGTTGACATAGATCATCATCAACAACCCTTGGATTAGGGCATTGATTAGCATAATGCCCCCATTTACTTGAACTTGTAACATTGAAGTGTATGAGGTTCATTCTTTGTATCCTTTTCTTTGTTCGCATCACTAGACATATTTTTCCCATTATTATGGAAGTCAAATGACCAATGAACTTCTTTTCCTCAATTGAAAAATTTACTTGTCCCTTTAATTAAATTCCCTCCATGATTCTTACCACACTTTGAGCATAAGGGGAAAATGATCTTCTTTTCAGTGTGGTCTTTATATTTCCCTTTGAATTCCATTTTCCTCTTCTTATCAAACCCATATGACTGATGGCTTATTTCAATCTCCATATCAAGCTTGAGATCACATCAAACAATTTCCTCGTATCTATTTAAGTCCCTTATGGCTAACTCCCTTCGAATAATTGGTTTTTAGCCACTAAACAATCAATCGATGTTACTCTCATGTTAGATAATAATTCTGGAATCATACCTTGTAGGTCTTGTTGAATTTTCTTCATAGGTACCAACTGATTTATTATACATTTTCTTCAGTTCAAGAAAATCCTTCTACATCTTCATTCAAAGAATACGAGGGAAGTAATTATTAAAAATTAAGTTCTTAAACTCATCCCATTCCATGGACTGAATTTCACCTCTTTTCCACGTATTTATGATAATATTCCAACATTGATTAGCTTCAACTTCAAAACTATATAATTATAAGATGACTTTATCCTGTTCAGAACATTGCCGGACTGAAAATATCTTTTTAGTGTTACTAATCCATTGTTCAGTCACTAATGGATCAGAAGACCCGCTGAATGAATGTGGACGCTGCCTCATGAAAGATTCAACAAAATTTTTCTCCTTCTTCTTCGCATTTGGGAGTCGTTCATGATTCATCGCTTGAGAAAGTTTTGTGATAATGGCTAAAAAAATTTCATTTCATCTCCCATAACGTTTGGTTGCTCAGGGGGAGAATAATTACATTGCCCGTCGCATTCAGCTTTCACACTGTTCCTTTGGGTTCCAGCCATTGACTAAAACCAATCAGAATAGTATGAGATACACTAATCATAATTGGAAAACCACATAATCAAGAATAAAATTTTACAATTAAGGTCTTATCATAGGTTATTCTTGGCCATTTCTAAAACACAAATATTGTGTTATATTCTTATACTTATCCTTAGGATTTTTACTAAGGCGTTCACATCCTAGTTTCCAGAGGTTGACTATACCATTCCTCTGATAACTACTATAATGAACCATACTTTACATACATTGTTATTAATTCATAATTGAATCATACTTATTAAAATATATAACAAAACCATGGTAGGACCGTATAGGTATAGTGTCTTTAGAAACTGGGAAACATAAATAACTGGTTCACAATGTATCTAAATTGTCTCCCATTAATTTCATCATATCTAGAGTCCATTTTTTCATATCCTACTTAATACATTTCTTCCTGACCTTTGGAAAAGGAACCATTCAAAAGGGTGAGCTCAAATGCTCAGTAAGGGTTAACAGAGGAAATATCATATTCATAATAACATAACATTTTTAAAATATTAACCTGCAAAAGAGATCATAATATCATTACATGGAATAAATCATATTAGTGAAATATAATCCCAATAATCATAACATAAAACATGAAACCTTGTGGAATAAACACATAATCATATAAATATCATTTCTTATTAGTCAAGACTCATTTCCAAGACAATATTAGCGGACAAACTCCATTTTTGAACTGAGTTCACTCTTCGTTCTTGTCCTGTATCACTGAACCAGATTAAATTGTTGTTATAGCCATGTCTATCTCATGAGATATAAATCTTTACCCAATGCATTGGAGGGTAATATAGGTCCCACCCAACACAAAATTAAACCATTATTATGTGTTCCACATAATCATAAATCATACATCATAGCATAACCCATGTAATAAAAATGGGATTCTTAAACATCATGACATCATAAAAAAATTCATATATTATAAAGGACTTCCTAAAAATTATTCCATAAAAACATAATAAAATCAATTTAATAACATGTATAGAAACATAACCCTATATTATATTAGAATGAAAATAATTTTGATAAAACAGTTGAACTCCATTCTTGAGGAAAATATTCATTCTACATCAAAAACATTTTTCCTTTATTAACATGTCATATCATTTTTAATTAAAAGAAGTTAATTAAAAATAAACATGAAAACATGTAAAGAATTCTTCATGGAAATAATTTTCTATAGAATCACATAAATCCATTCATGTTTTATATGTTAAAAAAACATTCTTATCATACTTTGGCCAAAAAACTCAAAAAGTATCTTGTACTGAAAACAACACAAGATTCCTTTCATATCTTTTACTAAAATTTCACCAATAGGTAAAATTGGATTTAAAAAATTATAGAAGGATATAAATGACAGTAGATATTTAGGAAACATGGATTTGGATGATAAATATTCCCTTGAAAATTCTGAAGTATAAATAATCTCGGATAAAACTGAGATTTTGAGATTTTCCCTTACCGTAGGTCTGGTATGCTTCGTACACATCTGAACCTCCTGTATAATGATTTAAATAATTTAACTAACTTATTAAATATTCATATTAATTCTTATTATATCACACATGGTCATATTATTATCTTCTTATTAGTAATATTTCATTGCTACTTGTTATTTGGGTGTTCATTGCATTATGTTCTTATGCATGTATTGTCGAATAAATTTGTATTATTGTTTTTTGGTTATAGATACCTTATTTACAGAATGGTATTAGTGTAATATATATCTTATTAATTCATTAAATTCATTTATATAATCATTATTCAATGAAGATCATGTAGAACGAGTCACATCACATCGCGGGGACAGTAGGCCGTACGTATGCACGAGCGATGTTATCGTCCCCATAACTATTGAATGGTATTGGAGTGGAAGATGGAATGTATAAGAATTATTATAATGTTATAATAATCATATATAGTTTTTATTTATACCATCATAGCCATCCAAGTAAGGTGGTGGTGGAAAATAGATTACACCACGACATATGGACGATATTCCGTACGTACGCACGCACGATGATTTCATTTTCCATTGGATGGATATGAGGTGAAATAGGGTTGTTTTCTATTTATGAAAACATATTAGTATATGAGTGATAATGATGTTATTAATTTATGATGAAAAACATAATTAATAATAAGTAGAAGAAGAAATAAATTGGAATGAATCGGTAAAGGATATTACCTCTTCTTTGACGCACCTCTTCTTGATCTCCTCTAAAGTCACTAATGATGGACTTTGAAGAAGTCCAAGACCTCTAGTATGATTCTAGGTATGTGTAGAAGTTGAATTGACATGGGTTTGCCGAGATTTAAGTCTCAATGTGGTGTGAGGAGGATAGGGAGGAGGTTCCCTTTTATAAGGGAGGAGTACGACACCTTTGGAATTATAAGAAATATTAAATTATAATAAATTCCAACCCCACATAAAACCATCCAAAAATGACTCAATTTGAATATGTGATGATATAGGGTTGTAATATCATCAACCAATAAAATTTATACATGTTTTGAACTTATTTTAAACCTTGTCAATTTTATTTATCCAAATTTAATCTATTTAATTTTATTTGTTGTAATAATATTCAAAATTTGAAATTGATATAAATAATTACTTATGTGATTTGAATTAACAATAATGAGAAACGTATGACATTTTTTACCATATAAATTTATATTTATAATTTTGAATTATTCTTGTGATTTTCAAACAATTTCATAATATGTTATTTTTATAAAATAACAATAGTGTCAATTTTGACACTATTCATTTATTTGAAATTAAATAAAATCTACATCGAGGATATATTCTAATTAAAAGATTTAATAGATTCATAACATGTAATATTTATATATAAAATTAGTGGAGCACATTAAATAGTTTATATAATATTAATTATAATATTTTTAAAACCATTTATTTGATATTTCAATCAAAACAATAATTTCATCATCACTATTGTATCACAATTAAGGATAATTATTTAATCCCTAAAAATTCTAAAAAAATTCACATGATGTATATAATTTAATTATCCTTCTGGATACTATTCATGTTCTAATTTTCATGAAATTTATCACTAATGTAAAAGTATTATACTTATATGATTTAATAGAGTGACATGTTGTCACTTTCTTTGGTTTTAATAATAATTAAATTGTTTTCATGGTCAAAAGAACACAAACTTAATCTATTCCAACCCTTAGGTGATATGGGTAGACATTTAGTAATCCAGAAGAATTTTTTCAGGTGTTTGGGTAATTTTATAATCTTATGTTTACCCTTAATTACCCGATTTATCTTTAACTGTAGTAAATAAAAATTACCATAGTTACTATTCATAATATCAAAAAAATAAAATTAACATATTATCATATTTTTTACCCACTTAATTCAAAAATGGAATCCATTTTTCAAAATTCAAAACATTTAAGTTGCAATTATTAATTTAAAATTAATACCGTTGTTAAGAAAATGTGTATTAAAATGTAAAACATTGAAAAAGATTGAATTGTTTTTATCTATGAATTCAATGTAAAATTAATGGTAATGACATAAATTATATTAAATGGTAAAAACATATTCTATTTATACTTTAAAACCATTCAATATTATAATTTAACCATATAAATTAATGCGATGAAAAAAGTTTTTTTCAATTAAAAAAATAGCGTGTTTTTACTATTCATTAAAATATAAAAGTTATCAGAATATTATGAAAATTTTATCCAATGGGAATTTTTATACATTTCTTCCAAATAATAATATTATTTTTTAAAATTGAACTTATAAACTTGTCAAAACTAGATTTAAAATGGGTGCGCCATAAAAAGGCGGCAAAACCGCATTGTTTGAAAAATAATTATTTTACCCGAAAAATTAATTTCATTCACATACCATGTTTTAGAAAATGTTCAAGATGAATAATAATTTTAAAATTATAGTTAATACTAATCATAATGGCTAGTTCATAATTATATTATAACAATATATCGTTGTTTAGTGAAACTCGGTATTGCGTACTAGACACGCTATCGAGGAAGGTCGTGATTGCATCTAATGCAAGAAAATCCATTATTGTGTATAGAGAAAGATTTGTTTGGTGTTGCGTATAACAATATAAATAAAAAAAAAATATTTCTCATAAAGTATTAGGGTGTTGCAAATATTATTACATCAATCATAAATATATGATATTTTCATTATAATGAAATATATTAGACTAATCATCCAAAGAAACATCAAAATTAAATTTCCTAATTCATTTATTTTAAACATTATATGTGTTAGTTCATTTAATTCCATAATTATTATAGAATGATATTCGGAACATCATATTTTATAATAAATATACCTAATTTATATATTACTATATTTAAAAAATTATCAATTATCATGATGATGTCAATTTATCAAAATCCTCATATTATTTGTCTAAATATAGTTTAATAAAAAATAATTAGAAACATAAAATCCTTATACATAACATATTTTCCATGCTTTAAATATATAAAAGTGAATGGTTATCCATTTTCATATTCTTCTTTAGAAATGTTTTCAGTATATAAAAAAATAATCAATCTATGTATCTTTCTAAAAACTATCCAGTTTATTTTCAATGAAATCAAAATTTTAATTTACATAGAATCCCCTATAAACATGAAACTTTTAGTATAATATTGAATATTTGTTTCTATTTTTTAAGAAAATTTTTTCTTTTTATTTGTAAATTACAGCGGGTTTCAGGAATGATTCATAAAAAATATTGACAAAGAATATCATGAGTGAAATTAAGATTATTAAGTGTAATCATTTAGTTTCATTAATAAACATACTATAATGAAAAGAAGGGTTGATCACAAAATGATGGACATGAAAAAATATTGACCAAGAAAAAGGAAAACGACTCAGTTATAAGGACAAAAATCATTGAAAATAATGTTTATAGTAGATTGTGATAAATTGTTTCCATGAATGAATGTGATAATGGTTTAATTAAAAATATTTTAATATTATTTTAGAGTTGGTTTCGGAAAAATGGTTTAATGGTAGTGACTCAAAGAAAAATATAACTGAAAAATGGTTACATGTATATGATGTGCTAGTTGAAATCCTAATTTCATAATATTTTATTTTCTTCCTCCATTCCATTGTAAAATCGTAGTTATGTAAAATATTTTTCAAGAAAATTTAAACACACCTTTCATAGAATAAATATTTTAGACATGATTTGGTATCCATGTGTTGTCTCAACTGGAGAAGGGTGTGATTAGAACATATTATTCCACCAAAAAAGGAGTATAATGAATATACCAGTCATGGTAACAGTGTATAAAGATAAATATTTCTATAAATATAAAGTATAGAAATGGAAAAATCATTTGAAAAAGGAAAAATAGAATATTTGGATGCCAATGGACCTCATGTTCAATTGTAGAATGGTTGTTTGGTAATATATTGAACAATGATCAGTTCAATAAAACTACTTTCCCTGATCCCTAACAAATAAATCATGTATTTACAAGGACATCCATTCAAGGACACAAAAGGACTCATTAAAAGAGTGGAATACTAAAATTAGTCATAAGAAAAATCAACCAATCCCAAATAGTAATCCCAAACTCCACCAGCATTAAAGATATAGGGAATAATCATTTCCTCAGTAATTTGAATAGCTCTCAATATTAATATATTTTTGTTCAAATGGAATGTTATACTCAAACAATCCTAATATCCCAATTCCTCCTAAAGGACACTCCCAATAGGATGTAAATGGGAATCTGTATCTGATACTATATAATGTAGAACTCTATTAAAATGAAAATAAGTTTCACATAGATAATACCAATCTAATCATTTTTAGTTTTACAATTAATGGGTATAAATTGAAATGATTTGGTAAGTCTTTCAATAAAAATCCATATTTCATTTTTTATTATTAGTGTATATGAAATATAAAAAAAACGTTCAGTAAGATCTATTTATGTATACAAGTCATATTGGGAACTTGAGGAATAAAACATGAAGTCCTCACGTGATCAAACTTTAAATGTGGTAATCTATTACAATTAGAGATAGAATTAGTAGTGCCATGTCTCAAACCTTCCCACCAGAATCAAAGAGAATTTCATAAAAAATAATTTTGGTTATCTACTGAACATTATATTGGGAATTATGGAAATAATTCATCACATATTTCCTCCTAGATAAAAGTAAATCAAACTGATTCAAAATACTTATAATACACTCCATGGAGAAAAAACACTCAATAATGGTATCCCCCCAAAAAAAGTGTATATGATTCCATAAAACTCATCATCAAATGTTTTTCTTAAATAATATTCTTGGGAATTATTCATGTCAAAAGAAAACGGGAAATAAAAACATCATCTTCTATTTTATAGAATCCTAAGTGAAATAATGAAAAAATATCCATCATGTTCCGCTAATCCCCTGATTATTTAATAACATGGGTTGGATGTATACTTCTATTAGAATCAGTCCTGAAATTAAATTTCCCCATTGTATAAGAAATTTAAATATCATAATACTACATGTACCTCACCCATAGGATATATATAGGACTAAAATAATTTTGAGAGAAGATAAAAACTAGGATATTATGGTTAGAATACATGGTAATCTATTTTAGGAATCATTGATGATTCCATCTCTGAAGATCATTCATCAAAACTATGAGTTCAGGATCATTGGTTGTATAATTAGTCACATAATTCAAACAATATCATGATACATAGTCTAGTAATTGATAACCATATAAAGGAAAATTTCCCAATCACAATATTGATTTCCCAAAAAAGACCACATAGCCATATCATACAACATGATGAGTCAACACCGATGTATAAGTAAAAATGTATTTTCCTCTATACATAACAAATCTACAATTTATCATCCTAAGAAAAACATTCTCACATCTATGTGATAGAATACATCATATAATACATTATTGGGACATATCTTATGAATTAAGGATAATGATGCACGCCTGTCATAGGGCGTTGCAAAAGAAATTTAATATTTCCTAGTGCAACATAGAGTCTGACCAGGGTCGTCTCATTTTTAGAGTTTTCTCAATAGTTTAATTCCTTAATCTAATTTAACTAAACTACTGTTTTTGTTGTTTTTATTTTATCTATGAATGGAATACAATTTAACTAAAATAAAAGATAAAACTAACATACAAAGACAAAATGAAATTAATTGAGAAAGAACATGGCCTTTATGGGATGGTTTGTGGGTTCCATCATTCTCCTTGTTGGTTTTTAAAATAAGTTTGATAATTCAATTATGAGACCTCATTCATGAAATATTATTCTTTTATTTATTGGAGTAAAATCTTGAATTTATTTAGTAGTCTTAACTTCACCAACTCTTATAATAAAGGTTGATGGCACACCTCAATCGAGAGTGTGACATCTTCCATGTCCAGGCTCCATCGTATGTCATTTCAACCACTGAATGGCTCAACCCCATCGTATGAAGACCTTTTATCCAGTAGAAGGGAGGGGAAATATTCAATAAAAGAATAGAAATGATTTTGAGATCAGTTTCGTGGTGGACGATCACCACACCCATGAACATCACTCTTTATCATCACAAACATAATACAACATCTGAATTTAAGCCCAGAATAAATGAAATTTCCACATACCTCCCTCGTACCATGTCTTGGGTTAAACACTCATTTTATAGGGTTAGAGGTCAGGGTGGATAATAAGTGAAGAATAAAAGAAGAAAAGAAGGATAATAGATGAAGTAGAAAACATGGTGGATGGGTGGTCACAGAAATAAAAATAATTTATGAATTTTCATAGAAATATAAAATACAATTGAAAAATAAAACAAAAATAAAGAAATTAAATGAAATGGAGAATATTTGGGGCCGTAATCCCTCATTGGAGATCTCATCCTTAGTGATTTGAAGGAACAGATGGATAATTAGATGATTTGGGAAGGAGACGAGGGTCTCCTTTTATACGCATAATTTGTCCCCGAAACGTTGACGCGTTGTAGACCCCATAAATGGATGATTCACGGATGGACCCCTTCTTAAATCTTGTTCAAAAAAATTTTGTTCATGCACCCTCCATATTGCAGAGCCATTGGACCCTGGAAGAAGGAGTTAATAATTTTTCATTGAAGTATTCTTTTTCTGGACAAATCCTCTATGAATGTTCCTCCAACAGTATGTCATTAAATGACCACCTTAATGACTTCTACACACCCCCATATTTGTTGTATAGTTAGTCTGAGATGTCCTGGTTCTATCCCAGGTAGAAACACTTCATTTAGATATGTGTATTCCGTGTTTGGGATCCGTTACAGTGCTGGGGTCCCTGTTGTTCGCTCAAAAACATGTCCAACTTCAATGAATTTTTAGACCCTTTATATGGTTGAATCAGCTCCTTGTCCAGAAGAAAAAGTTTAAAGAAATTAAATAAGGATTCTAAAAAAAATTAATCACACATTTTGGACATATAGTTTCCATTAAATTACTAAAATACCCTTGATGCAAAAATATGCCTAAAATACAGAAAGAGGCGTTTTTTACATTAAGGCTCAAAATTGCATTGAAACCTAAAAACGTGACAATTACCCATCCAATAACACTTTGTTGGGATTATAAAAAATGCTTTACAGTATAAAATATATTAAAATATGAGCTTCATCACTCCACCACACTAAAACATTTCACTCCTGGGCAATCATCTTTCACCCAAATCAATTTCCACACAACAATCAAAAATGAGAAAATATCAATGATATTATCCAAAAGAGAATTACATAATGTCTCATATATGAATACAAATTCTCCCTTATTTTCATTTCAATAATTCAAATTTTTTCATCCTCATAATTCAATCCATGGACCAATCCCAACCTACCTCACATTGAATTTTAGGTCACTCTTCACTCAAGAGAAATTGATTCTAGAGTTATGATCATACTTGGAAATCACATGTATCACCATAGGCTAGTGAAAATTCACATTTCTCAACAGTGTGAAAAATGAAAATTAATTCAATCATTATGGATTTAATTTATGGTTCAAATGAATATGTGTCTTAGGGTTGGTGGGAAAATAATTAAAAAAAGTTCCAAGCTAGAAAGAGGATGTTGGACTTTTAATTACAATGCGTGATTAAATCAAGGGAAGACACATTTAATTCCTCTGTCAATCCCACTTGAAAATGGGATAAACAACAACACCCCTCTTATGAAATGGTACATTATCCAAGAATTTATTATAATGAATGATATCATCTATGTTCTCCTTTTTTTACAATGATCTGGAAAGGCACAACTTTATTTTATTTTTATTTTTTCATGGAGGATGAGCTTAAAATTGAATAAAATTAATTAATTAAAATTCATGCCCTTGATTTTTGAGAGAAAAATGAGTCGTAGAGGAATGTACAATTTGGAAGTCAAACTCATCTCCATTTTTTTCTTTTTTATAATGGAGAAATCGATGAAACAAATAAACTACAATGAAATGATGACACATGCCCAATTCACTTATTTTCCACTACCCAAATTATTGACACACCCCTCGCATCAACAATAAATGATACACATCCCAATGAATGCACACAAAATTCCCTTCCCCCACACTCAAACATGAAATATCCATGCAAAAATACTAAAAGTGCGGGTAGGTAAGGAAAAATTGTCTTGTAATGTGGCATTAACATATAAGAAAATTCATGGCATATCAGGGTTTACAAAGGATAAATGTAAAGGTGGGTCTCAAGATAAAATGTGTCTATCCAAAGAGATTCCTCAATCATTTCAAATACATTCAATGAAATCCATATCCTTGAAAGAGAATTATTCCCAAACTATGGTTCTCACACAAAATTAATGTTTCCCTCAAGAATGTGTGGGTATTAGGAAGAATGTGTAAAAGTGGTTTAGAATACCTCATAGGATTGGAAAAATATTTTGAGTCAGGGATTCATGGGAATGGATTTCAAAAACCAGTCAAACTCATTAAAATTCTTGAAAAGGAATTTCATGGGAAAAGAAGTCATATCAACAATCCTTTAAAATCCATTATTTGAAAACTCATTTCAACACTTTAAAAATCAATTGATGTGTGAAAAGTGGCAAGAATATTCATTAAAACTAAAAATATGTTTTCGACCAAATAATGATAGAAGTTTAAATGATAATCATAAAAAGTGATCATCCTTTTGAAATAAATTTTTAGCCCTCTTCCTCTAATTCTCAGGGCTTCCTTCTACCTTCGTGATCATCCAAAAAAAATTACTCAATTAATCACAAAGATCATTTCATTTAAGCTAATAATTAAAAGAGAGAGGGGGTTGCAAGAAAATATACTTCTATGGAAAGAAATTGGAATCTAAATTACTTGAAAGAATGTAAATGATATTAATTGGTATGATCCCCCAAGTGGGCCCTGGATTCTTCTACTGCCTCTAGAGGGATATACCAACTTTTATCCATAATCTTATGGTGGGTGGATCTTCTTGGAAATGAACTACCACATGTTCCTCTTCCCAGATTGTAGTTCTTTGTTCTTGTTGAGTAGAATTCCATGTAAAGAGTACACAAGATCCACCCCCTTTTCATTATTGTATATCTTTCATGGAAGGGTAGGATGAAGTCTTGATCCTCCACCTCTTCAGTTGCTACTTTTGCAACATCTCCCTCAAAATCCGGTGGTTTCTCCAGAAGTTCCGCATGAAAAGAATAATTAAAGGGAGACTCAAAATTTAAATTTGAAATAATAATTTCAAAATCTTCCCTTTTAAGGTAGGCATCTTGTAGATTTGGGTCGTCAGGAATTTCCACTTTTATCTCTTCATGGAATTGCTCAATTAGATGGTCAATATATTCAGGGAGCTCCAGGTGTTCCTCAACAAGTGAAATTTCTTCTTCTCCCTCCAAGGAATAGAAAAGACGATCTGATTCTGTATAAAAAGATGGAGTGACATAAATCCAGATTCAATAAAACCCGAAGGGATGGAGTCAGTGAAAGGTTAAACTCCCAGAGATAGTTTAGCATTAATATCCTATTTATATAAATGTTCTTATTGTAGTTGATTGTCTCTAGATGGAGGTAGGTAGTCATGCTCCTCCACCTCGAGTTTGGATTCAACTTCATGGAATTCTTCAGTGAAATTGGGGAAGACATGTGGAAATTTTCTTCTTACCATTGAATCTTTCAATGTCTGTTTTGAGTTCATCGGCCATGGATATCAAATATTCAAGTGAGGTCCATGTTTCAAGTCCTCTTTCCTTATTTTATAACCTTATCATTAGAGAATCAACCCATCGTAGGAGGGCCTCCTCAGTGTAGTCATATTCTTCTTCTTGTACATGTGAGTAATTATTCCATGCATAATAATTGTAATTTTAATGCATCATAGAATTTTTTAAAAATAATGTAAACTATCTCAAATTTTATAATTCAAAAGGTAACGTAAAAACCGATTAGCTCCCTGGAAACGATGGCAGTTTTGATGCACACCTATCGTAGGGTGTGGCAAAATCAATTTAATATTTCCTAATGCAGCATAGAGGCTAATCAGGGTCATCTCACTTGAGGAGCTTTCTCAATTGTTTACTTACATAATCTAATTTAACTACACTACTTTTTTTGTTGTTTTTATTTTATCTAGGAATGGAAAATAATTTAATTAAAATAAAAGATAAAAATAACATGCAAAGACAAAATGCAATTAATTGAGAAAGAACTTGGCCTTTATGGGTTGGATTGTGGGTTCCATCATTCTCCTTGTTGGCATTTAAATTGTGTTAGATAATTCAATTATGTGATCTCATTCATGAATTACTATTCTTTTTTTATTGGTGTGAAATCTGGAATGCATTTAGCAATCTTAACGTCACCTCCCACAATAATCATGGTTGATGGGAGACCTCGATCAGGAGTGTGACATCTTATAAGACCTAGCTCTAATGTATGCCATTTCAACCACTGAATGGATCAACTCCATCATATGAAGAGATTTTATCCAGTATAAGGGAGGGAAATTATTTAATAAAAGAATAAGAATGAGTTTGAGATGAGTTTCATGGTGGATGATGGCCACACCCATTCACATCACTCTTCCTCATCACAATCTTAATAAAACATCAGAATTTATGAAAAGTATAAATGAAATTTCCACATACCTCCCCTTGGCCAAGTATCGTGTTAACCCCTCATTTTTTAGGGTAAGAGTTCACGTTAGATAATATGAGTAGAATAAAATAAGAAAATAAGGAGAAAATATGAAAAAGAAAACAGGGTGGATGGGTGGACATAGAAATAAAAATAATGCATGAATTTTATTAGAAATCTAAATTACAATTGAAAACTAAAACAAAAATAAAGAAACAAAATGAAATGGGAGATATTTTTGGCCATCCTCCCTCATAGGAGATCCCCACCTTGGCCATTGTCCCTCCAATGTTCAATGCCCTTGGACCCCGGATGAAGGCGTTATGAATTTTTCATTGAAGGCTTCTGTTTCTGGATGAAGCTTCCAGGAAGGATCCTCCAAAGGTAAGTCATTAAATGGCCCCCTTAATGACTTATAAAATCCACCAATTTTTTTAGATTCATTACGTGATGTATGTGTCCTATCCTAGGTGGAAACACCTCATTTAGATATGTGTAGTCAGATTTTGGGTTCCGTTACAGTGGTGGGGTCTGCGCTGTCATCTCGGAAAAATTTCAAACTCTAATGAATTTTTAGACCCTTTAAATGGCTAACTCATCTCTTGGTCCCGAGGAAAAAGTTGAAGGATATAAAATAATTATTCTAACAAAATTTTAATCACAAATTTCGGACATATATTTTCCATTAAATGACTAAAATAACCTTGATGTAAAAATCTATCTAAAATCCAGAATTAGTCATTTTTCGCATTTAGGCTCAAAATAGCACCGAAACCGAATAACATGACAATTAACCATCCAATAACACTATGGTGGGATTATAAACAATGATTTATAGTATAAAATATATGAAAAGTTGAGCTTCCTCAGATAATGTCCCACTAGAATAATGAATCTCTATATATAGAGAACATTTAATTGATGCCGACATGTGATAATAGATTTCACCTTATTAGGATAATCATTGACAACAAGTTACTACACCATTTTTCCCAAGAACCATACATTAGAATTAAATAAATAAATTTGTTTAAAAATTTGAATAAATTCATTGGGTTTTATACAATTCTAGTATTGACCCTAAAATGAATCAATTGGTCCTTCTTAGAAAAAAAGTAAACCATGATTCCTTCATCAAATACAGCAATGAATGATTAATGCCACTCATGGATTATCCTTCTCATCAATTTCATAATGAATTTATAGAGAATTGGTTAATTTAAATGGAATGAAACTATATACGTAGGGGCCATAACTACCCCTGTATGCGATTTTAGGAATGTCAAGTTATTTCATTGTCTACTAGAAATAATTATATTGAATGTCAATCATTGATAACAAAATTTCGACATTAAAATATTCTAATAGATCATCTTTCTAAATAGAAATATATATTTTCATTACCATATGTCAGTTTTATCTTTTTTAGTCAACAAAAAATAAATTGATCTGATACTTTTTCCATAAAAGAGATTATTTACATCCCTTAGTGATACAATTGTGCATATAATACCATTATCTAAAAAAATCATCCAATTTATTCCTCAACATATTCATTTGAACTGGTTCCATGAAGTAATCATGTCTAGTTACTGTCAGAGTACCAATTACTAAACAAATAAAAACTACACCAATCTTATCAGAAGTGAAATAGAGATATCTCAACGAAAAAATTAATCGAAACTAAATGATAATTGCAGGGAGATAATTTTTCAAGGATTCATACTTCCAGATTAAATAAAATATCTACAATACCTAACATTATAAATTTTATTCTTGTTATATTTTAACTCAGGAATCATTCACTCTAAATGACACGACACACCACATTGAGTTTTGTAAAGGAAACCAAATGAAGATAATAATAAATTATGATCTAGAGATCAAGGAGTCAATACATCACTTGAATGACATCAAGATACATCATTTTGAGAGATAAAAATATGAAAAAATATTTATCTTTGAAAATAGTAGAAAATTTATTTAAGAAAATGCAACTACACTATATATTTTTTCTAAGGGGCACAGTAATATCAACAAAATAAGATAAAATATCCATTTTAATACTAATAATAATAATAAACTGAGTCATTAAATAGTATCATCTATACCAATGACATATAGTACAGTCAATAAAGATTCAACAGTGATGGTACATTCAACAATATTTTTACTTATATCTTATTACTCTAGATACTCTTTTACATTGTGAATAATATCCATTTCAAATAAATGTTACTCGAATAAAGTATATATTTAATAATTTTATTGGACCACATTAATTTTAAGTGGTGATTATAATGTATTTATACATAGATAATTGAAGATATAAAATACATTTTTAAATATTATTGAAGGCCCACAAGAGCAGCAAATATTTTTTGTCTCAGTGAAAACCAAATTTTAATGCCTATTATTTCAACGATAGAATAAGTAAAAGTGACTCATCTTGGCAGTACTGGATGTATTGAAGAACGATTATTTCAACAAACTCTATAAGACACATCCATCATTCAATTATCAATATAAAAACACAAAACAATATCATTATGATAAAAAATATCTCCTTTAAGCACTGAATTACCATCCATGTATATGATAAACCATCAATGCTCAATCTGACATGTCATCATAAGAAGATATTTTCTGCTAGAAAACCTGAGAATGAATATCATATTAAATTCCCATATTAATCCATTGAGTCACTCTCTACAAATTTGTCAGAAACAATGTTGTAGACATCACTATATTGTTTAATTGGCTCAAAAAAATATTCATGGAAGTATCAGCCTGCTTAATCTTGTAAAACTCCATAGCCTTGGCCCAAAAAAATTACACTCGATAAAATTGTATAGTGAAAATAACATAGATTTTATTCTAATGTATACCCCAATTATTATTTTCTATTACCCTTGATTTTCCCCATATTCAACTAGGTGACTCCATTTTACCGGTAGAATACACCACCATAATATATATATATATATTTATTTATATAAAAGAAAAAATTGATTATATATATTTCTCAAGAACTCTTCTGCCTATTGATAATTTTTAGAGCCTTTGAATGTTTTCAGTTTATTATAGTGGGATTAGAGATTAAGATTTAATGATTCATTTCTCTAAGTTCACATTAATGGATATAGAGCAATAAAATGTGTGGGATTATTTCCCAAATCATTGTTTTCATTAAAATAATCTCAACATGATTTGGGTCCATATGATGATTCACCACCTATGGTTCATCAAAACTATCCCCCTTGTGCATGTTCAAATGATTTCACAGAGGAATAATAATACAAAATCTCCAAAAACAACATTTAACTCTCTAGAAGAATACAAAAATCCACATTTCAATAATGTGAAATATGGAGATTAATCCCATTGGTTACGATTAATATTTTTTGGATTTCTACCTATCCAATTTGTTTTTGAAATATTGTATTATTGCAACATAAATATTTCCCCAAACAATCCATTATTACTTAAGGCTTGATGTTATGAATGATATTAGGGAAGACAGTTGCAACTACCTCATATCTTTCAAGGAGATATCTAGAACATCATATTGACATCATGTGAATCTGATAAGCATCACATTTAATAACACTTTATAATGAACCATCTTGGATTCCCTAGTACAATGATACCCAATAAATAAGTGATATCACTTGAATGGAATTCCTGATCCCCATGGCTTTTCAAATAACACTTTTAAAATTTAATAATAAAAGTGGGGATAGATTATCCACATTAAAATAAGAAAATAAATATACATATTAGTATGCACAAAAATATAAAAATGATATATTACCCTAAAAAATGTAAGTAAAAAACCAAAATTGAACATCTTAAAAGTTTTCATATTATGAAAAGAATAAAATCAAAAAATTCAAACCAATCTTGAAAAAAGGATAAAGGACATCCAACTCATTTTAGAGGTGCATTCCATTTTCTCACACAAGGAAGATGAAAATTAATAAATTCTCAAAGTCAATGTTATGGGTTTATCTCTAATTCCCTATAGGGTATCGCCTAGTATTCCATAATAAATTTCAATAATAATTAACAAAATAATGATTTAGTTTATAAAAAAACAATTCCTGTATCTAAAATTTCACATTAAAATCATATTGTAAATTTAAAATGAGAGAAAAATTTCAGATATTGATTAAATATAATATATATAAATATAATTATGTTAATCAACTATAATATATTGAATAGTTTCATAATCAATAGAATATATAACAAATCAATCATTATAAGCACCATATTCATCATCCCTACAGTAATATATTTCCCATTTATAGGATCCTCACACTCTCTTATTTGTGATCATAGGAATTTGTAGACATATCATTGGATCAAGATGAAAAAAACTAATCAATATCTATTCTAGTATTTGATCCCCCTAGATAAGTTTTTTAGAAATTATTATATTGTTATGGACATCAAATTTCCATACTTTTGTGCCTTTTCCATAAAACCCTCAAACTACCCAAGCATGCACATTCTCAACCAATAAAAAGATAAATGGAAAAAACTTCATATGAAACTCAAAATCATTCTTTAAAATTCAATTATCAACATTTCCTTTTCAAATTTCAATTCAATTCCAAAACTAAAACACGTTTATTTCATTGAATAATTTATTTTTATGAAACCCAGACATGGTATTTGGTTGATAAATTATTAAACATTTACAAATACTTACTAACAAATTATTTAATAATTCCTATAATATCCAAAATCTTTCAGAAATTCAAATTTCCTTTCGAATTGTTTATTATTTTTCAAAATAGATAAAATATATAATTCCAATTCCAATTCACATCAAATTGTGTTTTCATAATTCAATTAAATCTAATTTAAATCAAATCATTTAAATAAATGTTTAATTATATGGTATAAAACAAAAGTAACAACATACCATTATCGTAGAGATCATTTATAATCAATTCCCATTATAGTATTTATAAAAGAAGGAAAATGAAAACAGTGTCTAGAAATGAAACTCAGATTCATAATAAAAATCAGCATAGTTTATACCCTCAAAAATTTAATGATATGAAATACCTATTTAGTAATTAAATAGAGGGTGGGATATAAAATGGTTGGAGAACATTTACCGACAATGGATTGAATGAGGTCTTCCGCACTTCCATCTTATAGGGAAAGGGTTTGGATGAGGAAGAAATTGTTCTTTTGAGGATCCTATACATAGGAATTTGTCATATATCAATTAAGGGATGATCATATTGTTAAAAAGTGGTCTGGGAATTTTAAATAAAATTTTCAGATTAAAAACCACACATCAACATGGTTTGATTGGAAGGTCGTCATGTTTATAAAAATTGTCTTCATAACCATGTTTGTTACACCCTGAGATTTTATAAGATATAATATTTCTAATTTCATTCATATCTTCTGTTATACACTACACCAAGATTTTCTTGCGCTATACACTACATCGTATTATCTTGCAGTATACGCAACACTAATCACAGATCATGTTACAACAAATTTCACATTTGTTTGATATTAGTAATTCTACGCAACATCGAGTGTATATATATATATTCACTATATAAATGAAATATGGTTGGATTTTGTTATACGAAACAACAAATGAGTCTTTCAATACACACAACCCTAACTTGGCATGCATTACACGCAATCACGACATTCCTTGAGAGTGTGTGTTGTACGCAATACTGGGTTTCACTAAACAACGATATATGGTTATAATATTATTATAAACTAGCCATTATGAATATTTTTTACTAAATTTTTAATTTTATAACATTATTATTCATAATACACATTTTTTAGAACATGATATGAGAACAAAATAAATTTTTCGGGTAAAATAAGTTTTTTTTTTAAATGCAGGTTTGCCGCCTTTTGATGGCGCACCCATTTTAAATATAAATTTTGAAAAGTTTATAAGTTAAATATTACAATATGAACTTCTCATTTTGAATCAGGTTATAAAAATTTACATTAGATAATGATTTGATATTTTTCTGGCAATGTTCTTATATTGATGAATAGTAAACACACGCGAAAATTAACTTAAAACAACTTTTTTCATCGAGATAATTTATATTATTAAATTATAATAGTAAATTGTTTTAATTTATATATATAATATATTTTTAACATTTAATTTAATGTATGTCGATAGCATTTATTTTACATTGAATTCGTAGGTTAAATCAATTCAATCTTTTGAAATGTTTTACCTAAAAATGCATTTTTTATAATGAGATTATTTTTAAATTAATTACTGCAAAATTTGTTTTTGGAAATTTGAAATATTGATTCCATATTTGGAAAAATTAGGCCCAAATTATTTTTATCAGTTAAGTCTTATTTTTGGTCATTATAAATAGAAACTACAGTAAATTTTATTTACCATAGTTAAAGATAAATTATGTATTTAAGGGTAAATATAATATTATAAAATTACCCTAACACTTGTATTATTATAATTGGATGATTACATATCGTCCTAAGGTATATTTGGCTCGAAATTGAATCCATTGGAATCCACTTGGATGTGATTAAGACCATTAATTTATTTTATATTAACTAAAGTGAAATATATCTTAGTCCAACATTAATAATTGGATTATTTCTTATATAAGGTTATACAGAATATAATTTCAATTATAAATACTCATTTGAAATATAAAATGTTTTTCCTTATCATGGTAATTTATTTGTAATTTTTAAAAAATATTTAATTACCTTAATAACTTAATCATTAATGATGTAGAAATTATTTATTTAGTGCAAAATCAATAATATAGTTTTTATTAAAGAAATAATACCTATCCAAAGGACCTGAAACATGGCCAAAACTTATTGGTTGAGTATATATATACCCTAAACATCCAAAGGTCGATTTGGGGACCATTTGGAGCCTTATAATACAGAATAAGACATTAATATTATTTTATCTTAAATGATGTCAAAGATGTCACCTTCGTAATTTAAATAAATATAACAATATATATATTGTGATTTTAAGATGATAAATTCGAGTAAAAATTTTATTATGAAATTTATTGTATTTATCTTCATCATATGATATTATTTTTAATTTTTACGAAAATAATTATTTTATTAAATGATTATACAAAAATGATGTAGTAATTGTTTTATTAAGATAAATATGAAATAAATTGTTTTATAAATATTAAAATAAACATTATGTTAACTAATTAATGTTCAACACAAATTTTCTAGATTAATATATCATGTTAGGAATATATTCATCATTTGTGTTCGAAAAAATCCTTTGTGAGGATTTTATTTTAATTCAAATAATTGAATAGTGTAAAAATTATCACTATTGTTATTTTATAAAAATTTCATATTATTAAATTTTTTAAAAATCATATAAATATTTAAAAATTATAAATTGAAATTTATATGGTCTAAAATGTCATAACATACCCAATTATAGAAAATTCACAACACATATGTAATTATTTATAACAATTTATAATTTAGATTATTATTACCACAAATACGATTAAATAAATTAAATAGGGATAAATCAAACTGATAAAGTTGAAAATAATTTTCCAACATGGCCAAATTTGATTGGTTGATGATATTTCATACCTATATGACCTCATATCTGAAATATAGTCACTTTGATTGTTTTTATGTGTGGTTTGAGTTTATTATAAATTAATATTTTTTTGATTTCCAATAGTGTCACACTCTTCCTTTATAAAAGGGCACATCCCCCCTCTCCTCTTCACAACACTATGAGCCTTAATGCTCGGCCATACCCTGCCCATTTCTCATATCCACTTCCATAGAAACATTTTGGTGGTTCTGGTGTTTTCAAAAGACCATCTCTAGTCCCTTAAAAGAAATCTTAAAGGACGTGAGTCGAAGAAGAGGAGGTTCAGATACATACGAAACATATCAGACATAATGTAAGGGATAACTTTTCCAATCTCATTTTTATCCATGATTTTTTATTTGTAAGTATGTACTGGGGTTATATTTATCATCCATGTCCCTGTTTTCTAAAAATGTTTTCATGTATGTTTAAAGTCCTTTTTACCCATTTTTGACTTTTACTACATAGTATGTAAGGAATCCTTCTTTAGTTTACCATACGAGGTACTTTTTGACTTTTCCGGAAAAAGTATGAGAAGAATTTTTTTTTAACTTATACAACATGAACAGATTTTTACGGTTTCATAACGCCTTATTTTCATGAAGCATACTCTGCAAGATTTAATTACTATTTTCAACAAAATCCTTTTCTTTTAAAATGTCATGAAATTTTGTGAAAAGATAATGATTTTGAAGAAGAAAGGATATTTTCCTAAAGAATTAATTTCAAGTGTTTTTATCAAAATCATTTTCCATATAAGATGGAATTATTTCATATGTGTATGTTTCAAGTATAATGTATCAATTATTTACATGGTTTCACTTTTCATATGATGAAATGATAGCCATTTTTTAATATGGATTATGTTATGATGGGATGATGTTTATGAAACCCATTTTAATCTTTTGGGTTATGATGAATGATTTATGTTAATGTTGTGGAACATGTAAGAATGATTTCATTATGAGATGGGTGGGACCTATATCTCCCTTTAATGCATTAGGTAAAGATTTATATCTCAGGAGTTAGACATGGCAAGAACGACAAGTTAATCCAGTTCAGTGATACAAGACTAGAACGAGGAGTGAACTCGATTCAGTAAGGGACATTGTCCACTATGATGGTCTTGTCAGCAATGATTTGGATACAATGGAAATCATAACATGTGCTTAATGGTTTTCCACAATTATATGTTTTGTTTCCATGCTATTTTATCATGACTGATGTTCTATTATGATCTATGCCTTATGTACTTCCATGATTTATGTCAATGCTCAAGATTTTGATTTTTAAACATTATATTCATGTTTTTAAGTTCAAATGTATATGGTTTGTTTTACTTTCTCCATGATTACCCTTACTGAGCATTTTAGCTCACTATTTATCTGTTTTCTTTACCCCAGGATATGAAAAAAAATGTTTTAGGTAAGAATACAAAATGAGAGGATCTTTATGGGAGATGTTGAAGATCTTTCACCATGATTTGAATATTGTCTTACGAATTTCCAAAGACACTAATCTATTATGATCCTTGAGTTTTGGTTTTTGTTATGCATTAAGTATTCTACAAAAGTAATGTAATGCCAATGTACATCAAACTTTAGGTCTCTACTGTTGGTATCAGAGGAAAGGTTTAGATAAACTTTGGAAACTAGGATGCAAAAACATTAGTGAGATCCCTAGAGATATTTATAAGGTATGTCCAGGGATTTCCCTAAGGTTTAGTATAAGTATAGGTTGTAGTCCTAGAATTACTGTAACTATCATAGAATTAAACTTAAGATGTTAGATACTAAAGGTACCCCCTTTATTATATTGTTTTTTCTAGCATGATTTTTGCCTCTCACACTATTCTTATTGGGTTTTAGACGATGGATGGAACCTGAAGAAACCCTATTGATCAACGTAATGGACAATGTAATGATTGTCCTCTTGAATAAACCAATGTTATGGGAGATTGAGGGAAAATCTTATTGTTATACTTACACAAGAATTGAATCATTTTGGACATCCAAATGAGTAGATAAGGGAACAATATTCTATTATGTCCTTCATGAGGCAACATGCACCTTCTTTTAGTGGGTCTTCAAGTACACTTGTTGATGAAAAATGGATCATTACCATTGAAATTATATTTTCTATACATCGTTGTTTAGAACATGAAAAAGAAATTATGGTTGTTTACCATTTAGAAGGTGAAGCAGACCAGTGGTGGACTCTAATTAAGAATACAAGGCCCCGAGATGAAATTTAATCAATGGAATGATACGAGTTCAAGAACGTGTTTTTCAATATGTATTTTCATCGTATTCTTCGAAAAAATATGGAAAATGTGTTCCTTTATCTTAATAAAATGGATGAGGAATATGTTGGTATATACGAAGAAAATTTTACAAGGCTTTCATGGTATGCATTTGGCTTTATCATCCAACCTGAAAGTAAAGTTGATCGATTCATCAATGGCTTAAAACTGAGTCCTAAAAGGGAATTAGCTATAAGTGACATCAGTATCTATGAAGAAAATTGTTAGTTGTTCTATAAAGGTAGAACAGGAATTTGGTGTTACATATACATCTCGTGGTTTTGAAAAAAAACGAAAGAGGGAGTTCAAGGAGAAATCTCAAAACAATGGTGAAAAAAGGTGAATGTTTCTTTATGCTCAAAGTGTGGAAAGAAGCATGGTGTAGATGGCCTAAAAGGTACTAGAAAATGTTTTATGTGTGGAAAATACGGTCATCGATCAGTTTAGTGTCGAAGTAATGGGAAAAAGGTAGCTAAAGATGTGAATAGAGAAAAGACTATAGAGAACGCTCCACCAACACATCAATGCTTCAAGTGCAAGGAAATGGGGAATTATGCTAATCAATACCCTAATACAAGGGTTAATGAAGATCGACGTGAGAAACCTCATAAGGAAAGCAATAAAGGGAAGTCACATGCTATCACTATTTGTGATGTTGAGTTTGAAAATGATGTTGTGGAATTATTACATGTTTATGTAATGGTATTTATAAATAGTATCATCGAATCTAATTTATGGTATCTTCGAATTCTGGAATATCTATATATTGGTTTTTAATAATTATATGGTACCGTTAACCATGAAAAGTGATTGAATTATTTTTTAAAAGAATATTATATGAACATAATGAAGGGATATAGATAAAATGAAATGATCTCATTACTAATATATGGAAAAAGTTATATCATGGTTTGAGTATATAGAAATTTTGCGATTTTGGTATGTGGACAGATTTAACTTTTGACAGCATTGATGTTTTCACTAAGGTTAAATAGGTATTTATTTTTCAATATAAAACATGATTATGGTATTCACATGTTTGGAATATGACCAACAAGATATATCCTATGATATATGGGGGATAAATGATGGTATTCACATGCTCGGTAGATGACATTTCAAGTAATTGTTTTCTTTTTACTATGAGTTTGGACAGATGTATTTTGGATAAGCCTATATATTTGAAATGGATTATGTTGGACATAAGTTACTATTGTTTAAGGCTATAATTTTTTTCGATATAATTGATGTAATGTTAGAAAAAGGATAACATGTAGGGTGGGCGGAAACTCGTTGCGTCGGATAAAGCTATGGGAATCAAACCCACAACCGAAGTGCGACCTTCATTTATCGCATACCACTGGCCTACAGGAAGTACCAAGTTGGTAGAAACTAGTTTTATTTTACTAAGTGGTATGATAGATGAAGTATAAGTCAATTTTTTTAATCATATAGGACTATCCTAACCATAGATGGACTTATATATATTAGATAAAAAAATTTAACCTTTTGTTGGAGATGGATGAAATGACTCATCATTCTATCACGTGATCGGTTAACACTTCAAGAATGGTAAATTCAAATTCATTTCTTTAAGGGATGAAGTGGAGATTGTTCGAGGCACAAACAACGGTGAGATTGAACCAAAATAAAGTAAGTATTTATTCTAATTAAAATTCTTCAACATTAGGGAAATGATCTTGAAAACAAAAAAAATGTTGGCCTAGTGTCCTCATATCCAATGAATCAGATGGTACCTTAGATCATCAAAAATTTATGGCTTTTTGAATGTTGGATTTTTCAAAGCCCTATTCTCTACCACTCTCCATCAAAACATGATGGTTAGATTTCTCTTTCATGTCCATATTTTCAACTATGTTTTCCTATGTGGAAAACCATTGATTAGTTAATTTGGGTAACCATTACATTTCATACTTTAGTTTTTAAAGATAAGTTTTGGTATTCCTTTTTATGATGTGGGTTTCTATGAATGAAACTCTATTGTAATAAACCATTTATAACCCTGACGAATTTTGAGGGCGAAATACATTTTTAGTGGGGTAAAATGTAACACCCCAAGATTTTATAAGATATAATATTTTTAATTTTATTCATATCATTTGTAATACAGTACACCAAGATTATCTTTCACTATACGCAACACCGTATTAGCTTGCAGTATACACAACACTAATCTTGGATCGTGTTACACACAATTTCACGTTTGTTTGATAGTAGTTAATCTGCACAACATTGAGTGTATATATTTATATATTAAATGTATAAATGAAATATGGTTGGATTTTGTTATATGAAACAACAAAAGAGTATTGCACTACACTCAACCCTGACTTGGCTTGAATTACACGCAATCACAACCTTTCTCGATAACGTGTGTTGTACGCAATACCGAGTTTCAGTAAACAACGATATATTCTTATAATATTATTATAAACTAGCTGTTATGAATATTATAAACTAATTTTTTAATTTTATAACATTATTATTCATTATACACATTTTCGGGAACATGGTATGAGATGAAACTAATGTTTTTGGGTAAAATAAGAATTTTTTTAAAAATGCAGGTTTGCCGCCTTTTGATGGCGTACCCATTTTAAATATATTTTTTGACATGTTTATAAGTTCAATTTTTCAAAATAAACTTCTTCTTTTGAGTCAGAATATAAAAATTATCATTGGATAAAGTTTTGATGTTTTTCTGACAACGTTCTTATTTTGATGTATAGTAAAATCACATTAAATTTTACTTAAAAACAACATTATTCATCGAGATAATTTATATGAATAAATTATAATATTAATTTGTTTTAAAGTATAAATAGAATATATTTTTACCATTTAATTTAATTTATGTCATTATCATTGATTTTACATTGAATTCGTAGGTTAAATCAATTCAATCTTTTGCAATGTTTTACACAAAACCCCATTTTTTCGATAACTGGATTAATTTTAAATTAATTAATTAAACTTTTGTTTTATGATTTTTTAAAAATTCATTCCATATTTAGAATCATTAGGTCCATATTATGTTAATAAACTATTTTTTATTTCTTGGCATTATGAATAGTAACTACCGTAAATTTTATTTACCACAATTAAAGTTAATTAGGTAATTAAGGTTAAAAATAATATTATATAATTTCCCTAATGGTTGTCTTATTATAATTTTATGATTATATTTCGTCCTAATGTATATTCGACTCGAAATGGAATCCAATTTAACCAACATGGATGTTATTAAGACCTTTAATTTATTTGTTTTTAAAGAATATGAAATATGTCTCACTCAAACATTAATAATTGAATTATTTCATTTATAAGGTTATACAGAATAAAATTTCGATTATAAATACTCATTTGAAAGATGAAATGATTTTCTTTATCATGGTAGTTTATTTGTAATTTTTATGAAATAATTAATTACCTTAATAACTTATACATTAATGATGTAGAAATTATTTATTTAGTGAAAAATTAATAATATTGTTTTTATTAAAATAATAATTCCTATCCAAAGGAGTAGAAACTTGACCAAACCTAATTGGTCGAGTATATATATACCGTAATCATACCAGTGTCGATTTGTGGACCATTTGGAGCTTTATAATACAGAATAGGACATTTGTATTATTTTATTTTAAATGATGTCAAAGAAGTCATCTTCATAATTTAATAAAAATAACAATTTTAATATTTTGAATTTAAGATTATAAATTCGAATAAAAATATTATTTTGAAATTTATTATATTTATTTTCATCATAGGATTATATTTTTAATTTTTATGCAACTATTTAGTATATTAAATGATTATACAAAAATTATGTAGTAACTGTTTTATTAAGAGAAATATCAGATAAATTGGTTTATAAATATTAAAATAAACATTATGTGAACTAATTAATGTTCTACACATATTTTCAATATGAATATGACATGTTAGGACTCTATTAAAAATTTTGGTTTGAATATATCCTTGGTGTGGATTTTATTTAAATTCAAATAATTAAATACTGTCAAAATTAACATTATTGTTTTTTATAAAAATAACATATTATGCAATTTTTTAAAAATCACATAAATAATTAAAAATTATAAATTAATATTTATATGGTCTAAAATGTCATAAATTACCCAATTATGGAAAATGAAAAACACATATGTAATTATTTATTACAATTTAAAATTTTGAATATTATTAGCACAAATAATATTAAATAAATTGAATAAGGATAAATCAAATTGATAAGGTTTAAAATAATTCCCCAAAATGCTGAAATTTTATTGGTTAATGAGATTTTCACCCTATCTTACCTAATATCCTAATTTGAGTCACTTTGGAAGTTTTTATGTGGGGTTTTAGTTTATTATAAATTAATATTTTTTAGGTTTCCAAAAGTGACCCTCTCTTCCCTTATAAAATTGCACCTCCTCCCTCTCCACATCACAATACTTTGAGCCTTCAAGCTCAGCCAAACCCTGCTCATTTATTGTTCCCACTTCCCTAGAAACATTATAGATTTTTTTTCCTTCTCAAAAGACCAACTCTTGTCTCATAAGAGAAATCTTAAAGGCGGTGCGTCGAAGAAGAGGAGGTTCGGATACATACGAAGCATATCAGAAATAAGGTAAGGGATAGCTTTTCCAATCTCATTTTTATCTGAGATAGTTTATTTGTAATTTTGTACTAGGTTCATATTTATCATCCATGTCCTTTTTTTCTAAAAATGGTTTCATGTATGTTTAAAGTCCTTTTTACCCATTTTTGACTTTTACTACATGGTATGTAAGGAATCATTCTTTTGTTTACCATACGTGGTACTTTTTGACTTTTCTGGAAGTATGAGAAGAATGTTTTTTATCTTATACAGAATGAATGGATTTTTACAGTTTCATAATGCCTTATTTTCATGTAGATTAATCTAAAAGATTTAATGACTATTTTTGACAAAATCATTTTCGTTTAAAATTTCATGGAATTTTGTGAAAAGAAAATGATTTGGAAGAAGAAAGGATGTTTTCCTCAAGAATTCATTTCAAGTGGTTTATCAAAACCATTTTCCTTATAATATGGAATTATTTTGTTTGTGTATATTTCAAGTATAATGTATCTATGAATTACGTGGTTTCCCATTTCTTATGACGAAATGATATCCATTTTTTATATGGATTTTGTTAGGATGGGATGACGTTAATGAAGCCCATTTTATTCATTGGGTTATGATGAATGATTTATTCTTATGTTGGGGAACACATAACAATTATTTCATTATGAGATGGGTGGGACCTATATCTCCCACCAATGCATTGGGTAAAGATTAATATCTCATGAGATAGACATGGATGGAACGACAAGTTAATCCATTCTAGTGATACAAGACTGGAACGAGGAGTGAACTCGATTCAGTAAGGGAATTTTTCCACTATGATTGTATTGGTAGCAATGCCTTGGATACAGTGTAAATCATAACAAGTGCTTAATGGTTTTCCAAAATTACATGTTTTATTACCATGCTATTTTATCATGATTGATGGTCCATTATGATCTATGCCTTATGTAATGTCATGCTTTATGTCAGTGCTCAAGATTTTGATGTTTAAACATTATGTTCATGTTTTTAAGGTCAAATGTATATGGTTTGTTTTATTTTCTTCAGGATTACCCTTATTGAGAATTTGAGCTCACCCTTTATATGTTTTCTTTTCCCCTGGATATAAAGAAAGGTTTTAGGTAAGAATACAAAATTTGAAGATCTTTATGGGAGATGTAAAAGATATTTCACCATGATTTGAAGATTATATTCTGAGTTTCGAAATACACTATACTATTACGATCATAGAGTGTTGGGTTCGGTTATGTATTAAGTATTCTGAAAAAGTAATGTAATGTCCATGTACGTCAATCTTCAGGTCTCTAAAATGTTCCCCTGTAATGGGGATCATGGTTTCTACCTAGTTTTAATACCAATTTCAATCATTGTAAAAACCAAGAAAACCCCCATTATAATGTGTTCCAGGATTCATATTGGGTGGATAAATTGGTTGGGAAAACTATGCACCAAACATTCATGACAAAAAAAACATTCCAAATTTTCAAAATTTCATTGGAAGAACACCAAATCAAGACCCAACCATGGAATGATCAATGGGATTTTCAAATAATACCTAAGGACCTGGAACAATATATAGTATAAAAATAATACTATAATACACTAGTGGTTGAGTATCTCAATCAAATGAAAAATGACAACCATGAATACTGCCAATATCAAAGGGGTAAAGAATAATGCAGGAGCTGAGAGAAACCAAGTTCTTGTGAACTAAATTATGGGGAATGGGGGTAAATAATTGTAAAAACATGAAGGAAATAGGTTTCGAAAAATAACTTATGAATTAAATTTTGGGATGAATCAAAATTTCAGAAACAATTAAACAAACATGAACCCCCAGTAGTCCAATAACAATTTCCCACATAGTCATGACTGACTATTAGGTAAAAACTAAAATCCAAACTCTAAAACCCCAATACAACTCTCATTGTTTGGATGTACTTTTTTTTATTATGTACCCACAATGAAACAACCATAGGAACATGTAATTAACATGATACAATGTTTTTAAGAAAATGGGTGTATGTCATACACAAGGTCTAAGGCCCTTTTCACACACAGAAGGTTTTTCCTTATGCCACGAATGCATATTCCATAACCATAAGGTAAACCTACAACACTAACATATATATATTAATGTGAACAGAGATTTACCTCATCATCTTGGTGTCTCGTGGTTTCTCATAAACCATGCATAATAACACTTTCACCCTAGACATAAATCATCAACATTTTATGAAATTAACCCAAATCCTAAAACACTCATCCTAACACCAAAGATTTCCACTGAGTATTATTCCTACCTATTTTGATGAATTTATACGTAATAAATTACATTTGGATCCTTTGTTCAGAAATCAATAATTCCTATAAAAACTAAATCTCTATGTAAAATTTTGAACTCCTAGGAAGAAGGGATATTATAAGCTCCCCAATACAATACTTATTATCCAAAATAGGATTTTTTGTTTTGATTTTTAATAGAACCATCCAACCAACATCAAGGACCTGTTATCACCAAATACATCTTTCGATTTTCTAATTTCAATAAGGAACCCAAATAACATCCTCCAAAATAACAAAATAAATTATACAAAAGAAATGGAAACACCCATTATCCCAATCAAAATTCCAAGATGGAGTTTACTGAATATCCTAAGAAAGAAAATTTTATTTTTTGATCAATTGACCTTTCACTAGAGCTGTGGTTTTCCCCAACACAAGATTCATATTATTACCACTAAATAACTATTCTTTGAACATAGACCATCAGAAAAGAAAATAACCCTAAAATACAAACTCCCACAATGTTAAAATTCATATTTCTAATGGAAAACAACCATACACAATAAGTAATTCCAATCAACATTGAAACACATTCGAATTATGAAAAACAAATTGGGGTGGATACATTCCCATCATCCACAATTGAAATAATAAAAAAATAGGTTTTACATGAATTATTGATTCCATTTTAGAAATTGATATGATGTTTCTAAAATGCCATGAAATATATGATATATATCATAAGACATCCATTTTGTATTCTAGAACATGTCCAAATATACTTGATTTATATGTTCCTAAAACACTATCCTCTTACTTCATATATATCACCATGAATAAAATTATCATTCCATCATGACCAAATGCTTTACATGACCACTTGAAAATACCAACATGATCACATAAATTAATCCAAGTAAGAAATCACAGTCAGATCTATCACTATGACAAAACATTTCATAATCCTCAGATTCACCACTAAAATGAATCTAACATAAGCACCTTGGATTTATTTCTATAACCACCATAATTTCAAGTCCAATTATTTGATCGAACATCTACCAAAATGGATTTATTATTATAATTACCTATGGAATTTAACAATTCACTTCATCAGATCCTTACTATAATCATAGTTCTACCATGATTAATCGATTATCAATTAAAAGATATTAATTGTTCCATCCTGAGGGATACAATACAATAACTAACATGTCACACCCTACCATATAAGTTTCACGATCACCCTCTAAATAATTAAAATACTCCCAACACAACCCAGATGCCAACAACTACTAACCTAAGATTTGGGCATGGATGACTAACTCTCTCTAGGGTGTGAAAATATCATCACCAATGAATCATTCACAAAATCAATGGACAACACCGACAATAATCTGTGACATCTGATTCACTAAATGGAATAACTCACATATATCCAATGGTTCACCTCTAACCAAAAAGATTCACATATACCACTTCACATGAGACACTTTCCAAGAGACCATATATCAAAACAAAAGTGATATTATGATATCCTAGATTATAGACAATAACTTATCAGGGAACTCTGTATGATTTAAATATATTGGTAATGACAAACTCTAGGTTATGAGTAATAAAAAATTTCAATAATAGATACCACTATAAAATCATAAATTTTAAGGACACATCTAATTGTTGGTATATATAAACCCTATTAAAAGGCATTGGGAGTCCTTCAAATAAGCTTTTCATCGCACCCACAACATCTCTCATCCAACTCATGACGATATTCAAAACATAATAACCATAGAGATACACTCCCATAACATTTGATCCATGATCCATATGAAAAATCATTTCACAGCACACTCATTCCCCCATCCAACCATTAATACATAATCAATTAATGACATTTTCTATCATTACCACATAACCTATTTAAAAATATAGAAATTTATACCCCATGAAAACTCATATTGCAATTAGTATCCACTAGTCAGGACTTTTTATCATTAATCTATCATCCCACCCAATGAACATTTGATTCTACCACTATACTAGATAAATCAAATCAATCTATATGAATATGTATTTTCAATTTTTATCTCATCATCTTCTAGAATATCCATCAATGATAACTTATATAGACACCAATATGGTCCTTCCCTTTGAAACCACATACAAAAAATAACCTCATGTTATCCCAATATATATTATAACCATTTGTAACATCCTTCATACATTACTATAACACAGATTATGATCCAAAATAAGTTTGCCACTATTTTTTAAAACTGTAAATTGAAATCACTCTCTCACACGTTCTCCTTCTGAAAAATAAAATGAATCCAACTACTTAAGAACCATTACATGTATTCACAATTATTTCACTATTTTCAAAACAATAAAATCCATATATACATCACACACCAAAAAAAAATCACAAAATGGTTGAACTATCTCAAGGATTTACCTCAAAATTAACGAGGGGGTGTCCTTAAAATAGTGTAGCAATGAGTCGTTTGTCTGAATCATCAGTCATGTCATACTGATGAATTCCCTTGACAATTCAGTAGGTCTAACCAATTAGGACTAGAAAATAACACAAATGGAGACAACCTATATGGATTGAAATACAGTCCTATAAAACATCGAACAGTATAAGAATTTAAAAAGACCAACCTCTTGTGTATCCCATCAGAAATTTGTAACATGTCAAACCAAACACCCATTGCTAGAGAACATACCATATCCATGTATCTTCACATTATATCACTATTGAGAGGACCCTTAAACCTGACCATCCACAGAAAAATTCATGTTTTACTAATTGTAATAAAAATATATAAAATATCCCTACTGGGATCAGATCACCAATGGTGCATGATGACTAAATTAATATCATCATTATTGAGAAACAGAATGAAGATCCACACAATGTCCATTAATAAAATACTATATAAATTTCAAAATACATGAATATAATTACACCAATTACATTAATTTAAAAAATATTTATGATCATTGTTTTACACTTAAAATAACTATGCATCTATCATCAACAATTTCATTGACTAGAAATCTTATATCATGAATCATGAGACACCTATATGCTGTATATAATAAGTGTTATAGCCAAATTCATGGCATCCATTCAATGGGTTAATAGATATCATCCAGAATAAAATATAAAACCTACTACACATGTGAATCTATTAAAAACAAAATGAAATACATCTATAACATCACCAAGCAGAATAAAAATCACATCTGGGGTTGACTGAACTATCTATTTGAACATGTCTTCAAAATTCATTATCCCGGTACCCTTCAAAGTATCTGAAATATTACCATATCTCGAGTCCATAATATTGAAAATATTGAATCAATAGTAAATTATGTGTGTTCGATACCAAATTTTATATTATGAACCCATATGGAACAAAACTGGGGACTGAGTGTAGTTATCCTAAAGTCCTGGTTAACAAAACCTCGTAGGCCATTAAATGAGGACTCGTAAAATATGCCAATAGTTGAATTGCTTGGAGACTATCCCAACATAGTATTGTTAACATCAAAATGTAAAAAAAACAATAATCATACAATATAGTGTTGGTATAAATAATAAATAAACTAAATTAGACACATTTCGAAATAAAATAAAATACAATAATGGTCAAACAACAAATCAACATGCATAACATTGATCTCCCACTATGATGACAATTTATTTAAAAAATAAAAAATAAATAAATTCATATTCATTATCATCATACTCTGAGCTATATATTACACACATTACCCAGTATATGGACATCTTTTGAGGTGTTCATCTCGATCATGAAACTCTCTACATAGGTCTCATCACAAGAATTTTCAAGTAATAATCATGTGAATTAATTTAGAGTTCACATGTGTATTGGCAGTATGAAAATGTTTTCAATAAATTGTTGTAGGCATCTAAAATTGGTTTCTAAATCAAATACCAACCAGGGAAACTATGTATTAAAAAAAATTAGTAGAGATAAACTGTATAAAATGAAATAAATATATAAAAAGGTACAACACTCAAACTAGTAACCTATAGAAAGAAGATTCTATAGATACACCCAGACCAAATAAATGATCCTAAACCCATATAATGACATTAATCATAAATTTAGGGCGAATCATACATTTAATATGGAATGAGGGTTTTTTATCCATTATCTTATCATGAAAACATAAAAATAAAGCCATTTTAACCACCTCATTTCCACCAACTACCAGTGTCATTAGTGATATTCTCGACTCTCAACCATATAATTAAATCACTATAAACAATTCCTAGAACATTAGTACATCACCTAGAACTTGAAAACAAATTCATTACTCACACAACGTGTTTTTAATATAATTCAGATGATAAATTATATGATTTTTCTTGAAACCTCCATGTAGAATATAAGTATCCATTAACATGTTTGGTTCTTAAATTGTTAGTCTAGAAAAAAACTATAAATTAGGGGAATAATCTTGACATCTATAATAGGAACTAGAGCAGTAGTCAACCCGTCAACCATCAATGAAGATCCTCTATCATCAATCCTCAACACCTAGCATACCAGCATTCCCAGTTCTTTAGTATATCATGTACCAAAGAGAATACTATTATTTCATTGATCATACTTCAAGATCCTAATAATTAGTATACTAAATATACCATGATTATTAGTCTGAAGCCTATAAGAGTCATAATTTAACAAATTACTATGTCTCTTCATATAACCCATACTAGTAATTTTAAATTCAAAAAATACATTGTCAGACATTTTTTTAAATATTCCTACTAAACATTAATATAAAAACCATTTAAATGATCTTATTTCCATAAAAACCATTAATAAACATATATAGGATGGTAAATATAATATAAAACATAATGAAATTAAAAATAAACATTTTATATTGATTTATAAATATATTTTTATAAACCACATTGATTTCAACAGATCATTTTGAAATAAGAACCACTTACATAACATAGATTTATGACTTGGACATTGATGGCTAGTTCCAAACCCCATTCACATGTATAAAATCATTTAAAATTCCCAATATGAATTTAAAAATATCTAGAACAAAAAAAAATTAAATTATCAGTCCAACAATTCATAAAACCTTAATCGTAAGCGATAACATAGAAATCCATTATCAATTTTACCAATATAACCAATGAGTTCATCCTGGTAAATCATTTTACCCGCTCACTTCACCTGACTCAATTAAATGATTCTACCTAAATTAATATGATTGGACTTACGAATAAAAATGTATCTTAAGAGATAAGTGGAATGTATAATGTATTAATTTAAAATCAAAAAACCCCTTAAATAAACCATATAGGAAATTTTTTTTTCACATGTTCTTTGTGTCTTACACTCTATAGAGATGAAAAAAATATAATACATTAGGAAGACCTAACATAATAACTACCTCATTTAAAAAAATAATGCCTCATATGACTAAAGAAAATCATCTGTCACAATTCCCATCCATGTCCTATCCACAGACTTCAACATCCAAACAAGATCATATCAAACAAAAAAGATATCATATGATAACAATTATCCAAAATTAAATGAAAATATCATCTATAATTATTTAATTCATTAATCCCCAACACATAATACTAACACAACACATACCAAACAGTCACCTATTATCTACGATCAACACAATAACCATGGGTGGTTCACAATAGACACCTAACACCCATCCCGAACAAATTCTAATGAGGTGAAAATAATATATTTAGTAATCAAGTTAAATATTATGAAAACCTATAAACATTCACAAATAAAACAAAACAATATAAAATATCATGAAATTACTAGAATAACACTTATTGTGATCTATTCTATGAAATTAAACCATAATACACATGAGATGTGGATGATCCAATAATGATATAGTGTAATCATTAACAAAACCTAATTTTGGTAACTCAAAAAATAGTGGGATGTAATAAAAATATTAAGCAACTATTGGTGTAATATCACCTCCAACTACCTATGAACAACAAGGAACAGAACCCGAGTCTATGAGGAAAATTAGGGGGAAGGATTTTAGATCCCCTAGTATATGCTCACTAAATGGGAGAGAAATGGAGAGTGAGGGAGTGGCCTAATAACATGAAGTTTTATATTGATAAAATCTTCTTAATTATATAATGGGAAATCGAAATGTGTGGCCACATGATTTGCAAACAAAATGAACCCAATGTGTCCCCATAATATCCATCATAAATACACAACAATATATAGACAAAATGTTATAAAATACTTGAACCAAGCATGAAAATACCACTTACTATCACAAACACCCATGGCACGGTCTGGCTGAATGGTTTTCTAACTATGCACCAACCATAAAACACCCACTAGACTAATATTGTTCTCAGAAATCCTTTTTTCTGAAACATTGTTTACGCCATGAATCATGTATAATTCCCCCTTCCACCATGCATAGTTTCCCCTTGAACCCCGCATGGCTGGTCCTAAGCCATGAAGAAACTATGAAGAACAAGTATGACCAATATAAAATAAAATAAAAACTCACTTAGAGTCCCTATGTTGTTATGTTTCTCTTAAATTGTGAACACGAAAATGTACACATTAGATAGAATTCTATAAAATTTCCAAGAACATGACCCGATGAATTCAATGATCAAAAAAACATATAGGATATACTACATATTCTCATTACTGGTAAAAAACGTTGAATCATTCTATCTCACATAATACAACTACAATTCCGAGTCTACAATTGCACCTATTTAGAAAATGAATATTAAAATTCCATCTAAAATTTCAAATTCATACAAAAAAATGATGATAAAAATCAAATACATGTCCCTAATTAATGAATAATAAACAGAAAACCATTATTATGTATATTATAGTTCCATGACAACATCGAACATCTATTATGGGCATCAGCTACATTATCTCTAGCATGCCCACATTGAAACACACACATCAAAAATCTATAAATCCTCCAGGTGGCCAACGCTAAAATGATGGATTTTGACTATATCATGTATCAAAAATGTATGTGTAACATAGATATCACATTCTCTTATTCCCCAAAAAATTATTATGACCCATGTGATTTAAAGATCATTATTAAAATACAATCTCAAAAAGGTTCATTGTATTCCATTTTCCAACCCTTTCTGCAGTGGATGCTAGCATTGTCGGGGTGACATGTTCTTGTGGCCTCATGTCTCCTCATGATAAAGGTGATATTTTTTATAAATTATTCAGTGATGTTTTCTCCTTCTCATAAATAAGATGATGGGATGTTGATCCCTCTTTTTTTGGATTCCTTCCCTGAATTCTTCACCTGGTCTAGTTCTACCTTATTGATTTGAGTCATTTTTCAGGAACCACATTTATAGTTCCATCTCATTATGGATGCTAGTTAATGACAAATATTTTGTTTAGAAATTGAATGGGGGAATTTCCAATGCATCAACCATTATTCAATGAAGATGGTAACAATAGTCATGTCGGGGAATCTCTAGATGCTGGAACATTGGAGAACATGTGTTCTTCCTCATTGGATGGAATCTCAATGGTGGGGATTCTAGAGGTATCCCATGTTAATCATGGAGTATCTTATTCAATAGGCATGCATATGAGGTTTTCCTCAACATCAATTTATTTACACGTGGTATGTCATGATTTTATCATCGCATGGTGATGGAGAAGTCGTAGGTGTGTCCTTTGACATTTTACTCAAAAATCTTGTCATTATAGAGAGGTAAAACTAAAGTTTAATGTCTTATAGAGATGATTTGATGTTGATGATATAATTTAACATAATTATGGATCAATGAAGTGCATCCCTTTTAGTAAAAACATGGATGGTATACCAAATGGGTGGATCAGAATGCCCAATGATAGAGGGATCTAATGTGGCATTTCCTATGATGTGATGATGCCCCTCCATAAAGAATAATCTACACACAAATGAAGGTGAATCAAAGAGGTGGTCCCTATTGAGTGTGAAACTGGGTGGATAGACTAGAATTCCCAATTTGAGACGACTTGGGGTGGGATTTCTCATAAAGGTAATGCTTCGTACCATGAAGGATGATCTGGGTACCACTAAGGGTGGACCAGGGAGATAGAACCAAGATAATGGAAAACTAGATTGATTGATTAGAATCCCCAATGAGAGTGGACATATATTGGTAAATATTCTAAAGAAAATGTTTCAAATAATGGATGCAGATCTAGACACCACTGAGGGAAGATCGGGGAGGTGGACCCCATAAAGTGATACACTAAATGGAGGGATCAGAATGACCAATGATAGTGGACTAGGGGTGATGGGCCTCATGAAGATAAGGTTTCACACCATTAAGGTGTTTTTGGACACCACATAGTGTGGATTAGAGAGGTTGACCATAGAGAGGGGTGCACCAGAGAGGTGGATCAGAATGCCTAATAGATGATACTCGTGGTGCTGTTTCTCATGAATGTATTTTTTCACACAATGAGGGAAAATATTGCAACCAATGAAGGTATATCATATAGGGGTGCCCTATATATGGGGACACTTGATGGATGGATCAGATATCATAATGAGAGCGGATCATAACTATTGTGTCTCTTTAAGAGAAGGTCTCACACTATGTAGGCCAATATGGACACCACTGGGTAGGGATCTGGGAGGTAAACCTCATAGAGTGAGACACAAGATTGATGGATCTAAACGCCATATTATAGTGGACCTAGAGGGTTACATCCAATGAAGATAAGTTTTACACCTTTAAGGTTAATCTGGACACCACTAAGGGTGAATCAGGTAGGTGGACCCCAAAGAGGGTTAAAATTGAAAGATAGACTAGAACAACCAAAGATAGTGTACCTAGAGTTGTGTGTCCCATGAAAAGAATGTTACATGCCTTGATTGTTGATATGTATACAACTAAGGGTTGACTATATAGGTGGACCATTGGGTGGGAGACACAATTGTTTACCATTTGATGGGATTCAACCTAGATGAGGCTTCCTATATACCCAGTTTATAAGTCTGGGATCAAAATCATGGTAGTTGGAAGGGTTATGATTACAGTCAAACACATGGATTGTATCCCATCACATGAGGCTTACTCTTGGTTGTATGAGTGTGATATGTGTGGTGATTAATTATGGTTAGTTTCCCATGAGCTACTTGAGGCAATGAATACGTGGATGGTTTCATCTCACATTGATTTTTGTGGCATAGTAAAGGATTAAGATTAGTATGGATTATGTGAATATAGAATGGATAGTGTGTTGAGAGTGATTGGTGTGATCCTCAGGGAGGCTTCCTACCTATTATAGTGGATGGAAATCATAGTCCACGTAGTTTGGGATGGATGATATAATCATAATGCACATAATGGAACATTATCCAAATACATGCCCGTGATTATGCATGGTTAGTAGCCCTTGACAAGAGGATCAATCATTGTTGGAGGAGTATGGTGAAGGGTGCGTGGATTATGGCTGGTAAGATTTCTAGGTGGATGGATCTAAACACCTCAGGGTGTGGATATAATAGATGTGTACAAAAATAGAATTTTTCACATCAGGAGGGTATATCCCATGAAGGGAGTACCAGAGTAAACTAGTTATTGGGATTAAAAATGAATGTGAATTACAATGTAACATAAGGGGATTAAAACTCGCATAGAATCAAGATTTCAATTTAACATCATTTATGATTAGTGAATCGACATGAAATAGGTATACCTTGTATGGTGTGGAGTGATGGTATTGATCCTAGTGTGACTTCCTATGTACCCTGTTGAGAATACATGGATCAATCTCTACATAGTTCATTGTTGGGGGAATGGTGCTTCTGCATGGATAATGTCCCAAGCGCTGATATGAACTAAAAAACAAGGATGGTACATCCATATTGAAGCTTCCCTGATCCCATTAATGAGTGTCAATTGTGGATGTGGATTTCACATGGAAGATTCCCAGGGTCCGCTAAGGAGTGGAAATGTAGGATGTGGCTTCTGCATAGAAAATTCATGGGTTCCGCTAAGGAGTGGGAATGGTGGATGGGGATTACATGTGGATGCTTCTCGTGTACCACTTTAGATGGGATATTATTAATGGTTCTTACATGTGGATGGTTCTTGGGTGGTCATAGGAAGCATAAATGGTGCATGTGGAATATGTGTGGAAACTGCCACGGTGTAGCTTGCTAGCATTAATGGTGGATGGGGAATATGCATGGAAGGTTACCAGGTTCTGTTAGGGGGGAAATGGTGGATGTGGAATATGTGTGGAAGAAACCCAGGTTCCTTCCTCCTTTCAAGTCACAATGTAATATGATTTCTATTTAAAGTGGTAATGATTTAGTTCAATGTCATCTGAATGGATGAGGTGTATAGGGATTATGGAATGAGCTTCCCATTATGTCCTCCACTTGTTTGTCCAAGATGGAATCTCAAAATGATTATTTATCTATGGAAAATTGTTTGGGGAATGCACCATAAATGAAGACCCATAGTGGTTGTTTTCCATATCTCTCATGTCGAGCATCTTATGATGGATGCTTATGGAATCCTATTCCTGAATGATTGTGTTTGATATAGTTTAATGTAATGTCTATGAGGGAGGTTGTAATATAATACATGATGCATATGGAATCACATATTCAGAGAAAGTGACATCCGATGTTTTTCATATAGAGGGTAATACAATTTAAGAATAATTATTAATGTCTATTAGGAAGAATATTCATATAAATGACGATTTTTGGGACTTACTCAAGAGCATCCCTTTTTGGTTCAACCAAACAATGGATCTAGGTTAATGTATTTTGAGGATTTTCTTGAGGATTTTCTTGACTTAAGGTACTAAGGAAATATGAGATGAGGACCTCATCAACCAAATAGGGAATGAGATATAAAGGAGTTGGTTGAATCGAGGTGTTATGGAGTGGGGAAGGGTATCTCGAATAATTGTTTTCCTAGTGTGAGAGTTGTGGATACATAAGGGACCAATAGAAAATGGGGTTGACTGGGACCAACATGTTTTTTGTGTGACCAATATCTTTATGTGGCTCAGTGTTTGTAGAAAAGGGACCAGGCTAGAGGCTTAGGACTATAACACAGTAGTGATCCCCTATAGGGGTCTACAGGTGTGGGCCCTCAAGTGTAGGCCTGTGGGTGTAGACATAGACCCTATTGCATGTTAGATGAGCTATGTGCTAGATGGGTTTCCAGAAATAATTGATTATGTGGAATTATTGTACACAATATAAGGTTGTGTTGCATTGTTGTGTGAATGATTGGATACCATGGAACATGTACACGTAATAATGGATTTTCATGCATGACCAATGATGTGCGAAGGAGGCGGTCTTGTAAATACCTCACATATCCTGAAAAGAAGTCATGGAAGGATCAATCCATTATAGGCTTGTGTGAAGGTGGAACCATATTGAAAATGTAGTGAATGATATCTACATTGATGGTTCCATTCTTCCACCATGATGCAAATGATCTATATTTTGTATAGTAAAGTGGTGGCAGACCCTGTAGAGGTCCATACATAAGTAAGGAGGTGCACTTGCTTTTATAGGGGAAACTCTCAGTGATGATTTGAATTATTATGGTAATGGAAGAGGTATTCCACGTTACCTATGGTGAATACATGCACAAAGGGCCATTTGAAATTTCATTGGGTGTGTAAGTGGCTTTCTGGAAAATTCTAATCTTGCATGCGCTCCTTGAAACATGTGTGCAACATAAATTTCTATTTCCCAGAGTCAATGGTTGAAGATGGTGTTGACGTATCATTGACCATATAGTATCTTTGTGTGTGGATAATGTTCACACATGATTCGATTCTTGTGATAAACACTTTAATTCTTTCACACAAATACATAAATTTCCCCCACATCCCCCATGATGGCCATTTTCAGTAGTTTGACATCTGATGTCCATAACATCTGACCCGTAACTCCATTTTGGCTCAATGACCAGTCTTATCAAATCCTTCGAAAAGTGATATGATTCATGGTCATTTTGTAAGAATAATTGCATTACATAGATCTCTTTTCTGGTTCCATGAAATTACCCCATAATAATGGCTTTCAACAAATATGGGGAGGATGAGTCAAACCACATTCTAAGGAAACTGCTAAGAAAAATTCAAACATTGTTGTCTACAATATCTCAATCACACTAGGAACACAACCATATAAATCTGTAAGGCCATTTTATTCATTCACATTGGAGGAAACATGATACAATATAATATAATTCACCAATACAGGGGTACTAAACAATGATAGATATGGTGGTATTATAATGGTAAATCGATCATAATTGGGAGTGTCATGTAAGATAGGGGTCGCAGTTGGAGAACAAAGATCTCTAGATTGAAAAACTGCTTCTCCAAATGTGTGCTAGTTCATGATTGGGATAATGCTAGGGGGTTTTGAATGAATCCAAACATAGTGGGATGAAAATTGTGAAGCATGAAGCCCAACATTTGGAGTCATGGAGTGGATGGAATCACGATATATGATGGTTGCAGACTTTATTTAAAACAAACCGTCATCATCGCTTAGAAAGGGCTGGAAACAAAAAAATGATGGTAACTCACTAATTGTATTTGAAAACATGGTTCCAAACATGAACAGTTTTCCAAATCCATTTAATGTGTTTTCCCAGAACAATAGGTGAACTAAAACGACATGAAACCATTCTGTCAGGGGGTCCCTTAAAAAATTAAATAGGATGAGGTTCTAAATAATGTGTACACAATGAATGAGGTTTACTGATTAAATGTTCTAACATATTCATTCACACTAGGATTTATTCCACTTGGACTAATTGAAGATTAGTTAATTTGTACATGTTTTGAAAATATAAAACCTATCTTCTAGTGGGAGCATCATCTCAGATGTTTAGAGACTACTAATATACTGACAAATGTGGTGATGACAAGAACTGTGGGAGAAGAACTATTAGGTTATGGAACATGGTGAATTTTAGTTTTACCTCATGCAATTCAGGATGTTGAACACATAGTTCAATGTAATATGGTGAGTATAATCAATTGAATAGTTTAATGTTTTTTGAGCAAGACACATCCTATAGTTTAAAGCATTGTGATTGTTTTTTCACACATAGTTTAAGGTCAAAATTCTTAGAACATGACCAATAGTTTAACATCATGGTGGGTGGACTCTTATGTTTATTCTTATAATATTTTCATGACACTGAGTATATAAACCTAACATGAAAGAGAAAAAGTATGTTTGCACACCATAAAAACACCATTTAACGGGCGAGGAAGAGGCATATGTGATGTGGTGAGGAAACACCCTACAATAATGATATCCAAAAAGACCAAACATATCAACACTCATTATATATGGGACTCCTAGTTTAATTTCATATTGTTTGGACCAATGAAAAATTATGTGGCTCAACCCTCTTAGTATCCACCTGACCACAACTCCTCCGCCTACATAATCCATTCTCAGTGTAAGACATAAGGAATGTTAAAAGATGATTACCAATCACATGTTAGTATATATAAAGGGTGAATCCATGGAAGAAATACAACAATGATAATTTAATGGAAGATGGTTATTATGATGATACCATTGAGGTCTATATGACATGGTTACTTGTATGTAAAGGCTGATTGTTGATCATGTTTGAAACAGAAGGACCAAAATTATACATGATAGAATGACATGTGTAATGTTGGGATTAACTATTGACCATGTTCAAAAAAATTAATCTTGCTACCAATGAACTATTAGGCCATTGTACTAAAACATGAGGTGAGACAAAGCAGCAAAAGACCACCACTGTTAGGGGGTTAGTCTGAATTTAAAGGATAATGGAACACCTAACCCAGAAGAACCCAAATTTTATAATGAATATATCATTATATAGTCGGATTTAGACCATCGTGTGTAGAAATTTTAATGTCATACATAATGGTCCATGTTAAATAGTTTAAAGTAATGATACACGGAGTCACGAAAAATCATCTGTCTATGGGTATGCACACAACACATGGGAGGTAAAACCAAACATGAGTGAATCCATAGTGGATATTGTGATTCATACATACCTTATGATGACTGTGTGTTGATAAAGGTAATAATGCTTGTACTGTAACTATGTCTAAATGTCTAGAAAGGTTAATGAACTCGTGGTAGGGCCTGAAGACAACATGTTCAGGTGTTTCTATGTTTTCCCTAAGGATGGTAATCATAAAATATGTAGTTCCTACAGAACATAATGGAAAGAAATCAACACTTTTAGGTAAAATACACTCTTTCTAAGAATCTATATCATCACAATATTATCTTGGTTCATCCTAGAATAGACTTGGGAAGGGTTTCAATATAATTCTAAGCGTCGAGGAAAATGGAATTTAGTTTACGGTCATAGAGTTTAGACCATAGGTCTCCATGTTTATTATCATAGATTTTAGACCATATAGTTTCTGGTTGGGACCAATTAAAATGTTTCTGGACATCACTACATTTCCTATAATATGGGGGATATAGTCGCACATAGTTCTAGAATCTTGTGTAGTTTAACGTCATGTGGTAAGGATGATTATGGTACATCATAAAAAGGGGAAACAATTTATCAACTAGATTATAGATCAATTTAGTTGGTTTCACAATGTATCCTAGAAGTATGAAAATACAGCCACATATAGTTCATGAAGGTCAATCTCCACACAGTAGTACGATCCATGAATAGAGAGAGGATGCATTAGATATCTCCTCTTTGTTCTTTTTTAAATATTTTATGTGGAAAGATGAGGATAAAAATTCAGAGTATCATGACATGAATCATGATGTGTGAATTTTATGACTTGTGGAATTATGGATGATTATATCCAATAATAATGCTCTATAATGTGATAAAACTACAACATTACACAATTTTTTATCATGTATCAAGACAGTGATTCCATTGTTTATGGTATTATGATAGGACCAGCCCATTAATTTTTGACATCAAGCAGTAAGGACCTAGTAATTAATTGTTGTGTGGGATGTAGTTGAAAAGTTTATCATGATATATCCTGGATGAAGTGGATCATATTTTCTGTTCGTAGAACCCATACCATAGATGAGGTAAAATAATACAAATCATGTCAACATTCCTACTCAACGTGTGTGGGTGAGTGGAGGGACAACACCAACAGTGTTAGTGATCTAGACGTACAAGAGGGAATATAGATACTTTGAATCGAATTAGCTAATATTTGGGAATCGATGGGATTTTCATAATGATGGATGATAATTTCTCTCCATATTTGAGATACAACACCCATATCCGGAAACCATGGATGGGAATTTATAGTTGTGGGTCAACCATTAACCTTATATGTAATGTGGGACCAATCTCAAAACACCATTAAAAATCTTATGAGGTGTTGGACTATGATGGTAGGTGATTCATAATTAATAGAATCATGCCATAAGGGGGACCCTTTTTAATATAATTCTCAGGGATACCCAATCAATGGAATGCATGAAGAATCGAACTGGAATGGGGGAATATCCTTTTGAAATCCAATATTCAAAATTATTTATGATTGCACATTAAAATATATTGGTGTGGAACATCCACAGGTGGGATCAAAACCAACTTCATGACTGGGAGGTGTTTGAAATATTATAGATTCCATGTTTCAAAGATAAATAGATCATTGTTTATAGTAATATAGTGTGCACTATAGGTTCTTGGTTTAATATCATGTGTGTGGGACATACCTATGCAATTTAGCATTATGCGGTGAGGATGAAGATGTCACAAAATTTATCATTGTATGACTAGGTCATGAATTATATTAGAAGAGAAATGCATGGAATGACAAATCACCTGATTTGAATGATAACCATTTAGATCCACACGAACCCACACAATTTCTATAGGGATCCCAAGCCCAAACAGGGGAGAAATGTTGTGTTTATGATATTGTGGTAGGGCATGGGGACGAAATGATGGGGAATCACTATGTATCTGTATAATGAATCAAGGAACAAATATTCTTTGATTCTATACAATTTATCATAATATGGTAATGACGTAGGTAATAGAATTTTTTCGAAGGGGGAAACATGAAGTAGCTGTTTTAAGACCCAATGTGAATGACAACCATAGATCCATCAACCACCCACGTACTCTTGGGAAAAACCTAAAATGTTTTGAAAATGGATACTAGAAGAAATATATAGGCATTATTATATGTCCCATAATTATTAGAATCAAGACCCACATATATCTTGAACATGGCACTCCAAGGTACTAATTCCAGAAGTTACAGGGGAAAAATTCTCCAAAATGACAATTTCAGGGTTTTTTGTTAGATATTTTCATGAAAACACAAAAAATAAAAATCTTAGTTTATAGTCGTTGATTTTGATCCAAATAATGGTTCTTTTAAAGGGTATATGTGTAGTGCATCACCCTGAGGTAACCTAATGTTAATTGGGACAAAAGATATCCACACTGCACCGCACAATCCAAGGAGAACACCCAGACCAAGACAACAAGAGTGATAAATGAGAAGTTAATGATTTTGTGGCTAGACCTAGAGACAAAATGTTTAGGCATCACTAGTTCTATCATATTGTTTAAAATAACGACACACATAGTTCTTGAAGGAATTCACATAAAATGGATAACACCAAAGGGGAAAAACTATTCTTATGTGAATATATCATAGCCCTCTATAGTTTTTCATCATGCTACTTGGATGCAGAAAGAGAACATTAGCATCTTATAATGAGGATGTTGGGGATATTAATTTATGTTCGTAGAACATAGATTTTGGGTGAGTATTACAATGTAGAAATGTGTAGTGTGACTCAATATGTAAATCCAAATAAAATGAGGACTAACAATGTCTCATGGTGTCATACAAAATCCTTCAGAAAAACATGTGCACAGTTTAATGTCATGATTCATAGACTTGAGATGTGAAATCTTAATGTAAAGTTATTGATTTTGTACCCTATGGTGGGATGATTCTTCCATTCAGGTATAAACATTACCATGATCCCTAATCTCGCATGATACATTCTCAATTTTGGAATCAAAGGGAAGAGAATATATTTACATAACAAGGAATCTCATGGTAGGGGAATTTAGGTGCCATGTCAAGAATGACCCCATGAAGTCGGACTACCTTCTCAACACGGAATGGTGCACACTATTATAAAACATAGAGGGCTTAAGTTACTCTTATAAATATGTATGATGAAAAGGTATTGAATCAAAATTCATGATATTTGGGATAAAATGGGGTCAGAAAAATGAGGGAGGATAACTACTGATCATATTCCATACATAATACCAATATCTATAAATGGAACAAACGACTGAGAGTTGGCTTCGGAACATATTCAAAATGCACAAATAGTCCCAATGTCATTCTAAATAATTCTAGATGTTGTCCCATGATGGTAGGTTATATACAAGGCTGATCATCCATATCATTAGAGGGACCATTTAGATGAGAAATATGACGTATACCTATATAAAGGGGAATTACAAGCATGAAAATGTAATGATAGAATGTTCATGTAGAATACAATACTGTTTATTATAAACCACAGTTCATCTGAACATGTTAATGAGTAATAATGAAGGTTGAGGTATTCAATTAAGGGTAGGTTAATTGAATAAATGAGTGGATGAAAGAAAAAAAGTATCAGATGAACCGAGGCTGGACCAGAAGATACAATGTATGGGAATTTCTATGTATCCTAAATGGATGGAAATAAATCCAACTATATTTCTTTAATGTCATTTAGATTAAAATTATGTCGTACTGATGAAATAAAAGAAAATTTCCTAATATAGGGTACATATATTTGCTGCAAACCTGATATGAATGATGAACGATGAGGCCTCATACCACACCACATGCGCCCCATGGTATTTGGACTAAAAATAAAGGGGATGAAAGGTTTTATTGAAAAAGATTAACATGAAGACAAAATGTTTGGTTATTTTTACAAACATCAAAATGATGGGAACTGATCCATACAAAGTTATTTAATGCCACGCTATTTAATGTCGTGTGTTAAGGATAATGGAAGACTATAATGTCATGTGGGATGGGTCATTTTTGGTGTCATGTTGGACAAAGGGGCACTATTCTATTATGAGAATTAAAAAATGTCCACGAATTCCATACAGTTTAATGTCTTCCATGAAGGATGGAGCAGTTTAATGGAATGTGGTGTAGAATAGATCTTAGTTTGTGGTTATACAACTCGAAATAATGGTATAAACAAAAAGGAAGCGAATGGTTTAAGAGCCTAGGGACAGACATGAAGACACAATGTCATGGTGTTCCTATATATTCCATTAGGATAGGAATCAAGACATACATAGTTCATAAATTCTATAAAGGTTAACATAATGTGGTAAGGATATAATAAAATGGTTGTCCCCAAAAGGGGGTACATCATGAGGTAGTTTAAACCCCAAAATAAATTAGGCCAATAGAAGTATGCATCACACCATGAGATCATAGGGATCTCAAGCTAAGGGACTTGAAATCTGATAGGACATGAGGTACCTATGGATAGACCCAAATAATAAATTTTTGGGAATTCCAACGTATCCCGTGATGATTTGAATATAGTGACCCATAGTTCTATAATTTTGTGATTTTTACCATTATGAGGCACGGATGATGGTGGGGAGGAGTATTCCTATGTTAGATGCATAGTGAGGATATTGCATACCTGGAATGAATTCAGAACAAATTGGCCGCATAACACACTATGTGCTCCTTGGAGAAACCTCAGGACATGAGACCGAATATAGAGGAACATGGGGATAGACCCCATAATGAAATATTTGTGTGTTTCTGCATATCCCACACGGGTTGGAATCAATTCATACATTGTTCTGGAAGTTCCATGTAGTTTAACATCATGAGGTATGAGAGAGATCTTATTTTATAGTCGTAGAAATCAGACCAAAATGTGGTGAGATACCAACATAGTGGTGTGTAGGATGGTGACATAAAGAACCCCAATGTGAATGAGGAATAAGGAGGTCCACACCACACCATATACTATCAAGATAATGTGTAGGCCATATGGCCTAATGGGTGAAATGGAGGTTCTACGGTAGGTCCTAGAGACAAAATGTTTGGGAATCACGAAGTATCATACAATGGATGGAGTCAAGAACCATGTAGTCCTAGAATGTCATGTAGTTTTACATCATGCATAATAGAGTAAGGAGAAGTGAAATCCATGAGGGAGGCACATGGTGAATCTATTTTAAGGTTGACATAATTGAAGATCAATGAGGTCTTATATCACACCACATTCTCTCAAGAAATAACTTCAGATAAGTGGTGAAACGATGTGATCCCCTCGCATGAGGATATCATTGGTCTACATAGTTTATAATCATGATCGAATAATGGATTTTTACATTCATCAAGACAATTTGATATATATTAATGTCGTAATGGATAATGAAATAGATCATAGTTTAATGTTTTAATACTCAACCCATCAGTTACAATGTTAGTTGTTTGTAGTTTATTATCACATTAGATCATTGGGATGTTTCTATTAGTTTAATGTAATGAATAAAAAATTAGTTTATCATCACATGGGATGTTTCAATAGTTTAATTAGATACAGGATGATGGTTTTTATGTGTTTCAATAATATTATTTCACATCATACCAAAACTACTAAGGCCATGCAATTCATTTTCATTTTGGAAAACAAGTATTCGTGATGATATTTTCATCTGGCATTCAAGAAAATATTAGGGGCATGGTGTTGTCAGAATTAGAATATTCTACTGACACTAGCCTTCTTACAAAACATGCTTGGATACATAGAGGGGTAACATCACTATTTTTGGAGTTTCACCAAATCGTAGGGAGGTGCAATAATGTGAATCATAGAAACCAATATCTAGATCACTATAAGGGTGGCATGTTGATGTTGTATAACTATTAACCTTATTGTAATCACATAATCAATATTTTGTTACCACGAATTGGGATAATCAAATAGGGGATGATTGTTTCCCGTATTCTAGACACGGGGCATATATCAAAATTTCATCCAATGTCATCTAGGGCGACAACCCGAAAAGGTAGGTGCACCACAATGGCATGAGACCAAACTGTAAGGGGTTCCATTCATATGTGGAAGATGATGTTGATCGAAATAATGGCTTGATATGATGCATGATAATGGATTGGGAGTATGTATTTTTAGATTCCAACACTATAATTTATACACCACGTCACATTTTATCACATCAAAAGAGAATTTTAGATATAGGGAGTCAAACCCATTCTCAAGGATGAGGGTATTGATGTTTCCTTTTAATGTGGTAAGGTAGTTGACTTGTTCCAAATGGAGGGTCTTGTATCGTAAAAGAGCTCATGGAATTATGAACATTTCCATATTAAGAGGGGGATGTGGTCCCATATCAAATAGAGCATGTTCGGTGTCCCATGATTTAGAAACAATGTAAGGCTAAAATTTGATGTCATGAGTTGAGTATGATAGACACATTGTTCATTTCCATACAGTAGGGATGTTTCATAGTATTGATTAGCATCATGTGAGTAGTAATAGCACCATGTGTCATTTAATGTCACATATCTTTGACCAAAATTCCATACAAAATTATGTCATTTTTTAATGAAAATGTCCTATAGTTTAACATTATGTAAATAATATCAGAGTTGTTTTTTAGTTTAATTTCATTCAACAAGGATGCAGAAGAGGGATCTACAGATTCGTGGAAGACTACAGTGTCATAACTATGACTCAATAGACCCTAGAAGGTGTGGAAACTTTGTCAGTCGGTATAATGGGGTGATGGAGACAAGAATGCGTCGAATCATGAAATGTCTATATGATGGGGCGATGGATCATGAATGGTGTGGAATCCAAGTTCTCAATAAGATGGGGCGAAGGAGATCAGATGGTATGGAATCATGGATTTTTTGGTAAAACGAGCTGATAGATCCGACAAGCTATGGAAGTGGATATCATTCTAATGAAGGGGATATGGAGGAAAAAATGTGTGTAAGAATGAATCTTTAGTACTATAGGGCGATGGGACTTGGAAGATGTGGAATCATGGATCATCAGTAAGATAGGGCGATGGATCTTGGATGGTAGGGATGTCTGGATCATTGGTATGATTAGGCGATGGATCCCTGAAGGCATGGATGCATGGAAGGTCTTTATGACTGGGCGATTGAGCCTAGAAGGCATGGTAGCCTATATTATTGGTATGATAGGGAGATTGATCCTGAAAGGAATGGAAACCTAGATCATCAGTAAAATATGTCGATGACACCATAAAGGCATTGAATCCGGGAGAATAGATACGAAAGGTTCATGGATACCAGAAGGTGTAGAAGCCTGGCGCATTGGTACTATATTGTGATGTGACTCAGAATTCATGGAATTCATGAGGAATGGTACTATGGGTCAGTTTATCCCTTGATGTTATATAATCCTATAGCATCAGTATAATGCGGTGATGGAACCTAGAAGGAATGGAATCATAGATATTCAGTACGATAGGTAATTGGTGAACATAAGGAGTTGAACCCATTAGTATAGGTAGAATGGGGTGATTTCACATAGGAGGAAGAGAATCCTAGAGAATTAATATGATGGAGTGACAGATCTCCGAAGGTGTTGATGTATTAAGTGATAGTACAATGGGGTGATTGAGCTTAGAAGGTGTAGAATCCTCGAGCATCCGTACGACATGGTAATTGATCCCCTAATGTGTAGAATCATATATCATTTTTATAATGAGATGATGGATCACAGTTTGTGTAGAATCCTAGAGTATCATTATAACGGGTAGATTGAGCTAGATGGGTGTAGATTTCTGGAGTTTTGGTATAATTGGGCAATGGATACTAGATGGCATAATATCCCGGAGCGTCGGTATGATGGGGTGATGGATCTAAGGACATTTAGAAGCATATTGTGTTAGTATGCTTGGGTGATGGGGCCCAGAATGTGTATAATCATGGAGTATTGGTATGATGGTTTGATGGTGCCTCGATGGTGTATAATCCTGGAGTGTTAGCTAGTCGGGGAGATGGATCTCCGATGGCGTAGAAGCATGGAGCGTTGATATGATGGGCTAATTGATCATAGAAGGCATGGATTCATGGAGCATTATTAATAAGGGTTGTTGGTTCCAGGACGGTATTGAATAATATACCATTGTACAATGTGGTTATATATCCTGGTCAGTTCTGAAGCCTATAGTGTCTGCATGATGGACTGATGGATCCCTTGAATGTGTAAAATCCTAGAGCATTGGTATGATGGGCTGATGGATTCCGTAAGGAATAGTATCCAAGAGTTTCAATAGGAGGGTGTGATGCAGCTTAGAAGGCATGGAACCCTGGAATTACATCTCACAATACAGAGAAACTGATGCAGATATATCATGGTCTTATGCCCATTCCTAGTTAATCAATATAAGGCATTAATTTGATATATGGTAGTCCTATTTGAAGAATTATGGTGAATTCATGGGGATGACCTCTTTGCTATTTGATTCCTTCTATGGGGATGACATTTGTGCTCGATGATTATGGTGTGGGGATGACCTTTGTGGGGGATGATGATGATTAAATGGAGGACCTCTATGCTAGATGATGGTAGTGGAGGGAGGACCTCTGCAATGGTTGATGATGGAAATGGGGTGGACCTCTAATTATAATGATAGATGCTTTGTAGTAACTCTATAGTATCTGATTATGGTGACAGAGAGGCCCAATGTTCTAGATGATTACAGCATGGGGAGGACATCCGTAATATATGGCAATGGAGTTGAGGATAATATCTATGATGAATGAGAGTGGTTCTCATAGGATCTATGCTATGGATTATGGTGGATATGGAGAGGACCATTATTTAAAATGATAGTATAGTAGGGAGAACCTCCAAAATGGTTGATGATGGAAATGGGGAGAACCAGTGTTCCAGATGATGATTGTGCAGGGAGGAGCTCCATAATAGATCATGATCGAAACAAGTAGGAGCCATGTAATGGATGATGGTGGTACGAGGATGGCTTCCTCAATTTTTGATGATCGTAATGGGGATGGCCTCTAGGCCACACGATAGAGGTGCGTGGATGACCTCCATAATAGCTGATGATGACAATAAGGATTATTTCAACGACTTGTGATAGCTATTTGGGGAGGACCTCCATACTAGATGATTATGGTAGTGTGGAGGACTTTGTGCCACATGATAGTTGTGCAGGTTGGACCTACAAAATAAAGATTTTTATTATAGGAAATGTCTTGTTTCATTGGGATGATTTCCCCTTGAAATTGCCTTGAGGGTGGTGGAGTCAGCAAGAAGGTGATGGAGTAGGAGGAGAATGACCCCACTGCAGCCCATGAGTGAGGCTAAGTCAGTGGGAAGCTGATTGTGTTGGGGAAGATACCCCTATGTGGACCATGAGGGTGGTAGAGATGGAGAGGTTCTGGTGGAGTGGGGGGGTGCAACATCTGCCAACTTGACCCATGAGCACGGTGAAGTCGGTGAATTGATGATGTAGTTGGGTAATGATTTCCTATGTTCGGTCCATGAGGTATGTGGAGTCGACGATGAGGAGATTGAGTTGGTGGGGGGGTTCACATACATGACACATAAGGGTGTCAAATATGGTGATGTGTTGATGGAGTCAGGGGAGGATTCCCCATGTGCAGACCCTGAAGTTAGAGGTGTTGGCGAGGATCCAATGGATTTTCTTGTGGATTCACCATGTGTTTCCAATGCATAAGGCATATTCTAGAAAGAGTTTATGGTGTTTTGATGAATATTAACCAAATTTATCCAATGGAAAGGATGATTTGGTGTAGATCCAATGAATTTAGGGATGATTCCCCCTCCGTGGACTATGTGGGGAGAATAGTCACTGATGAGATGATGGATTTGGGGTACTATTCTCCCTTTACAGCCCAAGAGGGCAATATAGTCACTGATGAGCTGATGGATTCGAGGTTGAATGCCACATGTGTTGGCCAAGGTGTTGCATAGTGGGTGAAAAGCTGATGGAATCCGGGTCGAAATCTCCCTACACATCCCATGCGGGTGGTGGAGTCAGTGAGGAGCTGATGGAGTCAGTGGGTAGATGCACATTGTGTAGCCCATGAGGTTGGAAGAGTTGGCGAGGAGAAGAAGGTGTTAGGGTGGGTTCCCCCTATGTGGCCCTTCATAGTGGTTGAGTTGGCTAGATGATGAGAATCCCCTATTGTCACGCTCCTATTGTTACTCATCCACCAACAAATTCATGATTGTGGATTCATATGGGATTTGGAATAATTGTTTCATGACTAATTTTTTTTATCTTTTCATAATCATAAGAGACTAGATTCATGTCTGTTTTACCATTTATATATCCGACTCATTTGGCGGCTGATGAGCACATCATCATGGATAATAATTTTTGTCTCTTGTGTTCCATCTTTCCAAAGGCAGCTGACATTCATTGCTACAACAGTGATGTATTCTCATTTATTTAAATAGGATGATGAGATTCTGGTACCTTCATCAATGTATTCCTCATAAGTATTTGTCTCTTAATCAGGGTCTCCTTCATAGATTTGAGTTGTTTTTTGTGAAACACATTATTGGAGACAAAACATTGTTGATGCATTTTAATTGTGCTACTTCTGTCTAGATATTTCATGTGGTCTTGTTATTGTTGAATCTTTCGTTCAGAGTAGATGGTATCATCATGCATATTAGGGAATATTTGGATGCTAGAACATTGGATCAATTTTATTCTTCTTCATAAGAGTGATTCTAAAAGGCATGTAAACATGAGGAAAACCCATCGATCGTGAAATATATTCTTCCAGAGTCATGCCACTGAGGTTTTCCTCAGAATCCCTTGTTTATCAGGCTGTATACAATGATTTTAACATCATGTAGAGATGGTAATGTCGTATGAGATTCCTCCATGGGATTCCCCAGGAATAACATATTATCATGAGCTAAGAAAAAAGTATATGTTCTAGTAGTGATCATAAGAAGATGATCTGAACCTCCCATAGAGAAATATCAGAGTAATGCATTTTTAGGAGAAAAAACCTAGAAGTTTTACCAAATTGGTTGATCATAACTCCCAATGATAGTAGACCCAAAATTGGCATGTCCAATTATGGGATGATTTCACACCATAATGGATGATCTGTACACTAATTAGGGATGATCATGTTGATATACCTTCGATAGGGTGAAACCATATGGGTGGATCAGAATGTCCCAGAGAGCCGACCTAACATGGTGCATATCATGAAGAGTAGGTTTCACATAGTGAAGTATGATTTTTACTCTAATAAGGTTGTATTAGGGAGGTATACTCTAGAGATTGGGACACCATATGGATGGATCGTAATTCCCAATGAGAGTAGACCCAGGGTGGTTTATATCATAATGGGAATCATCCACTCAGTGATGTCTGATATAGACACCACTGAGGGTGGATTAGTGATTTAGAACCCATCAAGGGGGACACCATTCGAATTGATCAAAACGCCCAATGAGAGTAGAAAAGGGATAGGCCCTATAATGAATAGACAATTTCACATAATAAAGAATTATTAGGACACCATTGAGGGTGTATCAAGAAGGTGGACCCAAGAGAGAGGGACATTGTATGGATGTATCCAAACGCAAAATGAGTGAAGACCCTAGGCACTGCCTCTCATAAGGAACACATTTCACACATAAAGGCTGATCTAAACAACACTAAGGTCAAATTAGGTAGGTGGGGCGATGTAAGGGGGACACCAGATGAATGGATCAAAAACACAAAATTATAGTAGACCCATAGTGGTGGGTCTTAGGAATAGAATGTTTCGCACCGTGAAGGATGATATGGACGTCATTGATGGTAGATCTGGTGGAGGAACCTAGGGAGGGGGTCAAAATCATTCACTATTGGTTGGGATTGAACCTCAAAGAGGATCTCAACATATTTTTTATGTTACAATGATATAATATGTAGTTTGAATGGGTATGATTTTGGGATTACAAATGGATAATGTCCAATATCATGGGGATTTATCTTGGAATGTTGTGTTCTATCCCATATAGGAGGTCATTTTCTAATATAGTTTTACATAATGTGATGTTGATGTGGATACATCTCTTACTTATCACAAGAGGCATCCTCTGATATTGATACTAGGTATGAATACTGTTTAACAACATATAATGAGGATGATAAACACATTTTTTAACATCATACTATATGGGATTTGTATCACTCAATTTAACATCATGTGGTTTGGGCAAGAAATGTATTTCATTTATGGTCACATAGCTTTGAAAAACTATCATCAGTTTTATATTGTATGATTAAGACTTTGTTTTTTAGTTTTATATCATATTACTAAGACGATAATTGTTATTATTTTAACATTTAAAAACTAGGACTCATGTGGTGGATCTAAGGAAGAGTGGAAGCCTGCATTGTCAGTACAACTGGACGATGAATCTTACATGGTGTTGAATCCAAGATCATCGATATGATGGAGCGATGGATCCTAGAAGGTGTGGATGCCTGGAACGTCTATATGATGGGGTGATAGGGCCTAGTAGGCCTAGAATACAGATTCCTTGGCATGGTTGGATGGTGGAACCTAGAAGTCAATGATATCAATATATTTTGTATGACGGGGTGTTGGTGCCCTAAATGTGCGGAAGCATGGACCGTCATTAAGTTGGGGAAATGGAACCCAAAAGGTATGGATTCCCAGAACGTCTTTATAACATGATGATGGATCTCAAAAGGGGTGGAAACCTGTATCATCTATATGATGGGGCAATGGTGCTTGAATGACATGGATGACTATAATGTCAGAATTATAGGGTGAGGGAGCCTGAATAACATGGATTCCTAGATCATTGGTATAATGGGTGATGGATCCATGATGTCATGTAATCCTAGAGCATCATTATGATGGGGATATGGAGGAAGGAAGGTGTCAAATCATGGAGCATCGATTCAACTGGGTGATGGAGTCTCAGTGTCATAGAAGCCCATAACATCAATATAATTTGGAAATAAAGAATGTAAGGTAGAGAAAAAATGATCATCGATACATTTGGATGATGGATCCTGGGAACGCATAGATACCTGAAGAGTTGGTACCACCATGTTATAGATCTTGAAAGTCATGGAAGCCTGGATCATTAGTATCATGGGGAAATGGAACCTGAAAGGTGTGGAACCATGTAGAATTTACATGATCGGCTGATATACCAAATAAGGTGTAGAATCATGGAGTGTTTGTATGAAAAGGAGATGGATCCTGAAAGGTATTAAAGAGTGGAGTGTCGATTTTATGAGGAGATAGAGACCAGAAATCATAGATCAATTAAGATTCAGTATGATGGTGTAATAGAGACTGAAAGGCATATATTCTTAGAGAATCGATATGATATGGTGTAAGATACTAGATGGTGTATACTCATATATTGTCTTTAGGATGCGGTGATGGAACCTGGAAGGCATAGAATCCTATAACATTGGTACGATGGGGAGATGGTCCCTAAAGTCATAGAATATTGGAGCGTATGTATGATGGATGATGGATCCCAGAATGTGTATAAGGCTAGAGAATCCATATGATGGGATGATGGATCCTTGAAGTTGTATAATCTTATAGTGTTAATATGATGTGTGATGGATCACATATGTCATAGAAGACAATTGTATTGGTATGATTGGGTGATGAAGCATGGAAGGCGTAGATTCCTAGAGCATCGATATGTCTGGGTGATGGAGCCTGGAAGCTATAGAATCAGGGACCATTGGTACGATGGGGAGAAGGAATTCGAATGTTGTAGATTCATGTATGTCTAGTACAACAATGTGATATGTTCCATAATAATAGAATAATGGAGAATTGGTTCGATGTAGTGATGGATCTTGGAAAGAATGGATGAATGGAGTGACTTCTCACAATGCATAGAAACTAGTGCAGGGATTTCATGGACTTGTACCTAGTGATATTTCTTCTTATCATGGAATGAATATGATAGAGGGAAGACCTCTGTGAAGACTGTTGGTGACTGAATAGGGAAGACCTCAATGCTTGTCGACATTGAAGAGGGGGAGGAACTACATGTTGGATGATTACAGTGTATGGAGGACCTCCACTTTTGCGAATAATGGCTATTGGGAGGATCTCAATGCCAGATGATGGAAGTTTGGGGAGGACCTCCACAATAGTTAATAATGGAAACAAGGAGTACCTCCTTGATGATGTTAGCAGTGTGGGGAGGACCCCCATAATAGCTGATGATGGTGACGAGGTGGACGTTCATGTCCGATGATTGATGTTTGGGGAGGAACTCCACAACAATTAATGGTGAGGACAAGGAGGTCCTCTATTTCAGATGATTGTGGTGCGGGTAAGAACCATTTAATGTATAATTATTAAAATTTGGATCACCATTGTTATGGATGATAGAAAAGTGGGGTCTACCTAAGCAATGTTTGATGATATAAATGAGGAAAATCTTTGATCTAGATGATGGTAGTATGCGGAGGACCTCCACAGTAGTTGATGATGGAAATGTGGAGGAACTTTATGCCAGATAATGGCGGTGTTGAGAGGATATCTATAATGGCCGGTTATGAAAACTGGAAGGACCTCTATACTAGGTGATGACAGTGTGGAAATGACCACCATAATAGATGATGATGGAAGTGGGTGACATTTGTGAATAATTATAGGTGTGCATGGATGACCTCCAATATAGCTGGTGATTGTAGTGAGGAGGACCACTGTTCCTGATGATAGTAGTGTAAGGAGGACCCACCCAATGGTTTATAGATTTTTGGTGATGCAATGTTATGTTGGGAGTGGATTCCCAATGTACGACCAGTGAGGATCTTGGATTTGGTGAGAGACAATGTAGTGGAGGGGAGAATACCCCTTACCCATCCCATGAGAGAAGAAATGTTGGTGAGGAGTCGTTGGAGTCTTGGTTGGGTGGAGATTCCCCCCTCTATATCATTTGAGGGTCGGAGAGTTGGCGAGGAGCCTATGGAGTTGTAGGGGATTCCCCCTATGTGGACCATGATTGTGGGGGAGTCGACAATGAGCTGATAGAGTCATGGGAGGATTACCCTTTTGCAGCCCATAGGGATTCATGATTTGGAGAAGATTTGACGATGTTGGGTAAAGATACCCCCTATGTGGCCCATGAGGGAGGTAGTTGATGAGGAGACGATGAAATTAGGGTCCAATGTCGCATGCACGAACTATGTGGGTATCTAAGTGGGAGAGGATCTGATGGAATCAGGGGTGGAATCACTATTTATGTCCCATGAGGGTTGCTGAGTGGGTCAATAGCTAATAGAGTCAGGGGAAAATGCCTCATGAATGACCCATTAGTGTAGAAGAGTTGGTGAGGAGTCGAGGGAGTCGGGGTTGTTTTCCCATTGTGTGGCCCATGCTGGTGGATAACTTTTCAAGGAGACGATGGAATGAGTGGGGGGATTCCGCCTCCTCATCCCATGAGGCTATCAGATTCAGTGACAAGACGTTGTTTTTGGGGGAAAGATTCCCCCTTTATAGCTAGTTATTGTGGGGGATTCGACAAGGAACTTTTGGAGTCTGGGGGGGATAATGTCCCCTTTATATCCCATGATGAAGAAAGAGTCAGTGAGAAGAAGATAGATTCAGTGGAGGATTCCCCCTGTACAGCCCATGCAGGTAGAAGATTCAACGTATAGAAGATGAAATCAGGTTTTAATCCCCACTATGCCACCCGTGAAAGTGGTAGAGACTGTAAGAATATGATGATCCATTATCTTCTTGCACCCATTGTTAATCATTCGTCCACAAATGAATGAGAGGGTATTCACATGGGTGATTCCTCCATTTGTTCATGCCTAACATTTTTCATCTGCTCACAGTCAGTAGAGAAGATATTAAAATCGGGTTCAACATATTTGTATCTGATTCATTCAACAACCAATGCGATTATTGTCATGGTGATGCATTCTTTTCCCCTCATTTTCTCTCATACATTATAATTGACTAGCATACAGACTATGATGGTATCAAGAATGAGTTTCATAAAAAATAACTCAAATCTATAAGGGATACTTAAACTAGGTGATGAATTCTGAGGAGGAATCCACTGAAGAAGGTACCAACATCTCATCATCCTATTTGGAACATAGAGAAGACATTCTAATATGTATAGTCAGCGCATCTACCTTCGGTCAATGTAGATGGTAACATCAGGCATATCGGGGCATATCTGTTTGTTAGATCATTTGAGCACCTATATTATTCTTTATAGTTGGTATTCTCAAGTATGTGGAAACTCGAGTCATAACACATAAATCGTTGGTTATCTTTTTCGATATGCAATTCTATGAGGTTTTCCCCATTATCCAATTTTTATCATGGGGTATTCCATGAGTTTAAATTCATTCATAGATTGTGACATATTGGGTGTGTCCTCTGTTGTTACCCTTAGGCTTCTCATGATTAACATGACTTATGATGAATGATTAATGTCTTGTGGAGAAGGTCTTCTAATTAAAATAACTTCTTATAGACACATTTTAATATTGTATGTCCCCTGGGAGGGATCATGTGGAATTTTTACTAAATGGGTGGATTAGAACATCAAATGAGAGCGTACCTAAGAGTTGAATAACGAATAATGGGATGATTTCAAACCAAAAATGATTATTCTGACACCACTGAAGGTTGATCAGGGAGAATTACCTTAGACAGGGGGACACCAGGTGGATGAATAAAAATTCATAATGATAGTAGCGTGGGGGAGGTGCATCTCATGAAGAAAGGGTTTCACACCATGAAGGATCATATTGAAACCGCTGGATGAAGATCAGGGAGGTGGACACTATAGAGGGGACACTGGATGGATGGATTAGAACACCCAATGAGTGTGGGAATGTGGTGGTGCGGGACATGTGGAGAAGGATTCATACTGTGAAGACTACCCTAGAATCAACTAAGGGTGGACCATGTATGTGGTCCCTATAGAGTGGGACACTTGATTGATTGATTAGAATGCCTAATGAGAGAAGACATGGGGTGGAAAATCTTCTTGAGAGAGGGCTTCAAACCATGAAAAATATGATATGGAAACAAATAAGGATGAATCTAAGAGTTATACCCTAGAGAGGTAACACCATATTGATTGATCAGAATGCTCAAATATATAGGACCCAGTGTGGTGTTTCACATGAAAATATGGTCTCACATCAAAAAGGCTGATCTGCACACCACTAATGGTATATCAGAGAAGAGAACCAATTAAAGGGGGACACCAGATGGATTGATCATAATGCCTAATTATTGATGTCTTAGAGTTTTTTTTCTCATAAAGATAAGGTTTCAAACTAGGAAGGCTAATATGGACGCCACTAAGGGAGAATCCGAGAGGTGTACCCTAGTGATGGGGAAACCATTTGGATGGATCCAAATGCCCAATGAGAGATGACCCAAAGTGGTGTGTCTCAGGAAGTCAAGGGTTCACACCATGAAGGCTAGTTTGGAAATAGGGAGGGATGATTAGAAAGGTGGACCCTAGAGAGGGCGAAACTAAAAGGATGGATTAAAATGCCAAATGTTATTAGGCCAGAAGTGTTATGTCTCTTGAAGAGACGAATTCACACCATTAATGTCGATCTGGAAACCACATAGAGTGGCTCAAAGAGGTTTACCCTGGAGAGGGGGATACCTAGGTTTACTATTGGTTGGTATTGAACCCAAATAAGGATTCTGATGTACATGGTTTGGAATAAAGATATCAAAACCCAAATAGTAAAAAATTGTATGATTTGGGGATTTTCCATGGATAGAATCCCATCACAAGATGATTACTCTTTGATGTTTGAGTTTGATATGTATAGGGATTAAACATGGTTGTCATTCCATGTACTGCTAGAAGTAGTGGTGAAGTAGATGGAATTTTATATACATGATGTAGTTCCCTTAGAATGAATGAGCATGGGTATGGCAGAAGTTTGGATGGAATGGATGGAGCATGGATAATGTTTTTATTTAAGCATTGGATGGATTCTGACGTATACATGTGGTTGGGAATCAAATTCCAAATAGTTTATGATGGAGGCAAAAAATTAGAGAATACCCAATGGACAGTGACCTATAAACATTCAATGGATATATATGTGTTTAACAAAACTTCACATAAGTATCACACTTGGTTAGAGGGGTATGGTGGAGTGTCCGGGGATTTTTCATGTTGTGCTCGTTAAGAATAATGATTAGAAAACCATATGTTGTGGATTATAGAGAAGATCCCCAAAATTGTAAGATGTTATATAATGAGGGTTCTCCCCTTGGAGAGATCACAATAGTTTAATAGTTATTTGGATTTAATGTCAAAGGGGGTTCCTACAGACCCATAAGGGATAAAATCTCGTGTTGTTTAGAGTGTTATTTTTAACAGACAGGCATGATGATTGAACCGACATTAAATTGATGAAACAAATGTGTTTTTGGGATTGATGGGAATTAACCTTAGATAAGATTCCTAGTACCATTTTGAGATTTTTGATATCATTTTCCACATAGTTTAGTTGATGGGGCATGGGGATTACACATGTCTAGCAACCATAGAGTCACTATGGAGTTGTAATGGTGGATGAGGCTTATGTGTGGATGCTGCCCCAGTTCCTATAAATAGAAGTAATGATGGGTGGGACTTTCATGTGGAATATGCCTATGTGAAACTACGAAGTGAGAATGGTTGATGGGTATTAAGTGTACTTGCTACATGGGTTTCTCTATGGATCAGAAATGGTGGATGTGAATTATGCATGAAAGATTCATGGTTGTCTCTATTGAGCGTCAAAAGTTGATTGGGATTACTCATGGAAGCTTCTTGAGTGCCACTAGGATTACGCATGGAATATTACTAACTGCTGTTAAATAGTGACAATGGTGTATGGGTTTTATGCATGGAATTTTCCTAGGTTCCTCTAGGGGAGGAAATGGTCGTTGGGGATTACTTGTGGATGATTCCCTAGTGCATTTCTCATGTCAAGTCATGAGGACATCCCACTTCCATTTCAAGGGGTATGGATTTAATCTAACATCATGTGAATGGAAAATGTTTACATGGATTATGTAGTGAGATGCCTATTATGTCGTGCTTTTTCAAGGCCATGAGGTCACTCAATGTGACCATCAGTTGAAGGAATATTATTTACAGCTTCCACCTTAAGTGTAAGTCCATAGTGGTTGTTTTCAATTCATCTCATGATCTGGCATCTAATTCTTGATGACTAGGGCATCATATTCTGGAATGATAGGGTATTATATAGTTTAAATTCATGTTGTGTGGATTTTTGGCATATTTTGTCTGATGCATAAGGAATATCATTTTTAGAACCAGAGGCATCCCATGTTTGTCATATAGGGTCTATTACTATTTTTTGTCTTGAAGTGAGGACTATTAGGGCTATGCAGCACTGGTGAGTTCTAGATTATATTGTGTGTTTTTTTGCAAGAATGATTGGGATGTGTGGAATTTGTGAACATATAATGGGATTATTTTTAATTAGTTTATGCATTGTTGGTAACCATTGAACTAGTACCTACACTATTGTAGTTTTGTGCAAGATTAATGTTGTTCACATGAGGTGGTCTTGCGCATACCGAAAATAATCATAAAAGTGGTTAGGTAAAGCATAATCAACCATAGAATCCCATGAAGGGAGACCAATAAGGGACGTATCATGCTCAATTAATACATGAAGGGTTAATTCTTCCATGTTGATGTAGATGATTGGTATTGTAAGAATTATAGTGGTGGTCGACCCTCTAGATGATGACACTTGAGAACTATGAGGTGAAATTATATTTATTGTTGAAAATATTGTGGGAGGTGTGGAAGCTTCTCGGTGTGGAAGTGGTATTCTACATGACCATTTGTGGGTGAGTGTTAAAATTTCCATTTGAAGTTTCATTGGGCGGGTAAGAGGCTTGCACACAAATTCCAATCTTCTACGCATGCATCAGAACATGCACACACCATACTTAGCTAGTTTCAGGTGTCTATAGCAGAATATTTCCTTGACATCACATTGAGTGTAAAATATCATTTCACATGGATAATGTTTTTCACAAGATTCGATTCATTCTCAAAATGCTTGCATTCATGCTTTAAAATACAAACATTGCACCAAAATCTCCCCAATTGACTATATTTAGCAGTATGTCATCAGACAACCATAACATATGACACGTAACTCCATTTGGGCTCCACAACCATTCAAATCGAAGAATTAGAAAATTATCTATTCATTAAGATGACGTTTTGAAGAATTCTATTCATTACATGTATTCGTTTTGGGGTTCAAACATTTCTAAAAAAAAGTTAACCTATACATCATGTTTCTGTCATGGATTTTGATTTGTATTCTATATTCAATGATCCCTTTAGAAAATATTAAAGTAATGATAAAAATGAATTAACTATACCTGATGATCAATGGTAATATATAATACATATATATATGTGTGTGTTTTATCCCTATCATGTTAATTACCAGGACTGACATCCACTCACATGATTAAAAATAAGAAGAATCATAGATCAGATGGAATTTTTCCACTATTAATAAAGATCTTGGTCATAAATATTGAACATAAATTAATTTCAATAATAATAAGTCCTAGATTCTCTATTAAAAAGTGACAATTTCAGTCCTTATTGAATAAACCAATACTAAATGGATGAATCCTCTCACATGAGGTATCACTGATACTCGTCAATAAATTAATTAATAATGAGTATTTTTTTACCTTCAATGATTAAACAATCCTTAAATTGGGATTATCGACAAGAGAAAATATTTTGTTTTATTTTACATCATACCCATGGATTTCATTTCTTGACCTCATTGTTCATGATACTCACCACCTCTATCTATTTAGTATACAATTAAAATTGAACAATTTTTACTAAAAACATAGTCATGTCACATGAACTAAATTATTTTACATAATTTTATCAAATTATCTACACACCATTCACAATCATAATAAGGGTCTATAATCTCTATTAACCCCCATGATTTATATTATATTTAATATTCTAATTTTAGGGAACCATTATTAGGGAAAAAACACATGTTAATAGTAATATAGTGTATCGACACTATTTCTTATTTTCTTGTTATTTAAAAAATGGTATATTATTATAATTTGTTACCTTATATATTTTTATAAATATTGCTTCTTCTGTATTATTTTATTCATTAATGTAACTGAAATAAATATTTTATGAAATTGTATAGACACACCTTCATTCCACATGAATGTTTATCTGATAACTCAATTAATTATGTCATAAATCCAAATATAAAAAATATTAATTTTAATGACTAATCTGTCTGTTTAAAAAATAAAAGAAAATCTATTTTATCAGTTCTAAAAAAATAAATTTATTCTCATTGTTATATTCACATTAATATTCATATGATCATAACATTAAATAAAAAATTATTCATCTTTCATGATGCTAAAATCCCTAACAATATTGTTGGATGTATGAACATGCTATGGAATACCATTGGTATTGTGTGGAAGAAATCATTGAAAAAACATTTGTCCTACTGATATGAACATTAATTGAACTACATATTTATTAAAAAACATAAAAATATAAAAATATTTATCCACCTTATAGAGAATTTTATAAGGAAGCATTCATGATTGTAATTTAAATACTATATAAATTCATTCATATAAACACCTCACACATCCTAGGTGTACGGAAACCCGCATTTTTATATTCTTATTTATTCATAGATTAAATAATTAGTAGTTATAAATTATCACATTGTTTACACTACAAATAATCATTTTTTTCATGTCTCTATTGGTGATGATACAATTCACTCATAAACTAATAATAATTTTAAATACCATAGTCAAATTATTTATGATCTATCAAAAAAATAAAATGTTATAATCTAGTAATAAAAATTTCAATTTTATGAGTTAATTCTTAAATTTATAGGTTATATGACATTGATCTATATCCCAATTAGAGTTGATCTAATTCTCTAATTTACTAGTGATATTATAGAAACCATACATTCCTATTGAGGATTTGTCTAGGGGATATTCCACATATGATAAGAAAGTTAGTGAAACCTCTATTGGGTATTATACAATGGAATAATCAACAACAAATAAGATGTTAACCCATTTCACAATTTTTTATTATACATTCGATAAATATATTGGTTACCCGATAGTAACCCATAAAATTACTTTTGATTAGTCAATGAAATAATCATCTATAGATAAGAAACAAACATTGTCATTAAATTATCCATGATCATAATGTCTCATATCCCAATAGATAAAGATCTGCTGATTCAATATTCTTAAGAGAAAAATAATATAAATAACTATATTTTATATAAATAACATGAATAAAAAAATGTACACCACCCAGTTTTATTTAAAATGGCGGTGGTCCCTAATTAATAATTACAAATATGGTGATATGTTCCATACCATCAACACATAAGTATTTAAATTATAGAAATATTATGCATCCACAATCATGTTAATTTAATGAGATTCCCCTTGATTAAAATTATGTATATAGTTAAAAATGTCTCAGTAAAATATAAATAAATATACTAAATAATTTTTCAAATAGGGATTCTCCATTCTGAAATGGGATCCTATGTAATAAAAACTATCACTTTTATTATGAAATATTTCCTTATAATGAATTATGTATATAAGTGAGACTCTAATTATAAGTCAAACCTTTCATGTGATTAGTTGAAATTTTATCCCTTCAATTCCTTCCTGTATATCGTCTTCTTTTTTACTGCAACGAAACACTTTAGATTAAAAACATGGAATTTATCCAAGAGAACATGTTCTTGGAGGCCTAAAATTTTGGACTCCAAGTGCATAGTCCATCACAATGATATTACTAAGAGATGAAAGATAACTCAAGATAGAAAATATAGAAAACAGATCCCCATTATCCACCCAAGGTGTCATACAATTCACCAAATTATTCACCTCGCACTGAGTGTGTGAAATGCCCACCCCTGGATGAAGAATGCTCTTTATTTTTCAGGACAGGTAAGTGATGGACCATAGACATTGAATATTCTCATTTATTACCTCATGCATCACCATTGAGTCTATCTCTACAGATTCAAGAGAAATATTATTTTATTAACAAATCCCCACACACTTCCACATTGCTTTGGCCACTACCATGTGTGAATCCACTAGACCAGAGTTGCACCAAAAGGCTAGAGTAACCACACCACTAGGATCACAAACCATGCCACCACCTATTTAACCATAGAAATATTGGATCCATATACATTCCATATGATACCATCGATTGGTGGATTCCACCATACCCAATTACCCTACTTGGGTGAGTTCTGAGGAATCGACAGAGCATAACTTCAAGCCACGATCTTTCTCAAATAATTTAGGCCATCCCAGTTTTTGAAAAGGGGTACCATATCATCTATGATGCAGTGGGTCTTGATCATCAGGACCAGAGGTGATCTGGAAACACTAGGGTGTCATTACTGATTCCTCACCCACCAGAGTGTCCAGCATCCCATAGTAACCATGATCACATTGGCCTACCTTTGCTGCTTCAGATTCAAAGATCCTTCAAAAAAGGACTAAAACAATTCTCCATAGAGATATCCCTATTTGAAAATACAATTAAATCAATATGAAACTACAAAATAGTCCTAATATTGTAACTAGAGAAGAAATGAATCCATAGTGATTTACCATGGGAGTTGTTGAATCATAGGCACTTTGATTCCAAAATGTTACCCCTTTGCTGAAACTGATCATTATTGGGTAGAGCATGGTTAGGAATCCTCCAATCCATGAATCTAAAATTTGTAGGAATACATGATAACCAAAGGACTTCATTCCAGGCATTATTTCCATCCACAACAAGAGTTACTGACTGATAGTCCTTAGTTGAGAACAGAACCGAATAAATACTAGTAATGATGATTTTTCCATTTCCTCACTGATTCAGTTATTAGTGAATATATCTCTTCGATGTTGTTCAATAATGTCATGCATGATGTATTAAAATCTATGTTCTAGTGAAAATGAGATTTCCAAATTTGGGTAGCCCAGGAAGATGATGACCATCCCCACCCAATTGTCATTCCATAAAATGATCTGTGCATGCCCCACAATCCACATAGAGTGACTCATAAAGGCCGAGAGATAACTTGAAATCTAAAAAAAACATCCCCATGAGAAATATAACACTGAGACACACATATACTAATGTTTAATATTTCCTAGATATAATTTGCCCCAGCATATTCGATGAAGATGTGATGGAAATGAGTACTTCTCATGGCTAAGATTTAAAAATATTCATTATTTGATTTTCCTGAAAATGTTAAAGTCAGTAAAAATAAAAAAAAACTAATCCATTGAAATTTTAAACATTACATTTAATATGTGAAATATTAGCTAATAGATAAAATTAATTAGGGGTATGGGAATTATATTTTATATGGATTTCAACTCATTTAAATTATTCTGACTACACTAAAGAGAGTTGAGATCATTTCAAAATAAATGATCCGCCAAGAATCACCAAAATTATATCCTGACTAGGATAATCAAAGTGGAATTTGTTTCTCAAGATGATAAAAATACCTAAGTGGAACAGTCCCAAACATTGTTAGTGTTAAAAAGTGTTTTATGAATCTCTTTTAGATGGACTCATTATTATCATAGAATGTTTTTCTCAAAGGACTATAATACTATAAATTATTATTTTGTGACGAATACCCACCATGGGGTTACGACCTTTAAAAATATTGTGTTTTTCAACCAAAATATATTTTAAACCATTATCGATCAATGATAAAAATTACACTGAAACAAAATTATTCTCTAAAAATATTAATCATATAATTATTACATTAATGTTTATAATTCAACATTACACTGCAAAACTGAGAAATGAAACTTATTTTAATGATTATTTTTATTAGAATTCGTTGACAGAAATTTTCTTATATTATCTCCTCTAATACATAATATTTTGAGTCAATAGTATAACATATGGTACTTGTTCATTTTTCCAAAATGAATTTGGATTAATAACATCATCACTGTACCCCACCATATGTAAAGTTCAATAGATATAGTTAATAAAACATTATAATGAGATATCCTCAATAGAAAATAGTGACCTTTACCTTATTCTGTTATTCTAGTGAATGATGATTCAAGCTAATTAGAATGGTCACCGCCTCATTCATTACAAAATAACATGTAAAAAAATGATGATAAGGGTATGGTGGAAACAACTTCCAAATATAGAAATAGTTACAATGAATTTATTTATATTATATGATAATATTGATTATATACCCACTAAAAATGAATTCAATACAGAAAAAACATGTCGAAATAATTTTTGAAATAAAAAATTTAATCATGCAATATCCTCTCTATGAATATGAATTGACTATACTAGACTGTATTAGGAGGTTCCTATATCTCTTAAGAACTAAAACCTTTGTATGAAATAAATTCACTAACATGTCAATATAAAAACACACTTAATGTTTAGAACATCATTAAATTCTTGATGAATGAAATTATTTCATTGATATTAATTCTATTTAATAATTTAGGAGCGCATTATATCAAAAAAAATAAGAGACCCACCAATATAATTTAATTTATAGACTATAAAAAAAATTCAATGCCTTAAGGAGGAGTGCCTCTTTTAAAAACTGGAGGGATTCCATATATACTAAAAAAATTTAATTTTCATATGAGATTCAGTTGAAACACTGTAAAGATGAATACATGACTTAAAATTTGATGAAGATACTAGTAGTTGTTGATTTTCAGGGATATATTTCCAATAAGAGTGACACTACCTTGATCAAAATTATCCAATTTAATAATATATACCATATAGGGGAACCTTACAATATTATATTTCTCAATATAATATCAATATTAAAATTGAGTAGAAAAATTCATTAAATCTATATTTCATTTGAAGCTAAAACATAGAGGGAATACTGTCTTTTTATCCAATATAAATAATCCACAATTTAAATGTTTGTGAATATATGTATCCTAATTTTTATTTAAAACCCCATTATGTGAATAAAAAATTGTTGTTTTGTTGGTGGACCTACATCCTGGAGATCAATGTAATAATAGTTGGGGAAGGCCTTAAACCGGAAAATAAAAAACCCCTCCGCTTTCATTATTATTGGAAGAGGACCACAGGGATTCCCTCATAAACATAATAATTGTAGTGTTCTATAGTGTATTATTTGTATTAAATCATAATGATACGTAAAAAACTCATATGGGTAATGATCTCATTTTCTATTCAATTCTATTGATTTCTATAGCTAATAATTGGTTATTGTTATTATTACCCTAACATGGTTGTATATCATATAGATGAAACTTTTGCAGTTACCATTATCAAAGATTATTTTAATCATTTCCTCAATGTTAATTCACATTTATGTCTAATGAGTGTAAGATAATATAAATATAGTTATTATAAATTAATATAAAATAACCATACTGTATAGACATAGGTGAAATATTACGATCTCCTAAAAATATAGAATCATGTATTGGGGTATACTAAAAATTCATTGCTGAAAACGTGATGGGGAAATAAGAACAAGGATAATAAAAAGGGAAATGAAAAAAACTCATTGTTCCTACAAAAACATTATTTCGAGTTTAATTTATTTGAATTGTACATCCCATTGTTTCTGAAATAATAAATATGGTTACCATAGTGTTATTTTGAAATATTCAAAAATATTGAACTCATTTATTATGATTGTAGCATATATAAACCATATTTAAATCCATATTTAAAATAAAAGTAAGGTACTTTACAAGATATATTTTAATAAAATTCTCACCCTAAATGTGACAAGAAAAAACATATCTTTTGGATAACATTTCCATAAAAATCATAATCGATTTTCCCTCTACAAATATCATGAAAAGTTTATTTTTAGAGACATTTGGGGTATACCACAACAATAAGAGAAATATCGAAGGGTGGGATGGTCGATGCCCTTTCTATTATACTAGATATTGCTGAGAAACTTCTAACATAAGTATAATAGGAATAAAATCCATGTACCAAATGGATTTACATGACGCATAAGATTTAAAATAATTCTAATCGCATCATTTCATTGATTAATAACTTCGACGATCAATAAAAATATGTAAACAATTTATTTAATTCAATTGTGTCGAAGTTTGGGACATGTGAATAGTTGTAATACACATAATATAAGTTATTTAAAAAAATGGAAAACATGCACTGATTAGTTACAAAAAACAATTATCTAAATAATTTTTTAGTTATAAGGATGATGATAAACATTTATTATATTATATCAACATGATAATTAAAAATATAAGTATACATGAACTATATAATTACAATGAATGATAAAATTATTGAATCTATGATTTATTTTTCCATTGGAATGTATATATATATTCCCTATAAATGACACTACCAAATGAAATTCATTATGATCTATAAATGTAAATACTTCCGAAAATGTTTAAAATAAAAGTAATCATTCACAAATATCCGAGTAGATTATGAATATATAAAATAGATATTTGTAAATAATTTTCTATTTATAAAGTAATATACAAATAGCTATTGTTTTACCAAAACATTTTTATTAATAAAAAATCTATAATAAACCATTTTCATTATTAAATAGGTTTAAACAATACCAAATATTCTAAACCCCATATTATTTGAGGTGGATCCCCAAATGTGATATAATAAAATCCATGACATGTATAACCAAATCATAAAATTCATGATACACACAATGAAACATGGTACACGTTTTGTTAATATAAAAAATTATATTATTTATATCATGAAAATATACATAAATATTTAATAGGTTTCAATTGGGTCATTCAAAATAGGAATAGAATATGAAATGACATTCATTAATATATTAGGGATAAAATAAATATTGAAAATATTGATAAAAAATATTAATGTGCATGAGGTATTAAAAGGAGTGATCAGTTCCACATAGTAGTCTCAATATACTGGGGGAAAATTTAACCTATGTACTATCTCAATACAAACATCAACTCTGAATGGATCCCTGTATACAGAAAACTAGTTTGTGTATTTTGATATTATTAACCATAACCAATATTTCAAAACTTCCATGTGGACAATGATGTTATTTTCAGGATCCCTCAAATGAAAAATCCATTATGGGAATTTGATTTCCTTTTTGGTCCCCCACAACCATAGATACACCTTTGGCGACAAATACTTATAGCTACCCTAAATGGAAATTAAATTCATGCTTATATAATAATATATTACGGATCGACGGGACATATGTGGATGGAGAAATTTTAAAAGGTTCTTCAACAATTGATATTAAATAGGTAAACATATCTTATTATGTTATGTTAGAAATTCAAATTGCATGATAATCTATATAACCAATATCCTTTGTGGAAACCATTTTGTGAACCATATGTGGATAACCTCTATACACGAAATTACTCTACAATAAAAAAAATACATAGAAAGAACAAAAACATACATAGTGAATAACTATACATAAGAAAACCAAAATGTGTAGAAAAAACTATATTGGGGGAACACCATCTCATTTCGAACAATACATTTCATAATGGGGCTTCTTGGGGTGTTTTTTCCTTGCTTGCATTTCATTCCTACATTATAATTTTTTACCCCACCAATTCCTATCCCTAAATAGTCCTAATGGTCTTCCCTATCAAGTTATTTTCTATGAAGCATTGATATCTATATCCCCCCTCATGAGGAATAAAATAAAGGCCTCTCATAAAACACCCCTTATAATCATGATTATAGAAATAGACATGCCATCATGTCCTTTAGATTATATATTACATTATTCAAGTATATCCCTCCAAGTTTAATCCCAATGTATATACTGTAGGCCTCCTATATGGATATGAATACCCAACACAATTTTATCTAAATAAGAGAGGATATAGTCACATTAACACCATATATCCCATATACCAAACTCGATCCCTATGTTGGTGAAAGAGTAATGCAAGGATGGACGTATCTTTCAATTTTTTATTGTTTCTTATAATGAGGTTGAATCCAGTGGGAATTGTATCTAGTGTTGATCAAGTCACTAATAGAATTAAAAATCCAAAAGAAGAGAATATAATTTAATATAATACTCATCAATTATATCACCACACAAATTTCTATATTCTCTATAAGATAAACATAAAAAAGGAATATTATCAATGAAACAAAAAAGGGTCTGTTTAATAGTTAGAAGACCCATCCATTCAAACTATGTGGGGTTTCAATCGATTAAATAAAGATACTTTGTAATACTCCTTGTAGTTCAATCATATATCCCTAAAATCAACGTAATATTCTCTTATCCATATCCCTTATAGAGTTTTATCTATATCGAAGGACCTTATTCCTTCATGGTCTGTTTCATTACAATCTTTATTATCGTCCATTCCCTATACAATAATTCTCTCCACATGAGAGGCCATATAACATAGAGACCCTTTGAGTAGCTTCAACATATTCCCATATTATACATTATTAATCATCTTTCCCCTCAATGTATTTCCAATTGAAATTAATATATAATGTTTGGCCATTGTCTCGTAGTCATGAAATGTATGATTGGTCAAATTTAGTGGAACCTAACTACACGTGCTTAGATTCCTTTCACAATTATATGTATGAATCCAATTTAGATGGCCCCATCAACACATCAAAATAATTACTATCTACATGAAAACATTGGATACACAGAATTAATTTTAAATTTAATAAGTTTTAATGATTTGTTATTAACCAAAGGTTGACATGTTATTTATATATAATATTTAATAATGAATTAATTATCCTGAAATAATAAAATATATATGAGTCCCATAGTCATAATAAATTCTATCCAAAATGGTGTGATTACCCTTACCACATATCTTCTAGATATATGAGGGTACATATGATTTTATGGACAAGATCCACAACAAATGCATGCCATTGAAAATTTGGATCTTGAGTCATCATATATGTGATAGAAATTTTGGTTTTATAGGTTCAATGAAAAAAAATGTTAGAAACATACCCCTAACAAATGGGAATAAAACCAAAATGGTGAGCCTAATGTGATTCCTTAACAATGATGAATCTGTCTCCCACATTAAAGGATGCATTTATTCTCCAATAAAATTTAAAATTGAAAAAACATGGATTCAAAATTATTATTAATGAATTCTCTCATTTATTAAGATAATTCATTGAAAGGGATTTTTTTTGTCAATATTTTACTCTCATGAGAACTCCCTTCAATCCAAATTGAATCTCAGTTGTTGCTTGAAATATATCTGTCACCCATTTTTCAAGTTGTTTCGTCATCCGATCAGTGGATGTTATCAATGACCCATCATCATCATTGATAGGCATTGAATAAATGTATTTTGGAGTACGAAAAAAATGGTAATATCTTGAACCTATAGTCTACATGATTGGACCTCCAACTCAAGAGGCCCCACCAACCATTATCTTAATGGCAAAATATTTTCCAAATGTTGATGACAATAGTATCCTTATAAAACGACCACAAAAATGGCAATATCTTGAACCTATAGTCTACTTGATTGGACCTCCAACTTAGGAGGCCCCACCAACCATTATCTTAATGAATTGTTTTTCCAAATAATGATGACAATATTATCCATATAAAACTATTCTTGGATACTTTTCCAAAAATGAGACATTGGGTTCATTTAATTCCTTAGAGAGTATGATCAAGGAGCCTCTAGTGACTTAATCTATGTTACATAGGGGTCCCACCTGAGGGATTATAAAAAGCAGTAACAACCACTAATTCAACATTTCTTAGTATCCTCATCATGAATAGTACCCTACCCCATATGAACCATCTATAATCATTGAGTCCCACGTGCCCAATGAGGGATGCACAGGTGAACAATTGAACAAAAAATAACAAGAAATCATTCTTATTCTTTCTGGATAATCTCAACTGAGAGATATAGTGGAAAATAATGATAAGGTGAAAATCCAATCACATGAATTTCAATCTATCAAGTCATATATGAAATCAGTCAATGAATAGATATATATCCTCAATCATGAATATTATGACTTCCCATCTAATTCAATGACAATATATGAGAAGATACAAATCCCTACTCATTAATATCAATTATGCCAGTAAAATATGGTCGAAAACAATGAGAAGAGAAATCCATAATAATTAATATCATTTTATCAATCCAAATACAATATCAGTCTATAACCAGATTAAAATCCACTATCCTGTATATTAAGAATTACAACCAAATATGATGTTTTTATACAAGTAGAAGATAATCCATTCTCAAGAATATCTATTCCAACAACTATATTCTCCATAAACCAATATGATGATTCTTTTACCTTATCATGCATTTAATTCCCACATATCAACAATAGTTGAAAACAATGAGAAGAATCATGTCCTTTATCATGCATATGAATATCTATAGTCAAATACATTGGCAAACAATAAGGATATGAAAGTCCATACTCATTCATATAAAGCCTCTACAGTCCAATACGATAACAATGAACTGGGTGATGCATGTACCTACTCGTTAATATTAAGATCATTTTTATAATATTGTAGGAAACAATGAGCATATATAAATCCTCTGTCTTGCATATTAAGTATGTCAGTTGAATATTGTGGTAATTGGTGGGGCTAGTTAGTATTACTAATATAAAAACAAATTTTATGATCATATTACCTCCCTAATAATGGAATGAATATATATCCTTGTTACTTATATTTTTTTTCATTTCATGTATTGCGAATTATGGATGAATCGAAATGAATTAATTATCACACCCTTCAAAAAATAAAATATGTAATCCCGTCAATCTGAATATCTAGGAGTAGGGACAATGACCCCACCACCTTGTGTAGGGTTACTCACCCACACAATTAAATGGTCACTCGGTTGTATATATACAACCCTAATTTAATCCAGGATGTTTTGTAGTAAAATTCATCATTAAATGGAAAACTAGATCAAGTGTATATATTTTTTTAATGGGGTATCATCAATCCAATTTAGGTCATCCTCAAGGGAAGTCATGTGATCATTGTGAACATAAAAAAGTAATATATTTTATCATAAAACATAAGTTCTATATCCCAAAACTATTCGTTTGTATGTAAATTTACTTTCAAAATAGGTGAATCAACCTTACAATTTGAATGAATCCAAAATGACAAACCACTTGTTGTAGATCAAAATTTAGGAGATGAATCATGACCCTATTATATTCAAGGGATTAATTATTGTGGCTTTGAAACATCAATAAATTGTATCCCAAGATACAAATGACATATTTACATATTAAGGGAGTTGAAGTAGAATTCAAGAAGGTCATTACTATAGAACAACAATCCACAAATTTTGTGGTCCTCCCATAAATATACACCATGAGAGATTTATTTATGGAGAAAAATGATTGATCACGAGAAATCATATCATTATGTGATTGAATTTATCCTTCCCCATATATATAAGGTCAATCAAAAAGATGTAAAACAGATATCCAGATAAAATATGAAAAATACCTCATATTCTGAGTGTCTTGAAATTATGGGGTATGTTATTTGTGACAACATATCAATGACTTGGATCATTTTTACCCAACCAGAATATGGTTCAAGGAATCAATATTCCTAAGAACCACCTATATATGATTTCATTTATAGGGATACTCCTATTATACCCTCTTCATGAATTAAAATATTTTATTAGTTCCTATTATTTGATGATCATGTAGATAAATCAATTAAAATAAAACAGAAAATTTGTTTCTTATGAAATGATAACTATCGTGAAATAATATACCAATAATGTTTTTCTCTTAATCAGTATATCTATTCAGAATTAAATAGGTACTATTGGAATATTACATACATAAAATATATATGATCATCAATAAAATAATCCATAGAATGAAATAAATTTTCTTATATTACGATTCGTATGGAGACCATGTTAATATATTAGCAGAGGTTATGAATCAAATAAACATGGAAGCTACTGAAATTTTGTGAAGAAAACAATTGGGGAAGAAATATAAATATCATTAATAGGAATTCATTAATTCGTTACAAAAATTACACCATCTAGTAGTCAATACCCAACCTATTTTTCACATAAGGGGATGGAGTGAATATGGTGCTTTTCATTTCACCTCATGACCGAGTCAGTAAAATAATATAGATGTGAAATATTTTAATTTCATTTGTACATGATGGCCATCAGATATGACCCACCATTGAAATATGGTTCCCATAATAGAAATCATCCATGTATAACTCTCAAAATAATTATTCCCCATGTGAATAATATGTTGAAAAACACCAAAAATTGGAAACATAGACCATAAAGTAGTCTTCAGACTTATGGGAAGCCAGTCATCATTCACTAATGAATCCATCATACGAAAAATAATAATGTGAGAAAAATTCAAGGAATATATTTCATAGAAAAATGACTATGAAAATTATCATGAGTGTATTTGTAGTATCCCCAGACACTGCTATACGGGATCCACCCCAGCCCATAGGGATGAGGCAATTATTAAGACCGCATTCCCCATTAGAAATGAAAAATTCATACCGTCTTCTGACAATCGAAGAATAGGGACACACCTACCCACATGGAAGGGGTAATATTTACCCAAACCATATCTTCAATGGAAATCTATCTTCTACCATTTGGGTGAGATCTATTAAACGAGGTCTCAATATTATTCATTTATAATGATCCACATCGATCAGAATGTACAAGTATGACAATGTAGTGTCGTTGTTCCTACTAAGTCAATCATTACGATAAATCATTGATACGATCCTAGAAAAGAGGGAAGAGACTATTAATGGAAAAAAGTATAATATCATTTTATATACAATATGAATCCATCTATGTATTATTCATGGGTGACTATTATGGGAATCAATCTTACTGACATTGTAAAATATGACCCAAACGAGGAGGAAGAATGAGATAATTCATACAATTGAATCATTTTCAGTGCAGAGGAAAATAATTATATTTTTCATACTATGAATCTGCAAATCACCAAAAAAATGGGGGATCTATTGAATTATCCTCCACTGACACAAAAATTAGTTACTATAGCTAAAAAAGGGTAAAGGCAATATCACATCACAATATTATTTGTGAAAAGATGAATCCACCCCATTAGAATAATGACATATTCATAAGAAATTGAAATTTAAATCATAACAATGTTAAATATATATCTTATCATGGGATATAGTCTCGTAGGATTTGTATTTCAAGAAACAAGTCTTCTAAACCTCCCTCGTCATACCCCTCAACCATATGGGATCATGGTAGCAATTGGAGTAGATCCATAACATCTTATAAAACCAATGAAAAACACATCACATTACCTAGAACTAACCATGGAAGGATATTAACAATTCCTTTCCCTACAGAATAAATAATAACCAACTCATTTGTACCATCAAATGAAGTCTCATGGATAATGAAAGAAACATATATTGGAATAGAAAATGAAACATGCCATTTCTATTAAAAACCATGTAAAAGATCATGTTTGACCAAACATTTATCATGGGATTATAGACACAAAAAAATTATTTTTAATATCAATTGGTTATTATGGACGAATGGCACACAATAGTAATACGTTAACTGAATCCCTAACTTTTATGATCTGTATGATTCAAGTATCCAATTTTATAGGAGACCTGGAATAAAATTTTAACAAATTACTATCCCATTTTCATCTAATAAATGGATCCCATATGAAAAAATAAATAGTGAAGTGTATACTTTTTAAAAAAACAATACAAGGGACAACATTCATTTTGTATGCTATATTTTTATCGTTATAAATCTTATGAAGAGAATAACTTCATCGGTATTTTCTATTTCATGTATCCTCAAAGCGAAAAATTACAATGATCCCTAAAAAATGGATCTACAAAATGGGATAATAAGAGGAACTTGGTTTTCATTTCTAGGGGTATGGGGATGAAACAATCCATGCTCCTACAACTTCCACAAAAAAAATTTATATCCCATTATAAGATAACATCAATAAGGTGTTGTGGCTACAACACAACAAAGTTAGATATATAGGGTGGTTTTGGGATATTTCTATAGTTTAACAAATAATGGATGATTATATGAATCAAAATAAGATAAATTATAGATTATTTCATTGTCCATAATGATTTGAATATAAAATCATAGTCTTCATCAGTAATAATCAATCTATTATTTAAGTTTGAAATAGGTCCAAAATCCACACCATAGCATGTGACACCGCCCAATCATCAATATAAAAACCTGAAATATCCAGAAAATCATTGGATAAGATTAAAAATTCTATTTTAGCCGAGAAATAATAAATTTTCTTCATTTCAATTTAATGAAAACATCATCATCATTTTGAGGCTTTGGACAAGGATTTAGGATGCTTTCCATAACACAAGTGGAATACATAGTTAGTCTTCATAATTAGTCATCTAATATCACCTTTCACCATTTTTTGGGGAATATGATTCTGTATGGATTTATTTCCAAAGAAATCCTACATTAAATTCAGTGACTATAAAAATGGATGGTTTGGGAAACCACGAATAGAAATTTTATAGGACTCCTCAACTAATCTATAGTTAGAAGGTGGGTTTCAATATGTATACAGCATATGAGAGAATTTTTTAAAAACAAATAAATCAAAATAAAATAAACATAACACATTATATACATGTTGAAGAGTTGATACAATCAACTATTACCTTACTCGTATCTGTGGAAGTGATGTAGAATCCATCAAAACCATATTCCTCTAAAATATAATATATTAAAAACTAACCTGGCTAGATGGAAGGTGTAAAAATATTTATGTTTAACCTATTGTGACTAAAATTATGGATTTTACCCTCATGGAAACTAGGCGTTCAGTTTCAAAACCAATAAAATAACCCCTCCATGTGGCACCACCTGAATTGGTCTACCAAGAAGAATCATCATCGAATGATGAATTAATCATCTGTTCCATTAATGAGAATAAATTTATTGATCACTAATTTAATAATTATTATGTTTTTGAAGATGAGGTTCCCAATATGGATAGGGGAACACAATGAAAAATCCCAATGTTTTGGTGGCACACTGTAAGACACAGTAGTAGTATACAACAGTATTATACGAACATCACTACTCGGAATGTTGGTGAAGCGTAAACTTAAGGATGATCTGATTAGTGATTCTAATAGGAGTAGGGGAATTCTTCTATATATAGAAAATTCCACACTAAACTGATCATTATGGTTTATCATTCATATAGTGTAAATGTGTATGATTACCCTCTCAATGCTTGTAGACATTTCTTTCCTAACTCGTCGAGGATAAGAGAACATTCAACTCCTGTTTTGAGGGTTGATCCACATATATCTTGAAATCATTCCCCTGAATCACTTTTTAATGATAATCCACGTATTGGGAATAACATTCCCATAGAATAGAAGTGTGAAATATTAAAAACATTTCCCATGGTTCTGTCCAGACTATCGATATTGGATGCCCTTGGAATATAAAAGACTTCAATCAATCACTCCTAGAGGATGGTCTATGCCCCTGGAAGATTGAAGATGAAGATTCCACTACTGAGGTACATTGGGAAGAGATCTATTATGGAAATATCAAACAATAATCACTTAAAAGAGAACGATAACGAATTCATTATACATAGAGACATCATACCATTATATATGTTTATATGTATAAGTGTTATCTATTTACAATAGTGATTTTTAAAATTAATTAAGATGTTATGTAATTATAGTAAGGATGATTCCCCAAATGGGATTAAAATAGGATAAACTATTAGCTTCTACTTAGACTCTATAATGTTATCATAAAAGATAGAAAATCCCCTAGTAAAAGTCAATCGTATAGATATATTTGGGAAGCTATATCTGAATACAAATTAATTATTGTTCAAGATGATAAATATGTCAATGGTGTTATAGAAATGACATGGATTAATTAAGACATATAAATCCCTCCACCATTATATCAATGACTCCAAAACAAATAGATAGAAAAAAATATTTATGGAGAATGTTGATAAGGCAATTTTTAAATAGTTTGAGACTCGTTATATTACTACATGATTATACTAGAGGGAGGAGGAAACAAATTTTTTAGAATTCCTTTTGGGTCACTTCATAAAAGGGTCTATAAATTTCTCCGCACAATCCCCTTAAAATATATTATTGATGAGTATGTGTTACCCATTAATAATCTTTATCATATGATTCTGAATATAAATGAATATTCAACAACATCCATGACATCATTTATATCAACTGTGGCCATCATCATGAAATAATTATTTTCCCTTCGAGAGGTATTGATTTCATTATAGGGAATCAAGTATTCAATCTCCAACAATCCTCATTACATAAATATTGAAGGAAAAATGATGATAGTGGTTAGGTTAGAAGAAACGTATTCACCTTAATCGTGAGAAATTATTTACTCAATACATCACACTAAAAAATTCACTCTATTAAATGATCCATATATGGAACAATAGAATGAACATTAAAATGAATGGGTTTAGATAGAGGATGACCATAGTGATTCCCTTATCGAATTTAATGAAGTCATATATACCACAATTTATTAGATAATGAAATGAAATCGGGTTATAAAATGGTATCAACGACACTCCATAATTATTTCAACCATTTATTTTGAAGAAAAATGTATAGATACATATATTCTTAAAAAACCTAATGATGTGATATCAAATATTTTAACTCTTATTTTGGACCCTGATCCTTAGTTTCCAACTCACCACCTGTGCTTAATTGATAACCACTGAGGATATATTCTTGAACCTAAAACGACCCATATAACTCATATATCCAAAATTGAATCTAAAGATCACAAGATCATCAAGGAAAGCGTCATATAGGGGGGCTGATTTCCCAAAATTTCTGTTTACTATATTCTCTACTTTGAAAAAATAGTACAATTAGAGTTTCCATTGACATTAATTATCTCAATCCATATTTTTAAAATTTAACATACCGGTTTCGATTACAGAACATCATATTGATGTTCCAGATGAGCATCAAGACATTTATTTAATGATTATACATTCATTATAAAATAATATTTTAATAGATCATGGTGGTGAGGAACCCAACACATTTGGATCACCTAAATGAGTATATTATTATCTGTTGATGTTGTTTGGTTTGATGAATGTTGGGAATATGTACTAGTAGTTGATAAATAATATCTCTACACTCTATTTAGAATGTTTTTTCAGTTGTATATCCATTATCTAATTGTTATTTCTTGGAAATTTCCTAACAATATTATTGAAAATTAATGCGAATTTTTAAAACTTAAACAATATAGCCAAAAAAATGAGTCACTTGAACTATAATTTCAATGTTAACATGTGGAAATTTCTTTGATTCATGGAATGAAACTATGGAATAAACGTATACCCTAAAAAATTGTTTATCCTTAAAATATACCATCCTAGAGACCTCAATGAGTTAATAGTATTTTAGTTAAACATGTCCTATATTTGGATCATTTGAGATATCCTTACAAGAAAATGATTTCACCGTAACTACTTATGAAAGGGAAGGGTTCATATTAGTAATGTGATGATTATAAGTAAAAATTTTATAATAACAATAAATATATCTCTGCAACTCCTCTTTCAAATTATTATTTTGATTGATGAGTACTAATTCTTTTGATAATTTTAATTGTCCAAAAAATAACGTATTAACTACACAATCACTGAGAATTTTTATTCTCTCATAGAAACCATATCAATAACATTTTAAATCATTATATATCAATAGGATTTATTCCATGATGGTAAGTCATACTATAATATTTTAATATTTAGTTTGTTACTCATTGATTTTTGAAAGGACAATAGGTGGAAGAATTCCTTATAGAATATTGTATGAATGAAATGACATAATTTGTGATTGAATTACCTAATTAAGAAATCATGTATTTCCAATAGGGTACACTAATATAAGAGATTTATTCGGATGGTGTGTCTAGAACCACAATAAAGAAGTGAATTGAAGAAAACATGATCAAAATATTTTGGATTTAAGATCTTCTCATTCATTTAGAAAATAGATTTCTACTATAAATCTTCATACTAGTATAATGGTGCTCGTAATATAAGGACCTCATTTTAGAGATATAGAAAGAACATTTGGTACTTCTAAAAATTATAAAGTAAAATATCCATTTGGAATTGTTTATAGTGAAATCCAAAATATTATATACTAACAGTAAATATGATTTGTCACCCCATCCATAATATGTCTGAGGATTTATATAGGATTTACCCTTAGTGTCAACTGTTTTTCACATCCCATTCTCTAAAAATTAACAAGAATATCCCGAGTGTTACTCCAACAACATTAAATACCTTGATGGGGTGGGATTGAATTCATGTAGATATGATTTAAATAAATTTCCCTTTGAATTTGTTTCATTATGTATTATATTATTTTTATTTTATGTAAGAAAATTTGAATAGAAATGAAATAATCAATGAGAAATAATAATTTTACTTTGTTCACCTACACTAGGGTATATCCAAGGAACATAAACAAGAATATTTTCAATGTTCCAAATACACTAAAGTGAATTTCTATTAAAATGATCAATTTAGAAACACTCTCCCACTTGGAATACAATAAATCACAATATGAAAGCTCACTAATATCTCAACAGATTTGTGACCACTTCTTCATTATATGATCCTACATATATGAATTAAATAAATAATATTTGAACATCATTTATTGTATCATTAAGATGCACTTCTGCCCACATTTTGAATAAAACTTTACCAATTATTTACTTTAAAAACCCTTCTGGTTTAGAATTTGTCTTTCAAAAACATTAAATGTATTGTGCGGATCATTATCTACATGAATGAAATTATGAAAGTTTTCAGTGAACAACAATTTTCATTAAATATTTATGATTTTAATGCAACACCCTTGTTTATATAGACCGATGTTCGATTTTGTGCACTATAAATATTTTATTCATTACATAGAACAACTCTCCTTAAACGCAACAATACAACCTTTTACAAAAATAATAGGTGATTTAGATCCATGATTATTTCTAAGGGATGAGCTACTAAAATAATGGAGTAGTAGTGAATTTATAGAATCAATTATCCCTATGCACAAGATTATTATTAACATTCTAATGCACATGTATGAATACCCCCAACATGGAAGATCTCTATTTTATGAATTATTTGAAATATAGAATCCTTTCACACATAATCTCAATCAATATTTTATGGACCCTCACACCTAATATTTCATCACAAAAACAAAAATTTCATGAACATTCAAAACATTCATTCATTTATTTTCTTATGCATATTTTGATATGGTGATTCTGTACATCAACCATAGAATTAACTCTTTATTCTTGGATCTTTTTCAATATACCAAGTCAAAAATATCTAGGTATCTCCAAAACATATCCTGCAAACATTATTTTTCCAACAAAACATAATCAATATAAAATATTATAATGTAACCTTGATAGATTTTTTCCATAAACCTAGAAAATATAGCTACAACATTGTAATATCTAGGTCAAGAAGAAACAATCATTAGCATCCTGAACAATATAATAGTGTATCCTTGTTTTAGAAAAACACTGAGTAGATCAATGTTTCCATCTAGAATTCGGAATGACCTAGTTGGTTTAGAGTTCAAACATTCCAAGCATTTTCTAACAGGTTTGTTCGTAGAACCAGAAACATCCAATGATTCCATATTCATTCGGACCTACTTTCCAAATGCAGGCTCTCATTAGTTATGCACTGATGAGGGTTAGGAATTTGCATTGGTCGAGGGGATAGGAGGTCAGACTCATCACACATTTTTGAGAGGAATTGTTGTCTACTCTGAGACTCTTTTTTTAGATTTAAGTTATGTTTGTGAATACTTATTAAATTACTGAGTATTAAAATGAACTTTACTTTTAGATCATACAATCAATGATAAATATGTATGAAATTTAGATAATCATTTATATGTATTTAAGGTTCTTCATCAATAATGAATCATCTATGTTTTTTAGAGATTCATAGTCAATGGTATCTTTTAATACATTATATTTGTAAGAACCCGGTTTTTTCTGAGAAATACTTTGGAATATTCTTGATGATATTCCAGAGCAGCGCCTTCAGAGGGCATGCGATTCTGAGCCCCTGAGTGGCCAGAATTAAATTTTCAGTGCGTTCACACAGGAAATGATAAATAAATGGGATAACTCTTAAACAGCTATCCGGATCAAGGATCTGAGTGTACGGATGGGTCCGTAATGGGGTTTTTACCCTTAGAACGCTATAAAACGTGTCAGCGCGGGATGTTTGGAACCTTCGCTCACTTCTGGAACATTAAATGGATTAACTAAATTAAATTAATTCTTTTAATGTTGAAACAGACGTATCTCTTAAACGGTGGCTCAAATTGGAAAACTGAGGGCACTGTTGAGTTAGGAATGTGACGTTTAACCTAGGAGGGGTATAAGTTTCGCGGGTGTGGGCCGTTTGTGAAACATGGCCCCAGGGGCGTTTTCATAATTTAGCTGATTCGGACGTTAAATTTTATAACATTTGAACGGGATCTCAGATTAAAATTCGGAGACCGCCGTTGTGCTCAGAAGGTGGTGTTTACCCTAAGGGAGGCTTAACCGCGACCCCATTAAGATTTTGGGTTCGGGCCGACGAGCGGGTGGTTAAGCGTTTTCTATTAAAACGCTTAACACACCCACCTCCCTCTTCTCCTCCCTCTTCCCCACTGGCAGCCCCTCCTCTCCCTCTCCTCCTCAACCTCCGGTGTGACGGTCTGGCGAGGCGACTCCGGTGAGGTGCGGTGGTGCTGGCGGATCGTCGCGAAGCTTCGGGTGAAGCCCCACGAGGTAGGATTTGTCGTTTGCATTTTCTATTCCCGTACCTACTTTGATATCGATTTTCACTGTCGATTCCTTGTCAAAAATTCGATCAAATCCCATGAACGCGTAGTATACAATTTTCTCTTTCCTACGCTTGTTTCGGATTTGAAATTGGAGATCGGAGGCATTCGCAATCGTCCGCTGAAGTTGGCGGGTTTTCATTTTCTGGCGGGTTCGAGCGGCGGCGTGGCGAGGGCGGACGGCGCGGTAGTGGGGTGTCCGCGGGGTGTACGCGGGTGTCCGGTGGAAGCGCGGGGAGCGGTAGCGGGTGTCCGGCGGGGTGCTCGGGTGTAGGCCGGGGTGTCTGGCGGAGCACCCGGCGAGGCAGCAATCGCCAGGGAGCGGCGACCGCGGGGTTGCGTCGCACGACCCCTGTGCGGCGACAAAGACCTGCGCCGCGCGGGTCTTCACGTGGCAGCCACGACCGGCCGGTCCAGCCCCAGGGGCCTTGCCCACTTGGTGTTCGGACACCCGTAATTTCTGGTACGGGTGTCCGTTTTGAGCGCTGTCTGCGGCTGTGGATCTGTATTGACAAGGCGGTCTTTTTGAGATGGTTTCAAGAATTTTTAATTCCCGAAATGAGGGGCCGCTGAGGAAGGACATGTCCTTAAGTGGACAAGCGTAATCCCCAAGATTCCTGTTTTGGACGGCACTGATGTGTCCGATGTCCGTTTTGAGCGCCGTCAGTGGCGTTGGGACCCTAGCATTGAGGCGGAGGCTTCCGGTGTGGTTTCAGGTGTTGAGGCCGAAGTTGAGGCACGGGCCCCATGGCCCGTCTTTTGAGCTGCGTGCAGCTAGTAGCGATGTTTTCCTCGGACATCCATTCAGGGCGTGCGAGCAGTCAATGTTGGGTGTTTTTTTAGGGCAACACGTTGGCGCAGTCTGCCCGCTGAAATTCCGCACGATGGTGTGTGCCCCGCGAGGGCCGTTTCGGGAGTTGACGGTGATTTCCAGCATTATCACCGGGTGACCGTTTTGGACAAGTGAGTAGTCCATTTCATGTACTTTTTCAAGAGGATCGCAACGGTGTGATTTGTTCGTTGAGTTTCGGGTCCAGGATGTGGGTCCCACGTGGCACCGCTCGTGTGCGGTGCGCCGGGATGCACCTTTTTCTCCGGATATCTGTGGCCCTCAAGTGAGTAGTGCTTTTGACGTGTTTTCCCGAGGGGATCGCAATGGTGCGATGCGCCCGACTGCTTTCCAGGATGAGTCTCGAGATCACGGGACTCCGTTCGGGCGTGAGGCGGTGTTGGTGACTTTTCCATCGGATATCCGTTGGAGGCGAGTAAGTAGTCCATCTCGCGTGTTATCCCGCGAGAATTACAACGGTGCGATCCGTTTGGTTGTGCGGAGCCTCTTGCGCGATCTTGTTAAATGTGGAAGCATGGAAGGTGCTCCAGTGGTGGTTCACCCTACCTTGTTTGTAGCGGACCTTTGGTGTGTGATCGCGCACTATTTGGAGAGTGATATAATTGGTCAACGAGATGTGGTTGGCCGTGCCTGGGCCTTTGAGATGGAGTTGTTACGTCACGCCTCCGCGTTGACGCTGGGTGTCGTGTGCACGATAGCTTTTGGGCTGGAATGAGGTATACTCTGGTAGTATACGGGAGCACATGGAGGTACGTGTGGTTGTTTGTACCTGATGATGTTTGTGCGCTCAGTTGGGGTTGACTTGGGGCCTCATGTCGTGTGGGCCCCATGTGCGTGTCGTGATCTGCTTTACGTACTTTTACCTCTCGCGACGTAGAGGGTCCCTCGGCGCTCATTTGTTTGACCAGCAGGGTGGAGTTTTCCCCTGGCTTTGTGCTCGTCTATTTGACCAGCAGGGCGGAGTTTCCCACTAGCCTGGTGCTCTTTTGTCTGACCATTAGGGTTGAGCGGTCTCCCCCTAGTCTTTTGCTCGATGGTTTGGTCGGCAGAGATGGTTTGGTTCCTCTTCTTCTTTAGCTTTGAGGCATTTCAGTATTGTGCCCTTTCACCGGACTGCGACACCGTCTGCGACTACGGGTGTTCGTACAGCGTGGGTGTTTTCCCCACTTTCTGGGATGAGGTGTCTCGGTCTGCTAGACAGTGACTTAGCGGATTGGAGCGGGATCGCCTTCTGAGGCCTAGGGAGTTTCTCCAGTTGCTCCATGTTCTCTAGTAGAGCTTTTGGTTTCGGTGTGACCAAAACTTTACGCAGGCACCAATCTTCTACCCAGGAGGTTGTTTCCAGCAGGGCTGAGGTTGTTTCCAGCAGGGCTGTGGTTGTTTCCAGCAGGGCTGAGGTTGTTCCAGCAGGACTGAGGTTGTTCCAGCAGGGCTGAGGATGTTTCTAGTAGGGCTGAGGTTTTTTCCAGCAGGGCTGAGGTTGTATCGAGCAGGGCTCGTCAGTGGGTTACCATACAGCATGGATGGCTAGTACAGCGGTGTTCACCTAGCAGTACCATCTAGCAGGGATGGCCAGAGCAGTGCTGGGCTTACCTCCAGCTGGGCTGGGCAGTGGTCCCCGATGCCGGGCTTACCTCTAGCTGGGCTGGGTAGTGGTCCCCGATGTCGGGCTTACCTCCATCTGGGCTGGGCAGTGGTCCCTGATGCCGGGCTTACCTCCAGCTGGGCTGCGCAGTGGTCCCCGATGCCGGGTTACCTCCAGCTGGGTTGGGCAGTGGTCTCGTCGCCAACTTTAGCAGGGTCACCGTCTAGTGGATTACCCTGTTACAGGACTGGGCAGTGTGGAACCCGTCGACTTTCCGGGTCTCCCTGTAGTGGGAACCCATTTACTTCCAGGGATCCTCCAGCGGGGCTGGGTAGGGGGTCGCCTATCGACTTTGAGAATACCTCTCGACTGCAGGGCAGTGAAAAGTTCTGGTTGACGTTACCCCATAACTCTCAAGTATGGGGAGCGATTTCCCCCACCGAGACGTGTCCTTGTGATGCGACTTAAAACCGTGCGGGTGAGTCAGTGCCGCCCAAAGCGTATAGTATCGAGGGGTGGTGATTGAGCCCTTGGATTGTAGTTCGGGGCAGACGTGTGGGATGTTGGGCATCGATGGTGTTACTTCTGGGACTATTGGGGACTCACTTTTCTTGTGCTGAGCTACGGGACGGAGATCCCCTTACGACGTTGTTCGGGCTTCTTGATTGATCATAATGATATGTATATACCTCATTTCCGGTACCCACTTCTTGGGTTTGGTTACTCTCCTTCCAGGAGAGGTGATGATGTGCGGGGTATGCCACGTGGTTTCCGTGTCTAGCTTCTCATGGTTGGACGATTCTACTCTCCTACTATAGGTAGTGAAGACTCGACGAGAAGTTCGCCTTCTCACTGTTTCCAGCTCCTTGTGCCTCGACGAGTCTACCTTCTTTCCTCTTGTTGGGTTGAGATGGACTCTTTACTGTACTCTTTACTGCAGCTTCAGTTGTACTCCTCTACATTTCCTGTTCGCTCTACTGCTCACCCTTCGATACCTCCTTTGTTGCTCCCCCGAGCCTTCTGGGTATCCTACTGAGTATTTTTATACCCTCCCCTTCTTGGGCTTTGCCCGCACATGGTGTTCCCTTGCAGACAAAGGATAGGTGGAGCGTGACTTCGGTGGAGCGTAGGATCTTGGGAGCTTGGACCGCTTGTGGTGGTCGTGGCCGGGTTCCAGGTGGGAGGCCCGTCACCTGTTTCTTTTGTTTACCTGTTGCCGTGTTCTGGAACGTTTTGGTTTGGCGCGTGTTTTTTCCCTTCTCTTTTTAGTGTTCCTTCAACATTATTTGTACTTGTAAAGGTCAATGCACTTTGTGGAGTTTATATATAGCAGTTTTTCTTTTTACTGTGCTTGTTATTTTTTTTACTCTGCACTTTTGCATTGAGTTTACTGCGTGGGTGTGTACAGGTACTTAGGCAAAGGCCTCCCTGAGTTGTTTTTCCTTCAGCCCTGGTCTCCAGCCCCTGGCCTCTGGAGGCGGGCTTAGGGTAGTTGCGGCTCGAGCCCGGGTAGGGTCGGGTCGTGACAAAGTGGTATCAAATGTGGTTAGTTCCTTGGGGCACTTTTCGGACATCCCTAAAATAAAAGGAACTAGTTGGGATTTAGGGAAACAGTGTTAACGTGTCTCGAGAGCGGCTCTTAAGCCAGGGAGTCCAGTGATGGTGCGGCGGCCGACGTATCCATTCACCAGGACCATGATAACCCGCTTGTCAACTCGGCATGCTGAAACACTTATTTCAGGGAAATTTGTTTGTGCATCACATAGGACTGAGTCTTGATTGTCCTTCTTGAGTCATCTCCCCATCGTTGTTGTTGTTGGTATATACATATATGCTCATCTGACCGCGACACTCCTTGATAATATTCAAGATGTCTCCATGAGGACAGCCATCCAGGATACCAGCTTTGGTTCGTGACGAAGACCCTGTGAGCTACGAGGCCATAGTCCAGGACCCATCATGCGAGCCCCTTTCTCCGAGTGGGCCGGTTGCAGCACCCCCACCTGTTGAGCAGCAGGCAGCTTTAGCAGAGCAGGCTGAGCGTGATCGCAGGTTGATCGCCCTCCGTGACTTCCAACGGTAGAGACCGCTGAGGATCAGTGGTGAGCCAGACCCTCAGGAAGCAGAGGTTTGGCTCGAGGCAGTGGTTCGCCTTTTCAGGCTTGTGCAAACGCCGACAGATCAGAGTGTGGCTTTGGCGGCCACCCTATTTCGTGGAGCATCTCGGCATTGGTGGAGTCTGGTGACTCAGTTTCTTGATGAGTCGTCACTTTTGTTGGGGCGACTTTCAGTTTTTGCTCCATGAGGAGTTTTGCCCCTCCTGCTTGTGCTCCGTTCAGATTCAGGAGCTTCTAAAGTTTCAGCAGGGATGGATGACAGTGGCTGGGTATGCGTCTAGTTTTGTAGACTGTTCACGCTTTTACCTTGACTGGGTCCATGACGACAACCTCCGAGCATGGAAGTTTGAGCAGTGTCTCCGCCGAGAGATTCGTGCCGACAGAGTACCCTTGGGAATTTCCACATATGTCGGGGTGCTAGAGCAGGCGCCAGAGGACAGGACCTCGTTGCAGGTGGCCTTCCCACTGCCGGTTTGGGAGACGTGGTCGTATACCACTGTGGCGAAAAGGCGCAGGGCCTTAGCTGAGGATTCCCTTCCGTGAGTGGATCCCGGGTCATGGTTATACACCACAGTGCCACTGGAGGGCACCGGGGCAGCCCATAGAGTGCGCCGGTGCTATACTTGTGATGGGCGAGGTCACTTGGCACGAGACTGCCTGACCCGAGTTGCTGATAGCTCCAGGCAGGCAGCAGGCACACCACCACGGCATAGGCTATGCCGTGATCGGGTTAGTGGCTAGATAAGTGGTGCTAGGAGAGGAGCAGGAGGAGCTGGAGGTGGGGGACGACGTTACGAGATCTCCCCATCACCATTAGGCGGTCCATGTCAGGCTCCGGGAGCTGGCGGTTGGGGACCACAGACAGCCGCGAGCTTTGGATGTCTCCGATCCTGCAGAGCATGGGATGGTGAGAGGTACCCCTTGCGACTATTCTACTTTTTGCAGTAGAATTGTTAGGCTCTGCATGTGGAAGGCTTTTCTCCCTGCTCCTTGTTTGAGGTGTTACCAGGGTGACGCAGGGCATCGGGTGTAACCCTGTGTTGGTAAGGAAAAGGCGTGAGACCTTTTCCTTTAGTCGATGGTGTTGACTCCTTTGCCTTTTGAGCATGTAAGAGAGCATCGACTATAGAATATTTAATGACCAGATATCTTTGGGTGTTTCCCCATATGGATATTCTCAAGGAGGGAATCATCGGGCCTTGCCCCATGCCCAAGCAGTGATTCCTGTCCCGGCGTGCGACGTAGAGGTTGGACCGGGGAGGTGAGCTACCCCCGAGGGCCTTTGGGCCGCCTGAGACCGTGAAAAGGGATGGCGAGGTACCCTACCGCCTTGCCCTAACCCCAAAGTCTGGAATGGGTGCAAGACGTCGGCAAGGGACGACCTAGTGTGAACAGATCGATCCTTTGGTCTGTGTGCAGTGACACAGAGCTGTGCGTGGGTTCTTCTGGGTATGGGAAAGACAGGTGTGGGCTTAGTACCCTGTGTTGCTCCCGAGTTTTGCATTTCGGTGATGAAAAGATTGAAGGAGGGAATGATGTAAGAACCCTGTTTTTGTTGAGAATGACTTTGGAATATTCTTGATGATATTTCAGAGCAGCCCCTTCAGACGACATGCGATTCCGAGACCCGGAGTGGCCGGAATTAAATTTTCAGTGCATTCACACTGGAAATGCTAAATAAATGGGATAACTCCTAAACGGTGATCTTGATCAAGGATATGAGTGTACGGATGGGTCCGGAATGGGGTGTTTACCCTAGGAACGACATAAAACTTGTCAGCGCGGGATGTTTGGACCCCTCGCTCGCTTCTGGAACGTTAAATGGATTAAATAAATTAAATTAATTCATTTAATGTTGAAACGAAGGTATATCATAAAATGTGGCTCAGATTGGAAAAATGATGGCACCGTTGAGTTCGGAATGTGTCGTTTACCCTAGGAGGGGTATAAGTTTCGCGGGCGTGGGCCGTTTGTGAAAAATGGCCCCAGGGGCGTTTTCGTAATTTAGCGGCTTCAGACGTTAAATTTTATAACTTTTGAACGGGGTCTCGGATTAAAATTTTGAGACCGCCATTGTGCTCGGGAGGTGGTGTTTACTCTAAGGGAGGCTTAACCGCGACCCCGTCGGGAGTTCGGGTTCGGGCCGACGGGCAGGTGGTTAAGCGTTTTCTATTTAAATGCTTAACACCCCCACCTCCCTCTTCCCCTTCCCCTTCCCCCTAGCAGCCCCTCCTCTCCCTCTCCTCCTCCACCTCCGGCGAGACGGCCCGGCGAGGTGACTCCGGGGAGGTGTGGTGGTGCCGGCGGATCGTCGCGAAGCTTCGGGCGAAGCCCCACGAGGTAGGATTTCTCGTTTGCATTTTCTATTCCCGTACCTACTTTGATCTTGATTTTCACTATCGATTCCTTGTAAAAATTTCGATCAAAGCCCATGAACGCGTAGTATTCAATTTTCTCTTTCTGATGCTTGTTTTGGATTTGAAATCGGAGATCGGAGGCGTTCGCAATCTTCCGCCAAAGTAGGCGGTTTTTCGGTTTCTGGCGGGTTCGAGCGACGGCGCGGCGAGGGCGGACGGCGCGACAGCGGGGTGTCCACGGGTGTCCGGTGGAAGTGCGGGGTGCAGCAGCGGGTGTCCGGCGGGGTGCTTGGGCGTCAGTCGGGGTGTCTGGCGGAGCATCCGGCAAGGCAGCGGTCGCCAGTGAGCGGCGACCGCGGGGTCGCGTCGCGCGACCCCTGTGCGGCGACAAAGACCTGCGCCACGCGGGTCTTCACACGGCGGTCATGACCGGCCGCGCGGCTAAGCCGCGGGCCGGCCCAGGCCGGTTCAGCCCTAGGGGCCTTGCCCCCTCGGTGTTCGGACACCCGTAATTTCCGCTACGGGTGTCCGTTTTGAGCGTCGTCTACGGTAGTCGATCTGTATTGACGAGACGGTCATTTTGAGATGGTTTCGGGAATTTTTAATTCCCGAAACGAGGGGCCATTGAGGCACGATGTGTCCTTAAGTTGACAAGCGTAATCCTCGAGATTCTTTTTTTGGACGGCGCGGACTCGTCTGATGTCTGTTTTGAGCGCCATCAGTGGTGTTGGGACCCTAGCATCGAGGCAGAGGTTTCCAGGGTGGTTTCAGGCATTGAGGCCGAAGTTGAGGCGTGGGCCCCACGACCCGTCTTTTGAGCTGCGTGCAGGTAGTAGCGACCTTTTCCTCGGACATCTGTTCGGGGCGTGCGAGCAGTCGATGTTGGGTGTTTTTCCGAGGGAAACGCGTTAGCGTAGTCTTCCCGCTGTAATTCTGCACGATGGTGCGGGCCCCGCGAGGGCTATTTCGAAGATGATAGTGATTTCCAGATTTATCACCGGGTGACCATTTTGGACAAGTGAGTAGTCCATTTTGTGTACTTTTTCGAGAGGATCGCAATGGTGCGATCTGTTCGTTGAGTTTCGGGAGCGAGATGCAGGTCCCACGTGGCACCGCTCGTGTGCGGTGCGTCGGGATGCACCTTTTTCTCCGGATATCTGTGGAACTCAAGTGAGTAGTGCTTTTGATGTGTTTTTCTATGGGGATTGCAATGGTGCGATGCGCCCGACTATTTTCGGGGCTGAGGCTCAAGATCACAGGACGTCGTTCGGGCCTTAGGCGGTGTTGGTGACTTTTCCGTCGGATATCCGTTGGAGGCGTGTAAGTAGTCGATCTCGCGTGTTTTTCCTCAAGGATTACAATGGTGTGATCCTTTTGATTGTGCGGAGCCTCCTGTGCGATCTTGTTAAATCTAGAAGCATGGAAGGTGCTCTAGTGGTGGTTCTCCCTACCTTGTTTGTAGTGGACCTTTGGCGTGTGATAGCGCACTCTTGGGAGAGTGATATAATTGGTCCACAAGATGTGGTTGGTCGTGCCTGGGCCTTTGAGGTGGAGTTGTTACGTCACGCCTTCGTGTTGATGCTGGGTGCCGTGTGTACGATAGCCTTTGTCCTGGAATGAGGTATACTCTTGTAGAGACCCGTATCTTGACGTACATGGACATTACATTACATTTTCGGAATACTTAGTACATAACAAAAACACACACACAAGGACCGTAATAGTTTAGTGTCTTTGGAAACTCGGAATATAATCTTCTAATCGTGGTGAAAGATCTTCAACATCTCCCATAAAGATCTTTTTTTTATACCTAAAACCTTTCTTTATGTCCTGGGGAAAAGAAAACATAAAAGGGTGAGCTAAAATGCTCAGTAAGGGTAAACAAAAGAAATATCAATCACATCATATACATAAGCACATAACTTTTGGAAATCTTAACCTGCAAAAGAGATCATAATTTCATAACATGGGGTAAATCATGGCAGTGAAATGTAATCACAATAATCATAACATAAAACATGAAACTTTGTGGCATTCACACATAATCATAGAGAATCATTTCTTGTTAGTCAAGACTCATTGCCAAGACTATCTTAGTGGACAAAGTCCCTTTCTGAATCGAGTAACCCTCATTTCAGTCCTGTTTCACTGAACCGGTATAACCTACCATTCCAGCCATGTCTATCTCATGAGATATAAAATCTTTACCCAATGCATTGGAGGGAGATATAGGTCCCACCCATCTTATAATGAATCCTTTCTTATGTGTGCCACATAATCATAAAACATACATCATCGCATAACATATGTAACAAAAATGGGATTCTTGAAACCTCATGACATCATAAATCAATTTATATAAGATAAAGGAATTCATAAAAATAATTCCATCACAACATGATCAAATCAATGTAATAATAGGGATAAAAACAGAACCCTTTATTATCTTAGATGGAAAATAATTTTGATAAAACACTTGAACTTCATTCTTGAGGAAAATATCCTTTCTCCTTCAAAAACACTTTTCCTTTCTTAACATGTCATACAATTTTAAACTAAAAGAATTTGATTAAAAATAAACTTTAATACTTGTAAAGGAAGCTTCTTGGAAATAATTTTTTAGAAATCCATTCATGTCGTATAAGTTAAAAAAAAACATTCTTTGTACTTTTGTCGGAAAAGTCAAAAAGTACCTCGTACGAAAAATGACAAAAGATTCCTTTCATTTCTTTTACTAAAAACTCACCGAAGGGTAAAATTAGATTTAAAATATTGTAAGTGGATGGAAACAATATTAAATATTGAGGGAACATGGATGTGGATGATAAAATACACCCTATTAAATACTTACGAATAAACAATCTCGGATAAAAATGAGATTGTGATATTTCCCTTACCTTAGGTCCGATTTGCTTCGTATGTGTCCGAACCTCCTGTATAATGATTTAAATAATGTCATTGACTTATTATAGAATCATATTCATTGTTATGATATCATATATGGTTCACTTATGACATTATATTACCCGTTCTTTTGTAAATTCCATGTTAAAGAAGCGTTTTGGGTAAAATCGTTTCAGTTATCGTAGGTGTTTTGAATTGTTGTTCTTGACATTATTATTACTTATATCATGATTTACTTACTTCCAGAATATAAAATATGATTTATATATCATATATATTCAGTATATATATATATATATAATAGATAGATAAATGAAATGAAAAACACCGTTCATGGAGACGGTAGTCCGTACGTACGCATGAACGTTGTTTTCCTTTCCTTATTGTCTTGAATGGAAGTAAGTAGATGACATACATATATATATATATATATACATAAATACAGTAGCTTTATAATGTCATATATTTCATTATTATTTCTTATATATACTTTATAATCATTCTTAAATGGTTAACATGGAGAATGAATCTCATCGCGTCGTGGAGACGGTAGTCCGTACGTACGCACGAGCGATGATATCATTTTCATAAATATTGAATTGAATCGGAGTGGATTATAAAATATATCAGAATCAATATTATGTTGTAATAACTATGTATAGTTATTCTTTACACCATTATACCCATCCATGTAAGGTGGTGGTGGAAAATAGATTACACCACGGCGTGGAGACGGTATTCCGTACGTACGCACGCGCAGTGATTTCTTTTTCCGTAGGATGGATAGATGGTGAAATAGGGTTGTTTCATACTTATAATAACATATCAGTATATTAGTGATACTGATGTTATTACTTCATAATGAAACAACCTAAGAAGAAGAAGTGGAAGAAGAAATAAAGATGAAAGAATTGGTAACGGTAATTACCTCTTCTTTGAAGCGCCTCTTTGAGACCTCCTCTTAGGGCACTAAAATTGGTCTTTGAGGAAGACCAGAACCTCTAGGATGTTTCTAGGGAAGTGGAGAAGAGATTTTGGCAGGGGTTGGCCGAGCTTGAGTGCTCAAATTGGTGTGAGGAGGAGGGGGAGGAGGTTCCCTTTTATAACGGAGGAGAGGGGCACCTTAGGAATATCTCAAAATATTATTTTATATTAAAGTCAAAATCGGTTTATAATGGTTCCAAAGGGTCTTATTTCGAAGATAAGGTGGGGATGGGTCGAAATCCTATCAACCAATAAGATTTATACAAGTTTAGGGTATTATTTTAACCTTATCAATTAGATTTAACTCTAAGTTAAATAATTTAACTTTTACCATGTCTTTTTGTTTTCTTTCACTATATGGTTAATAAACTTACTATAACATGCCAAACGAACCCCAAATTGTTTATTATTAATATATATATCCTTATCTAAGTCATTTGGCCGAACCTTAGATTTTTAGGAATAAAATATCAATTAATAATATAATATTTGATTTAAAAACTATTTTGTGTCAATTTTGACACTATTTGATATATGATTTTTGTGAAAGTCATAACAGAATTATATGTTCAAACCAAGTTGATTAAATCAGCATTAATATATCATAGTAACCTAGAAAATTAGTGGAATTCATAAAAAGTCTTAAATTACATTTATTTTGGTATTTATATTATCAATTATGTCAATATTTCATTAATAAGATAATTACTTCATCATCTTTGTGTCATAAATAAATTAAATTATTTAATGTCTAAAAATTACAAATAAAATACCATCATGTAGGAAATCGTTTTATCTTTCTAATGAATATTTACAATCGAATTTATCTTATGTATAACCCCATATTATAAATGATTTACTTATTAAACTTTGATTTTAACTATTTTAACCCTTCTTTAAATAAATTAATAATAAATGTCCTAATCTAATCCAAGTGGACCTAAATGGTCATATTTTATTCCTAAGTTTGTTTTTGGTCGAATTACACTTGTCCAATAGAATTAGGACATGTGTTAGGGTAATATTAATATCATATTTACCCTTAGTTACCCAATTTACTATTAACCGCAGTAAAAAAAGTAAAAAGTTACTATTCACCAAAAAATTATTTTCATCTCATTGAACCACATTTTAGTCCTTGATATTAACCGTGTCTCTCGGATTTTCGAAATTCCATTCACAGAAGCGGTAAAATTAAGTTTTATGCAAAATTCAGTTTTTAACCTACCACTTAGTGGTTTCACTATTCATCAAAAATTGAAAGTTTTCAGAAAAATACCAAAATTTCACCCTAGGCTAATTTCGATATTCTGAGTCCAAAAATGAACTCCATTTTGAAAAATAAAATTTATAAAATTTCAAAAAGTGATTATTACTATTCATAACGGCTAGTTTTAATAGCATATCATTGTTTAGTGAAACTCGGTATTGCGTATTACACACGCTATCGAGGGAGGTCGTGATTGTGTGTAATGCAAGGCAAGTCAAGGATGTGTGTTGTGCCAGCTCCTTTTGGTGTAGCGTACAACACAAGACTTTAATAAAATTAAAAAGAATATTTTTTTATAAAATCTTGGGCTGTTACATTCTACCCCCCTTAAAAGGAATTTCGCCCTCGAAATTCGTCGGGGTTATAAATGGTTTACTATTCGAAAGTTTCTTTAATAGAAACCCACATCGTAAAAAGGAATATCAAAACCAATCTTTAAAAACAAAAGTATGAAACGTAACGGTTACCCAAATAAACTAATCATTGGGTTTCCACATAGGTGAAAATATGGATATGGAAGAGAAATCTAACCATCATGTTCTGATGGAGAGTGGTAGAGAACATGGCTATGGAAAATCCAGTAATCACAAAGCCATAAATTTGTGACGATCTAGGGTACCATCTGATTCATCAGATATAAGGGCACTAGGACAACATTTTTGGTTTTCAAGATCATTTCCCTAAAGTTGAAGAAATTGAATTAGAATAAATACTTACTTTATTTTGGTACAATCTCACTATTGTTCGTGCCTTGAACAATTTCCACTTCATCTCTTATATAAATGAAGTTGAATTTGTTATTCGTGAAGTGTTAGCAGATCATGTGATAGAATGACGGGTCATTCCATCTGTCTCAAACAAAAGGATAGCAAAAATTATATACATAAGTCATTATATAGTGAGATTAATCATATATGCTTCCTAAAATGGACTTATACTTCATATATCATACTGCTTAATATAATAAAACTAGTTTCTACTAAACAGGGACTTCCTGTAGGCCAGTGGTAGGCGATAAAGGCCAGTCGTACTTCGGTTGTGGGTTCGATTTCCACAGCCTTGTCCGACGCGATGGGATGTCGCCTGTCCTGCAGGTTGTCCTTTTTCTAAAACTACATTACTATAACATCCCATCAATAATATCGAAAAAAAACTTCTATCCTTAAACAATACTCACTTATGTCCAACATAATCCATTTCAATCTTTAGGCTTATCCATAATACTGCAGTCCACTCTCATAACATAGTGAAAACGATTACCAGAGATTTAATACCATCGTTGATCCCCATATATCATAAGATATGTTTTGTTGGTCACATTCCAAACATTCAAAGTCCTTAATCATGTATTCTCTTGAATACTTTAGTGAAAACATGAATGCAGTTAAAAGTTAACACTTTTCACATACTGAAATCCTCAAAATTCTATATACTCAAACCATGATATCACTTAGTCCTTATATCAATCATGAGCTCATGAATACTATCAAACATTTAATTTTCTCCTTATCCCTTCATTATGCGCATATCATCTACATTCCAAAAATATCTGAATAACCTTTCATGGATACTGGTAACATTAATCATACACTTTCAAAACACAAGGAAAGACAACAATGTAACAATCCATAGATGTCTCTTTATTCCATAGTAGCATGAGATTACTTATACAAAATTACACATGATAAACATGTAATCATTCCACTACATTCTCAAACCATTGACCGAGCTTCAAAAAAAAAATTCATCTCACATATCATTTGTAGTCTCTTCATCGTCATCCACATAAATACTACCCATATGACCATCCTGATTCTCTTCATGAGTCTTTCCCTTAGGGCATTTGTTTGCATAATGCCCATACATTCCACATTTAAAACACTTAACCATTTTTGATGTCGTAGCAATACCATTATCCTCATCCATGGTGTTAACCGACCCTTTTCCTTTGCACTTACTTGCTTTGTGTCCTTCTTTTCCACACCCAAAGCATCTTCTAGTTCCCTTGAAACATTCTCCTTGATGCCTCTTCCCACATGATTTACATGAGGGAAATTGAACTTTCTTTCCTCTATGGTCATCATGAAACTCCATCTTTCTCTTATTAGCTGAGTCAGGAAACTTACCAAATTTTACTTTATTGATCATATTATGAGATTGCAGATTCGGCATAATAATGATTTTTGGACTTCCAAATCCCATTTCATTTGGTTTCTCATGAATAATATCATTCCATTGTCCATCATATCCTCCATTATCATGAATCATCTTGTTTCCAGCCATTTTCTAAAACCCAAAAAGAATAGTGTGAGAGGCAAAATAATGCTAGGGAAAACAACATAGTAAAGGGGGAGTACCCTTAATATCTAACATCTTAGGTTAAATTCTAAGATCGGTATCGTATTTCTAGGATTATATCCTATACGTATACGCATCCTTAGGGACATCCCTAGACATACCTTAGAAATATCTCTAGGGATCTCACCAATGTTTTCGCATCCTAGTTTCCAAAGGTTGACTAAACCTTTCCTCTGATACCAACTGTAGAGACCCGTATCTTGACGTACATGGACATTACATTACATTTTCGGAATACTTAGTACATAACAAAAACACACACACAAGGACCGTAATAGTTTAGTGTCTTTGGAAACTCGGAATATAATCTTCTAATCGTGGTGAAAGATCTTCAACATCTCCCATAAAGATCTTTTTTTTTATACCTAAAACCTTTCTTTATGTCCTGGGGAAAAGAAAACATAAAAGGGTGAGCTAAAATGCTCAGTAAGGGTAAACAAAAGAAATATCAATCACATCATATACATAAGCACATAACTTTTGGAAATCTTAACCTGCAAAAGAGATCATAATTTCATAACATGGGGTAAATCATGGCAGTGAAATGTAATCACAATAATCATAACATAAAACATGAAACTTTGTGGCATTCACACATAATCATAGAGAATCATTTCTTGTTAGTCAAGACTCATTGCCAAGACTATCTTAGTGGACAAAGTCCCTTTCTGAATCGAGTAACCCTCGTTTCAGTCCTGTTTCACTGAACCGGTATAACCTACCATTCCAGCCATGTCTATCTCATGAGATATAAAATCTTTACCCAATGCATTGGAGGGAGATATAGGTCCCACCCATCTTATAATGAATCCTTTCTTATGTGTGCCACATAATCATAAAACATACATCATCGCATAACATATGTAACAAAAATGGGATTCTTGAAACATCATGACATCATAAATCAATTTATATAATATAAAGGAATTCATAAAAATAATTCCATCACAACATGATCAAATCAATGTAATAATAGGGATAAAAACAGAACCCTTTATTATCTTAGATGGAAAATAATTTTGATAAAACACTTGAACTTCATTCTTGAGGAAAATATCCTTTCTCCTTCAAAAACACTTTTCCTTTCTTAACATGTCATACAATTTTAAACTAAAAGAATTTGATTAAAAATAAACTTTAATACTTGTAAAGGAAGCTTCTTGGAAATAATTTTTTAGAAATCCATTCATGCCGTATAAGTTAAAAAAAACATTCTTTGTACTTTTGTCGGAAAAGTCAAAAAGTACCTCGTACGAAAAACGAAAAAAGATTCCTTTCATTTCTTTTACTAAAAACTCACCGAAGGGTAAAATTGGATTTAAAATATTTTAAGTGGATGGAAACAATATTAAATATTGAGGGAACAAGGATGTGGATGATAAAATACACCCTATTAAATACTTACGAATAAACAATCTCGGATAAAAATGAGATTGTGATATTTCCCTTACCTTAGGTCCGATTTGCTTCGTATGTGTCCGAACCTCCTGTATAATGATTTAAATAATGTCATTTACTTATTATAGAATCATATTCATTGTTATGATATCATATATGGTTCACTTATGACATTATATTACCCGTTCTTTTGTAAATTCCATGTTAAAGAAGCGTTTTGGGTAAAATCGTTTCAGTTATCGTAGGTGTTTTGAATTGTTGTTCTTGACATTATTATTACTTATATCATGATTTACTTACTTCCAGAATATAAAATATGATTTATATATCATATATATTCAGTATATATATATATATAATAGATAGATAAATGAAATGAAAAACACCGTTCATGGAGACGGTAGTCCGTACGTACGCATGAACGTTGTTTTCCTTTCCTTATTGTCTTGAATGGAAGTAAGTAGATGACATACATATATATATATATATACATAAATACAGTAGCTTTATAATGTCATATATTTCATTATTATTTCTTATATATACTTTATAATCATTCTTAAATGGTTAACATGGAGAATGAATCTCATCGCGTCGTGGAGACGGTAGTCCGTACGTACGCACGAGCGATGATATCATTTTCATAAATATTGAATTGAATCGGAGTGGATTATAAAATATATCAGAATCAATATTATGTTGTAATAACTATGTATAGTTATTCTTTACACCATTATACCCATCCATGTAAGGTGGTGGTGGAAAATAGATTACACCACGGCGTGGAGACGGTATTCCGTACGTACGCACGCGCAGTGATTTCTTTTTCCGTAGGATGGATAGATGGTGAAATAGGGTTGTTTCATACTTATAATAACATATCAGTATATGAGTGATACTGATGTTATTACTTCATAATGAAACAACCTAAGAAGAAGAAGTGGAAGAAGAAATAAAGATGAAAGAATTGGTAACGGTAATTACCTCTTCTTTGAAGCGCCTCTTTGAGATCTCCTCTTAGGGCACTAAAATTGGTCTTTGAGGAAGACCAGAACCTCTAGGATGTTTCTAGGGAAGTGGAGAAGAGATTTTGGCAGGGGTTGGCCGAGCTGGAGTGCTCAAATTGGTGTGAGGAGGAGGGGGAGGAGGTTCCCTTTTATAAGGGAGGAGAGGGGCACCTTAGGAATATCTCAAAATATTATTTTATATTAAAGTCAAAATCGGTTTATAATGGCTCCAAAGGGTCTTATTTCTAAGATAAGGTGGGTATGGGTCGAAATCCTATAAACCAATAAGATTTATACAAGTTTAGGGTATTATTTTAACCTTATCAATTAGATTTAACTCTAAGTTAAATAATTTAACTTTTACCATGTCTTTTTGTTTTCTTTCACTATATGGTTAATAAACTTACTATAACATGCCAAACGAACCCCAAATTGTTTATTATTAATATATATATCCTTATCTAAGTCATTTTGCCGAACCTTAGATTTTTAGGAATAAAATATCAATTAATAATATAATATTTGATTTAAAAACTATTTTGTGTCAATTTTGACACTATTTGATATATGATTTTTGTGAAAGTCATAACAGAATTATATGTTCAAACCAAGTTGATTAAATCAACATTAATATATCATAGTAACCTAGAAAATTAGTGGAATTCATAAAAAGTCTTAAATTACATTTATTTTGGTATTTATATTATCAATTATGTCAATATTTCATTAATAAGATAATTACTTCATCATCTTTGTGTCATAAATAAATTAAATTATTTAATGTCTAAAAATTACAAATAAAATACCATCATGTAGGAAATCGTTCTATCTTTCTAATGAATATTTACAATCGAATTTATCTTATGTATAACCCCATATTATAAATGATTTACTTATTAAACTTTGATTTTAACTATTTTAACCCTTCTTTAAATAAATTAATAATAAATGTCCTAATCTAATCCAAGTGGACCTAAATGGTCATATTTTATTCCTAAGTTTGTTTTTGGTCGAATTACACTTGTCCAATAGAATTAGGACATGTGTTAGGGTAATATTAATATCATATTTACCCTTAGTTACCCAATTTACTATTAACCGCAGTAAAAAAAGTAAAAAGTTACTATTCACCAAAAAATTATTTTCATCTCATTGAACCACATTTTAGTCCTTGATATTAACCGTGTCTCTCGGAATTTCGAAATTCCATTCACAGAAGCGGTAAAATTAAGTTTTATGCAAAATTCAGTTTTTAACCTACCACTTAGTGGTTTCACTATTCATCACAAATTGAAAGTTTTCAGAAAAATATCAAAATTTCACCCTAGGCTAATTTCGATATTCTGAGTCCAAAAATGAAGTCCATTTTGAAAAATAAAATTTATAAAATTTCAAAAAGTGATTATTACTATTCATAAAGGCTAGTTTTAATAGCATATCATTGTTTAGTGAAACTCGGTATTGCGTATTACACAGGCTATCGAGGGAGGTCGTGATTGTGTGTAATGCAAGGCAAGTCAAGGATGTGTGTTGTGCCAGCTCCTTTTGGTGTAGCGTACAACACAAGACTTTAATAAAATTAAAAAGAATATTTTTTTATAAAATCTTGGGCTGTTACATTCTACCCCCCTTAAAAGGAATTTCGCCCTCGAAATTCGTCGGGGTTATAAATGGTTTACTATTCGAAAGTTTCTTTAATAGAAACCCACATCGTAAAAAGGAATATCAAAACCAATCTTTAAAAACAAAAGTATGAAACGTAACGGTTACCCAAATAAACTAATCATTGGGTTTCCACATAGGTGAAAATATGGATATGGAAGAGAAATCTAACCATCATGTTCTGATGGAGAGTGGTAGAGAACATGGCTATGGAAAATCCAGTAATCACAAAGCCATAAATTTGTGACGATCTAGGGTACCATCTGATTCATCAGATATAAGGGCACTAGGACAACATTTTTGGTTTTCAAGATCATTTCCCTAAAGTTGAAGAAATTGAATTAGAATAAATACTTACTTTATTTTGGTACAATATCACTATTGTTCGTGCCTTGAACAATTTCCACTTCATCTCTTATATAAATGAAGTTGAATTTGTTATTCGTGAAGTGTTAGCAGATCATGTGATAGAATGACGGGTCATTCCATCTGTCTCAAACAAAAGGATAGCAAAAATTATATACATAAGTCATTATATAGTGAGATTAATCATATATGCTTCCTAAAATGGACTTATACTTCATATATCATACTGCTTAATATAATAAAACTAGTTTCTACTAAACAGGGACTTCCTGTAGGCCAGTGGTAGGCGATAAAGGCCAGTCGTACTTCGGTTGTGGGTTCGATTTCCACAGCCTTGTCCGACGCGATGGGATGTCGCCTGTCCTGCAGGTTGTCCTTTTTCTAAAACTACATTACTATAACATCCCATCAATAATATCGAAAAAAAACTTCTATCCTTAAACAATACTCACTTATGTCCAACATAATCCATTTCAATCTTTAGGCTTATCCATAATACTGCAGTCCACTCTCATAACATAGTGAAAACGATTACCAGAGATTTAATACCATCATTGATCCCCATATATCATAAGATATGTTTTGTTGGTCACATTCCAAACATTCAAAGTCCTTAATCATGTATTCTCTTGAATACTTTAGTGAAAACATGAATGCAGTTAAAAGTTAACACTTTTCACATACTGAAATCCTCAAAATTCTATATACTCAAACCATGATATCACTTAGTCCTTATATCAATCATGAGCTCATGAATACTATCAAACATTTAATTTTCTCCTTATCCCTTCATTATGCGCATATCATCTACATTCCAAAAATATCTGAATAACCTTTCATGGATACTGGTAACATTAATCATACACTTTCAAAACACAAGGAAAGACAACAATGTAACAATCCATAGATGTCTCTTTATTCCATAGTATCATGAGATTACTTATACAAAATTACACATGATAAACATGTAATCATTCCACTACATTCTCAAACCATTGACCGAGCTTCAAAAAAAAATTCATCTCACATATCATTTGTAGTCTCTTCATCATCATCCACATAAATACTACCCATATGACCATCCTGATTCTCTTCATGAGTCTTTCCCTTAGGGCATTTGTTTGCATAATGCCCATACATTCCACATTTAAAACACATAACCATTTTTGATGTCGTAGCAATACCATTATCCTCATCCATGGTGTTAACCGACCCTTTTCCTTTGCACTTACTTGCTTTGTGTCCTTCTTTTCCACACCCAAAGCATCTTCTAGTTCCCTTGAAACATTCTCCTTGATGCCTCTTCCCACATGATTTACATGAGGGAAATTGAACTTTCTTTCCTCTATGGTCATCATGAAACTCCATCTTTCTCTTATTAGCTGAGTCAGGAAACTTACCAAATTTTACTTTATTGATCATATTATGAGATTACAGATTCGGCATAATAATGATTTTTGGACTTCCAAATCCCATTTCATTTGGTTTCTCATGAATAATATCATTCCATTGTCCATCATATCCTCCATTATCATGAATCATCTTGTTTCCAGCCATTTTCTAAAACCCAAAAAGAATAGTGTGAGAGGCAAAATAATGCTAGGGAAAACAACATAGTAAAGGGGGAGTACCCTTAATATCTAACATCTTAGGTTAAATTCTAAGATCGGTATCGTAGTTCTAGGATTATATCCTATACGTATACGTATCCTTAGGGACATCCCTAGACATACCTTAGAAATATCTCTAGGGATCTCACCAATGTTTTCGCATCCTAGTTTCCAAAGGTTGACTAAACCTTTCCTCTGATACCAACTGTAGAGACCCGTATCTTGACGTACATGGACATTACATTACATTTTCGGAATACTTAGTACATAACAAAAACACACACACAAGGACCGTAATAGTTTAGTGTCTTTGGAAACTCGGAATATAATCTTCTAATCGTGGTGAAAGATCTTCAACATCTCCCATAAAGATCTTTTTTTTATACCTAAAACCTTTCTTTATGTCCTGGGGAAAAGAAAACATAAAAGGGTGAGCTAAAATGCTCAGTAAGGGTAAACAAAAGAAATATCAATCACATCATATACATAAGCACATAACTTTTGGAAATCTTAACCTGCAAAAGAGATCATAATTTCATAACATGGGGTAAATCATGGCAGTGAAATGTAATCACAATAATCATAACATAAAACATGAAACTTTGTGGCATTCACACATAATCATAGAGAATCATTTCTTGTTAGTCAAGACTCATTGCCAAGACTATCTTAGTGGACAAAGTCCCTTTCTGAATCGAGTAACCCTCGTTTCAGTCCTGTTTCACTGAACCGGTATAACCTACCATTCCAGCCATGTCTATCTCATGAGATATAAAATCTTTACCCAATGCATTGGAGGGAGATATAGGTCCCACCCATCTTATAATGAATCCTTTCTTATGTGTGCCACATAATCATAAAACATACATCATCGCATAACATATGTAACAAAAATGGGATTCTTGAAACATCATGACATCATAAATCAATTTATATAAGATAAAGGAATTCATAAAAATAATTCCATCACAACATGATCAAATCAATGTAATAATAGGGATAAAAACAGAACCCTTTATTATCTTAGATGGAAAATAATTTTGATAAAACACTTGAACTTCATTCTTGAGGAAAATATCCTTTCTCCTTCAAAAACACTTTTCCTTTCTTAACATGTCATACAATTTTAAACTAAAAGAATTTGATTAAAAATAAACTTTAATACTTGTAAAGGAATCTTCTTGGAAATAATTTTTTAGAAATCCATTCATGCCGTATAAGTTAAAAAAAACATTCTTTGTACTTTTGTCGGAAAAGTCAAAAAGTACCTCGTACGAAAAACGACAAAAGATTCCTTTCATTTCTTTTACTAAAAACTCACCGAAGGGTAAAATTGGATTTAAAATATTGTAAGTGGATGGAAACAATATTAAATATTGAGGGAACAAGGATGTGGATGATAAAATACACCCTATTAAATACTTACGAATAAACAATCTCGGATAAAAATGAGATTGTGATATTTCCCTTACCTTAGGTCCGATTTGCTTCGTATGTGTCCGAACCTCCTGTATAATGATTTAAATAATGTCATTTACTTATTATAGAATCATATTCATTGTTATGATATCATATATGGTTCACTTATGACATTATATTACCCGTTCTTTTGTAAATTCCATGTTAAAGAAGCGTTTTGGGTAAAATCGTTTCAGTTATCGTAGGTGTTTTGAATTGTTGTTCTTGACATTATTATTACTTATATCATGATTTACTTACTTCCAGAATATAAAATATGATTTATATATCATATATATTCAGTATATATATATATATAATAGATAGATAAATGAAATGAAAAACACCGTTCATGGAGACGGTAGTCCGTACGTACGCATGAACGTTGTTTTCCTTTCCTTATTGTCTTGAATGGAAGTAAGTAGATGACATACATATATATATATATATATACATAAATACAGTAGCTTTATAATGTCATATATTTCATTATTATTTCTTATATATACTTTATAATCATTCTTAAATGGTTAACATGGAGAATGAATCTCATCGCGTCGTGGAGACGGTAGTCCGTACGTACGCACGAGCGATGATATCATTTTCATAAATATTGAATTGAATCGGAGTGGATTATAAAATATATCAGAATCAATATTATGTTGTAATAACTATGTATAGTTATTCTTTACACCATTATACCCATCCATGTAAGGTGGTGGTGGAAAATAGATTACACCACGGCGTGGAGACGGTATTCCGTACGTACGCACGCGCAGTGATTTCTTTTTCCGTAGGATGGATAGATGGTGAAATAGGGTTGTTTCATACTTATAATAACATATCAGTATATGAGTGATACTGATGTTATTACTTCATAATGAAACAACCTAAGAAGAAGAAGTGGAAGAAGAAATAAAGATGAAAGAATTGGTAACGGTAATTACCTCTTCTTTGAAGCGCCTCTTTGAGACCTCCTCTTAGGGCACTAAAATTGGTCTTTGAGGAAGACCAGAACCTCTAGGATGTTTCTAGGGAAGTGGAGAAGAGATTTTGGCAGGGGTTGGCCGAGCTTGAGTGCTCAAATTGGTGTGAGGAGGAGGGGGAGGAGGTTCCCTTTTATAAGGGAGGAGAGGGGCACCTTAGGAATATCTCAAAATATTATTTTATATTAAAGTCAAAATCGGTTTATAATGGCTCCAAAGGGTCTTATTTCGAAGATAAGGTGGGGATGGGTCGAAATCCTATCAACCAATAAGATTTATACAAGTTTAGGGTATTATTTTAACCTTATCAATTAGATTTAACTCTAAGTTAAATAATTTAACTTTTACCATGTCTTTTTGTTTTCTTTCACTATATGGTTAATAAACTTACTATAACATGCCAAAAGAACCCCAAATTGTTTATTATTAATATGTATATCCTTATCTAAGTCATTTGGCCGAACCTTAGATTTTTAGGAATAAAATATCAATTAATAATATAATATTTGATTTAAAAACTATTTTGTGTCAATTTTGACACTATTTGATATATGATTTTTGTGAAAGTCATAACAGAATTATATGTTCAAACAAAGTTGATTAAATCAACATTAATATATCATAGTAACCTAGAAAATTAGTGGAATTCATAAAAAGTCTTAAATTACATTTATTTTGGTATTTATATTATCAATTATGTCAATATTTCATTAATAAGATAATTACTTCATCATCTTTGTGTCATAAATAAATTAAATTATTTAATGTCTAAAAATTACAAATAAAATACCATCATGTAGGAAATCGTTTTATCTTTCTAATGAATATTTACAATCGAATTTATCTTATGTATAACCCCATATTATAAATGATTTACTTATTAAACTTTGATTTTAACTATTTTAACCCTTCTTTAAATAAATTAATAATAAATGTCCTAATCTAATCTAAGTGGACCTAAATGGTCATATTTTATTCCTAAGTTTGTTTTTGGTCGAATTACACTTGTCCAATAGAATTAGGACATGTGTTAGGGTAATATTAATATCATATTTACCCTTAGTTACCCAATTTACTATTAACCGCAGTAAAAAAAGTAAAAAGTTACTATTCACCAAAAAATTATTTTCATCTCATTGAACCACATTTTAGTCCTTGATATTAACCGTGTCTCTCGGATTTTCGAAATTCCATTCACAGAAGCGGTAAAATTAAGTTTTATGCAAAATTCAGTTTTTAACCTACCACTTAGTGGTTTCACTATTCATCAAAAATTGAAAGTTTTCAGAAAAATACCAAAATTTCACCCTAGGCTAATTTCGATATTCTGAGTCCAAAAATGAAGTCCATTTTGAAAAATAAAATTTATAAAATTTCAAAAAGTGATTATTACTATTCATAACGGCTAGTTTTAATAGCATATCATTGTTTAGTGAAACTCGGTATTGCGTATTACACACGCTATCGAGGGAGGTCGTGATTGTGTGTAATGCAAGGCAAGTCAAGGATGCGTGTTGTGCCAGCTCCTTTTGGTGTAGCGTACAACACAAGACTTTAATAAAATTAAAAAGAATATTTTTTTATAAAATCTTGGGCTGTTACAACTCTGGGAGTATACGGGAGCACTTGGAGGTATGTGTGGTTGTTTGTTCATGAGGATGTTTGTGTGCTCAGTTGGGGTCGACTTGGGGCCACACGTCATGTGGGCCCCACGTGCGTGCCACGATCTGCTTTACGTACTTTGACCTCTCGCGACGTAGAGGGTCCCTCTGCACTCGTTTGTTTGACTAGTAGGGTGGAGTTTTCCCCTGGCTTTGTTCTCGTATGTTTGACCAGCAGGGCGGAGTTTCCCCTGGCCTGGTGCTCTTTTGTCTGACCAGCAGGGTTAAGCGGTCTCCCCCTAGTCTTGTGCTTGATGGTTTGGCCGGCAGAGATGGTTTGGTTCCTCTACTTCTTTGGCTATGAGAAGTTTCAGTTCTGTGCCCTTTCACCGGACTGCGACACCGTCTCCGACTACGTGTTTTCATACATCGTGGGTGTTTTCCCCACTTTCTAGGATGAGGTGTCTCGGTCTGCTCGACAGTGACTAAGAGGATTGGAGCAAGATCGCCTTGTGAGGCCTAGGGAGTTTCTCATGTTTCTCAGTGTTCCCTGGTAGATCTTGTGGTTTCGGTGTGACCAACACGTTATGTGGGCACCGATCCTCTACCCAGGAGGTTGTTTCCAGCAGGGCTGAGGTTGTTTCCAGCAGGGCTGAGGTTGTTTCCAGTAGGGCTCAGGTTGTTCCAGCAGGGCTGAGGTTGTTCCAGCGGGGCTGAGATTGTTTCCAGCAGGGCTGAGGTTGTTTCCAGCAGGGCTGAGGTTGTATCCAATAGGGCTCGTCATTGGGTTACCATCCAGCAGGGATGGCCAGTACATCATTGTTCACCGAGCAGTACCATCCAGCAGGGATGGCCAGAGCAGTGCCGGGCTTACCTCCAGCTGGGCTGGGCAGTGGTCCCCGATGCCAGGCTTACCTCCAGCTGGGCTGGGCTGTGGTTCCCGATGCTAGGCTTACCTCCAGCTGGGCTGGGCAGTGGTCCCTGATGCCATGCTTACCTCCAGATGGGATGGGCAGTGGTCCCCGATGCCGGGCTTACCTCCTGCAGTGCTGGGCAGGGGTCCCCCATGCCGGGTTACCTCCAGCTGGGTTGGGCAGTGGTCTCATCGCCGACATTGGTCGGGTCACCCTCTAGTGGATTACCCTGTTACGGGACTGGGAAGTGTGGCACCTGTCGACTTTCCGGGTCTCCCTGTAGTGGGAACCCATTGACTTCCAGGGATCCTCCACCGGGGCTGGGCAGGGGGTCTCCTGTCGACTTTGAGCAGACCTCTCGACTGCGGGGCAGTGACGAGTTGTGGTTGACGTTCCACCAGAACTCTCAAGTACGGGGAGCACTTTCCCCCACAGAGACGCGTCCTTGTGACGCGACTTAAAACCGTGCGGGCGAATCAGTGCCGCCCAAAGCAGATAGTGTCGAGGGGTGGTGATTGAGCCCTTGGCTTGTAGTTCGGGGAAGACATGTGGGATATTGGGCATCGATGGTGTTACTTCTGGGACTATTGGCGACTCAATTTTATTGGGCTTAGCTACGGGACGGAGATCCCCTTACGACATTGTTCGGGCATCTTGATTGAGCATAAGGATATGTATATACCTCATTTCCGGTACCCACTTCATGGGTTTGGTTACTCTCCTTCCAGGAGAGGCGAAGACGTGCGGGGTATGCCACGTGATTTCCATGTCTAGATTCTCATGGTTGGACGAGTATACTCTCCTGCTATAGGTAGCGACGACTCGACAAGAAGTTCATCTTCTCATCGTTTCTAGCTCCTTTTGCCTGGACGAGTCTACCTTCTTTCCTCTTGTTGGGTTGAGATGGACTCTTTACCTTACTCTTTATTGCACCTTCAGTTGTACTCCTCTACTTTTCCTGTTCGCTCTACTGCTCACCATTCGGTACCTCCTTTGTTTCTCCCACGAGCCTTCAAGGTATCCTACTGAGTATTTTTATACTCACCCCTGCTTGGGCTTTGCCCGCACTTGGTGTGCCCTTGCAGACGACAGACATGTGGAGTGTGACTTCGGTGGAGCGTAGGAGCTTGGGAGCTTGGACAGCGTGCGGTGGTCGAGGTTGGGTTCCTGGTGGGAGACCCGTCAGCTGTTTCTTTTAGTTACTTGTTGTCGGGTTGTGGCACTTTTTTGTTGGGCACATGATTTTCCCCTTTTCTTTTCAGTGTTCCTTCAGCTTTCTTTATACTTGTAGAGGTCGATGCACATTGTGGTGTTTATATATAGCAGTTGTTCTTTTTACTCTACTTGTTCTTTATTTTACTCTGCACTATTGCATTGAGTTTGATGCATGGGTGTGTACAGGTACATAGGCAAAGGCCTCCCCAAGTTGTTGTGCCTTCGGCGCTGGTCGCCAGCCCCTGGCCTATGGAGGCGGGCTTTGGGTAGTTGCGGATCGAGCCCGGGTAGGGTCGGGTCATGACAATATTGACGTCTCTTGGTCATTATGATAACCATGCTGGTTTTAAAGACACTCAGTGGGGAACTTGGAGTTTATTGACATTCAGAAGTACGTAGATTATTTTAGAGTTGGGATCGCACCCACAGATGGGCTACCTACGTATCCTTGTTTAGAGAAGGAATCAGAACCCACATAGTTCGAGTAAGGGAGTATGAGGTTCATGTATGATTGATGGCTCAAAGTAAGATGTCATAATTACTTTTACACTCTATGATCACGTGAGTCATGCTCGGTGTGAGAAATAAGAGGTTTTGGTAAAACCAGACAATTGTGTCATGAAAGATGCAATCATGAGAAATAATGTGGGGCTTATGTGGGTATGACTTCCCAGATAAATAAAGATTATGATTTATTTCAGGGGAGAAACCCGAAAATAGGGTCCATAAAGGTATATGTACATTATATAGATTTGGATTATCTAACTTGGGGCTTAATCTTGAGGAAGATTCCCAAATTAGGAGGGGACTTATGATTGGGTTTCACTCCTGAAAAGGAAACTCAAATCAAAAGTAAATAATGACAGGTTAATAGGAATTAAGATGGGGGATTACTCTTGAAATGGAGGACCAGGTTAAGGGAAATTATTAATGTGGATTACTACTGGAAAAAAGCCCATAATGAGGGTTCTCTCATATTAAAGGATGAGGTTGAATGGTTTAATTAATGAAATCTCTAACGTTAGTGTCATAAATATGTGTAAATCACTAGGTTTTGATAGATATTCCATGGAATTATTTTTAGATTAGGAATTCAATCATAAAAACATTCCATAAATGGATTTTAAGAGTTTCTTAAAGACTGAATTTTGAATAGGAGAGGTGGAATGGCATAAGAGAGGTGAAATGGGCAGGATGGGAAGCCAAAAAGAGAAGGGCGCGTTAGTCCTGGGGGTCGCACAAGTACTGCATGGGTGCGCAAGTCTTGGTCGCCCATGTATACTAGCGTGACACATATATACTTGGGAGACAGTTTACCCAGTAGGGTAATAATTGGGAAATCCTTGACCAAAGCCTTTAGAATTATCCCGAGTAACTTCCAGAAGAGTAGCGCGCAAGTTTCAATGAGTAGGTAAGGAGGCGCTCAAGTGTGTCCATTTCCCTTAAGGGTAAAACACTTTGGCGCACAAGTGTTAGTGAATTCTAACACTTATACCTTATTCCCCTAGTTTATATCTTCTATTCTAAGTAAAGAATTACCTTATAAGTGTTCGGAAGACTTGAAGAAGTGAATTGGGCGTTCAAAGCTCTTTATCTGAATTCTAGAAAACATTATCTCAAAATGGGGGGCCCACTGGGGGTATTTATAGGCTGGAGAAGACCCTGGGCGATTTTCAAAGAGGGCGCGCAAGTCACATGCGTGACCATTTGGGCAGCGCACAAGTATATATGCACGACCATGCTGGAACCTGCGCGATCTATGGGAAATGTTCTCCTTGTTCATACCTTTCTCTGTTTTTTTGATGTTTATTAAAAGGAAGATTCTTCTTTGTTTGATGTATTTCCCTTTTCATTTCGTTTAGGCTCTGTGACAAAAAAATAGTGTCAACAAAATTCCCCCCTCAGAGTTGGATCCAAAAAGGAATGAGGATTTGACTCTGAGGAAAACAAGAAACATAAGGAAATTGGGGAGTGTAGGGTATGGCACACAAATGGAATTCTGGCGTGCAGGGTCTGGCACGCAGGGTCTGGCGCACAGGGTTACAGCCTCATCTATAAATAGAGGGCCTCATTTTGCGCAAAGCACCCAACTCTTTCTTGTTTCTTTGCTCTCGGCGCGCAGGTGGAATCCCAGCTTTCGCTCATCTACGCTTCTTGTTTCTTGTGTCGCACTTCTGTTAAAGTATTATGACTTGCGCAGTGATACATGTGAACCCAATACATGATCGACTGAAGGAGACTCTCATGCCAACTATGGGACTTGCGCTCCAACTATGGGACTTGCGCGCCTAAATTCCATAGAAATTTATTCATATTCCATGAATTTTTTTAAAAAAATGACCTTACTTTAAGAGTTAATTATTCAGCTTTTGTGCAGATCCAATGGAACCCAGGAGAATCAGAACGGCTGATGAACTTTCAAGCAAAAGAATTGATGATATGATGGACATCGTTGGCCATGATTACTATTCCACCTGCGAATGTACTCTCCCAGAATTATCAAAGTACATGAAGAAGCATCATCTTAATTTCCCGCACAGCATCTATCTGCCTCTGTATGGCCATGGTCATGTGCATAATGTCAATATTCCAGAGGAAAAGAACTATCTCTCGGATTCCTGGTTTCAATCGTATACCAACTTTTCTTTAGTGAATGTTTCAGTTGTAGGAATATTTTCTAATGCTTGAATAGTAAATAAATCCTATATAATGCATCATAGCTAGTGTGCACCAGATATGAGACGTCACAAACCCGAGCTGCAACCACATTGTTTTCCCTCAATATTTCAAAATTCTCAGATGGATCAATCCAAAGGCAGGAAGGAGAAATGGGAATTCCATTCTGGAGGAGGGGTGAAGCCAACTTGAAATTGGGCTTATTGGTTACGACAAACTTGTGAAGAATTTGTCGAGGATATGAAGGGAGCTGCACTTTGTGATGCCATCTGGGCTGGGCAGACGTATGTTTATAAGAATGATAATTTTGCACTGGAGTTGCTTAGATACTGGAGCCCAGAAACAAATTCTTTCCATCTGACCCATGGAGAAGTAGGCATTAGATTGTGAGATGTCTACAAGATCTCAGGGGTTCCAATTTTGGGTGATATGTTTGACAAATTCATCCCTCGAAAGGCAACCTTGAATGATCCGGAGAAGACTCCAGATTTGGTTCGAGAGTTTTTGAAGATTTATCATAATCTCAAAATCTCAGAGACATCAAAGACTCTTTCTAGAAGGGATATTCATCCAAAGGAATGGATGGATGTGTTACTCCGGGAGAATAGGGAAAAGGTACCCACCTTTACTCGTCCTACTAGCTGCCCTAGAGCAGATAAAAGAGGTGCTCCTGGCACATTCTGGTAGACTCTGGAAGTAGTATAGTTTATGAAATGGGGGTATGAAGTGAATCATAAAAACCTAGAGAAGACCCATCTGGAAGACTTTTTAGCCTTATGGATCAGTGTCTATCTGTTTCCAGTCAGATATTCGAAGGGAGGCATCAGGCCAGGGACCTTCGTTATTATAGCCAAGTTGGATGAGAGGAAGATAGTGGGGTTGGATACCCCAGTTTTGTCAAAGATTCACAGGAGCTTACTCCATGTCTATATGGGTAAGTCTCCTTTGATATTAGGAGGACCATTCCATGTTTTATGGGGATGGATCGCCACTCACTTCCAGACATATGTTGTACAAAACGGAATACAGATTCCTGGAAGTTCTTTCATGCCGTCTGTTCAGGCCTTCTTTGGAGTTTGTTCTTTGTCCCTCAATGCCTATGATATTAGGCCATGGAAGGGTATGCATAAGGAATTCCACTTATTTCCTTATGGAAATATGTCAAAAAGGCGATTTGTTGAGGATGGATCAGCCTGCTTGGAACAAAGATCTTACATGCTGGACAGAAGAGATGGTGTACTGGCCACCAGAATTGATGGGGAAATTATATGTGAGTCCTATGCTCCATATCGATTTTCACGCCAATTCACGTGTTTGCAGAAAACTGTTGTATCTCCTCCAGAGCACGTTAGGTATGGTTGCCTGACAGCTATGGTTGCTAATGGCTATGGAAAGAACTGGGGCAGTTTTTGACTTACAAGATGCTGAAGCGGTAAGCAATTTGGCCATATGGTATGCTAAAAACTAGATAACGTCATATCCTGAGGCGATATTGAATAAAACTGTTTATCAGGTGGGAAAGAAGAAGAAAACCATTGAGAAAGAAACAATTCATGTGGCAGGTGATTCTTCTACTCCTAAAGTTTGTTCACTGTGTTCTTCAACCGAGGTTGATTCATCAAATTCTAAAGAGATACAACATGTGTCAAAGAGGAAAAGTGTCATATATAATCCTCCTGTCAGAACCAAGATAGCCACTCCATCAACTCCTGGTGAGTTACTTTATTAAGGCAATTTAATTTCCAGTAAAATTACAGAGTAACAAGTTTTCATTCTCTTTTTATAGTTATAGGAGCTAGAATGAAATTCAAATACTAGGTTGTAGGACCCTCTTCGCAACCTTCTAGTACACCTGCATATCTACGACCATAGGCCATCCATTCATGGTGGGATGTATACTGCGATATTGAAACTATCTGGCTGAAGCTATGTGATGGGCTACATCTACCTGAAATAGGGACTCTTTAGGATCCTGCAAATATTCATTTCAAGGATAACCCTAATGAATAAGAGTCTATGTCAAAGAGTTGAGGACTTATATACATGCCACCAATGATTCCATCCCCATCACCAAGCGGGTGAAGGAAATGATGGATCATGGCACCACTGATGAGGAGTGGCCTGAGTACATGGCTCCTAAAGATGTAAGTTTTGTTTCCTTATTTACATTGCAAGTTGATTTCAGTAAAAGCTTTGTTACTCAAGGAAATTAATTTCTTTACACTATAGCATGCATGTAAAGGAACTACTGAGATTCCTTCACCATAGTATAGCCCTGGTGGTACTGCCATTAGGGCTGCTGCTGAATCTCCTCTTGAGAAGAGCGAGATATCTCCAAGCCAGCAGGCCATGAATGAGGTGTTGGAAATTGCCTTCCATTCTCCAATTCAAGTTCCTATAAGGGAAACATCTAACACCCACAAAAATCCAAAGAGACAAAGGCATCGAAGGATGAAATCCAAAGCTAAATGCTTCATCAATAGTGGATTGTCCTTTGGATAATCATGAGTCTTAACCCATGAAACGGTTGCTCATTTTCCATGGGATCGCAAGGTCATATTCGATTTACCCTCTAATTGAGAGGATTGATCCTCCCTTGCGGACCACGGAGGGTGTTATGGAACAAATGCAAATTCAGGCTAACTTGGCTGCTTCTGAAAAAGTGCCAACATCTATTCTCAGTACTGCTCCCACTGCTGCTACAAATAGAGATGAACCTGCTTCTGGTGAATTTACAATGATTCATACAATTCTTCATTAAATGTTGAATGAAAACATCAACTAACTACCATTTGTTGATATTTTAGGTATAACACCTGCACCAGAATCATTGGCGGCCACAGAAACTGAATCTTCCATCCTGCATGAAAAAGCAGTCTAGTGTCAAGGGTTGTAGAATGATAGTCTCCAAGAAGACGCATCAAATTTTCCCACAGGTGAGACAAACCAAGATTATAAAATATCATTGGATGAAATGATGAATATTCACATGTTATTCGAATGATTTTTTGATCGTGATATCTTATCAAATGATTTAGAAGATCTTGGGCGTGAGTGTTATCCTTCGTCCGATAAATTTTCATATAATTTACACTTCTAATCATGACTGCAAATAATATGCAGTTCCATCCAAAGAAGCTGCTGAAATGCCAAGGCCTGAAGAGGGTGTGGAAATTGATGTCAAACCTACTATTGTAGAAACATTAGATCAAGAGGAGCTACAACTAGTAAACCCTCCTGAGACCCATCTTAAAAATCCTGTTGAAACTAGGAAAGATGGGGATGAGTCTTCTCAAGGTGTTGATCTACTATTACGTAATGATTGTATTGAGTTTTCAATATAGACAACCAACTTTCATTGTTCTATGAAACTAACCATACTATTAATTGATCAAACATGGCTATCAACATTAATGGCTAGATCTGGAGGTGATGACTGGACCTCTTCCAAAACAGTAGTAGAAAGCGATGCAACCAGGGTCAGGGGGGAAGCAGTAGAACATGGACCTTCCTTAAGTGCATTAATCCCAGATTACATGCCCCCCTATGTTGAAGATGTCGAATCAGACCCGGAGGTGCTTAATGCACTCATCTTTTCACGATGCAAGGCATGGAACATCATATGGAAAATCATATCTGATGTGCCTCTTGAATTGTTGTAATAATTGATTTCTCGATTGTTGTCCCAGTTCGTCATGCTATGACTTGGCAGTTTTTCATATCAAGAGATTCATACTGTGGTAAAACATGTCATCTTAAGAAGGGAGCAGAAGAAAAAGTGTCGTGAAGATCTGAACAGGGTGAAGCTGTCAGTCAATATCATTGAATTTGAGGTTGCGGTATCCTGAGCTGAGGCTGATTATACTGCCAAGATGAAGGAGTTGAAGCACAAGATCAAAGATAAAATCGTCCAGTAGAGGCACCTTTAGCAACAGTTAGATGTTGTTACTAGGGAACTTGACCAACTCAATAATTCACTGGAGGGAGCTCAGACGAATAGTATGAAAGCCATTGCAGATGCTAAGAAAGCACTCCATCAGGCAAAAAAGAGTGCTGTTGGTCGAGTGCATGAGCTTTAAGTGGCTGCTGATGAAGCTCGGGATGTTTTACATCAAGTGAATACTTATGTTGATAGCCTCTTGTAATTTCTTGGAAAATAGAAGAGACTCCAATATGTGGATGTCCTTATAATTCTTGTGCATCAAATGAAGAACTTTTTCACCTTTAATCATTTGTGCACACATTTTCCTTTGCTACCTGCTTTAAATTTTACCTAAGCCAATGATCCTAGTAAGCATAGTTTGATTTTTACTAGCATTATTATAAATAACCCTATAAACATTTGAAACTTTTTATTGCTCAATATTACCTAAAATCATACAAAATGTTTTTTTAGTGAGCTGGAACATGACTTTTATTCAGACTTCCCTAGTATTCTGTGGGAAGATTAAATTCATGCACGTCAGACATAAAGAGAAGGCTAATGTTTAAGGTTGAAATAGCTTTGACAGAATGAATTAAATAAAATTGACACAATTCATTAACAATTTATCTGAAAACATATTACCACAGTAAAGTATGAGGGAAAATATGTAAACTATGAATTAATAAATTCTGATTCTAAGGAATGATATGAAAAAGGGCTAAAACGCGTTAGAATAAGTTGTTCCCTAGCATGAAGTTACTAGTATTTAACAAACTTGTTAGGGCGTTGAATTATTCAGGGCCACCTAAGGGCATTAGCTCCATAATCATATAATAGCATCTTTTGGCTGACATGTCTGTTATGTAGACTACTTATGCAAGGCTGGCTAGGGGCACGTGCTTCATAGTCAAGTAAACGAACACTCAAAAATTTACATTTCTACTGCTAGAAAAACCAGTGAAAGTTTATGGAGAATCAGCTTTTCCAAAGCATAGATTTTGCTGTATGGAGAGAGGTACTTGAATATGAATAAGATATTTCCAAACAAGATTGTTTAAGAACTGGATGAATGTCACTCCTACGAAGGTCTGACCCAAACATAGGTAAGGGAAAATATAAACCATAGACTTGAATATTTTCATATCATTAAAAAATTGTATGAGGAAAATATGTAAAGAATGGCTATTTTTTCGGATCCCTACATATCGTCATTAAGACAACTAAGTAAAAAAGAGGATTTCTTCTCAGGAATGAAGATACCATTATATAAAAAAACCCATTAGGGGGTTGAATTATGCAGGGCCGCCAAAGGGAATTGGCTTCATAGCCAAATAAAATCATATTTTGGCTGAGAAGTCTGTTATGTAGACTATTTATGTAGGGATTACTAAGGGCACGTGCTGCATATTCGAGAAAAAGAACTATCGAGTTCCAAATATTTTGTGACTATAAGTCAAGAAACGGGTTATGGAGATCTGAAAACACATAAGGTTAGGAGTGTGACACATGAAAAATGGGTATTGTACAATGTATGTAGAGATGCATAGATCAATTCTAACCATAATAATGTTGTGGTTGGGTCCTGAATTAAAATATTAGACTTCACTATGTATCCCATAAGGATGGGAATCAAACCATACGTAGTTCTTGAACTACAGTTAAATGTCATGTGGGACAAAAGTATGGGATATCTTAGTTTAGGGTCATAGATCTCGGACTATAATAATGGAGACATATTTGTGTGTTTGTTATAAAGCTGATGAAGACCAAATCTTTCATATCACATTTATGTTCTAATGGGGGAAATTTTCAGTCAAGGGACTGAAAGTGGAATTTGGGGTTAGGCCCAAAGAATTGGGGCTAGATTCGAGGGACACTCGATCATTCCTATGTTTCCCATAAGGATGGGGATCAAGCCCATGCAGTTCTAGAAATACCCTCTTTACATATTTGGTTCGTACATGTGAATGGTGAAAGGGGACTTTAGTGAAATGATGATTTGACCCCAAATAAAATGTCATGGTATTTCCATGTATGCACGTAATCTTTGGAATATAACATGATTGAAAATCAATGTAAATAATGATTCCCACTGAGGTGAGGGTATCAAAGAATATTGTAGTTTATTGTTGTACCAGACAAAAGTATTGTACAGTTTAACGTCATATATCAAGGAAGAAAGTGAACAAATGTAAAGATATTGATTCTAGGGGAGATTTCACGAATCAACATCGTATGAGATGGAGGTGAACCGATGCAAAGAGATTGGTTTTGGGCTTGAACCTCATGAGGCTGCCTATGTACCCAGCCTAGAAAGACAAGGATCAATGTCCGCGTAGTTCTATTAAAGAATGAATTAGTGATCAAGATGTTCTTGGGGAAAACGACCTAAAAGAAAAAAATGGCATTTGGACTTATGCATGGTTAGCGTCCCAGAGAGGGTTTTATGTTTAAAGTTTTCTCTAAGCACACGTGAGTCATACTCAGAGTGAGAAACAAGAAGTAACAACTACCTTAACGATACACAGTTTAATGTCATGTAGGACATATGAAGGGACTAAGCAGTTTAAAGTCTTGTAGTTAGGACTATTGGTACTACACAGTTTAGTGTCATGTAGCAGGGACAAAATACAGTTTAACAACATGTAGTACGTATCAAGGGATTTCTGTAAATTTTAGCGTCATGTAGTTAGGATTATGGGGACAATACAGATTAATTTCATGTTTGGTCAAAAGGGGGACTGTGTAGTTTAATGTCATGCAGTAACGACAAAATAGTACATAGTTTGACGTCATGTTGGATGTATTAGTGACTTTTTCACAGTTTAACGTCATGTTGGATGAATGACCGAATAGTTTTAAAGTCATATTCATGGACCATTTCTGTATAGTTTAACGTCATATAAGACGATGAAGGGGATACAGTTTAATGTCATGTTTACTAGACATGATGAGTAGTTTTAATTTCATACAGGACGGTGGTGCAGTTTAAGGTCATGCGGGACCGTAAGAGATTTCTATACAGTTTAGAGTCATGTAGTTAGGACGTCACAGTTTAACTTCGTGTGGGAAGAAGTAATACAAATAGTTTAAGGTCATATGTATGTACCTTAACAATGTATTTTGTGTTTATACAAAATACTTCTTCAGAAATCTGGCATTTTTTGGAGTGGTGATGATTTCTCCATCCATTGAGATTAATGAATATGCTCCCTTAGAGTAGACCTTGTGTACTGAATAAGGTCCTTCTCACATTGGTTCAAGCATGGGAGGTTTATTTCTGGGTATCATTGGAGTTCTGATAACCAATACCAATTCTCCCAAAATGAATGAATGAAGATGAAATTTTTTGTTGAAAGCTCGTGCTACTCGATTTTGATAAACATCCAAGTGGTGGAGTGTGCACAATCTTTTCTCATCTAACCATTACAATTCATACAATCACTTTTGATATTGTTCATCTGTATATGACTGATCACAAATAACTACTCTGAGCAAGGGTAGTTTAACTTCAATAGGCAAGACTGCTTCCGTTCCATATACCAATGAATATGGAGTTAACCACATTGCAGTGCTGGTGGTGGTTCGATAAGCCCATAAAGCATGAAAGATTTTATCAGGACATGACTTCTTATCTTTATCCACCATCTTTTGCAGTATATTGGAAAGAGTCTTGTTGAAGGCTTCTATCTGGCCATTGGCCATTGCATGATACCGAGTTGAATGACTGGATTTGATGTTGTATTCTTGGTACAACATCTTCACCTCGGATGAACAGAATTTAGTGCCATTGTCCGTCAATATGGTATGAGGGATACCAAATCTGGTAATGATGATAGACTTTATGAAGCTAACAATGCTTTTAGAATTAACTTCTTTGAGAGGTATTGCCTCTACCCATTTGGAAAAGAAGTTAGTAGCAGTAAGAATATACTTAAACTGCTTGGCTGTAGCTGAAGGGTAAGGTCCCACCACATCCATTCCCCTGTTCGAAAATGGAAAGAAGTGTTTAGCTGTGTGAATAAACTCTGGAGGTTGATTAATGAAGTTGGCATGTACATGGCTTGAATGACATTTATTTTTGAAATCAACACAATCTTGTATCATTAAAGGCCAAAAGTATCCATGCCTTCGAATTTGATCAAACAGTCTATATCCAGACTGGTGGCCACCACAGACTCCTGCATGCACTTCTATCATGATAGCCATTGTCACTTCACCATAAATGCATCTGAAGAGGATTCCATCAAAACTACGCTTATAGAGAATTCTCTCTAGGTGATATGGGCCAACATAAATAGTGAAATTGATAGCACGTCGCCAGATTTGTTCTTTCCCGGCTCTATCATGTGGAAGTGTTCTATTTTGAAGGTATTCCCTGATAGGTGTCATCCATCCTGTGGTATGACCATATGGTTCAGGAATGGGACTAATTTCATTGATCTCCTCTGGTCTGGTTTGGACTTAAGGTGAAATTTTAAGACGGTGGGCAATACTGATGGTTGTATTGTCCTTATTTGGATCTGCTAGAGTTGTGGTTATGTTAGCCAATGCATCAGGTTTAGCATTTTGTGATCGCGGGACATAAGAAAAAGTCGGTTCCATAGGAAATTCCGCCATTATAACTCAGACATAATCATACAAAGGGATTAGTTCTTCTTTTCTGATGGCATAATCCCTATTGACTTGTTTGATTACCAGGTCTGAATCACCTTTCACCATTAAGTGACTCACTTTTGATTGAAGTGCTAATTCTAAACCTACGATGAGTGCTTGGTATTCTGCTTCATTGTTTGTCCCACCTTCCAATAATGAGATGGAATAGGGTAACACTGCCTTTTCTAGAGAAATGAGCACAATTCCTAACCCAACATTGTTGAATTTTGGATTTTCCATTTTCCTCCCTATTGAACATCTGGAAGCACCATCAAAATACATCTCCCATACCTGAGGACTATCCACAATAGATAATACTTCTTCTTCCGGGAGTTCAATATCAGAAGATGTATCTTCTACTAATGGGTGTTCAGCAAGGAAATCAGCAAGGGCTCGGCCCATTATTGCCTCTTAAGAGACATATTGGATATCAAATTGCTACAAAATAACTGCACACTCTGCCAGCAGTCCTGTTAGCATTGGATAACTAACGATGAATTTGAGCGGGTTATTGTGAGATACCAATTGGACCCCGTGATGATGCATGTAGTGTCTCAAATTTTGAACTGTAAAGATTAATTCTAGGAAGAACTTCTCAATACTTTAATATCAGGTTTCCACTTCAAACATAGTCCGACTGAGATAGTACATGCTGTTCTCATTCCCAGCATCATTATTCGGGGCAAGAAAGGCACCCAATGATCGCTCTAAAGCTTTCACATAGAGGATAATTGGACTTCCTTAAATAGGTGGTGTAAGTACCGGTGGACTGAAGAGATATTTCATGAGAATATCGAATGCCTCTTGACATTCTTCATTCCAGTGGTAAGTGACTCCTTTCTTCATCATTTTGGTGAAGTGTAAACTTTTGCCTGCCAAATTGGCGATGAAACGCTGAATATAGGCTAAATTTCCTTGAAGCCCTCACAATTCTCTTAACTTTCAAGGAGGTGACATACCAAGAATTGACTTTGTCGTCTCAGGATCGACTTCAATACCATGATGGAATACAACAAAGCTGATAAATTTTACTAACATTACCCCAAAATCACATTTTAAGGGGTTCATCATCAAATTATGTTGTCGATGTTTGCAGAATATGACTTCCAAACCAGTCAAGTGATTAGAACGTTGTTTGGATTTGACTATAAAATCATCCACATAACATTCATCAAACTTCCCTATAACGGGTTGGAAGATACGATGCATGGCACGCTGATATGTTGCACCTGCATTCATTAGGCCAAAGGGCATTACTCGATAGCAAAACACACCCTGAGGAGCTATAAAGTTTGCGGATTCCTCATCTTCTCGAGCCATTCGGAAATGATTATATATGGAATATCCATCCATCAAGTAAAGTTCTTCATAGCTAGCTGTTTCATAAATAAATAGTTCTATAATCGGAACTGGAAAATCATCCTTAGGACAATGCCGATTAAGATCTTTAAAATCGATGGAAACTCTAATTTGTTCGTTCTTCTTTTTAACAGTGACAATATTAGCCAACCAATTTGGATATTGAACTTCTCTGATGATGGTATATTTGATATGCTTATCCACATCAGCTTCAATTTTGGAAGCATATGATGGGTGTGTTCTTCTTGCAGCTCGCTTCAATCCTCGATGTTATTCAGGCAAATCCAAGTGATTGGTAGCAACATCAGGATCAAGACCTGGCATCTATGTATAGTTCCATGAAAATATATCTCGATGTTTCTTTAGAAATTAAATATGCATCTCTTGATCATTAAGAGTCATGGTTTCACTAATTAATGTGGGGTGTAGATCTTCTTTTGTACCCAGATTGTTTAATCCGAGTTAATCCACAGTGGTAGAGATACCCTCCTAAAATGCTAGTGGAGCATCTCTGAGATCTTTTTCTTCTTCTTCAATATGTGTAACATTTTATGATTCTACATGCATAGTATATGATGAAGTAAAATTTCCATAATTAAGAGAGATGTTAAAATTTAAACATCTTGAAGAAGAGGCTTCCATTTCTGACCCGATTGATGATGAAGGGTCTTCCTTGGGTAATAAATAGGAGATGATGGATTGAGAATCATCATCATCGTTAACCTCTGGTTTTACTATAACTTCTTCTGGTCTGGTTGGCAATGTATAGACATGCTGGATTTTAGCAGATGAAATGAAGACATCATCATTTGAGCTTTCATCATTGCCTGGTGGATCACCAATTTCTCCCATGTTATTTATTATGATTTCCCTAATTGAAATTATGGAATTATCCATATGTGTATTTTGATTTTGGACTATCTTGTCAAATTTACTGATAGGCAACACATAATCTGTACTCACATGTTCAAATGGATTTACTAGAATCTTTTCCAATCCATATGGAGCATTAACTTTTGTAATCTCCCTTGTTGTGGATTTCTCATTTCCCTTCATGTGATATAATTCTACCTCAATGTATTGAGATTCACATGTCATGAACATGGCCTTATCACCATACAATGTCCCAACATGACTGTTTCCGACGCTTTCGTCATGGCGCGCACATCCGTCTGTGGGGAGGACGCGCTGCTTTTTGCCCCGCATTCCCTCTTTCCAAAGGCGGGCGGCATCTGTTCCTTGTTCAGGGACGTCTTCTCCTTGATCAAAACTGGGATTATGGGATGTCGGTTCTTCCTTCCGTGGATTCCTCCTCAGAGCTCATCACCTAGTCCGGGTCTCCCTCATAGATTTAAGACGGGTTCATGAAGCTCATTCCTGGTGCCATATCTACATGGACGCCAGTTAATTACGCTGCTTCCGTCAAGACGCTCCAAGGGGTCTTGTCAGGACAGCAACCTTCGGTGAGGAGAATGGTCACGTTGGGGCATCGTCGGCATGTCTGTCTTTGGTCCCTCATCACAGGGCTTCTCGAGGGCGCAGAAGCCCGACGCATCCCACATCGAAAGCGGGGAATGTGTACCATCTAAGGATTTCCTCAGCTTCCCATGTTTAACACGAGGTATGTCGCGAGTTTAAAGTCGTGCGGAGACGGATCAGGGTGAAGGATCCCTAGGGGGAACACCAATTTTGGGGCCAAAACGTGGGCAGCTTCTCATTTGTCATGGACTGGGATGGGGTGACATGATCTCACCGGGATGTGGCGGCCCAGGTAAGGATCAGGATGGATGGTGGAGTGAGACATGGGGATTATGTTCTGAGACGGCCCAAGAGGGGGGATATAGTTTAACGTCATACAGGATGTGATACAGTTTAACGTCACGCGGGACGCGATACAGTTTAACGTCATTCGGGACGGAATACAGTTTAACGTCATGCGGGACGCGATATAGTTTAACGTCATGCGGGGCGGAATACAGTTTAACGTCATGTGGGATGAGATATAATTTAACGTCATGCGGGACGGAATACAGTTTAACGTCATGCGGGATGTGATACAGTTTAACCTCATGCGGGATGGAATATAGTTTAACGTCATGCGGGACAAAATATAGTTTAACGTCATGCGGGACGCGATACAGTTTAACGTCATGCGGGACGGAATACAGTTTAACATCATGCGGGATGGGATATTCGGGGATTATGCTCTGAGGCAACCCAAGGTGGTCGGGGAACCAACATGGAGAGGTCGGGACGACCGGGTGGTGGGCTTGAACCTCGTGGAGGCTTCCTACGTACCATGCGTTAGCACGGATCAAAGTCCACATAGTTCACTGGGATGGGGCTTACGCTCTGGGGCGTCCCATAAGAGGATGTCATGGTCGATGCGCGCTGTAATCCCACGTCAATCATACACGGTGTGGGAAACAAGAGGCAGCAGGGACCAGACGATCACGTCGCGAAGGGTGCGTCCGTGAGAAGCGGAATGGGGCTTACGCGTTGAGCGGCCCAACGAGGAAACATGGGCTTATGCGTGGTTAGCGGCCCTTGGTTTCAGGACTTACTCCAGGGTGGAGGCTCGTGGTGCGACAAACCGCAGTGGGAAAAGGACTCCACTGGCCTTGGCAGGGGGGAAGTAGGGAGATGCACGGGTGCAATCATCCGCAAGAAAGGCAAGGGGCTTACGCTCTGAGGCAGCCCTTCCCCCGCGGACAAACGCCGCTTCGAAAAGGAGGATCTCATTCCATGTGAGGAAGAGTCCATTACCATTGAGACGAGTGGCATAAAAAATGTCCGAGCTGGGGGGACCCTGCGTGCGAAGCACGGGGTCGGACCACAGTTTAACGTCTTGTGTTAAGGACATGGTGCTTAGTAGTTTAACGTCCTGCAGCTTGGACGAGGTGGGTTCGATCCACACCCCTAGTTATTACATGCCCAACGCCCTCTACCCCTTGTGGAAGGGAAGGCATCGTCAAGGCCATGGTGAAGGGGGGCCGTAGAGAAAACCACTGGGGGGTCCACTTTAGCGTGGCTATGCGAAGAAGCAATAGCCGTTAGCGTGCCTATGTGGAGAAGCATAAGGCAAAGAAACACAATAGGAAACACGACCCAAGGGACCTTGAGGTTACTTCGCACGAGCCTGGAAGGCCATGCGGGAAAACAAAGCATGGCGCACATGCCCGGTAGGGGAGACATCAGGTGCTGGTGCAGGGGCCAGCCAAGGGGTGTCAAGGTGAGGGGTCCTAGGCTTTGCGCGCAAAAGGGAAGGTTTGCGTGCAAAAGACTGGGACGACGTGCAATTGAAGCAAAGGAATTGCACGTGGAGAGGTAACTACACGTAGGGTATTAAGCGAGCGGAAGGGTATTTTGCGCACGAGGCACAGATTGTATGCAAGGCTGGAATACTGTGGAGGGGGAAAATTCACTGAAGCCGATGGAGTTGCGCGCAAAGGCGAACTCTGGGGCAAGGTTGCGCGAAATGAGGGTTTTACCTGGAAGTCATCTTGTGTGTGGGGGGAGCCAAATTGTGTGCACGGGAGTCGCCTCAGATTCCTCAACCCCCAAACCGTTCGGGGTCACCTTCTATTTATAGGCGACCTCCGGCGCGGAATCCAGGCGGCGTGCGAAATTCTTCGCCCGCAAGTGGAGCCGGCGCCCAAAAGCTCACCGCGCAGAACCGGGGCGCGCAAATATTGCACACCTCAGCGGCTCAATTCTGAAAAACACAGTGATTCTACGTGCACAGAATAATGTTTTGTGCGGAGCCTCCTTTATTTCACGCACCACATCTCGGGCCTCCGGATTGGGCCTTTGATTCCAAATATTACTTCGCTTCGTCATTCCGAAACTTCCTCCGAGAGTTACGGAATTTTTTCAGCGTCAAAAAATGCCCCCCCCCCTTGGAATTGGATCTGCGAGAGGTCGTAACGATCAGATTCAAAGGGAAACACCGAAACACATTAAATCCAAGTCTCTTGATCAAGTTGCGCGCAAAATTCCGATGGGGTGCACAAAACCTACGGACGCGCTCGAAATCCTCTTTCTGTGTGGCACAGAACCCTGGCCTCACCTATAAAAAGGGGAGTTGGGTCCCAAATCCATACTTCCACTTTTTCCACGCGATAATATTATCGCTCTCGTGCGCAAAATCGCTTCCGCTGCTGCGCGTAATAACACTCTGGCAGCGCGGAATTCCATCCGAAATTCAGCCATGATCTCACGCCAGTTCGGGATTTTCCGCACTCCGCGTGCCGATTGCGCGCTCATCTCCAGGATTTCGTGCAACTCATCCAGGTTTCACGCAGAACTCTCTGATTCCACACCCTGCATCCTGATTTCTCCCAACTCCCAAAATATTCGAGATGGCTGCAAACCGACTTGATGAGGGGGAAGCGGCTGCCCGTAGGACAGAAACAGCGGAAAATGAGGAGGTTTATGGCGCCAAGGTGATTTTCTCCAACAATCTGACCTTGTTCAACCTGCTGACTCTGGCCAAGAAGTCATATCCCTTATCGGACAACCTCCCACTCTGAAATTTTGGCATCCTAGAGGAGGTTCCACTGCCGGGCTTCGAGGTGGACACGCCGCAGTCTTGGGTGACTCGGGAGGACGAACTTCCTTGCTACAAAATCACCAACAACGACCATCCTTCCAGGGAAACTAGATATATAGATGTTTATGTTCTAAACCCAAAGACTAGGACCATTACCGGGGACGAGCCTGTGGTAGAGGATTCTTCGACCCTCTACGCGTGCACGTTCCGTCAAAGCATCACAGATGGCACGAAGGGCAGGCTAAAGGATTGGGACCTGTGGTCTGGGGGTATCTTCACCAGCAAATGGGCCTGGGCGTTCTAGGTTCTCCATACCTGTGACAAGTTCGGGGATGAACTGCGGTATATCGGCCTGTTCGAGGCGGTATGGACATCGGAGTTCCACTTCCACCGCCAGCCTGAACTCGGACTGGAGCTATTCACCTGATGGTCTCCTGACACCAACACGTTCCACCTTCATCATGGGGATGTCGACATCAGTCTCTGGGACTTTCACTGCATCGGAGGTATCCCACTGGAGGGTTAGCAATACGTTGAGTTCGTTCCTCCAAAGAACTCCTGGGGAGACAGTTCATGGACACCTATGCTGAGGTGGCACCTGCTGCAGCTGGCCCAGGAGAGGTTGGGGGTCAAGGACTTCCTGAAGGACATCACCTACAAGGGCTGGTTCCGCCTGTTCCTTGAGAGGGATCCCGCCGTCAAGATGCCGGGATGGGGCAAACGGTGCCCTACCGTGACTCAGAGGAGCAGGGACAGGTCCTATTGGAAGACCCTGGAGGCAGGGAAATACCAATCATGCGGCTTCCGCATCATTGAGGCCTGAGACCCGAATGTCTAGTATGTCGGGTTCCTTTCCGCCTTCCTGAGCGGGTGGCTCTTCCCGGTGCGGGACGAGAGGATGGGCATCCGTCCAGCGACTTCGGTGATGGTGGGCTCCATGGCCGCCAACAAACGGTTCATCTTGGGCGTCCCTGTGCTGGCCAAGCTGTATACCATCCTGGGGTATGTCTCATGAGGGGGGTCGCCTCAGAGAGTCTGTGGTCCCTTCCAGATCTTCCATGGCTGGGTGGCAGCTCATCTCGGTGGGTATACTATCCCAAAAATCGTCCGTCCTCCAGGCAATGGTCTGCGACCGTCCTTTCTAAACATCATAGGGGTGGAGCGGATGACGCTCAATGAAGAGGGCGTGAGGATCCGCATCGGCAACCATGCCAACTTCAACTTCAGCCCGTTCCCCACCCCAGTTGGCCAGCTGGTGGACAACGGGCGAGGCCCTCGGGAACAGTAGGAATACTTCCAAAGCATTCAGGGTGGGGTGCTCGTGGCTCGGATCGACGGGAAGGTGATCTGCGAGCCTTACGTGCCATACCGATTCTCCAGGCAGTTCGGGTGCCATCAGTGAAAGCTGAAGAAGGTATTCACGGTTGTCTGGAAAGAGAAGAATCCATGCGTCCTGTGCCAGATGTGGTTGATGTTTACCACTTTCGGCTCTGGCGACGTCGTTACTCTTCCTTCCACCGGGGTCGATGCCGGCCTAGCAACTGAATATGCCAAAAACTAGACCATTGCGTACCCTAAGGGGCTATTATGCAAGTGCGTCCGGAAACTCGAGGTTACTCTCATGGAAACCTGGTGATGGAAAAGAAGGCACGGTGCCGTCGGAAGGGGGGAACAAAGGGTGCGTCAGGCAGCGAGGCCTGCACAGGCCGGGACTTCGGCAACGGTAACATCACATGGTGCTGCCACGTCCTCGTTACCTGCAGGGGGGTCACATGAGGTGGCCAGGGAACTGCCCGGGAAATAGATAAGATATCTTCTCAAACCTTCCCAAGACGCAATTCTCCCGGCACTGGGGTCGGCTTGGATGACCCTGCGGCAATCACTGAGCGTCGAAGCCATCTGGCAGAAGATAATGCAAAACAGGATCCAACTGCCGGAGGTCGGGCTCGTTCGAATTACCGACCAAGTTAACTTTCTTCGGAGGCATGCTTATCTGACGACCATGGACGCATACGCACGCCAAAGGGGGTGGCGTACAGATCCATCTTTCCTAGTGAAAGTGATGCTCATCCAGGAGCATGATCCGGAAGGGATGCCGCCGAGAGAAGGCGACAGTGACGAGGAGCCGGAGGGGGAGGGGGAAACTGGAGAGGACGAAGGCGAGGGAGAAGACGAAGATGAGGATCCCGAAGGTGAGGGGTCGCATGGGGCGACCTACCAAGGGAGTCTCCGAGAGATCACAAGATTGCCGACTCTAATCTCAACATAACCGAGATTCTCGATGTTTGTCTCTGTCTTCATTCATTTCCCTCATTCATCCATTCTACTTTCCAACTTCTAACTCACTTCCCCATCCTACTCAGGAGCACTTGAGCAGTGGACGGGCGTCCCCACCAGAGGAGGGTGGAGAGGAACCCGTGGGACATGATGGGGATCTGACACCCATCATTGAATTAACCAGCGCAGAGGGGTCTCCCCTTATGGCGGCTCCTGCAGCAGCCGGAACATTGGGGACTGACGCTCTGGATTCCTGTAAGTCTCCCACTTCACTACTGATGCTTGGTGTCGAATGATCCCGTCTGACCAGGGTATGCCTCGTGCAGTGATCTCACCACTGGAGACACGTCAGGCTGCGGAGCCCGAGCCATCCGTGAGTGGACCAGCGGTGGACATACCACCTTTCTCGGAACATGCTCTCTGCACTGAGTCGGCCCTGACAATTGATGAACAGGGGGTGGTGGACATCAACATCACTGTTCCTGAAACGTGGTCGGAAGCTGGTGGAGGCTTCATTGCTGCTGCGGCGAGAGAAGGACGCCCGGATGTCGAGGATTATATTCCTCACGAATACATCCCTGGGGTGGATCCTAATGCTGATCTGTTGGCGTTCTTCCCCATAAACCGACCCGCTGACCTTGAGGAGCTAGATGACTCAGACTCAGAGGCTGCCGAGTAGAGCCGGATGACACGGTGCAAAGGTTGGAAGTGTATCCAGCGCTTCCTCAGGCAGCCCCAGTCAGATTGGCTGAGGCGGATGGGATCACTTCAGACCTGGATGCGCTTCCTGTGCGCCGGAGGGGCTGACGCTCAACGCCTTCATCTGACGGTCCGTGATTACATGCCCGAGAAGATACGCGAGAGCAGCCGTCGCACAGAGATTTCCCAGTTCCGGGAAGGATCTGCGAGCGCTCAAGCACTGATGAGGTCGGAGCAGGAAGTCTGGCACCTTAAAGGGCAGGCGGATGATAAGGAGGCCTTCATCGAAACATGCTCTGAGCTCGTGGAGAAACTGATGGCCCAGCTGGCTGATGGGTAGGATCAACTGGTGGAGGCGAGCCACCTGATGACCATACTTCAAACCGAGTAGGCGCAGGAACAAGCTAGGGCTGGTGAGCTGCGCTCCATGGTGGCCGATGAGGAGAGAGTCTTCAAAGAGTGAGAAGCGGTCCTGGAGGCTACCACCCAGAGGGTATCCGCGCTGGAAAGATCGCTTCAACACGCTAATCCCTAAGGGCTTTGTTTTTTCCATCTCATGAACTTTCTGCTTATACTGCACATCGTCTCAATACAATATGTGCTCAACTCCACTCATTTGTATCCCCAGTTTCATGATCTCAACCATAGTTCCAAAACGAATAACAACTCATCCCTAGGCTCCTGTGGGTCGTGCCCAACACAAGAAGCAGAAGATGCTCGTACCATCATTCCGCTCAACTGTGGGGCATTGACCAAGCTTCAGGCGTCCAAAATCAGGCCTGGACTTCTGATGAGACCCCTGAGCCGATGGATGTGTCGACTTCTCAATGTTCTCTTACACACAAGCAGGGCAATGCCGGGGGAATTGAAATCCATCTGAACACAGGGGAATGGAGAGGAAGGGTGAATAACGCTGCCCAAATTCGGTACCCAATGGGGCGCAACCATGGAGGATAACTGTAAACCGTGGCGGAAACACATCATCCACATCACGTTGACCTGGAATGGGGGGACAATAAATGAGGGATGACTGCTGACCATGTTCGCAACACGGGGCCTAACTCAAATATTGTTGGTCAGTTTTCCAGAACGTTGGCCCAGTACAGTAGGCAGACCATAGGTCGTGCATCCATACTGTTAGGGGGTCCCGTCAAACATGACCAGTTCTCCAGAACGTTGGCCCAAGACAGTAGGCGGACCTAGGTCGAGCATCCATACTATTAGGGGGTCCCGTAAAACATGACCACTTCTCCGGAACGTTGGCCCATGACAGTAGGCAGACCATAGGTCGAGCATCCATACAGTTAGGGGGTCCCAACAAACATGACCAGTTCTCCGGAACATTGGCCCATGACACTAGGCAAACCATAGGTCAAGCATCCATACTGTTAGGGGGTCCCGTCAAACATGACAAGTTCCCCGAAACGTTGGCCCAAGACAGTAGGCGGACCATAGGTCGAGCATCCATACTATTAGGGGGTCTCGTCAAAGATGAAAGGAAATGAGGATCCGAATAAGGGGGGACACAAGGCGTGGATGGAGGAGTGGTGGTTTGTTCGAACAGAGTCCAACACTCCCGAAATTGCACCACCATGGGGAAGGCACATTAGGCGGACGTACCAACCTGATCACGTGTCGTCCCAATTTCCAGGCAGGACCTCTTTGGCGAGATAACTGCTTCTTCCCATTGTTACCATGGGGCATCCCGAACATGCTCGGGGTAGATATCCCGATTACACCACTTCTCATGAAGTCAGACCGAGTGGCCGACAATAAGGAAGGATGGGGTTTAGTAATCCCTGGGGCTGTACCCAAGACGAAACGTCCGGGCGGTCCTACGTATCTCATAAGGATGAGAATCAAGCCACACTTAGTTCTTGAAAATATAGTTTAACGTCATGCGGGACGAAATACAGTTTAACTTCATGCGGGACGGAATACAGTTTTAACGTCATGTGGGACGGAATATGGATCTTAGTTTTAGGTCTTAGAGCTCAGACCGTAAGGATCATAGTTTTAGGTCTTAGAGCTCGGACCGTGAGGATCTTAGTTTTAGGTCATAGAGCTCGGACCCTAAGTATCTTAGTTTTAGGTCTTAGAGCTCGGACCGTGAGGATCTTAGTTTTAGGTCTTAGAGCTCGGACCCTGAGGATCCTAGTTTTAGGTCTTAGAGCTTGGACCGTGGGGATCATAGTTTTAGGTCTTAGAGTTCGGACCGTGGGGTCTTAGTTTTAGGTCTTAGAGCTCAGACCATGAGGATCTTAGTTTTAGGTCTTAGATCTCGGACCGTGGGGATCTTAGTTTTAGGTCTTAGAGCTCGGACTGTGAGGATCTTAGTTTTAGGTCTTAGAGCTCAGACAATGGGGATCTTAGTTTTAGGTCTTAGAGCTCTGACCGTGAGGATAGGGGAGAAACATACACATGGCACGGCGGTTACAAAATCTGATGTGAATGAGAACCTAAGCCCTAATTACCATGTGCTCTCAGGGGAAATGCTCGAGTTGAGGGACCGAACACGAGGGTAGGCTAGACCCACTGGGAAGTGCCCCAGGCATTCCTATGTATCTCATAAAGATGACAATCAAGCCCCACGTAGTTATGGAAGGTGACATGGTAAGATACCAGTGCTATAGAAAAAGGGGAGTGCGGGTGTGGCCCTTGCAATAAAAGAAGTGGAATTTGATAAATCCTGTTTGTCCTTTAATGTGAGTGGTTTTTTTGTTGTGAAGCGACAGACATAGAGTAGTAGGCCATGGTGTCACCACAAGCATCAAGTCGTGATAGGCATTGACAAATGGCATGGCACAAGACCAATACCCAACGTGATGTCCTCTACAACGAGGTCAACACAATGCAGTGTCGTTTTTCATCGTGCGGCCAGGACGATAATGTCACAGTTTAGGGTCGTGTGATAGGACCAGAAACACAGTTTACGGTCGTCTGGTTTGGACCAACAACACAGTTTAAGGTCATATGGTTTGGACCAACAACACTGTTTAAGGTCATATGGTTTGGACCAACAACACAGTTTAAGGTCATATGGTTTGGACCAACAACACAGTTTAAGGTCATAAGGTTTGGACCAACAACATAGTTTAAGGACATATGGTTTGGACCAACAACACAGTTTAAGGTCATATGGTTTGGACCAACAACACAGTTTAAGGTTATATGGTTTGGACCAACAACACAGTTTAAGGTCATATGGTTTGGACCAACAATAGAGTTTAAGGTCATATGGTTTGGACCAACAACACAGTTTAAGGTCATATGGTTTGGACCAATAGCAAAGTTTAAGGACATATGGTTTGGACCAACAACACAGTTTAAGGTCATATGGTTTGGACCAACAACACAGTTTAAGGTCCTAAGGTTTGGACCAACAACACAGTTTAAGGTCATATGGTTTGGACGGACAACACAGTTTAAGGTCATATGGTTTGGACGGACAACAAAATTTAAGGTCATACGGTTTGGACCAACAACACAGTTTCAGGTCATATGGTTTGGACCAACAACACAGTTTAAGGTCATAAGGTTTGGACCAACAACACAGTTTAAGGTCCTATAGTTTGGACCAACAACATAGTTTAAGGTCATATGGTTTGGAACAACAACACAGTTTAAGGTCATTTGGTTTGGACCAACAACATAGTTTAAGGTCATATGGTTTGGACCGATAATAAAGTTTAAGGTCATATGGTTTGGACCAAAAACACAGTTTAAGGTCATATGGTTTGGACCAACAACACAGTTTAAGGTCATATGGTTTGGACCAACAACACAGTTTAAGGTCATATGGTTTGGACAAACAACAGAGTTTAAGGTCATATGGTTTAGACCAACAACACGGTTTAAGGTCATATGGTTTGGACCAACAACACAGTTTAAGGTCATATGTTTTGGACCAACAACAGAGTTTAAGGTCATGTGGATTGGACCAACAACACAGTTTAAGGTCATATTGTTTGGACCAACAACACAGTTTAAGGTCATATGGTTTGGACCAACAACACAGTTTAAGGTCATATGGTTTGGACCAACAACACAGTTTAAGGTCATATGGTTTGTACCAACAACACAGTTTAAGTTCATATGGTTAGGACCAACAACACAATTTAAGGTCATATGGTTTGGACCAACCGAGAGAGGAGCCTCGAGAAAAGGGGAATACGAAGGTTCAACAATCAGGGAGGGGCAGTAGATGCTAGCTCCCAGCTATGCTGGGCCCGAAACGCAATGTCTGGGCGACTCCTCACCCCCCAAGGGGATAAAGGTCAAGCTAAACACAACCCGTAAAGAAGAGACCCAAGCACATACTCTAGCGCTCAGATCGCGGGAGCCCCGAGAGACACCATTACGCAGCTCAGTCTGTCTGATGTGCGGGGGTGTATTGTGGGTTAGTACAAGGAGTGTCCAGATTCCACCTGGACACGGTGGGGCGGATCATGACATGAACCATGCCACCAACATTCAGGGACTAGGGAAGCCGTCATGACGACTGAGGATTACTGCTAACCATGTTTGCAACGCAGCATCCTGTCGTGTTAGCCACGGGGAAAAACAAATGAGCATCAACCGTTGACCTTGTTCGCAATGTGGGATTTGTATCAATTTGTTGTCTGAAACCCTCGAGGGTGTTGGCCCATGATGGTAGGAGATCCCTTGGGCGTTGTATCCAGGCCGTTCCTGGGGGTCCCTCGGGTATGAAGGATGACGGGGGCCCGAATGAAGGGGAACACGAAGCTTGGAAAGTGGATAGAACTTGCCTAAGTCGAATATGGCACTCCATGTTCTAGACCAGAATGCCTTGAGCACATCAGCAGACCACTGGAAGGGGTCAGAGGGCTCAATCCGAGAGCGGCGAAAAGATGGATTATCCCTCGGAAAAAGAGGGGGCATAATGCCAAACACCCTGGGCACCGGGAGATCATGGGATCTCCTAAGGGATGGGGCTGGACCAGACATCTAGGTGTCCAGGTGGTCCTACGTATCCCATAAGGATGGGAATCAAGCCACACATAGTTCTCAAAAGGGGGTGCGTCCTTAAATGCCATTAGACAGAGGAGGGATAAACCCTGAGAACAGGGTGCGCGTGGTGCAGCCATTGCAAACCCAACGTGAATGGGGACATAATCTCACACCATGCCACGCGACCCTGTGGTCGAAGTCCCAAAGGCGAAACAGACGCAACAACGGACCTCAAGCTGGACCCAAAGACGAAAGTTTTGGGCATTCCTACGTATCTCATAAGGATGAGAATCATGCTAGACGTAGTTCTTGAAAATATAGTTTAACGTCATGTTGGAAGAAATATGGATCTTAGTTTTAGGTCTTAGAGCTCGGACCGTGAAAATGGAAGAACCAAAATAGGTTCTCAGTTGTAGGTCTTAGAGCTCGGACCATGGAGCCCAGATGTAGGGCAGATTATAGTTTAAGGTCGTGCTGGACCATACATTTTAAGGTCATGCAGGACCATACAGTTTAAGGTCATGCGGGACCATACAGTCTAGGAAAAGTACTTCTTGAAGAACCTGGCGTTGGTGGGAGGACTGATACGCTCACCATCCATAGTCACCAGAGAGTACGCTTCATTAGGATAGACCTTGTGGACAACAAAAGGTCCCTCCCACTTGGGTTCCAACTTGGGTGGTTTTCTGCCGGGAATCATTGGTGCTCTGAGCGCCAACACCAGGTCACCTTGTAGGAAAGAGCAGAGGCGAACCTTCTTACCGAAAGCTCGAGCCCTCCTGCTCTAATGCCTTTCCAGGTTATGTAAAGCGTGAAGCCTACTTCCGTCTAGTGCTTCCAATTCGGCTAGACGGATCTCGACAGCTCTGTCCAGCGGTTGCTGGTCGTAGACCGACGTTCGCAATGAGGGCAGCTGGACCTCGATGGAAAGGATGACCTCAGCTCCGTATACTAGGGAATACGGGGTCACCTAGGTGGAATTGCAAGTCGTCGTCCTATAAGCCCAGAGGGCGTTGGGGAGCATGTCCTTCCAACATTTCTTGTTCTGGCCAACCATTTTTTGAAGAATGTTAGAGAGGGTTTTGTTAAACGCTTCAATCTTCCCATTCGCCTACGGATGATAGAGGGAGGTGTGGTTAGAAGGAATGTTGTACTTGGCAAAAAATCTCTTCAGCTCGGCCGCTTGGAAGTTGGTTCCATTATCCGTGAGGATAACGTGAGGTATTCCAAACCGGTGAATGATATTGGAACTCACGAAGTCGGCGATAGAACCAGCCTTGACTTCCCTAAGCGGGGCTGCCTCTGCCAACTTTGAGAAGAAATCTGTGGCGGTTAAGATGAACCGGCACTGGCGGGCCGTCGCCGGTGGGTAAGGCCCTACGACATCCAAACCCCAAACCGCAAAGGGCCAAGAATAATTAGTAGTATGGAGAGGATCCTGTGGCCGATGGAAAAAGATAGCATGAACTTGGCACGCATGACACCTATTGGCGTACTCGATGTTGTCGTGGATCATGGAGGGCCAGAAGTATCCCAGTCTCCGAATCTGGTGGGACAACTTCGACCCGGCCTGGTGGGCGCCACAGGAACCAGTGTGCACTTCCTGCATGACCTGTAGGATCTCAACTCCTTGAAGACAACGGAGGAGAACACCATCAAACCCAGGCTTGTAAAGGAGCTGCTCACGGCTGAGACCGCTTTGAAGGGTGAACTATGGCGCACGGCGCCAAATTTTTTCCCGCTCTGCTCGGTCCATCAAAAGACTGACGTGCCGGATATATTCAACCAAGGGTGTCCTCCAGCCAGGAACTGTCTCGATCACCACGCCTGAAGCCCCGGGGGGTCCTGACGCGGGGGCACCCGCGGTGAGATGGTTCACTCACAGGCCACGATTGCCCTCCTGGATAAAAGGAGCAATGACCCTTCGGTGCGCCACGTGGATGATTAGTTCATCCAGTTCGGGCTCCGCGAGTGATGCAGCCAGGCTAGCCAAAGCATCTGCTCGACTGTTCTGTGACCGGGGAACGTGAACTACATCTGGTGGGGATGGGAACATAGCCATTAGATGGAGAGTGCATTCCAGCAACGACATGAGTTCCGGATTCTTGACATCGTAGTCATTGTTAAACTGCTTGATGACTAGCTCAGAGTCCCCTTTGACATACAGGTGGGGTACGTTAACCTTTAGAGCCAACTCAAGACAAGTAATGAGGGCATGATATTCTGCCTCATTGTTGGTGCAACCTTCTGACAACAAGAATGAATATGGATTCCTCTGGGGTGATAAAGACGATACTTAGGCCCACTCTGTTAATCCTAAGATCTTTGATCCTTCTACCGGTAGGGCTTCGGGAGGCGCCATCAAAGTGCATCTGCCAGCATGCGGTGGCGTGATCGACTGAGAGGATTTCCACATCAGGAAAGCCCAAATCCAGTGGTTGGTCCATGGAGGTTGGGTGGGCATCTAAGAAGTCTACCAACACCTATCCTTTGATGGACTTATGAGGTAAGAACCTAATGTCGAACTGCTGGAGGATCATCGCCCAGCGTGCCAATCGGCCGGTCAACATTGGCCGGCTCAGGATGTATTTCTAAGGGTCTACCCGAGAGACCAGCTGTACCTTGTGGTGCTGCAAGTAATGACGCAATTTCTGTACGGCGAATACGAGTGCCAGGAAGCTCTTCTCGATGGGAGATTATCTAACTTCTGCTTCGAGGAGCATGCGGCTGAGGTAGTAGAGGCTATTCTATGTCCCCTCGTTGTTCTTCTTGGCGAGAAGGGCGCCGAGGGATCGCTCTAGGGAGGTCACGTAAAGGACCAGCGGCTTTCCAGGAACGGGTGGCATCAGGACCGGAGGTTGAAGTAGAAACTTCATGATTTCCTCAAAAGCATTCTGACACTCTTAATCCCACCCATAGGCGGCACCATTCTTCATGAGCCGAGAGAAGGGATTACACTTGCCGGCCAGATTCACGATGAATCGGCGTATATAGGCTAAGTGGCCTTGGAGGCCTCGAAGCTCCCGAATATTATTTGGGGGAGGAATATGACTGACGGCCTTGATCTTCTCGGGGTCGATACTGATGCCTCTATAACTAACGATGAATCCCAGAAACATTCTGGAGGTGACCCCAAAGGCACACTTCAACGGGTTCATCTTCAAGTGGCGAGAACGGAGCAAACCAAACAATTTCTCAAGGTCTTTGAGATGGTCATGGCGCTGATTAGATTTGACCACCAGGTCATCTAGATAGCACTCCACCAGCGTCCCGTGGATGGGATTGAATATGCGGTGCATAGCCTATTGATAGGTGGCACCCGCGTTCTTGAGGCCGAAGGGCATAACCCGATAGGAGAAAGTTCCCTGGGGGGCCCTGAAGGCAGTGAACTCTTCATCCTCTAGGGCCATCTGGATCTGCTTGTACCCAGAGTACCCATTCATGAAGGAGGGGGCTTGGAACTTGGCCGTTGTGTCGATCAATAGCTCTGTAACGGTAAGGGGAAAGTCATCCTTCGGACAGTGGCGATTAAGATCGCGGAAGTTGATGCAGACCCTGATATGACCATTCTTCTTCCTGATGGGCACAATGTTGGCTAGCCACTGGGGGCACTGGACTTCCCTGACGAAGTTGGCCTAAATGAGCTTATCTACTTCAGCCTCAACCATGGCACCGTGAAAGAGGTGCATTTTTCTGGGAGGCTGCTTGAACCCGCGATGGTTTGCTGGGAGGCCAAGGCGGTGGACGGCTACCTGGGGATCTAGTCCCGGCATCTCGTCATAACTCCAGGAAAACACATCACGGTGCTGTCTGAGGAAGTCTATGTACTGTTTTTGTTCCATGGGTGGCATAGAAGCGCTGACCAATGTGGGTCTCGGGTCCGCCTCACTACCGAGGTTCACCTGTACTAGCTCGTCGACCATGGCAGAGACGCCCTCCTCAAAGGCAGGAGGAGCGTCTTCCATGCATTCTTCCCCGCTTGTGGAAGGATCATCCATGGGGGGAGACGTTTCGGGGCCGCCCGACCCTGATGGGGAGCTGGCACCGACTTGGGCGGCAGATGTCGTCACGACGGGAGACTCATGCACCGTGGAGACCATAGAGACAAAGGCAGTTGATCCAATCCAATCTGACATGTGGCCCAAGGGGCCACGCTTTACGACATCAAAGCAGTGGTGACACGTTGGCTGGAGCTGGTCGATCCCGTCTCGGTGAAACAGGAATGTATAACGTACTGTCGTTTCCATGATCCCAACGTCCCGATATCGTACTGGGTTAGGAGGCCCGGGGATCACCCGGGCCTGGTTGGTGTAAGAGTACGAGGTGATTTCCCGCCGTCGCTTAGACCCGGAAATATGGATTCCTCTGGTACCCGAGACAACAAATCACTCTCCCATATCTGGAGTCGTGGCCTTCAAACAATGGATTGGGAAGGCATATGCGTTATCCAAACCTTCCCAGGGATCACTCGCGACAGCGGCGGGCTCAACCTCACATGCCAGGATTTTCTTGTCCTCGCTCTTGTAATAGTCAGCGTCCAGGTAACGAGATTCACAAGAGGCAAATGGAGACACATCTCCTTGGATCACACCCACTCGACCCATAAGGGAGTATTTGAGACATTGATGGTATGATGAGGGAACCGCTGCGTGAAGATGGAGCCATGGCTTGCCCATCAATGCGTTGTAGGCAGTGTCCTGAGAGACAACCATGAATTCAGTATTGGAAATTAAGCCGCCGAACTGGGTCTTCAGACGAATCTTTCCGAGTGGAGTTTTCTCTGTCCTGTCATACACTTGGATTCTGAGGTTAGAGGGAGTTAAATCATCCTCGGACAACCCCAATTTTCGCAGTGTCCGAGTTGGGATCAAGTTAATCCCAGAACCCATGTTGACAATACAGCGATGGATCTCCCCGCCAATGAACTGTCCAGTGATGTACAACGGGCGGATGTGCCCCTGTATGGGAGGGTCTTCATCTTCACCCGAGAATGAGATAACCGCCTGACATTCGGCGTCCTCAATCACCTCGGTTTGGAAGGCTTCCGCGGCCGCGACCTCCGCTTCAAACTGGAGCGGGCTCCACAGAGCCTCGGCGAGCGCCTCACGCATTTCGGACGACAAGCGGAGGGCCTCAAGGATGGAAAGCCTTACCAGAATGCCAGCCAGATGCTTCAGGACAATATACTTTTGCACCAAACGCGAGCTTCTGCTTACAGGGGGTCGCTCCGCGATTGGGGGCATGACGGGCCCTGCTGGCGGGACTAGTGACTGACTGCTACTAGGAACGTCCCGTTGTTCATCGGCTGAAGCCCGGGAGGTGGCTGCCATGCTAGGACCGGAAGGCCGTAGTCGGCCAGTGGCAGGGCTGGGCTGGTTGCGACGCGGGCAAGGAGATTCTGCCCGATCCATCAACACAAACGGTGGTGGAAGTGAACCTGTTGTCACCGGGTGAGGGAGCCTCGAGTGCTGCTCTTTATACCAGGCCTGCTGCCTGGTCTCGGTAGCGTGCATGGCCTGACTCGAGGTGACGACCGTCGTGCCCCGGCGATTCATGTAGCCACAGCTCCGTCGATGTTGGAGACAGATGGGGACATTGGGGGAGGTCCACCTGGTGCTCCTCATCATCGGGAGCCAAAAAGGGATTTACCAACTCTGCGGTGTTAACCGAAGAATACCCCGGGCTCTTGGGGAGGTCCACCTGGCGCTCCTCATCTTCGGGAGCCAAAAAGAGATTTACCAACTCTATGTTGTTAACCGAAGCGTACCCCGGGCTCTCAGGGAGGTCCACCTGGCGCTCCTTGTCTTCGGGAGCCACAAAGGGATTTACCAACTCTACGGTGTTAACCGAAGCGTACCCCGGGCTCTCGGGGAGGTCCACCTGGCGCTCCTCATCGTCGGGAGCAATAAAGGGATTTACCAACTCTACGGTGTTAACCGAAGCGTACCCTGGGCTCTCGGAGAGGTCCACCTAGTGCTCCTCATCGTTGGGAGCCAAAAAGGGATTTACCAACTCTACGGTGTTAACCGAAGCGTACCCTTGGCTCTCGGGGAGGTCCACCTGGCGCTCCTCGTCGTCGGAAGCCACAAAGGGATTTACAAACTCTATGTTGTTAACTGAAGCATACCATGAGCTCTCGGGGAGGTCGACCTGGTGCTCATCGTCGTCGGGAGACACAACGGGATTTACCAACTCTACAGCATTAACCGAAGCATACCCTGGGCTCTCGGGGAGGTCCACCTGGCGCTCCTCGTCGTTGGGAGCCACTAAGGGATTTACCAACTCTACGGTGTTAACCGAAGGGTACCCTGGGCTCTCAATCGAGGAGTCATCCATTACCGGACGGGGTCTCGGAGGGATCCCCATTTCTAGGGGCATGAAATCGCCAAGCGTACGAGAAGATGACGACAATGGAAGGGCGCGTTCTTTCTTCTTGCGCTGCCGCCTGCTCTTCTAGGAAGAAGTAGGCTGGGACGACGATGCCGAAGCGGCGCTCGCAGATTCCGAGGGCTCCGGCTGATCCAGGCGGGCATGCATGATTCCATGGGAACAGGCGACCGTCCTGCGGGACATCCAATCATTATACTTCCGAGACCCTCGGTCGGAAACCTGTTCCCACCCATCCCCGTCGTCACTACTGCCATCTGATCCCACGAGGACACCTGCCACCTGTGTCGGGGCTGGGCCCATCCTGACTATGTTGTTGTCAATATAGTCTTGGAGCCAGTCCTTGAATACACAGCATTGCTGGATGGTGTTTCCTAGGAACCTTTGATAAGGGTTGTAGTTAGGGATATCCATGAGAAATGCCTCTTTTGGCTTCTGGCACTCAGGAAGTCGCACGATCCTCTGCTCCAAGGCGCTACTGAAATAACCGGGGACCTGGGCCTCACCAAACGAGTAATCCCGATTCCTACTGTCTGGAAAGGGGACCCATGGGGGTTGACCATGGCCAGGGGCCGGAGGAGCAGGCCGAGGAGGTAGATCTAGATTACCTCGCCTAGGTGGTGGTGGTGCGTTACGCGGAGGCGCCTGCCGATTTGGAGGCGGTCGTTGGTGGGCCGGAGGCTGTGGGGGTGGACCCTATGAGCCTGTTGAGGTGGCCTCACTGGAAGCAACTCTAGCTGCCTGGGGGCCTCTATCTACACCACAGCAGTGGGCTCGGCTCTAGCGGCTCTCCTTGCAGAGATCACAGGAGGCAGCGGGTGTGCCGGACCGGCCTGTTGCAGGGCTTCTTCGAGGTGCTGAGCCTTGTCCGAGAAGACACGGAACCCTCCAGGGTAATTCTGCGTGATCAGGGAAGGAACCAACTCCACCTGGACTTTCCCCACACACATCGTCAGTAATTTCTCCTGAGTCAGTGGCATGTCAAGGGAGTACGTGAGCCCTTTCCACCGAGCGACGATGTCCGCGGATCGCTCGTCGGGACTTTTCTTGCACCTGAAGAGGTCTAAAATGTTCATCTTCCGGGATGTGGAACTGATCTGGTAGAGGAATTGTCGGCGAAGGTCCTCCCAGCTAGTCACTTATCCAACAGGGAGCTCGCTATACCCAACGAATGCTGGACCTTCCAGTGTCTGAACGAAGCACCGGAGCTTGGCAGCCTCCTGCTGCACCGGAGTCCCAAAGGAAGGCCTAGGTGGCTCCTCTGGTGGCGAGTAATCCTCCTAGATGGCTCCAGTAGCGGCCTTTCTTCAGGGGGTGAGTCTCCATCGATGGGCTCCACAATGTTTCCCTCATCTGATGGTTCAGCCATGTTGACTGCTACTGCACTTGGCGACGTTCCCTTAGGGCCGCCCAGTGGATCGGGCTGCCGGTGGATCGAACAGAATAGGAGAGCAGCGTACTGCCCCCACCCGCGGACGTGCATATGGGGGGTGGCCTCCTCAATAACTCTGCAGAGTACTTGAAAAATCTGGACGCATTGTTGCTGAAGGTCCTTGTGGTGGTCCAGCAACTCGGGGTGCCGAACCACGGGGAGTGCTGCTAGGTTGACCCGGCGGCACTACTCACCAATCTCCTTGATATGTGCTTGGCTCCTAGGATAAGGCGCTAGCTGATGGTGGAGGCGAGAGTGAGTCACCCGAAGAATCTAGCGGAAGCATTCAAACTCTCCCGGGGAGAGTGACTCTGGAACATCAAAACCCGATTCTGCAACCGGCCAAAACTTCTCAAGGAAGTGGCCCGCTGAAAGAACGGTCCAGAAGCTCCATGAATCTGGTTCGGGGTACGGAACTTTCCGCCCCTGCTCGTCCACCGAGGAAAGTCGGGGAATTGGAAATGGTGCTAAGGCAAGCCATCGGGGTGGTGGGCTGGCCTGCGGGGAATTCGACGAACATGCCGATTGGCCGCCGATCCCTGGGTCATTCTCTAGGGGTTGCAGTGCCCTGGATTCCACGCCGCGATAGGATGGGCCGGTGGATGGGCCTCCTATCACAGCATCGGTGCTCACCGAGGCTGTGTCGCCTCGTGATTCTTCTGCCGGTCCCCAGAAAAGTTCCTCACCCTCCCTAATAGGGGAGGGAGGTGCTTCCGAGGAGGTCAACGGCAACTGAGGGCTTGATCCCTGGTGGTACTCCAAGTCATCGTCCTCCTGGGTATACCTTCGAAGGGAGGAGGGAATCATACGGATCTCACATTCGGGGAGTTCGAGACTGACGCACTGCATCCCCACCCCCTGCCCTCAACTCGAAGGGTTGGGGGGGGGGGGGTTCCATCGTCGAGTCGTACTCTGCCTCTGAATCCGAGAAACAGACTGGTCTGATTCCCGTCCGGACTCCCCAGACATTCCTCCTACGGCGACGACGCCCAACCTTCCTGCCCCTGGGTAGCTCCTCAGGGTAAGGGCGACATCCGTCATGGGGTCTCCCGCCCATAATAGAGCTGGGGTAGAGGGGACTGAAGGCCGGGGTGCTAGAAGCACCGGGACAGATGTCGAAAGGGGCATTGGGAGGACCTCCATGTGAGTGAGTGACTGGATACACAACGGCTCCATGCTCGCTACCGGCAGTAGGGGGAGTGACCTCATACCCCATGCAGTTGGCGCTGGAAGGAGTCATACCCGGAGCATAGCTGCCGTGAAGAAGCTTTCGGCTTCCCATATCGGTGGCACAAAATGAGTCCTCATGGTGAGCGGCACTACCGCTGATTGGTCTGCAGTGGCCATTGCCAGTGTCTGCGACTGGCAGATTTGACCCAATCTGCCTGTAGGGCGGTCGGGGTTTCAATCCAAGTTGGGCACGCGGCTGCCCCTACTCAACATGTGTGGGGATCTGGTAACAGGAGTTAGCAGTGGCTTGGGACACTGTGGTTGCTGATGCTGGTGCCCCAGGACGATAATTCTCTCCCACTAGCGCCTGACGCTGGCGTCGAGTCATATGGTCCGGAACCGGTGGTGAAGGCATGAAGATTGCATGCTCCTCAGCTCGGGGAGTCGGGCAGCGGCGTCGACGTAGCCTGGCGGGGGTTCTTGCTGTTAACCCCTAGGATGGATCACCGATCGGGTGGACCCAGACATCCCCCACCTCATTGGCGTAGGGGAGGGATGTGTCAAAGCGCTCCGGGGGTGGGCTCCCGAAGCGGTTGAACGTCGGCGTGGGGAGCGGAGGCTCCCTGCACGACCCTCAAGGGTGGTGATGGTGGTGAGGCGCAGCCGACTCTAGATTCATGCGGGCCATGCCCCTGGTGGGGATGACCCCTTCCTCGTCATACCTACGAACGAGGTTATTGATCACCCTCCGTTGGATGATTACTGACTGGGAGAGGGGGCCAAGCACCTGGCTGCTACATCGGTCGATGTCGGGGCGACCGTGGGATAGGTGGGACCGCGCGGGGTAGTCGTGTCGGTACTGCCCCTGCCCCTACGTCGGTGGGCAGGTGGCGATCGAGCTTCGAATACAGTGATCTGATTCCTAGAAACAGGGAGATGAACCCATTAGTATCAATAGGAAAGGAGATCAACAACCAAGTCCCAACGTCATTCCGTCTTCCATGGTCGGCGAGAGGGATCCACGCTGACAACGTCACAGAATGGAGTAGTCAACGTCCTGACGGCCTCGACCCCTGGCGGGTTCATGTCCCGGTGAGGGTTACCTGGACCTGGTGACATCCTATTATTCCGATGCCGCAACAGCTACCATTCCCCGAGTTGAGGAGAAGAGCTTCATGTCGAGTTCACCATTTTTTGTTTCCGACACTTTTGTTGGGGCGCACGCATCCGTCTGTGGGGAGGACGTGCTTCTTATTTCCCCGCATTCCTTCTTTCCAAAAGCGGGCGACATTCGTTCCTTGTTCAGGGACGTCTGCTCCTTGATCGAAATCAGAATGATGGGATGTCGGTTCTTCCTTCCGTGGATTCCTCCTCAGAGCTCATCACCTAGTCTGGGTCTCCCTCATAGATTTAAGACGGGTTCGTGAAGCTCATTCCGGGTGCCATATCTACATGGACACCAGTTAATTACGCTACTTCTGTCAAGACGCTCCAAGGGTTCTTGTCGAGACAGCAACCTTCAGTGAGGAGAATGGTCACGTTGGGGCGTTGTTGGCATGTCTGTCTTTGGTCCCTCATCACCGGGCTTCTCAAGGGCGCGGAAGCCCGAGGCATCCCACATCGAACGCGGGGAATGTGTGCCATCTGAGGTTTTCCTCAGCTTCCCATGTTTAACATGGGGTATGTCGCGAGTTTAACGTCTTGCGGAGACAGATCGGGTTGAAGGATCCCTAGGGGGGAACACCAATGTTGGGGCCATCACGTGGGTGGATTCCCATATGTCATGGAGTGGGATGGGGTGGTATGATCTCACCGGGATGTGGCAACCCGGTTAAGGATCAGGATTGATGGTGGAGTGAGACATGGGGCTTACGTTCTGAGATGGCCCAAGCGGGGGAATACAATTTAACGTCATGCAGCACGCGATACAGTTTAACGTCATGCGGGACACGATACAGTTTAACGTAATGCGGGACGGAATACAGTTTAATGTCATGAGGGACGCGATACAGTTTAACATCATGCGGGACGGAATAGAGTTTAATGTCATGCGGGACGCGATAAAGTTTAACGTCATGCGGGACGAAATACAGTTTAACGTCATGTGGGACGCGATACAGTTTAATGTCATGCGGGACAGAATACAGTTTAACGTCATTCCAGATGGGATATTTGGGGCTTATGCTCTGAGGCAGCCCAAGGTGGTCGGGGAACCGACATGGAGAGGACGGGACAACCGGGTGGTGGTCTTGAAGCTCGTGGAGGCTTCCTACGGACCATGTGTTAGCACAGATCAAAGTCCATGTAGTTCACTGGGATGGGGCTTACGCTCTGGGCCGGCCCATAAGAGGATGTCATGGTCGATGCGCACTCTAATCCCATGTGAGTCATACTTGGTGTGGGAAATAAGAGGCAGCATGGACTAGACGATCGCGTCGCGAAGGGTGTGTCCGTGAGAAGCAGAATGGGGCTTATGCGTTGAGCGGCCCAAAGAGGAAACAGGGGCTTACGCGTGGTTAGCGGCCCATGGTGTCGGGACTTACTACAGGGTGGAGGACCGTGGTGAGACAAAGCGCAGTGGGAAAAGGACTCCATTGGCCTTGGCAGGGGGTAAGTACGGAGATCCACGGGTGCAATCATCCACAATAAAGTCTAGGGGCTTACGCTCTGAGGCATCCCTTCCCCCGCAGACAAACTCTGCTCTGAAAAGTAGGATCTCATTCCATGTGAGGAAGAGTCCATTCCCATGGAGACGAGTGGCGTAAAAAATGTCCGAGATGGGGGGACCCTGCGTGCGAAGCACAGGGTCTGACCACAGTTTAACGTCTTGTGTTAAGGACGATGTGCTTAGTAGTTTAACGTCCTACAGCTTGGATGAGGTGGGTTCACTCCACACCCCTAGGTCTTGCATGCCCAATGCCCTCTACCCCTTTTGGAAGGGAAGGCATCGGCAATGCCATGGTGAATGGGGGTCGCAGAGCAAACCACCGGGGGGTCCACGTTAGCGTGGCTATGCGAAGAATCAATAGCCGTTAGCGTGCCTATGCGAAGACGCATAAGGCAATGCAACGCAACGGGAAACACGGCCCAAGGGACCTTGAGGTTACTTCGCACGAGCCTGGAAGGCTGCGTGGGAAAACAACGCATGTCGCGCATGCTCGGTAGGGGAGACATCAGGTGCCGGTGCAGGGGGCAGCCAAGGGGCGTCAAGGAGAGGTGTCCAGGGATTCGCACGCAAAAGGGAAGGTTTGCGTGCAAAATACCGGGACATCACGCAATTGGAGCAAAGGAATTGCGCGCGGAGAGGGAACTACGTGCAGGGTATTGTGCATGCGGCAGGGTATTGAACGCACGAGGCATGGATTGTGCGCAAGGCTGAAATACTACGGAGGGGGAAAATTCACTGAAGCCGATGGAGTTGCGCGCAAAGGTGAACTTCGGGGCAAGGTTGCGCGAAATGAGGGTTTTACATGGAAGTCATCTTGCGTGCGGGGGGAGACGAATTGCGCGCACTGGAGTCGCTTCGGATTCCTCAACCCCCAAACCATTCGGGGTCACCTTCTATTTATAGGCGACCTCCGGGGTGGAATCCAGGCGGCGCGCGAAATTCATCGTGCCCGAGCGCAGCCGGCGCGCAAAAGCTCTCCGTGCAGAACTGGGGCGCGCAAAGATTGTGCGCCTCAGTAGCTCAATTCTGTGAAACCCGGTGATTCTACACGTGCAGAACCATTTCTCGCGCGGAGCCTCCTTTATTTCGCGCACCACATCCCGGGCCTTCGGATCGGGCCTCTGATTCCGAATATGACTTCACTTCCTCATTCTTAAACTTCCTCCGAGAGTTACGGACTTTTTTTGGCGTCAACAATGACCATAGAAACAATATTTGAGACATTGATGGTATGATTAAGGGATAGCAGCATGTTGATGTTGCCAGGGTCTTCCAAGCAAGATGTTGAAGGCTGAGTCTTGATCAACAACCATGAAATCTTAATTGGGTACAAGATCTCCAAACGGAGTTCTGAGAGTAATCTCACCCAGTGTTTCTTGTTCATTTTGATAATATCCTTGTAACAACATTGTTGGCGCCAAAAATGTGGCCCGAAAGAAAGGAACGAAAAAGGCCGGCGCGCTGCCTCGCGAAGCTCCTCCGCGAAGCTACATCACGAAGCCTCGCCACGAAGCGCCCCAACCATGGTGGTGCAGCGAAGCTCCAGAGGCGGTAATCCTCCGCAAACCCGTTTGACGTTCGTGAGCCGCCGTGAAGCACCAGAGGCGGTAATCCTCCGCGAACCCGTTTGACGTTCGCGAGCCGCCGCGAAGCTCCAGAGGCGGTAATCCTCCGCGAACCTGTTTGAAGTTCGCGAGCCGTCGCGAAGCTCCAGAGGCGGTAATCCTTCGCGAACCTGTTTGACGTTCGCGAGCCGCCGCGAAGCACCGGAGGCGGCGCGCGAGCCCAGCTTCGCGGCGCCCCTTCCCTATAAATACTGGACTCCAACTGAGTCCCGAGGACGGACAATCCGACCTTTCGGCTTCTCCTCTCCCGAATCGCGAAGCACGCTTTGCCCCGAGAATCATGAGCTCCGCGAGGTATTTCTACATCGCCAGACGACTCTGCTTTGTTTCGTTTTGAGCCCCTCTTCCAAGAGGGACGCCCTTTGCGAAGCTCAAGGGCATTCGCGAAGGAAGGGGATTCCCAAGGGAACCTGGGCAGCCGCGGAGCACTTCTGCTTTGCGAAACACCCAACCCATACGAGTGATCCCTATGCTAAGGCAGGATCGCTCCACTTCGCGAAGCACATTGCTTGGCAGGACCCTGCTTCGTGAACCACTCCTTCTTCGCGAGGCAATGCTCCGCGAACACTGTTCCACTTCGCGAAGCACCTCCCACTCACATCTATGCCCCATTCTAAGGCCAAGGCACCCCACTTCGCAAAGCACACTCCTCTGCTTAGCGATTCCTCTTTCCGTGCGACCCTCCAGGTTTGCACGATGTGATTTCAAAGTCCCATGGACAACACCTCCCGTAGATTTGCTTCGCCTAATGCTTCTTCGCATAGGCATGCTAACGGCTATTGCTTCTTCGCATATCCACGCTAACGTGGACCCCTCGATGGTTCGTCCCACGACCCCCCTTTACCATGGCCTTACCGGCACCTTCCCTTCCCCAAGGACCAGAGGGAACCAGTTATGTAAGTCCTAGGGGTGTGGCGTGAACCCACCTCGTCCGAGCTGCAGGACGTTAAACTGCCAAGCACCACGTCCTCAACACATGACGTTAAAATGTGACCCAACCTCGTCTCCCTCATGAAGGGTCCCCCCAGCTCAAACATTCTTTACACCACTCGTCTCCACGGGAATGGAACTCTTCCGCACATGGAATGAGATCCTCCTTGTCGGAGTGGTGTATGTTCGCAGGGGAAGGGCTGCCTCAGAGCGTAAGCCCCAAACCTTTCGTACGGATGATTGCACCCGTGCATCTCTGTACTTCCCCACTACCAAGGTCAGTGGAGGGAGTGATAGGGAACGAGGCACCCCCTCTGGGCCTCCATCCTGGAGTAAGTCCCAACACCATGGGCCGCCCAATGCGTAAGCCCCTCTTCGCTTCTCACGGACGCACCCTTCGCGACGTGATCGTCACGTCCATGCAACCTCTTGTTTCTCACACCGAGCATGACTCACGTGGGCTTAGAGTGAGCACCGACCCTGACAACCCCACCCGAACTACGAGGTCTTTGATCCATGTCAAGGCATTGTACGTAGGAAGCCTCCACGAGGTTCAAGTCCACCCGTCGCTCATTCACGTCGGGTCCCATTCCGGTCCAGTGGTAAGCCATTGCGACCCACCACCTGAACTACGAGGTCTTTGATCCATGTCAAGGCATGGTACGTAGGAAGCCTCCACGAGGTTCAAGTCCACCTGTCGCTCATTCACGTCGGGTCCCATTCCAGTCCAGGGGTAAGCCATTGTGACCCCACCACCTGAACTACGAGGTCTTTGATCCATGTCAAGGCATGGTACATAGGAAGCCTCCACGAGGTTCAAGCCCACCCGTCGCTCATTCACGTCGGGTCCCATTCCGGTCCAGTGGTAAGCCATTGCGACCCACCACCTGAACTACGAGGTCTTTGATCCATGTCAAGGCATGGTACGTAGGAAGCCTCCACGAGGTTCAAGTCCACCCGTCGCTCATTCACGTCAGGTCCCATTCTAGTTCAGTGGTAAGCCATTGCGACCCCACCACCTGAACTACAAGGTCTTTGATCCATGTCAAGGCATGGTACGTAGGAAGCCTCCACGAGGTTCAAGTCCACCCGTCGCTCATTCACCTCGGGTCCCATTCTGGTCCAGTGGTAAGCCATTGCGACCCACCACCTGAACTACGAGGTCTTTGATCCATGTCAAGGCATGGTACGTAGGAAGCCTCCAAGAGGTTCAAGTCCACCCGTCGCTCATTCACGTCGGGTCCCATTCCAGTCCAGTGGTAAGCCATTACGACCCCCCCACCTGAACTACGAGGTCTTTGATCCATGTCAAGGCATGGTACGTAGGAAGCCTCCACGAGGTTCAAGCCCACCAATAGTGGACCAAGGTCTACTTTCACGTCGGTCTACCGACAAACCCCACCTGAACTACGAAGTCTTTGATCCACGTCAAGGCATGGTACGTAGGAAGCCTCCACGAGGTTCAAGTCCACCCGTCGCTCATTCACGTCGGGTCCCATTCCAGTCCAGTGGTAAGCCATTGTGACCCCCCCACCTGAACTACGAGGTCTTTGATCCATGTCAAGGCATGGTACGTAGGAAGCCTCCAGGAGGTTCAAGCCCACCAATAGTGGACCAAGGTCTACTTTCACGTCGGTTCACTGGCGAAGCCATCTTGAACTATGAGGTCTTTGATCCATGTCAAGGCATGGTACATAGGAAGCCTCTATGAGGTTCAATCCCGCCCGTCTTTCACGTCGGGTTTCACCCCCGTCCAGCACGACGTTAAACCGCATCCCGGCCCAGTGGTAAGCCACTGCGACCCATTCCCATCCGAACAATGAGGACTTTGATCCATGTCAAGGCATGGTACGTAGGAGGCCTCTACGAGGTTCAAGCCACATTGCTCGGTCGTTCATTCACGTCGAGTTTCGCCCACGTCCAGCATGACGTTAAACTGTATGCCCCCTTTGTCCCGCATGACATTAAACTGCCCACCTATTCCCATTTGAACTACGAGGTCTTTGATCTGTGTCAAGGCATGGTACGTAGGAAGCCTCCATGAGGTTCAAGCCCACCCCTCAGTGGATCCACGGATCTACTTTCACGTCGGTAAACTGACGATGCCTATCGGACCAAGGTCCACCTTCACGTTGGTTCGCTGACGACATTCATCGGGCCAAGGCCCAGCTTCACGTTGGTTTACCAGCACCATCCCGAACTACGCGGACTTTGATTCCCTGCCATGGGGATACGTAGGAAGCCTCTTCAAGGCTCAAGCCCAACTTCACTGTCGCCCCCTGTGATGGTCCCATTTTACTTTCCTTCCACTCCATTCATCAACTCACCACCCGTCCTGATTCTCGCCCGGACCATCTTATCCTGGTGAGACCAGGTTGGTAAGCTCTTTTCCATAGTCGCCCATAGGCTGGCCTCGGTATCGATATCCCTTCAAGGAGGATCCCTCAATCCGATCTATCCTAGCTAATGCTCTGGTTGGGTTGATCTGTCTCCTCTGGATGTTAAACTCGCGGCATACCCTTTGTTGAACACGGGAAGCTAAGGAAAACCTCAGATATGTGTCGATGACATGTAATTCCACGCCCTCGAGAAGCCTTGTGGTCAAGGATAACAGACAGACATGCCGGGTACCCCAGCATCCAGACACGCTACTGATGCCTCAACGTGACTACTCCCCTGACCGAAGGTTGCTGCCCTGACTGGACCCTTTGGAATGTCCCGACAGAAGCAGTGTAATTAACCGGCGTCCATGGAAACATGACACTGGGAAGGGTTTCACGAACTACGTATTAAATCTATAAGGGTGACCCGGACTAGGTGATGAGTTCTGAGGAGGAATCCACAGGAGGAAGAACTGACATCCCATCATCCCATTTCGATCAAGGAGCAGACGTCCCTGAATAAGGAGCGAATGCCGCCCACCTTTGGAAAGCGGGAATGTGGGGCAACAGGCAGCACGTCCTCCGCGGACGGATGCGCGCGCCCCGGCGAAAGCGTCGGAAATAGAAATGGTGAACCCGACATGAATTTCTTCTCCTCAGCATGGATATTAGTAGAATTTGAGACACCAGTAGATTGACGTGTCACCGGATCCAGATATCTGTCACCTGGTCCCGCCAAGCAAATAGCGGGCCTGTCGTGAAACTCACTGGAAGTCGGGGTAGTAGAACGTGGGGCACTCTGCTCTGCAGCGTGTTGGCATGGATCCTTCTCACAGACATGGAGGATGGAAGAACGCTGGGGAAATGGCTGTCAATCCTTTTCCTCTCAGTACTGATGAGTTGATCCCTTCGTTTTCCAAGAACCAGGTTGCTATTTCAGTGATGCGGTCACCATCTGCTCCTCGCCCGCGCAGGGGCAGGGGAAACACCACGACGGCCACTCCACATGGCGCCACTACCGCCACGACGGCTGCCACGTCACGGAATGTGGGACTCCCACGTCCCCTTTCCCCATCAGAGATCATCCAACAAAGGGTGATCAACAGCCTCGTGCGCAGGTATGAGGAAGAAGGGGTCATCCCAACCTGGGATATGGCCCGCTTGGACCTGGAGGCCTCCAGGCCCCACCGTCAACACCGCCCTAATAGGCCGCGCAGGGAGCTCCTGCTCCCCACCCCGACATTCAACCGTTTCGGGATCCTATCCCCGGAACGCCTTGACGACTCCTCGCCTTATGCTGAAGAGGCAGGCGCTATCCGGCTCAGTCCGCTCAGGGCCCCGACCTGGGGCCCCCAGGCGAGAGCTCCCGTCCGACCGCGTCAGCGCCGCCGTCTGGCCCCACAGGAAGAGTATGCAGACTACGTCCCTGCACCACCTGCACCGGCTCGTCTGAACCGACGTCAGCGCCGGGCCCGGGCTGAGGACGCTCGCTCAGGCGCGTCCACGTCGACAGCTACAGTGGCCCGAGCCACCGCCGACGTGCATTATGAAGCCCCCGCGTACATTGAGCAGGGGCACCCTTTCTCCGAACCAAGATTGAGACCCCAACCGCCCCATGGGCAGGCTGGGTTGACTCTCCGGGTTGCAGGCCAAAGTAGTGATCGCCGCGAGCTAACCCGCGGTGATGCCACCCCGTACGGAGGTCCTCCCCGTACCACTACTCCACAGAGCGTGGGCCTTCCCCGTTCTGAGGTTCTTCATGGAGGCATGCCTCGTGCTGCCCCCATCCTGCAGGAAGACCTACCCCGCGACAGTGATGCTCAGCGCGGAAACGTTTCCTGCGCCCGCTGTACAGGGTATGGGTTCCATCTTTCTGAAGACACCGTCCATCCGGTCCTTCTCCAATGTGGGGCCCTCCCTACGTCCTCTCTGCAACCGGCGAAGGTCCTCCTCGCGCCAGCAACTCGAGGAGTGAAGGTCGGCCTCGCTCCACTCGCATCGACCATGAAGGTCTTCCCCATGCTCCTGCCAGTTCCAACAGAGGCCCCGCCCATATGGGTAATGTTCATGGAGGTCCTCCCCATGTACCCTACGACATTTGCCCTGGTGCCCCTCGCACCCCGGCTGTCTCGAGTGGGGGCCCTCTCCGCCATGGCGCCAGCGCCGCCCCGAGGCTGCCTGATAGGGGTCAACCCTGTCCCGAAGAGCCACCCAGGGGCAGATGTGCGGGTCGTCACCGCCACAAGAAGAATCCTGGGAAGGCCCAGGTGGAGATCAAACATGCCCGCTTCTCCGATTCGGAGGCGGAATGCGATTCAGCGATGGAACATTCTCCCCGCTCCTCTGTATCAAGGACTGGGGCAGGAACCAGACGCGTTAGCCTCGTTCTCCCAGAATTTGAGGTCCACCGGATTCCCGTCTCTCTCCGCAGGTACATCCAGGAGGAAGAAATCCTGGGAATTCCGCAGGTCTCGACCACGCAATCACCGCCTCTGTCACCAAAAGAGCCCTCTACCTCTACCAGGGATCACGTAGAGTTATTTTGGGGGCCCACGACAGTAGAGCGATGACACGACCTGTCGCCGGTAGTTGCGGCTCCTGTTCTGGAAGCTGTGATTATCAGCCCGTCGTATCGTGACATTGTGGCCAGGTCACCTCACTCTTCGGAGGATGGCCCGGAATTCGGCGGCCAGTCAGCTCGTTTGTCGTATTCCCCACCGCCGAGATTATTATCCCAAAGGTCCGCCTCGGTACCGCTTCCGATTCCTCAGCCGCCCCCGGTTGACGAGTGGGGCAACACAGGGCCAGACCCTGAGTCCGAGCCTAGGGGCTTCTGGAGTATCCTTGCAGCGGATTACTTCCTGGAGAAGTTATGGCCGACAGCGGCACTGAATTTCCACATACCAGAGTCTCTTACCCCTGATGAAGTGGGATGATTTTGTCGAACCCTGTGGGCGACACACTTCCGCCTCCGTTATGAACGGGTGGTGTACCCCAGGAGTCGTGAGCACTTCGAGGAAATCGGCGAGCAGTGCCGCCTGATCGATGCGGCCGCACTTCTTGTAGCCCAGCACCCCGAGTCGCCCGATCACCAGAGTGCCCTCCAACAAAAATGCGTTCAGAGTTTCAAAGCACTCCGCAAGATCGTCAGGGAAGCCACCCCCATGTGCAAGTCCGTGGTTGGGGACACTATGCTGCCCTTCTTTTCGATCCTATTCGACGACAACCCGATTCGTTATGCGACATCGAGGACATGCCCTCGAGAGGAATCGCGGTCCACATGGCCGACATTGTGGACAGGGAAGACGAACTGGAACTCCTTGATGGAGACTTCCCCCCAGAGGGCGCACCGCCACTACTCGACCCATCAGGGAGAGTTACCCGTCAGCAGAGGAACCTGCTAGGCCTCCCCGTACCCACAGAGTCGCTGGTACTCGGTCGAAACACTGTCAAGGGTAAGGAGCACGTCGGGACAGTCAAGCACTCCGACCCGTCTGCCTCTGTGCAGAAAACAGAAGAAGATCCTGGGAAAGCCGCGTTATGCCAGCATCTTGCTGAGCAGAAGAGGCTGGTTGACGAACTCTTAGTTGAACGCGCCGCAGAGCGGCGACCCGACTATGGTAATCCCAGGCCGGGGCAGCAGGGGCAGGAACAATTTCCCCCGGTGAGACGCCTCCGGGCAACCCTGATCATGCTACTGCCGCAGACAGGGCGGAAGCCGGAACATACAGCAAGAGAGCGTGATACATCTCGCCAACCCCCCCTGAGCGACAGGGCAATCTGAAGAATCCAACCCGGGTTCCCCCAGTCGTCTGACAGGTCGTCCAGCCAGTTGACCCGCGAGCGGCCGAAGCCGTCTACCGTGTTGAAGAACCTGGCAATGCACTTGTGGTTAGGGATCCCCGTCAAGACAGGGACCCGCACCCGGAGGACCTTATTGCGGCACTCACAGCCCGCCTCGAGGCGTTGGAAACGCGGTAGGTGGCGGTCCCACCGGATGGCAAGCCTTATCCTGCATGGGTGGATGATATGCCCGCGCCTCCGGGTTTTGGGAACCCCACTTTCTCACCTTTTAACGGGACAGGGGACCCGCTCCAGCACTTGGCTCATTTCTCTTCCAGGTGTGGCCCCATGCTGGGGACCCCAGCTCACCAAGAAGCCGCCAAGCTCCGATGTTTCGTACAGACATTGGAAGTTCCGGCATTCGTCTGGTACAGCCAGCTCCCTATCGGATTGGTGACCAGTTGGGAGGATCTTCACCGGAAGTTCTTATACTAGTTCAGCTCCACCACGCGAAAGACCAGCATTGCGGACCTCTTCAAGTGCAAACAGAGGCCTGATGAGCGGGTTGCAGATTTCATCGCCCGGTGGAAAGGACTTATGTATTCCCTCGATATACCACTGACTCAGGAGCAATTACTGATGATGTGTGTGGGGAACATCAAGACAGAGCTGGTACCCTCCTTGATTACGCAGAACTACCCTGGAGGGTTGAAATATTTCTCAGATAAGGCCCAGCGCCTCGAGGAAGCCCTGCAAAAGGCTAGTCAGGCACGTTTGCTGCCCCTATGATCCCATCCAGGAGGGCCGCCAGGGCTGAACCCGCCGCGGTGGCTCAAATAGAAGCCTTGAGGCGGCTGGAATTGCTACCGGCGGCACCACCCCTGCAACCCCGCAGAGGTCCTCCACCTCAAGCACAGGATCCTACCCAGCCACGACCGCCTCAGAACCGACAGGTTCCCCCACGCAACGCGCCACCACCACCTAGGCGAGACATCCAGGCACCGCCTCCTCGGCAGGCCCCTCCGGTCCCTCGACAGGACCAGGCCCCCAGGGCCCCTTACCCGGAAAGAAAGTACCATACCTATTCTTTCAACGAAAATCAGGTCCCTGGCTACTTCCGAAGTGCTCTAGAGCAAGGGATCGTGCGTCTGCCTGAGTGCAGAAGGCCGGCAGAGGAGCATCTCACCGATCACCCCAACTACTGCCCTTATCATCGAATCCTGGGGCACACCCTCAAGCGATGCTATGTGTTTAAAGACTGGCTTCAGGACCAGGTCAACAACAACATAGTCAAGTTGGGCCCAGCGCCAGCGCAAGTGGCAGGCATCTTTGCAGGATCAGAAATCGGTAGCGACAACGAAGGTGAGTGGCAGCAGGTCCCTAGCCGCAGATCCCAGAAATATGACGTCTGGATGGCTCGAAAAACTGTCGTCCGTGCCCAGGGAATCATCCAGGCACGCCTGAAGCAGTCAGAACCTTCAGAAGAGGTAGCTGGCGCCTCTGCGTCGTCTTCACAGTCGACTTCTGCCCAAAAGGGCAAGCAGCGGCGACGCAAGAAGAAGCAACGTGCACCGCCAGTGCCGTCGTCGTCCCACACTCTCGCCAACTTTATGCCTCCCGAAATGGGGATTCCGCCCATAATCCACCCAGCAGTGGATGACTCTTCGAGTGACAGTCAAGGGTACGCTTCGGTTAACACCGTGGAGCTGGTAAAGCCCTATATGACCCCCGACGAGGGGGAACCCCAGGCAGACCTCCCCAACATTTCCAGTCGACGTCAACGTCAGCGGAATCGCAATCGCGCCGGTCATCGAGGCACGTCAGCCAGCACTTGTGGCCAAGCCGTGCATGCTACTGAGACCAGGCAGCAGGCTCAGCGCAGATCTCAGCACGCGCAGACCCATCCAACATCCTCTGCTCTACCTCCACCGCCGTTCGTGCTACTGGATCGGGGGGAGCCGCCTCGTCTGTATCATGGTCAGTCTTGCCCGGCTACAGGCCAGCCTCTGCTGTCTGATCCTAGCCTGGCGACTACTCTCCAGGCTTCTACTAGCAGACAGCAGGACGTACCCAGTGCTAGCCGACCGCCAGTTCAACCGGCAGGACCCGCTGTGCATCCAAATACCGAAAGACCTCCTGTAAGCAGAGGTTCGCGTTTGGCACGAAAGTACGATTTTCTGAAGCACCTGGCCAGCATCCCAGCGAGGCTTTCCATCCTTGAGGCCCTGTGCCTATCATCTGAAATGCGCGAGGCACTCGCCAAGGCCCTAAGGAGCCGCCTCCAGTTCGAGACGGAAGTAACAGCTGCGGAAGCCTTCCATACCGAGACGATTGAAAACGCCGAATGTCAGGCGGTTATCTCGTTCTCCGGTGAAGATGAGGACCCTACCATATGGGGGCACATTCGCCCACTGTATATCACTGGCCACTTCAACGTTGTGGAAGTCCGCCGCTGCCTTGTTGACACGGGTTCTAGAATCCACCTAATTCCGACCCGGACGCTGCGAAAGCTGGGTCTGTCCGAAGGTGATTTGACTCCCTCTGACCTCATGATCCAGGGGTACGACAGGACAGAGCAACCCCAGTTGGCAAGATCCGCCTGAAGACTCAGTTCGGTGGCTTAATTGACAGCACCGAGTTCATGGTGGTTTCTCAGGACACCGCCTACAACGCATTGATGGGTAGGCCATGGCTTCATCTGCATGCAGCAGTCCCCTCGTCGTATCACCAGTGCCTCAAGTACTCGCTCAACGGTCGGGTAGGCGTGCTCCAAGGAGACGCGTCCCCTTTCGCTTCTTGTGAGGCCCGCTATCTGGATGCGGGTTATTACAAAAGTAAGGACAAGAAAATCCTGGTAAGCGAGGATGAGCCCGCCCCGATCACAAGTGATCCCTGGGCAAGCATGGATGACGCCTACATCCTCCCGATCCACCGGTTGGAGGCCACGACCCCCGACATGGGGCAATGTTTCATTGTTTCGGGTACGCAAGGAAGGCATGTTCCCATGTCCAAGTGACGGCGGAAAATCACCTCGTACTCCTACATCAACCAGGCTCGGGTCATCCCGGAACCTCCTACCCCTGTACGGTACCGGGACGTCAAGCTCATGACAACGGCGGTGCGCCATACGTGTCTATTCCGCCGGACTGGAATTAACTAACTCAGGCCGACACGTCACCACTGATTTGATATCATCAAACGTGGCCCGTTAGGCCGAAGGCCAGATGGGATAAGATCAAATGCATTCATTTCTATGGTCTCAACGACAAGTGAGTCTCCTGATGTGATGACCACTGCTGCCCGAGCCAGCACCAGCTGCCCCGTTAGTCTTGATAGCCCAGAAGTATCTTCCGTCGCGGGAAGTCCCCCCACGGATGGGGAGGAAGACTTGGAGGATGCTCCCCCAGCCTTTGAAGAAGGCGTCTCTACCACGGTTGATGAACTGGTACAGGTGAACCTTGGTAGCGAGGCAGATCCGAGACCCACATTGATTAGTGCGGCCATGTCCCTCGAGGAGCGGCAGTAGTACGTAGACTTCCTCAAACGACACCGTGATGTGTTTTCCTGGAGTTACTATGAGATGCCAGGGCTGGATCCCCAGGTGGCCGTCCACCGTCTGGGCCTCCTGGCAAAACACCGTGGGTTTAAGCAGCCTCCCAGGAAAATGCACCCTTCTCATGGTGATATGGTTGAGGCCGAAGTTGACAAGCTTATCAAAGCCAATTTCATTAAGGAGGTCCAGTACCCCAAATGGCTCGCCAACATTATGTCGGTCAGGAAGAAGAATGGGCAGATCAGAGTCTGCATTGACTTCCGCGATCTCAATCGCCACTGCCCAAAGGATGACTTCCCACTCCCAGTGACGGAGCTGTTGATTGATGCCACGACCGGGTTCTAAGCCCTCTCTTTCATGGATGGGTATTCTGGGTATAACCAGATCCGGATGGCCCCCGAAGACGAGGAGTCCACTGCCTTCAGGGCTCCCGAGGGTACCTTTTGCTACCAGGTGATGCCATTCGGTTTGAAAAATGCAGGTGCCACTTATCAGAGGGCCATGCATCGCATATTCAAACCTATTCTCGGGACATTGGTGGAATGCTACGTGGATGACCTTGTAGTCAAATCATGCCAGCGCCAGGACCATCTCAAAGACCTTGAGAAAGTGTTTGGTTTCCTCCGTTCCCGTCGCCTGAAGATGATCCCGCTGAAGTGTGCCTTCGGAGTCACCTCCAGGAAGTTTCTGGGATTCGTTGTCAGATACCGAGGTATCGAGATCGACCCGGAGAAGATCAAGGCCATCAGCCAAATGCCTCCCCTGAGCAACATTCGAGAGCTCCGAGGCCTTCAAGGCCCCTTAGACTATATACGCCGATTCATTGCGAATCTGGCCAGCAAGTGTAAGCCCTTTTCCTGGATCATGAAGAAAGGCACTGTCTACGAATGGGATGAGGAGTGTCGGATCGCCTTCGAGGAAATCAAGCAGTATCTGCTCCATCCTCCGGTCTTGATGCCACCCATCTCTGGAAAGCCGCTGGTCCTTTATGTGACTGCCCTGGAGAGATCCCTCGGCACGCTGCTCGCCCAGATGAATAACGAGGGCACTGAGAACAGTCTCTACTATCTCAGTCGCATGCTTCTCGATACGATGGTCAGATACTCCCTTATCGAAAAGAGCTGCCTTGCGCTCATCTTCGCCGTGCAGAAGTTGCGACAATACCTGCAACACCACGAGGTGCAATTGATCTCTCGGGTGGATCCGCTGAAGTACATCCTGAACCGCCCCATGCTGACTGGCCGACTAGCACAGTGGGCGGTGATTCTCCAGCAGTTTGACATCAGGTTTGTGCCTCAGAAGGCCATTAAGGGACATGCATTGGCAGACTTTTTAGCTGCCAATCCAACCTCCGCGGATCAATCCCTGGACCTGGATTTCCCCGACGAGACGATCCTCTCAGTCGATCATGTTGTCCCGTGTTGGCAAATGCATTTCGACGGCGCCTCCCGGAGCCCCACCGGTAGAAGGCTCAACGACCCCAAGCTCAACAGAGTGGGTCTGGGTATTGTTTTCATTACCCCGGCGCAGGCCGTCCTGCCGTACTCGTTCCTGTTGTCAGAAGGTTGTACGAACAACGAGGCAGAGTACCAAGCTCTCATCACCGGCCTCGAGTTAGCCCTTGAGATCCATGTACCCCATCTACATGTGAAGGGAGATTCCGATCTGGTAATCAAACAGGTTAATGGCGACTACATCGTCAGGAAGCCAGAGCTTGCGCCGTTGCTGGAGTACACCCTCCTCTTAATGGCCCAGTTATCTTCTCGGCCAGAGGTTACCCATGTCCCACGGTCGCAGAACGGCCAAGCGGACGCCCTAGCTGGCTTAGCCGTGTCGCTCTCAGAACCCCAGCAAGATGATTTGGTCATACACGTGGCCCACCGGAGAGTCATTGCTCCCGTCTCCCAAGAGGACCGTGATAGCCTACGGGTAAGTCATCTCACCGCCGGAACCTCCATAACGGGAGTCCCGGGTTCGTCAGACGCAGTAGTTGAAACCACCCCCGACTTGAGAGCACCTTTTGTCGAGTATCTCCAAAATGGTCAGCTCCCGAATGACCGGGCCAAGCGCGAGCGAATCCGACGCTGCGCACTTCAATTTACCCTCCAGAGCGGCCCTAGTCTTGAGCAGATCCTCTATAAACGGAGTTTCGATGGTGTCCTCCTCCGTTGCATCCAAGGAGTAGAGATACCTCAAGTTATGCAAGTGGTTCACGGCGGTTCATGTGGTTCCCATCAAGCTGGGCCGAAGTTGTCCCATCAAATCCGGAGGTTAGGGTACTTCTGGCCCTCCATGATCCACGATTGCATTGGATACGCCAAGAGATGCCACGCGTGCCAAGTACACGCCAACTTCTTGCATCAGCCGCCAGAACCCCTCCACCCCGCCAAGTACTCTTGGCCATTTGCGGTATGGGGACTCGATGTAGTGGGACCGTATCCGCCGGCAACATCCCGCCAATGCAGGTTCATCCTGACTGCTACAGATTTCTTCTCCAAGTGGGCTGAAGCAGTTCCGCTCAAATAATTCAAGGCCCGTTCCATTTTTGAGTTTTTGAGCTCCAACATTATCCACCGGTTTGGATTCCCTCACGCCGTCCTCACCGATAACGGCACCAACTTCCGAGCAGCTGAATTGAAGAATCTGTACGCTAAGTACGACATCCGGTCGAACCATACCTCCCGCTACCATGCGGAGGCAAATGGACAGATCGAGGAGTTCAACAAGACCCTCTCTAACATTCTGCAGAAGATGGTTGGTCAGAACAAGAAGAGTTGGCCGGACAAGCTCCCCAACGTCCTCTGGGCTTACCGGACGATGACTCGCAACTCTACCCAGGTGACCCCATATTCCCTGGTGTATGGAGATGAGGCCATCCTACCCATTGAGATCCAGCTGCCGTCGCTACGCACTGCAGTTTATGATCACCAAACATCAGATGAGATAGCCGAGATCCGTTTAGCTGAATTAGAGGCACTGGATGAGAATCGGCTTCGTGCCCTGCACAATCTGGAAAGGCATCAGGACAAGATAGCGAGAGCTTTTGACAAGAAGGTTCGTCTCCGCTCTTTTCTACAGGGTGACCTGGTACTGGCCCTGCGAGCACCAATGATTCCCGGTAGGAAACCGCCCATGTTAGAACCCAAATGGGAAGGGCCTTATATCATCCATAAGGTTTACCAAAATGGAGAATACTCCTTGGTGACCACAGATGGAGAGCGTATAACCCCTCCCACCAATGCCAGATTCCTCAAGCGATACTTTGCCTAGGGAAAAAGTGGTCCTGCACGACCCTAAACTGCGAGAGGGTCCTGCACGACCCTAAACTGCGCCTTGGTCCTGCACGACCCTAAACTGCGAGAGGGTCCTGCACGACCCTAAACTGCGACTTGGTCCTGCATGACCCTAAACTGCGAGAGGGTCCTGCACGACCCTAAACTGTGACTTGGTCCCGTATGACCTTAAACTGCATCTCTGTCCTCACTGCAAGACGTTAAACTGCAAGCCAGTCAGGTCTTCCTGACCGAGGCTCAGCCTCAGGCCCCTCGGCCTTTTTGGGCCCCTGGCCCCGTCTCCACCCCGGTCTAGCCCTAGGCCCCCTCGTTTATCCCCGACTTACCCTCTTACGGGATCGTACGGTATGGTGTAGGACTACGTCCTCACATTGGGATCATGTACCATACCGTACACATCCCCGAATGAGATGCCCCTCGTCCCGCATGACGTTAAACTGCATGTCAAGAACTACGTATGGCATGATTCCCATCTTCATGGGATACGTAGGAACGCTCGGACGCCTCGTCTTGAGCCCAACCCCAAAATTTTCTCTTCCGCTATTCCCCCTGGGAATAGTCTCCTTGGAGGATCTTTGTGTAGCAGGGAGTAGGCTTTCTTGGCCCCGCTCATGCAACCCCACTCGCGCAAAGATTGTAAAGGTCGCACCATGCGCCCACTCCCGTTCTTCTACCCTCCCACGTCCTCACCGCATGACGCTAAAATGCATGGCCTTCAAGAACTATGTATGGATTGATTCTCATCCTTATGAGATACGTAGGAATGCCCAAACATTTCGTCTGTTGGCCCAGCCCAAAAGCCAAAATCTTCCCCTCGGGTCAAGACATGGCAGGGTGCATACTTTTGCCCCAACCCACGTCGAGCAAGCCTCGACACGGCTGCACATTCCCCCCTGGAGGTGTTTTCCCCTTTCGTGGATGGACGCAACTAAGCTTCACCCACTCCTTGACTGGGATTCTGTCACCTTTCACACCCGGAGGGACCCCCGATAATGGCATGGATACAATGTCCAAGGGCTCTCCTACCGATACGGGCCAACGCCCCCGAGGGTTTTCAAGCAACAAATCGATACAAGCCCCGCATTGCGAATTTGTCCAGTGGTCGACGCCCATTGGTTGCCCCCATATGGGTCACCATAGGAACGCTATGTTTCGAACATGGTCAACAGTGTCCTGGATCTTCGGGTCCACCCCGAGATGCCCCAGGCATCAAGAACAGTGATTCCCTCTGCCCCATCCCGAGGTGACAAACTTCCCCCAGGTGGTGCTAACGATCCGGGCCACGGCCCAGGATGCCTCATAAGGGCGTACGGTGTGATGTAGGACTATGTCCTCATTCACGTCGGGATCATGTACCATGTCGTACGCCCTCCCTTTACGAGGCCCAGCCTCAGGCCCCTTGGCCTTTTCGGGTCCCCGACCCTCGTCCTCATGTAAGACGTTAAACTACAAACCTGTCAGGCCTTTCTGACTGATAACTTCCCCTTTTCTCCGGGCCACGGCCCAGGATTCCTTACCTGGAGTGTACGGTGTGGTGTAGGACTACGTCCTCACGTTGGGATCATGCACCATGCCGTACGACTCCCCTTACGAGGCCCAGCCTCAGGCCCCTTGGCCTCCTTGGGTCCCCGGCCCCCCGTCCTCATGTAAGACATTAAACTGCAAGCCAGTCAGGTCTTCTTGACTGATGCCTGACCTTAGGCCCCTTGGCCTTTCCGGGCCACGGCCCAGGTCCCCCCTTACCAAGGGTGTATGGTGTGGTGTAGGACTACGTCCTCATTCACGTCGGCTTCTTCGCCATACCGCACACCTCCCTTGTTTCGGAGTATATTACTCCCCTCCTCGTCCAGTATGAAATTAAACTGCATTCCTAGAACTACGTGCGGCTTGATTCCCATCCTAATGGGATATGTAGGACCCCCTGGATGTCCAAGATTCGGGTCCAGCCCCATCTTTCGGGAATCCTCATCCCATCTTGGCCCCTTGGCCTATCCTTACTCCATGAGGGGACCATATGGTGTGGTGTGGGATTATGTCCTCATTCACGGCGATCTCGTAACAACCACGCCATGCCCCCCCCCCCCTACTGAGCTGTTTCTTCGATCCCTTTTTTCGGCGGTTCACCAATGTGCTTAAGAGTACTCTGGTTTATTACCTGGAATGCCAAGCTTTACTCGGACACGTCCGCACCCGCTTTACAGGCTTTGTGTATCCCCGCATCAGGGATTTCATCATCTTTCACACCCGGAGGGACCCCCAAGAACGGCCTGGATACAATGCCCAAGGGCTCTCCTACCGATACGGGCCAACGCCCCCGAGGGTTTCGGACAACAAATCGATAAAATCCCGCGTTGCGAATATGGTCAGCGGTCGATGCTCGTTTGTTGTTCCCACCTCAGGCTAACGCGATATGGATGCTGTGTTGCGAACATGGTCAGCAGTAATCCTATATCGCCACGCCAGCCCATTGAACCCAAATGCCGGGTACACAATTCACACCCTTCATCACTTCATCATGTCCAAGTAGAGTCTCAGAACTCTTGGTACTTTTCCCCCATGCACGTCTGCGCGTTGGAGGAACAAGCTACATCAAAAGTGTCCTTCGGAACTCTCTGCTGACTCCCCATTGGTGGACGCCCCAAGTATTGCGATAAGGATCCCCCCTTGTTTCCCACACCGAGTTTACCTCACGTGGGCTTATGGATTGGGTTGATATCTGTGCTTACTCGGGAGTTGTCACCACCCACGGTCCGAGCTCTAAGACCATAAACTAAGATTCTCATCTGGAACTACGTTCAGCCTGATTCCTATCTCGGTAGGATACATAGGAATGCTCGGACCCCTTGTCTCTGGGCCCAGCTTGAGTTCAGCAAATTTACCCCTCTAATTCTGCCTTTAGGACCCTGATCACTGGGCTGCGTGGCGTGATGTAGGACTACGTCCTCATTCATGTCGGGTTTGCAATAGCTGCACCACACACGCCCCCATGCTGCTGAGGTTCAGTCCTCCTGTTCCCTGTCCTACATGACGTTAAAAGGCACCTTTCAGAACTACGTATGGCTTGATTCCCATCCTAATGGGATACGTAGGACCCCCTGAATGTCTAAGATTCGGGTCCAGCCCCACCTCTTGGAGATCTCCTGATTTCCCGGTCACCTAGGTCACTTGGTCTATCCCTCTCAAGCCGGGGGATGTGTAGGTGTGATACAAGGTTTTGGGCACCGTGCCCCCTTCCCCCAGGAATCTGCCATCTCTCGATCACCCTCAAGGTTGAGTCCCATGACTCCCTGCAGTGGTTCACCCATGTATTAAGAGCACTCTAGTCTAGGACCAAGAGTGTCAGATTCAACTTGATCAAGTTCCTTCCACTTGTCAAGCTTCGTGTTCCCCTCTATTCTGACTTCCATCATCTTTCACACCCGGAGGGACCCCCAAGAATGGCCTGGATACAATTCCCAAGGGCTCTCCTACCGATACGGGCCAACGCCCCCGGGGGTTTTGGACAACAAATCGATAAAATCCCGCGTTGCGAATATGGTCAGCGGTCGATGCTCGTTTGTTAGTCCTCATTTCAGGCTAACGCGACAGGATGCTGTGTTGCGAACATGGTCAGCCGTAATCCTCTGTCGTCACGCTAGCCCCTTCAGTCCTTGAATGTTGGTTGCATGATTCACATTTTCCACCCCATCATGTCCAGGTGGAATCTCGACACTTTTGGCGCTATCCCTCAGTGCACCTTTGCATGCTAGGGGGACAAAGCTGCAATCTGGCGCCCTTTGGGGTTCCCATGGTCCGAGCTCTAAGACCATAAACTAAGATCCATTCGGGACTACGTTCAACTTGATTCCCATCCTCATGGGACACGTAGGATCGCCCAGACACCCTGTCTCCGGGTACAACCCATTGAGGAAGCCAGTCTCTCTCCCTGTTTCACCTCCGTGTAGGCCCCTCGGCCTAAGGTTCCCCTCTCTGGATGGCGTACAATTTGATGTGGGATCATGTCTCAATCAATTGTGTTTTATAACACTGCGCACATTTCCCACCTAGCATCGTCTCTGCTACGTCCACGCTGCATGACGATAAAATGTAAGCTTGGTCCTATCATACGACCCTAAACTGTGACATTATCGTCCTGGCCGCATGACGAAAAACGGCACCACATTGTGGTGACCTCGCTGTAGAGGACATCACGTTGGGTATTGGTCATGTGCCATACCATTTGTCAACGCCCATCATGGCTTGATCCTTGTGGCAACATCACGACCTACTGTTCTAGGTCTGTCGCTTCACAAAAAAAAAACCATTCACCTTAAAGAACAAACAAGAGTTATCAAATTCCGCTTCTCTTAGTGCAAGGGCTATGCCCACACTTCCCTTTTCCCCTGGCACTGGTACCTTACCGTGCCACCTTCCAGAACTACGTATGGCTTGATTCTCATCCTTATGAGATACGTAGGAGCGCCCGGGTACTTCCCCGCGGGCCCAGCCTAACCCTTGTGTTCGGTCCCTCGACTCAAGCATTTCCCTAGAGAATGCATGGTAAGTAGGATTATGTCCTCATTCACGTCAGGTTATGATGTCATGCTTCTCCTGATCCCCTTACCCATCTATGGTCTGAATTCTATGACCCTAAACTAAGATCTCCCCAAGGGAAAGGAATCTGCTCCCCCTCTCTAATACGTTTCGTTGACGTATTCAGATGTGTTTTGACAAAAAGCCCGAAGCATGGGATTTTCACAGGGACATTCCCCTCATCTCATGACCAAGATTCGTGAGCTCTCTATTTGGATCCTCATCCTCTTCCACATCCAAAAGGACCCTCGGACGACGTGGATACTATGCTTAAGGGCTCTCCATGAATGCTGGACCTAAGGGCCCTTCAATCGTTTCGGGCCAACATCCCTACGGATATCTGACAACATTTGTGACATGGTCCCGTGTTTCGAACGTGGTCAACGGTCGACCCTCATTTGTTTGTCCCCATTTTAGGCTAACGCGATAGGATGCTGTGTTGCGAACATTGTCAGCAGTAATCCTCCATCGCCACGCTGCCATCATCGTGATCCGAATCTCGAGCGTCATGATTCACATGTTTCCACTTCCTCATGTTCAAGTGGAACTCCATCATACTCGGCTCTTTATCTTCGCGCATCTAGGTGCGCTAAATGATCGTCTTAGTGTCATCAGTCCGGTAGTAACCGAGCATCCCTTTGCCCTAACCTGCCCCTCTCTGCGTCGGGAAATTCCCACCACTACTGCTTGTTTCCCACACCGAGCACGACTCACGTGGGCTTAGTAGTTTTGGATGGATGTGTACCAACACGGTCAGGCTGTTCTTCGTCCAGTATGACGTTAAACTACGCTTCCAGAACTACGTGCGGCTTGATTCCCATCATCACGTGGGATACGTAGAGACACCCAGGCATTTCACCTAGGGTTCAGCCCCTGGAATCCCGAAATCTTGTTCCTCCCCATTTCTAGCCCTCACAGGAGAGGCCCTATCTGGAAGAAAGAATGATCCGTGATCAGGCCGATGCGCCCATCTGGCGTACTCCCACCACGGTGGTGTAACTACCTATGTGTTGGATTCTATTTGACCAAACCACCACTCCATGTTCCACGCTTTGCGTGCCCCTTATTCGGACCCTCGTCCTCTTTCATGTCTGAAGGAACCCCCTAACGGTCTGGTCTCATGCCGCATCGGCTTACCTACCGTCCTGGGCCAACGTTCCGAAAGACTGGTCATGTTTGGAGGGACCCCTAATAATGGCCTGGATACTACGCCCAAGGGCTATCCTACCGTTACGGGCCAATGTCCCGAAGGATTGATCGACGACAAATTGATAAAATCCCGCGTTGCGAATATGGTCAGCGGTCGATGCTCATTTGTTGTCCCCATTTCAGGCTAACGCAGTAAGGATACCATTTGTCCGCCACGGTTAACGGTTGTCCTTTATTGTCACGCTATCCCCACAGTGTTCCGAATTTGGGTATCGTGATTCACACTTCCCATTTTCGTCTGTATGAACCGATTTCAGTGCCCCTGGTGTTGCCCCGTTCGTGCATAAGAGCATGTTGGAGAAACGGTAATTCGGCTATCCTGGAAGTTCCTACTCCGATCAATCCTTCCCCATTTTTCGGGAATCTGGACTGGTTTGGGGGAATTGGCGTCAAACGTCCCGCATACATTATAGGGATGTAACAAGGCAATTCAACAGTGGAAATCGCGCGTGCCACGGCACTCAAAACAATGGAGAAAGAAAGAGTTGAAGCACAAAAGTGTTAATAAAAGTTTCTTTCAGGTTTGTTACAATACTCGGGGGTTGACTTCCCCCATGGAAGGGTTGACCCCGTCAAAAGAGAGTTGCAGCTCCGCTACCCGCTGACTCGCGACGTCCAAAGCTTGTTGCCGCTGATTCAACTCCCGCTCCTCTTCAGCAGCGGCGGGGCGTAATTCGTCAACTCTGGCCCTAGCCCTTTCTACCTCGGCCTGGACGGTAGCCATCCTTCTAGAGGTCTTCCCCATATGCTCCTCAGCCTCTGCCAGCTGGGCCTTCAATCGTGAGACTAGCTCAAACTGCGCATCAAGAGTGGCTGAAAGCTCGTTGGCCCGGATCTGCATCTGTTGGACCTCGCCTTCAGCCCCCTGGAGCTTTCTAATGCTGGTTCCCTTCCTCCGCTGCCATCCCACGCTCAGCCAACGATCATGCTCCCGGATCTTCTCAGCCATGAGGTCTCGGATGAGCGTGTGAGGGCGTTGGGCATCCACTCCCCCAGCACACAGTTCGCACAACCGCGAGCGGAGCCTATCCATTTCGGCCAGCCATTGCGCTTGGGGAGTGTCCCTGATAAAGCGTGTGATCAGCTTCCATGACTGGCGATGAACTATGCTGCTGTCTTCCTCATCGGAGGCCATTTCGTCCCAATCCGCGCGGTTGGTAGTCTCCTACGCAGGATATGCCTGCAGGAATTCCTCAGCAGGATCTGCATCTGGCGTTGTGTCTGGTACGACACCTGACGCCGACCCAGGCAGGACAGGACTGGGACCGACCGGTTGATCCTCTTCTTCAGAGTCCACCTTGATGACTTCAGGTACGACCCTGCTGGTGGTCCCGCCAGTGATGGTGTGCGCCGCAGCTTGAGGAGGTGGAGAGACTATCGCCACCATCACCGGCATGCCCCTAGGGGGGATGCCACCAGACATCCCGACCAGCCTCGCCGCAGTGGCCCACACCAGCCGAAGAACTCTACGACGGAGAGACATAAACGTCAGTTGGCACGGCCTACATGTGACAACGAGGAGACCAGTGGAGGAGACTTACGAAGATTGGCCTCCGAGCGCTGCTCCTGAGCCGGTACTGATGGGAATCCGAGACGAGGCCCCCCGTATATTGTTGGAAGGTCTGGAGATTCCAGAGGAGCCGCCTCAGACCCCCTGGTTCCACCAGACGCAGAACTGGACGCAGCCATAGGCGCGGGTTCTGAAGGTCCCGCATCATCACCCGCCAAGGAGCGAGAACGAGGCCTATGAACAAGTTCCTCCTGCATGGCTCAAACATTGGTGAGAAGTCCGTAGGGACCCAAAAACAAGTCGTAAGGAGAGAAGTTCGGAATTCTACCTCGAGAGCCTCTGCGGAGTCGTCGGATTCTGAGCTTCGGTCTCCGACCTCTCCCTCCTCCAACGGGCTCCCTCCTCCAGCCTCATCCCCCCGACAGGAGTCCCCTGATTCCTCCAGCAAGGGGAAGCGCTCCCTTAGATCGGAAGCCGATAACTACGGTGGCACCGTCTGATTCATCAGTACCCTCAACTGATCCATCATTGGGCGAGGAAAACCGCTGGAGTGGACGTAATCCTCCAGCTCGTCCAGGTATTGCTCCGCCTTCGACGGAGACACCATGAATCCAGCCCGAACTGGGCCTATGACCGACAATTCCATCCCGAGGCGATTCAGGTGGGCCCACATCTCAGGTGGGCTGAGGAATTGCCGGTTGACATCCCAAATGCCCCAAGCTTCCGGAAAGACAGCATATTCTACCATGTCGATGTGGCGCAACCGTTTCCCTGGAGCCTGAGTGGATATCCGACGAAATCCACTCGGTGGCCGCCCTTCCGGATGACTCTGCTCTCCCAGAACCACCGGATCTACCGCTGCTGCCATACCTTCGGCTAGTGTGGGTCTCGCCGCCATGGCAGCCCCTCTACCGCGAGCGGCCCTAGCTGCCCTCCGGCCCCGACCTCGAGATAGAGGAGGCCCAACGTCACCAACCCGGGTCGTTGGCTGCTTCAGCATCTCCCCCGGATAAGCGGCCTCCCAACTGATGGCATACTCCTTCACTAATCCGAAGGCGGCGGTTGATGGAGGCAATGCAATCCGCATCTTCCCATCTTCCCGTGTGAACATGAGCCACAACTTCCTCATCACACACGGGTGCTCCTCGTGGCGCACCTCCCAGTAGACCTGCGGGGTCAGCCGCTGGAGGCACCGGAACTGCCTCGCAAAACGATGCGGGGTGTACGATTCAAAAATTGGCTCACAATCTATCCGAGCCACCAAAACTCCACTTCAGAAGGCGAGAAGGTAAGCCCGATGTTCTTCCATTCCTCGCCCGTCATCAGTAAGAATCCTCGTCGGCAACGGGAAGGGATGGAAATTGAATTCATCCGCCCTCCACACCCGATTCAGCACCATTGGAACGGCCAGTTTGAACGGGAAGCTCCCAACTGCGTTCATAATGGAGGGGCGAAAGTCTGATCCTGGCGGCAAGATGGGGTTTGGATACTCGTAAATCCCCCTGATATGCGCTGCGATCCACCGATACAGGAGGTGGAAGGGCCCGCATATTCTTAGCGGCTTCTTTCCCTCGCTAATATGCCGCAGCATTCTGTACAGTTTGGTGAGCATCAGGATCCCCAGGTTGATCCGCTGCCCCATGGCCAACATCGACGCCATGATGAACGAGCTGGGCCAGTCCCCCATGCTTGTATCTCTCACCGGTAGGATCCAGCCACAGATGAGAGCCGCGATGAATGTCGCCAGCCTGACTATTGGCTGTTGTTTGGTGCTGACGCTGAAACCCCATGTCTCCCATTGGCTGTCCTCCAAAACCCGCCAATACGAGTGCCCCTTGCCCCGCTGGGCTGCCCTTGGACAAGTTCGAGGCCTTGGAGGGAACTCTCGATCTTCTGGAAATTCAGGAAGCATTTGAACCATCTTCTGAAGTGGACATCCCTCATTGCCTCCTTGTCCTCTCTAGGGACGAGCGCCATCAGTGCCGACGCCAATCGCGGCATTTGCTCCGCATCTCCCCATGCGCTGACAACGGGGAGGAACTCGTCATACATGGCCCCCAAGGTCGGGACCCCAGAAACCTGGTGGACATCCCATAGGTTGATGCCCACCTCCCCATGATGCAGGTGAAAAGTGTTGGTCCTAGATGACCATCTACTCAGCAACTCCAGCATTAGCTGCTTTGGTTGGTAAATGTGGAACTGGGAGGCCCATGCCGCCTCTTACAATCCCACTCTCCTAAGCTCGGCCTCGAACTCCTCGCATGAGGCGCCTATCCAGTAGGCCCAAGCCCAGTCATCGGTAAAGTTGCCGCCCTGGCGCAGGTCCCACTCATCGGACCATCCCTTCTTCGGATCCTGCAGAGCCGCCTTCAGCATGGTGCGGTAGAGAGGAGGAGACGTCTCCGGTTGCAGTGGCCTCCCATTGATATCATTCACATGATTGTAGAGACAGTCAGCGGTGATGGGTGTAAAGTTCTCCAGCGCGTGACCATCGGCCGCCTTGAACCATTGGTGCTGGCACGGTGTGCTCCTGAACCAGCACGCCGGTTCATCCCTTCTCGCCTCAGGGATGAAGACGTCATCCCTCAACCCGAAGCCGTACAACGGCAGTTTCTTGAACTGCGGATAATCCTTCTGACCTTCCGACAGCAGATCTGTCAGAGAAGTGTGGTCTGAATGGCTCCAAACCATTTCCCCCAAGCCTGGACGGTTGGCCATCTCATCCCGACGAGCAGCATCTGCAAGCACTCCCAGCACAGCCTCTTGATGGGCCATTTTGATGTCGACCCTCAGAAAAGTTTTTTCCCCTGGATCGCGAAGCTTGGCCGCGAAGTTGAATCGCGAAGCTCGGCCGCGAAGTGGAATCATGAAGATCGGTCGCGAGACCAAGTTGTGAAGTCCGGCCAAGGCCGACAAGAAGTTCGCCTAGCGCGGACGCGGAGTCGGAGACCCGCGGTTCGTCGCGAAGCTCGATTCGCAGAGGGCTGTCGCGGAGTACGCGGAGCTTCGCGAAATCGAGAGCACAAAAAGACAAGGAAGGAACGTAAAGACAAAAGAGGGTGGAACCCCTATTTATAGGCGACGACCCCGGAGCATCGCGGCGCGCCTCACTCGCGCGAAGCATCGCGGCGCGTCCGGATCCGCGGCCCCGGCGAGCATCGCGGTCCCCCTTCGCGATGCTGCATCGCGATCCACCGAAAATTTTGGCGATTTTCCCTCAGACTTCGACCCTTCGCCCTCCGTGGCTCCATGTCTGAAGGGGGGCATTTTTTGGCGCCAAAAATGTGGCCCGAAAGAATGGAACGAAAAAGGCCAGCGCACTGCCTCGCGAAGCTCCGCCGCGAAGCTCCATCGCGAAGCCTCGCCGTGAAGCGCCCCAACCATGGCGGCGCCGCGAAGCTCCAGAGGCGGTAATCCTCCGCGAACCCGTTTGACATTCGCGAGCCGCCGCGAAGCACCAGAGGCGGTAGTCCTCCGCGAACCCGTTTGATGTTCGCGAGCCGCCGCGAAGCTCCAGAGGCAGTAATCCTCCGCGAACCCGTTTGACGTTCGCGAGCCGCCGCGAAGCTCCAGAGGCGGTAATCCTCCGCAAACCCGTTTGACGTTCGCTAGCCGCCGCGAAGCACCGGAGGCGGCGCGCGAGCCCATATTCGTGGCGCCCCTTCCCTATAAATACTAGACTCCCCCTAAGTCCTGAGGACGGACAATCCGACCTTTCGGCTTCTCCTCTCCCGAATCGCGAAGCACGCTTTGCCCCGGGAATCATGAGCTCTGTGAGGTATTTCTACTTCGCGAGACGACTCTGCTTTGTTTTGTTTTGAGCCCCTCTTCCAAGAGGGATGCCCTTCGCGAAGCTCAAGGGCATTCGCGAAGGAAGGGGATTCCCAAGGGAACCCGGGCAGCTGCGGAGCACTTGTGCTTCGCGAAACACCCAACCCATACGAGTAATCCCTATGCTAAGGCAGGATCGCTCCACTTCGCGAAGCACATTGCTTGGCAGGACCCTGCTTCGCGAACCACTCCTTCTTCGTGAGGCAGTGCTCCGCGAACACTGTTCCACTTCGCGAAGCACCTCCCACTCACACCTATGCCCCATGCTAAGGCCAAGGCACCCCACTTCGCAAAGTACACTCCTCTGCTTAGCGATTCCACTTTCCGTGCGACCCTCCAGGTTTGCACGATGTGATTTCAAAGTCCCATGGACAACACCTCCCGTAGCGTTGCTTCGCCTAATGCTTCTTCGCGTAGGCACGCTAACGGCTATTTCTTCTTCGCATAGCCACACTAACGTGGACCCCTCGATGGTTCGTCCCACGACCCCCCTTTACCATGGCCTTACCGGCACGTTCCCTTCCCCATGGACCAGAGGGTACCGGTTATGTAAGTCCTAGGGGTGTGGCGTGAACCCACCTCATCTGAGCTGCAGGACGTTAAACTGCCAAGAACCACGTCCTCAACAGATGACGTTAAACTGTGACCCAACCTCGTCTCCCTCACGAAGGGTCCCCCCAGCTCGAACATTCTTTACACCACTAGTCTCCATGGGAATGGAACTCTTCCGCACATGGAATGAGATCCTCCTTGTCGGAGTGGCGTATGTTCGCAGGGGAAGGGCTGCCTCAGAGCGTAAGCCCCTAACCTTTCGTATGGATGATTGCACCCATGCATCTCTGTACTTCCCCACTACCAAGGTCAGTGGAGGGAGTGATAGGGAACGAGGAACCCCCTCTGGGCCTCCATCCTGGAGTAAGTCCCAACACCATGGGCCGCCCAACGCGTAAGCCCCTCTTCGCTTCTCAAGGACGCACCCTTCGTGACGTGATCGTCAGGTCCATGCAACCTCTTGTTTCTCACACCGAGTATGACTCACGTGGGCTTAGAGTGAGCACCGACCCTGACAACCCCACCTGAACTACGAGGACTTTGATCCATGTCAAGGCATGGTACGTAGGAAGCCTCCACGAGGTTCAAGTCCACCCATCGCTCATTCACGTCGGGTCCCATTCCGGTCCAGTGGTAAGCCATTGCGACCCACCACCTGAACTACGAGGTCTTTGATCCATGTCAAGGCATGGTACGTAGGAAGCCTCCCCGAGGTTCAAGTCCACCCATCGCTCATTCACGTCGGGTCCCATTCCAGTCCAGTGGTAAGCCATTGCGACCCCACCACCTGAACTATGAGGTCTTTGATCCATGTCAAGGCATGGTACGTAGGAAGCCTCCACGAGGTTCAAGCCCACCCGTCGCTCATTCACGTCGGGTCCCATTCCGGTCCAGTGGTAAGCCATTGCGACCCACCACCTGAACTACGAGGTATTTGATCCATGTCAAGGCATGGTACGTAGGAAGCCTCCACGAGGTTCAAGTCCACCAGTCGCTCATTCACGTCGGGTCCCATTCCAGTCCAGTGGTAAGCCATTGCGACCCCACCACCTGAACTACGAGGTCTTTGATCCATGTCAAGGCATGGTACATAGGAAGCCTCCACGAGGTTCAAGTCCACCCGTCGCTCATTCACGTCGGGTCCCATTCCGGTCCAGTGGTAAGCCATTGCGACCCACCACCTGAACTACGAGGTCTTTGATCCATGTCAAGGCATGGTACGTAGGAAGCCTCCACGAGGTTCAAGTCCACCAGTCGCTCATTCACGTCGGGTCCCATTCCAGTCCAGTGGTAAGCCATTGCGGCCCCCCCACCTCAACTACGAGGTCTTTGATCCATGTCAAGGCATGGTATGTAGGAAGCCTCCACAAGGTTCAAGCCCACCAATAGTGGACCAAGGTCTACGTTCACGTCGGTCTACAGACAAAACCCACCTGAACTACGAGGTCTTTGATCCATGTCAAGGCATGGTACGTAGGAAGCCACCACGAGGTTCAAGTCCACCCGTCGCTCATTCACGTCGGGTCCCATTCCAGTCCAGTGGTAAGCCATTGCGACCCCCCCACCTGAACTACGAGGTCTTTGATCCATGTCAAGGCATGGTATGTAGGAAGCCTCCACGAGGTTCAAGCCCACCAATAGTGGACCAAGGTCTACTTTCACGTCGGTTCACCGGCGAAGACATCTTGAACTACGAGGTCTTTGATCCATGTCAAGGCATGGTACGTAGGAAGCCTCTATGAGTTTCAAGCCCGCCCGTCTTTCACGTCGGGTTTCACCCCCGTCCAGCACGACGTTATACCGCATCCTGGTCCAGTGGTAAGCCGCTGCGACCCATTCCCATCCGAACTACGAGGACTTTGATCCATGTCAAGGCATGGTACGTAGGAGGCCTCTACGAGGTTCAAGCCACATTGCTCGGTCGTTCATTCACGTCGAGTTTCGCCCACTTCCAGCATGACGTTAAACTGTATGCCCCCTTTGTCCCGCATGACATTAAACTGCCCACCTATTCCCATTTGAACTACGAGGTGTTTGATCCATGTCAAGGCATGGTATGTAGGAATCCTCCATGAGGTTCAAGCCCACCCCTCAGTGGATCCACGAATATACTTTCACGTCGGTACGCTGACGATGCCCATCAGACCAAGGTCCACCTTCACGTTGGTTCGCTGACGACATTCATCGGGCCAAGGTCCATCTTCACGTCGGTTTACCAGCGCCATCCCGAACTACACGGACTTTGATTCCCTGCCACGGGGATACGTAGGAAGCCTCTTCAAGGCTCAAGCCCAACTTCACTGTCACCCCCTACGATGGTCCCATTTCACTTTCCTTCCACTCCATTCATCAACTCACCACCCGTCCTGATTCTCGCCCGGACCGTCTTATCCTGGTGAGACCAGGTTGGTAAGCTTCGCCCATAGGCTGGCCTTGATATTGATATCCTTTCAAGGAGGATCCCTCAATCCGATCTATCCTAGCTAATGCTCTGGTTGGGATGATCCATCTCCGCTGGACGTTAAACTCTCGGCATACCCTGTGTTGAACACGGGAAGCTGAGGAAAACCTCAGATATGTGTCTATGACATGTAATTCCACGCCCTCGAGAGGCCTTGTGGTCAAGGATAACAGACAGACATGCCAGGTACCCCAGCATCCAGACACGCTACTGATGCCTCAACGTGACTACTCCCCTGACCGAAGGTTGATGCCCTGACTGGACCCTTTGGAATGTCCCGATAGAAGCAGTGTAATTAACCGGCGTCCATGGAAACATGGCACTTGGAAGAGTTTCACGAACTACGTATTAAATCTATAAGGGAGACCCAGACTAGGTGATGAGTTCTGAGGAGGAATCCACAGGAGGAAGAACCGACATCCCATCATCCCGTTTCGATCAAGGAGTAGACGTCCCTGAATGAGGAGTGAATGCCGCCCGCCATTGGAAAGCGGGAATGAGGGGCAACAGGCAGCGCGTCCTCCGCGGATGGATGCGCGCGCCCCGACGAATGCATCGGAAACAAACATAGTAGAAAGAGATAAATTAGATTCCTTGAGCCCCAATTGATGAAGTGTATGAATGGGGATGAGGTTGACTCCTGAACCATTAGCAATGAATGCCTTTCAGATGTCCACACCATTGACCTTTCCAGATAAATACAATGGTATAATGTGTCCATGTAAGAAATAATCTTCATCTTTATCTATGATAGATATCACTGCATGGTATTCTGTAGGATTATTTTCAACATGGTAGGCTTCAGCTGCAACAACTTTAGTTTCAAACTCCTGAGGACTTGGGAAATCCACAATGAGTGGCTCCCAAAGATCCTTTGATAAATTCAAGGCATCCAAAATTGGTATCTTGGCTGGTACATGGGCTAGGTGTTTCAATACATCATACTTTTGATCCAAAGGTCTTATTTTCCCAACAGGAACATGTGGTTTAGCAGGTGCCTTGGAAGTTGATGTTTTCGAAGTTGATGCATCTTGTATCAGGGTAGGAGTTAGAAATACTCCTGGCCTTGGAAGATTAGACCGATTAAGTCTATTTTCATGCTGAGAGGATGATGGTGGAACCTCCAACCGATCCTTTAGAATAAATGTGCCAGGACTGAATCTGTTATTGGTGTAAGAATTTTCTTGTTCTTGATGAGCTCGCTGAAGGTCTCTCCCATGGGTTTTTGATGCATACACAGCTCTAGAAGGGGTATAATTGGAATAATGGCTTCAGGGATATCCACGCCTTCCTCTATATCCCTGACCTCTGGAACTCTCTTTGATTCATCTGTTTGATACAGGGAACCCAGGTTCATCAGGATCTAAACTGTGACTGACATAAGGATATGTTAAGTGGATCATATTAATAGAACTGAAGATCATCTCTTCTTCTGATGAACACTCTATATGAATAGCCAATTTAGGAAGTTCTGTTTGGTGGGACGGTGCCCGCAGCTTCGAAGTAGATGGCATGAAATCTGCCAGAGTTAAAGACAACTTAGTCTTTGACACAATTTCATCTTCCTTTGAGTGCTTTTCTTTCTTCAAACTATGCTGCCCTTTTGAGGATTTTCCCTCTGAAGAGGATTGTGTTGTGGCATCCATAGTAGAAGACACAATTGGTTTTTTCAATTGAATTCACAAAATGGAATGAGTTCGGTTGATCTTTTTCCTGACCATCCAATCATCATATTTCTGTGCATTTTTTCATTTGACTTCTTTCCATTCACCTTCTTCCTCTGTAACTATAGCAATAACACATGCTACCTAGGCTAAAGAGCCTTTTTGTTAGAATTTCCCCGAGTCGACCATCTTTTGCAGGAGTTCTTTGAAGAAAAAACACTCTTCGATGGGATTACCCAACATTTGATGAATGGGGGAATAATTGGGACAATCTTCATCTCCTTACTTGTTTGGCCTTTTAGGCCTTGGCAACTGAACCAAATTATTTTCCAGAGCCGAAATGAAGTTGCCATGAACTTCTTTATTTGGGAAAAAGTAAACATTGCTCTTCAGATCCTAAAATTGTTTCCATCATTGATCTCTTTGATCAACTTGATGAAATGACCTTTTTTTACATTCAGGAGGTGGAGACCTTCGGGAAGATGAATGTTTTGAAGTAGAAGCAGGTACGGGTGCTTGATTAAACATAAATGTAGCTGTCTCTACTTTACCCATTCTTCTTCCTGGAACTGATGGAATTACACAAGATTGGGCCTTAGTCTGTATAAGGGAATCTTCATTCTGCTGACTGATTTAAGTAAGGTCTCAAAACTCTCCTGTGTATTTCATAGGGATCAACGGCGTGCGTAATTTGTCACACAGATTTTCCACACAGATTAAAAGCATTTCTTCTCGAGGGAGTGATAATATTAGGGAATATGTTAATCCATTCATGCGTGCAATGAAATATGAAACCCTTTCATTCTCCCTTTTCATAAAATTTGTAAGATAAAAAACTGTTGTCTTTTGCAATGTTGAGCTGAACTTAAGAAGGAATTGTTGATAGAGATCTTTCCATATGGTAATTGATCAGGATTGCAAGCTGGTATACCAACCAAAAGCTGGTCCTTGCAAGGTTCGCACGAAACATCTGTGTTTCACTGCTTCTTGCTGTTCCAGAGTTCCCATCATAGGATCGAATCAAGACACGTAATGTGTCAAATGCAGTTCAGGATCACCTGATCCATTGAAAATAGGGAATACAGGGTTCCCAAAACTTGATGGGTAGAGGGATTGGATCTACCCAATCAGGGTAAAATCTCTTTTCTGGTTGAACCTGTGAATGCTTCCCTTCTATAGTCTCTAACCCAGCTGTTAATGACATAATGGTAGTTATTAACCTTTTAGAAACATCTTGTTGAACTTGAGCTTGGGTAGGTGCAATGACTAGAGCTGGGACAGGTATGACAGCTGGTACTGCAACTGATGGCAGCACTGCCGATTATTGTTGCACTGGACCCTTAGGATTAGACCTGTGAGGGGGTACTAATAAAGGAGGATATTCTTGATCCATCTTAGTAACCCCTATAAATTCCCTTGGCTGACTGGCTCCAGCACATTTAGGAGGAGGACTTCCCTGAAGTAGTTTTTCATTCATCCTCATTAATTCCTTCATTTCTTCCTCTTTTTGTGCAAATATTTGCTCTAATGAGAGTGACTGGACTTCTCCAGAGGAAGGGGATGTAACCCGATTCTTTATTTTCCCCTTTTTTGATCCCTTTAGGAGAGTGGGAAGTGGGATACTTCAAGGAACACCCAGATTATGGGTAATCCTATGATTTCGTGTACGCACACCTTCTTCATTTGTTTCTGTGCGTACAACTTCTTGAGTAGGAACCTCTTCATCTAAGTCCTCAGAGTGAGCCTTATCTGGTGGATCAGCAACAATGACATTGATGACATTAATTGATTCATAACACATCACATCCCATCTATCAGAATTTCTATGATATTGTCTTCTGCCATGCCCCTGACGAGACATCGCAATCTGTTGATTTTATCCCTCAGGAACTTCTTGGTGAACCATATTTTGGAGCGAATCTCTCGATAATTTGGCTCTTCATTCCTCTTGGAGCTTCTTCCCTAATCAAGAGAATACTGACTTTATCTAAGGGAGGGATTGAAAATTTGAAAAAGTCCCTAGTCCGGTGGACTGGGGTTGTTCCTGTTGTTCCCGCTCAACTCCTCGAATCTTATTTGTTGATTCCGAGAGTTGGTTTAAAAGAGTCCCCAGTCTGGAAAGATGGGGTGTGTTATGATATGCTATATCTAATAATTTTTGAACGATCTCTTGATTTTTCCGACTTTAGTCCAAAAATTAGGTAGATACTTTAGCCTGTATCCACTTTTATTACCTGGATCATATGAAAGCCGGATGACTTCTGACATTTCTATCACTTGATGATGTGTTTTCTCCAAATGAGAGGCTTGTTCAATATTCTCATTTTCGTGATGTAGGAGTAACTAAACAACTTTTTCTATGTATACTTTATTTTGAGAAGAACTAGTTGAGGCATGTTATTGAGAAAACCTTTGATTACAGAAAAATCCAGTTGAATGTGGCCGGCCTTGGGCAATAATATTGCATGAGACCATCTTCGGTGGGCTTTGTTGACTGTAGAGTACAATAAAATTTAGTGCTCTATGAACACCAAATCCCCTGATATGAATACCAAATGGGGCATTGGAAATTAACTGATGCAATATTCTTAGTGCCCCAAGGCTTGAATGCTGAAGGGATCTCTGAAGCTTTTCAGCCTTCAGATATCGAGAGACTGATAGAGATGCCAAATCAATCGGGCATTGTAACCCTTCTATTATCTTGACATGATTTTCATATTCATCATAAGATAATATTTTCTTTTTTCCACTGACAAAGAGTTTTCAATATATTGAGATGAACATCATGAATACAATATTCCGTCAACCCTTTTGGAATGCCATACTGAGAGTCATCCAAAGTCCGAAACATGACTAGCAATTCACCTTTTTACAGTTGTTTTCTCATATTCAGAACATCCTCTTTATCATTCAATGAAGATTATTTTTCCTGATTTGACCAGAGCTAGTGCTTCCATGTTGCTTCATCAGAATCAACAAGATTGGTAGAGAATTCACTGATCAAACTAGAAGATGAAAGACCCGGGGGTGGTTTGGAGAATGACCTACACCCCAGTCTATCTTCTGATCAAGAATGTATTTCACCTGCTAGCGATGAAGCATCATGCATAACTAGTTTCGCATCATCAATTTCCATAAGATAAGAGGGATTTCTCGGCACTACATTGTCCACTAGAGCATTTTGCATGCAATGTGCATCACTACTGTAGAGAGGACTTCCACAGAAAAATTCATCATCATGGGGAGGACCACCATGATGGGATATAGAAAAAGATGATAACTCTTGATCCTTGTTCTTCTGTCCACACAGAGGGTTATTGTAGCTCTCATATGAAGATGAATGTTTTTGATCGACTGAAATGTCATGAAGCAAGCCTTCATGAGGAAGTGTCTGTTGAAGTCCATCGGGATCAATGTTCCCACTATTGGTAAATGAGGGAGTAGAATCTTGGATTCCAACAGATATCTGTCTGAGGGATTCAAGAACTCCAGCATCGAGCAAGGCCTTGTTACAAATTGGCTCTTGATTTCATGACTATGCTGGGTGGGGCTTCTTCTTAGACGCCTTCTTACTCACCTTGGAATCCACCTATTAATGAAAGTGGCTACTCTGAGAAGGTCTATGTGCCTGATCAGGAGAGATGGCCAGGTTAGGCTGACGATCTCCACTCAAATCAGGTGTATATTCATGACTTAGTTGTCCGTATGATATGGGGGAGTACGCACCCACCACTCTTGGGATGGAACAGAGGTGTGTATCAGCTCCGGAGTGATCTGTTGATGAGTGACTCCAATGGTAGGGATAGATTTTCATTTCTATCCCTGTGGTGTTGCTGAAGCTATTTTAATATCCTGGTAGGCATCCAGAATATGAGCAGGGTTTTGCTTCTGCTCTTTCACAATAGAAAGAATGTTCTTGATGAATTCACCTGCCGGAACGGGGATATAACCCCATTCTGTGCTTGGAGTTGGTGTGTGTTCCTTCTCTTGTCCTCCTTTTCCTATCAGTGAATCTTGACAGTACTCAATTGTGGGGGCAAGGAATTGATTCTGCCTCTAGTTTTTTGTCAGAGCTTTCCAAATGACCTCTCATGGTGCTACCAAATGAGACTATTGGTAGGCATGATCAATACTAGCAGGTGTATGTGCCTTCTGATTTCCCTACGCCAAACTTGGTTGATGAACTTCCTTCAAAACTGACAGACGAGGCTGATGGCAGGATTGATTTGTGTACGCATGTGTATGTTCCTGTTTACCAGTTTTCAACACATTGGGTTAGCGGGATCCACCGTATGTTGTCAGATGAGCCTACTGACTAGATTATGACTCATAAATAGGTGTGTGTTCTTGTCTATAGTAATCCTCTAGAATTTACTAGCGGGATTGGCCTGCTGCTGCCAGATGAGTCTGCTTGATAGCAGGATTAAAACGGACGGGTGTATGTGGCCGCTCATTTCTTTCCACCATGTTAGGTTGGTGGACTTCTCCGAAGATGGAAGAGATGAGTACATGCTCACTTTTGATCGGATTTTTCCTCTGGCGGTTCGTCTTGCCAGCTCAGGTTCGAGGAACCTGAGCCGAATTCCTGGAAACAATACCCTCATCATGTTGAGGGCGCACTGCCACACGATTCTAGCATTTATTGTTGATGGGAAACCTTAGGAAGGACTCCAATTTCCTTGAATTAAGGCCTTGAGTGACCTTCTAATACACCTCCCCATAATATGGTATAGAATGTAGATTGCGTTCCGTTGATAACGACCCAAAATGACTGGAAACAGTGGTTGGCACCACCTCCTTCTTAATCACTGGTCGTTGTTGTCCGGATGACTGGTGTGAGTTGTTCACTTGGAGGGTTTGTTAGGAATGCTCTAGAGTTGGAATGGTACCGTGTTGATGGTACTCCTTAACAAGTGAATTTGATACCTAGCGTTGAAGACGATGATTAGGTGATATCGTCCTCATAGTGGACAACGATTTAGAAGGAGTAGTAGTAGGGGAATTTACGACAACAATATTCTTCGTGTAAGTATTCACGGGTGTGAACATAAGAGAATCCATTGTAGAAGATCATGGAAAAGAGTGCTTGTTCGATATAACAGACGTAATCAAGATAATTCCTACCACTACATCCTTTGGATGAGCATATATGTTATTGATTGTATTGTTGGCCATCTCATTGAGTTATAAATAGGGGCCTATCAAATAGGGAAGATATCACTTTAACATGGTTAAGGATTCAAATTGGGTTCACCATTTTTTGTTTCCCTATGGAATTGGGAATGACCTTGTTGGTTTATGGTTCAAACATTCCATGCGGTTTCTTACAGTTTTGTTCGTAGAACCAGAAACATCCAATGATTCCGTATTCATTTGGACCAACTTTCCAAAGGCATGCGCTCATTAGTTATGCACTGATGAGGCTTATGAATTTTCATTGGTCGAGAGTATGGGAGGTCGGACTCACCACACCTTTTTAGTGGAATTGTTGACTACTACGGGACTCTATTTATAGATTTAAGTTATGTTCAAGAATCCTTATTACATTACCATGTATTAAAATGAACATTCCTTTAGATCTGACAATAAATGATAAATATGTATGAATTTTAGAAAATCTTTTATATGTATTCTTGGTTCTTCATCGATAGAGAATCATCTGTGTTTGTTTAGAGATTCTTAGTCAATGGTATCCTTTAATACATTATATAGAAGTCTCTTGGTCATTAGGATAACCATGCTGGTTTTAAAGCCACTCAGCGGGGCACATGAAGTTTATTGTCATTCAGAAGGACATAGATTATTTTAGAGCTGGGATAAGACCCGTAGATGGGCTACCTACATATCCTTCTTTAGAGAAGGAGTCAGAACCCACGTAGTTCGAGTAAGGTAGTAGGAGGTTCATGTGTGATTGATGGCTCAATGGAAGATGTCATAATTACATTTACACTCTAATCCCACGTGAGTCATGCTCGCTGTGAGAAACAAGAGGTATTGGTAAGACCAGAAAATTGTGCCATGAAAGATGAAATCATGAGAAATAATGTGGGGCTTATGTATGTATGACTTCCCAGATAAATGAAGATTAGGATTTACATCAGGGAAGAAACTCGGAAACAGGGTCCATAAAGGTATATGTACTTTATTGAGATTTGGATACTCTTACTTGGGTCTTCCTCCTAAGGAAGATGCCCAAATGAGCAGGGGACTTATGATTGGGTTTCACTAATGAAAAGGAAACTCAAATCCAAAGTAATTGAAGACTGGTTAAGAGAAATTAAGACTGGGGATTACTCCGGAAAAGGAGGCCTAGGATAAGGGAAAATATGACTAGGGCTTACTCTTGAAAAGGAAGCCCATAATTAGGGTTCTATCATCTTAAATGATGAGGTTTCAGGGTTGAATGAATGAAATATCAAACTTTAGTGACATAAATATGTGTAAATCAGTAGGTTTTGAGAGATGTTCAATAGAATTCATTTCAGATAAGGAATTCAATCATGAAACACATGCCATAAATGGCTTTGAAGAGTGTCTTGAAGACTGAATTTTGAATAGGAGAGGTGTAATGGAATAAGAGAGGTGAAATTGTCAAGAAGGGAACCCAAAAATAGAAGGGCGTGCAAGTCCTGGGGGGGGGGGGTTTGTGGAAGTACTGCATGGGTGCCCAATTCTTGCTCGTGCAAGTATACTTGCATGATACCTATATACTTGGGAGATAATTTACCCAGTTGGGTAACAATTGGGCGATCCTTGACCAAAGTCTTTTGAATTATCCCAAGGTACTTCCAGAATAGTAGTGCTCACGATTTAATGAGTATGTATGGAGGCGTACAAGTGTGTCCATTTCCCTTAAGGGTAAAACACTTAGGCATGCAAGTGTTACTGAATTCTAACACAAAGACCTTATTCTATTGTTTAGATCTTCCAATATAGGTAAAGAATTACATTATAAGTTTTCGTAAGACTTGAAGAAGATACATGGGCATTCATAGCTCTGTATGTGAATTCTGGGAAAAATCCTCCTGAAATGGGGGGTCCATCGGGGGTATTTATAGGCTGGAGAAGTCCCTGGGAGATTTTCGAAGAGGGCGCGCAAGTCATCTGGGCAACCATTTCGGCGGTGCACAAGTATACTTGCGCAACCATGCTGGAACTTGCGCGTCCTATGGGCAATGTTCTCCTCGTTCATCTGTTTCTCTTTTTTTATGTTTATTCAAAGGATGAATCTTCTTTGTTTGAGGTATTTCCCTTTTCATTTCGTTTAGACTCTGTGACGAAAATGGAGAATCAACAATCAATGAGGTCAATAACTTCCTTGAACCTGAGGGTGATACGACCTGTTAGATGGAATCCATTATTGAGTACCATGAAAATATAGTACTCCAATATATTTGATCTATAAAAGAGAAAAGCTGATGACGAGGAATTAAATTTTCTTGATATGGTGGCACAAATCATCAAAATCTCATCTATAAGAGGGGCATTGGTGGTGTCCTTATTAGGTAAATATATGGGGAAAAGACCCTAAATATCATGAATGAAGTGCACATTATATCTGGTAGTGACTAGTATCAATGGTTTATCATTTATCATCAGATAATGAATCCTGTATAATATTATCCCAAATAAATGCATTATTGCACAAAATTCACCCGAATGTTCCATTCTGACTATGTTCACACTAACTTAAATCATTAAAACTTGGATATGATACATACTTCCAAATACAGTTTCCCATTTTCCATAAGGGGAAATGAAATCCTAGGACCACTTCCCATAGCATCATCCATGTTGTTAAACGTTATTCACAGTTAATTTGTCTTATTGTTAAAGTGGGTTCATTATGTAACCCTAAAATATGTCATGGAAAGAAGCATATTCATCAGTATGAGATCAAATATAATAACACTTTTTGGAATCCATCATATTGCATTGAAAGGCAGTGGAACTATATTCTTCACTAAAAAATAATGAAGGAAGTATTATTCAGATAACATATTGTCAAACCAAAATTCATTCAATCATGTTGTTTATAATGGGTAGTAGAGGACATAAAAATCCTCATAAAATATAATCACAATTATAGTGAAAAGAATAAAAGGGCTTGGATGGAAATGTTCTGGATGCCTTGTGTTTTTATCAGACTATAACATGCACACCCAAAAAATTAATTCCATACATATAGCTATAAACAATATGTGCATTCCTACCTATAAATCATTCAATTTTCCTCACATAACATTTAGACATGTGAAAAATTATATGCATATGAGTAGTCTAATAAGTAGAAAGATGATTTGAATCAACTAGGTGATAATATATTTTATACCATTCATCATTTTGAAGTCTACGAAAAACAGGATTTTGTGATTCTTTAGCATTAATGTTCACCATGGGACAATCTATGATAGAGAGATGATGTAGATTCCCAAGTCACTGTTGATAAACTATTGGAATCCTCCCAAGATGGATCTAATTTGACAGGAAACATATGTTATACCCCATGGTCCCTCCGATGTAGCTTATTTTTTCATCATGATGGATAGAAAATGTGTCACAACACCAACCAACATGTGGTTATGGAAATTAAATTCATGTAATCACACAACACTCATATATATTTCAAGATGTTATACATCATAGTAAAATACAATGCCACATGGTCTTAACCAATTACGTAATCATCCTATGAATACAACATTAAACAATAGAATTTCACTATTTAATAAATATGGGATGACTTGTGTCTCAAATTCGAGATGTTACAATGTCCTCACAAGAGATCACACCTACCCCAACATTAGTCTTTTAACATTCCATTCTCAAAAACTGTGTATTCCTATATTCTCATTTTCGTGTTATTCATAGTGATAACACATTCCGTTATCTGGGTTATGCCCTAATCTTCAACTAATCAAAATTCCTTTTCCCATTTTCATAATGAATATAGGCCCTATGAAAATATGTCTTAAGAGTTTGTGTGGGAATGATTCACCCAATACAACCATTGATGTTGATTCAACACTTACTTATAGCCACACCAGCCACATTATGACATATATACCACATCATGGATGATGAATTGTGATTATAAATTACTAAATTACCAAAATAGAAAATTAGGGATGACTCATGAAACCAAGTATAAGATGAAAAAAAGAAAATTCCCTCAAAATATTATAATAAACAGTGGTGTTATAATTGCCCATTTATAGGGATTCCTCAAAATAGACCTGTGAAGCCTCGATGTCCTCAATATAGAGGATTCCATCATTTTTGGGATCTATATTTTATCACGATGGATTGGGGAACTATGTGTTGATTTATTCATGTCCAATCAAGATATGTAGGGACTCCTGGATCCTTATTCCTAGCCTAGTAGTAGTTTACAAAAAACAACCCCTTCCATATGTATGATACAAATCTATGTATGAAAATCCAAACTCCATAGCCAATGCTGGTGCGAAGGATTGTTTTGTTCTTGGAGACATTCTTTCTACATCTCATACACCATGTCCTAAAAAATTTAAGATCATTATAAACATTCATTACCCATTTCTAATAGACTATAAAATTTTTGAGTATTCCATTTGTTGACTAGGATTTAATACACCAATGTTTGGACATTCCTAAGTCACCCAAAAAATGGATTATAAATAAAATTACCATTTATCCTCAGGAGAGACATATTATATCTCTATAATCCACAATGATATAATACATGAATCTAATTTCATTACATGAACAATGTTCATTCATGTAATTTTTGTCCCATTTCATTTCTCTAAATCTTATAACCCCAAAGATCATGGTTTATGATTCCCTTATTCATGATTGAGGCATGTCAAAATCTTATTCTCTAGAAATACTTTAATCACTCACTATTTCCAAAATGTTTGGTCACATCCATATTACCCCAAAATAAATGTCAAATGTTTTCCTTGATGTATGAAATTAATCATAATGGATTCCTAGAACTCTATATGTCTTGATTCTCTCTTTGATGATATATATAGAGACACATATATCCACTTTCATGCATCCATATAAAATTGAATAAAATCGTATTTGGCATTTTTGGGCTAGATCTACGTAGGGATATATTTATCCCTATTATTATTATCATTTTAGGAGATATTCACTGATTACATAGAAGATTCTTTTGAAATGGGGGAATGCTATGTGGGGGCTGTGAGTGGGGGATGGACTAGAAATAATTCTTTCACCCAGTGGAAGTTTGTAAGAAACAAAATGAGGCTTGAAACATATTTTATACGAAATATACCTATTACATAACCACATGAATTGTGTAAACCGAGTCAAATGGGAACAAATACAACATTGATATTAGCACCTCTTCATTTGGGTTAGATCCTATTCTAACTGTGGGAAAGATTTGTAACCCAAAAAATCAGCATGGATTCTGAAAATACATTAATTTATTTTTTAAGTATATAATCATATAGGGAAAATTTCAAAATTATATAAGTGTGAGATTTGTCAAAGGATGGCTCAGATAGACATTACTATAATGATATGTGATGGGATATTTTCCGCATAGATGTATCTATATAAAGATAACTACTCTGCACGATACCAAACTAATGAAAATAATAATATGTTGACGATGACATTATTTAAATTGATCTATAATCAAGTTATCATTTACATCATGTGAAATCACTATATATATCAAATGGATGAAAAACATTTGAGGCTCATGGAACACATTTTCGTCAACCTCATATAAAGAATACTTGTAGTTTGTGCCGATGTTCCGATATCCCGAATTGCTACTACATATGTTCCTTTTTATAACCATAGCAATAGACCATGGAGGTATGGTGGAATAGCGAATATGTTTTTTGGTAAATATATTCTCGTAAGACAAAAATATCACATAATAGTCCATAAGAATTAGAAATCTTCTGAAAATCCAAAAAACCAAATTCATTTACAAACACCATTCAACGAATGATATATGGATGAAATATCTGCGAGATAACACACCATGTAGAAAAAAATTGCATATATGGAATCCTATCATTCATAGAAAAACAAAAAGTGGACGTAACCCCTCACCATGCTGAGAAACACTACATGAAGGGAACCATGTCCTACATAGAAAATTCTATATAGAAAGTGGGATCACAGGGTGTTTCATTTTCCCATTATCATTTTTTTTGTTAAATGTTTCATTTTCCCCCACCATAGCCTCACATTTATCTACAATAATTTTATTCTATATAATCATATTTTCTGTGATGATTGAAAAATTAGATGATCCCCTTAGTGGGGTATAAGTGAATGGCACCCCTATATCCAACATATATTAATGAGTAGAGCACTGGATAGAATATCCTACCATTTGGATTGTATGTTCCCATGGTGTTCATACACCCTCCAAGTGTAATACACCTTTCATTAATGTGGGTATCCCATTGAGTGTTCTTATTTCCTATTTTAATGTTATGATAAGTAGGGGATAGCTTCACAATGATTGCTTTTCTCTTTCACATATCCCTGACCTCATCCACCTTGAAAACAAATAGTATTTCATGGTTGGCCATATATTTCACTTATTATTGTTTCCCACACCAAAAAAGACTCAAATAGTCATAGAGGTTAAGGAACATCATGTAATCATCATAATAAAAATAACATATTGTTGTACTCATTATTAATATAATATCTAAACATGGAATCGCCACCTAAAAGTGAAAAATTACCATTGAGGAGACCTTTAAAGAGAAATATTCTCAGTGAATAAAAAGTATTCCTCCTCTTTAGGTATAAACCCAATTCATTGAAAAAATGTGGTATTTGTATCTTGTGCATGTGATGCGCCCGTAAAGGACACTCATTCTAGGTTTTTCTCTCGCCGCAACTAGCTCCTTCGCGGTGGACAGCGTGACGCTACCTTCTAGCGCTCGGTAAGTTGGTGGTGGTTCTCCACCATTGTGGCGTCTGAGTGGTCTTCTCTCCAGCTATGGAGATGCTCTTCGGGCCTCTGTGATTATTGGCTCAGATCCGCAGGTGTAAGATCGGTCTTGTTGACAGCATACTCTTCGGAGCGCTGCTGGCTCTGATCTTGGCGGCCCACTGTTTTTTGGGGGTTCATTCGCGTTGGAGGGTCACACTCATGTGCCGGTGGTTTGTTGGGTTCTACCTCCTCTAAGGTGAGTTCTCTAGGGTTTTGTTGTGCCGGATGCGGTTGGTTTGACTGGTGGAAGCGGGATTTTCTGTTCTGTGGATTTGTTTTTCATCTGTGGCGTGGTGAATCTGTTGACGCGGGTTGAAGGTGGTGTCGTGATGGAGCGACGACGATGGTGTTTATCTTCTGTCTTTGTTCATTTGCGGGGTTTTGAACCACAGTGATTTGTTTAAGGTTGAATATGCTCCTCCATGGTTCGAGGATGATGTTTTGAGTGTGTGGATGGTCTTGCGTCTACGGTGATGGTTTTGTTTTGCGACGATGATGCTCTTCCTTTCCGGTGAATGGTTCGAAGTTGTCTGTGATCTGTTGTTTTCTGGCGACGTCGATGTGAAGTGAAGGCGACAGATGTGTTCCACCTGAATCTCCGGCGACGTCTCCTCCATCTTCCCATTGAATGGTGGCGCGTAGTGCTCCGGTTTTTTCATCAGTGTTCTGATGGGAGGCGTCGTCGGTTTTCGCGCTGATTCGAGGTGTGCGGCTCAAGGTGGACACGTGGATCAGCTATTTTGAAATTTGAATTGATGAAGCGGTTTTTGAATTTTCAGTTTGAATTTTGATGTGGTTCCTAGGTTTCGTCTGTATGGGTACCGGCAAACCAAAATCCGGCTTTATAAAATGAAAAAAAAGATTAATGGTGTATCTTTTGCAAATGATTGGCATATGAAACATCCTTAATTTTAAAAACCAACACCCTAATTTCACCCTCATCTAACATGATCCATATCCTTAATTGTGTTGCATCTGACCTACAAGTCCATAATCATTTGGATTATTTTCATTTTCAGCATTATTTCAATATATTCTTGGTAATATCGTTCAAAAAACTTGTGGACCATATCTCTTCTAGGTCCTTTGGGATACTTCAAAATATGTCCCACACCAATCTTGACAAGAAACCATCCTCCTAAAATTTATTTCCATGTGATTTTATGTAGATGGTCGAGTCCCTATCCAATGACCTTAAAAGCCCAAATGTGTCTTGATAAGTTTTACCAAATAAAATGGGTCATCATTCCAGTTATAAGGAAACATTACATGCCCATTTAGGGGGTATGATCTGAAAATACAAGGAACTTCAATAATACTAGATGTTAATAAATAATAGAGCCCCCCATTATGTGGATTAAAACTCGCATCATGATATAAAATGAAATAAAAAAACTTGATTATCATATAGATTTTTCCATTGATGTGAAAACTCACATACATATTGATAAATCTAAATTCAATAAATTCAAATGATCAATTATTAACCTATGTGTGAAATTTCATCTATAATTGGGTTTTAATAAATTATTCATTATCTTTTCATAAATAAAATATATACAATTGACATGGAATATGAAATAATTATCTCCAAAAGGGTGTTTTTGAGAATGAGCTCACATTATCTCATCAAATGTGAGTTCATAAGTGTATTGGTCCATTTCCCCAAATAAATTCCTGTAGTTCGAAATTATGCCCATGACACCATATTATTGTGTGATCCATTGGATTTTTCCAATTTTTCATGATATTACTATTATAAAAATACGTATCATAATTTTTTGGGAAATTTATCATAGAAAATGCCATGATTTATCAATTTGAAGATTGAATTCCCAATGTTCTAGGTCTCAATGACTATCCCATATAGTACCCAATGTCACCATATGATAATGAATACCATTCTTGTTCATTTTCTATAATATGGAAATTCATTATATAATATTTAGTGAAGGAAATGTAAAGTATGATGACTAAACCAAAATTGGGAATAATAATATCGTGCCCCACTAATGAGCATGGTAGTGGAATATTTTTATTGAAATTGTTAAATAGAAAATAAATTATATGACTAACAAAAATATATTAAATCATGATAATTCAATAATTATTTATAGAATGAATCAAACATCGTTCGAGAAAATATAATGTGTTTCATAATATCTGTACAATTAAAACTCAATATCATTTAAATGATTATGTTATTTATTTTGGCATTTTACGAATTTAAAAAAGATTCTGTGTGTATACCTACACCCATATAGGCTCTCACATACATTAAATTCATTATAATTTGATTAAAGAAACTTTAATAATTAATAGAACCCACATATAATGAGGAATCACCTTACATATATATATATTTCACAAGGATAATAGATCAATTAGAAGATAAATATTAATTATAAAAATAAATTTCCCCATAAATTATCATGTAATGGGTCACTAAATCATGGGATGATTGATCCAAGATATATTAATAAACCTAAGAGTCATCATTGAGTGAATTAATTATTAAATTTAAAAAACGGTTTTCCTATCCAATTATAATGATAGGAAAAAACAATGATCTATGTCTCTCCCCTATTTTTAATATCATATTTTGATAGAGGACATTTTCCATGGGACAATGTTACCTTATCAATATTTACATCCCTTGGGATATAGATAATATAATTCTCAATTTGGAAAGGAATTATGTCCTAAATATCTAGTGTTTCTATCCTCACCATATTAAAAATGAATTGGATTTTTCGTGAATATATTTTTATTATATATTTGTGAAAATATTGAGACTGCACACTGAGATGAAGTTAGATTCCCAGACTGGTGTTCCAAGAATAAATCATTGAATAATGTTTTTTAATTAAAAGTACATGGGTGGTGAACATAGAAAATTAATATTATTCAAAATGACTCCAAGACCAGAATTCATTGGGAACCATTACGTTCATAATGAAGAGTTTACCCTAAGGGGGCCCTAACCTCAGTAGGCATTGGTCGAGGGTAAATGTTAGTTTTGTTGACACGATCATCATAAAAATATTTCATTAAAATTACATATTCACACACAAAACTCGTTTTATTTAATTTATGGTTTATCAATATTCTATGTTTTATTTCCAAAACCCTATAATTCCTCTATGGTGTGGTGAAGGATCCACCTACCACAAATGCTGACGGATTGGTGGCCCATTATCATGATATGGATCAAATGAGGAGTGTATCAACCAGTGACGATGCCAAAATATCACTCCATCAACGATTGAACTAAATCCTAGTATGGTTATTTATTTCCATTACATCATTTCTATGTTCTTATAATTGATTACAAACCTAGATCAACCCACAAACATATTAACCCACGGTTCAATCATTCAAGTAGGAGGAATCTTTTTTTAGCAATTGTTTTTGGGATTGTGAATCAATTTTTTTATCCTTCATTGTTGGATTTCAATTTAACTACAACTGTAAATGAACCACGATCGACACAAACATTGATCATCATCCATTACTAGTGGTTGATTAATGATTTTCCATCCTCTATTATTTTTTCATAGTGGGAATTCTTAATCAGGCCCATGACATGAAACATTTAGATCGCTAGATTTATTGAACGATCAATCATTTTCACAAAAATATGATGTTGAAAATATAAAATTGGAATGACATGATAATGGTTCGACAATGATGGTGTTAAATGTGTTGAAGTAGTGTGGTAGATATCTCCACACGAACAACTTTGCACAGGGGAGGATCTGGAATGTATGGAAGCCAACAACATTGAAGATGGAAACCTAATGATCAAATATCTTCTTCCATATTGGATATCATATCACTATAGTGTGTTAGGTGGTCTAAAAATGAGGCCAAGGACATGTCGGTACCTACAGTGGTCATGTGTCGGTCCGACATTGATCATCCACCTACTGCAATAGTTGGGGGAACACATGGTGGGTGTCATAGGTGGAGAGAAACAGCGGCCCAATGTGGTGGCCATGACAACACCATGTTATCGGATACACATAGTCGGGCTACATAAGAGATTCCTAGGCTATGTGAGTGAACCGTCTTTATGGGGGAGACACACCCCTTTGCTCTGGTTAAACCCGGCAGGTTTGGTCATGACCCGGCCTAGACCCCACTTCCCCTTTCAACTAAAACGGTTGTCCTTCCAAATAGAGCATCTGTTTGATGAGAAATTTGAGGCGTTGGTACCATTTCGACAATACAGTTCCTATGAGATGAAATATGTGAGTTGTTTTGACATTGGAAGATGGTCTAATGGTTTGAATGATAAATAGGTAATCCCATAATGGTCTAGTGTGCAATTATTCACAACCTCCCTACTTAGGTGGTGATGTGACTCCCCTAATCATGGGTGTGAGTTATTTACCTTTAGCAAGTTATTAATGTAGAACATGTAATATCTTGTTGAACCATAGATACAGTCCTCCATAATTGGGGTTCCAACTGTGTATGTACTTCCCTACCAGGTAGGGTGTCTATCCTCTATTATAGGAGTTATTATCACCTTGTCGTTCTAGGGTGTGGTTCATATATACATGTTGTTTCGATAGAGTCAGTAATTCCACATACTGCATGGGAACAAGTCCTCTAGATTGGGGTTGGTACTCCCCTAATGTACAAGGGTGTGGGACCCCCATACTAGTCTAACTGATGATGTCTGTACTCCACTATCATACCAGGGTGCAGGTCCACTAGTCACTAAGTAGTACCCCCCTAATGTCTTGGGTTCAGGTAGTTGTTATAAAATTCAAACTCCCATGAGGGATCAAGCTTCATGTCCTTCATGATCTCTACTCCCCTATAGGATTAGTGTATGTGTCCTTGAATCTAGAATTTAAATCCTATATCGTGAGTTGTGGTGAGGAGAATGTCCTCCCTTAGATTGTGATCTAACTCAGCTGTCTTACACATTTATAAGGATCAGGACCATCCAATAGATGAGAACGTAACCTAGATAAGATTTAGTTCTCCATTGATGGATTGTGGTGTGGGTCAATCCTTATAAGAGAAATAGAGGTGTTGCAGGTTGATTAGGAGTATGGCTCCTTCATCTGTGTACAACAGTGATGGAAGGCCACTCCATTTGTGTTTCTGTAGTCTAGAATTGGGCACAATACTATGTTTACTGAACCCATAGTACCGATCACTAGAGATGGACCTTGTAGGATGTTCTCTATGGAGGGTACCGCTCAGGTGGGTTCCATCTAGGATGGATGAGCTAGTGGAATGTGTTCTCCTAGTTTTTTGTGTTACCGTTCGAACCTATGTTGAGAATTCTGTTGTTGTATATAATTTTGGAACAATAGGATTATTAGATATTGTGAATATTATAACTACATATTCTTGTTAAATGTGTTTTTACATATACATGTGTTGAGATAACTATATCTTCTTAGCGATTTTTTATTTGTTGTTTTTTATATTTTGTTTTGAGGTTTCCAACTTATTAATGTTTTACTCACCCTAACCTAGGAATTTTACACCCCAGTCATGTATTGTATAGATGAATGACTCTTTGGAAGAGTCTTGGATGGAGCAAGACTAGGACTGCAACAAGAAGGTGCCTTATGAGATCAGATGAACCAAGCTCTTTCTAGAAGATATCTTTAGAAACATCAGTATCGTTGTTTGCATTTCAGAATTTACAATTTTATATTTCTTAGTGGACTTGTAATCTTTCCTAATTTTTCTTTACTTCTATAGCTTCTTTCCTACTCTGTTGTTTGGTTATAGAGGTATGAATTCCTTTTCTTTATAGTGCTTTTTTTACTCTCTACATTATTTGGCTAGGGGTTGTGTGCATGTGTTTTGGTTCAAAGAAAATTCATTCCATTTGTGGGATATAACTACTTGGAGATAGTCAGCAGCCCATGGAATATTGGAGGTGGTCTTGGGGTAGTCCTGGCATGGGCCATAGTGGATGGGTCCTAAGAGAGTGGTATTTGAGCTGGTTCGGTTCCACATTGGGACCAGTAGTCTGTGTGCTTGGTTTGGGATATATAGTGATAGTGTTAAGATTTTTGGATTTCGGTTCTCAGGCCAGAAGCTCTAGTGTTGGTGCGGTGTCTAGCGTATCTATTCAATGGGGATCTGATAATTTTATTTTCTACTTGGTACATTAGGACACTAGTAGACATGCAATAAATGGTACACGCATCATATAAGAATGGTTTGTGTGTTTCATGTCCCTCATTAGTTAGCTCTCCAGATACATTTTGTTAATAATTATTCATCTTGATCCCTTTTAGTATGTCTCCATGATGAGAACCACATTGGATTCAATATCATGATCATGATAACAATCTGCCATATGAAGATGCTTCAATGCAGAGTACTGGGTCTGTGGCATTGCATATGGGTTGTATGCCGGTGTTACCACCACCCGTAAAGCTACATGTTTTACCTGAAGTTCACGCTAATGATTCACATTAGGTGATTGCACTACAAGGGTTCTTGAGTTTGTGCCCTTTGAGATACTAGGTTGATCCATACACCCAGGTAGTAGATGACTTGACCAAAGAGATCACCCAATTTTCCCTCTAAGTGGGGCTGCCTCCCGATCATATGTTGTTCTTTCCTGTGTTCCTTCTTTAGGGCTGTGTGGAACAATAGTTGATCTTGGGGATACAGTGACATGATGGGGTGACACTCTCATGGGAGGAGTTCGGGAAAATCTTCAGGGAAGAGTTTTACCCCACCTCTTTGAGGATATTGCGTTTCCAAGAGATTCTGCATTTAGGTATGGAAGCATGATTGTGGAGGAGTTTTCAGCAAGTTTCACATAATTGTGGTGATACTCCCTAGACAAGGTGTGAGACCAGTTATTCATAGCTCAGACATCCGAACATGGATTACACCTAGAGATCAAGGAATTAGTTAATCCTCTAAACATTCCCACACATGATAGTGTTGTGTAATGAGAAACAATGGTGGATAGTTTCATGGTAGTGGAACATATGGCTATGACCCACAACAAAGGTCACTTGTCAGAGGTGTCTGTAGAAGATAACAAATGACAGGTGACAAGATTTTGTTGCAGGAGGAAAACCCATAACAAAACATAGATGTGTTGGATGATGGTGTGGGAGTAGTTATGAGGAACATATCATCCAAACAAGAGGTGGTGTTATGCTTGTAATGGATGGAAGAATATCATTAGAGATTTTTTTGACCCACCGTGATTCTCATATTGATCTGGTTGATGAGCCTCCATGGTAGAGAGAACACATGGATCGTGGAGTTTAAAATGAGGGATAATGAGGAAGATGATATAGAAGATAAGCATGTGGTGGTCTATGCCTGGCTCAATGATCTATATGACATTGGAAAGGACCTCTTCATGTAGTCATGGATTATGACCCTAAGTATATAGAAGATAATCTGAGGTAAGAACTGTGTTTTTCCTTTTTTTACTTCCATATTAGTGGATACAGGTGCTTGTTGTTTTCCATTTTTATGCATGTTTAGTTTGATACTTATATGTTCAGATCAAACTATGGTCTTGACTATCCCGTTTAGAGACACCTACTAGATGATACCAAATCATAAGACCCTTGCATTGGTAGTGTGACATAAATCCTGGAGGCGATAGTTGCAGATGGGATATCTTGGTAATTGAATCATGGCATGATGACCTTATTCTTGGTATAGAGTACGACCCTCCATGCACATATTGAATCTTTTTGGGAAACAGTGTGGTTTGTCTGTAGTGATGTAACAAGTATTAATTTTTCAGTAATAATGAACCCATTGTAACATAGGGTCGACTCTGAAATTTGACATGTAGAGAAAGGGATTCTAGAATCAAAATGTTGAGGCATGGTGGGAGAATACCTTGAAAAAACATGTTCAAGTTGAGGTTATGTGGTAAAGTGTCAGAGTATATCATGGATCTTCTAGTTTATTTTTTCTGCTTGAATTCTTTTGTTTGGTCTCCCTGAGAGAGGGAGAGCCATTCTTGTATCACTCTATGGTGGCAGATTTATACCCCTTGCTGTTTTTGTGGTATAGAAAGGTTGTATACCATTCATACTCAACAGGGATGCAACAACTTGGTGTGGAAGTGCTCCCGTTTTAGCATTTTGTTTTTGGAAACTATAGGTTGTAGACAGAGGACCTAGTGAGACCCAGTGTTGGCCCTTGGGCAGCGCTCTTTCATTTGTGAATAACACCAGTCTATTAAGAGTCTACAATGAATTCATAATGCAGAGGATATTCTATTTTATTTCTAGTGGTTGATTTGAATTTTGGGGTTTCGTTAGTATCAACATTAGGTTAGAATGGATGTGAGCCACTATTCCCCAAGGCTACAGATGGTCTACGGTGTTTGGTGCTTTCACACTTTTCATAGCCATAGAGACATATACCCGTTGAGGCTTAATGTTGGCCCTGCTAATGCTAGACTTGAGATTGTTTGAACATGGTGGTTCATCCGAGTGTGTTCTTGTAAAAAGAACATGTACCGTAGGTCGGCTCCCTTATAGTGTAATCCATTAGGGAGCTCAGTTTTTCTCCATTGAGGGTGAGATTTAACTTTTTAGGGAAAACAATATTTAAGGTGGGGAGAATATAATGACCTGTATATTTCCTGAATTTATTTTTATACACTATTTTGGAAAATTACATGACCTCTTGCAAACAAGAGGTACGATTCCAAGTCCCGATGTGCCTAGAATAAATATTGAAATAAAGATCAGTTTTTAATTAAAATTTCTCAGGTGGAAAAAAATTAACTTTAATATCAGTCAAATGGTTTCCCAAATCATTAAACAAAGTGAACTATTATATTCATAATTATGAAATCACTCAAGGTGGGGCCTAACCTCTACTGGTGTGGGTCAAGTGTGACAGTTAGTTTTAAGACAAAATCATCATAAAAATATTTAATAAGAATATTCATATTAACAAAACATAACTGTACTTTTCTTATGAATTTTATCAAAATTACAGGGTTATTTAAATAACCATGGATGTCCATTGAGCCAATGAGAAGAAGTCATTTCTGCTGAATGCCGACAGATTGAATGATCAATATCGTGACATATATCAAAATAGTGTTGAATCTATGAACAATGATGATAAAATAACTCTCCAAAAATGATAAAACTAGAACCAAATAGATTGCATTATTGCAATTCCATCATTTCTCCATTCATTGAATGGATGACGAATGGTGATCAACCCATGAAGTGGTTAACCCATGGATTGCTCATTTGTGTACGAGGGTTCTTTTTCCAGATTTTAATTTGGGGGTTTTGAATCTAATTTTATTGTCTTCATTTACATATTTTGATTTCCCTACATACATCAATGAACCTCGATCTACATGATCGTTGATCGTGGACCATTCATATTTGATGATTCAGGATTTTCTTCCCCCCATTCTTCATTAACCACGGGGGTTCTTCATTTGTCCATTGACTCAAAACATTGCCATATACCGACCATTAGACACTCAATATTTGGCATAATGATCTTATATTGAAAATCTGGAATCGACCTGAAATGAAGGCTGTGTGACGACGATGACATGGGATTGATTGATGCGATCTAGAAGATATCACCACTCAAATAGCATTTCATAGTAAGGGATCCTGGAATGGTTATAATCCCATGGAATTGAAGATGGAGACCCGGGGATCGTGGAATGTGTTCTGGATTGGTAATCATACCAGTAGTGTGAGTATTGTGGCCCGTAGAAGAGGCCTCTATAACGCAACTGGCGGCTATGTGACGGTGTGGCGGCTGTGGGAGCCTACAGAAGGTGTTGTGGGTGTAATGACAAAATGATGTTGTGTGGACCACATTGGTTCCACATGCTAGATTCTTGGTCTGCATGACAGAACCGGCTGGATAGGGGAGGGGCACCCCTTTGCGATGAGTGATGCAGCATGTGGTGGAGCCGCATGCTGAATGTGGTCAGCCCACTCAACGCAGGGTGTCCCCGTAGGATGAATCGAGTAGGCCCCACGGGCCAAATGTGAACCAGTGGGATAGGGCTGGTTGATAGACTACCGAGTAGGGTATGCTCGGTTCAGTCACACCATGTTTGCTCAGGCATAGACCCCACCACCCCAATTCGACTAAAAGGTCTATAACTTCCAAATGGAGTGTCATCTTGACATGATGTTGACGACATTGGGACCGTTGAGAATTTTTGGATTCTGTATTTGTGTTTTTTGTAGAGTATGGAAAATGGACTAATAGTTTTATTCAATAATATGTACTCCCCCAATGGTCTAGGGCACATGTATTCCCTACCTCTCTTATTTGGTGGAGACAACATTCCCTATGATGGGGTCATGGGTTCATTAACATTGGGTTGTTTTTTCACACGATGTGTATAAATGTAATATAGTTAATCAACTATTAGATTAGGGAGAGGATTCTCCATAATCTGTGAACCGATAGATTAGGTACCCCTACAATGTAGGGTGCGGTTCCTCTATTATATGAGTCTATAATCCCATGTTGTTCAAGGGTGAAGGTCCTCCATTCACGATTTCTATTAGATTTGGCACTACCCTTTCTTGACTTTAGCGGGTCCTCCTTCATGGGGTTAGTAATCCCCTAACATATAATGGTGTGAGCCCCCATACAAAACAAAATGACAAAGTCAGTACTCCCCTATAAAACTAGGGAGCGGTTCATCTAGTTATAGAATATTACTTTTCAAACGAATAGGTTATAGGCCCTCATTATATAAATTCATAATCCAATGTGGGATCATGGTTCTGGTACTTAATCATTCATACTCCCCTGAAGGATTAGGGCATACATCCTCACTTCTGGATTTTCACTCCCCCATCTCGAGTAGCAGCGGGTAGAGCATCCTTCCTTGGAGTTAGAGAACCCACAGCTGTCAGACATAGTTATGAGGTGTGGGCCCATCCACATAATGATAATGATAACTGAATTGGATCTACTTCCCCCTCAAAGGACTAAGGTGGGGTCCATTATTTATAAAACTAGTGTAGGTTTGTTGAGATGGTTAGGAGCTCAGCTCCCTCATCTATGTATAACAGTGAGGGAATGTCTCTCCATAAGGGTTTCCTTAGACTTCGATTCGGCGTAAGATAGTGATGATTGAACCTCTAGTACTAGGAAATGGGGTTGGACATAGAATGATGTTCCTAATGGTGTGTACCACTCGGGCGGTTGCCGTCTCGGATGGTTGATCTAAGGAATGTGTTCTAATGGTTTTCTGTGTTACCATTCAGACTATCAATGAGAATCCTATTTATGGATAGGAGTATGGAACATTATGATTATTAGTGCTTGATAAGAGTATATTTGGATGTTCATATCAAATGTTTTGTTGACATATACTTGTGTTGAGATGGCTGTGTCTTCTTAGTATCATTTCCATTTTTGTTTTGGACTTTGTGTTTTGGGGTTCCATGTTGATGAAATTTTTACTCACCCAAGCACTTGATTCTCTGACAAGTGTCATGTATTATGTAGTATACTAATGATTTGGTTTAGTCCTTGGAGAATTGGGACCAGGACGAGGACTACACGGTGAATTGCGATATCAGACGTGTTGAGGTGCATCTGGAAGCTTCCTGCAGCCACATCAGTACCCTATTTTTCATGTCATACATTTCAATTGTCTTTTCATTAGTGGGTTTGTATTATATTCCTATTGAGCCTTACTGGTAATCATTCATTCAAAATATGTTATGGGATTATAGTGGTATGCATGCCTTTTCATTAAATAGAATTTTTACTCTCCATCCTATGTGTCATGGAATTGCATGCATGTGTATAGGTTCTTAGGGAAATGACTCCCATTTGTTGGATATGCCAACTCGGTGCTAGTCACCCGCCACTGGACATTTGGAGGCAATATTGAGGTAGACACAACATGGGCCATGGGGGATGGGATGTGAAAAAATCCAGTCCATATACCACTAAATATTTAGGTTTTTATTAAACATAATTTTGAGACCCTTGTTTTAATATATTCTTTAATAAATAGTCATTCATTATAATATTTTGATAAAAAATTCGAACATTACACAATAATCAAAAAGAAATAATGGAATGCCTCATAAAATACCCAATGAATCCATAAATTTTAGAGACTAAAGGGGCTAATATATAATCATAAAATAGTAATAATATTTCAAACACTAAAAATGAAATAATATTTATTTTTTAAATAAAGGGTCATTAAAATTATGGATTTTATGAAAATAGTTTGTTTTTTCAATTATAGTGTTTTTATATGAAGATGAAAATGAAAATAATATGTTTTAAAGATATTGAATTGGGATTTGTTATAAAAAAATATTGACTATAAGAATCAATTTTATCATTAACTATTTCATTGTTTTTTATTTGGGTTGAATTGTATTCCCTTATTTTGGAGTGATTGAATGATAATTATATATTTCTTGAGATGATTTATGATAATATGGATTCAATAAACTAGGAAAAGTACATAAATATGCATGGATCATGTTAGATATATTATTTTGTTGTTACATATATGAAATTATCATTACAGAATTAATATTTGAATGAGATGATGTCGTTTTATAATGTGAAGTTCCACTCTGACATGGAGAAAGAATCATTGTTAGAGGGAAAAGAATTTAAGAAATTGAGACACCCATGAAAAAAATTATTGGGTTTCATGATATTTATAAGAAAAAAATATATTCTATTTTAATAACAAGAAAAATGAAACAAAAACCCTATACGAGGGATAAACTAGTGAATCTGAGATCCTAATACTTGAATTATGGAAAATTATTGTTTATGAGGATTGAATTCTCACACATGAAATTTTAATTTAACTAGAAAAAAAATTGAATCCATGATCCCACTACCATTTGTATTATGATTTTTTTGATGTGACGAAACAATAATATTACATTAACTAATGGGGTGATATGTGTTTTATAAAGAAGCTGTTGAATTAACAAAACAAAAATTAGATTATCAATTATCTTTTTATATTTGAATTTATTTATTCCATATGTTAAAACAAATTATATTATATCATTGTGTATGTTTTCATGTATGTTTGAGGAGGATTTATAAATCTGTTCAATGATGTTGATACATATTGGATTACACAACTAAATGTTGACCTATATTACTCTATAGTTACTATAGAAAAAATAATTCTTCTGATTTATTGATTTGGATCAATTTTTAAATCATTATATAATAATTCATTGAACCATATTATCCCCATATAACATTTAAGGAAGGATAGGGGGTATTTATTGATCAATTGGATGGAAAAGATGATGGACACGTTAAAATAATTTACGATAATATTAATTAAACATAAACTATTTATGAGGTAGATAGATTATATTATGTGTGTGGTTAATTAATTATGGATTTCACAATAAGTAGATTTAACATGAATAGTAGATTAAATTGATATTTGTTAAAATAATTTTATGATATTTTTGAAATTTTATATATAAATAAATTATAAGATAATAATAATGAAAAATAAGTTGATTTCGTACATGGTTTTTCATTCACAATATTAAATATATTGTTAATTATGGGATGAAAATGATAAAACAACATTTTATATCCTTAATATATGAATAAAAAAATTAAATTTTAATTATATAATCATTAATAGATGTATGGATAATCACTACACCATAAAAAAGAAATGTTACACTAAATTATAAAATTTATCATGGACAAAGAATATCTTCATGTATCTAGATTTCAATCTGACCAATTCAATTAAATAATATATTCTCATTATATTAATGTGATGATTATGAATAAATTCCTTTTTATTATTATTTTAGATTTTCTCATGGATATACCAGATCAAATTGATTATTAATCCTTTTACACCAATAGTTTAATTTTTATATAACTAGATGATAAAAATAATTTTAAATGTTTTTTCAATGAATATAACAATTTTTGGATGTCTATTTCATATGTAACAATAAAATAAAAATTGTAATTATTTTTCACTAATTTACACACTCTAGATTACCCACAACTAATAATAGATCCCAAAGAACTGGTATTATTTAATTTAATGCCCATAAATGAAAACAATGTTTTATGTTTACTAGTATAATGGCTATTAACATTAATTGAAATTTCTATTTTACCCATTTTAAATCATGTATTTATTCTATAATCATTGTTGAATGTGGTCATTGATGTTTATACTTATAATTTATTTATTTATATATTATCTACTTTATTGATTATTTTATCTGTAATGGAATTCATATATTCAATTAGAGAAAATAAAAGGATTGGAAGGTTTGAACACTAACTTAATATCATTCATAGGTTATTCATTCTCTAGAGATTGTGATTAATAGTTTTAAATTGATTTCATAGGTAGTGGTTCTGATTAGGGGTTCTTTAAATATATAAATATTTTATAGAATGTAAGGGATGAACTATTATTCAATATTTTAATCAGATGTCAATAATAATTTGAAGGATTTAAGTTTTTAATCATATTTGGGAAATTACAGGATATATATTATAATACATTGTAAATATCAAGGAATATGAATTTCAGATTTTATTATAGAAGTATAATTATATGTTTATGGCTGAATGGGATCCTATTATTGAATTTCAAAAAATGGTGATGAAGTGATTAAAATCCTAATAGGACTCCATGATTCCCCTGAATATTAAATAATTTACAAGATGATACATGTATCCATAATCAATATATTTGATGTCAAATATTCAATAACATAGGAATTTCAACTTATCAGTTTTTTTCATGATGACATTAGGTATATAATTCATTTATACAAAATTTAACCTTGATTCCCTGTGTATGAGATGTTTTAGGATGGTAAAGAATCCTATTTTAAATCCATCACCTTGAAAATCACATAATATGAAATTTATGAATATATAAAAAATTATTATTGATGTTTATATTTTAATTAATATGATGATGTATTTTTTGGATGTTGTTATATGAGGAAATTAAACATATTGTTGTAATTGTACAAATAATTGAGAAGAATAATGAAAATATGAAATATATTTCTATCATGTTTTATTGAGGAAAAATTTTATTATATGTAGATGAGAGATGATTTTGTTAATAGGACTAGTTATTAATATTTAATAACTAAATGAAATTTAATTTAATAAATGGTTATGATTAACCATGTTTTTGAGTATTTAATGGGTTTTCAGAAATATGGAATATTGAGTTAAGATTTATTTCAAAAATTTGATTTCATAATCTAAAATTTTAAGATATCTCATGTAACATTAATGATGTTAAATTTTTTATTGATGGATATTCAAATGAATCTAAAATGGTTTCAAAATTTATGATGGAATTAATGAATACTATCTATAATGTCTCAACCATGCATACAGTATAATTGTTTCTAGAACAATCACTGATATTCCCCATTCATGTGTTTGCTTAAGCTATGAGCTTATCAACAGGGTATAAGTTCAAATGATGGTTCAATTAGGATATTATACCCTTATGATGAGTACAAATAATAAAGGATTCAATCAGATGTAAAGGTTTTAGAATGTAACAGTAATTGAAAATAAGAAATAATTTATTAAAAATATGGTATAAATAATTTCTAATTAGTCAAATTTAAATGTATAACAATTCATGAATTTGATATGAGGTACCATATACTAGAAATAAAATACATGAAAAATGAAAACAAAAAAACCTCATTGGATATCTCCACTATAGTTTCATAAACCGGCTCAGTCCTATTCTAGAAAGATTCCCTAAACAAATGTAACATTATATTGCATAATCTATGATCCTAAACATGAAACAATGTGGTGTATCATGGTACCCATTAGTTTCACCAATAATATATGAGATATAATAATTCGGTCACCACCTATCATGTCAATAAAATATATAATATATGCTTTTCAACACTAATAGTGTCATGGTATAATAAGAAATAGGCTATAATGATATTGAAATAAAACCCAATCGAACATTTTATTTTGTGATAAAATTAGTTTTTATTAATTAATAATTGCAATAAAATTTAAATTATATACTATGTACCATGTGATCATATCAATAATCAATTATCTATGTAAAATTCTATATAATTGTAAATCAGCAATAGTCTATGTAGACATATCATGAATGAAGAAACACCTTCATAAACAAAAAATTAATGTATCAAACATATAAGGTCTGAGACCCCAATAAATCATCCCCAAAATCTTTTTTGAGTGCATAGATGTCATAAAAAATTAAATGGGGTAATATAAACATACATGTGGAGGGATTCAAGGCCTATGACCATGTAATCCTATCTGAGTCTAGAAATCTTGTCAATATAAAAATGATGATAGACATGGGTGGACCTCACTCTCTAATTATGAGGTAGACCCTGAATTCCACGTCCAATGTTATAATAATTGGAGCCTAATATACTATTTCATTAGTTACATACCACGTTGTTAGTTCTATATATCATTGTCATTTCCAAACTGATTAATCTATTTTGAACAACATTATATAATAGGTTCAATAGACCATGTCAGTGTACATGTATTTCAATACAATTTATCCTACACATTTAATTAACTATTCATAACAATATATTGAGATAAAATATATGATCCATGTTAGTATCCAGTACCATTATCAATTTAATTCAGTGAATTTAAAAAATGATAAGGTATTCATTTTTTCACCATAACAAGTAACGATTGGATTTCTCTTATATAATACATTATTGTATTCAAAATGTATTTTAGAATGAAGGTCCGTGTTAATTACCATTTCATTAATCAATTTAGTACATCATAGCCATTTTATTTTTCATTTCACTAATATGTAATAAGTGGAAGGAACCATTATACAATGATTGCAGTTTTATCAACCATTTACATTAAATTCATAAACAGAGATACCACCAACAAAACATATAGATTCTAATTTAACCTTATTGGAAAATATTATACAATTAAACACTAGGTAATTAATAAGTATTAATACTTTCACATCATGATTTTAATATAAAACATCTTCCACTAATGGGTGGTAAATCTCATCACTCCTAGAGGGGTGTAATAATCATTTGAATTCAAAAGAAATCATTTCAATTGATACCTAAGGGAGAGGTCAATGAAATAAAACCATGAAAAAGGGAAATTGGAAATTCATGTAAATTTTCCAATATCAGAATTTATAAAATTAATTATTCTATAAGAAACACCCAATATCTCTGACAAGCCACACTATGGTACAAGCTATAAAAAATAATTTTTTTTACAGATATGTTATTGGCTACCTAACCAAATAATTTTATGCTACTATCAAACATGATGAGGATGAAATTTTTTAGGTAATGTTAGAAATAAGATAAAGATGAAATATCCTAGAAAATATTGAATATGATATCATATTTAAATAGCATCCAATATGGCTAGATTAATAAATGATACAAGGATTATGAATGATATCCTTATAGTTACAGTTCATTATATATTGATGGAGTGCCTTTTAGAGCTCATGTTATGAAGATTCATGTAATCCTAGATGTAGAGTACATCATAGATTAAGTAGTTTTCTATATTAGAATAAATTAGCTTAAAATATGGGTGTTTTGTTTTAAAGAGTATGTAGGGTATAATGGAAATTTCCATCACTTTAATGAGTTGAATAGTTTTTTTGTATGGTATTCCCAATAGTGTTCTATACATGAATTTTCTGATGTATGATACATATACCACACGTAGTTTTTGGAAGTTTTTTGAACAAAATCCCAATATATTCTAATGGAAATATCACCTCACAAGGTTATGCACAGAGATATTCAATCAAGCACAGTGTATACGATTCACTTATAAAAAAACAGAGTTCATGAATGAACTTGCTTCATTAAGATAATTGATTGAAAAATCTTGTCAAATTCACATGAATTATGTCCTTGTCCACATGGTTTCACATGTGTTCCAAAAAAATTCAATAAATTGTACACCCATTACCCGACATTGTGTTTTTACATCCTCATTCTTCTAAAACACATAAAAAAATATGATTCTCCTATCATACCCAAATATGTATCCAAAAACATCCCATTTATGTTTCCCAAATATCATAAACCATTTTAAGGATTAAATTATAATTTACCCATAATCCAAATTAATATTTAAATTACTTTTGAATTTTGATTCCTTTCATGACAGAAGAATTCATATTCTTCCTATCTTAGAATATAATATCCCTATGCATACATATGGAATAACAATACATTAAAATACCAACATGTTTTCTGATATCTCCCTCAAATAGTTTTTTTTCATGAATGAACGAAAAACTGACCTCAAGACCTACATAATGTATATGGTGTATTTATTGTATAACATTTAGACACAAAAGTAGCCGTTAATCAATGTTCAATGATGCCGCATAAGTAATCACATATAAACTGATAGATGATCATTCCATCATCTCCTTCATATTTTATCCTATGGTAATTTCCTATTTATTCCCTCAATGCTAATGTTCAATTCCGTTTAATGGTATAATCTATTTTGGAATTTCATGAAAATTCATGTCTTTGGAATCATAAACAATAACAAGAAATAAAATGTAACATACTACACATGAACATGTGTGGGGATACAACTACCAGTCCATAATTAGGTATTAATTTTGAAATCAAATCAACACTACATTATGTTGTAATTATAGAAATCCATTTAGAGTCCATGAATTTCATGTTCACTAAACTTGTTCCATTCAACTGTTGTTTTAATCATGTTTCATCATAAAAGACATCCCATAAATGATTAGAGAACACCTTTATTGACGTCCAGTATATTATTTCGGAAAATTTCTAATCTTATAATGTTGATGATTCTCATAAAATATATTTCACCATCATCCAAGTCAATATGAGATCACCTCTAGAACATTAATAATTTTTGTAATTACCATCTGGTGATGTATCATAGTGAAATAATATCTAGTTCTTTTTATCCAAAAACATATATGGATCAAAAAAACATCCACTAATAAGGCACATATAGATAGGATGACTCCCTCATGAGGTTCACTGATCAATATACATTGATGGGAATCCATACCAGAAGTATTTTCATTAAAAACTCCATGAACACACTATTGAGGAGTTCACCGATCAAAACTGAAAATTCATTTTCATATTATGATTTATGAATAACTAACAAAATCTCAACATTTTATTAATTATTTAATGAAACATTCTTTTATCATCAATAAATCATGAGATCAATATGGTGTTATCAATAGGAATTCCATTCACTACTCAATACACTAACACATCAACAAGTCTACAATTGAGTTACCCAACAACTGATACCCTTTATCCTCACCTGCATCTCTAGGTAAAAAGCTCACTCATCATATTGCGTCAAAATAATCACAATTAATTATTCCCCATGGGATGTACCTACAAATTACTCAATGGTATAGTTCACTTTGACCATAAGATATAAATTTAATTTATTAATCATTGTCTCAAACATAGACAGTAATTGATTAATGTTTTACATGATACCATGAGTATCATGCACAAAAAAAATCATTCAATATGTAGTTAGTGTACAATTTTGTGTTACTTGATTCCAAACCAAAATCATCTTACCAGTTTTTTTCATGTGTGTGGTCAACATGATTATGGTACATGTCATTTTAGTATTAAAATTGAATGATCTCCCTCTAACTAATCATTGAAAATTCATCAATAATTGAAACCGTTCAAAACATTACCTATACCATTGGAATTCATCATTGGTTGTGTACCCATACAAACACATAACCACCATTATTCCATAAAATAATAGAAATTATAATGCTCCATTGTATCTCCTAAGTCACTTACATACACTACCCATGAATCAATTTCATAGACTCAACCCTACTCCAATCTGAGTTCTAAAAACTCATCTTCATGTCTGAGATGCGAAGTATAACACTAAAAATATGATTGAATCTATGATATATTCAATAAATTTATTATTTTTAATTTACATTCATGTTTCCTATACCTAAAAGAAAAATATCCTCATGTTTGACGTGACGATCCCCACCATAGGGGTTTCCTAGGTATCAAATTACCAACAATGTAAACATATTCCCTGAAACTTTATCAATCATCATAAAAACTGATTCATTATTGTGTGGAAATATTATTATTATTGGTAACATGATAATATAAATAAAATAGATACTAATGAGTGTTATAGATAAATAGTTTTTCATATACAAACACTTGCAACACCTTCCATGTTACATTGATGCCCGTTAAAAGGTCAATTAGAAAAGAAAAATTCTAAAACTAATTAATAGGGTTATTGCACATTATCCCTATTAAATTATTTTATTGAATCATTTAGACACTCATAATTTTATTAGTAGATCAAATATAAAATAATTTTATTGAAATCTAAATGAAAACATAACTCTTATCATTAGATGACCTTTAGACATAGCATTTTTTACTCACAATTTCTCTAAAAAAATCATGTAGCCACATTGTTTAATGTATTACATAAACATGAAATTATATTTCCCATGATTTAATGAATTACTTTTTAACTTGAAGAAAACCAAATTTATCAATTCACACTAGTACGATTTCAAACAATTAAAATGGGCTCTATTATCCTATCTACTTTATACCATATGAGTACAACATATTACAAACATGCTTCATGCCACATGACTATAATTGATTAGTGTCCATGAAGGACGCCAATCAAAAATTGAGAAAATATCACATGATCATTATCATATCTGACCATAACTATGGATTTTAAATTTTGAAGAGATATAAAATTATATGATTCCAATTGTTTTAACAATTCCCATCAAAAGAAAGGACCACCCATCAAACAATCTGTTTCTTCTCATAACAATTATTCGTACATTGGAAAAACAGAACCTCATGTTTGAAACTCCTTATATTGTTCTGAAAATTATTATGTTTAGAGGGATCTACCAAAATCATGATAGACCCATGCATAAACAAGTTATTGACCACAAAATAAGGTCACATGTGAAAAGATCACTTTTATTTAATGCCTAATATCTATATCCAAGACATCCATAAAAGAACTCTCCAGAGTTTAATTAAGAAACTCACATTATTGTTAATGTAAATACTCAAGAAAAAAATAATAACATACCCATATATTTCTTTTATAAGATATAAACAACATTAAATAGATATATATTTATAAATTCAACAATTATTATTCATTTAAACAATGATAAAAGTACTTTATCTTGGATAAAAATTACTAGTCACATGTGAAAGATGTATATTTTATATTATGTTAATACCACAATGAAATATTAAGAAACTATATTGTAATTTAATTTTTTTTATTTTAAACATATATCCCTAATTCCAAAAAATTGAAATAAATTAAAGAAAAATTAAATTTAAATATAAAGTGGAAAACAGTATTTAGTTTTTAATTTTAGTTTTTTATAATTGCTGATTCATAGTTTATAAGCCTCAAAAGTGTAAAAACATTTATTTACAGATAATTTTGGACTAGTCAAGTGGGATTCCATTTTATATAACTATAAAATTAATATAAACATTACTACATGGGGTGAATAACTACTTAGCACAAAGATAATATTAATAAACATGGGTTCCATCATTTAAAGAATAATGGATACACCCTAGGAAACTATCATTTCATATTGATTCCATTTATGTACAATCTAAAAATATTATATTACGATGTTTTCAAAACACACTTTTTGTGTTTATCACATAAGTAACAAAACCCAAAGGACTATCTTGGTTCCAACTATTATTTATAAAATATAGACCTAATGGAATATTTTGGCACCGAATTCTAATATAATCTATAAAATGACCACTATGGGAAAACTGAAGCCAACATCCAACTTGATGAAGAATCAAGAGAACACCAAGGTTTGTGAATGAAATATTTGAGATGTGTGAAAAATAATGAAGGCAATGATTAGTATCAATTCATTCTAAATTAAAAACAAATCCATCCCATTCCATAAAAGTACTCAAATAGACAAGTTAGTCACAGAAAAGATGTTTACGTTTACTGAAAAAACCCAATACATGTGTAAACCTCTAATGTAATAGTATTGATATAAACCAACCCCTTGAATGCATGTCTTACATGTAAAAGGAAGAAACATCACAAAATCCATCTTCCATGACAGAAATTATTCTTCCCATTATAGCATATTTTATAAAATAGTAGGTCACCCATCCCCTTCTCTAGTATTAATATTTTGTTAGAAGAAAACCTCTATTGTCACACATATGATTTATATTTGAAGTATGTATTATATTTTTATTTTTATTTATTATATAATTAACCATTGTTTATAATTTTTGAAATAAAATTCTGAATAATGGATAATCATCATAGTGCAAACAATTGGAACATTGTATTTCAAATTGTGCGTCCTTCCCCATGTTACCATGCAGACATGTGATGTTTTTTGATAGTGGAATATTTTATTGTTAGAACATAGTTTGTATAATCTTCCAAATAACTAGGTTACATATCTATGTTGGATAGTAATGGTAGCACAGTTTCCACACAGTTTGGAATAACATACGGGAAAACCATGTGTCCTATATAGGTCAGTAAAAATAGGATTTTTTACTTTTTATATCTACCTAATTTTTATCTCTAAAAACCCATTTCTATACCCCTTTACTATTTTCACTCTAATAATGACTCAAAATTCTTATTTTATGCCTTGGGCTCTATTTTAGTGTGATATTTGGCATGGATTCTTCATGAATCCCTCATGTAAGTCTCAACTCTCTTGATTTACCAACGTTTCTAGGGGATCATTCCATATTCAGTCTGATTTCACATCTCCAGTGTGTAGGGTTTCATTTTTAGGTTTATATAATAATTTTTTGGTTTTAATATTGATTTTATTATTTCAATCATGCATCCAAATGGTGAGCTTGAGGTGTCGTTGTGTTTTTTCACTAGATTCCGTATTCTGCTTCAATCAAGGTAGTTAGTTCTTCGATTAAAAATTATTTCACAAAACTAATATGCATATTTATCTGTTTATTTTTTTTAAGATTTATGTGAGATATGGGAATGTTTATTTTGAAATAAGTTTATATTCAGGTGGTCTAAATATGGTTTTTCCAAATGGAAAGGGAATTATTTCATGGGTGACCCTTGTTGTGAATTTTGAACATATTTTATAAAGTTTGAAACGTGTTTAATGAATTGTAATAGTATTAAAAACATATTTTGGAAATAATTTGGTGTCTTTAAAAAAATTAGAGATGGATATGAAATTAAAGTTCAATCATATTTTCATGGATCTTTTCTTATATCTATTTTTATGTGATGTTGAATGTGACATCTGAATTGAAAATCGAGCACAAATGGAATCCTAGGTAGCTAATTTGAAAGACTATGTCTATAATAGTAGATAACTCAGATGTGGTTCTCCATAGATTCATATATTAGTATTGGAGATACAAAATTAATTAATTCATATTGATTATTGAATACCGATGGGGCCATGGGGTTTCTCCTCCTTTTTTCTCTTGTTTGAGAACACAATTAGTGATGGTTGTCTTACCACATTTCACTATGAATCAATGTTCATATTTTCCCATTGTTAGCTATTTATTATAATGGATTCCCATTACATAGTTATCATTCATGTGATTTTACTTACTGGTGTCATATAATGTGCATGGTTAGTTTTTTCAAAATCAATCAAGTTTCCCTAAAAAATATTATCATTTAAAATGGCATTCCATAAAAATATTTATAGTTATTCCTTTATAAAACAGGCATGTTTATTTAAATTATAATGTTTATATCATGTAAGATATTTATTTGGTGGAATAATACTATAATTTGTATTAAAAAATACATACAAACTTGAGTGTATGTAGACATGGTTATATTTTACATAGCTAAAGGAAATATATTTTGAGATGGTGGTTATGGATGCCAGTGGTCTATCAATGCGGGTGTTACGGTGGTGATTTGAGAATGATACTTCACAAGACATTTGATGGTTATTGGGAATTTTTATAGTTTCCATTTTGGAAACATTTTTGGGACTTTATTTTAAAATGCATTCCTAAAATTTAAAAATTTTATCTCCTCTTTGGTTGTGATTATTCCACATTAGTATATATTTTGTTTTTGGTTGACTATTTTAGTGTAATTCATTGAAATGGTTCCTAAGTAACATTTTTTATACATAAAGAATTTTTTCTAGCCATTTTTGATATGTAATTACCTTAATTCCATACCTTGATTTAGGTTGGGCACTAGTTCATATAATGTCGCAGCATGGTTCATGAAAAAAGAGTATCAGAGAAGGATTACTCTATTGGGTCATGATATTTGGATTGAGTCTGTAAAGACTAGAGCTATGATTTGTGTGACTTGATTTTTTGGTTGTCAGTATCGTAATAGGATATCACACCTCATGACATATCATGAATTTCCATGGGAGGTTTGGATCCTTATTTGACTTCTCCTCGATTTGAGGTGTCAATTCTCTAGGATTTATGAGGACATTATGTAGGGGAAAGTGGTTTTTTTTATGTTATTATGATGGGTTTGCTTTTTTTATTTATAGAATGATTTTATTTTTTGTAATTTCTATAACTTTTCATGAAATATATTAGATCAGTTGCGGTTATATATACCATGAAATTATTTATATTTTTAGAAAAAATACTTCCATTGATAATTCATGTGCAACCATTGGATGAATATGGGGAGATAAATACCAAAAAAAATTAATGAGAGATTATTTTAATTTTTGGTTCGGGAAGTTTAGGCAGTGGGAATTGTGGCAGGTTGTACTCCATATCAGGTAATAGAAGCCGAATGATGTCCTAAAAAGGAAAAACCCCATGAGATCCTTAAGAAAAAACCTCTTTTTTTCTGAGGTAACATGACTCCTCAGGTACTTGAGGAATATCTAGGGGTGATAAATGGGATGTTATAATTCATCAATAATCCTAAAAAATTCATGGTTTAATGTACGTCATTATTGATAGAGTGTCCCAGTCAAATGTGGTGGGAATGGGTGGTTTAATCATGGAAGAATTATCCGAGAACATAAAGGACTTCAAGGCTTTCTTCTATTACCATTATTGTCCTAGAGTTTTAGCTTTCCCCAGATCCTTAGAAGTATATGGTCCTAGTTCATGGGGCTCTTTAAATGATGTAGTATTCTAGGTGAATTAATAATATATTTTGGTATTCACCCATAATTTTTCCCAATGAGTAGATAAAGGCACAAAACGTTTGAAAGGGGTTTGTTGTTAGAGATATATTTAATGGAGTTAAAGTTCCAGATAAAGACATATGCTAAATTGGATGAATAAGGTTGTGTGGTAGAAATTGATAATAGGGATTCTTTTGGGTTCCACTTTAGATATGTCTATTATGTTCATTGACATTTTAACAAAGAAATATAGGATGCAGGATGAGAAGGGGATGAATGGAGGTGGTAGTTCATGCCACCCTTACCAGAAGTATTCATATATAATGCTTCAGATGTGGTTTCAGAATTTTTCCATCAATATGGGTGGGTGGGACACATTCAATATATATGTATATATAATCCCATATCATTGAATTGATGTGGAACTATGGGTAAGTTGAATATTTAATTCAATGTGATGCACAGATATCAAAGTCGTGTATGGTTTACGACTTCCATGTGAGTGTTATCCTAGTAATAGCTATCAATGATGGTGATATTCTATTTTGATGGTTGAGGGGGTAGGAATAGATCATCTTCTAGAAAGATTCAGTTTGAGGTGGAGCCACATGTTAGTGGGCATGTTCAATTCTCATGAAACGACTATGCATCTTCATGATGTTGATCAAGGACCATCTTAATCAGTTGTATGACCATTGATATTTCAAGGTCCCATTTTGATTGCTTCATATATAGATAAAATGTTTTTTGATATTTGTTCATTAATTTCATTTCTGCATTCTCTCTTTGTTAAAATATTGAATCTTCTATCTGAGATCTTCTTTTTTGTGATGAATTTGGTAACGCCTCTTTGTGTGATGTATGAGAAGTGTCTTTGGTGTCTTTCCTATTCACTCACCATGTCATCGGTCATGATAGAATTGGATTCCTTGTTTTGGAAATAAAAAATATTGATATAATCTTTCATATGGATTGGATGGTGCATTTCTGGACACAATTTTATTTATATAGGTGTTAGGTGAGTTTATTGGATTCTAATTTGAGAAACCATGTTTTTTCATGTAGAATTTGATCCTAGATCGGGTTGTGATGGACCTCTACTCCTAGAATTGGGTAATATTTTCCCTCATTTTATCATCACATGAATGGGAGGAATAAGGTATTGTTCTAGATGATGTATTATCTCATGTGGTTGATGAGTTCCCAACGTTATTTCAAGATGAATTTTCATGATTTCCTCTAGAGTGGGATATAGTGTCCATGATTGATCTGGAACATGGAAATAGCTGATATCTCTTCCCTCATATCTTACCTCACCCATTTGAATTGTTGGAACTAAAAGTACAACATGATGTTTTTGGAATCCAATGGATTCATTAACCCAAGAATCTCCACTTAGGCTTCCCCATTTTTATTATCAAAAAAAGGACTATAGATTTCTTCGGTTATGAATTGATTACCAAAAGTAGAAAAAGTTAACCTTCAGGAACACGTATCCTTTTCCCCGAATTGTTCAGTTGTTTTATAAGCTTAAGTGGGAATGGTGGTTCTCTATTATATACTGTTTTTTGGGTTACCACTATGTAATATTAGCAGGGAAAATGTCCTAAATATGGAATTCCAAAGATGGTATGACAATTTTGAGTACATGGTCATTCCTTTCGGTATGATGAATGCTCATGAGGTATTCATGGTGAATTTGAATATAGTGATCCACCAATACCTCACTTATTTTTTCATGGTATTTGTGGAAGAAATTTGGTTCTATTATATATATGAAGAAAAGCTTCACCACAATTTTTGGATAGTTTTGGGCACTCTTCAAAAAAATCCACATTATTCCATGTTTTCAAAGTGTTCTATCTAGATTAACGAGGTAATTTTTCTGGGGCCTGACTTCTCAGAACAAGGTGTTTAAAGATACCCTAAAATGATCTATTCATTTATATAATGGTAGAAACTCTTTAATGTGTTTTATTACAGAAGCATTATAGGGCTAGTTGAATATTATTGGTGATTTATTCAGGACATATATTAGACTTCTTCACCCATGACAACACTCGCCAAAAAAGAGGAGAAGTATTATTGGACCCAAGAATTCCAGGATTCCATCGATGTGTTAATGTAGTGCTTGAATACTGCACTTGAGTTCCTCCTTCTATAATTTGGAAAGAGTTGTGTAGTTTATTCTAATTCCACATGCATGGATCATGGTTGTGCTCTTACGCAGAATGACAGTGTGGTGGCATATGGTTCTCTCAAACTCAGAACGTATGAAAAGAATTAAATGAAACATGACATAGAGTTAGATGTTGAAACTAATTCCCAAAAGACATGGAATAATTATATATTTGGGGAGAATTGTTTTTCCAACCATAAGATCTTTCCCTACAATTTCTCCAAAAATGATTTGAACCTGAGGTATCAATTTTGGATGGAATACATCTAGGGGTTTGATATCAACATTGTTTTTACCCATGTAAAGTGTAATGTTACGTTGGATACATTAAATAGAAAATATTAAATACAATAATTGCTGAAGTTAGTTATTAGTTGACATTGATGGGACTTTTTAACCCATTGAACTTGTAGAAAAATGAACATAATGGAGGTGAGATCTTGGCCAACTACTATTTGACTTTTTCTCTGTTGGATTTGGATTAGTATGAGTGTCATGGAGATGATCTGTGTTAGTACAATATGAAATTTTTTCTTGGTGGAGAGATTCCATTTAATTTTTCTTCATTTTCTAAAGGAATATTATCATTTGGGGACTCTTTGAGTTGTATTTATTGTTGATAATGGTTGTGATGTAGGATAAATACAATTCTATGTGGGATTCTTATCTTATTTACACTAATATGTATTTATATGTTCTTAATTAGTTTTTGTGTCTAGGTATGAGGTGGGGTATAACTAAAATCATATCATAATGATATTCTTGTCACTAGGTGATTGTAGAGCACTAAAGGCCCTTTGGTTTTCTCAATATTCCAACCATTCCTACCGGGATGTGAGATTATATTTCCATGGAAAACATTTTTTGATTTACTCATAGACTCAAGAGAAGAAATTACATAAGGGTGGTGATTGACCTCCTGACCAAATCACCCAATTTCATTCTGATCATATATTTAAAAAAGGTGGATGAGTAATGCTAGATATATGTTCAGGAGGTTTTGAGGCTTTATAATGATCTATATACAATTGTTTTTTATATGAAAAATCATTTCACCTATTGGTTTTTTGAAGGCATTGACAGGGAAATGGATTTTTCATAATAAATTGATAAAGACAAACCACCCTCTTACAGATTGTATGGTAGAATAAGAAAAATTTATTTGGGAAGACATGTTCCGATCATGTGTCACATATTTCAGTAGTTAATGGGAGATCCATTGGGGATGTCACAAATCTACATAAAACAATTTCTACTTGTCCTAATATATTAATTTCTCCATTTGAGGAACTCTATGGTCAGATGTTCTAGTCACCATTATATATGACTGATGTGAGTGAAATCTCATTATTTGTACTATGACAAATGCAAGAGATTATTTATAACTTAATGTTTATTAGGAAGTGATTGTTGAAAGATCAAAGCCTACATAAATATTATTCAAATCATAGATTCCAATATATTTTGTTTTTCATTGGTGGTTGGGTGTTAGGAAGGCAGAACATCACCTAGGACAATGCTATTTGGGTATGAAAGGAAATATAGCATAGATATATGAAGGACCATTTGAAATTATTGAGTTGGTTATTAATGTAGAATATAGACTGTATCAACCCTCACAATTTACAGCAATTCGTGACATGTTACATATCTCAATGATGAAGAAGTATAACCCCAAACTGTCTCATGTTCTAAATTTGGATGATTTGGAAGTAGAACCTATCTTATGTGTGTTTGAAATAAAATTGTGGATTATGGATTCCAATTAAGGAGTTATTCCTGGGAATTTTACTACATTGTTATGTTTTAATTGGAAGTACAGTAATTATAAAAATGTTACTTTTGATAGGAAGACATGGTTTGAGCAGGATTATGCATTTTTGATCTCTGATTACGCTTCTAGATGACTTTTTAGGGATGTAAAGAATTCATGGGTAAGAGAATTGTAACACATGGGATTTCTGATTGAGCTATTTTGTTTCCTTCTTTCACTTTTCCATTATGTTTTTTCTATTATATATTGATGAAAATGATATATGTTTGGTAAACAGCATGATGTGCATTGTTGGCACACCGTTTTCCAAACCCTTTTCCCTTGGCTAGGTAACATTTTAGCAAAGTGGTGTTTACGGACAGTGGCTTATTGCATGGTTAGTGAACAATTTGTAAACCATGTGGGATAACCATAGGAGATGTAAAACATTAACAATATGTGGGTTATGGTTGCATCATAGTTTCAATAACCGTGTGGTCATATGCAGAGACCTTCCTATGTAATTAGAAATTATATTTTTCCATTTTCATTATCCCTAATTTTTAACCCTAAAAAAAATTTCATTCACCCTTTTAGATTAATCAATGAAGGCATGCATCCCCCTCTTTCCATCATCATTAAAGATAAATTTTGTTTGTGTATTTTTATTGGATACTTAATGAAACCATCATTTATATGACTCCACTCGTGTTTCCCCCTCTTTTATATGGTTTCAATACTCCTACCTTGGGGGTTCACATCTCCCATTGGTATGTTTTCTTTGTAGTATAAGATCTTAATTTTTTTTATATAATAATAATGTTATGGGTAAGATATTACCTATAAAAGGTTATATTGATGTGATATTGTGGAGTTTCACTGGATTCTAGAAAATTCTTAACCCATTGTAGGTGGTTCTGATTATAAACTTTATTTTACGAACAAAATATTAATGAATTAGTGTTAACATGTGTTTGAAGAATTATATTTATGGTGAAAAACATTTTTTAAAAAATATATGATTTTTTATTGATAGATATTTGTATTTTTACAAAATATGTTTGGTGTATTTAATGGGTATAACCCTATTGGGAATTTTGAAGATATTATATAAATTATTAAAGATGTTAAAAAATTTAACAATTGATGAGATACCTATTTTTGAATGATTTTGGGTGATTTTGGTTAGAAAATGTAGTTTATATGTTTAAATTGAGGTTTATCATGTGTCCCTAGTTTTTCGAATATATATATGTTAATCTAATATAGAATGTGATGTGTAACATAAAAATTCCACACAAAGGGAAACTAGGGTAGCAATGTATGATGACTTGGACTAGTAAACTAGAAGACATTGTGGTAGTTCATCCTCGATTCATCTAGAATGATTATGGTAAAATACTAAATAAATGATATTTATGATTGGAGACCAATGGGACCATGTGGTTTCCCTTCATAGTGGCTTATTCATAGTGACAGTATTAGTCGTGGTTGTCATACAACATTTCACTATGTTACAATTCATGTAGTGTCTTATTCCTAGCTAGTGACTATAATTTTTTTCAATGAATTAGTGATCACTAATTAAATTTCAGTTACCATCTACATATGGTGTTCATGGATATATTTTTAATAATATTGCACTTTTTTAATTTAATAAAAAATAAAAAAATTAAAAAAAATATTTTAGAATTTTCATCCATAATTTTTAGGTTATTCCTTTTTAAAACATTGATGTGTATGCGTCATATAATTTTTAGATAATTAAATTAGTTTGTTTTTTTTAATCATAATGGGATTGGGATAACAAGATACTCACAACCTTGGATGTATGTATACTTCATTACATTTGACATAGGTAAGGGAAACATGTTTGGAGATATTGGTTAAGGATTCCAGTAGTCATTTCTTGTGGGAGTTTTAGTGGTGGTATGATGATGAATCTACTCATTTACTATGGTGGTCCTTGGGATGGTTTCTATCTCCCATTGTTTTTATACCTTTTTGGGTTATTTATTTTCAATTGTATACATGAATTTGCAAATTTGTTATATATTGATTGGTTGTGATTATTCAGCTTTGATTTATTTATTATTTTTGGTTGTTTATATTTATTTAATTGGGTTAAATAATTCACAAGATATATTGTTAATAAAGTGGAACAAGTTTCCATCCCATGTTGATTGGTAAAGACCTTCAAGAAATTCCACAGTTTTGGTCGGGTGCCAGTTCCTATAGTGTCCCAGCTTTGTTCATGACATCTCTACTACCTATAAGAGTGATATTCTATGACATCACAAAATCATGGAACAGTTATGTTAAAAATACTACATTATAAGTTCCTTATGGGTCCTCCATATTTTGGGCCCACTTTTTTTAATAATCCCCCATTACCATTCAACGGATTTGGGGTATGCTCAAATACTCCCATTACAAGCTCCCTGACCCTATGATCAAACCTTGATATTTTTCACTACCTCGACCTTGCGTGAAATGAACCAATCATGTAGGAACCCTGTATTTGATACTTTATATGTATCCCATATGTTTTATAGCTATTTTTGAGAATCTTTTATTACACCCCAATGCCTTCCTTGTACATCTTTTGAGAAATCCATCATGCTTGTGTGCATCAATTTCAGGGTCCCTCATGAGGGGTCCACTGTGAATATATTTAAATTGTTAACATACATAATTTTCTCATTATAGGTATGATAATTAATTTTCCATCTCTATATATTTATTATAAGGGGGATCATATGATCGACCCGCCCCCCACACATAGATTTAACCTAGAACTTTTAATCCATCCTCCTCTCAATGGTGAATGAGTTGCGATCATGTAAGGCCATTGGTTAAAGAGAGAGTCCCCCTTTTTCGTAAATATTGACGTAAAACAATGTAGCATTTAATCATTGGAAGCCTGTTTTTTTTTCATGTTTTTAAATGAGGATCGTTAGTTCCCCATGGTGTTACTCGGTTAAAATTAACTGTTATTTATTAATTTTCTATATCATTTTTTATAAAAAACAACATTGAGTCCCACCGCATATTTAATGTATTTCAATATCTTTCTAAAATACTCCATACATTTAAAAATATAATAGAAAATTTATATGACATTTATGCATTATAGGATAGTTTTCCCCATTATTACATATGACTCATCAATAAAATGAATCTTCTATAATTATAAATTTAATCACCATCCTACAATTTAATCCCATGATATGTTATTTTTCTATGATATATGAATCTTGTCCCTCTACTATAGAAATGTTACCAAAATAATTATATTATTTGGAAAAAAATCCCTTTGATATAGTTAAAATTATGTTTTTACAACTGATTCATTTTGATCACGAATACATGATTTCTCGTAATGAGTAATAAATGTTAATAAGGGTAGTAATCATGTTAAAAAATACATGTACATTATGATCCAATAAAAATTTGAACACCTTTACCCCATAAAAATAAAATTAGAGGCAAAATTAATTAGATTATGTTGACCGCATTATAAATTTATTTTTATCCACTATATCCATGTTGCATTAGAAAATGATTAATTTGATCATCATAAATTCAAATATATATCCAATAATTAATTTAATAAAATATCATAGTTCATCCTTCAATATTTTATTATAATAACAAGTATATGGTTATTTAAAAAATGTATAATATGTCACCCAATTTTTCATTCTAACTGTTACATCATCTATAGGATAACTCACCTCTTTTATCTACATTTTCAACAATAAAATCTATTGGATGTGTTCTTATAAGATATGTGGTAACATACCTAATGTATCACCTAATTAGTATCCTTTATCACTATTCCAACATTCTTACCCATTATATATTTGACTAATAAAATTAAGAAACATTTCATTTTAACATTATTTAAAAATCCAATTTTATATATTTAATGACCTAATTGACTCATTAATCTGCATCATTAGAACCCGCTATTGCAAAAGATTTCGATGTATCACATTAACCATTGTTATAAATTATCCCCTACTATGTTTTACGAACTCCACAAAACATTCCTATATAATTATTCCAACCAATTATATTTATCTATGATATTTGAATCCATATATATGAACATTAAACTGTTATAAACATGTAATGTGGTATTTCATTCTTCAATCATTATATTATAGTATTTCTTAATTTTTAAGTTCCTCCTTTACCAAAATATCACATTATTCGTTTTATTAACCTAAATTATTTTTTCATGACATGCTTTATTAAAAATAGTTTCAATATATATATATATATCCCTATATCAATGTTTTTTGAAACATTATTCAATGAAATATTTCTCTATGATATATAAAAGTTCAATTAGTGGGTAATGATTATATGTGAATTAACATATTCCAAATAATAAAAAACAAATTAATGGATTTTAATAAATTGAATATTTATGAGAGCTATTTTATGATTATTATTCTTCAAAAAATTTCCTAAATTCACCAATATTCGTAGTCTCTTTGAAATATTTATAGAAAGAATGATGATCATTTTTCCATCTAAATAAATTTTCATCACTTATTATCTACCAATGAAAGAAGTTTAACATTAAATATTATTACATAATCACTAAACCATTATAACAAAAAAACCAATTATCCCATTAAAATTTATGTATCTCTTATATTATCAATATACAATATCCATAAAAATTGTTAAATTAAACATTATCAATTTTTTAATATCTTAGTAATATAAATATAAAAAAATAAATAATGTTATCTTTGTGAATTCAAATAATTAGATACCACTTTCAAATTTTCAATTGATATAAAATATTATTTTCAATTTAATCAATTGAATACCTTGATTTTTTAGTCATGAAATTCACATCATAAATATATATAGAATTAAATAATTTCAGTATTGATGAAAATAATAAATAAACAACTTGGATTTAATGAATTATATTTACATATATTATCCTTTTATTCTATTATATTTATATTATTATGTAATTTTTTTGTCGTATACATTAGATGAAATATTTCAAAAAAAAATTATATTACACAAATTAAGAATCTAAATGATAATAAAATATATCATATGATCAAATATATCAATATATCAACTCTAATATAAATAAAATAATATGTTATTATCCATGAAGAAAATATTATCAGGAAAATATCCTTGTTTCATGACATAATATATGAAAATTTATAGATTTAAATATTTATAATAGAAAATCATTGAAAATAATCATTTGAATTTCAACCGATAATGTTAATCAATAAATTAGAAATTTTTTTAATTCTACCAATTTATATTAAAAACTAAATTCTATAATTATATGTTATTCCACATCAAAAAATTACTAAAAAACTATTAATATTTTTCATTTTTACCCAATAAAAAATTGATACAAAATGTTTTACTAAATTATTTATGAATTTTAATAATTTAAATTAATGAATTTTTTGGTATTTAAAATTAAAATTTTATAATAATCACTTATTCTTTACATTAATGTCTTAAAATGGATATTTTGACTTCCCTATTGTAATTTAATATTGATAAAAGTTTTAGTTACTTCCAATATGATGTAACATCAATTTTGGATGATGCTAATAAAATGGGTGAGGAAATTGATGGGATATATGAAAGGAAATTTCTTTCATTGAATAGGGGTTATTGAGTACCTAGTGGAAATTTTTTAGATACCACGTGAATTTCATAAGGAACATAAGGGTTATCATCTAAAATTATATATCTTATGAGTAATCCCTAAAAAATGGAAAATATATTCTAACAAAATATTGAATGGATTTAATAAAAGATAATATTAGAAGAAATTTATCTTTCAACATCATGGGAATTTGTAATATAATGAATCAATATAGATTCTTGGATATAATTAATATAGATATTATATTATTTGAATATGTATCAATTAATAAAAAAATCCTCAATACCTAATTATATAATTTAGATGATTCTGATGAGATCATTATATTTTAAGCTTAAAAATTAGTAAACATGTATATATGATGACTATGAAATGCTGATTCTTTCGATTTGGTATGAATGAAAAAAACGGGTACAATAAATCTAGGTTATTAAAATTCGAGTTGATATTATTATAATATTATATATATGAACAAAAGTATAATTTGGTTAAAACCCATAAATTTTTACAAAACATATATGGATTTCTCTGATCTCAATAGTACCTTATTAGAAATAATGGATAACGTATAATGGATTGTAATAATTACATGAATTAAAATAGTATAATTAATGATGATAGTTTTAAGAGGATAAATCATTAATTGAAAAATATATATTTTGATATTATGTAGATAGTAAATTCACTTTCAATACTTTTTTCCTTTTTGTTGAAATCAAAATAAGAAACAATGATATTACATGAGATGATTCTTATTTTTTAGTTGAGTGAAGAGTTGATTCTATTATAATTCATGATAAGTGTATTTATATTAACATATTACTCACAAAATTGAAATAAACTCATCTAAATACGTGATATATTTACCAACCATATAGTCAATTAAAAATGGTAACTGGTTCTCTAAAAATAATTGTATTATTTTTATTTAGGGGATTGTTTATGTTATAAGTTACATTATTGAAATATATAGGTATAAAATATTTTTTAGAAACCTTGTATCACATAAATAGTAAATGTGATTATTTATCAAAAAACATTTCACACATTATATGTCAAAATCAAAGTGTTTTTGGCCAAAATAAATGAAAAGCTACACAAGCTTACTATATTATTATCTGAAAAAATAAATAATGGTTCATTGAACCTAATAAGGGTTCTAGAAGGGATGGTTATAGAAAAGTAAATAGTTTTTATAATATATCATTTATAATAGTGTAAATACCCTCATCAGGTGGATTATACGGACATCAATAAAAATACACATTATTGGGAGGAATATACGTAGAAAATATTACTCAATAATTATATAAATTGTGTTAAGGAGATATGTAGTAATACAATAAAAGTTACTGATAAATAAGAAGATAAAATTTTAAATATATAATAGTAGTTTTATAGATTGAAACAAAAATACGACACTTCTTGAGGATATATATAATCTCATTAATGATAAATAATATTAAATCAATGATTTATTATTTACAAAATTTGGATAAAATTTGATAATGAAATTCCGATCCAGAATATTTAAATATATGGATTCTTAAATATAATTGTATGAATCCGGCTATGAGAGATGATAATATTTAACCAATAAAATTTTACAATGATATGTAATATTACACTATAAAAATATATTACCATGAATAACATGGATATTTACATTCAATTAGAGGATGAATAAAAGTAAAATAAAATGAGAATTATGGGGATTTAGAATAGATGATATCACAATATCATTGAATAATAAATCTGAATATTTAAAAAGAATTATTTAAATATATATTATAATGATCAAATATATATATATATTTTAATTTTTGATATTTGTTAATTTAAAAAAATTAGTATCAAATTAATTCTTTTAATGGACATACCATTTTTGAATATTATACAATATATACTATTCAATGACAAGGTTTTAAATAGAAGGTTATATAATGAAGAATAATATGTGGACCAAAAATAAATGATTTTTTTGATATATATCATCCAAGGAAATATAAATTTCAAAAGTGTAAATAAACAAACAACGATGGAGAAGACAATTCAGAATATATGGAATTTTATGAGAATTAAAGTATATTTAAATAATAAAATAAATTATTGTCAATTTATTATACCTATTATATGTTTTTATTTACATGTAACATGATTGATTTTATTAATACTCGTTAAATGTTTCTCTAATACTAGGGTAGAAAAATGAGTTTTTTTGTTTAATCAAATGCATGGATAATTGTGAATTGAGTAGAGTATAAAATTTATAATGTTTTATATGAATATTTTATCATAATTAATGTACATAAATTTAAAATTTTATATATTTAGTAATGATGTGATTTCTATAAGTATAAATAAAATCCTATCCATGAATGAGTCTGTAACGCCCCGACCCCAGCTACCCAGAGTCGGTGCATTACTTCGTAACATTGTCATGATCACAAAAGATCAAGTCTCGAAAGACCGATTAGTTTAGTAGCCTTGGAAACACTAGATACATTCATAAGTCTTACATTACATCATAAAGTGAAAAACTAATAACAAAGTCTTCATAGTCCACACTCATATCCTCTTCTGACTATCCATACAGGTCATTCATAAAATACTTCTTCACATCCTGGAAAATATTAAAACATTGAAAGGGGTGAGCTCAGATTCTCAGTAAGGATAACAATATTGCGGAAGCATTCATAAATAAACATAAACATTTAAGGCAATTTATAACTAAACAAAAGCCTTATTAAACATGAACTTCAGCATAATATGGAAAAAGTAAAATCAAATAATTCCACATACTTACTCACATGGATATTCTACTAGACGAATAATCACATGAAAGATCAATAACCACTTTCATAATGAGGGAATGTATAATGCCGGACATTCTGAAACATTTTGTCAAGGCCTCGACCAAGACGTCTAAAATGATTAAGGCCTCTGCCAAAACCATAAATCAAATTGGGAAAGGGCCTCGGCCAATTCCACGTCTAGTTGTCTCATGAGACCTACCGATGCATCGAGGAGCTATAGCGGGCTCCACCCGTCACTTATTAAGTCCAATACATTCCTCATATGAATAGGTTTAAACATATCATAAACCATAACATAATCTTATCACATAAAACATGCATAAAGGAAACATAACATTTCCACATTTCAATCACAAGATATCAATACAACACATTAATATAATAAAAACTCTTTCAAAACCATTTTCAATACCAAAATAAAATAAAGTTAATCCTTTGTATTTATTTTTCCTTAAAAAAAATGATGGCTTGTAGAGGAAGCCGAAACTCAAATAATGGTCACGGCGGCGGAGAAGTCGTTGTCGCCGCATAAGTACTGAAATAAAAACATTCCCTTTTGTCGTTTAGCAAAACGCTTCGTATAAAAAAGATTCCTTTTGAATAAATGTAAAAGTCAAAGGGGTTTATAAACCGTATAAAAGAAATTTGTGTATAAAAATATGCCTCAATGAAAGGGGATTGAGACGAAGTCATTAAAAAGATCATTTTTTATAAAGTAGGTCTATTATGTGTATTCACTATAATTACACATAAATAATGTAAAAATACAAGATAGGACATAATAATATCATGACATAATTTGAAAGTAGGAGATTAACCCAAAGAATGGAAGTTGGGTTAAGAAATTCCCTTACCTCGTGTCTGACTTGACTCAACCGTTCTTTAAGCTCCTGAATAATAAACTAGAGTTAATATATACTTTATTATGAACCATTTTAAATTTCATTATCCTTTTTATATCACTTATTACAATGTTATGAACATTATGTAATTATTTAAGTTAATAACGGTCGTTTTGTCAATCTTTGGTACTTGAGTCAACAATAAACTTCTTATAATTATAAGTTGTTTATGTGGTAGAATATCCATTATCTCCAGAATTATATTCATGATTTAGATGTCATATATATCTTATATATCCAGTATATACATTCATTTATAATATTACGTAACATTTAGAGGTAAGAAATGAAATGCACCGTTCATGGAGACAGTAAGCCGTACGTACGCATGAACACTACTTTAATTTCAATTTCATATTTAATGGAACGAAATCATAACTATATAAATGTATAATATAATTCCAGTATAACATAGTGTATAATACAATTTACTCCATCCTTTATACATCCCACATATGGCATTAACGATTCAAATCACTTTGAGGGGGCGGTAGTCCGCACTTCCTAAAATGAAATTATCGCATTTTACCCATAATGGAAATCATACAGTATGCCATAAATGAGAAATACAGAAGAATAAGTACAACATAAACATATTATATATCATATATAAAAATATTGACATCTTAATGTCCACCTTTGAAGGTGTTATTTGAGTGTTGAACAATCATCGTTTCGTGAGGCAGAAATTCGCCATCCACAGAAACCGTATGTTCTTTAACCATTAGATGTAGGTGTGTGTAATTGTAGCTCAAATACTCCTTATAACAACATCCTAGTATATTGAGGATACTGTTGTTGTTACAAAAGAAATTAATAAAAAGAGTTTAGGGGGTTGGAGAAGAAAAATAAAACAAAACAACATTAGAGAAGACATTACCTCAAAATCGGGTAACTCTTTTTGATTTGAGCCAAAGGCTTCCTTGGGAAGAGTTCTTCCCAAAGTGAGGCTTCTAGGAGTAAGAGGGGGAAGTTGGTAGAGTATTTGGGCAGAGGTTGGACGAGAAAAATGGCTTGAAAGTGTAAATGAGGTGGGAGAGGTGGGGGCCTTTTATAAGAGGAGAGGAGGGGCTCTTTTGGAAAGATTGAAATGTTACATTATTATACAATGATTTTCGGATTCTAAAGGTCCCACACTTATATAATTCGTGGATACGGTGATAAGGGTTCGGAATATCCTCATCCAATAGGCTTTAGATAAGTGTAAGACTTGGATTTTTCATTATCTTCTCATTTTATTTAAATCGTTAAATAATGAGGTCATCGCTGCATCATAATGATGTCATAAATAATATAATTTATATAATGTATAAAAATTATAAAAAAAATACTATGATGTGGGAAATATTTTTAGCTTTCTAATGAATATTTATAATCAAAATTTGGACTTGTGTAACCCCACTTAAAAACTGTTTTAGTAAAACAACTCATGTTTGTGTCAATTTAATTTTAACATTAAATAAATTTATATTAATGTCATTTTCCAAATAAAGTGGCTCCATGGGGTCCCCGAGTTGACCCATGGGTTGTCTTGGTCGTCCATGACTCATCCAATAGGAGTAGGACAAGTGTCATGCTCATCTCATATTATTAAAACATTATTTGTACCTTAAACTACACTAATTACCTCTAATCGCGATTAAGAACTTAAAAGTTACTATTCACCAAAAAATTATTTTAATCTCATTGAACCACATTTTACTTCTTAATGACAACCATTTATGTCGGATTTTTGAAAATCATATCACAGAAGTGGTAATATTTCATTTAAACGAAAAATCAGTTATTTAACTACCACTTAGTGGTTTCACTATTCATCAAAAATTGAAGTTTTTCAGAACAATGCCAAAATTTCACCCTAAGCTATAATTGATATTCCGAATTCAAAAATTGTGCCTATTTTAAAAAATTCCAAACATTTAATTTTCATTAATTAATTTTATAATTAATTCCCGCTGTCAGAACAAATAGCGTGTTTTTAAGAAACAATTTATATCAAAAGATTGGCAATTGTTTATGTCCATTTTTAGTGTTAAATTAATTCTAATGACCACCATTGGATAAAATGGTAAAAATATATTCTAATTATACTTTAAAACCACTCAATAGTATAACTTATCTCTATAAATTATTTTGATTAAAAAAGTTGTTTAAGTATTTTTCACTATTCATTAAAAATTTGAAGTTCTCAGAAAATTACAAAAAATTCAACATAGGCTAATTTCAATATTAGGAATACAAAAATGAAGTCCATTTTGAAATATAAAATTTCTGTAAATTTAAAAAGTGGTTATTACTATTCATAACGGCTACTTTGATTAGTTGCGATGTGTTAGAACTCAAAGTTGCGTACAATGCAAGCTATTGCATTATTGAATGAGATGCGTATCGTGGAAGCTCGAGGTGTTACATTCTCCCCTCCTTCAATAAATTGCGTCCTCGCAATTTGAAATTTTTCTTTGAAAATAAAAGGTTGAAAATAGAAAATACCTTTGTGGAAAACCCACATCGGAAATATGATTAATAAAATTTAGCCTTAATAAGAGGGAAAGGGAAATGAAAAAGTCACCACCCAATTATGATCTCGATTAGGAGAACATTGGTGGAAATTAGAGACATATAATTGGAGGAAAAACGTAAATATTTTTAGGGAGTGATTGAGGTCATCAATCACAATCAACTGTAAAATTGAGGGCCTCAAAGCCTTCAATCTATGTTGATTTAAAATATCATCAGTTCAACAAGACATAAGGTATTAGGATAACACATTTTTTTTGTTTTAATATCCATTTACTAAAGTTTAAGAATTAATTTATTCTTTGAATAATAGATAGGTATATATATATTTATGCTTGACAATTAGAGTTTCAACCTTCAACTCATCTTTCAATCAAAAAGATAATAGAACTCAAAAATATTATACTTATCCTAATTGTATAAGGTTCCAAATGTTAACACATACCATTTAGATTAGTAAAATTATTTTGTAATAACCAGGGACTTCCTGTAGGCTAGTGGTAGGAAATAAAGGCATGTCGCACTATGATTGTGGGTTCGATTCCTGCAGCTTTGTCCGACGTGACGGGTTATGCCCCACCCTGCAGGTTTTCCTTTTCCTAAAACTATAGTATTATAATATTCCAAAAATAATATTCAGAAATTCTTTATCCTTAAACAATACTATCCAAAGATCAACTTAATCCACTCCAACCTTTATAGTTATCCAAAATACCTCTGTCCAGACTTTCTCTAAAAGGTCTCTTAATTCCAAAATCAATTATAACATCAGATTCCCCAAACAAAGAAAAGTTTCTCTTATTGTCACATACTAAAAATATTATTACCTTAATCATATTAAAACCTTACTGAAAACAACATGTACCGCAGTACAATCCTTATATATATATCACATTATTCTAATAACCAGAATATAATCCATGAGTCCAAAACCATCAATACATTAATTATTCTGCTTCAACTGTAGTCACAACATAAGATTGTCCTTGATCCCTTGGCCTTTTCTGAGGTAAGTTTCCCTGACACTTAGGACATTCATTTGCATAATGACCCATTTCTCTACAATTGTATCATTCAACATTGATATCTTCTTTCTTTCCCTTGAAATCATGAGCCTGGTGACCCTTTTCTCCACATTTATAACAAACTCCCATTCCTTTTAGGCAAGTAACAGGGTGATTCTTCCCACAATTATCACATAATGGAAAATCCTTCTTTCCCTTTTTCACTTTATCTGTCTCTTGTTCCCCCGTTCTCTTCTCCTCTTGGTTTACTTTGTTGTCATAAGACTTAGAGAATTCCTTTTCTGTCTTGATAGCACACGAGACAATATCTTCGTATGATGAGAAGGATTGTGATACTAAAGCTCGATAGAGAAATGGTTTTAACCCATCAAAGAAATGATCAATCTTACTCCTTGGGTTACGTATATAATCGGAAGCATGCCTCGCTAACCTTGTAAAGTTAGCCTCATACTTTGTGACATTCTCATCCTCCTTCTGCCTGAGACGCAGAAATTGTCTTTCCATATCTACTCGATGGTCACGAGGAAAGTATTTTTCTAAGAAAATCTCTTTGAACTCCCTCCATTCCATATTCGATACGTCATCATCTTCCTTTGTGTTTCGAATCAGCGACCACCACTGATCGGCATCTCCAGTGAGGCGGTAAACTGCCATGACAACCTTCTCCCTTTCACTACTCCCCAAGGCATGGAATATTTTCTCTAAGGAATTTATCCATTGCTCAGCTACTATAGGATTTGTACTCCCATTGAAGGTTGGTGGTTGTTGCCTCAGGAAGCGGTCTAACATTGATCCTCCACGTTGCGGATCAGGGTGCTCCATACGAGTAAGGTTATTATTCATAACCTGAGTGAGTTGTCCCAGTATGGTAATAAGTTGATCAGCACCAGTTGTATCTCCAGATCCACAATAATTTTCTTGAGCAGGAGGGAAATCCCTACACGGAGTTCGTGCATTGATACAGTTTCCATTCCTTCCACTAGGCGCCATTTATAAACAATGGCATATACTAGATTAGTTTATGAATAAAAATACATAATTCCATACTTGTAAAACACTTTACATAAATTGAACTATTTATGGATATAATCCATAATCATAAAAATAAATGTTTTCTTTGAGGAAGTATATACTCATAACCCTTCATTGTTGTTTGTAAATAAAATGAGAATTGTCCAAAGCATATCCCCCGGGAGTGTCGTAACCAAGAGTGCAGCAAGGCCCCTTGTCGTGCACCAGTTCCCGTTCGAGTCTAGCTCAAAGCGGTGTTTTCGGGTTTTACCCCTAGGTACATCTGTGCCAGAGTCGCCTCTACCTGCTCATATCCAGACAGGGATGTATTGCACGGAAAACTCATAACATCTTTATAATACCAAAATTCTAGGAAGTTATTCTATACTAATCCTCAAAGTCTATCTTTGGGTTATGTGCTCTAATCAGAGTTTATCTACATCTAGCTTCCAAGGTTAGTACTAAACTGCCTCTGATACCAACTGTAATGCCCCGAACCCAGCTACCCAGAGTCGGTGCATTACTTCATAACATTGGCATGATCACAAAAGATCAAGTCTCAAAAGACCGATTAGTTTAGTATCCTTGGAAACACTAGATACATTCATAAGTCTTAAATTACATCATAAAGTGAAAAACTAATAACAAAGTATTCATAGTCCACACTCATATCCTCTTCTGACTATCCATGCAGGTCATTCATAAAATACTTCTTCACATCCTGGAAAATATTAAAACATTGAAAGGGGTGAGCTCAGATGCTCAGTAAGGATAACAATATTGCGGAAGCTTTCATAAATAAACATAAACATTTTAGACAATGTATAACTAAACAAAAGCCTTATTAAACTTGAACTTCAGAATAATATGGAAAAAGTAAAATCAAATAATGCCACTTACTTACTCACATGGATATTCTACTAGACGAATAATCACATGAAAGATCAATAACCACTTTCATAACGAGGGAATGTATAATGCCGGACATTCTGAAACATTTTGTCAAGGCCTCGACCAAGACGTCTAAAATGATTAAGGCCTCGGCCAAAACCATAAATCAAATTGGGAAAGGGCCTCGGCCAATTCCACGTCTAGTTGTCTCATGAGACCTACCGATGCATCGAGTAGCTATAGCCGGCTCCACCCGTCACTTATTAAGTCCAATACATTCCTCATATGAATAGGTTTAAACATATCATAAACCATAACATAATCGTATCACATATAACATGCATAAAGGAAACATAACATTTCCACATTTCAATCACAAGATATCAATACAACACATTGATATAATAAAAACGCTTTCAAAACCATTTTCAATACCAAAATAAAATAAAGTTAAAACTTTGTATTTATTTTTCATTAAAAAAAATGATGGCTTGTAGAGGAAGCCGAAACTCAAATAATGGTCACGGCAGCGGAGAAGTCGTTGTCGCCGCATAAGTACGGAAATAAAAACCCTCCCTTTTGTCGTTTAGCAAAACGCTTCATATAAAAAAGATTCCTTTTGAATAAATGTAAAAGTCAAAGGGGTTTATACACAGTATAAAAGAAATTTGTGTATAAAAATATGCCTCAATGAAAGGGGATTGAGACGAAGTCCTTAAAAAGATCATTTTTTTATAATGTAGGTCTATTATGTGTATTCACTATAATTACACATAAATAATGTAAAAATAAAAGATAGGACATAATAATATCATGACATAATTTGAAAGTAGGAGATTAACCCAAAGAATGGAAGTTGGGTTAAGAAATTCCCTTACCTCGTGTCTGACTTGACTCAACCATTCTTTAACCTCATGAATAATAAACTAGAGTTAATATATACCTTATTAAGAACCATTTTTAATTTCATTATCCTTTTTATTTCACTTATTACAATGTTATGAACATTATGTAATTATTTAAGTTAATAACGGTCGTTTTGTCGATCTTTGATACTTGAGTCAACAATAAACTTCTTATAATTATAAGTTGTTTATGTGGTAGAATATCCATTATCTCCAGAATTATATTCATGATTTAGATGTCATATATATCTTATATATCCAGTATATACATTCATTTATAATATTACGTAACATTTAGAGGTAAGAAATGAAATGCACCGTTCATGGAGACGGTAAGCCGTACGTACGCATGAACACTACTTTCATTTCAATTTCATATTTAATGGAACGAAATCATTATTATATAAATGTATAATATAATTCCAGTATAACATAGTGTATAATACAATTTACTCCATCCTTTATACATCCCACATATGGCATTAACGATTCAAATCACTTTGAGGGGGCGGTAGTCCGCACTTCCTAAAATGAAATTACCGCATTTTACCCATAATGGAAATAATAAAGTATGCCATAAATGAGAAATACAGAAGAATAAGTAAAACATAAACATATTATATATCATATATAAAAATATTTACATCTTAATGGCCACCTTTGAAGGTGTTATATGAGTGTTGAACAATCATCGTTTCGTGAGGCAGAAATTCGCCATCCACAGAAACCGTATGTTCTTTAACCATTAGATGTAGGTGTGTGTAATTGTAGCTCGAATCCTCCTTATAACAACATCCTAGTATATTGAGGATACTGGTGTTGTTACAAAAGAAATTAATAAAATGAGTTTAGGGGGTTGGAGAAGAAAAATAAAACAAAACAACATTAGAGAAGACATTACCTCAAAATCGGTTAACTCTTTTTGATTTGAGCCAAAGGCTTCCTTGGGAAGCGTTCTGCCCAATGTGAGGCTTCTAGGAGTAAGAGGGGGAAGTTGGTAGAGTATTTGGGCAGAGTTTGGACGAGCCAAATGGCTTGAATGTGTAAATGAGGTGGGAGAGATGGGGGCCTTTTATAAGAGGAGAGGAGGGGCTCTTTTGGAAAGATTGAAATGTTACATTATTATACAATGCTTTTCGGATTCTAAAGGTCCCACACATATATAATTCGTGTCTACGGTGATAAGGGTTCGGAATATCCTCATCCAATAGGCTTTGGAAAAGTGTATGACCTGGATTTTTCATTATCTTCTCATTTTATTTAAATCGTTAAATAATGAGGTCATCGCTGCATCATAATGATGTCATAAATAATATAATTTATTTAATGTCTAAAAATTATAAAAAAAATACTATGATGTAGGAAATATTTTTAGCTTTCTAATGAATATTTATAATCAAAATTTGGACTTGTGTAACCCCACTTAAAAACTATTTTAGTAAAACAACTCATGTTTGTGTCAATTTAATTTTAACATTAAATAAATTTATATTAATGTCATTTTCCAACTAAAGTGGCTCCATGGGGTCCCTGAGTTGACACATGGGTTGTCTTGGTCGGCCATGAATCATACAATAGGAGTAGGACAAGTGTCATGATCATCTCATATTATTAAAACATTATTTGTACCTTAAACTACACTAATTACCTCTAATCGCGATTAAGAACTTAAAAGTTACTATTCACCAAAAAATTATTTTAATCTCATTGAACCACAATTTACTTCTTAATGACAACCATGTATGTCGGATTTTTGAAAATCATATCACAGAAGTGGTAATATTTCATTTAAACGAAAAATCAGTTATTTAACTACCACTTAGTGGTTTCACTATTCATCAAAAATTGAAGTTTTTCAGAACAATGCCAAAATTTCACCCTAAGAAATAATTGATATTCCGAATTCAAAAAATGATGCCTATTTTAAAAAATTCCAAACATTTAATTTGCATTAATTAATTTTATAATTAATTCCCGCTGTCAGAACAAATAGGGTGTTTTTAAGAAACAATTTATATCAAAAGATTGGCAATTGTTTATGTCCATTTTCAGTGTTAAATTAATTCTAATGACCACCATTGGATAAAATGGTAAAAATATATTATAATTATACTTTAAAACCACTCAATAGTATAACTTATCAATATAAATTATTTTTATTAAAAAAGTTGTTTTAAGTATTTTTCACTATTCATAAAAAATTTGAAGTTCTCAGAAAATTACAAAAAATTCAACATAGGCTAATTTCAATATTAGGAATACAAAAATGAAGTCCATTTTGAAATATAAAATTTCTGTAAATTTAAAAAGTGGTTATTACTATTCATAACGGCTACTTTGATTAGTTGCGATGTGTTAGAACTCAAAGTTGCGTACAATGCAAGCTATTGCATTATTGAATGAGATGCGTATCGTGGAAGCTCGGGGTGTTATATAGTCATAATAAAAGCCTCGTAAATTTCATGGATCATTTATAGAGACAATGTATAGATAAATTAAAGATACCAAGAAGAAAAAATTAGGGATATATATGACTGGTTCATCATTTTATTCAATTTTGATCGTATATGATATCTATTTATTGGAATTATCACAATCGTAATTAGAATTTAGTTTCATATAACAATGGTGCACCATTAAAATATAATTTTTTTCCTTTTAATTTATATGTTGTAATGTTTTATGATTTATTGGTATTCCTCAAATAAATCCATTGATATTAACTCATGAATAGGATCATATATCATAGGGATATAATTTTTAAAAATAGAAAATAAATAAAAAACACACATATTCACCAACTATAACTATTATAATTACAATGATGTTTATTAATTTATAATTCAAATAACGATGTTTTTTGTTATTTTTATATATGATCAGGGGCCAGGAATAATAACTAATGAAGATAAAGGCATGAACCTGTAACATAATGGTACTAGTGTTCCAATAATAAGATTATACTAGGGAACAAGGTATCTGGTGGTAGTGGTAGGAAACATGAACCTATTTAGGTTTCAACAATGTCACAAGTTTATACCAAAAATGTGCTTCAAAAATGTCTGGAATGTCTTCCCAATAGATACCAAAAATTTTCTAGTTTATGGTGAACAGTATTCTGGATATATGAGTCTGAATTTATAATTTTCCAATAACAACACTATGAAATATTTTCCTATGCATGATTTATCCTCATTGATATTGAGAAAACTATAAGTCACTCTTCAAGAAATGTATATGTCTTCCCACCACACAATTATATTATTCAGTATGGAATCATTCTGTTTTTTCTAAAAAAACTTTCCCTCTTGAACTAATTTCATAAACTATTCTTATTCATTATATGGCCATAGATATCCAATATTATTGATAGATTAATTAATTTTTTACTAATATCCTAGAGGATTCAATGTATTTTTCAATATCAACATGGTATCTAGATTTATGGAGTTCCAAAAAATGAGTTTATCTACACACAAAAAATATGAAGGATCACACAGGGTTATTTGTTGTATTCCACCATCCTCTAATAATTACATTATTTAATCACACTTCGAATTTCATGTTTAATTTGATTAATATATTCTCAAGAAAATATATAGAATATAAATTTTATAGTTATGAATTGACATGATATTGGGGCATTTCTTTTTGATAGAACACATACATGGGAACCAACATTATAGAGGATGAAATATTAATACAATATAGGGTCCATTTATATTGTTTTGGATACATTCTATGTATTACACATGTGTGCATGAGATACTTTAATTATGTGTCATACCCATAGGATTGGGTGCCTTATGATAACCAATCATTAAAAAATTAATTTTTATTCCATCAATATTAACTTATTATGTGTTTCCATAGAATATAGATCATTGATTTAGTTATAATGATAATTATTTTACTCTGATTAATAAATAAAGCTCCTTTAAGTTCCATAATGGGTGACATGATGAAGGTCATCATGTTTAGATATCATGGTGGATCGTGTAAAATATCACACACATTTTCTATCGATATGGATGTATAACACATAGGGTTGAAGTGTATACATATGAGTGAGTGTGGTGACTTAGAAGTAAGACAATGATTTTGTTATTGTGATCCAAATTGTAGAATATTTATGGTTAGAATACCATTATGCGAGGAAAGGTGACTACCTAATGGTTGGGTTTGAGGTTAACATTGATGGTTGAATTAATGAATTAAACTTTTGGGAATAAGGTAATTTTACTATTAGTGGAACCATTGGAATATACCATCAAGTAGATTGAAAGATTATGACATGATTACCAGAATATAGTTGATGAGTTGTGGTTGGGTTTATGGAATATCGTAGATCTCAAGAAAATCTAACAAATGAGTGGTTGATTATTTACTAATGAATTACATTATTTCATTGAGTACATACTATATAAATATTATCCTTTAATGGATGTACTAGTGGTGTCCTATTGGGGTTTGTACTCAAAATATTAATCAGAATATAATTGAATGTGAAAATGATATTGAACAGGGATCCGAAGAAAAGAAAAGGACATAATGTAGGATGTTGATGATATCGCATATGTTTCTAGAGAATGTATTGAGTTAGACATCTGATAGAAATTTCATTGTTATTATTAATTTCATAATTTTTTATTCACTTTGAATATTCCTAACAACTATGGTAGAATTATATTGTCACATGCAGTGTTGAAATTATATATGTCATTTAACTAGTAATTTATCTTACCATCTATTTTACTTCACTTGATAAGTATTAATTTTTAATGATTTATAGAGCATGTCTTATTAATAAGGATACAATCTTTATAGTACCATTTTTAGACAAACATTATAGTTCAAGTATTTCATTTATATGGGGAGGCGCACATTGGATCATGAATCATTCATTCACAGACTTAGAGAATTATTCATGAGTAATAAAAAATTATATCAAAGGAGTTTACATTCAGTTTATTATATAGAATATTTGAGATTATATAAGAATGTATTTTATATATGTGGAGCAAGGTAGGGGAGTATCATATTATTCTTGAAAACCCATTTATAACATTCCTCTATGATACTAGTGATGGGACTATTGTTACAACTATGGATTTATAGTCTCATTTATTTATTTTTTATTATTTGATACAACCGTATATGGTATTAGTGTGTTTTACTGCATCATTACAAGGATCATAGGACATCATGGAATATATTTCTATCAATTTTATGAACACTAATACATTTAATTAAATGTTATGATTTATTAAATTATTTTATATAAATGTTTTGAAATTTATAATTATTAATCATTTACTTTGTTGATTGATATATAATTTAATATTACATTCTTGAAAGAATGAAATAATATGGCTAGGCCATCTGTTGTAATAGAATTTATCAAACGTATCCTTTTGGGTAAACATATAATATATGTTTTCCTACATAATTCCTTATCATTATAGGTAGACTACGACTAGTTATGATGGAGGATTCACTTTATCATGATCCCACACATTCTCTAGTTATAACTATAGTGAAACATGTAAAATCCAAAGACACCATTTTTTCATGTTCAATGACGTGTACACAATGATTGATTATTCTTAGGGCATTCAAATTGTGAATTCACCATTCCTATAACAGGAAAATAACTATAGGTCAATATGGAATGGGTAATTATTGTTAATAGGATATTCAAATGGGCAGAGACATGGAGGATCGTTCTTTGAATCCATTGATTTTCATGATTCATGGAAACACTATGGGATGGTGAATCATTTTGATAAAAAAATGTAGGAATTAATATTTTATTTGGGAATTGTTATGGACCTATAATTTTTTATGTTCAGCATGGACACATTGATGATGTACCTCACATAATAGATCATGAAGCTAGAATAATAGATAATTCAGGTAACATCCAATTATACTATTATCATATTGTTATTATGTTATTTTCTACTACCTATTTGAATTGTGTAATTGAAGAATATAATTTTTGAGAATTGATCATTTCTTTAACTGATGTTTCATGTAAGGATATTTTATTTTAGGATATACTCAATAGTTATTTTTAAATTATTGGTCTTGGAAAAGTGTTTTGATGGGGGTCATTAAACATGAAATCATTCATCTCTCAGTTGAAAGGTTGGTGTGATTCCCATTGATTATATTATCACCTCTTAATATTGTATGAAGAGATTTAATGATGAGTCATGGTAGTGTATCATTTTAGAGAAAATAAATAACTAGTTTCTTTGAAGTTCCTCTTGAGAAGTTTATTGTATCATGTGCCATAACTATATACATAGAGTACGCATTAGAAAACCCTATGTGAAACTACAAACATATATTAAATAATATTTAATGGTATTATATATCTAGATATATTTTTAAATGGATTTGTGTATGTGCTCTTATGGGTTAGGCCAGAATAGTGTGGCATGATATAGCACGAGATACTGGTTCCTCATACTTCAGTGACTCTAGAAAGTTGGGGAACATAGGATAATGTTCATAGAATGTATGTTGGAATGATTTATACCATGGACTAGAATTCCACATATGGTAAAGACAGACATAGAACTAATGTAGGCATCATGAAAATTATATGTACAGAAATGGATGCACTATCCATTATATGATATTCCTATTTTTGATATATTTCATATTTGTGATGGAATTTATTTATGTTTTATGTTATCATACAAGTTTTTTCTCATGAAAATCCATTGGGGAAGAATGTAGATTATCTATAGAGATGTATTTAATGTCTTGATGTAGTTTCTGACTATGGGAAAATATGGTAACATATTATCATAAAGATGTTTGACTTCGATGTGATATCCATCATGGGCTAGATGATATATAATTAGATACATTTCAATAACTATTAGAGTCAAGTATACTATAAAAACACATGGGAGAGAATTTTCATATGATTAGTGAAATCGATGTTGGAGCGGAGACTATATTACTAGACTTGATCGAAATCAGGACTCATCATACATAGTTAAGAGGCTTGTCTCTTTATGTTAAATAAATTATTGTATCCTATTCTCTTGACATATAAAAGGATTTCTAGAAGAATGATTTTCCAAATGAAATTTAAAGTCTTTCACTTTATAGAAGAATTAATTTAGATACATAATAAATTTTTAGAGCCTATACAACATATATTTAATCCTATGTAATATATTTTGACATATTTGATGAATTTAATATGAATCTTAAATATTTTTGGTTTATGTGGTTTATTAGATCGATCACTTCACAATATGATTCTCTGGTGAAACTAAGAAATAATGGAGATTTTAATAATTGGTATTGTGTAGACAATAAAAATTAGAGATAAGATCACTGTAAAAAAATACTCATTGTAGAAGATTTATGACATGTTTTTTAGTTATGAGGATGAAAATGATTCTAAATTTTTTTATCATCAATGTAACATAATATCTGTGTTGGAGATGAGGATAAAACTAATTTGGTTTTTGTTATAATTTAAAGGTTTTACATATAACTGAAGATTCATTTTGGGATGAATAATTCTATAGAATTATACATGGCTCTCATAAACTAGATCATTAAAAAATAAATGGAATATTTAAACATAGTCTCTGAATACAATATCTGGATATAATTGAGGACATCCAAGTTTCATGTTATACATTAGTAAAAATTCCCAATCATGATAAATGTAAAACCTAATACCAGGATGGTGTGAATGAATGATATATTTTAATTCTATATTATCATTATTGTGTACTAACCTACACTGACTGTTAATGTTTTATCACATTTTGTAATATAAAACATTCACTCATCTTTGAGAATATAAGTATTTACATAGTTTACTACCCTGTACGAGTAGATAGTCCTTAGATTATGTTTTAAATAATCCAATACTACACGATACATTACGAAAACCCTATTTTGTGTCCAAACTAGTAGGAGGAAATACACTTACACTCGAGTATCACTATGATCAATACAATAGTGCATGTTCCTCTCCTATAATTATTAATGTAAATACTTTTTTGTTAATAGTTTAGAAAACTTTACTAGTTGGTTTTGAAAATGTCATTATTAGTGTCATAACACACTTATTCTCAATGTCTTGAGAATATAACCAATCATTACATGGACTTAAGAGACATCCCCAACATGCCAAAGGCATGAAATAAATACCCAAGGATTTCAAATACTGGTGGGGGATGATTTAACTTATATATTCTAACCACTAAACCAACAAACCATAAACAAACCATTCACTAAATGAAGCATGAAAAATAATAAGACATCATAACTACATTATTAATGTTAAAACTACATCAATGTGTTCAACAACACAAGAAAAAAAACAATGTAAATAGTGGTAAGAAAACTAAGGAATCCAATAAGACTACATCAATCTATTATCCCCAAGCTCCATGATCCATGATCACCACACAACCCGAGTATCCTTCAATGGTGCAAAAAACAAGCAAAACGTTACCTTTTCTCATGTCTTGGATGATAGCATCCCAAAAAGTACCAAATTGAGAATGAAGGCATGAGTATAAAACATAGTAGCCTTTCACGAATGGCTTATTCAGTCACACCACTAGAATATAAGAGTTATCAACATTTATACATAATAGTTTATATAAAAATAATTTACCAAAATAGTTTATAAATAAATAAAAAAAATTCAAGTGCCATTTATAAGAAAAGCATAGAAGTGCGGTTGAGACCAATTTTAAAGAACGTTGTATTCCTAGAAAAAATACTATAAAAGGTTCTAAATGTATTTCTTTATATTTTTATAGCATACCCCATTGATTCGACACATCCACGCAACCAACCATTCATGTTACGCGCTGACACATCCGTAATCATGAGCAGTGTATTTTTGATCTACAGAGTCATCAGAAGGTAATTATATCTCATGTTCTAGTTGACTATTTTCACTGAGAACAAGGAAATATTTCAACCAAGCCCTAGAAATTCAACATGAACACACACACTAATATTCCGAAGGATAATTCAAAAAATCCATTTTCCATCAAATCCATCCAAATCTAATACATTTCCATGAAATCAAATTTTTATTGAATGACCCTTCAAAAAAACCTTTAAAATTCCATTAAATCACAAAATTAAAAATCAACCTTTAAATTTCATGAAGAAATTTTTTTTGAAATAATTCATCAAGATTTCAAAAATTCAAAATAAATGATTAATCATCACTCTAGATGATTTATTCAACACGTTTAACCGTGATTGCACAATTAATTTTCTTCAATTTAATTAATTTGAAACTTATCCCATAAATTCTATTGATAAAATATGAGAGTGAACACACCAAAAAAAAACGGTTTTGACAAAACTTGACAAAAAATGAATAAGTCACATGAATCCACGCCAATTCAACATGAAACAACCATAGATCTCTTCTCCATAAAAGATCATGAGAAAAATAAACTTATGTAGCATCCATAAACATTGATATACCCATAATAAGCATAGATACAAAAATATAATTGATATCAGATAAGAATAAATTAGTATATTTACGAAATGGGACCCGAATAGTGAATAATATTTTTTTCCTGAGAATCGGGCTTCAAAACGCCAATAGAGGGCTTATGATCAGTTCCAAAATTCATGGGAGAGGATCCTCAACAAAAAATGGAGAATAAATCTATAATAATTTCCATTTATGAGTAAAATGAGAAAGTTATTCGAAAAACGAGTGAGATCCGAAAAATGGGATCTAGATTTGACTCTGTGCACGGTTATAATGCATAGTATGAAAACTTGTGCGCTAACCATGTGTTAGCTACTGTCATAAAGAATCCCATGCACAACCTTCTCGTATTCCCCCTAACAATATGGATAATTTTCTCAAGATACTCTATCGAATGTTTCCAATCCAATACAAGATGCATAGTTTCTTCTAATATTTCCACACAGTTTAGGCTAACCAAGTGTTGCCCGCACACTTCTCATTTTCCCTCATAACAAAAAGAATGTTCCCCAAGATCTCCCATTCTTCACAGTTAACCTTTAAAATGATAAATATCATAATTTAAAGGTTAATTACCATAAAACACAGGTACTATATTCTCCCAAATATTGTTCTTTACATCCCGTGAAGGTATAAAACCATCACTATCCTAAAAGGGTTATGACCTTATCTTTTTTATATCATTATTTCATTACAATGTATCTTCCTAAATGTGACCAAGTTTCCGTAAAACAAGCAGTAGACTGATACTTTTACCATGAAGCACATTCTCATTCCTATCCAAAATCAACAACATGATATGTACCTACAATGCATATGACTATATGTCAATGTGATCCCACCTAATCAAAGGGTCATGATCAAGATGATACATGTTAAAATTTGATATATCGAATACATTATGACCTAAAATGAACCATGATGGAAATTACAACCGATATTCCTCATCTACAACCCATTCCAATGTCTCGAAATGACCAATATATCTAGGAGATAAATTTCCCTACTTCCCAATAGGACGTTGTCCAATCTTAGAGAGATCCTCAATAACACAAAATCACTCGCTAAAAAAAATGTCCGTTGATGATGATCTGAAAAACATTTATGACAACTCAGAGCCATCTCCATTCTCTTTCTGATCAACTGGATCTTTTATGTAGTTTCATGGACAAGGCTTGACCCAACTAGTTATGTATATACTATTTCCTCCATATATATTTGATAAAAAACTATTAACATACAATGCATCAAATCGAGCCTTATATTTCGAGTAATAATAACTATTATTATACGAGAACTCCACTAAAGGAATGTGCTCCTCCCATTATCCACTAAAATACATTACAGAAGCCCTCAACATGTCTTCCAACATCTGTATCATCCATTCAGATTGATTATCTATTCATGTATGATACATTATTCTCATATTTATCTGAGTACCAAGGGATTTATTTATGGATTTCCAATAATGAGATGTGAAAAAAAGATCTCTATCTGAGACTATTGAAATTTTTACACCATTCCTTTTTACCACCTCATGGATATATATTTTATACAATTCCTCTACCGTATGTGTTTCATAAATCTGAATGAAATTTTCCGAATTGGTAAGATGATACCCTATCACCCATTAGGAATCGTGTTTAAGGACCACTCCTTGGAGACCTGTAGAAAATTCTAGAGCTAACCACTCCCATTTCCACACCAATATCACTAAAGACAACAACATACAATTTGGTCTCTAATGATCTGCTTTAACTGGAAGACAAGTTAAACACTTGAAGACAAACTCAGAATGATTCCTTTTCATTCCCCTCCACTAAAACTATGGCTTCAACCCCTTATACATATTATGTGTTTCAGGATGTACAACCCATATAGAATGGTGGGAAGCATGATGGAGTTTTTCCATACAAGCTAGAGGTACAACCCTACGATCTTTTAAACACAAAAAATAAACTCCTATTATGTTTTCATCCTATAATGTTCTCCCCATTATTTTATTTTTTACACATAACCAAGCATTCTGCATTAGATTTTTCTTCCACATTGAACATATTTACCAAATGAGCAATAATAAATACTGAAGATAAATATCACAAAATAACCTTTTTCATGACATTCCACATGCGTTTCACCACGGAACAACATCAACTACCATTCATCTAACGATTCTTCTAAAAAAATAGAATACAGTTGTCTACTCAATGAATCCACCACTGAATTCTATTTTATAGGTGTATCATCATATCTATGTCAAACATTTTTAGATTCTCCATCTATTATCTTTTCCTCAGATTTGAATTTCATTGTGAGAAAATGTGTATCATGTTTTTTGGATTTGTAAACATAGTGAGATTATCACCCAAAATATAATGATGTTAGGCCTTCAACGAATAGTGGTCTACAGCTAGCTTTAAATCATGTGTTTATTAATTCTTCTTAGACACTCTCAAAATCCATGAACCATATTCCAATGAATGGTCCTATATCATAAGAACACATAAAAACCCCGATCCTGAAGCATCACACTACACCACATATCACCATCTGGATTCTAGAAAAACAAAAATATGTTCTGATGTATGAAAAAAATTCATCTCCTAGAAATATATATGGAATTCCTTTGTGTATTGGAATGGAAAATTCATCTTAATCAGAGTAGTAATTGGCAACGTTTTTCTTGTGAATTCATGCACAACGCATCGGTAATACCCATCATGACCATGAAAAACATATATCTCAAAGAAATTATTCAATTTTTACTAATGATAACCAATTATATCTATTTAGGATCGGCTAAAACACCATTTTAAAAAATCACTGGTCCATTGAAGCATACATCATGTATCCTATAATAAGACAAAGATTATATGGCATAAAAATGGAGATCTATCAATATTTTTAATACTGTTTCCATATGTTTCACATGTTCATCCTTTTTTATGAATACACCAATATGTTTTCCATAAAAACATCAAAAAAAGAATCTAGACATTTCTATACTATCTGATTCATCAAATCGATCAAGACCGTTGGTGCATTCGTTAGACTGAAAGTAATTAATGCATCCATAGTGGCAATATCAAATTAATAATGTTTTCTTCAGAATGTATTCCTTTCAAATATTCTATTGATGATATCCTAATTGCAAGTAAATTTTAGAATACGGCATATATCCACTCAATTTATCAAAAAGGCCATCAATTCATGGAAGTGGATTACAATTTTTATAATAACATAGTTATTCATGTGATAATCAATGCACAACCAAATAGTTTCATCCACTTTCACCACAAAAATGACTGAAACAGGCCACATAGATGTTCTTGGTTGAATAAATAAATTTCATTATATTTCCTCTAGTTTCAAATTCAATTCCCATAATTCTATTGGTGACATCATATAATATATAAGGAAAATAAGATTTCCCATAATAATGAGATCAATAGTAAACACCCCAATACTTATAGGTAGTAACCTTATGAATTTCTCAGTAAAGACAGTTGGAAATTGATCCACCACTTTTGGAAAACTAACATACTTGATCTATTCCATCAAAAAAATGTTCAATTCCACTAAACTGTTAAGAGAGATTTCCAACCACTACGGAAAAAAATATCACTTCACTTTTCTTCAAATCATTCTCTCCTCTAAAGAGATGGCCGATGCAATCATAAGATGTGAAACTAACTATTCTTATATAACATTAAATCCGAGACTTGAATTTTTTCAAACAATCAATACATTGTATTAAATCATAGAAATAATTTTCTAGCACTATGATATCCCATTTCATCTCAGTTACATCAGTAATTATTGAACATGCTATACACAAGAAGGATCAACATCCCCATTCACCAAGAGAAGTTTGAAGTTCAAACACAGATGGAATCATTTACAGTATTATATAAAATAGGTAAACAACCTGAGAAGCATTGAAGGAATGTGTTGAACGGGTATCAAACATTCCATTCCCCAAGATAAATTTCAAAAGAATCATACCCCTCACTATAGATGGTCCAACCGGATCATCTACAATCATTGTCTTAGCTCTATTCAGTTGCTTCATCATTATCTCTTCTCACATTTCATTAATGAGATTTACCATGCTGAGGAGACGAGGTGTTCTGAGAATGAATGTGGCTAGATTTTCTCTATTTATGAGACTGAGCCTATAATTCTCATCTTGTCGAACCATATGATGCTTAGAACAATTGAGAAGAGTCTCTAGCACTGAACCATGGAGAATTGCAAAAAAAATCTTAAGGTTTCATATCATATTGCAATTATTGAATGATCTTGGTGTTGTAGTACAATCCAATATTATTTGGTCAAAGGGACCACATTTATTGCATCCATCATGGCTCTTTAGTCATGGAGTAATACTTGTTGATCCATCAGTCTGATTCAGATTCCTTCTCATACCATTGAAATTTGCTTCTCTCATTCTCTTTCTCCCATCAATGTAGTTTCCACTATTTATAGTAGGGAGCATCATTAATCCTCCTCCCATAGTTCTTGATATGTCTTTCTCAGCCACTGTCACTCTTTTCACCATCTATGTATAATCATTAATTCATATCACTTCAATATTCAATCAGTTTTATAGCCTTAGCCATGAATCGAAGATGTGTTCTTTCAAGGACACACTTTGTGCATCTTCTGGTGAAAAGTGAACTAAATTCTTGAATTTTTCCACATATTCTATAATAGAGACATTATCCTACTTCCGGAAAAACAAGTTGGTTTTCCTCAAGATCTAAAATATCTAAGGATTGAATTTTGTATTAAACAATTCCTCAAAATACTCCCATGTATGGCCTTGGTTCTCATTAGAATATAGTACTAGTTATCACCACTTCCATGAATAATCCCCAAGAATTTACATGTATATATTGACTTTGAGTGGTAATGGTGTGCTAATGAATTCGATGATAGGATTCATTCTATTAATCCAAACCTCCACCTTTTTTGGTTCAGAATCACCCTAGAAGATGGGTGTATTCTGCATCATGAACTAGATTGAATGATCTATGTGCCTTGGATCTTCCCTCTAGTTCCCTGTGTCTATAGCATGAAATGAATAAATAATACATTGAACAAGCTCTTGTTTTCCATGTGGTCCAGGTGCAATGACATTCTCTACATCTTCTTCCAGTTTGTTTCTATAATGACTACCAGGTTGAATTTTCTAAACAAAATCAAAATCGATAAATCTCACTCCCTAAAACTGGTTGTATTATCATTTCAAATTATATCACTTAAACTATTACAACATTTGTTTCCAAAATCTATCCTTTCCATTTCAAACAATTTTTAAGATGTCTTATTCTTTCTTTTGAATAGTAAACAAGTTTCAAAATATAACATTCATGGAATTTTTTAATGTTTTTTATTTGTGAAAAAATCATTTTTAAAAACTCTATATATTTTTATGAAATCATAAATCATCATAATGAGATATTAATCCTACTATGAAGTCACTCCCCTAAAATTCATTTCATTCTCATTAAATTAGCTAAACCGATTATAATGATATTACAGAATTCTAAATGTGTCTCCAAAACACATATGTACCCCACTCCCTCGTAACTTTAATGTCAATATAAAATATGATAGGTACATTTTTTTATTATCTACATTTAATCTCCTGAAAATTCATCCACATTAATAGATCATATCCCAAGGAATATACTAGGATAAATTAAACTCCAAGAACAATATTTGAAAACTACTTTTTGGGAAAGGACCAAAAAAGATGATACCATTTGTAATGACCCACTTATTATCATTATACTGATAATACAATGAATCATTACATAGGCTTAAGTGACATCACACAAATAGAAAAGGCAGGAAATAAATGATGATGGTTTCAAATACACATGGTGTATAATTTAACCTTAATGAGAAAACCACTAAAAATCAATCCATAACCAACCAATCGATACTTAAATCATGATCAAAATCAAGAAAACATAACTACTTTATTGATGATAAAACAACATCATACTGTAAAATAGTGGAATATTAATTAACTATCAACGTAAACATATGAAATAAAACTATAGACTCCAAGAAGACTACCCAAATCCAAGCTCCATGATCCCTAAACAATTCGAGTATCACGGAGTGGTGCTAAAAATGTGTGATAAATCCCCCCCATCCTGGATGATATAGTATTCATTAGAACAAAATTGTGGAAGCCTGAGTGGGTAAAATACACAATAGGATTTTCCAAATTTCTTCCCAACTCCTACCACTATGATATAACAGTAATATAAATTTAAATAGAAAAATTTATATTAAACCATTTCCCAAAATAGTTTATAAATTAATATAAACATGTTACCAAAATGATTTATAAACAAACGAATACAAGTGAAATTAAATCCAATTTCCCAAAAAGTTATTTTTATATGAAAATTACAGGAAAATATTTAAAATCATTCCTCATTATTCATTTGGAATACCAAACCCAATTAACACATCTACAAACCCAACCATTCATCTAATGCGATAACAGTTATATACTCACTTGTGGTTTATTGTCAATATACAATGTTGTCACAGGGTACTTATATCCCATGTTCTAGTTGAAATTTAGAACTAAGAATAATGTTATTTTTCAAACAAGTCATATAAATTCAATATGATCATATATAACAATATGCCTTAGGAACATGAAAAATAACCATCTCAATAAAATCACCTTTTATTGAAAACTTATTTCAATGAAAACCTTCCTAAATCCAAATAAAATCATTAAAACACCCTTTTTATTGAAAAATACATTTACAAAAAATCCATTTATAAATTCAAAAAATCCAATAAATTATAATCACCATTTTATATTGAATAAAAAAAATTCACAACAAATCATCATGATATCACCATTTCACAAAAATGATAAATCGCCATTACATAGTATTCATTCCATGTGTTTAACAATGATTTCAACATCAATTAAATTCAATTTAATCAATTTTAAAATAATCATATCAATTACATCAAGATGATATTAGAGTGAGTCCACCTACCTCATAGGTATTGATGAAACTCGATAATGGATGAAGAATGCACAAGAAGTCATTTTGAATATCTCTAAAACGGTCTAAGATATCTTCTACTAGAAAGATCAAGACTGAAAATAATTATATATGACATCCAATAACCTATATCTACTCATAAAAATAGTATAACAGAAATTTAAAAATGTTCAGAGAATAAGATCTATATAGATATAGGAATTGAGACTAGAACGTCACATACCATGAGAATTGTGAATGAATATGCCAAGGGAGGAATCTGGATCGATTCAAAATCACATGGGATAGATAACCCCAATATAAATGGATAGAAATATCGAATTTGGGCTATTTAATAGAAAAATTAATATTTTATGCCATTACTAAAGTAGATATATTTAAAAATAGGATCTAGATTTCACTATCTGCACGTTTAGACAAACCATGCACTAACTATGTTCTAGGAATCATCTTAAGAAAAACCATTATGACCTTATGGAATGCCCTCTCTTACTATATGGACATCATGCTGAAGGTACTGCCTCAAATGTATCCAATATAGAACAGGTCTCACAATACCTACTAAGATTTAGGCATTTTTATGAATATAGTTTAGGGCTAGTGAAATTCTCCATTTCCCCCCAAAACATAAATAAATTTCTCCAAGCTCCCCCATTATTCACTATTCATCATTATATGCATAAAAAATATAATTTAAGGGTTACATAACAGAATTGGAGTTACTACAATTCAAGTTCAGCAATTTTATTTTTTTAATTCTTCAAAATAAAAGTATTTAATTCCACACCCAACATCCGATGGAAAAAACTTATATAGACATCATAATAAATATAGGTGTAATTATTAATTATAGAAAAAATATTTAGTATTTTGTCTATAATGTATCTTGGTTCACTGATTTATTTATATGGAACAATCATATCATTTTCTCACCATGATTTAAAAAACAATAACCACAAATTGGCATGAATGACTATTTGGTTTAGGAACAATTCCTTGATAAATACATTCATTAATCATTCATCTCCAAAAATTTTTCTTAAATGATCCACATCTATTACACTCTATGGTACGTAAACAATTACTGATTATTTTTTACCATTACATTAAAATATATACTCTAAAAAATTCAAAAGGGTAGGAATGTTTATTTTTTTAATCACACAAAATCTAGAAACATGAATTTTAGATTTCAATAAACATTATTATAGACACTTATAGTCAGTAATATAATATTTTAGATTCATCTTGAGCACTCATTAATCTTCTAACAAAATAATTTGTTGTATAATTAAAAAAAAGTTATTCAGTCTAAAAACTGTAGCTTTATAATTTTATTTGTCTAACTGAAAGCAAGTAAAATAGAAAACATCCCATTTTGATGCTCAAAACCCACTAAAATAGTTCTACAATGAAAATAATTGCAATGTCAAGAGAAATTAATACCCATAAAATGTTTTATGTATACTACATGATTATTCATATTGTTATATACATTCAAATTTTGTTCATCATTTACTTTAAAGAATGAAATTGTGTCCGATGAAGCCTAGTTTATAATGACCTATTAATGACAGTATGCATCAGATGGATCAGTCCCTATTTCGTATCAATTGGATCAGTGCCCAAACATGTTTTATTTTTTTTGAAACAATTTATAACAAATTAACTGGTCTTAATACCCTATTTCTATTCATCTTATAACATTATAACATTTGGGTGTATTATTATATCCCACCATATTAATCTGTCTAGGTCCAAAATATTATTAAACATTTAGAACACTTAAAACGATTCATCAAAGTCAATATATTCTCTTCTAAACAACCCTTTAAAACTCTAATCTCGTTGGATTGTTTTTGAGTTTAATATTATACCTCATATAGACTTTTACCTGTGATGTTTTATTGGTGTCAACCATACATCTGATCGTTCAGTGTCATAATCCATATGATGGATCAATGGTGTTATGAGACTAATAGGTTAATCTAAACTAAAAGTTAAATCTTCCTAAAATTTAGAATAAATCATACATTTTATAGATTCATTATTCTTATGGAAATACAAAACATATGGGTTAGTTAATAAGAATTTTGGAAACACCCTTAACTTGAGTAAAATCTTTCATTGAGATGCCAAATAATTTATGAATATACATCAAATTGATCTGATGATCTTTATCTAAAAAAACATCATATAATCACAAGATTTATTATCCCAATAATTTACCATGTTTTCCATTTATAATTGATTTAATATTGTTCATAGCTTCTTAATTCACACAATTGCTTTAAAACCCCCTACATGGTCATTTTTTTCCTAGTCATTGGAATTATAATACATGTTGAAAGTTTATATAGTTAATAATATATATTATATTTCCAACCAATTTTTTTTCACATGGTAAATATATTTTAATTAATAACACAAAAACAATCAAATGTTTATTCATAAAAGAATATATTTTTATAAAATCATCCTTAAAATGTTTTTTAGAGAACCTATTTTAAAAATAAATTTTTATTATTTTGTATTATTTAAATGAAAAAAATTAACTTCATATTTAAAATAAAATATTATTAATTATCTTAATGGGAATATTTTTTTTATGATTTTTCATTAGTTAGTAAATAGTGATAAATAATGAACATGGATTCAATACTACTTTTTCCTTTAATTTTATTAAATTGATAAATTATATTTTTAAATTTTAATATAATTTAATTAAAATATAATCACTTAATCAATTTTTTTAATTTTTATCAATATCTATTATTAAATTTAATATAAAATTGTTGCGAATCATTGAATAATTTTTTTAAAACATCATATTGTAGACATGTCTTCGTGATTAATAATAAATAATTTTCTTCAACTTATGTGATTATAATTTAGAAAAATGGATTCGTTTTTACAATAATAACAACATATAATGTCTAATAATGTCAATATATGATGATACAAAAATTAGTGAGTTTTATTTAAGTTAATTATAATAATAAAGAGAAAATTAAAAAAATTGTGGACAAACCATAAACATAAGTGGCCAAATAAACTAGAATCTTGAATAAAATCATATATATATATATATATTCAATTTAATTAATTTTATATAATTTTAACAATTATTAGATCAAAAATAAATTTTAAAATCGTTGGTGAAATTAACATTCCAAAACCATAAAAGATTAAAACACATCCCAAACAGTAAAATGCCTCATATCAGACCCCAACTCAAACCTCTCAATCCACTATTTAAAAACCATGATCTACCAAAATAGATCTTATATATTCATCCCCTCATCTTTGGATCCTCCCATTGGGAATAAATCTATCCATGTAAACCAATTTTTCTAGTTACAATGAATTACCGAAAGAAGAGGTAACATCCTTCCTCATTCTATTTAGTTTTATTTACATTTTCATCCACATAAAATATTCTTATTTAAAGATTATATAAAAAATAAGAATATTAAAAAAAATATATATATATGTGTGTGTTATGGATTATAATGAAAATTACACACATCCATTTAATGGGAAATGATCCTACTATTTATGTGTACAACGAACTAGAATCTCACAAAATAAAAAATGATTTTTTACATTACAACCTCTAATGGTGGTAATTATGATGAAAACACATTTTATATATGATATATAAGATAGAAATAATATCTTTATTTTTATTTAATTTACATATAAAAAATACATTTATTTTTTCTATTTAGTGTAAATACAATAACATCATTGGTGGATGTGTGAACAAACTCCCACTCAAAGTGATATAATTTGTTCACAATACACATGGAACACTTGAGAAATTGTTTAATTAAAACTATAACCCATATACGAAATAAAAAAATTACCATAATTACATTATTAATATATATAAGTTAGTTTTGATTCATTTAATATGATAATGATACACAAATAGAATTATTGATTATGTACAACCATCCATCTCCATTAATGGTTCACTTCATTCCATATCTCCAAATATTTTGAATTATTATAAATACTATTACAATGAATATATATTATATTTCAATCAGGATTTACATTATATTAATGATGAAAACATTATATAATAAATAGTAACAACACTAAACATGTTGAAACACACTCGATATACTAGTCAATTACCACGTAGATGATTGAAAATAAGGAATTATTATTTCCAAATTGTTAATAATATATAATAAGATGAAAATATATGATATTATATCCATAAATATAGTTCTATAATATGTTATTAACACACTTAAATTCATTAAAAAGTATATTAATATCTTTTTACATGAGTGGAAATGAAAGGTAATATATTTTGTCCAAATTTAAATTGAATTGATACTTATTTTTTGTTCTGATCCAACATACATTTTAATTGTGTGAATACATCCATTCAATATGTTATATAATTATTCTCATTATTCTGAAGATAGTAAAAAAATTATTACTTCTAGAATATTGTGTTTCAAATGTTTTAATGTTGTATGTGACACTTTGGTATGTTTAAATTTTATTCTCTTTATGAATTCATTTGAATAATATATTTTCAATATGACATTCATTATGATGTTTTAACATTACATTGAACAATAACATTATTTTAATCACGTAAATATCCAAATTCTTGGGTAATGGATATTATTATATTATAATAATTATATAATTTTTACAAATGTTGTTCACTTACGTAGTTAATTGATTAACTAGGGAGTTTTTGATAAATATATATCTTTTATTGAATATTTATAATTGATAATGCATGTTTAATATTAGTTAAATAAATTATTTTATTTGATTAATTATTTTTACATTCAATGATGGGTGGTTATAAGAAATTATATAGCTTCTCGATGCATTAATAGGTTCTCATGAAAAAAATATGTTGAACAAATTAAACATGTTTATACCTGTAGTTTTATGCAATCTAGAGGAAGGATCTAAATAGTATAGGTTCCAATTATCCAATGAAATTGAATCAAATAAATAATAGTATAATTAATAAATTTTTTATACTTGGTATTATCCACAAGGATTTCATTCTCAATTCATTAAATAAATACCTTCATATTTCAGTTCCTTACCATTTCATGTTGATTAAGCCTTCCATAGTTATTTTAAATGATAATGTTATTTTTTGTGTACGTTTCTGTGTTGATTAATTCCCATTTTTTTATTTTTTATTCATCTTTACATACCCATATTGAGAATTTTATATAACCCTTATTATGTTTCCTTTACCCATATTATGAAGAGGAATCCTTGAATGAGTTTCAAGGATGTAGTTTATTTAGTTTTATAATATATGATGTTTTTAATTTATATATCCCCAATTATTTTGGATATCATCTATATAATATTTTTTATAAATAATTCTAAACTCATTGGTTTTTCATGATTGATTCCATGTAATCATGTCAATGTATTAAAAAATGTACAATCTCTGAGGTCCTTAATTCAGGGCATTATAGTTTTTAGCAGACAAAGTGTATTAGAGTCAATGGATAATATCATTAAAAAATATATCAATGAACATAACTATTAGATATTACTTTAGAATATGTATGGAATAACACCCTATTATTTCAATATGGAAACAATTATGTGTGTATTCCTAGAAATGCATCTCTATCTGGATATAACATATGGATTTTTTTGGTACAAATGTACATAGGAGGAACAACTCAAACATGGTGTGTTGATCTTGAATAAGTGTAACTGGGTACAACACAATGTTATTTACAACACACCTGGTTTGAAACTCCCATGGGATACAGTTAGGATAATTCTATATTCTTTGCAAACCATTATAGAAGATTTAAATGTAATTATTTCCCCAATGAAACTAGGGTTTACGATACAAATATTTTCAATGCATATATATTATGTTCTTAATCATATATATAATTATATATTATGGTTTTATGAGACAATAAAATAAATTATGTTCTATATAAATAGATAATTGAAGGAAGAATTGTTTAAAAGCTCATGGAAAATATAGATATTTTAAGCCTATCCAGCTAGTATTAGAATTGGAAAAACTATGGCTATATAAGGGAACCATAATCAAGTGATGGAAAATAACATTTCTCGAATGGGTAAACCTAATACATATAGAGAATCTATAATTACGATTTAATTTATACGATATAATCCCCATCCATATATTTGGGACTACTAATCCGATTTTAAATGAGAAATGGATAGATTCTTTGGGGAATTTATTTCCATCCACGTGATATAGTGAAATTGTAAAGGTTAGACTTGAAATATAATTACTAAAAGAGGATGTTGATCAATTTTGGACCTTGAACCAAAATAATAGGGTGGAAAAAGAAATATAACACATGTAATGGTCAATGTTTAATGATCCATTTTTTGATAAATATGTCACTCGTAATAAAAATTGAAATAATGGTGATGTTCCTTGTCATAATGAATTGGGATGAAGTGATTGTTGTTGATTATGAATCCCCCATTATATTTTCATCTCAGTATTCTAATTATCTTATACGCATCATAGAGTACATGATCGAAATATTTTTTATGGTCTTAAGAGAAATATACAAAGGGAAATAGATTCTCATTATTTTTCATCACACAATGAAATAGAATTTTGTGCCCTAAAAATGGAGATGTTATTTTCTACAACCATTATATTTAATGTAATCCAAGAGAATAAGGGAAACATTTAGCAACATGAAAATTGGAATGGCTCTATGATGTATAAGATATCTCAACCATCTTAAAACTATGAAAACTAGTGAATATCAACTTGATAAATGTTTGACGGGGAATATATTTTTTATAGTGTAGTGATATGGGTCACTATAATCATGAGTGAAAATTTAAGAATTAAAACACTATTTTACTATGTTTTAACTCTAGGAAGTTTGACCACTAAGGAAATGAATGTCCAAGACATCTGGATAATCTACTATACAAGAGGCCAATGGGAGATGCATAATATTTTGTGATCAATATAGAATAGGTTGAAGAAAAAAATGATTTGGTGGCTGGTACATTAATCCAATCTTCCAATTTATCAAATTACCTATACAATTTCAGATCATCACAATTTTTATATCTATACAATGTTGTAAGAAAATTATTCATTCATATATGATTTAATAATGATGATATCTTTCAAAACATTAAATCAAACTATCGTTGCCAAAAAAATTGTTTTGTGGCACCCATTATGTCACATAAACATTCCATACTTGTTGACATTATTTGAATACCTATGGTTTACATTGATATTATCCTCGGTGTAAATTGTATCATGAAATATGATGCCAATATTTATTACAAGAGGAAAGGATATTTGATTTTTGTGGAGGACATAGAATCCCTTATATTTATAAAAGATGATTCCCCACATATCTATTATCTACACCAAAACAAGTAATAATATTTAACTAAATTCATTGGAATTAGTGAAAACCAAATCCTGTGAGAATAATATAATCTTTTAATTATAGTTGTATATATGTAAAATGAATACATTGATGTATTTATCTTGGAATTACCTAGAATTCCCTAGTGTGTGATGTTGAATTTTCTAATGATTTAAACTCTGATTCAAGGCCAATATCAAAAAATTCCTATTGAATATCCATGTTTGAATTAGTGGAGTTGAAGAAAATACTATATGATTTGGGTAATCAGGGATTTATTATACATAGTGTTTCACTATGGCCTGGCCATATCCTCTTTCTTAATAACAACCATGGATCGATGAGGTTGTTCTAGGTAAATAAATGATATTAAAATAAAGAACACATATCATTAAACACTCATTGATGAATTTTTTTATCAAATTCATTATGAATAATATTTTTTAATGTATTTTATTCATTCTAGGTACCACCAATTTTTACTAAAGAAGGTTGAAATTCAGAAGACAACATTTTGGATGATGCGTGGACATCATGATTTTACAATAATTACATTTTTATTAACTAATGAACCATTTATTTTATAGATATAATGAAAAATGTATTCATGGAATGTCGTAATGATTTTGCAACGGTATTCATTGATGAAATAATTGTGTATTCTAAAATCTTTATTAAAATGAAAATCACATATAGATCATTATTAATAATCATATAAGGTAATACTTATATTTAAAATATAATAATTTTGTTTTTTATATTCATGACATTTATTTCATTTTCCATACTGTCTCCAAGGATAGAATATCATTAGACCTATAAAGAAAAACTGTAGTCAGAGAAGGGCGTACACTAACTATTCTAAATTATCTATGTAATTTCATAAGTTAGGCAAGTTAATATTAGAAATTCTTTCATAATTATTCCTGATTAAATTACACATGAACCAACAATACATGTAAATGGGTCACATTTGATTAGATAAAGGAATGTGGAGTATTATATTCTTAAATAAATAGAATATTAGTCAATGATTTGATTTTGACTGTACAATATTTGATTTATCAGTTTGACATATATAATGATTCTATGAATAAGTTACTTCAATTTTTTAAATTGGAAAATGATATTGTTATTGTATATACATCAAGGTAACAAATGAATCAAGAATATAACTATCAACCCCTGATCTTGAGATAGCTGTTTTTATCATCAAATTGTATGTATACCGATACTATCTCTATGCTGAAATAAGTGAGATATACCTAGATTATAAGATACAGATATACACATTATCATAAAAGGGTTGCATTTGAGATTGAGGATATGGATAAATCTACTCAATGATTATGATACCTCAATAAATTACCACCCATGTTAATCATATCAGTTTGAATAAGATTTGAGTATAAATGATCCTGGAATTATAAATTAGATGAGTATTGAGGAGGATCTAATGTTCAATGATCATGTAATGATTGAAATGAGATTTTAAAAGAAAGACGAGACATTAATAATTAATAAATTATGGAAATCCTTATTTATTAGAGAGGATATATAATTCTCAGTCTGATGATGAGTACATTCAAAAGAAGATAAAATCTATGTACGTTGGAAAATTAGCAGAAATTATTATTAAACATTGTATTCTAAAATTTAGAAGGTGTATTTTTTCATCTATATATAACATATAAAAAGGGAGAGATGTTTGATTATATTCAGATATTAAAATTATCTATACACCCTGTGTTAAAAAGCCATATATGTAATGATGCGTAAATTTCAAGGGAAATTTTTTCTTAATTTAATTTTGAATTTTACAAGTACACAGTTTATGACGGCACCTGATTCCGAGGCCTGGTGTGCCTGGAATCAATTTCAGATGTTTATCTCGGGTACGTTTAGTGAACGAATGAGAGGGTTTTCTAAACTTTTGACCCGGTGGTCGGAATCGAAATCTGAGGGCACCGATGAAACCGTAGTGCTGGTAATTACTTAGGAAGACTTTTCCTGGAGTTTTGTTTTCTCGGGAGGAGATGATATAAATGCGAGGAATAAAAATAAAATTGTTTTACAATTTATTTTTATTTCTTTAACTGATGATTAAGCATTGTGGAATAGGAAGATGCAAGGAAGTTGGGGTGGGGCCCACACGAGCCCCACCTTTTCAATTTCCTCAAACCTCCCATTATGTTTGCAAATCCCCCTTTATTTTGTAACTCACCCACACCCCAAGATTAATGACAAGTCAACCCTCAAAGTTAATTTGACTATTAAACGCTCTTCAATTAAGTCAATTAATGAGATCTTTTGATTATCAAATTAATTATGGCATGTGTGTGTGTGTGAATAAAATAAGGCAAGGTTTTATTTTATTTTTGGTGTTTTGTTGTGTGAAACAAAGAAGAGAACATCTTCTTCCTCATTAAAGAACGTGAAGAACGCCGAGTCTACAACGAAGAACTCCGTCACCTCAAGGGTAGATCTCTGTACCGTCTCCTCTCCTCTCAGTAGCCGGTGAGAGACGCCTTTTCGGAGAATGATGACATGACACATTATTCATCAGACGAACACCGACGATGCTTACGAAGCCTCGTTCTGTGACACCGTCATCCGCAACATCTTCTTCCCGCGACGATCCTCATCCGACGAACACCTTCTTCAAGGTATGGAATTTTTTTAGAATGATATTCTTTCACATGGTTGTTTCCTTCTAAAATGTGACAATTGGGTCCCAGTGACATCACAACAATCCCGAATTAACATGGTCGCCGGGTCCTAGCCCACCAGGTAACACCGGTTTCCCCAGCATACATGTGGGGCCCACTTCAGGGTCCGCCCACAGGTCGAAACGGGTCATATGACTAATGATTGTCCCCACATGCCAACACATGTCCTTTTCAGTGTGCTTTGTCCTCAATCACACACACCCTGAGAAACATTCCAGAAGGTCACCCATCATGATCAGTACTCTAGGCCAAGAACACTTAACTTTGGAGTTCTAATCAGCCAGGCTCTCGAAATGAAAGGTGAACCTAGTTGACATGAGTCATATCATTTATTCATTTAACCCTTTATCATTTGGGGATGCTACAATAACCCCCCCCCCCCACCTTTAGAGTACAACACCCTCGTTGTGGGCCCTATAACTCAACCCAGGCAGTGCACCACACACATAAGGCTGGGTTCCTCCTCTGATACCAAATGTCTCAACTAGGTCCAAGTGACAGCACAACCACACCGCCTTAACATGGCCGTCGGGTCCTGGACCACCAGGTACCACTGGTTTCCCCCAAAGACATGTGGGGCCCACCTCAGGGCCCACCCACATGCCCGTTTGTGTCATCTGACTAATGATTGTCCCCAAATGCAAACACATGTCCTTTCCAGTGTGCTTTTTCCTCACTCAAACACACCCTGGGAAACTTCCTAGAAGGTCACCCATCCGGATGACTACTCCAGGCCAAGCACGCTTAACTGTGGAGTTCTAATCTGACAGGATCCCGAAAAGGAAGGTGCACCTTATTGACATGAGTCATATCATTTTGTCATTTAACCCTTTTTCATTTGGGGATGTTACAATCACCCCCCCCCCCCTTTAGAGCACAACGCCCTCGTTGTGGGCCCTACAACTCAACCCAGGCAGTGCACCGCTCACTTAAGGCTGGGTTCCTCCTCTGATACCAATTTGTCATGACACGTCCTTGGGACCCGGGTCATGACTACCCCAAGACCGCCTCCCATAGGCCAGGGGCTAGCGACTAGCACCAAGGCATAAATACCGACATAAGGGGAAGTCATTGCCTTTATAAAATAAACAAAAACCACAGAGTAAGCAAGAAGAAGTAAACACTAAGTAAAACTGGGTACAATAGTAAGTGTGGAAAAGTAAGTGGGACAGAATACAAACCCAAACTGAAATTAAAGTTCAACTGGAAAGAAAGTACAACAACTGAATGTAAAGAAGCAACGTCGATCCGTCCACTGGATGTCCCACCCGAAAGGTGGGTACAGATAGCCTCCATAGCTCCTCGGGTCCAGCAGTCCACTCCGTGTACGTCCCGCCCAGTGATCCACCTCCAGGAACTGACTTGCTCAACAAGCCTCAACCATGATCAACGCTGTCTGTCGTCGGCATCCAACACAACGTAGTGCGGGTATAACCCGTGTAGGGGTGAGTATATGCTACTCAGTAGGGACCCCGAGACCCCCGATGGTCACCCATAATCCACATAGGATAATCCAAAAAGGAAAGATACAATCACGAGGTAACATCCAACACTACTTAGGTAAATGCCCATACATATATCTAAGTCACCAATTCCAGTCCGACTCCAACATTTGAGCCCAAGTTCAATCACGTCCACATAGGATAGCACAATCCAATCCACACAGGATAATACAACCCAATCCAAATAGGAGGGCAAGTAAATCTTATCGAAGATAATGATTGAAATTCAAGACTCAGCACACATAGGTATATATCATTTGTAAAGCAAAAGGAGATTATCAGATGTAGTTACTGATTCATCAAGCTGGGACCCACGTAGGATACTAGACCAGCTAAGCACTCGGACCCACATAAGATACTACAATAGAGTTCAATACTGTCGGACCCACGTAGGATATAAGTACTGTATTTGTCACCGCCGAACCCACGGAGGATTCCAGTATGGTTGTCATCGTCGTCGAATCCACGGAGGATTCCAGTACGAATGTCTTTACCGTCTAACCCACGAAGGATTACAGTATGGTTGTCATCGTCGTCGAACCCACGGAGGATTCCAGTACAAAAGTCTTCACCATCGAACCCACAGAGGATTCTAGTACTATTGTCATCTTTGTCGAACCCATGGATGATTCCAGTATGAAAGTCTTCACTGTCGAACCCATGGAGGATTCTAGTATGAAATTATTCACCATTGAACCCACGAAGTATTCCAGTAAGGTTGTCATCGTCGTCACAGCCAGCATTAGGGTTCCCGCACATAGCATGCTCGTTTTCGGGAGGGTCCACTCCACGATCCAAGGGGTCGATACATCAACTGACACGTAGTCCGATGTTGATTATTCCTAAAGTTCCGCCTCTTCGATAGGAACTCAATGTGATTGACGGCGCATCAATCGGACACCCGGCTGAGAGTTAATGGCTTTTTCATTCGAGGGGCCCAGTTGGTTTTTAAGTCAAAACAAACCCGACCATACTCCAAATGCGTCCAAAACTTGAGCGGAGTAATCCAAAGGTCCGTCTCACTAGATGGAATCCAACAATGTCAACGACACATAAACCAGACGTCCAGAGCTCATGTTATAAGCATTTCTGCTCGGAGGGCCCAGTTGGTTTCTTGTTCGAACCAACCTGTCCATACCCAAAATTCTCTGAAACATTGAGTGTAGTATACTGAAACGAATGTCTCAATCCAAGGATCACATCACAACCGACGGTGCGTCGATCGGAGGTCTGTATCCCATGTTACGTGCGTTTTAACGAACCTGTCCATTTGTAGGGGGTTTTGGGCCCGAACCGACCCAGCCCGAGACCCCCTGGGTCGACCCGAAACAGGTCGACTGCACCCAGGTCTGGGTCTGGCCCACTAGGGCGTGGCCCGGCCTGGCGCGGGCGGCCCGTGCGGTGCGGCACCCACATGCGAAGCGCACACAGGGGGGGGTTACAACCCCCCCGGTTGATCGAACCGGTGCGACCTAATGTCGCTTCATCCAATTAGGAACGACTTTGGCCATTCTGGTTTTCCCTCAACTGTCGCGGCTCAGAATAGGATCTCAAAGTCTGTCCAAAGGAGTAATGTCTCGTCATGCACCTGGAGCATCAGGCTCCACCATCTGTCTGCTGCCGCGTGTAGGAGACGCGCTGCAAGGTTCACCATGAGGTCAACTGGTGTCCCCACTAACCTGAAAAATCCAACAACATCAAACCTCTATGTGGTTTGCATTCAGGTGTTACTACAGCTATGGTAGGGCAGCATGACTGTGGCCCAGTACTCGACGAGGTTTACTGTTCTCTCACGCTACTCCACAGATATGGTACGAGACCCATTCTTCAGGTCCTAGACCTTCGAGCAGGGACTGAGACATGAGATCAGGGCTTCGATGATCTCCCTCAACATTCCGACGAAGGAAGGGGTGTTAGAGAGAGCCCTTCTAGTGGAGGGTTTTCTCACCGAACATTCACAAGCGGTGGGACCCTCCACAGGATGACCCATAGAAAAGTCTTCTACAGCTAGAAGTAGACAGATGATAGAGAGGTCCAAATGGGGTAGACCATCAGATGACCAATCTCAGGATGCAGATTTGGTTGTGCGGGGCGAATGAAGGAAAGCCAAACTCACAAGGAGCAGGTTGTGCTATGCATGCGGCGGGTAGGGTCACATGGCTCGAGACTGCTCGACACGTCATGATGATGATCAGCATGAAGTAGAGGGACCTCCCAGGCAGAGGATCGACCATGACGGTCCGTAGGGAGCAGGAAGACGGGGAAAAGGAGTTGGCCGAGCAGTGGGTGGTGGGCGAGGCATTGAGGCCCTACCACCACCACCACCAGGAAGACCACCCCGACCGTAGGGAACAAGTGGAAAAGGGAGAGCTCAACTTCAGGCAGGTGAGGCTTATGACCATGGAGCTCTGGGAGCTGATGGACAGGAGCGGGACTATCTCAAGACATGGGGACTTTTTTTCATGTTGCTTCTAACTTTGTTGATGTTATGTGTCTTTATACCATGAGCAGCAGTAATAAAAGACACTTGTTCTTGTCACGTTTTTTCCCTGTCCTTTTTTGTAGTTGATACTAAGAGGATCCGGTATAAAACTGTTGACATGACCCTCAATTTTGAGATACCTAATGGAGGGGACCCAGTGACCACACACTGATGTCGACAGTGTGACTCAACCCTTGGAGGCAAGATTAACGGTTGGATCTCTTGGTAGTAGCATCGAGGCCTTACGATGTCATCCTTGGTATGGATAAGTATCATACATGTCAGGATTGAATGTATTAGGAAAACAACGTGGTTCATCGATGGGATGGGACCAGATCTCTCTTATTAGAAAAGAGGAAATTTTAGCAGATCTTGTAAGACCAGAGAAGGTCCATGTCATCTAGGAGTTGATGAGGACAGCTCAGAGCCTACATAAGTCTTTTGCCGACAGGAGGTGGAGACCACTAGAGTTCGCGGATAGTGACCACGTTTTCTCATGGGTCTCACCTCGACGTGGTTTATGGAGATTTGTTTGGGGCGGAAAGTTATCTCTGCACTTCACTGGACCCTTCAAGGTCCTCAAAAGGGTAGGTGAGGTGGTTTACCGCTTGACCCATCCACCTCAGTTTCAACAGGTGCGCGGAAACTTCCATGTATCTCTGCTGAGGAGATACATGCATGACCCGACGTATATCATCGACCACGGGGAGAAGGACATCGATGATGTGGAGACTTTTTCAGAAGTCCCGGTGGAGATCGAGGATCGACAAGTGCGGGTCCTTCATGGGCAGTCGATTCCTCTAGTGCGCATCTGATGGCAGCACAGGAACCTACAGGGGAGGACTAGGGAGCGGGAGGCTCAGATGAATTCTCAGTACCACTTTTGTTTACCTAGTTTGTGTTATAGCATTTCGGGGACGTAAATCCCTGAGGTGGGAGTAATGTAAAGACCTGTAAATTTCAAGAGAAATTTTTTCTTAATTTTCTTTGGAATTTTACAAATTCACTATTTTTGGCAGCACCAGATTCCGAGGCCTGGTGTGCCCAGAATGAATTTCAGAAGTTTAGCTCGGGTACATTCAGTAAAAGAACAAGTGGGTTTTCCTAACTTTTGAACCAGTGATCGGAATCAAAATCTAAGGGCACTAATGAAACCGCAACACCGGTAATTGCTTAGGAAGACTTTTTGTGGAGTTGTGTTTGCTCAGGAGGAGATTTTATAAATGTGAGGAATAAAAATAAAATTGTTTTATATTTTATTTTTATTTCTTTATCCGATGGTTAAGCGTTGTGGAATAGTAGGATGCAAGGAAGTTGGGGTGGGGCCCACACGAGCCCCACCTTTTCAATTTCCTAAAACCTCCCATTAAGTTTGCAAACCCCCCTTTATTTTGTAACTCACCCCTACACGGGCCATGCCCGCACTACGTTGTGTTGGATGCAGACGACAGACAGCGCTGATCGTTGTTGAGGGTTGTGGAGCAAGTTGGTACCTGGAGGTGGACCACTAGGCGGGACGTACACGGAGCGGACGGCTGGACCCGAGTATGTGAGGAGGCTATATGTTCCCACCCTTCAGGTGGGACTTCTAGTTGACGACTCGATGTTTCTACTTTAAATTCATTTTCTGTACTTTCTTTCAAGTTGTACTTTAATTTCAGTTTGTGTTTGTATTCTAGACCTCTTACTTTTCCGTACTTACTATTGTACCCAGTTTTACTTAGTGTTTACTTCTTCTATCTTACTCTGTGGTGTTTTATTACTTTATAAAGGCAATGCCTTCCCCTTTTTGTCGGTTCTTACGCCTTGGTGCTAGTCGCCAGCCCCTGACCTATGGGAGGAGGGATTGGGGTAGTCATGGCATAGGTCCCGAGGAAGTGTCGTGAAATATAGACAACTGAAGGATAATTTATTGTGGGATTACAAGAATTGGGAAAATTTATTATTTTGTGTCTAGATGTTTGGGTTGCCATCAGGTGAAGGATATGAGGCCACAAACTATTGGATTCATATAAAAAATTCAAATTTATGTGTGGAAATGTAATGAAATTATTATAAGCTATATCATTGGACTACCAAATACATCTAGAAAGAGTGATAAAATTTTGGTTGTTGTTGATCACCAAATCAAATCTGCTCATTATCAACCCAAAATTGAATATATTCCTCTTGATTTCCTAACAATATATATTAATGATGTTTTTACAATTTATGGTGTAGCTACAAAAACTATTTATAATCAATATCCACATAGTATATTAATATTTTATATCATTCATTATAAGGATATCGACACTAAGCTTCAATACTGAGATTTTTACCACCCCCAAACTAATGGATAGTCTGAATTCACTAATAAAACAATGTTTGATATATTGATGTCAAGATAACTCAACATTCAGGGTATGTGGGATTAGTATTTAACTATTGTATAGTATCCATCTAAATATTTTCTACATTCATGTATTAAAATTCAGTGTTGTGAAGCATTATACAAAATGATGTGTGATACTCAATCATTTTTGGATGATGTTGGTGGAAAAAAATAATTGAAACCTAAAACGATGTAGTCTATTAGGGGCCATATTAATTATTCTCAAATTCCGGAAATTAGTTAGGGGAATGACCAGAATATATACTTAGGGTAAAAATATGGATATCATGTTTTATAGAAAGTGTATCCATGAAATGGTGTTATCATGATTTATAATAATGGAAAACTGAGTACCATGAACATGCTACCCTTCAAAATTCTTGAAAGGGATGGATATTATTCTGATCATTTAGAAAATCTGACAAATATCTCAACAGTACAAAACATTTTTCTTATATCTTCTCTAATAAAGAACCAACTAGACCCAATACACATGATTGTATTTTATAAGATAGTGGTGGTACTGAAATGTTCATACAAATAATAATGCATCCACAGCCTTGATATCAGAGAACATGTGTTGAGGAATCAAATAACCCATGCAGTAAACTACCATGTAGATATAAAAAATTAGATAAAGCCACACATAGACTAGAGTGTTCGATTAAATTGAAATACCAAAATATATAATTCTATAATAATAATGAAATATAAAGGATTATTGATTTATATTGGGGAAGAATTTATCACCCTAACAATTTTCTATATTTTACTTTTATAAGAAATTTATTTTTTTTGGATAGCTTTGCAAATCCCCCAACACGAGATATAAAAACCCCTAATTGGTCATGTTTTGAATATATTATCAAATTATACCACTTTTAGAGAGTTTAAATTATATATTTATACTATATCAATAAATATATATTTTTACAATCATATTATAGAATTTTATGGAATATGATAAAATAATCCCTAATTCAATGCATAAAATATTATATTTTTATAATGAAAATATTAATGCCTTTTAATAGAGAACCTATTTTTAGAATAAAATTATGAATTTTTTATGGTATATGATAAAATATACACCATATTTTAAATAGAATAATAAAAAATATATTGTGGTAAATATTTAATTTTTTGTTGTGAAGTTTAATTTTTATAATGAATAGTGAAAAATAATGAATCTTATTTCAAAGCTACTTTTTATAAATAATTTATAAAGATATTTATATTTTTTAAATGGTATCAATGTATAATTATATTATTTTTTATAAATATAACATTATTTTCAAGAGAATAAATTTCACATAGAACATATATATAAAACATATCAATCTTTTGAATAATTATTCTTAAAAAACAGAATTATCATCCCATCTTCGGGTTTAATATTAATATATTTATTCCAATTTGATGATATAAATTTGGTAAAATAGATTCCATATCTGTAAAAAAATAATATCAAATATATATTATGTTTAACATAGTTTTTGTAAAAAATCATTGTTGAATATAATTAAATTTAATTGTTATGTTTAAGAAGAAATTAGCTTGGCAAAGCACTAACACTTATAATAAAGAGACCAAATGACCCAAAAAAATAATAAAAATACTTTTTATGGAAATATATATTCCATATCATTTGAATTTTATAATTATTAATGTTATAATATCCAATTAACATTAGAAATACGTGTTTGGAATTCCCTTTCTAAAAATTTATAAGAGTACCACTCCTCTGCCCACAATAAAGAGTCATCCTCTCATTTCTCATCCTCACACCCCCAAAGAAACCATTTCATTATATGAAATACCCAAATATATCATAATAATAACTCCCATAATCCTAGAATACTCAATTTTTAATTAAACACATCCAATTATCCCCTTTGGTGAGACATAAAATGAGATACCCAAATAAGAGGAAACATCATTCCTAATACTCCTTAGTTTTATTATAATTCTATACCCCCTAAAATATTCGTATTAAAAGAATATATAAGGAAATATTTATACTAACAATCCTAGTATGATTTTATGTTAGTGGTTCTACCTAGAAAAACAAACTTCCATCTCATGTTAAATGATCCTACAGTTTATGTGTATGATGAACTATGAAATCATGTAACAATGATTATTTAATTTTCATTTAAGGCCACTCATAGTTGGAATTTGGATGAAAACAATATTTTTATTTCATATATATGATATATATTATATTAATAATGACTTTACGCTTCATTAACTTTTATGCAAAACACACCCAATTTGTCTCCATTTTTTCAAAATATTATAATATTGTTTCTTGGTGTGTGGACAAAGGGCCCCTAAAAGAGATTTTTATTGAAATAATGAGACATATATGAAATAAATATTATAATATAATTATAATGTACAAATATATCATTAAAATTTCATTTTATCAAAAAAAAAATTAATGAAGGTTTGGATATTTCTTACGTATTACCTACCATCCCAATGAATGGTTCATTTCATTAACTATCTCCAAATATTATGATTTATTATAAATAACTAAATATAATATTTATATGATATATAAGTCATATTATACATTCCATATATGGTTAAACAATGATCTAATTAATAAGAAAAACATCTATTAAATTAAAAGAAACATGAAAAATTGGTTAATTAAAAATTGTAATATTGAAAACAAATAAATATAATTGACAAAAAGATAAAACAAATTATAATAGGACTGTATTTGATATTATAAAAACGAATATTTTAATTTAAAAAAAATTAAAACTCTTTAAACCATTACAAATGAGTTTAAATATTGTTTACATAAAAGGAAATGAAATGTATGAGACTTCATTTAAATTTACTTTCAACTGAATCATATTTTTAGTTTGGAACCAACACACATTTAAGTTGTCTATATACTACCCAATGATTTTTTATATCATGAATTTCATAATTATAATGGATTTTAATGTATGATATTATTCTATTCATTATGGGATAATATGATTGAAAGATTCAACAAGAAAAGGATCACTTTGGCGTTTTTATATATTATTCTTCTCAAAAACATTTTGGATGGTTATCTTTACAATCACACATTTTTTGTTGGTATATTTTAGTAAATATGTTAACATTATTTTAATAGTTTAATAACCATATTATTGGGTGATTGAAATTATTATTATTTTAAACCTTATACCAGTTTTAAATATGTTGCGTAGTTTGATTGTAATTTGATTTACTTAGGAAATATTGATAAATTCTTATCATTTATTCAATACAGAATTCGATAAGGGATATTTTAAATTTATTAAATTGATTAATATATCTGAGGATTTATTTTTGTATGCAATGATGGATGTGGATTAGAATTTATATATCTCCTATATTCAACAATATGTTATCCTTAGATACTTAAGTTGGCCAAATGAAATAGGTTTATACAATTAGTTTTAAACTCCCTGGAGGATGGATATTGATAGTATAATTTATCATGTTCCCCTGACATGACATCCAATAAATATGAATTTATATCGTATATATATTAGTTATCATTATTAGTATTAGTGAGTTTTTTATATGATATAATTTACGGATACATTTCATTTTCATTTTATTATTTAAATAGAAAATTTTTTCAGTTTCATATCATTCCATTTTGATTATTCCATATATAGTTACTTGAATGGTATGTGTTATGAGATATTTTTATTTTTATTTTTCTTTATTCTCATAAATTATTATTTCATACAATTTAATTACCCTTAAAGAGAATTTTATGTCACCTGATTATGTTTTCATTCCCCAAGATCTGAAGAGGAATCCATTAAATGAGAATCAAGGATGGCCTTAGTTTTATGTCACTATGTATCATGTTTTTATTTTATATTTATCAATGTATTATGGGTATAATATATGTAATATGACTTTCCACAAGTACACTATTGCAATATCAGTTAGGATTTTATTCCATATAATGATTTCGATTTAGAAAATTACGTCACCAGCTTCGAACTTCAGGGTTTGGATGATACACATGTTAATCACATTTCACCTTAATTTTATAAACTCATTACATTATCATGAAATATTCATGTCTATTAAAAAAGTGGTATTGAATTATAATCATTATAATTTTTATAATTTTTCCACCATAATCTGTTAAAAATGTTGACCACATATTATTGTTCAATTACTATGTTGATAACTTTTTTTAGAAATGTAAAATATTATTTTCTATTGAAGATATTCGAAATCCATTTTGAACAAGATAAAAATTCTCACCCATCTCTGAAAACATCAATCAGAAAACCAATAGATCTAAAGGAATGTTCACCAATAGAACATCATCAAACTAGAAAACTCGAATTGATGGGATTTATTGGAAAACAAGCATATAATATTTGGATTCTATGTAAACCTCATTCAATCACCTGTGCTATCATAATGAATATATATATACAAATGAAAAAAATAAATAAAATGACAATCTACTTCTTCCAACACACATATATAATCTAAAAAATATTTTGTAGGAAACATCATCCCCACATTACCCCCATTTAAATATTTTTCTCAACCAAGGTTAATATATAACTAAAAATATGAAATTAAAACTACTGATCAGTAATCAATAATTATAGTTAGTTTGTGAAAAAAAATTATAAGAAACATTAATAATTTATGGAGAACCCATTATGTCCAAAATAATTTACTAATTGTATACGCGATATATATAACTTTCAGCCCATCCACATCTTAACAATATTATTAACATATATATACAAATATTTATTTGAAAATCTATATAATTATGATTCATTAAAAATGAAGTGAGATAAGAAAAACTCTTAAAAATAACACTTTTACAAGTTTCATATCATCAAAAATTAATTCATTTTTTTATAAGTCAATGCTTTATACAATAACATCACAAAATTATTAGAATAGTTCATAGACTCAAATGATGAGTTCATAGATTTCTACATTTAACACACCCCCTAAATAAATAATTCAATAAATCATTTACCATTTATGAATGAAAATATGTATAAAACAATTAACCCCCTTGAGAAAACAAAAAAAATAGAAGATGCGATTTAGAATAGAATTACATCCTGTAATCTTGGAGAGAATGATGTTGTCTTCCCTTGCTCAACAATATTTTTATAAATAAAATTGTTAATTCATTTTGTGAAAATGTCATCAAGATTTCCAATTGTATTAATATAATCATCATGTGTTCATGATTATTTATAAAAATTATGATGAATTGATATTGGATATGTTTATGAATTGAATGAAATATTGCAATGTATTTATAGTTTTGTTTATAAAACATTTTTTCCCACAACCCAAGATAAGTTGTATGAAGATTTTAACAATCAAATCATCAATCCAAGTATTCGACCATATATTTTGTATTGTAGCTTGATTAGATGATATATATTCAAATTCACCCATTTTTAGAGTTATAATTTATAATTATAGTTTTTTTAACTCAGAAAACATCCCCAATGAAAGAAGACCCCACTAGATGCATATCTTATATCATCCAAACATCATTCCAATTATGTATATGTTTAACCAGAAAAATAAAATCCTCCTAATCTCAAATATATATGAGAATTCATTTTCCAAATAATATAATATATTATTTTGGTGAGAATTCAAATCTGACATATAAAGCGACATCACATGAAATCTGTTGTCTATAATTAGCCAGATGTAACAATCATCCAATCAGAACCTAAAACTCATTAGAATCCAATTCACTTCCTTCTCAAACATTATTAAACATGGTTACCATATATTTTTTAGACATATATTTTTAATTTTATTTTCCAAATATATTAATAAGTTCTTTACCATAATTCTGTTTAGATTGAAAAAATTATTTATTCTTTTCAAATATTTTTTCAAGATGAATTTATTTAATTTAACAATGGATTGTATTTTCAAAAAAATAATTCATCTATTTATTAAATAGTCTCAAACATTCATTCATCATTCCTAGAAGTGATATTATCATAGTCATACATAATTACAATGATTAAATCTCCATATCTTCAGTGATATGATGATTATTGAGAACTCTTCATTTCATAAAATTTACCCATTATATATTAAAATAAAATTCCAAATCCCACGATATTCATGAATTAAATAACCAATAATTTATTTCTTCAATGTTAATAGGAAGCCACAATATTTTCCAATAAATATAATAGTTTTTTACATAAAACTATTTATTAAAATTTCAATTGAAAATATCTGATTTCACACCCATCTTAAAAGATATGAAATTAAATTTGATGAAATTTTAAAAATAAAAATAATAATTTATAACATTGAAACAGGGTTAAATGAATTATAAAAATCAATGAATTCAATTTATGATTAATGATTACAGAACAATTTGATTTGTTTTTTAAGACTTCACCATCCCTATTAAAATTATTTCTGAATACCCACTTCGTACTAATAAATTTTTTATAACTATTTGAGGTATAAGTTCCCACATAAAAGGCATTAAAATATGATAGGACTTCAAATTCATAAAATTAAGACACTCAGTATGATCAAATTATTAAAATAAATATTTTTCCTTAATTATATAATTCAAAGTAGTATGTAAAACATCATTTAATGTTCTAATTATTTGATTTTATGTTTCTAACCATCATTGATTTTTTTACTTCCACCTATATCCTGAATATCTATTGTGTTGTGAAACATTATTCCCCATAATGAATTATATATGAATAAGATTCATCCATCTACATGGAATCACTAGTGTTGGAATTATTTTCACATTTTTAAAAAATAACTTTTTCATCTTCATCCTCATTGAATTTTATATGTTTCTGAACAACTTATTCAGCTTTCACAAAAACAAATACCCAAAAATAAATCAATTATAAATAAATTTCTTAAAAATAAAAATTACCTATACCAACCAAATAATATCAATGATTTTTCCGATCATAACCTATTTGATAAAATCTTCCACGTGATACCCCTTTTTCATTATGATTTAGGGACTCCCACATACTCTTCTATGTTTTAGACATATATTTTAATTGTATTAAATATTATAAAAAGTTAAATAATTAACATATCTATTGAAAAAATGATTCTAAATTTTAATAGTTTTAGTCATATATTTCACCACAAATAGTGTGGATGACTATGTTAGATTAATCTTGTATGTCCCATATCTAAACAACTTCTACTATTTATTTTAGTAACACCATTTTTATCGTGCGTATAATAATCTCAATGCAAAACAAATTCAAATTTTTTGAAGAAAACGTTAAAAATTTTCATTTTAGTATTCACCCACAATATCATTTCACAAAATTTCATTCAAAATATCCACATTCATTTTTTTCACATCTATAAAATTTTTAATCATTTTTAGAATATCATAATTAGGTTTTATAAAATTCATTCACTAAATGAATGTAAAATTCATACATAACGGAATGATGTCATTTGCATCATACGCTTACTATTTACTCACTATCTCAAGAATATTAGTATTTATTTTTCCATGTGACTTGTTGAATAAATTCTATCTTCCTTGAGAACAGAGCTCATAATATACCATTTCTGCGAAATTGAACAATAGAAATCTTTTCTTCTTATCGTATTAGGAATATCACAACCATTTTCACACCATGATATCATTCACATATTTCTAGGAAACAAATCCCCCAATACTTTATTAAAAAATAATTCTCTTCCATTGTTCATAAGTAAAACAAATTCTTCACATCAGGAACTTGAAAAAAAATTCTTTTTATATTTTTTCATATCAAAAAAAATTTACTATTGTCAATTTTTTTTAAAAACCCATACTTCTGGTTAAAAGAATAATTCCATTAAAAAAATTTCATTAGAACACTATAAATGTTTTGTTTTAACCCATCAAATAACATTTCTTTATTGTAATTTAATTTTTTACCCATAATAGATATATATCCAACAACTTTGATTCAATGTGATTCATCATTTACAAAATCACTATAAAGTTTTAATGTATTTCACATTCTTAAATATATTTAAATATCAAATCATATGTGTAAAGAAAATACTATTCAAGAACTAAAATAATTCTCCATTTATAGTTTCTAGTGTAGTTTCTTCAATGTGGTATTTTTCTTACAAATTATATTCCATCACATTCGGCTTTTGAGAATTTTTATAAGTTGTTTTTATGCTTATAGAAAATAATAAATCCTCTATAAATATTTATCATTTTGTCAATAATTTAAAAATATTTTATTGAGGTTGGAATCTTTTTTCAGGTTTTTAACAAATTCATCAGAATTTTTCATTGAGTATTCAGGAGATATAGTACCCTTTTATGTGGGATTGACTACCTTTGATGTTATACGCATTTCTAATTAAAACCCATCTACGAAATGTTATACATGTGGGTACGGCTATGGCCTTATAAGAATAATGAATGAAAAAGAATGTTTATCATCCTATCATATATCTCTCCATTGGGTGTGCATCACATATAATTCATTTATTCAATTATGATAATAAAATGGTTTCATTTATTGGTAATGAATGATCTTTAGAGGTGGTCATTGATGACATGTTGATGTCCTTGGTATTGCACTAACTTGATGATTCAGGTAAAATATCACAAAAATATTCATCTAATTGTGATGCATACAATATATGTGTCATGTGTATCAATATGTTTCAGTATTGAACCATGGGATAAAGATCCCATTGTATTGATTTTGAACCAACATGTATTATATGTAATGTCAAAATTAAAACAAAAAGGTAAATGAATACCACATTATTGGGTGTGAGGTGAATAATAATGGTTTAATATTATTATATAATTTATGGGTATTTAGTGTTAAACCATTTAGAATGCCCTTTGGATTTTTCCAAGTCATATAGTGACTGATTCTCACAACCTTAATCAAATCAGGTTTAAGGAGGTGGGGTCAGTTTAAGGGAATATTGGTTAGCAAATGATGACCTGACACTTGAGTGGTTGTTTATTCAACTATGAGTTACTTTATTTATTTTAATACACACTATATATATATGACTATATAGTATGTATACATTATTTGTGTCCCCTATTGGATTAAATTGACTTTTTTGATGAGAATCACATCTCAAGTGAATTTGTTTTGATGAGGGAACCATGTAAATGAACAATGCCTAATGAATATTGACGGGTAAATGGTGTATCATGTTGGATGAATTATTGGGATAGAATTAATATACATGTTTCATGGTTATTACAACATTTTCATTTTTTATTTACATTGGTTATTCATACCACATCTGGGGGTTGAATATAATAATACATGTATTGTTGAAATTACATGGGTTATTGCATTAGGAATTTCTCACACCATATATTTTAATTCACTATAATCGTATTTATTTTTTATGACACTAGTTTTTTTGTTATCAATAAGGATATAGTCTCAATACAATATAGTTCAGACCATATTTACTGGCCAAAAACTTATTTCATAATGGGTGGCTGACATGTGGTCACATATCATTTTAGAAGACACATAATGATGGGGTCTCTGGTATTATAAAATTGTATTAAGTGTGTTTCCATAACTTTTATTATTTATAATATTTGGGCCTAAGTTAGAAAAAATATATGATGTATGGTACTAAGGTTGTTGGGTGGTGTGTATTCCTATAAATATCATGTATAAATATACTCTATGTTACTCATGATAGGAAAACTATTACTGTTGTGGATTTTTTGTCTCATGTATATTTTTTGGATTTTTTTTACATTATAGTTTTTTTATTTATATTAATAATGAATTATATAATTAGTCCTCATTAAATATACATTTATCACATATATTCAATGAATTACAATTAATTAGATGTTATGAATTATTTACTTTGGTGTGTTATAACTGATTTGAAATTATTATTTTTTAAACATGTACATTATATATTATTATAAATATTTTTTGGAATTTTAGGAAAGATTTAATAAATAAGGATTTGGCCACATGTTTTATAAGAATTTTGTGGAATTATCATTGTGTGTATCCTTATAAGATATTTCATTCTATAGAATTGCATGTCATGATTTTTAATTGAATGTGTTTTTTTGGTAATTATTTTGTAATATATGAATTATTTATTAGTTTAACATTTCATATAATTACATATTTTAAATCGATTATGGTAGACACTTTAGATGAAACCATAACAATAATTATATGTAGTATATACATGTTCCACTACTGATTCTGTAGGAGAATGAATTTGAGTATTATCCCATATATGCTCTAGGGGTTTATGAAACTAATCTGGTACAACCAAGATACATCATATTTTTCTAGTTAAATGATGAAATGATAAAGGTAGATTATTCACAAAATATTCTATATATGAATCTACCATCCTTCTATAGTATATGGATCCATAGGATATTAATGAATCGTTTAATATCATGGATGTGATATTAGAAATTGTAAATAAATGGAGTATTAACAGTTGATTCCAACCATTTTTCATGTTTAGCAACCAAATAGAAGAATGTTATATATTTTTAAACCTGAATTTTTTACATTATGATCTTTCCTTTGAAAATTTGATGACCATCTATTTGACGAGTTATTCATAGACACACTAATTTTAGACTGGACATTATAGTAATTAACGGTAAAAGAATATATAATTAATGTAACATATTATTATAATAATTACATATCGTTACTAATATTGTTTATCTCCTAGTTGAAAATAAGTTATTAAAGGCTAAAATTTATAATGTTGTAATTTATCTTGAACAGAGGTGACATTTAATGTTATTTGAGCCAATTATATTCTCAGGAGTTAATTATGAATCAATGGAATTCGAAAATGGTTTGGATGGCTGTAAATATTGAAGTTTTAGTTAATCTCATAGTGGAACAATTTGAAATATTCTTAGTTATTCTATGGGTTTATCTTGATGAATTAAAAAGAGAGATGATGATGATTCATTCCATCATAGAAGTAGGAAAAAACAACATTTCTTGTTCTCTTCAGGCTCCTCTAATGGGTGGTTGTTGAATCATGTTACACAACTATGGACAAAGATTATAATTTTTAAAATTATTTGGGAAACCACCTATGTATTGTCATCATTATTCAATGGTGTTATAAGTCATAAATTATTGTTTTAGAGATTCATAGATGAGTTTTTTGGAGTTGAGTAATGTCATGGGGTATTTAGACTCAACATGGGATATTGATGCCTTATAATTTGGTGATTCAGAGGATCTAGTGTCCTCAAGTGAATGTTCATGGAATTTATATATCCATGACAAAAGAACTAGACCATAATCTCACAAGTGTTGGATATAGATTCTATACTATTATACGAATGGTCTTAACTATAGGAATGTCTTATGATGAAATATTCAATATAATATAATCCCAACATACTATATATTTTCAGGTTTTTTATAGATTTTATTTAAAAATTATGTTATCCTCCATATTTATTTCTTGGGCAATCCCTTGGGGAATAATCTCGATCAACTAAAAAGATATATAACTTTAAGTGGTTATTTCTCACTATGGAAATCTATAGAAAATAATGAACATAAAGTATAATGACTTCAATGTTATGTTTGACATTGATTGGATATAAAATTATTAGGTTCACATATATAACAATCAATGTAATGTAACCAATTAACACACAATGAGGATATTTTTTTGATTAATACAAAATTGAATGTTGTATCCTGATGAATAAGAGTCGACCTAAGGAACATTTCCACTCTTATATCATAGGAAAAGAAGATTATATCTTGTAGTTGAATAAACTATAACCTTTTTTTATTGATTCAGTCATGGATTCCTACCATGATATTTTTTCAAATATCTTTTTTGGTCTTCCTATTTATAGAATAATTTGATTATATATTTAATTCACGCTCCAAGAAAAAAACTATATAGATTTACACATATGGTGTGGATATTTATAAGATAATGAAAATGAATATAATGATTTAGGATTTATAGATTAAGGTTTCTATTATGACGATCACCAAATAATAAGAACATTTTGTGTTATTCACATAAATAGTAGATGATAGGAAATTGTATTATGTGGAATAAAGGAAGTTGAATATTATCATCATGAAGAATAAAAACACATTACATTAAATAATTGATATGTTTAATCATTTTGGAAGATCCTAATGGTTCTTCTAAATTTATATATGATTGTTCTAGCATAATATTTTAATAAGAGAGACAAATAACCTCATGATTGTGTTCATGACTATATATGTACTATATAGGTACGTTGTGATGAATTTGAGGAAGAGTAATTCCCCATAAGTGATCATGGATATAATGAAAATGACCATTAATCAACACCTATACTCAATAATCATGGGGAAAAAAATATACCTTCCTATACTAGAGGAAATCTTTGTTTCTTGATAATCAATAATTAAAAATCCCAAATAAGATGAATGTTTTTTAATGGTTGGAACCAAAGAATATATATCTTATTAAAGTACATAACTGTTTTGACTGGGTAGAGGGAGACCCATTACATAGACCGAAGGCCCAAGGCCATGTGGTATGAAGACTGGTCTTGAAAACCCGTTTTTGTCCCATAAGGACCCTTCGGTGAATTGAACTGTACTCGAGCTACTATACTACCACCTCCGCTACAGTTAATGCCACAGTACCTCCACCACTACAATGTCACCGATGATACATTCACTCATTAATTGTATCATGAGTATTTAAATTGCTCAGTACACAATTAGTGTTTATTGTAATTTTATTAATATGAAAATAATCAATTACCACACCATACAAATGTGAAAAAACATTTTGGGTTCATACATCAAGTATGAAATACATATACACTTGTGTATCATTATCATCAATACAATAGTGAATTTTCATCATATGAAACAAATCTTGTAAATATGTATTTGTATATAGTTAATAAACTAGAAACAAATAAATATAAAAACTTCACAATGATACATAAACAACATCCACATTTTTAAATCAATGAAAAAAATATTCAATGTCTTACCCATTAGTAGGTCACAACAATTCATTAGTCATCCTAAAATACCTTATCTGAATTATTCAATATAAAAACTAGTATGAATTGTGGGTATGAAAACTATTATTACTCACTAATTTATTTCCCCACCACTATCATTTAAATTTCGCAGTTGGATTCCAAATACCAAGCTCACAAATTATTATGAACATTTCTAAATTTTAAAAATAATTTCCCAATGAATTAATTTAAAAATCCTTACTCTACCAATTTTTTTCTCAAAAACCACATTACTCCCTCACAAATCATAATGTATCATAATTTCATATTATGATGTACTTTTACATCTATTTATATATTCCCCATTAACGATAATGTAGGGAAAACAATTTCATTTTTATACAGAAAATAATTCTGGAAACCATAATTTCACATTCATTTGATCATCATTTTTACAACATTTATATATTTTTAATATTTTATGAATTATTATTTAACAAAATTTATCATTAATAAAATAGAATACTTAATTTAATTTTAATTGAATTAATTTGTCTGAATCATATTTTCATTTGGATTTACAATTTTTAATTGAGAACATTTAAAACATAATAACTCCTATTCTCTGGATCAACACCAACTAGAAATTTTCTAATATAAAAATTAGTGCATCCTATATATATGAAAGAGCACTGTCATGGGTTCCCTCAAATGATTAGTGTGATTTTGGGGTACTTAGGTGCAGCAGAGTGGCTGACCAAGGTCGTCTCTCAAAGGAGGACATGAATTTAACAACTTATTAAAGGTATTATAAAAAAATAAAATAGAATAGAATAATAAACTACTTTAAAGGATTAGGGTTTGTAATAGTTTATGAATATAGAAAATTTTTGCAGGAATAAGATTGTATATTTTTTTGTTATTAGTTTTGAAATGAATTTAGATTAAAATGACACAACAAGAAGATGTTTTTTAGAAATATATTTTAAAAGGCGTAATCGATATAAATCAACCTCTTCATTTACTTATTAATCATTATCATATAAATCAGTATCCCTTATTTATGATCCCCTAATTTTTTATCCATCGAACCCTACAAGATTTAACTTAAACACAAAGATGAAATTATATAAACCCTAGGCTAGCTTCGAAACACATAATCGCAGCACCCAGCTTTGATTGTTGTTCAACGGATAACTTATGGTCAATGGTTAATTATAGCACATATCCATTATGGAAATTAGGATGAATTGTGTTTAGGGATTATATTTTGACTCTACAAATTTATCCCATGTGGTCTTCTACTCAAGAATTCCAACGCAAGTAAGGAATATTAATAGCAGATGAAATTTAAACAAAATAGAAGAAAGGAGAAGAAATAAAAGAAGAACAAGTATGTTTATTACACAAACAAAATCATTACAACATGAACGAGAAGAAGAAGGCTTCGTCGAAGGGATCCTTGCTTCAAGAGATACCCTTATTGAAATGCTTGGATAATTGGAGTGGATCCACTTCTATTCTACCCAAAACATTCCAATGCACGTCACAACCCCTCCAAATGAGAAAAAATCCATTTTATAGAGGGGAGGGGAGGAGAGGATATAAGTGGTTTCAAGTGTGAATGTGGAAAATCGTCCAAATATTTTATACCAACTTGCACTGCCTATTTGACCACAAAACACGTGAATTGGCTGGCCTTACAGAAAGATAATATGTGCGTATATGAGTCCTATATCTTTTCTCAATATTTGGGCTTAATCCAGGCCCCTATTAAGGTGTTATGGCCGAAATACAGAAGCTTCTCCATTCTGGATATTCCAGCCCAACATTGACTTCATGGCCCATTTTCAACAACTGAATCCACTCTTTAGCTATAGTGTCCTGAATAAAAGTTGTAGATAACTAATTTATGAACACTGTAACAAAATATGAAATTATAATAATAAATATAAAAATATTTATCTTTGAAATACTACAGTGAACTATAAAGGGTAAAACTATAATTTTCTTCAAATATTAAAATGAATGATCTAATCCCAAATACTTTCTAATTAAACATATTTAACACAATGTGAGGAAATTATATCATTTATTATCAATAAAATATTCAATAAAATAGTGTTTTATCAACTCCCCGCACTTAACTTTTTGCAGTCCTGAGCAAAACCTCATATCAATTAAACATCAATATCAAATCAAAACCAATTTTAAAACACATATCCTTTAGATCAAACAATTACACACCATGAAACAAAAGATATCATGCCGAATAAAAAACTTTATTTAAAGTTCTTCATTTATTCAATATATTTCCACTTTATTTATCCTCCCATGCACAAAAAACATACCTCACTTGAATTTCCTCTTATCACACAAATGTCAAATTTTTTTGCAATGTCTTTCTCATCCAAACTCATATAAGGGTCACCAAAGGCTTGATAGATTCCTACATCACTACTCGATGTGATGCAAGGACATATGTTTATCATGAAAAATTTTCAGGTTTGTTATGTGGCTTTCGGTTGGTAGGATTTAGATGCGAAAAAATTCTGAGGATGAATGAGGAGGGCTTGACTCTTTTTGAAGAAAAAATTGCATTAATCTAATTTTCACTTTAATATGGTATTCTCCTCAATCCCCATAGTATCAATTCAGATCCATCATCAATAAAAGTCGTGAAAGGTTTACACCTTTCATCATTTCAGAATAAAAAATTTTAATCTTCTCAAACATGATTTTCTTGAAAGCTCTAGATGGGCACAACATTCCACCTCAATTAGAAGCTCCAGAAAAGGCAAAACTTCACATGGCATGAAAGCTCCATAAAAGGAACATATTTCAATATAATGACTTTCTTTAGCATCAAGAACATCTCTTATGAATTTGATTTTCCACCCAAAGTATCACAGAATGTGGTATCACAACACAACATAGCTTCCCCCACACTTAATCTCAACTAGATTATGCAATTTCACTTCAAGAGTGGGTTGGATAGGGAAAATTGGCTTGTAATGTGGCTAACCTAACAGGCTTTTCATGACTTATACGGGCTAAAATGATTAAATGTTCAAGGTAGTCCATTATAAAAAAGGATTATTTGATGTAGGGGCTTTAATACCAAACAAATGCCTCAATCATTTAATCATAAGAACCTCAAACCCTCAAGTTTTGACAGGAAGATATCAAATTCTAGTTAAATCAAACATGGTTTGGTTCTCTCATGAAATGAGGTGAATGTAAAGAATATGAAAATAATTGTTTAGAAACCTCACAGGAAAGTGATTTCAAATATAAAGACAGTGATAAGTGGCATGGGATTAAAAATTCAGTGTACTTTTCATGAAATTACTAAATATTTGAACTTGAAACAAAGTCATTTCAGCATTCATTTAATCTTAGTTTCAAGGGGTAAATTGTTTCACTTATTTATATGCATTTCCAAATTGTGATGAGAATCATTTCAGCTCAAAAATTTCAAAAACACAATGAAAATTGAAAAATAAACACACAAAAATTGAAAAAACACACAATTTTTTTGCTTTTTTTTAAATCAGGAAGATTTTTGTTTAATTACTAAAATAAAAGTTTCCCTCCCCCACACATAAAATATTGCATTGTCCTCAATGTGAAGCCATTAGATGATATATGTACATGAAATGAAGAATTTGTAAATAGGACAAATAATATAAAATTGAAAGTGTTAGGAACAACCTGATGAGATTAAGTGATGATGGGGTCATGCAGTGTGATAAAATCCATTGCATCAGTAGGAAGTTCCTAAATGTATCTCTTCAAACGTTTCCCATTGATGGTAAAGCTCCTTCCAATTTCCTCTTTTGTGATCTCCACTGCACCATAAGGAAAAACATTAGATATAATATAAGACCTAACCATCTGGAACACAACATACCAGGCATCAGCTTCAGTTGTGAACTGTAGAGAAGGACATTCTCTCCAACATGAAACTCCCTTTGTTGGATCATTTTGTCATGAGCTTCTATTCATCATTCCTTGTAGAGACTTGAGTTATCACTTGATTCCAGTCGAATCTCCTCAAGCTCTTGATTTTGCAACATCCTTTGAATTACAGATTGGGCAAATTTCATGTTGCATTTCATTATAGCCCATTATGCCCAATTCTCGACTTCCACTGGGACATGACATGATTTCCCAAAAACAATCCGAAATGGGGACATACCAATGGGGGTCTTTTATGTTGTCCTATAATCCCACAATGCATGATCCATGCGCTTTCTCCAATCCTTCCTATTTGGTTGCACAGTTTTCTCCAAAATTTGTTTCAACTCACGATTTGAAACCTCAGCCTCGCCATTTGTTTGTGGGTGGTATGGTGTTGATGTTTTGTGTGTCACCCCATACATTCAAAGGAGGGAAGAAAAATTCCTATTGCAAAAGTGTGTCCCTTGGTCACTGATGATGGCCTTTGGTACTCCAAACCTGCAAAAAATCTGTGCTTTGACAAAGTACACAACAACATGGGAATCATCAGTCCTAGTGGCCTTAGCCTCCACCCATTTACTCACATATTCAACAGAAACCAAAATGTACAGAAAACTAAAGGAACTAGGAAAAGGTCCTATAAAATCAATTCCCCAAACATAAAAAATCACACAGAATAAAATGGGTTGTTGGGGAATCTCTTGTCTCCGTGAAATATTTCCAATGTGTTGGAAATGAGAGAATGACATACAAAACACAAGGGAATCATGGAATAAGCTAGGCCAATATAATCAAGAGTCTAAAACTTTCATAGAGGTCTGTTGGGGTCCAATGTGTCCACCACATGCAAGTGTATGTCAAAATTGCAAAAGAGACTCAAAATCATGATCAGGAACACACCTACTAATAACTTGGTCACCACACATGAGACATATGTATGGATCATCCCAAACTTAAAATCTTGACTCACAATTTAATTTTTGGACTTGATGTTTCTTTAAATTTGCTGAGATTTAAGAGGAAACAATTTAATTAACTAAATCAACATACGAAGGATGCGTACCTGAGATGGTATAGAGATGCTCATCAGGGAAAGTGTCACGAAGTGGTACCTGGTCCAAGATGTCACACTCTAGTGTGTGAGTAAGCCTACTCATGTGGTCCGCCACCAAGTTTTCTGACCCCTTATTGTCCTTTATCTCAATATCAAATTCTTGAAGAAGGAGCATCCATCGGATCCGCCTGGGCTTTGCATATGGCTTCTTCAAGAGGTACCTTAGAGCTGCATGGTCAGAAAAAAACTACTTTAAAGCCCAATAAATATGAAAAAAATTTATCTAAAGCAAATATGATAGAAAGAAACTCATTTTCGGTGGTTGTGTAATTTGATTGGGCTGAATGCAGTGTCCTCGGTGCATAGGCGATCACATGTGAACGTCCCTCCACCCTCTGAGATTAGACAGCTCCAACAACAAAGTTGGAGGCGTCACACATAAGCTCAAAAGGAATCTCCCACCATGGGGGCTATATGATCAGTGGAGTGGTCAGACACTACTTTACCTCATCAAATGATACCCTGCATGAATTATCAAAATTGAAGCCAATATCTTTTTGAAGTAATCGAGATAATGGTAGAGCGGTCTTACTAAAATCTCTGATAAAGCACCGATAAAATCCATCTTGTCCATGGAATGATCGAACATCACGCACTCATGTGGGATATGGAAGGGATGAAATAATGTCTACCTTAGATTTATCAACTTCAATACCATGTTGTAATACTATATGACCTAAGACAATTACCTTTTCGACCATTAAATGACATTATACAAAATTTAAGTCCAGATTCTTCTCAATACAATGATGCAACACATCACCCTAAATAGAGACATTCATCAAATGAGGATCCATAAACTGTAAAATCATCCTTAAATACCTCCATGCAGGTCTCAATAAAATCAGAAAAAATACTCACCATGTATCTCTAGAAGGTACATGGTGCGTTGCAAAGTCCAAATGGCATCCTTCGATAGGAAAATGTGCCAAAGTGACAGGTGAATGTAGTCTTCTACCGATCCTCCGGAGCTATAAAAACCTGAAAATATACATAAAATACATCCAAGAAACAACAGTGTGTTTTCCCAGCTAGTCTCTCAAGCATTTGATCAATAAATTGGAGGGGGAAATGGTCCTTACTAGTGGACTGATTTAGTTTCCTATAATCAATACACACATGCCAACTATTTTTCACCCTCATTGGAACTAACTCATCTTTCTCATTTTTAACAATAGTAACACCACTTTTCATAGGTACAACCTGAATAGGACATACCCACTGGGAATCTGAAATGGGAATGATTATACCTGCCTCGAGGAATTTTTCAACGTCTTTTTTTAACAAACTCGAAAAGTGTTGGATTGAGTATCCTTTGTGGTTGTCTCATCGGTTTAGCCCCATCCTCCAAGAGAATCTTATGCATGAAAATGGAGGGGGCTAATACCTGATATGGCAGACAAGGTCCACCCAATCGCCCTGATGTTCTCCCTCAAAAGATTCAAAAGTTTTTCTTCATGTTTGAAAGGGATATTGTTAGCAATGATAACAGGTAATCTCTCACAACTCAAAAAGTTTGAGTATTTCAGATTTGGTGGAAATGGATTGAGTTCCAGTGTAAGGGGGTGGTGTATAGATGGGGTCATAGAAGGAACTAAAATATTATACAAAGAGAATCAGTAACAGAATATACATCATCAGAATCAGAGAATAAAGCATCAAATCCATCAGCATACTCAACATCCATGTCATAATTAGAGTGGAAATGATCAAAATAAGAATATGAATCCGCATCAAAATCAAATCCAAGAGAGGATTGTGTATCAGAAACATGTGTGGAAGTGCTCTTAGACATCAAACTCGAATCAATAATCATAATATCCTTAAGCATAGGACAATCAAATTCCATGGAGTTTTTATTTGGTGGTTCAAAATGGGAGATAACAAATGCAGAGTGATCCTCTGAGGGGTAATTCATGGAATCCATAACAATAAATATCACAACTTCATCCCCAAACTCCATGTAAAGTGTACCCTCGTTGTCATTTATGATAGTTTTTGCAGTTTTGAGGAAGGGCGTACCTATGATAATGGGGTAATGAGAATTTACCTGATCATCCTCCATGTTAAGAACATAGAAATCCACTGGAAAGATCATGTCTCTTACCCAGACAAGTACATCCTCAATAAATCCTGCTGGATATGCCGTAGATCTATTCGCCAACTACACCACTACTCTTGTTGGCTTCAGCTCACCAACCTCTAAAGACGAGAATACAGAGTGAGGCATCACATTTATTGAAGCTCTTAAATCACAAAGTGCATCAGAGAAGTGCAACTCTCATTTGGTACATGGGATGGTGAATGTCCCGGGATCCTTGCACTTTATTGGCATTTCTATAGTTGGTGTAATGAGTGCTGAGACATTCCTTCCAAGGTTGATCCACTAATTTCCCTTGAGCCCTCTTCAATTGGTACAAAGTTCTTTTAAAAATTTGGCATACCTTGGTATTTTCTTAATGGCTTCATGTATAGGAATTTTAATCTCCACATGCTTGAATGTATCCAAAACTTCCTTTTTTATTGCTTCTTCAACCATATTCTTGGTTTAGACAACCTTGTTGGGAAAATGAAGGGGTTTAGGAGGAACATCACCAATCTTTTTCTAACCTTTATCTTTATCCATGGATTTCTCATCAGTTGGTTTGGAATGCGGCTACTCCAGAGTATAGGTGAATCCTGGTGGAATGGTAGGTACAGATGTATTGTTAATTTTCTTCCCACTTCTCAATGTGATGACACTAGCATTCCCCTTTTGATTTGGAGTGGGTTGGGAGGGTATATTTCCAGAATTCATACTTAAAATTTCATGGAGGGTAGTGGCAATCTGGATCATTTGAGTCTTCAACTCCCTCAACTCCGAACCTTGACACATTAGCTCATTCTGTTGATTAAGAACAATTAGCTTCAAAAGGTCATCAGTGTTAGAATCTACCTTGGGTGGGGGATTCCCTTGTTGCTGGCTTGCTGATGCGTGGGATTCAAATATCCTTCGGTGTTTTTGGAAACCCTGCTGGTATGGTGGAGGCTGCTGGAAGTTTTGTTGAATGGGTGACCTTTGTTGTTGTCAAGAGCCATACCTCATGTCCAGCTGATCTTTCCACCCTTGGTTGTATGTTGGAGCAAATGAATCAAACTTATTTTGGGGATAAGGTTGTTGTTTCTGCTGAAATGGTCACCCTGGGAATACTGCGGCCCAATCCTCTGTCTCTTGTAGTTGTGGGCAACAGTCAGTTGGGTGGCTTGTCTCAGTGCAAATTCCACAAGGCCTTGAAGGATGGGGGTAGAGATGTCTTTTGTGCCAAAGCAATTTGCCTCACCATAGATGTCAATTCTCATAACTTGGTATCAATAAAATGACTATCAAGAGAAGAAGGACTTACCTGATGTACTCCCCTAACATGTGGTGTACCTATATCACCAAATTGTTGGGAGTTTTGGGCCATCTTGTCGATCAATGCACGTGCAGCTACTGCTGTCCTGTCCACCACAGCCCCTCCTACTGCGGAATCCTCCATGCTCCTCTCCATAGGTGTGAGTCCTTCATAGATGTACTGAATGAGGAGTTTCTCACTGATTTGTTGATGTGGACAGCTTTCACACAACTTCATGAATCTCTCCCAATACTCATACATTGACAAAACACCCCGATCTTCCACGATACGCTTCGCTTTCAATAATGCAATAGCTTGCATTGTACGCAAGTTCGAGTTCTAACACAATATGACTAATCAAAGTAGCCGTTATGAATAGTAATACCATCTTTTTAAAATTATGGAGGTCTTATATTTCAATATGGACTTCATTTTTGTATTCGTAATATCGAAATTATCTTAAGATGAATTTTTTGTAATTTTCCGAGAACTTCCATTTTTATATGAATAGTGAAAAATACATAAAACAACTTTTTTGATCAAAATACTTTATAGTGATAAATTATACTATTTAGTGGTTTTAAAGTATAATTAGAATATATTTTTACCATTCTATCCAATGGTGTTCATTAGAATTAATTTCTCTTTGAAATTAGACATAAACAATTGTCAATCTTTTGATATATATTGTTTCTTAAAAACATGCTATTTGTTGTGACATCAGAAATTAATTATAAAATTAATTAATGCAGATTATATGTTTGGAATATTTTAAAATATAAATCATTTTTGAATTCATAATATCAATTATAGCTTAGGGTGAAATTTTGGCATTGTTCTGAAAAAAATTCAATTTTTGATGAATAGTGAAACCACTAAGAGGTAGTTAAAAAACAGATTTTTTGTTTAAATGAAACATTACCACTTCTGTGATTTGATTTTCAAAAATCCAAAATACGTGGTTGTCATTAGGAAGTAAAATGTGGTTCAATGGGGCTAAAATAATTTTTTGGTGAATAGTAACTTTTAAGTTTAATTAATCACGATTAAAAGTAATTAGTGACATTTAAGGTAAAAATATTATTATAAAAATATGGAATGACCTTTACACTTATCCTACCACTATTGGATGTGTCATGGACGATCAAGAAAATCCCTGGGTCAACATGGAGACCCCATGGAGCCACTTTGGTAGGAAAATGACATAAATAACTTTTTATTTAATGATAAAATAAAAAGGTCACAAATAAGAGTTGTTTTACTAAAATAATTTTTAAATGGGGTTATACAAGTCATAATTTTTACTATAAATATTCATTAGAAAGATAAAAAGATTTCATACATTAGGATAGTTTTTTATAATTTTTAGTCCTTAAATAAATTAAATTATTTTTGACACCATGATGAGGCAACGATTACCTCATTAATTAACGATTTAAATAAAATGAAATGATAATGTAAAATATAAGACATACACTTGTCAAAAACCTATTGGATGAGTATATTTGGAACCCTTATCACCTTATCCTCAAAATATATAAGTGTGAGACCTTTAGAATCCGAAAAATCATTTCATAATAATGTTAGATTTCAAACTTTCCAAGAGTGCCCCTTCTTTCCTCTTATAAAAGGCCCCCACCACTACCACATTACCCACACCTTCAAAGCCTTTTGGTTCGGCCAAAATCATCCCAAATGCTCTCTGAACTTCCCTCCCTTACTCCTAGAAGCCTCACTTTGGGCAGAATTCTTCCCAAGGTAGCCTTTGGCTCAAATCAAAAGAGTTACTCGATTTTAAGGAGATCAAAGAACAGTCGAGTGAATTCAGACACAGGGTAAGGGAATTTCATAACCACATTTCCATTCATTGGGTCACTCTCATAATTTCAAATTATGTCATGATATTATTATGTAATATCATGTATTTGTACTTTATTTATGTGTAATTATAGTGAATACACATAATAGACCAATTTTATTTTAAAAATGATCTTTGTAAGGACTTCGTCTCAATCTCCTTTCATTGAAGCATATTTTGTTTTATACACAACTTTCTTTTATACGGTGTATAAACCCATTTTAATTTTACATTTATTCAAAAGGAATCTTTTTTATATGAATCATTTTACTAAATGACAAAATGGAATGTTTTTCTTGCATTACTTATGCGGTGAAAACGACTTCTCCGCCGCCGTGACCATTATTTGAGTTTCAGCTTCCTCTACAATACATAACATTTTTTTAATAAATAACAAATACAAAGTTTTAACTTTCTTTTATTTTTGTATTGAAAATGGATTTGAATTTTTTTTATTATATCAATGTGTTGTATTGATATCTTGTGATTGAAATGTGGAAATGTTATGTTTCCTTTATACATGTTTTATGTGATACGATTATGATATGGTTTATGATATGTTGAAACCTATTCATATGAGGAATGCATTGGACATAATAAGTGACGGGTGGAGCCCGCTATAGCTCCTCGATGCATCGGTAGGTCTAATGAGACAAAATAGTGTCTTGGCACACGGCCATGACAAAATCTTATTTGTAGTCTTGGCACGAGGCCTTGGCTACGTGGTTATGATAGTCTGGCATTATGCGTTCCATCATTATGAAAGTGGATATTGATATTGCATGTGATTATTCGACAAGTAGAATATCCATGTGAATAAGTAAATGGAATTATCTCATTTTACTTCTTCCATATTATATTGAAGTTCATGTTTAAAATGCTTTTGTCTTAGTTATACATTGTCTTAAATGTTAATGTTTATTTATGAAAGCTTCCCCAATATTGTTATCCTTACTGAGCATCTGTGCTCACCCCTTTCAATGTTTTAATATTTACCAGGATTTGAAGAATTATTTTATGAATGACCTGCTGGGATAGTCAGAAGAGGATATGAGTGTGGAAATGGATACTATGTTATTGTAGTTTTTCACTTTATAATGTAATGTAACATTTATGAATGTATCTAGTGTTTACAAGGCTACTAAACTAATCGGTCTTTCGAGACATGATCTTTTGTGATCATGCCAAAGTTACACAATAATGCACCGACTCTGGGAAACTGGGGTCAGGGCGTTACAGTTGGTATCAGAGGCAATTTATTACTAACCTTGGAAGCTAGATTTAGATAAACTCTGATTAGAGCACATAGCCCAAAGATAGACTTGGAGGATTAGTATAGAAAGACTTCCTAGAATGTTGTTGTTGTAGAGATTTTGTGAGTTTTCCAAGCAATACATCCCTGTCTGGATATTAGCAGGTAGAGGAAGCTCTGGAACAGATGTATCTAGGGGTAAACCCCGAAAACACCTCTTTGAGCTAGACTCGAAGGGGAACTGGTGCACGATAATGGGCCTTGCTGCACTCTTGGTTATGAAACTCCCGGGGGATATGCTTAGGATAATTCTCATTTTCTTTATAAACCACAATGAAAGGTTAAAAGTATGTACATCCTCGAAGAAATTTTTTTTATGATTTTGGATTATATCCATAAATAGTTCAATTTTTGTTAAGTGTTTTACAAGTATGTAATTATGTATTTTAATTCATAAACTAATCTAGTTTATGACATTGTTTAGAAATGGCGCCTAGTGGGAGGAATGGAAACCGTATCAATGGACACACTCCTTGTAGGGATTGCCCTCTTTCTCAAGATAATTATTGTGGAGCTGGAGATAAAACTGGTGCTGATAAAATTATTACCATTCTGGGACAACTCACTCAGGTTATGAATAATAACCTTACTCGTATGGAGCACCCTGATCCGCAACGTGGAGGATCAATGTCAGACCGCTTCATGAGGCAATAGACACCAAAATTTAGTGGGGGTATAAATCCATTAGTAGCTGAGCAATGGATAAACTTCTTAGAGAAAATATTCCACGCCTTGGGGAGTAGCGAAAGGGAGAAGGTTTTCATGGCAATCTACCGCCTCACTGGAGATGCCGATCAATGGTGGTCACTGATTCAAAACACAAAGAAAGATGAAAAAGTATCAAGTATGGAATGGAGGGAGTTTAAGGAAATTTTCTTAGAAAAATATTTTCCTCGTCACCATCGAGCAGATATAGAAAGGAAACTTATGAGTCTGAGACAAAAGGAGGATAAGAATTTCGCAAAGTATGAGGCCATCTTTACAAGGTTAGCGAGACATGCTGCAGATTATATACGTAACCCAAGAAGTAAGATTGATCGTTTCTTTGATGGGTTAAAACTGTTTCTCCATCGATCCTTAGTCTCATAATCTTTCTTATCGTATGAAGATATTGTCTCATGTGCTATCAAGATAGAAAAGGAATTCTCTAAATCTTATGACAATAAAGTAAAGCAAGAAAAGAAGAGAACGGTGGAATAAGAGACAGATAAATGGAATAAGGGAAAGAAGGATTTTCCATTATGTGATAACTGTGGGAAGATTCACCCCGGTACTTGCCTGAAAGGAATGGGAGTTTGTTACAAATGTGGAGAAAAAGGTCACCAGGCTCGTGATTACAAGGGAAAGAAAGAGGTAATCAATGTTGAATGATACAATTGTAAGGAAATGGGGCATTATTCAAATGAATGTACTAAGAGTCAGGGAAACATACCTCAGAAAAGTCCAAGGGATCAAGGCCAATCTTGTGCTGTTACTATAGTTGAAGCGGAATAATTAATGTATTGGTGCTTTTGGACTCAAGGATTATATTCTGGTTATAAAAATAATGTGATATATATAAGGACTGTACTGCAGTACTTGTTGTTATAATTAATGTTTTAATATGATGAAGGAAATCATATTTTTAGTATGTGACAATAAGAGAAACTTTACTTTGTTTAAGAAATCTAATGTTACAATTGATTTTGGAATTTAAGGACCTTTTAGAGAAAGTCTGGACTGAGGTATTTTGGATAACTATAAAGGTTGGAATTGATTAAGTTGAACTTTGGATAGTATTGTTTAAGGTTAAAACGTTTCTGAATATTATTTTTGGAATATTATATTACTATACTTTTAGGAAAAGGACAACCTGCAGATTGGGGGATAACCAGTCGCGTCGGACAAAGCTGCAGGAATCGAACCCCCAACCATAGTGCGACAGGACTTTATTACTTACCACTAGACTACATGAAGTCCCTGGTTATTATAAAATATTTTTCCTAATATAAATGGTATGTGGTAATATTTAGAACCTTATCCAATTAAGATAAATAGAATATTTTTGAGTTCTGTTACCATTTGGAGTAAAAGACTAGTTTGTGGTAGAAATTAGTTAAAGGTTGAAACTCTACTTGTCAAGAATAAATATATATATACCTATATTTTATTCTATGAATAAATTAATTCTAAAACATTAGTAAAGGGATATTAAAACAAAAAATGTGTTATCCTATTACCTTATGTCTTGTTGAACTGATAATATTTTAAATCAACATAGATTGAAGGCTTTGAGGCCCTCAATTTTACACTTGTTTGTGATTGACGACCTCAATCACTCCCTACAAATATTTACGTTTTTCCTCCAATTATATGTCTCTAATGTCCACCAATGTTCTCCTTATCGAGATCATAATTTGGTGGTGACTTTTTCATTTCCCTTTCCCTCTTATTAAGGCTAAATTTTGTTAACCTTATTTCCGATGTGGGTTTTCCACAAAGGTATTTTATATTTTCAACCTTTTATTTTCATAGAAAATTTTCAAATTGTGAGGACGCAATTTATTGAAGGAGGGGAGAATGTAACACCCCGATCATCCATGATACGCTTCTCTTTCAATAATGTAATAGCTTGCATTGTACGCAAGTTCGAGTTCTAACACACCGTGACTAATCAAAGTAGCTGTTATGAATAGTAATACCCACTTTTTAAAATTATGTAAATCTTATATTTCAATATGGACTTTATTTTTGTATTCGTAAAATCTAAATTATCCTAAGTTTAATTTTTTGTAATTTTCTGAGAACTTCCATTTTTATATGAATAGTGAAAAATACATAAAACAACTTTTTTGATCAAAATAATTTATAGTGATAAATTATAAAATTGAGTGGTTTTAAAGTATAATTAGAATATATTTTTACAATTTTATCCAATGGTGTTCATTAGAATTAATTTCACTTTGAAATTGGACACAATCAATTGTCAATCTTTTGATATATATTGTTTCTTAAAAACACGCTATTTGTTGTGACAGCTGGAATTAATTGTAAAATTAATTAATGCAACTTATATGTTTGGAATTTTATAAAATATACATCATTTTTGAATTCGGAATATCAATTATATCTTAGGGTGAAATTTTGGCATTGTTCTGAAAAACTTCAATTTTTGATTAATAGTAAAACCACTAAGTGGTAGTTAAAAAACTGATTTATCGTTTAAATAAAACATTACCACTTATGTGATTTGATTTTCAAAAATCCAATATACATGGTTGTCATTAGGAAGTATAATTTGGTTCAATGGGATTAAAATAATGTTTTGGTGAATAGTAACATTTAAGTTTAATTAATCACGATTAAAGGTAATTAGTGAAATTTAAGGTAAAAATAGTATTATAAAAATATGGAATGACCATTACACTTGTCCTACCACTATTGGATGTGTCATGGCCGATGAAGACAATCCATGGGTCAACATGGGGACCCCATGGAGCCACTTTGGTAGGAGAATGCAATAAATAACTTTTTATTTAATGTTAAAATAAAAAGGTCACAAACAAAAGTTTTTTTACTAAACTAAATTTTAAATGGGGTTATAGAAGTCATATTTTTGACTATAAATATTAATTAGAAATCTAAAAATATTTCCTACATCATGATATTTTATTTTATAATTTTTAGACATTAAAAAAATTAAATTATTTATGACACCATGATGATGCAGCGATTACCTCATTAATTAATGATTTAAATAAAATGAAAAGATAATGTAAAATATAAGACTTACAGTTGAAAAAACCTATTGGATGAGTAGATTTCAAACCCTTATCACCTTATCCTCGAAATATATAAGTGTGGGACCTTTAGAATCCGAAAAAGCATTTCATAATAATGTAACATTTCAATCTTTCCAAGAGTTCCCCTTCTCTCCTCTTAGAAAAGGCCCACACCACTACCACCTTACTCACATCTTCAAAACCTTTTGGCTTGGCCAGAATCTGCCCAAATACTCTACCAAATTCCCTCCCTTACTCCTAGAATCCTCACTTTGGGAAAAATTCTTCCCAAGGAAGCTTTTGGCTCAAATCAAAAGAGTTACCCAATTTTAAGGAGATCAAAGAACGGTCGAGTGAATCCGGACACGGGGTAAGGGAATTTCCTAACCCAATTTCCATTCGTTGGGTCAATCTCCTAATTTAAAATTATGTCATGATATTATTATTTCATATCTTTTATTTTTACTTTCTTTATGTGTACTTATAGTGAATACACATAATAGACCTATTTTATTTTAAAAATGATCTTTGTAAGGACTTCGTCTCAATCTCCTTTCATTGAGGCATATTCTGTTTTATACACAACTTTCTTTTATACGGTGTATAAACCCCTTTGACTTTTATGTTTATTCAAATGGAATATTTTTTATATGAATCGTTTTACTAAACGACAAAAAGGAATGTTTTTCTTGCCGTACGTATGCAGCGACAACGACTTCCCCGCCACTGTGACCATTATTTGAGTTTCGGCTTCCTCTACAAGACACACCTTTTTTTAAATAAAAAATAAATACAAAGTTTTAACTTTCTATTATTTTGGTATTGAAAATGGATTTGAAGGTGTTTTTATTATATCAATGTGTTTTATTGATATCTTGTGATTGAAATGTGGAAATTTTATATTTCCTTTATACATTTTTATATGTTACGATTATGTTATAGTTTATGATATGTTTAAACCTATTCATATGAGGAATGCATTGGACATAATAAGCGATGGGTGGAGCCCGCTATAGCTCCCCGATGCATCTGTAGGTCTCGTGAGACAAACCAGTGTCTTGGCACAAGGCCTTGAAAAAATCTTATTTGTAGTCTTGGCACGAGGCCTTGGCTACGTGGTTATGATAGTCTAGAATTATGCATTCCATCATTATGAAAGTGGTTAATGATATTGCTTGTGATTATTCGACTAGTAAAATATCCATGTGAATAAGTAAATGGAATTATCTCATTTTACATTTGCCATATTATGTTGAAGTTCATGTTTAAAAGGCTTTTGTCATAGTTATACATTGCATTAAATGTTAATGTTTATATATGAAAGCTTCCACAATATTGTTATCTTTACTGAGCATCTGATCTCACCCCTTTCAATGTTTTAATATTTTCCAGGATGTGAAGAAGTATTTTATGAATGACCTGCAAGGATAGTCAGAAGAGGATATGAGTGTGGAAATTGATACTATGTTATTGTAGTTTTTCACTTTATGATGTAATGTAACATTTATGAATGTATATAGTGTTTCCAAGGCTACTAAACTAATCGGTCTTTTGAGGCTTGATCTTTTGGGATCATGCCAATGTTACGCAATAATGCACTGACTCTAGGCAACTGGGGTCGGGGCATTATAGTTGGTATCAGAGGAAGTTTAGTACTAACCTTGGAAGCTAGATTTGGATAAACTCTAATTAGATCACATATCCCAAAGACAGACTTGGAGGATTAGTATAGAAGAAATTCCTAGAATTTTGTTTTTTTAGAGATTTTGTGAGTTTTCCAAGCAATACATACCTGTCTGTATATGAGCAGGTAGAGACGGCTCTGCCACAGATGTACCTAGGGGTAAAACCCGAAAACACCGCTTTGAGCTAGACTCGAACGGGAACTGGTGCACGACAACCGGCCTTGCTGCACTCTTTGTTACGACACTCCCAGGGGATATGCTTAGGATAATTATCATTTTCTTTATAAACCACAATGAAGGGTTATAAGAATATACATCCTCAAAGAAAACATTTTTATGATTACATATTATATCCATAAATAGTTCAATTTATGTTATGTTTTTTACAATTATGTAATGATGTATTTTAATTCATAAACTAATCTAGTTTATGACATTGTTTAGAAATGGCGCCTAGTGGGAGGAATGTAAACCATATCAATGAACGCACTCCATGTAGGGATTTCCATCCTGGTCAAGATAATTATTGTGGAGCTGGAGATAAAACAGGTGCTGATCAACTTATTACCATTCTGGGACAACTCACTCAGGTTATGAATAATAACCTTACTCGTATGGAGCACCCTGATCCGCAACGTGGAGGATCAATGTTAGACCGATTCACGAGGCAACAGCCGCCAACATTTAATGGGGGTACAAATATATTAGTAGCTGAGCAATGGATAAATTTCTTAGAGAAAATATTCCACGCTTTGGGGAGTAGCGAAAGGGAGAAGGTTGTCATGGCAGTCTACCGCCTCACTGAAGATGCTGATCAATGGTGGTCACTGATTCAAAACACAAAGAAAGATGAAAAAGTATCAAGTATGGAATGGAGGAATTTTAAGGAAATTTTCATAGAAAAATATTTTCCTCGTGACCATCGAGAAGATATGGAAAGGCAATTTATGAGTCTGAGACAAAAGGAGGATGAGAATTTCGCAAAGTATGAGGCCAACTTTACAAGGTTAGCGAGACATGCTGCAGATTATATACGTAACCCAAGAAGTAAGATTGATAGTTTCTTTAATGGGTTAAAATCATTTCTCCGTCGATCCTTTGTCTCATAATCTTTCTTGTCGTATGAAGATATTGTATCATGTGCTATCAAGATAGAAAATGAATTCTCTAAATCTTATGACAATAAAGTAAAGCAAGAAAAGAAGAGAATGGTTGAACAAGAGACAAATAAATGGAATAAGGGAAAGAAGGATTTTCCATTATGCGATAACTGTGGGAAGAATCACCCCGGTACTTTCCTGAAAAGAATGGGAGTTTGTTACAAATGTGGAGAAAAAGGTCACCAGGCTCGTGATTGCAAGGGAAAGAAAGAGGCTATCAATGTTGAATGCTAAAATTGTTGGGAAATGGGGCATTATTCAAATGAATGTCCTATGCATCAGGGAAACTTACCTCAGAAAATGCCAAGAGATCTAGGCCAATCTTATGTTGTTACTATAGTTGAAGCGGAATAATTAATGTATTGCTGCTTTTGGAGTCAAGGATTATATTCTTGTTATAAAAATAGTGTGATATATATAAGGATTGTACTGCAGTACTTGTTGTTATCATTAAGGTTTTAATATGATGAAGGAAATCATATTTTTAGTATGTGATAATAAGAGAAACTGTAATTTGTTTAGGGAATCTAATGTTACAATTGATTTTGGAATTTAAGGTCCTTTTAGAGAAAGTATGGATGGAGGTATTTTGGATAACTATAAAGGTTGGAATGGATTAAGTTGAACTTTGGATAGTATTGTTTAAGGTTAAAACATTTCTGAAGATTATTTTTGGAATATTATAATACTATACTTTTAGGAAAAGGACAACCTGCATGTTGGGGGATAACCCGTCGCATCGGACAAAGCTGCAGGAATTGAACCCACAACCATAGTGCGACATGCCTTTATTACTGACCACTAGCCTACATGCAGTCCCTTGTTATTATAAAATATTTTTCCTAATATAAATCGTATGTGGTAATATTTATAACCTTATACAATTAAGATAAATATTATATTTTTGTGTTCTGTTACCATTTGGAGTAAAAGATGAGTTTGTGGTAGAAATTAGTTGAAGGTTGAAACTCTACTTGTCAAGAATAAATATATATACCTATCTCTTATTCTATGAATAAATTAATTACTAAACTTTAGTAAAGGTATATTAAAACAAAAAATGTGATATCCTAATACCTTATGTCTTGTTGAACTGATAATATTTTAAATCAACATAGATTGAAGGCTTTGAGGCCCTCAATTTTACACTTGTTTGTGATTGATGACCTCAATCACTCCCTACAAATATTTACGTTTTCCTCCAATTATATGTCTCTAATTTCCACCATTGTTTTCCTTATCGAGATCATAATTTGGTGGTGACTTTTTCATTTCCCTTTCCCTCTTATTAAAGCTAAATTTCATTAACCTTATTTCCGATGTGGGTTTTCCACAAAGGTATTTTATATTTTCAACCTTTTATTTTCATAGAAAATTTTCAAATTGTGAGGATGCAATTTATTGAAGGATGGGAGAACGTAACACCCCAAGCTTCCACGATATGCTTCTCTTTCAATAATGCAATAGCTTGCGTTGTACGCAAGTTCGAGTTCTAACACACCGTGACTAATCAAAGTAGCTGTTATGAATAGTAACACCTACTTTTTAAAATTATGGAAATCTTATATTTCAATATGGACTTCATTTTTGTATTCTTAATATCGAAATTATCCTAAGTTGAATTTTTTGTAATTTTCTGAGAACTTCCATTTTTTTATGAATAATGAAAAATACATAAAACAACATTTTTGATCAAAAAAATTTATAGTGATAAATTATACTATTTTTTTGTTTTAATTTATAATTATAATATATTTTTACCATTTTATCCAATGGTGTTCATTAGAATAAATTTCACTTTGAAATTGGACATAATCAATTGTCAATCTTTTGATATATATTGTTTCTTAAAAACACGCTATTTGTTGAGACAGCGGGAATTAATTATAAAATTAATTAATACAACTTATATGTTTGGAATTTTGTAAAATATACATCATTTTTGAATTCGGAATATCAATTATAGATTAGGGTGAAATTTTGGCATTGTTCTGAAAAACTTCAATTTTTGATGAATAGTGAAACCACTAAGTGGTAGTTAAAAAACTGATTTTTCATTTAAATGAAACATTACCACTTATTTGATTTGATTTTCAAAAATCCGACATACATGGTTGTCATTAGGAAGTAAAATGTGGTTCAATGGGATTAAAATAGTTTTTTGGTGAATAGTAACTTTTAATTTTAATTAATCACGATTAATGGTAATTAGTGAAATTTAAGGTAAAAATAGTATTATAAAAATATGGAATGACCTTTACAATTTTTTACTACCACTATTAGATGTGTCATGGCCGACCAAGACAATCCATGGGTCAACTTGGGGACCCCATGGGGCCACTTTGGTAGGAAAATGACATAAATAACTTTTTATTTAATGCTATAATAAAATGGTCACAAACAATAGTTGTTTTACTAAAAAAAATTTAAATGGGGTTATACAAGTCCTATTTTTGACTATAAATATTAATTAGAAATCTAAAAAGATTTCCTACATCATTATATTTTTTTATAATTTTTGGACATTAAATAAATTAAATTATTTATGACACCATAATGATGCAACGATTATATCATTAATTAACGATTTAAATGAAATGAAAAGATAATGTAACATATAAGACTTACACTTGAAAAAACCTGTTGGATGAGTATATTTCGAACCCTTATCACCGTATCCTCGAAATATATAAGTTTGGGACCTTTAGAATCTGAAAAAGCATTTCATAACAATGTAACATTTCAATCTTTTCAAGAGTGCCCCTTCTCTCCTCTTATAAAAGGCCCCCACCACTACCACCTTACTCACATCTTCAAAGCCTTTTGGATCGGCCATCCTCTACCCAAATACTCTACCAACTTCCCTTCATTACACGAAGAAGTATCACTTTGGGCAGAATTCTTCCCAAGGAATCCTTTGGCTCAAATCAAAAGAGTTACCCAATTTTCAGGAGATCAATGAACAGTAGAGTGAATCCGGACACGGGTTAAGGGAATTTCTTAACCCAATTTCCATTCTTTGGGTCACTCTCATACATTAAAATTATGTCATGATATTATTATGTCATATCTTGTATTTTTACTTTCTTTAGGTGTACTTATAGTGAATACACATAATATACCTATTTTATTTTAAAAATGATCTTTGTAAGGTCTTCGTCTCAATCTCCTTTCATTGAGGCATATTTTGTTTTATACACAACTTTCTTTTATATGGTGTATAAACCCCTTTTACTTTTACATTTATTCAAAAGGAATATTTTTTATACCAAGCGTTTTACTAAATGAAAAAAAGGAATGTTTTTCATGCCGTATGTATGCAGCGACAACGACTTCCCCACCGCCGTGACCATTATTTGAGTTTCGGCTTCCTCTACAAGCCAAAACTTTTTTTAATAAAAAATAAATACAATGTTTTAACATTCTATTATTTTGGTATTGAAAATGGATTTAAAAGTGTTTTTATTATATCAATGTGTTGTATTGATATCTTGTGATTGAAATTTGGAAATGTTATGTTTCCTTTATACATTTTTTATGTGATACGATTATGTTATGGTTTATGATATGGTTAAACCTATTCATATGAGGAATGAATTAGACTTAATAAGTGATGGGTGGAGCCCGCTATCGCTCCTCGACGCATCGGAAGGTCTCATGAGACAAACTAGTGTCTTGGAATAAGGCCTTGAAAAAATATTATTTCTAGTCTTGTCACGAGGCCTTGGCTACGTGGTTATGATAATCTGGCATTATGAATTCCATCATTATGAAAGTGGTTATTAATATTGCATGTGTTTATTCGACCAGTAGAATATCCAAGTGAATAATTAAATGGAATTATCTAATTTTACTTTTGCCATATTATGTTGAAGTTCATGTTTAAAAGGCTTTTGTCTTAGTTATACATTTCCTTAAATGTTAATGTTTATTTATGAAAACTTCTGCAATATTGTTATCCTTACTGAGCATCTGATCTCACCCCTTTTAATGTTTTAATATTTTCCAGGATGTGAAGAAGTATTTTATGAATGACCTGCTGGGATAGTCAGGAGAGGATATGGGTGTGGAAATGGACACTATGTTATTGTAGTTTTTCACTTTATGATGTAATGTAACATTTATGAATGTATCTAGTATTTCCAAGGCTACTAAACTAATCATTCTTTCGGGACTTGATCTTTTGTGATCATTCCAATGTTACGCAATAATGCACCGACTCTGGGAAAATAGGGTTGGGGAATTACATTGACTCCCCTTATGCTTTCTTGATCCCCGAGACCTCCTTATGAATGGAAGTTGTCTTTGATGCTGGATAAAATCTCTACAAGAAAAGTCATTTAAAATCGTTCCAACAAGGTACATCTTCAGGTTGTAAATAGTACATCCAATCTTTCGCAGCTCCATCAATTGAGAATGGTAATGCCCTTAATTTGATTTGATCATTATAAACATTTCTTGATTTAGGGGTTGATAAAACCACATTAACTTATTTAAGGTTTTTGTTTAGATCCTCACCAGATAAGCCATGCAATATTGGAAGAAGGTGAATTAACCCAGATTTTAACTCAAATTCTGATTCGAGATTCGGGTATGCAATACAATTTGGTTGATAGTTAATATCTAGTGAAGCCAATTCTTTAAAGGTTCTATTAAGTTAATTTCAATTATTTCCAGCCATTGTTTCCACTTTTATGTTTGATTTTGAATAGCTTCCAATTTCAATGTTTCTAGAAGAGAGGAATTCACCAACTGGTTGAATATTGAATCTTCCTGTAGACTGAGGATGTCTGATTCGAGCCCTAAGGCTATGTTCAATCTTAGGGTCAAGATCTAAGAGTTCTTTGGGATTAGTTCATGTCATAAATCAAATAAATATGAAAAGAAATAAAGTGGACCATAGTAAAATAAAATGATAAGTTTGAGTTGATGGTCTAAAAAGAAAAGAAGAGGATGAAAAAACATGAATACTTGATAAAGGGGGAAGTTGAAATAGAAGGGTGAAGAAAATAATAAAATGAAAAATAAAATATATACCTCTACATTGTTGAATAAATTAGTTTCCTCCCCGGCGACAATGCCAATTTGAAAGAGAACTGTTGTGGGTTCCCTCAAATGATTAGTGTGATTTTGGGATCCTTAGGTGCAGCATAGTGGCTGACCAAGGTCATCTCTCAAAGGGGGAAGTGAATTTAACAACTTTTAAAGTTATTATAAAAAATTATAGAATAGAAACACCACTTTAATGGATTGGGGTTTGTTATTGTTTATGAATCTAGAAGATGTTTGCTGGAAGAAGATTGTATATTTTTTTGTTTTTAGTTTTGAAATGAATTTCGATTAAAATGACACAACAAGAAGATGTTTTTTTAAATCTATTGTAAAAGGCGTAATCAATCTAACTCTACCTCTTCATTTACATATTATTCATTATCATATAAATCAGTATCCACTTAATTATGATCCCATAATTTTTTATCCCTCAATCCTTACGAGAGTTAACTTAACCACAAAGATGAAATTACTTAAACCCTAGGCTAGCTTCAGAACACACAATCGCAACACACTGCATTGATTGTTCTTCAACGGATAGCTTAGGGTCAGTGGTTAATTAGAGCACATATCCATTTTGTAAATGAGCATTAATTGTTTTTAGAGATTATATTTGAACTCTACAAATTTATCCCGTGTGTTCTTGTATTACCGATTAAGATCGCGCTCTCACAATTTACACAAAATATCGACCTCGCATGTTTTTAATTAATTGTTCAATTATTTGCTTAGTTTCATGTAATTTAAAAACAAAATTCATGGATCATATTTTTTGAATTACAGTAGCTCATTGATTCAAAATAAATGATTGAATAAAGATATTGGTCGATCAATTACTAAAAAGAACTACTCTTCCATGGGTGGCGAATCATCGTAGAAGCGTTTTTCATGTGCAAAGGTTTATAATGGGTATAACCCAATAAAGCTTCTACTCAAGAATTCCAGCACAAATAGGAAGATTAAGAGAAGAAGATATTTAAACAAAACATAAGAAAGGAGACGAAATAAAATAAGAACAAAGAAGTATATTACCCAAAAAAATCATTACAACATGATGGAGAAGAAGAAGGCTTCGTCGAAGGGGTCCTTGCTTCAAGAGCTATCCTTATTGAAATGGTTGGAGAATTGGAGTGGATCCACTTATCCTCTATCCTCAACTTCCCAATTCAATTCACAACCCCTCCAAATGAGAAAAACTCTAATTTATAGAGGGGAGGGGAGGAGAGATTAGAAGTGGTTTCAAGTGTGAATGTGGAAATTCGTCCAAATATTTTATTCCAACTTGAACAGCCCATTTGACCATTAAAACGTGTGAATTGGATGGCTTTCTAGAAGGATAATATTTGCGTATATGGGTACTATATCTCCTCTAAACATTTGGGCTTAATCCAGTCACCGATTAAGGAGTTATGTCCGAAATATAGAAGTTTCTCAATTCTGGCGAGTCCAGCCCAACTTTGCCTTCATGGCCCATTTTCAACAAACAAATGCACTCTTTAGCACTACTGTCCTGAATACAAGTTGTAGATAACTAATCTTGTAACACTATTACAAAAATTCAAATTAAAATAATAAATATAATAATATTTATCTTCGAAATACTACAGTGAACTATAAAGGGTAAAACGAGAAGTTTCATCAAATATTAAAATGAATGATCTAATCCCAAATACTTTCTAACTAAACATATTTAACACAATGTGAGGAAATTATATCATTTATTATCAATAAAATATTCAATGAAATGGTGTTTTATAAATATACATCAATACCCATAAATATACTGATTGAATTTTTTATGTGATTCAAATTTTTAAACACATTGATCATTTGATCAAAATATCTTTATATGGATTAAACAATGTTTGATGAAACCCAATATCTAATGAATTCTATGTGTTAGTATTAATCTGATAGACCAATCATTTTTTTCATCCATTGGACTATCATTGAATTATATTTAATGAATCATGAATCAGATCAAAAAATCAACATTTCATGACATTGTACATGAGTTATTTGCATTATATATAATTTGTTGAAAACTTAGTTTTATATCATCCTATTGACCATTACTTGAATTTATTCTTATTCATTGGATCCCAAAATTCAACAGATTGATTTGTGTCAATAAATTCTCTACTCAGTAACTCTAAAAAACACTAAGCCATGATGTTCATATATATTTTATATCTATCTTCCTTATATGAAATTCTTTATCTTATTTTTTATTTGTATCAGACAAATATATAATAGATTAGTTTCATAACTTGTTAGATAAATTGGTGGAAGAAAGATTTTGATAGACATGTATCTACATCCACTTTTATATTCCTTAAATTCAGAACTAATTGTATATTTGATTAATTAGGTCTTCAAATTTATCATCAAATATGATGGATTGGTCCATATAAATTATTACAAAACATCTTTCTTAAAAAAGATTAAAATTGAGAAATGAAAACATTCAATGAATTCACTGATTCTAGATCTGTTGATATACATCCCAAAAACACCATATTCATGGAATCACCATAGACTATAACATTCCTTCAATTTAAAAAAATTTAACATTTATTATCATTTATTATAGGTTATATGAATTGATATATTAGTATAGAATGATTTGAAATTTTAAATATTATTCCCCATTTCATTTACAAATCATTTATCATGTGATTTGATCAACTTTTATTTTTTATAATTCATTTCATGGAAAATAATAAATATATTTTTTGTTGAAAATCATAAAATGTATTTATTAATATGATATTATGTATATTTCATTCCCAAAATAATCTGTGGTAGCAATTATATGTGCGTGAAAACAATTCACCAACAAATAATATTTAGAACTGAAAACTGTAATCGATGGAATTTCATAAGAAACATTCATAAGATCATTATAATCTAAATAAACTTCATTAAATCAACACAACTCTCAATGGGACGTGATTTATAAAGATGAAAAAATAATAGAAATTAAAAATCATCCAATACTTCCATCACACATCCAAAATAAAAAAATCATCTTCCATCCAACATGGTCACACGGTCTCATCAAATGGATTTTTTTAAACCATGACCTGTAAATAACTAAGTCTTTATACCCCAATATATTTACCATTAAAGCTATGATATAAAAATGGTTATAGAAAATAATAATCATAGATATAAGTAATATATAATTAAAAATTTTTCACTGGAAAATTTTAACTAAATGTCAAAAATTTAAACATTTTATATCTCCAAATATTCTATCAGTTTCATATAAAAAAAACATTCCTACTATTTCATCAACTACCATGATGCTTGAAGAGGGTGACATAATGAATTGTTTTGAACAAATATATATTATATATTTTATATCATTAAAACCCAATTCAGTTTCCTATAAAACCATGTTTCCGATTAGAACATCAAACAACTGTTAGAATAGTTCACACACTCATGTGATATATCCCTAGAAATACCCTTTAAATAACTCACCCTATAAACATGCTTCCATTAATGGTTAATCACATAATAATGGTCAAATTTATGAATAATAATTTTCCCTTTGGATATCACTATCCACATAAGGTATAAGAGTTAGATAGAAAACTCATCCCTCTACCTGGGATATGAAGATATTGATTTACAACGGTCAACCACAATTTGATAAAAGAGTCCTCTAGTAATGGTTTTGTAAACATATAAGAAACCTATTCTATTATATGAATAGACTCATTATTTACATCAATCACTTGTATAAAATTATTGATTAATTGATATTTTATATGAATACCATTATATGATAATAAATCACTATATTTCTATTATGGTTTACAGAAGCCAAATTATCACAACACATAAGAAGTTTTATAATCACTTCAACTATAAAATCCTGAAATTGAGTCTTCACCCACATTATATTTGTTTTAGTTTTAGTAGAAGAAACATTTTTAGCTTCATTCATACTACAATTTTTAGGATTATGATTTTTAGAATTCCTACTCACACATCATTCCCCCCAAAAAACACTACAATATGTGTATAGTCTGTCCTACACACATCATTCCCAATTAGTATATGAATAACAATAAAAATCAGTTATTTATGATATGTAATATTTTATACCAATTTTTTTTCCTTTGATATATATGAGATTTAATTTCTGGGCATGAGTTGAGATTCGTTGGGATACCATTGATATCACATAAATAATGGCAGATCAGATATAATTTCTGGTATACATGTAGTCATGTATAAAAAACACCTAATAAACTTATCAAATATTTTATTATACACTTTAATTCATCATTATTCATTAGAAAAAACTATTCCCAGTAATATAATTTGTGAAACTGGTTTTTTATTTTCCACGAATTACATTTTAAAATGTTCCTTATCACACTTTTTTTGAAATAGAAAAAAGTATTTCCTATATTGAGGTATTTTTATTCCATTAAATTATTTCATTTCACTAATCATAACAATTTTAGAATACATGAATAAATATTTATAAAAAATTTAAAATTATCTATATTAACTCTGATCAATTAGAATTTCATAAATATACACACTTAATATTAGATAAATCACAGAATTCCAATTGTCCTAGATATTAATTTGACCTCTTCCTTTCATGAAATTTAAATTCCATTGGTAGTTATCCAATTTATAATACCAACATATTAAATAATTAAATTACCCATATTTGTTTTTATCCTATATTCACACAAAATCATTAAATTTTCCGTTAACAAATAAACATTTCAATTCAATATAAAATTTTTATTCTAGTAATTCATTTAGAAATGGTCATTTCACATCCATCTGAGATTTTTTACAAATTCATCATGAAGAAATCGAATTTAATTAATCATTATGGTCATTTCTAAAAATGAAACATGATAAAATGTCTCAGTATAAAAAATGTATTCAATTTATAGTTACATTTTAAAAACATTAAAGATTTGTTGGTTTTCACATCAATTTATCAATTCAAATATTTTCATAATACCCAGTTTTTTTCAATAACATTCTTATTATTTGGTTTGGGTAAAAGTTCTCAGGTATTATTCTTTTTAATATGGTCCAACATCTCATTCATAGAAATAATCCAATTTTTTACGTAAAAGAGTCATTAACATCATTTATATCAATATATAAATACAAATAAGTATGTAAATTAATTATTTATGTTTTTATCTAATAAAATTTTATCCTCAATTTTGAATTTTCTTCCACATATTTCACCACCAAATATTAAGATGTAAAAATTTATTACTCCTCACCAAAAATATATTATTATTACTCATCCATCTATGTTACATCACCATTGGTGGAATTATTTTATTGATCCTCAACAAAATCACTTTCAAAATCTTCATATTTTTCTTGTTTCATACATTTTGTATCATATTATTTACATTTATCAAAATATTTTATATAAAACAGAATCACACTTTATTCAAGATTGTTGACTGAAACATTTATATCCTCTAACTTTCATATCAAAGACATGACATATTCTATTGTCGCCTATTTTATCAAATTTTCCATGGAACACACCATTATTCATTATGATGTATGGACTCCAAAAATCCATTTTTTGTCTCAAAATTTGAGTTTAATTGTATAGAATCTCACATGGTGTCACATCAAAAAATGTTCTAATGAAACAAAAAATCTAAATTTAATCAGTTGTAATCATTTCATTCCTTTTTATGTTGGAAATATTCACCCCTCTCCCCAAACCATATATTACTTCTTTCAGAAAAATGATTTAATTATAATGTGTATGGTCAACTAAACTCAGGAAAAATTCCAGATTTTATGTTAAATTCTAAATAATCCAATATTTTATTCACCAACATAAGTATATCAAAAATTCCACAAAAATATCCACATTCCATTTTAACTATTTTAATGAAATTATTATATATTTTTAGAGCATTTATTTTATGTTTCAAATACATAATAAATGAAATTAATGTAAAATCATAAATTAATTAAATGAAGAACATACGCCCAAAATATTTTTTTACTCTATGGTAATAAAATATCATAACATATTACTTTTAGAGTAACTACTGAATGAATCATATATTTCTTGTGCTCAATGTGTAGAATCAATCCATTTAGAAAAAATTGTACAACACCATTATGTTATTCATGTCGTATCATGGAGATCACAAAGATTGTCTCAATTTGATAACATTATCATATTCTTTTGAAACATGTAAACTAATATTTTATTTCATTGCAGATTGTTTTCGATATTTGTTATATTAAAAAATTTATATATGAATAACCAACTAGAAATGTGTTTCCTATTATATGTTTTCAGATTAAAAACCCTTTGTATCATCAAGAAATTTTATTTAAAAGATATTTTTGAAAGCAAAATCATCCCTTCATCAAAAAGTTTGGACAAAATCATCTTGTTTTTATCATGCCATTAACAATAAATTAATTCTCCAATTTCAATTTTTCGTACATGATAATAATATATCCAACACATTGGATTCATATTTTTTCGTCATTTAAAAATGTCAATTTTCCTTCATTAAATTATTTTTGATTATTACACATCTATAAATATGCAGGAATATGTGTAATGAAACCACAACTGTAAATATATAGTTGTTGTCCTTTTCTAGTAATATTGATGTTTCTGCAATAAATATATTTTCCTTTCCCATTACAATCCTTTAAATTAGGATTATGAGAATTGTAATAAATATTTTTTTTGTTCGAACAAAAAAAAACATTCTTTAGGAAAAACTTTATGTTGTTCACATACGGAAAAAATCTTTTTTAGGGGATGTAATCTATTTTCAACTATAAATTCTTTATCCAAATTCCATTGATTAATTTTATTTGATCCCCATTGATCATGAATTTCTTATCATGGTGTCTATATTATTCCATTTTTAGAATGATATGTGAATTCTATTCTTCTAAGCCTTGATAGAAATTTCTCAATAATGTTTTTCTTTCCATTTCATAACATTATCCATTTATTTTTATATTTAATGAGAATGATATAAAGTTAATCCAAACATATAGTTTAACAATATCTATCTTCTATATATGAAAATATTGCATCATAAATCATGATAATAATTTGTATTAAATTTTTAGGAATTGTTAATTATTCTATATTATCACCACAAAATATTATTATGATAATGATATCATTTTCCATTTAAATTAATTCATCAAAATATTTATACTCACTTATTTTTTAGATGATAGAAATTCAGGATCCTGATTTATAAATTCTATTTCTCAGAATTCATATAATTTATATAAATATTATACATATAATAACTAATTTCTTTGTTCGGTTTAAATACATTCAATATATAGAAATAAAATTCCAAAACTGAGTAATGAATTTCAATTTTTAGTCTTTCTTTATTCAATATTTGTTTAAAAATCACATGTTGAATGGAAATATTTTTTATGAGAGAATGAAATCAATATGTCTCAATATTCAAAACGTTATATACCAGATTCATGATATGAATATACAATATCTCATTCAAAAAATGATAGTTGGTTCCATAAAAAAGACAAATACCATTATTATTCACATAATTATTATTAACCAAAAAACTTCTCATAAATAAATTATGAAAATAATAAATGATTGGATCATCTCTCTAATTCAAATTGAAAATTCCCAACCAGGATCTACCTTATCCCTGGGAAAACGATTAGGGGATTTGGAGGTATTGTTTTATTTTATGTTGTCTTTATTTTATAACAACTTTAACTTCCTTTTAATGAGATTTCACATTGATGGAAATAAAACATTCACACAAACTCAAGAACAATAGTATTGAAATGGTTCTATGTTGAATAGGACTAGGTAGTCCATTGGATGTTTTGGAAACACTTAAATATGATTTAATTCACTAGAAACAATTCCTTTAGTTTGGATGAAAAATTTGGTAGACACCCTTCCACCTATAAAGTTTTACAGATAATATAGATTTTGATGTTGTTTTTTCCCACACTAATGATATAAATATGTTATTGTAAAAAAACGTAAACCATCACTGATTGGTTCTAAACATGCCATTTCAATCCTTCAAAAACATTCACTTTTTAATACATCAAAACATTGATATATAATTTCTGACCGAGTTGGATATTGTAAAACATTAGATGGATTTACTGTGAATACATAGTGAAATTACTCTATCTATTTCTAGTTTATGGAAATTTGTTTGAATATTTTGTTCAATTTTTTTTAATTCAATATATTATATAACTATAAAATTATATTATATTTCAATATATGATTCAGAACATCATGACATATAAATTGGAACAATTATTCATTCTATAAAATGATTCTAAAGGAATTCACTCTAGAAAACATATAAAACCATTAAATATATCATGAAATTTATTTCTCTCCATCTCACACACAAATGAATAATTTCTGGATAATGTTTTACTTTTTCAACTATTTACAGGATCTACTAAACTGGAATTGGTGGTAAACCAATTTATTTTCCAAGTCTTAATAATTACATAATAATAAATTTGGAATTCAATTAACAAAATTTGAACACTTCTGATTACTTATGAACCCTTTATATATTCTACTCTAATATTCATTGATATTCTCACAAATACATCATTATTATAATTTAACAATATAAATCCGTCTAAAATTATTATACATTCTTATTATATTGATATGATTGAGAACAAATAAATTCCCATTATAATGGTCAATATCAACTTAAACTATTCCTCCATAATTGACATTAATCAATTTATAGACTTCATCACCCATTAATATTTCAATGCCATCAATAATATGATTCAAATATTTGAATGCATTCTTCATTTTTTAAAAAAAGATAGATGAAACAAAATTTGATTAAGGCGTATATCAAATGAGATATCAGTTTATGTATAGATATGATGTATTAGTCTATTTATCCAATCCATCGAATCAATGATAATTATTTAACATTTAATTTTAAACCAAATTGATAACAATTCAATAGGTATAGAAACCTCAAATTGATTTTTTCAATCATTTTATATTGGTTGAATACAATTTCGTATCTATTCTCTTTGTGCCTTATTTGAAGCTCTTCTGATTCCTCAGTTATAAAAACTCAACTAATTAATCAACTCCAATAAATTTTATTATAATTCACAATGATAAAATATAATACATCTGACTAATTTGTATTTTAAGAACTTTCATCTATGATGAGATTATATATTCAATTTCTTGGACTCATCCATACATATGTTAGATATATATTTGAACACACACAATGGATCAGTGAGGTGACTAATCTATATAATTCTAAAAAAATGAATTATTTCTTCATTAAACATATAACATATAATAATATTTTTGAATCATTTTGTCTTATATATCATCTCATCCAAATGGAGTGGTCAATCTATATATATATACAACACTTATGAATTTATAAAAATCATATCTTTAGACACCAAATAATTTTTGCAACTCATAATATTTGATCTAATATAGAACATCTATAAAAACCTTCATATAATCACATTATTTAATCATTTATCTCTCAATAATTTTGATAATTAATATTTCATCAACTTTTTATAAAAGTTAGAGAATTAATATGATCACAGATTCTTGAAAAAAATTTATATCTATTATCCCCATTTCATTCACAGTGATTAGATGAAATGTATTGCAAACATATGACGTTGAGAGTTATTATCACATAACATAACCATCATATTTTGATTCTAAAATCTTATAACGACATTTTTATTCTGATATAAAATTTTATATATATTGAAACATTATTTTAGAAAAAATAAGGGGTCTAAAAAACTCATCTAGAAAACATTGTCTGAACATAGAATTGTAATTGATAATCATTCATGAGAAACAACTGTCCAGCTATCTGAATCTAAAAAATCATCAATCGATCACTATAAGTCCAAAAGTGAAATGATTTTTGACAAGTCACAAAAATATAGTTTAAAAAAACATTTTACAGCATCCATCCTTCTTCCGAAAAAACAAAATCTATATAACATGGTCTCAAAATGTATGAGAACATGATAAAAATTCTTCATTGAAATCCTTAGTAAGAAGGCGTAATTATAGAATCAATTTGTATCAATGTGGAATAAATTTTTGGTAATTTGATTTCAAATTTTGGATTTTCGGTTGTGATGTAAAATGTTGATGTCGTGATGTCGTGAGAAACACAATCAATGTATTAAATATGAAGAGTTTTGATGGGTGGAAATGGTATTAAAATGAGTTAATCTTGGAATTATCCTAAATAAAGAATAGTATAACAAGGATTATGAATAAAGGGGTGGTGTTTGATTGTATATATTAGTGTTAATGGGTATTCCTATAGTTGATGAGATTTTTGAAATCGTCTCAGATTCTAAATTTTCCAACACCTAGGATCACATATATAATCTAGTAAAATGCCTCAATTATTGGGGTGGAAGTTGGGATGATGTATATAAATATTATACTGTTTTATCAGTCATGTAATCTATGAATATATGAGTATAAATACATTTAAAATAGGTTAGAGTCAACATCTTTTATCCATTCCTTGATGTGTTGGTATCCATAACTATTCATTGAGTGGTTTTCTATATTGAAAAACTATAATAAAGTATTATAATGTATATATCTGAGTGAATTATATATAAGAGAGTAGTTTTGGATGTAGTATTGATGTATATTTTAATTTGAGATGAATTATTAACCTATGAATGAGTTTTTTTTGTAGGTGGATTATTCCAAAAAAAGAAGGGGAATCATTTTTCCGAGGAGGAATATAACCAACTCACATTAATAGATGTGTGGTTAATTGACGATTCATTTGATAAAGTAGTGAGGGTTTGTGATCTATTAATTATAAATTCAATTTAGTTTTATTTTGTAAAGGACACTCTCGAGTTTAATTTTAGTGTGATGTGATGCATTAATAGCCTATGTGGAATGACTATGTTTTTGAATGGTTCTTAGACCGTGAGAAATTAATTTATGTCTATATGTGTGATATTGTTCATGATTACATTACATATGTTTTTAAAAGAGATTCAATTTCCTCCCAGTGTATTGTTCATATAGGATCAATAAATATATACCAAGATAAAAACTTATGGCCCTGGTAGCAAGGATAATGAGTGATGTCACATATTTTTTCATGATCTTCCATTCCTACAAAGAATAGAGGTTTTATCATCATTTTGGTTGTTGATTATATAAAACAAATATAATTCCTATATTGAATTTCTATTTTTTATTAATAGAATATATAATGGAGTTTCCTAGAATCCCGATTGGTGAATATGATTTATGTGAAGTTGTAGAAAATATAATTAATGAGGTGTTATTCATGATGGTCTAAGAGACCCACTCAAAGAATATTATAAACAATTATTCCAAATATGATTAATATATTATTGTAATTAATGTAAGAATTTATTTGGATATTTTAGTATTTACAATGTTTAGATTTTGTAAATGAATATATAATTCCTTAGGGACTCAATTGGACATTTTGTTTTGTGTAAAATATATAGACATGTGGTCAGTCAGATAAGAAGACATAGATTTTAAAGGATCCATTATTTAAATATATTCTATATGTTAGTGCATAATTTGATGATAATTTATGTGAAGACCCGAATCCAGAACCCCTCCACAGGTTCCACGTACCCGGTTCACCACATGTCCTCAAGCACATTTTCCCAAATACCAGAGGTTGCCGACTACCAGCAAGGACCTTGGTAAGTCGGTGGGGAAACTATGCCCTCATTCGGTAAAGTATACAGTAGATGAACAACCAGACACAATAACAAGAACTATGAACAACATCCAAAAACTGAACTGAACAACAGAAGCAAAGTATCAAATAATGTAGATGCAACATGGTACATATGTCTATGGAAAGAAGTAAACAATCCAACGTGCTGAAGTACAACTGAAAAAAATGTGAAATGAATACAAAGTAAACTCCACAGCATCACAATCCTAGTCTTGGTCCCTTGCTCTCTAGCTCCAAGCAACCACATACTGAATGTCGAAGGGCGCTTTCCCTTATTTATTCCTTCAACAACAAAGTCTAATTGGGCCCAAAAGCATGTCCCAAACAGGGTGTGAGATAAAATACCAGTAGAAAATCACCCAAAGATCTGTGCCTAACTGTCAATCAATACAATTCAAGTAAAAGTGAAGGTAGAAGTAAATAGAAAATCACCCAATAGCTACAATTGACAATTCTAGCATATAAGGTACACAAGTAACAGTAGCTGCAAGAAGAAAATAGGTAACCCTCTGGGTATCTCTCACAGCCTAACCCCTATGGTTCATCCTAGAAGTACTAGCAACCCTCTAGGAGGAACACACAGTCTCACCCCTCTGGTTCAGCTAACAATAGACTATCTGAGGAGGCACTCACCGTCAATTCCCCATATAGTCTCGTATTGTGCTAAATGCTCTCTGGGGAAGTACTGGATGTCTCATTCCCCCTGTGGCCCATGTCAAAGCACTAAAGACTCTCTGAGGAAGAACTCATAATCAAATTTCCATGTGGTCTCACATCGTATTAAAAGAAACTCTGGAGAAGCCATTACATATATTCTCCTTGTGGTCTACTACACTAAGTTGTCACAGTCCTATGTGAAATAAACATGCTCAGGGTGCGTGCAACGTCCAAGTGAACCTCAAGAACTGCTTGGCTATTAATCTATGGCTCTACAGCATAACACAGCAACAGTTCCACTATCCTACAGCTAGGCATGGAAACTGGAAAACGCCAAAAGGTAAAAAAAAGCATGGCAAAACAACTTGAGCACAAAACAATTTACTCTACTCACAAGTATAAAACTATATTACAGCAATCAAGCAAAGTAGGAAAATAGCAGGGGAAAAACAAGAAAACCCACAATTCCCCACCCAAGTTAATTTGTAAAAATTGCACAAAATAATCAAAGTCTTTCTACAGAAAGGCACAGACCACCTACCCGGATGAAAGGGGATTGATATACTGGAACCACGACGACTGATTCTCCCTAGAACGTCGTGGATCCATGAAAACGCAAAAAACGCTAAACCCACGATAACCTAAAAAAGAGGAGGAATTGGAAATCAAGGATCAAGAGGAAGGAAGAACTCACCACTCTTATTCCAACGCAATCGACATAGCTCGATTTGGGGAACCGACAGAGAGGTGGAAGCTCGGAGAAGATTTGGCCCTACAGGTCGTCCTCGGATGAAGAACTTGAAGAAGGGGTGTGTTCTATCCATCAGGCGCGACCGCAGTGCGTTTAGTGAAAAAAAGTACACGGTGTGTATTTTTTAAGTACACAGCGTGTAGTGGGTTTTTCCGTACTCTGCCAAAATTTTCCTCTACGTCACCCCTACACCCCGTGTGTGTGGCCCGGGCACGTCCAGCACACGACTTCGATCCTGAGAAGAGTACACGACACGTACTCATAAAGTACATGGTGTGTACTTCAAAATTTTCTATAAATTACATTTTTCATAAAAAATACATAAAAAGGAAAAGCATTCGTTAAACAAAGATCCAGGTTCTTACAATCTTCCCCCCTTAAAGAAATTTGTCCCCAAATTTCCCTATCAAGGCGTGTAAGAAGAATCCTTGATCAGCTCCGGCCACTGCGATCGTACATCGTCCTCCCTCTACCAGGTCTCGTCTTGTACTCACCCATGATGCAAGAGCACTCGTACAAGAGGGATAGACTGCCCACAGAGAGCCATCGTACTGCGATCGTCAATCCGGATAGGATTCTCCTCAAACGATGCGTCTGCTTCAAGCTCAACCTCCTAGGGCTGAAAGACACGAGACAGGTCTGAAAAGTAACTTCGGAGCTGAGAGATGTGTAAGACGTCGTGCCTTTCCCGGTACCTCTAGGGTAGCTACAACCGATATGTGACTGGTCCAACTCTCTCCAAAACCTCAAACGTCCTGATGTACCGCGGTGAAAGCTTACCCTACCCTCGAATCCTCTTGTTTCCCAACCTCGGTGCAACACACAGGAAAACATGATCCCCTTCTTCAAACTCTAGAGGTCGTCTCCACTGATCAGCATAAGACTTCTGCCGAGATTGTGCTGTAGCCATCCTCTTTTGAATCAGTTCTATCTACTCTGAAGTCTCCTAGACATGACGAGGTCCCAGCAAGGCAGCCTCTCCTGCCTCCAGCAAGCATAAGGGTGATCGGCATGGCCTACCATACAAAGCCTCTTATAGTACCATCTGAATGGTCACATGGAAAATTTTGGTGTCGGTGAACTCCACCAGAGGAAAATGCTTCTCCCATGAACCGCCAATGTTTAGGATGCAAGATCAGAGCATATCCTCAGGCACCTGGATTGTGCGCTTGGACTGACCATCTTTCTGGGGATGGTATGCTATACTCAAAATTACCTATGTAAACAAGCCCTTCTGAAGTCCCTGCCAGAACCGAGAGGTAAAGCACACGTCCATGTATGAAACAATAGAGCGTGGAAATCCATGCAGACGAACAATCTCTCTGATGTAAAGTTGTCCCAGATCATCGACATCGAAGGTCTCCTTAATCAGCAAGAAGTGAGCAACCTTCGTGAGCCTGTCGATGGCAACCCAAATTGCATCGTTCCCTCGGGGTGACCTCGACAACCCAGTAATGAATTCCATAGCAACATCATTCCAATTCCACTCTATAATGGATAACTACTGTAAAAGGCATGCTGGTCGCTGATGCTCTGCCATCACCTACTGACATGTATAACATGGAAAGACGAAACCAGCAACATCTTTCTTCATACCAGGCCACCAGTACTATCTTAGATTCAGATCACACTGAGTGAAAGTATACTTGAGACTCTTGTGGTCAGTAAAGTCCACAAGGTGCTCTCCCAGAAGATAGTGTCTCCAACAACGTAAGGCATAAACAACAGCTGCCAAATGCAGATCATGCATAGGGTAGTTAATCTCATGTGGCCGCAACTGCCGAGACCTATACACAATTACTCCATCTCTCTACATAAGCATAACTCTTAGCCTGATACCTGAATCATCATAATAAACAGTGTAGCTCTTGCCTGGCTCTGGAAAGATTAGTATCGTTGCTGACTGCAATCTTCTCTTCTGCTCCTGAAAGGCTGACTCACAAGAATCTGACCATAATAATGTCTCCCCCATCTTGGTCAAACCTCTCAAAGGTTCTTCTAGGCATGAGATTTCATAAATTATGTGTATGTAGTATCCAGCCAGCCCTATAAAACGTCGTACCTGAAAAACATTCTTCGGCTGCTCCCAAGAAACTATAGCTCTCACTCTCTCTAGGTCCACAGATACTCAATCCTCTGAGATGACATGACCCAAGAAGTGAATCGGATCCATCCCAAAAGTGGCACTTCGAGAGTTTATCATAAAGTTGATTCTCTCTCAGTGTACTCAGAATGATCTCAAGATGTGTGGCATGGTCATGTCGAGTGTTATAGAACACCAGGATATCGTCCACGAAGACTGCGAAATAGGAGTCCATGTAAGGATGGAACACTCGGTTCATCAGTGCCATGAAAACTACAGGAGTGTTCGTGAGACTGAACGGCATGACTGTATACTCGTATAGACCATACATGCTCCTGAAGGCTATCATAGGTATATCTGATGGTCTAACACGCAAAAGATGATAACCAGACCTCAAGTCGATCTTCGAGAACACCCGGGCTCCTCAAAGCTAATCAAAGAGGTCATCGATCCTCGGTATGGGATATCGGTTCTTGACCGTCAACTGGTACAAATTCTGATAATCCACACAAATCCAAAGGGTACCATCTGCCTTCTTCATGAATAGGTCAAGTGAACCCCAAGGAGAAGTACTAGGTTGGATGAAACCATTTTCCTGAAACTCCTCCAACTACTTCATGAGATATTGCAACTCAGGTGTAGACATCATATAAGGAGGAATGGACACCGGTGCTTCTCCTGGCATGAGCTCAATAGAAAAGTCTACCTCATGCTCTGGAGGAAAACCTGAAAAGTCCTCTGGAAGGACGTCCCTTAAATGATCCACCAATAGAGGAAAGTCTAGCTGCGTAGTCCCCTGATCATCCAGATAAAGACTAGTAATCTAGGCTATCACCCTTCCCTTCCCATGATGCTTGAGTCCTGCTCGACTTTCCTGAATATCCCATTCTCGTCTATGAAGAAACGATTATCCATATAGTGAGATAAAACACACCGAGTGGCGATAACAGTCAACGAATTCCTGGAAGGGAACCAATCAGTCCACATTGAGGATGACATGATAGCCTGTCATCTCTAGGACATATAGATCCCATAAGAAACAATACCCTACAACCTCGAGAGGGAACTCTCTACACTGGAGTACACTAGATGTCCTCATCCCCAAAGGTGTGTCTAGTGTCAACGAGTCGGGAGAAGAAAAGACATAGAGCCCAACACTGTCCACAGCAGCCACAGAGATAAATCTATGTGTAGCACCAGCATAAAAAGTGATGATGATAAAACTGAGTCTACTAAAATAGTACCTCGAACTTTAGAAGGGTCAGGATCCTGCTCATGATAGGTCTGCTCCATGGCGAAAGACCGGCCTGCACAGCGGCCCTGTGCCCCTGGCTGACCACTCTGAGCTGAACCTCCCTGCTGGTGCTGAGGGACTAGTGGTTGACTGCCACGGCCTCGACCTCCACCTCGGCCCGAACAACCGGAAGTACTCTAGTTCCTCGACCGGTGAGAAACTGGTGGGGCTGATCTTGAACAAGGAGTCATGGAAGAACCCCGATCACCCACTACTGGTGAGAAAACCTGGAAGAAATGCTGAAGGTGACCCATCTTTCCGCAATATCGGCACTCCACGAGGTCTCTCTGCCACTGAGGCCTCGTGTTCCCTGACCGGCCACATTGACAGCAAACCACCTGGCTTCATGACGATGCATCTTTCTTTCTTGGATCACCATGCATAGACTCCCTACGGTGATTCTTTCTGTCATCTCGAGGAAAACCAAATCTGGAAGTAGAACCGCCATGGCTCGCAACTCCAGAGTCTCTCAGATCGCGCTATGTAATCAGCGCATGGTTGACGATGGATGTGAAGGAAGTAAACTGGAAGATATTCACCTGTGAGAAGTGTCCCTCCTGAGACCATCCACAAACATCCTTTCCAGGAACACCCCACTCCCATCCCAGAGGTGTGTGAAATGCTACAGCTCGGTGAAACGAGAGGAATACTCCATGACAGAAAGAGTACCCTGCTCTAAGCTCATGAACCCCGGGCTCGGTCGGCTCTCAGGGTCTTCGGGTAGAAGTTGTCATAAAAGACGTGCTGAAACACCTCCCAAGCCATAACATTCTAATGACCCTCCTGTGAGATCACGTCCCACCATCTCTTGGATGGAGTCTCGGAGAATGTAGGTAGCGAGCTTGACCCGACTCTCTGGATGCGTCTCTAGATGCTCAAATATGATCCAGATGGCTTCCAGCCATGACTCTTCAGCCTATGGTCCTCCTTCTCCCTAGAACGTGGGATGATGATGCTGCTGGAAAACCCGCATCAAATCTTCCATAGTAGAGGTAGGTGGTGGTGCTCCCTGAAAGGTCTACATCATCCTTAGAAAACCATCCCCGAACTGTGCATCGGCGCCTGTAAATGGTATGAGAGCCGGTGCTAAGGCTGGCCCGACTAGAGGTTCAACAGGAAGTCCCTAATTAGACATATCTTGCATCTGATCACTGCCTGATGATAGACATACAACCGGAGGACATCTAGGAGGGATAGCTCTGAATGTTCAAAAGTACACCTTAGATCAGAATTAACAAAGAGAGACAGCACAAGAGTACAAAACGGGAATAGGGGAAAACACACAAGTTTACAAAACATGACTACATGGCGTGTATGAAAACTACACGGCGTGTTCAATTAAACCATAGACATGGTAGTGTGATTCTACCACCTCAGGTCGTGAAAAACCCTAGACTACACGACATGTTGTCCCCACACATGGCATGTACTTGAACTCTACTCCCCTGCCCGAGTCTCTTTACACAGCTATCCCACACAGTCTTCTTAAACAGAGTCTACACGACGTGTTCCCTACGGACATGACTTGTAGTAGACAAGGTGTCAACGACCCATGTTGGTAGTTACACAGCCGGCTACAGGGCTAAGAATAGACGACGTGTTCTGAACAAACACAGCGTGTACTCGAATATTTTTCCGGACCCGTGTTGTTGGGGACACGGCCAAGCACACGACTAACCCATACACGGCGTGTTCCTAACAAACACGACATGTATAAGAGGAGATAAAATTGTTCTATGTTGTAGGTGATATGGATGACTATTGAGGATATGGATACACGACATGTTCATAAAATACATGGCGTGTATGACACGAGCTTCCCCGACCCGTGTTGTTTGAGACATGACCAAGTACACAGCTCACCACTACACGGCGTGCACATTCCTTAAATAGTGTGTTTTTGATGTTACTCTCACGACACCATGATTCTGCTCACAAGGTCAGTGACACGACCTGAATACCACACGACGTGTATCTGAAAAGTATACACCATGTATTCTAGGTTTTTCTGGGTTGTAGCTCAGAAACTGCACAGAAGCCCAGAAAAACTGAAAACATGGAAAAGATGTGCCAAATTTTGATCCCTGAGGGCCTATACTCCCCGTGTGTCAAATCTTGGCATCTCCTACAGTCATAGACAAGAGAAAACAGGATCATGATCCACAAAGTTCCAATTCGAGAGAACCCATAACACCTCAAGAATCGAAAATTTTGCATTCATTTATGAAAAGTAGGATGAAATCAACCCTCAAACAAGAAATTAGAGATTATATCAAGCATCTATCACAAAAGCATGCATAATCTAGACAAATTATATCACAACAACATGAAATATCTAATGCACCCTAGATGGCATGGCATGAATGCATGGAATGTGATTTATACAAGTGCCTATATGATGCATGGGATGACATACCCTTATCTCAATGGGTTTCTACTGAAATAGAACTGCAATCGTCAAGAAAATAACAACACAAAACATGTGAATCACTCTAGGTGAAATCATATCAACCGTAAAATCTCAAAACCAGCAAACTGCAATTAACAATGTATTATGGATTTTCCCTGTACATGAGTTAGCTACTCCAGAGCACATCTTATCCCCAAGTACCGAATATGTCCTATCCTTGGATAAAGTCCCCATACAGTAAAGCAAGAGAAAATAACTCCTCTGATACCAGTTTGTAACACCCCGAATCTGGAGCCCCTCCACTGGTGCCTTGTACCCGGTTCACCACATGACCACAAGCGTGTTTCCCCAAATGCTTAAGGCTTCCGACTAACAGCAAGGGCCATGGTGAGTCTGTGGGGAAACTATGACCTCATTCGGTAAAGTATATATCCGAAGAACAAGCAGACACAATAACAGAAACTGTAAAAATCATCCAACAACTGAACTGAATAGTGGAAGCAATGTATAAAATAATGATGATGCAATAATGTACTTATATCAATTGAAAGTAGTAAACAAACCAACATGATGAAGTATAACTAAAAAACAAAGTGCAAAGAAAACAAAATAAACCCCTCAACATCACAAGCCTAAGCTCGGTCCCTTGATCTCTAGATCCAAGCAATCACGTACTGGAAGTCAAATGGCGCTTTCCCTTATCTATTCCTACAACAACAAAGTCTTTTTAGGCCCAAATGCATGGCCAAAACAGGGTGTGAGATACAATCCCAATAGGCAATCTCCCAAAGATCTATGACTAACAGTCAATGAATACAAGGCAAGTAAAAGTGCAGGAAGCAGTAAATAGAAAAGCACCCAATAGCAAAAATCCACAATTCTAGCATATAAGGTAAACTTGTAACAACAGTAGTAAGAAGAAAATAGATAAATCTCTGGGTAGCTCTCATAGCCTAATCCCAATGGTTCATCCTAAAAGTACTAGAAACCCTCTTGGAGGCACACACAGTCTCACCCCTCTAGTTCAGCTAAGAATAGACTCTCTGAGGAAGCACTCACCGTTAATTCCCCATATAGTATCATATCATGCTAATGGCTCTCTGGGGAAGCACTGAACATCTCATTCTCCTTGTGGCCCGCATCAAGGAACTATAGACTCTTTGAGGAAGCACTCATCTTCAATTCCCCATGTGGTCTCGCATCGTATTAAAAGACACTCTAGAGAAGCCCTTACGTCTATTCTCCATGTGGTATACTACACTAGGTTCTCATAGTCCTGTGTGAAATAAACATGCTCAGTGCACGTGAAATGTCCAAGTGAACCTCAAGAACTACTTGGCTATCAATATAAGGCTCAACAGCATAACACAACAACAGTTCCACTATCCTACAACTAGGCATGGAAACTGGAAAACGCCAAAAGGTAAAACAAGCCTGGAAAAGAAACCTGAGCACAAAAAAATTTAATCTACTAACAAGCATAAACCTCTACTATAGAAATCATGCAAAGAAGGCAAACAACATGGACAAAACTAGAAACCCACAATTCCCAGCCCAAGGAAATTTGTGGAAATTACACAAAATACTCAATGAATTTCTACAGAAAGGCAAAAATACCCACCTGGATGCTAGGGGATCGATTTACTAGAACAACGACGACTGATTATCACTATAACATCATAGATCAGAGAAAATGCATGAAACCCTCAACCCATGATAACTTGAAAAATATGAGGAATTGGAAAACAAGACTCAAGCGGAAGGAAGAACTCACAGCTGCGCTTCCAACAAAATTGACAGAGCTCAAATCAGGGAACAAACAGAGAGGTAGAAGCTCAGAGAAGATTTGGATGTACGGGTCGCCCTTGGATGGAGAACCTGGAGAAGGGGTGTGTTCTGTCCATCAGGTGAGACCCCATTGCGTTTAGTGAAGAAAAGGAAACGTACATGGCGTGTATTTTTAAATTACATAGCATGTAGTGGGTATTTCTATACTCATCCAAAATTGGCCTCCACGTCAACCCTACACCCCGTGTGTGTGGCCCGGGCATGTCCAGCACACGACATCAAGCCTGAGAAGAGTACATGGCGTCGGCGTGTACTTCAAAATTTTCTAGAAGCTCCATTTTTCTTAAAAACTCCAGGAAAAGGAAAAGCGTACCTGAAACAAAGATCCGGGTTCTTACAATTTACCCATTATATTAAATTATTAAAATATCTATTTTGGGTGTTCAAAATTCAATTCACATCTTAATGATATTTATATGTGCCCATGTATGTCATCATTATGGTGGACAAAATTGGATAATGAATTTTTTTGGGGGGGGGTCTTTATAGCACATGAGTCTTCTTAGAGGGTATATATGACCATAACATTTTATTCAAAGATAATATATGATTTCGATCATATTCCAACTTGAGGATGTTACCATTGTAGCTTTTATAGGTTAATTGGTTTTTTTATTTAAGAATCCATTTTTGGGTTATCTTTGTTTAGAATATAAAATGAAAAATATCCTTAGTTCGTAGATTTGATTAAAATTATCAATATTATCATAATAGTGAACAAAAATTATATTAATTCTTTATGATACGAATTATTTCACAATCCGTTACATGCTACTTAACTTCGTAACTATGAGAAAAATAACAAAAATGATATTCGTTTAGAGGATGTTGTGTTGAATCAAATCAAATCACTTGTGGAGCATCCAATGTGGATTATAAAGAATGTTGAAGAGGTATTACTCACAAATCAAATTTAATGATTTATGATTCTCTAGTCTTTGGAATGGATCAATAAGGATACAAGGGCGTTGGAATATGATTTTTAGGATATATGAAATTATTTATTTATCCTAGAACATAATAGGAACACCAAATTGATCGAATTTCATATAAGGGGAGATTTATGTCTCCCTCAAAATTTAACATGTGTTATTTTGGTTTTCACGAATATTAACATTATTTTAATGTATTTTTATACTAGTTTGAGGGAATATATTTAAAAATGAGGGAGCTATGTGAATTAACGAGAATCTAAGAGTTTATAGTATTCCACATACTAGCCATTATTAGTGGTAAATGTCATGCACTTGATTAAGTAACACCTATGTATTGGTTTTAAATAAACTGATGTTCCCCATTTAAAACGAACATCAGATAACCAAATAAAATTAATGGTCCAACAAGTTCTTACAAATAAATCATGTAAGATAAGTAACATTTTTAATTTTCCATCAATCTGTATTATTAATATTTCCCTTCACTTATATGAGCCCAGTCTATATAAAATTAATATGGGGTTTATCATTTATTTATAAACCCTCTCCCCTCTTCCTATTTTTATATATTCAACATACTGATGATTTATTGGCCCTAAGTTGTATGATTTTCTTGATATAAGACTAAATCCCATGTTTCATTATGAATTGACAAAAGATATAGGTTATTTTGATTATATTCCTAAATTACATATTGATATCAATTATGATTAATGGACTTCGTCTACATTTGCATATGATTTTAAGAGTATGTGGTCATCATTTTATGTAAATTTAGATCTAAAATTGATGGATGATATCCTTATGTACATTCTTGTGGTTTTACTATCATAGTATAATCTATTCAAGTAACATTTTTAACATCCCAAATCGAGTTCCACAAACTGTTTCCCTATGATGGATCACCACATGAGCTCGGGTGTGCCCCTCCTCACATTAAAGACTACTGACACGCATCGATGGTCTAACAAGTTAATCATTGGGAGAATATACCTTTTTTTAATATTGTAAATACCTTAAGAATTAATCTAAAATTTGGGAAACATATCATAACATAAAAAATCATTCTATCTCATGATAAATATCATTTCAAATATAACATCTTAAAGAAGTAGAAAAAATATATGCTAATATACTTGTCTGTTTTCTAAAATGAAAACTAAAAATAAATACACCAACAACTCCTTAGATAGACCCAAACCAAATCTAGTTCTCTAATAAATTATCCATTCCCAAATCAACAATCTATTATAGGGTCTATTCGATTGACCTAGCTAACAATAATAAATTCATTTTGTCTACTGATTAGGCATCCCAATGAGGGTGTGATTACAACTAAGTAAGCCACCACCAATAGTTCCTAAAACAAATCTCGTCAATAATATTTTCTGAAGTTCTATAATGAAATAAAATAAATAAATAAATAAATATTTATCCAATAATAAAATTAATATTTGTAAAACAACATAACCCCTGTGGTTAAAGAGGATCCATGTACCGTAATGTCTGATATGGCTCATGAAAAACGCCATAGTGTTTCAAGGTAATATAATACGTTAATACCATTTTTGGTTCATGTCAGATCCTAATATATTAAATGGTGATATTGTTTTTCAAATACCTGCTCACACTCATATTGGACCTAAATATGTCTCATGTGATGATATATCACGAAGTAAATTTGTAATTATTTTTCAATTCATACTTAATAAGACATGATACCAATATTAAATTCACAATTAATATGACCATGTTACCATTGTTATTTTTGAATTGAAATACCATATATCTTTTCCTTTACACACAATCATAATAACTGTGTAACCATTTATACTTCTCAATTGAATGAAAAATTCCCCATTCCATTACTCAATAGTAAAATGTCCATGATATTATTATTACATCTCAATTAAACAAATGTGATATCACTGCATTACTCACATTTATAATGACCATGTTACCATTTAGACTCATCATTTTCGAATAACCATGTTCCCAAACCTTTACAAATAATTAATTCATCAATTAATTATTCCACATCAATATCATTAATTATTCATAAATTAGTTTTCCAACTAATTAGACTTAATTAATTTCCAAGTTAATTAAGTATATCAAATTAATAAATCAATTAATAAAATAATTATATCATGTAAACCATCCCAATGTCAAATAATTAATTCTATAATGATGATCTCGTAAGGGGCGCACCCTTGCTAGCGTTTTTCCTCATCGCTTCCTACCTCCCTTCCTCCACGGGTCGGCTCGGTCTTCCCCTCGGCGTTTTCTCGCCGGCTTGTGGTGGACCCTCTTTCACGAAGATGTCCTTTTGGGCTCGATTGCTTCTGGTTTCCTAATCTCTGTTGCCTTCTTTGCCTCACTCCACCTTAGCTATATAGGGTTTTTTCTGGAGGCGTGGTGATGGTCTAGCGGACAAGTTCAAGTTTCTGTGTCTGAGGGTGTGCCTCGCCTCTGGTGTATGCGTTGGGTAGTCTGCTGTGGTCCCTAAGTGTGAGTTGGATGGAGGCAACATGATTTATGCTCTTTTCTAGTGATTCATGGCTCTCGGGTGTCCGTTAATTTAGTGATTGGTCCTTAATCTTTTATTTTCTTGTTCATCTTTAGATATCAAATTTGGTAGTTTCCATTTTGTGTTGGTTTTGGGTCTACATTTTTGTTGGGGATTTCTACGCTTGGATATGGGTTTAGTTCATCCCGGGTTCATTGTTGTTCGTGCTAATTTTTTCGTTAGAAGGATTGAGGTTATTTTAGGATCGATGATTTTTTATGATGCTGAGACTAGAGGGTTCGTTCAGTGCTGATTGGTGTATGATTTTAGTGTGGCCATGTACAGAATTGGAGAATCTGTTTCAATCTGGTTCGCTGCTTGCAGAACTGTGTTGAGGCATATTGGATGTGTCGAGTCTACTTCATGTTTGGGTGTGTTGTTTTATGCTTAGTTCACCATTGCATATCACATATTTCATTTCATTTGGATTGCTTTTGTGGTTCAAGAAGATGGATGTGATGGGTTCGAGTGCAGACTTGATTTGGGTTGGCAGCTGGTTCTTTCTGGTTTTTTTAGGAACTATGATAAAGAATTGTTTTTTGGTGTTGAAGGTAAGGTCTTTTTTTTGTGGAATTCAACTAAAGTGATTATTGAAATCATACTATTTGGGTGTGCTTTAGAATTGGTTTAGAGCCGGAAGCTATCACCCTAACAGACCATTCATATTTGGATGCTTTAGAGGGTATGTCTTTGTTATCAGTACCGGGCCCATGTATCTCTGCACGTGGCAGTTTGTTGAGCAGTCATGCAATTTTGAAGGATTTTCATCACGATTTAATGGTTGGGATAGGGCAGATCCTATATTTTTGGTATGTGTTTCCTCCTTCACAGTTTTTTGGTTGTATGTTTGGATCTTGTGGTTTTTAACTTTATCCTCAAAAGGGTCTCGATAATAGAAAAGTTATTTTTCAGTCAAAAAATTCTATAATGAATAATATCAAATAATGTTCCCTAAAATCTAAAAATTAATTATATAGTTAATTATTTCAACTCATGATATTAATATCTGTTAAATAATCTACAATTAATTATCACATATCACATATCATAATATCTTATAATTAATCCCAGGATTAATTGTCTAAATCAAAAATCTCTAAATCTCAGAATTAATCCCATAATTAATAACATAAACTGAAAGTCCCTAAACATACTAATTAATTTTTCAATGAATTATCTACATTGATAAAGCCTTTTATCATGATTAATTCCCATATAAATAATCACTTTCAATAATCAATCCAATTAATCTTCTGTATAAAATAACTAAATCAATTTAATATATTGAATTGATAATGAATTATAGGATTCCTAAAACATATAGACACATATAAATTTTATTATTAAAGTAATTTATTTTTATACCACATACCTTTTTTGGTTGAAGAATAATCACCTAATGGATATCCAAAAAAAATTAGCAACACGATGACGTAGATATTGATCTGAACCTCCAAACCCAACATCACTATTAATAATGAATCATGATCATCAAAATCTATATTTTAATATTGAATAATAGATCTATTCCTCCTCAAATATATATATATTTATCAAATATATATTATTATAACTCTTAAAAAAGACCTATTGAATGAGGGAATAATGTGGGATGAACTAGAGATGAATGCACTTACCGAGAGGGAAGCAACCTTTGATCCGGGATTTGTTTTGTGAACAATTGTGTTGGAGGGATATAATTCATGAATTGATATCCAAATTTGTGAAATATAACATACATTTTAATTTTGTCAAAAAAGGCGTGTTCGTGTGGTTTAAATATTTTTTAAAACAATTTTAAGGATTAATTAATTCCCTCGGATTGTTTGCTGGGTATGTGAGCACAATTTTCCATAACTATTATTAAAAAAATTAACAAGTACTTTTAGGGGTTCAAAGTTAATCATAATACGGGGAATAGATTGAAAATATATATTCCAACCATGAAATTCCCCATTGTCCATCAATTATGTGATTCCTTAGCAAGGGGGATGGTTTCTCCTCACTATGCACTAAAAATGCAGAACACGTTTTTTATAAATATTTCTCAAAATTAACCAAAACACTACACATGTAATATTCTAAAAAAAATTATTCATATATGAAACAAATATTAACTAAAAAAATCTGGAGTCAACACTATAAATGGAAGGGATATTATAAAATTTCACATAATCCCATATTGTGATGGGTTAAGATCATTATCAGGTAACCAGTGGAGTGTTGGTTGTCAAAAGTATGCAATTCACAAGAGGCATGTGAAGACCAATTTTATGGAACATAGAAATTATCATGAAAACAATTGAGGAAAATAAATATAATTTCATAGGACAATTTTATGTTTGTATTGTATTGGTTTATTATTATGTATATGTCTGAAAAAAATATCTACATTGATTTCTGGATTATGTAGAATGTATTTTATCATAACATGACTATATGTGTTTTTGGGTCTCACTATTATTTTGGAATCAATTTCCCACTATGTGTGGGGGTTCTTGATCTATAGAATAAAATAATATTTCATTAAATATATTTTAATGATAAATGAAGTGATTTTTTTAATTTGACTAATTTTGACGAAATATTTAATGGGTGATTATGTGTGAAAATCGACCATAAAAATCAGTGTAAACATCATTATATCAGATCCATTTCATTTATCTAAATAGTAAAGATAGATAAATCACCAAGATAGATATTATTTTCATGCATTTTTAATTGAATATCAATGAAAATGTTTTTGTGGACTCTAATATGTACATATCCCATGAGAACCACATATCTAATTCCAATGCACATGAGTGAACATCTTTATATCATAATCACATATGAATATATGGTATGTAGTTTTTGTGGATATAATCATGTAGATAATTTCTATTAATCTTATGGGATCCATGTTTATGAGTACATTCCCATGTATATGGACTAAACCATAAATTCGGTAATAAGGTAAATGAATGACATCATATAGCCTATTTGATGAAGAAAATAAAATTATGGTTTCTTTTTAAGAATAATTTTTTAAGAGATTTCAATATTCAACAATATTTATATATGACATGGTACAATGAAAACAATATTTCATTTGATTTGAATATTTATTTTAATAGGGATTATAATGAGATAAAATGATACATAAATTTTGAAAATGTTTATGGATTTGAATGACATAATAATTTTTTTATTGATTGTGGGGTTTTAATAATTTAATTAATGAAATAATTAATTTCATTTTATGGAAATAATTTTTATGATTATTTTTTCTGAATATAAATTCATGTTAATCACATGTAGTTTTTCCTATTGAAAAAAGTAGTCCAAAATAAAAGGCAAGAGCTGAGGTTGGATTTTTTTCACTGAATATATAACGAATATAATTTCATCATGCTATTTTATTTGTCATTGAATTTTTTTGGGTAATTCATATCTACATAATGGTATATTCTGTCTTTCTTATTCTAGTGCCTCATGGAAGTGGATTTAAACTATTGTTTCTAGAGAATAAAGGTGTTTTATCATTTTCATATATAATAGATCCTATTTTGTATATAGTGTTAAAAAATTTTGGATGGATTTACCTATGATGTGTTGGTGTGATGCCAAATGTCTACCTATAATTTGAACTCACTTGTTCCTACACTAAAGGGAACCCATGGTTTGGGAGGGATAAAATATATACTAAGTAATATGATACCACATTGGATATAGACCATATATAATTTCAATTTTTCATGTCATTTTTATTTCCTAAATGCTCATGTGATACTAAGATACTTTTATTTTGAGTAGACTAGACTGTAATATTTCCCAGCAGTTTAATTTTGTTATAATTACAATGTTAAATCTAAAAAAAATTATTGAACCGAACCCCAATTCGTATAATAGTACAATGATCCATCCAAGAATATCAATTTGTATAATAGGGGGGTACACATGTATGATCAATGCAGTTAATCTTTGGTGTTCAGTAATATTAATTAATTTAATAATAGATGTGTACCAATGTTGGGGAAAAAATTATCTAGATTGGTTGAATTTAGTACTTTAATTCCTTTTGTCACTTGTACATGAAGGTATTGATGTGTCTAAACAAGGATGTCCTCCCCTTTACTATAATTTTCATATTATGAATTTGGAAAATAAATATAAGTAGCTGGAAATTTCAATAATGAAACTATAATATCATTATTAGAGAAATTCTATAGTAATTTAATGAGACTAATATTATTAAATGAAATTTGGGTTATGATGGAGAGTTGTTATTAATGAAATGTTATTTTCAAATTAGTTAATCTATAGAAAGGGGGAAGAAAATGAATAAACATAAAAATTGTAGAGGATACATTAATTGTGGTTTCTTCACATCGTGTAAATGAAATTATATATAATACTAACACATTTTCTGTTAAAATTGAAAATTAATAAACAATGAGTAGAAATATTCTAGATATAATTGATCCCAAAAAATCATTCCATGATAATATAGAATATATTGGTCATTATTAATTACAAAATTTTATATTTTCCAGGGAAATGAAAAAGCATATACTGTTCCAAAGAAATGTTAATAATAAAATTATTTTTATTTAATGTTTAATGATTAAATGTTTCTGAAACATGGGATTCAGAGAATGAAAATAAATACTAAAAATTTATTTATTTTATTTATGAAATGAATTACGATGGGAAAAGAAATAAAAATTAAATATTCTAAATTATGTTATATAAATTTAATGCACATGGAAAATATGAAATTTATTTTAAGTACGTGAATATCGATGACCATGGATATGAAGATTATTAAAAAATTAATTCGATGTTTCATGGAAAGAATTAAAAATAAAATTATATAGTTGTTTAGATCAATAATTGTTTTAAATGAACTAAAATAATAAAATGTAAATTAAAAGAAAAGGAAATATCTCTAATATTGAGAAATATTTAAAATGATGAAATATATAAGAAACATAAAAATGGTATTACTCATGTTCAAGAACACATTGAATCATAGAGTGATAATAATTATCATTTTGAACTGATGAATTGATAAAAAAAATTCAAATATCTTCTATATGATTATCATAAGCATTACATTATTCATAAAAAAGTGACGAATAATAATTTGGCAAATTTTAAAATGAAAATGATTATTAAAAATGATTAAATGTTAAAAAGATGATAAAACTTATATTGTAAAACAAAAAACATAGGTTAACATGTATTGAATATGAGAATATGATAAAAGATCTAGATTAAAAGAATTCATTCAAGGATGAATATTAATCAAAGAAACTGTAAACATGTCTTGAATATTAAACATACATAATGAATATTAATAAGGACTTTAATATGAAAATGTTTTTCAAGGAAAAATAAGAAAAATATGTGATGAACATTAAGGTAAATTCCCCATGAAAATAATTTGTTTTCAAAACAATTTACACATAAAATAGATATGTAAATATGAGTAGTGTAAAAAATAGACCTAGATAAGTGGATATAAATAAATTGGATAATTACCTATTGAATATATAAACTCTTATGAATTTTTTATTTCAATTTATAGAAGATATAATAATAAAGAATCTTTATAGATGTCAGATTATGAATACAAATATTCTAGGTACAAAAATTTTATTTCCAAAAAAATCAAATATCAAAAATATTTACATTGTTGTGGTTTTTTGAACCATAGATAATAATTTTTTTTTTACAAAATTTCATTAATTGGGATAATTCTACACGATATAGGATAAGTTTCAAATAAAAGGAAGATTTTTCTGGAATAAATCATACACAAATAGAAACTTCCTACATGTTGACAACGAAGAACCACTTTTATTTTGAATAATATATAATTGGAAGGTGTGATAAAAATGTTCATATAGTATATAAATCCATGAAATTATTACACATTTAGTTCAACCAAAATGATAAATTTAATGTATTTCAAATGAATAATGACTAAATAACGATCAATGCATGTATATCCTATAATGAGATGAAATTAAAAAATTAATGGGTATGGATAAGATTATATAAATTATTAAACTATATTTTACAGATGTATCTATAATTTATTCTTTGGTTACTAATTAATTAAAAACTAAAATAAATCCCTTTTAAAAATCAAAGGGAATATTTGATGAAAAACTAATTAAATACAGACAAGTGTGTTTAATTCCAATAAAATAAAAAATCACTATTCGTGTATTATATTAATTTAAAATATTTGTAATATATTCAATATATTTTTTAACATTCATTATAATTTTTCTATACAATAGATAACATATAAATAAAAATTTAGGCTTCAAAACTGTATTTTCTCTAAAAAATATAAGTTGCCTTTTTTATAGTGCACTTGTATTAAATATATTTTTTGAAAATTTTATTATTTTTATTTTAAAAAATATCTTTAATTTTTTAAATCATAAAAACAAAATTATATTTGGATTATTGTTAGGTATTCATTCTTAAAAGGATCAATTTTTTAAGAATAGTTAAAAACACAAAATATAAATATAATTTTTTTTGTTTAATTAATCTATAATGCTAAATTATATTTTGAATTTCTATTAATAAAATATTCAAATTTTATATCATTTAATCCAATGTAGTAAATTATTTTCTTTTTCATATTCTATGTAGATATAAAAATATATTAAACTTTTATGTGGTTGGGGTTTGGATTAGTGGTAAGCACCTCGTAATCCTACATGAAAAATGGGGGTTTAAAACCCACGGGGGTCTGGTATTATAGAAGTTCTGTATCGTACTGTTGCAGCGGCAGAACTGTAGCAATAGTGGCCACTGTAGCGGTAGCAGGGTACTGTAGCACCAGTGAGAACGAGGTGGTACTGTTGCTTGTGGGTACTGTAGATGTACTATACAAATAATTGGCCTTGGGCCTAAAATTTGGGTCTATGGGCCATGTAATGTGATAAATTCCCACTAAGAATTAGGGATATGTAATGGGTCTCCCTTTGCCGAGTTAGAGAGTTATTTTCTTTTCATTAACAATAAACGAAGCTTCACCCCAACCATTTAAAAAAATATAGAAAACTTTTATAAAATTTAACTTTAAAATCATCCTTTCTTATCACGCTTGCATGATTAATTTTAAATTAAATTCTTTCATGTTTGTGATTTTCATACGAAAAAGTTTATTTCATATTAGGAATATTTAAAATTTATATCATCTAATATGGAAAAACTAAATATTCTACCAAAGTGATTAGTGAAAAAAATTATAATTAATTACAATAATTATGGTATAACAAGTTTACGTAGTGAAAAACAAAGAATATAAGGTGTAAAAATGACCCAAAATGTGTCCAAAAATAATTTTAGGAATATATTTATACCAATAAGACCTTATTATCTAATGTTATCTATTTTTTGGAATCTTTTAAATGAATGTGAACCATATAATAAATTATGTAAACAATACGAAAAATTATTCCTTTCTCCCTATTAATTTCTATAAAGCTTTAGGTATATGGAGAAAAAAATAGAGTTTTGGTTATAAAAATTATTTTAGAAAATAAATTTAATAATTAGTAATAATAATTTATATTTAAATTATAGATATCATATTATAAAATTAAATTCTAAAAAATTATATCAAATAGATTATTTAGTTACTAATCAAATAAAATAAATGATGATAAAAAAAATTAAAAGTGAGGTGAATATAATGAATTATTATTTAACATTATTAATGATTAATATATAATTATAATAGGTTTGAATATTTATATATTTCAGTTTCATTATTTTATTTTGATATTTTTTAAATTCAACATAAGAGGATAATGTCAAAATTGACATTAATGTTATTTTATAAAAAATGACATTTTATAAATTAATATAAAATTTATTAAACAATATAACTTATATATAGTTATTAATATGTTTTATTACATATAAAATATTTTCCATTCATGGACAAATTTAACTTTTAAATTTAACATATTTACTCGTAAATAGAAAAAACATTTTTTTTGTGGATGAGGTTAAAGTGGAATTTTTTTGCATTACATCCGGTTGTGATAAAACGAATTTTCCTAAAATCATAATTTTCAGATAAAATATATATCACATATATCATAATTGTGCATATAGATTCCAAATACGATCAATATAATTTATTCTTAAATGATAAATTACTTATATTAGAAAACTAATTACTATAAAAACTGAAATGGTAAAAACATGGAAAATTAAAAGTTAAAGTTGATTTTTTTTAAATATTTATTGTAATGACTATTTAATATTCGTATCGACCATATAATCATTAACCCAAATTAATTTTCACTAATGGATCCACGTTCTGTATCATTTACCTCTCAATAATGAATAAAATTGAATATTTACAAGAATGTCACTACTCAACTATAAAAAAGCAATCACCCTCCAAAATTATTCACATATCAAATGAATTTTGTATCATACATAACCTACACTATTAATTTAAAAAATAACATCCCATAATTATATAATAATTATTTTGGTTATAAATAAACCATTCATGGTATTAAAAAACCTTAGGGAAATACCTTAAGATGAGGAAATGTTTTTATAAAATAAGTATAAAATTTTTTCCTTCTCCATTACATCAATTTTTTATGTCACAATAATATATTAATATCATTATATTATATATATTGAGATTTTTTTGTTAGTTTTAATACCTAAACCTATAAACACATCTATTAAGTGGGTTACAAAATCATCGTTTGTGAGTACGGTGGACTACCACCTCACGAACAGATATAATACATTTTATATTTACCACATTACAAGGCTTAGAATAATGATGAAACAAATTTATATATATGTTATTTATGAAAATTAGGATTTATTATGATTCTATATTTATTCTATAACATAATCCTCCATTCTTACTTTTTTTGGAATATGATAATATCATTCGCATGTACACTTGGATACAACATCATGAAATGATGTGATTTGTTCACAGATTACATTGAATGTATTAATGTTTTATTTAATAAAAATATGAAATATATAATAAATTTATATTATATTTTAATTATAATATATATATATATATATATTATTTATTTTAATTTTACATTTAAATTGAAATAACATTCATGCATACGTACAATTTAACGTCTTCATGAACGGTGCATTTAATTGATAATCACTAAATTTTTTGGAATACTATAAATACATATCTACTTAATTTATATGATATTTATTTCAATTTTTTAATTATTTAAATTATTATAAAATTATTCAATGAACCATATGAAAAATAATAAGTCGATACATATACGAAAAACAATTTACTTATTATCTAAAAAAAATTGCATAAATAGTTAATTAACATCTATTATAAGTCCATAAGAAAATAATATATGATATCAAAACTAAGAATTCAGTCATTTAATAATTTAACAACATGTTTAAACCCACAATATAAGAGTTATAAAAATGTTCAACCAAATGAATCCTATGGAAAGGCTTTTTCTCATCTCTCTTTTAATATTGAGAGGTATATATAATATTCCCCGCATATTTTTATTATGTTGTATATATACTGACCATTAATATTTTTTACAACTCCTAATCATACATTTATTGGGATATATATATATATATATTTTATGATATCACTTTTATTGGTTTAGGGTTTCTTATATACCAAAGATGTTATAGATGTTTGTCACAATTTTCCATGTTTGGTTTATTTGTTATGTTATATGGCTACATTATTTCATGACGTGTATTTGATATGTTTTACCATTATTCTAATTATTTTAATGATTTTATATGATTTATTTTATGTTATTATTTCATATGTATTATTATTCAATGTTACTGAACTGGTAAGAGTTTCATGTTGCAATCTCATCGCTTATCGAGATTATTTATTATCATGTCTCTTCTACTGAAATATTATTATGTACAAGTAAAGAATTATCATGAAATTTATTATGAAATATTTATTTCATTAATATAAACTTTTTTACTTAATTTTCCACCCTTTATTTAGTCATGAGTTTATAATATGTTATTTTATTAAAAAACATCTTTTTTTGGTAGAAAACATGATTTATTCGAAAACTATGTTTTCTATAAAGTTGATTATTTTTTAAATATAATATGATATTTTAATAAAAAAAATGTTCTCAATTAATTTTAAAAATTACTTTATATGTTTCCTTGTTTATTTTCTAGGAAAATAAATTTGAAGATTTTATTTGTTTTGAAAACCTAGTTTTCAAAATGAAAAGAGTATTTTCATCAAAATTATTAAAATTTTATTTTAAAGGTATTTATATTAATAAAAACCAACAAACATTATTTTTATGTTTGATACAAAAGGGATATTTTTTTATAACAATGGTGTTCCTTCTTGAGATGGATTATTATTATTATTTCCATAATATTATTGTGGAACTTGTTTCTTTTACACGAGTAAATCTTGATTTAAAATTATTTTATGGAACCCACTTCATTTCAAAGGTATAATCATGTTGGAAAGTTATTGATATGAAATATATTTAATTTACATGGGTTGAAAAAATTATAAAAAAATAATGATTTTTTCTATTAGATTTATTATTAAATTTCAATTTAAATTATTCATGTTGTGGTTCTTAGACATTATATTTCATGTGTGTGACCAGATTTACCTAAGTAATATTGTTATGTCATAAATGATGGTGGCACCCAGATAATACTCTATTACAATGGTTAATACAAATTTTATCTAGAGAATAATATTTTACACCATCCATATGGTTATTTTAATTTTAGGGATTCTACGTGTGTTCTATAAGGATTATATGAGGTGATGTCCTAAGACCCCAATATATATTATTTTTGGATTTTAGATGTCAGTTTGATCAATATTGACATCACATGTCTCATGATTATTTACTTCATTGAATATATTATCTTTTAAAGCATTGTAACTTTTTTTTTTGTGTTTGATGATCTATATATTCATGGGTATGATATTTTAAAATCTATCATACACAAGGATTATGTCATTAAACCCTTATTCACTTTTTATGCTCATTGTTTACATTCATTCATTAATGATTACATTTTCCCTTAATGATAATTTTAGATCACCCATCTTATATCTTATTTTACCCAGTTTATAATGAATGATGTTGAATGAATAATTTCTTAGTTCTATTTCATATGGATGATAATAATGTCTGAATGTAATAAATGAAATCATTTTTTGGAGAAAAAATAATTTAATGTCTCTTGAATTGTTCTATAATATGATTTACCAAATTCACTACAACACTAATCCTAAATGGTCACTGAGGTTGTAAGTGATATAAATTTTCCTTTGATGTTATATAAATTTGAGGGAAAAATTGTGTAATAATTATCAACATCAAATTCATAAATGTTATATTCATGATTTTAATATAGTATAAGAGTGAATAGGTCATATGCTATTATAGTTGGTGTTACTGGTCAAAATTTATACACATTGACATTAGGATGATTTAATGTAATGTTATATAAATAGATATGGATGCATTCATAGGTTTATTATTGAAAGTGGGTTCCCTAGAAAAAATCTAATAGTACATTTATTACAACTACAAGTTTACAGTTGGTTATATATTCATGGTTTTCCCCTATAAAAATAGTTTAGATACTTCTTCATCCACATTTTTTATTGTAAATTCCTAAGATTATGTATCATATCAAAGGGTTATAGAATAACCCTTACTATAATAATAGCCTAGAGATACGATGAAAATACTACTAATGTATGGCCTTATGGTCTAGTTACAACATTCTAACAACAAATAGATGACATGTTACTATCAGGTGTCTGTGTGTGTGGGGGGGGGGGGGGGGCTCATAAGAGATGACAATTATTCTCATTATGATAGCATTGTTGATATCTTGTAGTTGATATCAGGAGTAAAACCACAGCAGTAGGAACACCACATGTTTTTGGTACAATTTGTTTTTCCAAATCTAGAGACATGTGTAATAGTCTCCGGACATGAGATCATTACCAATGTATTTTATTTGATCGTGTACATTGATGCAAGATGAAAATCGTAGAAATTAACTCATTGATAGGTAGTTTGTGTTGGGTACATAATTGGTTGATTAGGGTGGAATAACATTAATAAAATCCATGACCATGGCAGTTGAAGGTATGTCGATTCAAAACAAAATTCAATAATAATGAAAGATAAAGGATAATGTTACAAGTGTGTAATACAATTTATTGATATATAGATTATGAAGAGATTTTAATACACATTCCATGTTCGAAGGATGGTATTCATTGCATTGTATTTTACTTATATGTATAGGGGACTCGATGTATTGCTAGATCATTCTCTTGGTCTATGAATATTCTTTTCTGCTATTGAGATAAGGTTCATGCAGGTCACACACAATAGCGCTTTGAGAATCTTACATGTTCTATTGAACATGAATATTGACCCTGGTGGGCCCCACAATGGGGTCCTGATATTATGGATTTTCTATAGTCCACAAATATATAAATAAATTACTTATTATTCATGTATTTAATAATTGGGTTGAATTTATTTATTATATGAATTTACAAGTGATTAATTAAATACAAGGAAAATATTATATGAGTGGATATTAATTAAATATCACGAGTTTAATAAAAATTATCAGTAGATGTGAGTTGAGTTGTTGACTCAAGATTATAATATAATATATTAAATATATTATATAGTTTAATGATAAAATATAAATAATATTTATTGAATAATTAAATTTTAATAAATTATTATATGTAATATTTATATAGTGGATGTTTATTACACGATGTCTAGAACCTAATCGGAGTACTATAAATTTACACAATATAAGTAGAGATAGGTGCTTATCAGGATGAATATTCATCCATTTGATGTGATATCCTCTATCTCTTATGGAGAGAGACTCTCACAACCAAGCTTGTGAATCTATTTCTGTAACACCCCAGGTAAATAAAGAATATGAACTTTTTATATTTATCTATATTTATGAATAAAATATTAATATTACTTTAAATGGACCTCTATGCTTGATGGATTACCCAATACACAACAATTAGTTCCTTTGAAATCTTACGTTGTACTCTAATAATAAAATAATTTTATTTTAAAAGGTAGTTAACACCTAGCCGTTGTAATGATGGGAATGAACAGAACTAACTACATAATGATTATATATGTTTGTAAAATATTTTTACTTTTTACAACAAATGTTAGAGGATTAAAAATGCAAATGAATCCAATTTTAAGCATAAATCTTCTAATATTATTTAAAAGGACGATTAACCTCCTTTTGATGGAAAACCCTTTTTAAATATACTTTTGACAATTTAATATGTTTTATTTGACAAAATAAAATTATTCTTTAGAATTGGGACATCAAAATTTACTTTGTGTAAATTTTTGGTATTTTTCCGATAAAGTTCATTTTTTAATGAATTGTGAAAAATGTTGTATTTTAATTCAAAAACACTTTTTAATATTATTTATTTATATGACTAGAATATCTTTTGAATTGGGTTTAAAGTAAAAATAGAATATATTTTTACCATAAAATCCAATGTTGATCATTGAAATTAATATCACTTCGAGATTGGACATAAACGAGTGTCAATATTTTCATAGATAATGTTTCTTAAAAACACACTACTTGATTTGACAACGGGATTTAATTATAAATTTAATTAATTAAATTTCTATATTATGAATTTGGTAAAATAGACATCATTTTTGAATTTGGAATATCAAATATATCTTAGGGTGAATTTCTGGCATTTTTCTAAAAACCCTTAATTTTTTAGGAATAGTGAAACCACAAAGTGGTAGTTACAAAAACTGATTTTTCGTTTAAATGGAAATTGACCACTTCTGTGATTTGAATTTCAAAAGTACAATTTAAATGATTTTTATTATTAATTAAAATTTTGTTCAGTGGGATGAAATTAATTTTTGATGAAATGTAACTTTTATGTTTTATTAATCGCGATTCAAGTTAATTGGTGTGATTTAAGGTAAAAATGATATTATAATAAATTGAAAATATCATGAAACTTGTCCGAACCCTATTTTATGAGTTATGGAGGACCAATACAACCCATGCATCTATTTTTGGGACCCCATGGAGCCACTTGGGTATGATAATGACATTAATGCCTTTTATTTAAAGTAAAAATGACACAAACATGTAATCTTATAATAAAACAATTTTTTCATGGGGTTATACAAGTCCAATTTTTTGGCTATAAATTGTAATTGGAAAGATAAAAATATTTCCTACATAATTGTAGTTTTTTATAATTTTTAGTCATGTCATAAATTAAATTATTTATGACATCATGATGATGCATTGATTACCTCATTATTTAACGATTTAAAAAAAATGAAAAGATAATGTAAAATATAAGACCTACACATGTAAAAAACCTATTTGATGGGTGTAGTTTGAACCCTTATAACCATATCCTCGCAATATATCAATGTGGGACCTTTAAAATACGAAACACATTTGAAAATAATGTAACCTTTCTAGACTTTCCAAGAGTGCCCCTCCTCTCCTCTTATAGAAGGCCCCCACATCAACCACCTTACCCACACCTCTCAAGCCTTTGGCATGGAAAATATCTGATAATTTTGTCTCTCCACATACCTATCCTAATCATAGATTCCTTAAATTAGGCAGGAAGCTCTTCAAGAAACCCTTTTGGTTCAATCCAAAGGGAGTTACCCGATTTTAATGTAACGTCTTCAATTGTGCTCTTTTGTTTTATTTTTCTTCTCCAGCCCAATAAACATTTTTTATTCATTTATTTTGTAACAACACCAGTATCTTCCATATACTAGGATGTTGTTATAACAATTATTCTAGCTACACATACACACACCTACATCTAATGGTTAAAGATCATATTGTTTCTGTGGATGGTGAATTTCTGCCTCACGAAACGATGATTGTTCAATATTCTTTTAACACCATATAAGGTGGCCATTAAGATGTCACTATATTTATATATGATATATAATATGTTTATTTTTTCCATAAGCTTTTGTATTTTTCATTTATGGCATACCTATATGGTTTCCATTATGGGTAAACACGATATCTTCATTTTATGAAGTGCGGTCTACCGCCCCCTCAAAGTTAATTGATTCGTTAATACCATATGTGGTACGTATAAATTATATATTTAATGATATTATATATGATACCATACTGGAATTATAATACTATTATGTATCATTATTTTTTAATTCCATTAAATATGAAATAGAAATGAAAGTATCGTTCATGCATAAGTACGGCTTACCTTCTCCATGAACGATGCATTTCATTTCTTACCATTAAATGTTATGATATACTATACATGCATGTATATAATGGATATATATTTTATATATTATATCTAAATAATAAATATAATTTTGGATATATTGGATATTTTACCCCATGAACAAACTTGTAATTATAAGGAGTTTATTTTTGACTCAAGTAGCAATGATCGTTAAAACGACCGTTATTAACGTAAATAATTACATAGTGTTAATGACATGGTAATAAGTGATATAAAATGAAAATGAACTTGGAAAAGGTTCTTAAGAAATTATAAATTAACTCAAGTTTATTATTCAGGAGATTAATGAACAGTCGAGTCAAGTTGGATACGAGGTAAGGGATCCGACCTCTCTCTTTTTTTAGTACTCTCTTTTATGTCATTTCTTTTAAGCTCATATTTCTTATGCTGGGGGATGTTCTTTTATATTCCTATTGCTATAAATTTAATGTTAATATTATGGGATACCCTATTTTACCTCATCAATACATTTCTGATGTTTTATGTGGCGCCGTTAGGCTGCTGAATTTTTATAAGGGGATTTCCATCTCACTTTTTATTCCCATGGGATTCATGCTACATTGGACACTATTTAATTTTGTTTGGAATATGTACTTCCCATTATGTTACTATTTTTATAATATAATCTCATTTATGGGTATTTACATCTTCATTTTATGACTATTCTTCCATGGGGTGTACGTTTAGGAAGTTACCCAATTCGGTAAGGGAACCTTTCACTCTCCTCATTTTAAAAGACTTTTTTAGGTATATTAATCTAATTATGATGGGATATGTTCTTATATATCCTTTTTTCTATAAATTTTATGTAAAATTGATGTGATACCCCTTTTTATCTCTCATCGACTCATATTATGAATTTTGATGTGACGTCGTTAGGCTGTCGAATTTTTGCAAGGGAACTTCTTAACCCAATTTTGATTCTTTGGGATAAACTTGTACTCCTTGAAATATGTCTTTCTATGAATATGTGTGAAATTCCTCTGATTTTTTTACACGTAATATCCACATATATTTTGTGTATTCGTTTTTCACACATAATTATGTAATTGATATATCCTTAATCAAAGGATACCGTCTTTGTAAAGGACTTCGTCTCAATGTCCTTTCATTCAGGAATATTTTGTTCTAATACAAGGATTTATTTTATATAGTGTATAAACCCCTTTGACTTTTACTTTTATTAAAAATGAATCGTTTTTATACGAATCATTTTACTAAACGACAAAAATTATGTTTCTTTAAACGTACGTGGTGACAACGACCTTCCCGCCGCCGTGAGTATTATTTGATCATTGGCTTCCTCCACAAGCCGTAATATTTTTTTTAAAAGTAAATAAATACCATATACACTTATATGTATTTTGTTATTGAAAATGGTTTTGATAATGGATTTGTTAATTCAATATATTTAAGTGATATATTGTGATTGAAATATGGAAATGTTTTCTTTTCTTTATAATTATTTTATGTATTATGATTTTGTTATCGTGCTTAGAAATGTTTTGGGGTGGTTACGTGATAAACCATATTATGGGTGGTATCGTGAATACCAGGACGGGTGGTTACGTTATAACATCCAATTCATTGGGTATGGAAGTGGGCCGTTTAGATATTCCATTAACTATGTATGGAAGTCGGTCGTATGGATATTCCATTAAGTATGTGTGGAAGTCGACCATATGGTTATTCCATTTATGTATGTTTATGTCCCATGTTACCTTTATATGTTATGTGTTCTTTATATGGGTTTTATGGTGATTTTTTGGTTAAAAAAGGGTAAGTAATGGTCTTTTAGTTAGTGAAGAGTTTTTACTACATCATAAAGGTGAAAAGTATTAATTTGGTAAAGTACTCATGGTTTACGTATTGTTTTGACAAACTAATAGTTTTCATTCATTGAGTATCCTTTACTGGGTTTTTTATGCTCATCCCTTGTTTTTGAAATGTTTTCCACAGGACTTAAAGATGAATAGGGTCACAGATGGGATCAAGGAATGACATTATATCTAAAACATGGAAGTATACATGTTTCTTTTTAAGTGTTTATTTATTTTATGGAAACATAGTGCAAGAGTCTACTATGTAATATTTTGAGATGTAATAGTTATGACCTAATTCTCTAAAACTATAATCCTGAAAATATCCAGTAAGTGAATTATTCGTTTAATTCATGATTAAGTAATGTATAAGGCTAGGGACATATACTTGGTATCAAAGGTCGGTTTAGATAACTTTAAAGGTCAGGGTATTCTCTAAGAATAAGTGACATTACCATAATGGTTAGGATTTCAGAAAGAGTCCTTTTTTTAGATAAAGTGAATGTGTAGGTATATCTTAGTGTTTATCTTCCTCATTAGTACAGGATGGTTTTGTTGATATACTCACACTGACCTTTTTGGTTTTATTAAATGGCTGGATCTAGCAGGCACCAAAGTAACAGTGGATGTGAAGGAAACCGTGACAGTTTTCTGAGAGTGGAACTGAATGATATGGGAGTTGAAATGAGAACTCTTGTGTTTATACTCAACCGACTATCTAGATTCATGATTGACCACCTAAACCTTGGTTTTTTCTATAAGGCAACTTTTATGCGAGAAACAAATCCCTACGGAACTACAGGTAATAATCATAAAGGTAAGTGTGTTCCAAAACCTATGTGTCAATGATGTGGAAAGAAACACCTTGGAAAATGTTTCAAAGGGACATAAATATTCCATATATGTGGAAATAATGGTCATAAAGCAAGAACCTGCCATGGAAAAAGGAAGCATCCAGTTGACTCGAGGAAAGGGAAAGAAGTTCATTCTGATGGATCAATTGAATGTTTTAAATGTGGTGAGCATGGTCATTACGCAAAGACCTGTCTTACGAAGATGTTTCAGGAGTGGGATCACCAAGATCGTACAAATATTTGTTTACCAATACCTTATTCCATTCCGATTGAGGATGAAGAAACTGACAATGACCAATCAAAGGTATGGATTATTTCTTAGCTTTTGTTTTTATATTTTGGAATCTTAGGATATGATTCATGATTTTGTTTGTAGGAAAGAAGTATTTCAGAATAAGTTGAAATGGAATGGTTAATGGATCATGAAGAATGTTCAATGAGTAAGAAGTCCACATATAAGGGTTCAAGAGTTATGGTGAAATTCTTAAGAATATTAAGTCACTTTTGATTATGGGGTTACATTAGAACACTTTTTTATAGTACGTGTAACCCTGATGTTTGATATATGAAAATTTTATTCAAGGAATAGATAATTTTTCTTTTGTGGACATTTTTATAAAGAATAATTTGGGTTTATATGATCCTTACTTTTGAGGAAATTATGGGTTACTATATGTTATGATCGAAAGTGAAAGGCATGAGATAAAATTGAGGTTAAATTATGATATGGTTATTTTTTATGATTTTATCTCTTTTTGGGGAATTATTTGAGAATTATATAGTTTGGAAAAAGGATAACACATAGACCGTGTGACAACCCGTCGTGTCGGACAAAACTATGGGAATCGAACCCACAACCAAAGTGAGAATGCTACTTATCATCTACCATTGGATTACATGAAGTCCATATTTAGTTTGACAAATTCTCTTTAGTTAGATGATTTTATGAATTAAGAGTAAGTTTATTTTGGGTTATCAATGGTAATTATTAACATATCATGGAGGAAATGTGATTAGGTTAATTACTTTTCAATATGAGACTTTAAGAGCAACTGATGTTGTTTGGAGATAAATGTTAAGATTTAACTTGGAAGACTATGTGATTAAATCCTTCAAATATTTGGGATTCAATCTTAGTTTGTTTTAATTTTTGTCTTCATTGAAATTTGGGTCTTGTTGGACAAATTTTGGAGATTAAGAATAACTTTCCTTTTTATAAAGGATTAACCTTTTTGGGTATTATCTGATCTCATAAAAAACTTTTTGGTTTTAGTTTTGGTTATGGTCTAAAGACATGGGAACTATACAGTTCTCTTTTGTGGATTAGGTGATTCTCTAGAAGTTGATTACAGCTCTCTTAATGCAAACAAGTCATCCTAAATACTCATCGTTTGGAGAAAATATGAGTTCATGTAAGAAATCTAGTAAAAGTTGAAAGTCAACATGACAAGTAGGTATGTTTCCTTATGTTTTAGTTAAGCTCAAAAATAAATTACTCAATGAAACGTAACTAAAAAAAATGTTGTCCATTATCTTTTCCTACTGGGGAATCTAATACCGTTTAACCCATCACAAGTTTGTGATTTTCTGGTGATTAACTTTCTCCTAAACAAGTTTTCTATCACAATCCCTCAGAACATAACACATTTTTTTCTTCCATATACATGTTTCCATACATGGAATCCTAATATGGGTTATCTCAGGTGTCCTTTTTACTTCCCTTTCTTAAATTTAAAGTTATAGTTTAATTTACTCTTTTTCTGATGTGGGGCTTTCAATGAAGTTCCCAAGCCCAATTATAAAATTTCGAGGACACAATTACCAAAAGGGGGGAAGGATGTAACACCCCAGGTAAATAAAGAATATGACATTTTTATATTAATACATATTTTTGAATAAAATATTAATATTAATTTAAAGGGACCGCTATGCTTGATGGATTACCCAATACGCAACAGCGAGTTCCTTTGAAAACTTACGTTGCACTCTAATAATAAAATAATTTTATTTTAAATGGTAGTTAACACCTAGCTGTTGTAATGACAGGAATTAAAAGAACTAACTACAAAATGATTACATATGTTTTTCAAATATTTTTACTTTTTACAATAAATGTTAGAGGATTAAAAATGAAAATGAATCCAATTTTAAGCATAAATCTTCTTATATTCTTTAAAAGGTCGATTAACCGCCATTTGATGGAAAACCCTTTTTTATATATACTTTTGACAAATTTATATGTTGTATTGGAAAAAATAAAATTCTTCTTTATAATTGGGACATAAAAATTTACTTTATGTAATTGTTTGTTATTTTTTCCGATAAAGTTCAATTTTAATGAATAGTGCAAAATGTTGTATTTTAATTCCAAACCACCTTTTGATATAATTTATTTATATGATTAGATTATCTTTGGAATTCGTTTTAAAGTGAAATTAGAATATATTTTTCCATTTAAACCAATGGTGGTCATTGAAATTAATATCACCTTGATATTGGACATAAACTAGTGTCAATCATTTGATAAATATTGTTTCTTAAAAACACGGTATTTGATTTGACAGTGAGATTTAATTATAAAATTAATTAATTCAACTTATATTTTATGAATTTGGTAAAATAGACATCATTTTTGAATTCGGAATATCAAATATTTATTAGGGTGATTTTTTGGTATTTTTATGAAAAACCTTAATTTTGGATGAATAGTGAAACCACAAAGTTGTAGTTACAAAAAACTGATTTTTCATTTAAATGTAACTTTTCCACTTCTGTGATTTGAATTTCAAAAATCCAATTTAAATGATTTTTATTATTAAGTAAAATGTGGTTCAATGGGATGAAAATAATTTTTGATGAAAAGTAACTTTTAATTTTTATTAATCGCGATTAATGGTAATTGGTGTGATTTAAGGTAAAAATGATATTATAATAAAATTAAAATATCTTGGCACATGTCCTAACCCTATTTTATGAGTCATGGCCGACCCATACAACCCAGGGGTAGATTTATGGGACCCCATGGAGCCACTTGGGTAAGATAATGACATTAATTCCTTTTATTTAAAGTAAAAGTAAAAATGACACAAACATGTATTGTTTTAATAAAACAATTTTTACATTGGATTATACAAGTCAGATTTTTGACTATAAATAGTCATTGGAAATATAACAATACTTCCTACATCATAGTATTTTTATTATAATTATTATTCATTAAATAAATTAAATTATTTATGACATCATGACTATACGACGATTACCTCATTATTTAACAATTTAAAAAAATGAAAAGATAACGTAACATCTAAGACCTACACATGTCAAAACCCAATTGTATGGGTGGATTTCGAACAATTATCACCTTATAATCTATATATATCAATGTGGGACCTTTAAAATCCTATACCCATTTGAAAATAATGTAACCTTTCTTGACTTTCCAAGAGTGCCCCTCCTCTCCTCTTATTAAAGGCCCCCAACTCTACCAACTTACCCACACCTCTCAAGCCATTGGATAAGAAAATATCTGAAAATTTTGTTTCTACGCATCCCTCTACTCAACCTAGAAGCCTTACCATAGACAGGAAGCTCTTAAAAAAACCATTTTGGTTCAAACCAAAGGAAGTTACTCGATTTTAAGGTAGTGTCTTCACATGTGCTCTTTTGTTTTATTTTGCTTCACCAACCAACTAAACTCTTTTTATTCATTTATTTTGTAACAAAACTAGAATCTTCCATTTAATAGGATGATTTTATAATAAGTATTCGAGATACACTTACACACACATACATCTAATGGTTAAAGAACATACTGTTTCTGTGGATGGTAAAATTCTGCCTCACGAAACGATGATTGTTCAATTTTCTTTTAACACCTTCATAGGTGGCCATTATGATGTCACCATAATTTTATAAGATATATAATATGTCTATGTTTTCCTTAAGCTTCTGTATTTTTAATTTATGGCATACCTATATGGTTTCCATTATTGGTAAACACGATATCTTTATTTTAGGAAGTGTGGACTACCGCCCCCTCAAAGTGATTTGATTCGTTAATACCATATGTGGTACGTATACAGGATATATTTAATGATATTATATATGATAAAATACTGTAATTATAATACTATTATGTATAATTATGTTTTAATTCCATTAAATATGAAATAGAAATGGAAGTAGCGTTCATGCGTACGTACGGCTTACCATCTCCATGAACAATGCATTTCATTTCTTACCTATAAATGTTATGTAATATTATAAATGTATGTTTATAATGGATATATATTATATATATGATATCTAAATAATTAATATATTTCTGGATATAATGGATATATTACCCCATGAACAAACTTGTAATTATAAAGAGTTTATTTTTGACTCAAGTAGCAATGATCGTTAAAACGACCGTTATTAACATAAAAAATTATATAGTTTACATGACATGGTAATAATTGATATAAAAGGAATAAGGAACTTTTAAAAGGTTCTTAAGAAAGTAGAAAATAAATCAAGTTTATTATTCAGGATACTAAAGAACGATCGAGTCAAGTCGGATACGAAGTAAGGGACCCGACCTCTCTCTTTTTTAAGTACTCTATTTTATGTCATTTATTTTACGCTCATATTTCTTATGTTGGGGGATGTTATTTTATTTTACTCTTTCTGTAAATTTTATGTTAATATGATGGGATACCATATTTGATCTCATCAATCAATGTTTTATGTTTTATGTGGTGTCGTTAGGCTGCCGAATATTCATAAGGGGATTTTCATCTCACATTTTATTCCCGTGGGATTCATGCTAAATTGGCAACTATTTCCTTTTGTTTGGTATATGTACTGCCCATTATTTTACTATTTTTATAATATACTCTCATTTATGGGTAGTTACATCTTCATTGTATGACCCTTCTTTCATGGGGTGTATGTTTCAGAAGTTACCCAATTCGATAAGGGAACCTTTCACCGTCCTCATTTTAAAAGACTTCTTTTTTAGGTCTTTTAATATTATTATGATGGGATATGTTCTTATATATCTTTTTTTCTATAAATGTAATGTAAAAGTGATGAGATAACCCTTTTTACCTCTCATCAACTCATTTTCGGAATTTTGAAGTGACGTCGTTAGGCTGTCAAATTTTTGCAAAGGGACTTCATAACCCAATTTTGATTCGTTGGGATAAACATGTACTCCTTGAAATATTTCGTTCTATGAATATGTGTGAATGAACTATGATTTTCTTACACCTAATATCAACTTATATTTGTTTTATTTGTTTGTCACACAAAATTATTCAATTGATTTATCCTTAATCCCAGGATACCGTCTTTGTAAGGGACTTCGTCTCAATCTCCTTTCATTCGAGCATATTTTGTTCTAATACAAGGCTTTATTTTATACAGTGAATAAACCCCTTTTAATTTTACTTTTACTCAAAAAAAATCTTTCTTATATGAATCGTTTTACTAAACGACAAAAATTATGTTTCTTTTAACGTAGGAGGTGACAATGACCTTTCCGCCGCCGCGAGTATTATTTGATATTTGGCTTCCTCAACAAGCCGTAATTTTTTTAAAAAAACTAAATAAATAACAAATACTCTTTTATGTATTTTGGTATTGAAAATGGTTTTGATAATGTATTTGTTAAGTAAATATATTTAAGTGATATATTGTGATTGAAATATGGAAATGTTTTCTTTCATTTATAATTTTTTTATGTATTATGATTTTGTTATGGTACTTGGACATTTTTTGGGTGGTTACATGATAAACCATATGACGGGTGGTGCTGTGAAGACTAGGACGAGTTGTTTTGTTATAACCTCCAATGAATTGGGTATGGAAGTCGGCCGTATGGATATTCCATTAAGTATGTATGGATGTCGGCCGTATGGCTATTCCATTTAGTATGTGTGGAATTTGACCGTATGGTTATTCCAAAAGTATGTTTATGTCCCAAGTTACCTTTATATGTTATGTGTTATTTATATGGGTTTTATGGTAATAATTTGGTTAAAAAGGGTATGTAATGGTATTTTAGTCAGTGAATAGTTTTTACTACTTTATAAAGGTGAAAAGTATTACTTTGGTAAAGTACTCATGGTTTACTTGTTGTTTTGAAAAACTAACAGTTTTCTTTCTTTGTGTATCCTTTACTGGGCTTTTTATGCTCATCCCATGTTTTTGAAATGTTCTTCACATGACTTAAAGATGAATAGGGTCATGGATGGGATCAATGAAAGACATTCTATCTAAAACATGGAACTAGACATGTTCTTTTTAAGTGTTTTTTATTTTATGGAAACTTAGTAGAAGTTTCTACTATGTAATCTTTTGAGATGTAATAGTTATGACCTAATTATCTAAAACTCTAAACCTGAAAAGATCCTCTATGTGAATTATTCATTTAGTTCTTGATTAATTAATGTTTAAGGTCAAGGCCTTATAATTTCCATCTTCTCAGATTGAAGAAAGTGGATTGTGGTGATCATTTTTAAATAAAAGGAGTTATCGGTGTTCCACGCTAGCAGTAGGATTCTGAAAAATGGTACACAATAAGATTAAAGAATAATATTTGGAAGATATATAGGGAATAATAATCACTATCTTTATGAAATAAACACTGACATCTTATGACAAGATTGGGTTCGTCAAATCCGAATGAGGTAAACATTCATTTTTATATTTTACTCTGTTTAAACCACGAATGGTCCCTAGACCTTGTTGTGATGAGATTAGTAATGATGACGACATTATGTTGCTATGGTGATGAAAACAAAATTTATTTTCTAACCAATTGGATTCCATTATGTGTACATGTTCAATGTATTGGTATCAAAGGGAGTACATGGGGTTTCTAAGTCAAATTAGAATAAATTTCAATAAATTTGACGTTCATGGTGATAAAACAATTCCAAAGGATTTGACCGCATGTTTATCAATTTTAGAATGGTCAATAAATTTCCACATGAAAATATTTAATGGATCGATGACATTGTGGATATATTTATATTTTTTGGATATCATTTTTATAGAACACAGTTTGATGATATTTTTGTTCATTCAATTTTCAAGAATCTAATCAAAGATTGGCCATAATCAGGTCTCCAGATTTTCTCTGATGATGAAAAAATAATTATGAGTTTAATAAAATACTATATAATACAATATAACATTAGTTTTCACAATTATACAACCATTGAGGTTATCTAAATTTGTAAAACCCATAATGGTTGATTTCTGTGTCAAAAAATGAGGTGTATACATTAGACTACAGTCCCCTCCTCCCAACATGGTATGTTGTTTTCATGTATCCTACTATTGATCCCCATCTTCTCTCCTGTCAAGACTGGACAACTGGCATCCCCTTTTCTCACCGCCTACTCTGTTGGAGGTCCACCACGAACCAGAAGCTGTCATCCCGTATTAGCCACCAGTGCCATCCCAACCACTATGTGCCTTCTCTAACTACCAAACCATCCCAAGTGATGGCCACCATTTCCCAAAAATTTTCCATTATGCTATCCCGAACTGGTGCCACAATTTTCCCATGAAAACACAACGGGTCACCGCTACCCTCGACTGGAGCTGCATGCCACTACTGTGTCTTGCATACCTCACCTCGCAGCTTGGACCTTGCATCGCTGATGAGGCTATTGCTCCAACGATGACCCCATATAGATTCATGCCTCATCCCAAAGGAGCCCCACATTTCTGGTTTGCTCCCCTATCCCACAACATACTGGTCCACCCTCTCTAGTAGTCAGGCATCCCCAATGTCATATATATACTCGACTGGAACTTCAACCCAAAGACCCCACACTAAGCAGTTATGTTTTTCACCTTCGATCAGGCCTACTCAGCCCGATGTTACCACCATAGGAGAGGAAACCTTATCTATATACATGGTTACCCCTGAGTCAGGCCCGAGTGGGATTGTCCAGCAAGGAACATGCTAGGATCAACCTGTTTTTCATAGTATGCCCCTTCACTGGACGTCACATCCCAGAATGGGCCTACACTTTTCAGGCAGACCAACATAGGACATGATCAGTGTTTTCAGGAACAATTAAATGTAATTAATATGAAATAAATTAAGGTACTTTTTTAATGAAGTTTTTACCTTATATTTATTAAAACTAATTTTGGGGGTTTAAAATTTAAAAAGAATCTAGAATATAAATTTAATTTGATCATGGAATTAATATAATGTTTCAATTTATTTTTTCTAAGAAAAACTATATTAAACAATTTTAACTGAAAAATAAATTATTTGAATATATTTATATTCATTTCATTTATCATAACACCTAATACTAGTTAAATTTATCACTATCTAAATGTATTCTACATTAATTATACAAACTGTTCTTGATCTAGGGAGAGACATATGCATGTATGTATTTATTTTTTTACTTATTTATTTATTTTATGAAATATTTGTAAAAAATATGTTTTTAAGTTATGGTCATCATATATTAATTATTTATTATAATATGTATAATATAATGTGTTTCTAATGCACATATTGTCCATTTCACCCCTAGAACCCCTTTCATGCATGTGAGTATATTTGATAAAATAATATGACTTTACTAGATGCATACCTTGAAATGTCTAGGTGGTAATCCATATAGGAGTCCTATTTTTTCACTTGGGGAAGGATGTGGCATGATTTAAGATTAGAATCATGTATGGAAACCACTTAGTAATGATTGATATCTTATGGATTGATCTAAATTTAAATTCCCAAGACCACTTGGATCATAGGTTTATTATTTATGCATTGTTTAATATTTTATGCAAGTGAATGATTATTTCTTGATCAAGAATAAAAAAAAGATAAAATGAATAAATAATTGACGAATTTTTTAATAATTAATGATCAATTGTGAGATTCACTAACTAGTATGAACAAAATAAATAGTAACTGATTATATTATTCCATAAAAAAAAATCCCTAAAATGGATATAAAATAAAATATCCTTATATTGTTAAAATTTGATAAATACTGGATATTCAGCGTTCTCTTCAGCCAATTATTATAGTCCTCCCTAATAATAGAGAGTTTCTATAGAATTAGTCAGATGACATGACCATATATGGTAGAATATAATTATCCAATTCCATCATTCTATCTCTTTAGAGGAAATATGTTAAGGAAGTTGTATTCATATTCAAAAATCCAAGACATTACCCAGTAGTTCAGGGAACAACGAGTTATTACATATGGCCAGTCTAGTGCCTACTTAGAAACTTGCCATATAGTAGCATATCAAAACCCTAGAGACTATAAGGAGTATTTTTGAAGATCATTTCACCAAAATATTCAAATGATAGAGTATTCTGAATATAAAAATGAGGCTATCTGGGATCACTAAAATAGTGGGAGACATTATAAATTATATAATATTCAATTAACAATAATTATCTAATTTTAATAAATATAACGTTCTTACGAATAATGTATATCTATTGTAGATTTCAAATGAAAATCACCAACATAATAAGTTCATTATCACCATGAGAATTGATGATAATGAAAATATCCTAATAGGCATTAACATTCAGGAGTGATACATGTGCCGGTGTAGAGTAAAACACCATGAAAGGATGGTTTATGTGTTTGAATCCTTAGTTCCTATTGAGCCACATAGAAGAGAATAAAAAACAGAAAAAATAAATGAAAAAAATAATGTAGAGGGTTCTCTAGATTTTTAGGCCATCTTGTTTCCATCCATGTCCATCCAAATGTTGAAAATTCTTGAGTATGAGGATTCCTAGAAGTTTCATTCACAAGGCTAATAATTATATTTATAGGGGGATATGAAATAATGATATGAAATATATACTTCCATTTATCATGGAAGGCTAAAATAATTTCCCCGAGCATGTCCCCATGAACTAAAGATTATTGAGTACATTGAGAGGTTCAAATCCCTTAGTTTCATATTGAACCATGAACAATCAATAGATTTCATAATTTCCTCTTTACCTCCATTATTTTTGACTTTCATTGTCAATTATAAAATTATGAAAATTGAAAATTTCACTCTTAGATCTTTTGGCATTAGATCAATAATTCAAAAAGGATAATAAAAACAACAATCCATCAGTCCTTATGGTGAACAAGAGAATGAATGGAAAGAAAAGGGTTCCACGACCAACTTAAACTGAAGACTCAAATGAACAATACTTACCAGAAGAAAATGATTCAGAATCTGAGTAATGAGAAAGAGGATATCTTCTTTTCATGTTGTAAGAAAGGATATTAGATGTAAAATTGTAGAACAGTGAACAAGAATAAATTTAACTCATCATCCTAAAGTATTTTAGTTAATGAATTCAATCATTACTTGTCTATAAGTTGGGTATTGGATACAGAACGTTAATCACACATATGTATTGATACACAAGAACAATGTAGATTCAAGAAGAATGAAATAGGAAAATTGTATCTCAATGTAGAAAATGGATCATGTCTACATCATTGGTAGTGAGATACTATCACATATCATTCCCAAGTTGTGTGGTTCTAGAATTGAATAATTGTTATTATATACCATTTGTAACATGAATCATATTCATTGTGTGATTTTTATATGTTATGTGATATAATTACATGTTTTGATATAAATGTTATTTAATATATAAGGATAATATGTATTGTGGTATGGAACATCTTAAAAACCATTTATATATACTTGATCTAGAAAATATATTATGGAAAACAAATGGAAAAACCAACAATGATGACTGTTATATCCCCCACCTATGGAATAAAAGGCTAAGTCATGTAAATGAGAAATGATTACCAAAACAACATCATGAAACGTATTTAGACTCAAAAGAGTTAAAATTATTATATGTATGTCAATAATGGTTATGAGGGAAAATTTTAAAAGCACATTTTCCAGGAAGGGTGAACGAACCAATGTTTTTATGGAATTAATAAATACTGGGGTATGTGGTCCAATTCCAATAGATGCAAGTGGAGGTTTTTCATACATAATTACTTAAACTAATGACTATTGTGTGTACTGTTATATCTAATTTAGCGGGTATAAGTCTGATTAATTTAATGTGTTTTAAGAATACTAAAATGATGTATAAAACCATCCATGTATGAAGAAAATGGCACAACGCTTTGACCTAGTTTGAGTGTTTCGTAACCAAGAATTCATTGATCACCTGAATGATTCTGGGAAAGTTTCCAAAAACACTATTCCTTATACTCTGCCATTGAATAGTGTTAGAGAAAGGTGGAATATGACCTTCCTAGACATGGTCAGATCAATGACGTGTTAGAAAATGCATCCATTATCATTTAGGGGATATTATATTTAGATAGAATAATATTCTCTTAACTCAGTACCAAATATGTCTACTGATGGGATATCATAATAGTTATGTTGTGTAATGAAATAAAATATGGCACACTTACATGTATAGTGATACAAGTATTTTACCAAGACTACAAAAATATAAAAATTATCATCCAAAAGAAAGATGTGCGTCATTATAGGTTACACTAAGGAAACAAAATGAGATTACATATATAAAACATTATATAGAATTTTTTTTTTCTGGAATGACATGATATACTTCTATAAAGAGAACATATTTCTAATGGAAATATGAGCTTCAATATTTTCTTCTATGATGTCAATGCTCTAGAAGCACATGAGTTTGTATGGGAAAAATCATTATAAGATAACGTAGAAGAAGAAGTTACTCCCAAGACACAAATACTTTTTAGGATAATACGAGTGATTAGAGAACTATAGTGTTATGGATTTCTTGGTATCGAGTTAGGCGATGCACAACTACCTGAGGATGATGAACCCTTAACCTTCATGGAAGGGGTAGAATAAAAATATTCTATTAAAATGATAGATGAAATGAATTATTAGATTTTTTCCATGTACCAAAATCATGTTGGGATTTTTATGAAATTATAGGTAATGTAAAACCCATTGGAAGATAATAGGTATTCAATGGTAAGGTGAAAATGGATGGGATGTTAAATACAAATAAACCTAGAATGGTTGTGAAGGGTTTTAGAGAACATCATCTAATTGACTATGATGAAACCAAATATCCATTTGGAATGTCAAAATCCTTCAGAATATTTCATGTAATAATAGACTTTCATGATAGTGATATATTCCAAAAGGATGTGAAAATTATTTTTCTAAATTACGTTTTGGTTAATGATGTATATATGGATCAATCCAAAAGGTTTTTTTGGTTAAATAATGTCAATACGATCCATAAGATACAATGATTAATTTATGTGTTGAAGAGGGCATCATGATCATGAAATATTCATTTTGAGAAGGCCATAAAAAATTGTTATGTCAATAATGAAAGTAATAATTCTATCAATAAAAAGATATTTGGGAATTCCATCATTTTCCTAATATTATATGTTGATGTCATATTGATAATGGGAAATGAAGTGAATGTATTTCAGTCGGTTAAGACATTGTAAAATGAATGCTTTCCCATGAAAGGATTAGGATAAGGACATTACATTTATGGGATTAAGATCTATAGATGTTGATTTAAAAGGATTATGGGACTATCTCAAATTACATATATTGACATGTGACTCAAATGTTACAATATGGAATAGTCTAAGAGACGGTTGTTGTTGAAGTCACATGTTATTAATCTCTCCATGAATATTTATCCAAAAAAGAAATGGTAGATTGAAAGAATGAGTTTAATCCCTTATGTCTTTTTAGGGCGTTATACCATGTATTCCATGATATGTACTAGGATTTATCTTTCTTTTCCATTAAGAATTGTGGGAAGATATAAAGCTTATCCAGGTGAGCTACACATGAAAGATGTTAAAAATATATTAATGTACATACGACATACAAAGGATATGTTCTTGTTTTATGGAAGATAAGTGGAACTAGTATTGAGGGGATAAAACGATGCTAGTTTCCAAACATATCATGATGATATGACATACCATTACAACTACATATATTTCTTGAATGGTGGTAATGTGAGCAGAAGAAGATGGAATCAATATGTGGTCACCGATTCTACAGCAAAATCCAATTGTATATTGACATCCGATGCATGAAGGGAAAAAGTGTAGATATAGATATTTGTCTTAAAATTTTTTTTCTTATAAATATAGACCACATTCGATTTTATTATGATAATACTGAACAAATGGTTGATTCCAATGATCCCATATCTCACTAGAGGACAAATCATATAATTCAGAAGCTTTATATCTTGAGGGATTTTACTCAGAGTGATGAAGACTTTGTTAGAAGAGTATCCATAGAAGACAATGTGGAAGACCCCCCTGACAAAAAACATATCTCACCAGACGCATGCTTATCAATTTATGGATTGTGGATTGATACTTGTTTGTAGTTAGATCTATTGAATGTGTTAGTGTTGAGAGTGGCTTCCCTAGCTCAAAACTATGTTGCACATGGATTACCACTACATGTATACAATTTTATTATATTATCATGTGTCTCTCCTTCCATAATAGTGTTGATACTTCAGAATCCACTTTTTCAATGGTAATTTCATAACATTATATGTTGTATTAAAGGATAATAGCAGATCCCAACCTAAAATGAGAACCTAGATATACTATGATGATAATCATAATGTAGTGTCCTTTGGTCCAGAAACATCATTCATGATTTGACATTGATGATGTGCCATAATTAGATAATCGGGGCTCATAATCCTTGAGACAACATCAAAAGAAGTTATGATTTATGGATCACTAGTAGTTGAGATATTGAAGACTGACCCGCCAAGAAGAACACAACATGTTTCATGTGTCATTCATTGTTTTGATGTACAAAAATGTGTTAAGGGACTCTTGAATTTATATCATTATCAAGGTATGTCATTTTATTTTATGCTTTGATGCAAGACAGAAACCATGGAATTGATGTCACGAAGATGTAGTTTTTGTGTGGTAAATCAGTAGTGACATGGTAATTATTAAATGATCAAGATAGGGTTTTTTCATTATAGCTGGGGAATAGATATCATGGACTTAGTAAATTAGTAAGGTCATTCTATAATAACGTACATAACCAAGGCAGTCAAGGAAAAGTCTATACAGATAGATTAAAAAATAATAATGCTAGATAATGGATGATGACACTAGTGATAATGATTATTTATTGAGATATAATTGATGAAGAAATTATACCACAAAGTTCATATATAAAGGAATGTTGACATTTATTTGACACACCTTACCCCTTTAGGGTACTCATTGTATTTTTAGACCCTTCTCTTGTTCTATGATCATTATTCACTACAACTGAGATAAGGTCCTAGAGGGTCACACAAAATAGCACTGTGAGAATCTTTTATAATCTGTTGAATATGAATCTAGAACATGGTGGGGCCCACCACGGTGTCCAGTTATTATACAAGTTCTATAGATAAAGAAGTTTTAAATAAAATTATTATTATTTATGTAAGTTACCATTGGGAAGAGTTTATTTATTACATGTATTTATAAGTGATTATGTAAATAAAAGGATCAATATTAATCAAATGAATAGTAAGTAAATATATTGGGATTGTTTAATATTATTAGGATAAGTGAGCATAGTTAATGAACCATGATTACCTTGAAATATATTAAATATATATTATAGTTTAGTGATAAAAAAAGAAAAATATGAATGGAATAATTTACTGTGTCCTAAATAATAATTTATAATATTTTTATTGTGGATATTGATTATTTGAGGGGTGGAAAACCAAACCCAGAATTATAAATTTCCACTATATAAGTGGAGAGTGGTGCTTCCCATGATGAAAATTAATATAATGGAAGGGAAACCCTCTCTCTACCCTCCTAGTTCATTGAGAGAAAATCTATCAAACAAGCTGGTGATTCAGGTTCTATCTTCTCGAATCGAAGTCTATAGATTGTGGTGATCATCGCTGAATCAATGTGGTAATTTGAGTTCCACGAAATACCTCGGATTCAGATGATTGACACATGAGTATTTTCATGAAGCGAGACTAGATGATTTAAAGGGATTCAACACCAGATTCATCGATCCATGAACGTCGACATCTTGTTATAGGAATTATAGAATTATATCCAAATGAGGTAAATATTAATTTTTTTAAATCTATTTTAACCATGTATGGTCCTCGGAAATTACTAAGAAGATATCACCCGAGATCATGTTGTTATTTCACTATGATGATTCAAAACAATAATGATTTCCTATCCCATTAGATTCCAATTAACATCCACGTAAAATCTACTATAACTTATAGATGATCATTTTTTAAAAGTATTCGACACCCCTTTTAGGTTTGATATTTTTTAAATGATATTTTTTACAAAGATCAATGAATTTATATTTTGTAGACATATATTTAAGGTAATGATAACCTTTAAGGGTTATATGATCATGGATTTTAATGAAATTTTGGTAACACAAGTTTTATCATGTAGATAACTTTGAGATTGAAAATATATTTTATGACTAAATAATTTACATTACATAAAAACAGGGTCCCCATATTTTTTTGACTTGAAATCTAAAATGTATGAGATAACGATTGTCAATAAATCAGTCAATAATTTTGAGATTATTGATTTTATTTGTGATATTGGGTTATAAAGTTATTATGTTTATACATAGGCTATTGCAACTAAATTTTAATGATTTTTGTATCATATGAATACTTAACCATTTTTTTGAAGTATCATACCATGATCAATCAATTTGGTATTTTTTTCACTATATAAAGATAAGTGGAATATCATGTTTTGCTTTTAGATATTATGTGGACTATTAAAAATTTATTTTAATACATTAGTTGTGAAATAAATTCATCTCTATTTCTCGTCATTTGGTGAGAAAATTTGATATTTTGGTGAAAATTAATTAAAAATGGAATTATACTCATTATGTAAGTATATTTCCATATTTTTTTGTATATATAGAATGATAATTCCACATATCAAGGAAATTGATCAAAAAAATGGTAATATCATTACCATCATCATTGATGATATAGGGGAATCACTTTACAAACATTTTGATTATAGATTTATTGTTGTAAAATTTATCGTGATATTTTAATTTATAGTGAGCAGTCATGTCCATGACTATATATCCTTATTTAGTAATTCTGTTATCCCATGCTCATATATTCACATTCCACCTATAATCCCCTGTAAAGATGCATAGTTACATGTTATTATATAGGACCCTCATAAATAACTTTCCATTTTTTCTAGATTATGTTTTATTAAACCATTTTAGGGTGTGTGTTTGCAAGAAAAGTATTTGAAAATATCCAACCATTGATTACAATGATAAAGTTCAAATTTGGAGGATATATTTTATTAAATGGGGGAGGATGTAACAACATGTATTTTTAAACTAGAAAATAATATCCAATAACATAAAGGACATGAACCACTGAGTTTATATTACATTATACGAAACACTCAATTTTTGATGTGATTCCCAAAAATAATGAGTTTCTTTAATTAATTATATTACATGCAAGGCCACGTTTTAAAAAACACAAACATCTTATTTATATTATTATTTCACATGATTATTGTCACATATTCATTGGAATATAGAGTGTGTTTATTATTAAATGAAATATAAAAAAATGTATTACAAATGTTGTTGGACTCCTCCAATTTGATCTGGTTTTAATGCTCACAAATTATGAAAATCATGAAAATTATTCTAATCATATTTAAATCATGTTTGATGTTTGTGGGAAATCTTCTGATTCCTTGCATCCTTGTTTCGATTCAGAATGTATCAATTTTTTCTTAATCTATTTCTACTATGTTTTATTTTACAAAAATTTAATTTTATTCAAATTTTTGAATATTACTATTTAAGAATGATTACAGATATTTTGATTAGTTTGAGAAACCGTAAGTATAACCCCAGTTCAAGATTTTTGAAATGTATCATACATTGTAACATATCCACATTGACACAAACACCATGACCAATAAATAATGACACAGACACCGTGATCCAGACAATGTGACCCAAACATCGTATTCGTGACACAAAGACTCTAACATCATTCCATGTTTAACAAAGGGCGAGACAGGGCTACAAGAGACACCATTTTTCTAACACCTCATCTGTGCTACCTGTTCCGGATCTCAATGAAGTTGTGGCACTACAATTGTATCACAAATCAATGTCAAAGGAGATGGAATTGTTTCTATGTTAAAGAATTTCAATTCTAACAGTCACACAATTCTTTAATCTTTTTATTGTTTTCAATTTAATGTCTAACATTTATATGATATTTATTTAATGGGACTGAAATAATTAATGTTTCTGTATAGACATGCCACCTGACAGTATGAGGTATGAGATGCAGAATACATGCATCATGTCAGCTTCAACATGTACCCTCTTAATTAAATGGAAGATAAGAGTGGAGGAAGTTTATGGAGAAGAATGCAGTGGAAAATAAAACTCATGCATGCCAAAAAATTCTACTGAAGAACAAAAAGAGCACTCTCAATCCATGAAGGTTGAACTACTGTAGACTAGGGACTCGAACATCTTTGTCTTACTAACTCAAAGAACCAAATGAGATAAATATCATACTTAATCTAACCATAAACCAGAGAACCATACCCATGATACTCTTTTTTCAAAAGAGGAATCAATATTTACATCTACATCATCATAAAAGTCCAGAGCTGCATAGAGTAGCACTCGGAGAATATCTAATCCTTTCTCATCATTTTTTATTTATTGTGTAATGTTTTTAGCTTTTGGGTATTAAATTTTTGTATGTATTGTAACACATACACACTACTATATTAAACTAAAGGATAAAAGCTATAATTCCACTCATATCTTCATGAATTTGTTTAATCCCACATATTAGTGTGGAAGAGGTCATTAAGTGACCTGGTAGATGATTCCCATGAAGAACAGTGGAAATGTTCGTGTGACCTGGATAGTAATATGTACTATTTTTTAACCAGATCCAGTATGTGTATCATGTTTATTAATATAAACTACATGGTGGTAGGTGATCACCATGTGGAGTGGATTGTGTCTTGGCTTGAGTCTAGACCACTTGTTTTATTTGTCATGTCTTTCAATTTAGTGTTTTTTTCTTTACTTTATATTTATCAAAACTATATTTACTTTGATATTTAGTCTTGGATAGAAGTTATAAATATTTTTTTTTATCATAATAACTTTAGAAGTTGTATAAATAAATCACATTGATATTATAAAGAATTAAGAAATGTTATGAGATGTTATTTGAAAAGTCAAAATATAAAAACTATACTAACCTTATTAACAAGATTGTATTAATTTTTATTGGGATTTATTTTTAATTAATCTTTTTAGCAGATATTTTAATAGATATGGAATCCCCCCTCTTGAGTACTCTATTCTCATCAAAATATAGTATCTTCAGAATTTTATTCTTTTTAACACTATGTTTTAAAATATTTCGAAATTTGATTTTAGTTATACATTAATGGTCTATAAATTTATTTTAGATCTAAATTTCTAACTCTTTAAAGGTATATATTTATTATGATCAATAGAATCATTGTTTATATTACAATTAGACCTCCTATATTTAATGTAACTAATTTTACCTGATGGAAAATTAAGATGAAAATGAATTTTGAAATTATTGGTATTGAAGTATGGTCTTCAATTTTAGATGAATATATGATTTTGGATACAGATATAATTAGTTGGGATGACCCATCTAAGACTACATATAACAATAATTTTCAATCCACGAATGCTTTATACTGATCTTTAAGAGTTGAGGAATTTAAATGAATTTATTCAAGTAAAACAGCCCACAATATTTGGGATACATTTTATATTTCACAATAATGAAAATCATGTTTTATGGAAATGAGACTTAACACATATAATCTTAGATATGATAATTTTAAGATGAGTCCTAATGAGCCAATTTCTGATATTTGTCTTTAGTTTCACAAAATTTTAACCACAATGATATCTATCAGATGAGATGTCACTACTAAAGAAACAATAATGAGGATTATTAGATGCATACCTTATAGATTAATAATAACTTCTATCTCTATTAGAGAGACACGTGACATCAGAAAATTACCTATCAATAAACTCATTGGTAACCTAATAATGTAAGAAGAAGCATTGAAATTCAACAAGGAAAATGAGGGTGAACCCAAAATAAAATCTTTGTCATTTAAGAACACTACATAGAAACACAATTAAAATGAGAAACTACAAGACATACTAGAATGTTCTAGAAATGAACCATTATCACCCAACCGTGATGAGGTGATAACATAGTTTTCCAATTGTTTTTGATGTTTTTCCAAAGAAATAAATTATTCAGAAATCCTAAATTCAAAGGAAGTTATTATAAAAAATGAAGCTCGAAGAAGGAATTGAAAATATTTAACAAGTATGATGAGATAATATGTTATTAATGTAAGTGAAAGGGACATGTAATGGATGACTTTCCCAAACTCAAATATAAAAAGAAATACGTGGACAATGATAAAATTTATAAAATGGAAATGAATGTATCATGGAGTGAATCTAAGGATAGTTCATGTGACTCTGAGTCTTCACATGATGAACAATATAACGAATCAAATTTGTGTTTCTTGAAAAAAAATCTATGATAATCCATGAATCTAATGTAAAAAATTCTAATTATTCAAGAGATTAATGATATTCTGAAAATATTTATATAGAAGAAATTTATTTGTATTGAAATTTGATTTAAGAGACTTGAATTGAACAAAATGATAAATAAATTTCTTTAAAGAGACACTATGATCTGTCTTTAACCGATAAATCCAAACTTGTTGTAGAAAGAGTGAAAAATGATCATTTACTCAAAGAAAAAAATTAATTAAATCTATCAAATGAGTAATTGACATAGGGACATGAATGGTTTAATAGTGATAATTATATATTTGAAAAATTTCTATGTAAAACTATTTCCCCAAAATACACTAATAGGATTGGCTATCACCCTGGTAAAATAAATTTTGGAAGACCCAATTTGTTTTCTAAATAGAGAACATACAACTATATTAATAATTTAGAAAAACATTATAATAATAAAAATTATAATTCATCCTCTATTGTTTCAAGTTTTTCTTGAACAAATAATGTTTATTTCTAAAAAACATTACATATTTCTTAGAGTAATCTTATGGGGCATATGTGGATTCCTAAAGCACTATATACTAATATCACTGGACCTAAACAAATATGGGTACCGAAGTTTGTTTTTATTTGATTGTTTTATAGGAAAATTGTTTGAAGATATCCAGTCAATTTTTAGGGAACATGGATTACTGGTATTAAAGACATGTGATAGGATACTGTTCATGTATCAAGAACCTAATAATGATTGATGGTGGTAATGTCAATTTTGGTGGCAATTCAAAATGAAAACCCACTGGCCTAGGACAAATCATTAACTATAACTCTATATTAATTTCTAAATTACTTTTTTTATTGATTAAAATTTAATATTCTCAGTATTACACAACAATGTGTTGATGGATTTCAAGATAAATTTGAAAATTATCCATGAAATGTATTTAATTAGAAAAATATATTATTATTTTATTCATTAAGAAATGTAAATGATTAGTCTATTAACATAGATTATTTATATTCTAAAAATGATAATTATTTATGTGTATTTCAAAAACATTCTTGGATTTGGAATAGAATACTTGGACATTGTTATATTCACTCCCTTATAAGTTTAACTTGAAAATATCTAGTCAAGAATCTACCAAAAATAGAGTTTCCAACTGATAAAGTCTTTAATCATTGTCAATGGTTAAGCAAAAAAATATTTCCTTCAAGCCAATGAATGAAGATTCATCTTCTTAACCACTCCAATTTTTTTAAATGGATTTGTTTGAAATATATAGATTTTATAGTTTAAAATAAAAGTACTATGTTTATGTTCTTGTATTTGACTTTTCTAGGTATACATTGTCCTTTTTATTTGATCAAAAAATTGAAGACTACTCTCATTTCACCATGTATGATAAAACTATTGAAAATAATACGGGAATTAAAATTAAATCTCCAAGAGATTACCAAGTCCATGAGTTTGATAATCATTATTTTGAATCATATTTATCATAAAATGTTTATAGTCAAAATTTATCTTCCCCTATAACACCTCAACAAAAGGGTGTTCTAAAAAAGAGAAATACAACCATACAAGAAATTTCTAGAACCATGCTTAGTGAATATGACATTACTTTATATTTTTGGAATGAATATTTAAATAAAGAATATTATATTATTAATAGTGTGTTGATTATAAATATTATTAAAAGAACTCCATATGAGTTATGGAACAATAGAAAAACAAAAGAATATACTTTAATGTATTTGGTTTTAAATTTATATCCTTAATTCGAAGGATAACATTGAAATATTTTTATAGATGAATGATAAAGGAATCATTATAGTATATTTATTCTCTATTAAATCCAATATATTTTTTTAAAAAAGAACTAAATGTGTTGAGGAATCAGTCGAAGTCATGTTTGATGAGACCGATTCGCCAGAACAAAACACCACTCTAGATAATCATGATGATGACATATAAAACCTAGACATTAATGCTAAATCATCTAACCATCATGTCATAGAGTAATTGAAAGCAATAGAATAATAAAATTCTATAGAATCAACCCATAATAAACTAGAAGCATTTGATGAACCCGAAATAACTATCACTACATTTTCTTCACAGAGTAGAACCCTTATGAACCATCACATATATGTTGTAGTTGGAAATCAAGATAGAGGAAAACAAACTTGATATTATCTTAGAAATCAGGTTGAACATCAAGCCTTTTTGTCACAACGTATACCTTAAAACATCAATGATGCTATCCATGATGAATATTTGATAATTTCTATGAAAGGTGAATGTAATAAGATGGAAAAGAACAATGATTGGAATATTTTTGATAAACCCAAAGATATTTTTACCATAAGAACTAAGTGGGTGTTTAAAAATAAATTATATGAAGCTAGTAACAAAGTTAGAAACAATGATATACTCGTTTCACAAGGATATAGTCAAGACAAATGAATTGACAATAAAGAGACCTTTTAATTAGCTGCTAAACTTGAATCCAATATGATATTGCTTGAATATGAAACACATATATATTTAAAACTATATTAAATGGATGTCAACTGTTTATTCCAACATGAGTATATAACTGAGGATGTTTTTTTGTTGAAAATCCACTGATTTCACAAATCCCCACATTCCATATAATGTTTGTAAATTATCAAAATCATTGTATAGTTTGAAAAAATATCCATGATCTTTGTACGATAGATTAAGTACTTTTTTTATTTCAACTGATTGTAAAAATACTATAGTGGATCTAACAATTTTTATAAATGGGATTTCCAATGATATTTTTTGTAGATAAAATTTAGGTAGAAGATATTTATTATGGATCATAAATTTTTTTTCTGTATTGAATTTTCAAAAATAATGGAAATGAATTTGAAATGTGATTAATGTGTAAACTAAAATTCATTCTTGGATATAAAATCATACAAAATAATGATGGTATTATTGTAAATCAATGATAATATACTAAAGATTTTCTAAAACATGTTTTCTTGGACATTACTAAAAGTAACAATAAACCCACTAGTACTACATGTAATTTAGGTAATGATGAAGATGGAAAATAAGTTGATCAAACCACATACATAGGAATGATTGGATTCTTACTCTTCATAACTACTTTCAAAACTAATATTATGTTTAGTACATGTATACACGATTTCTTTCAAGAAAACCCTGAAGAGTCTCATTTAAATGATATTAAAAAAATTCAATTACCTAAAACTAAAAAAAATATAGGATTGTTCTATCTTGGAGGAAAATAATTTGATTTAGTTAGCTATTATGATGCTATTTTTTGTTCTTATAAGATTTAAAGAAAAACAACCTCTGAAACATGTCACATTTTAGGCAAGTCTCCAGCGTCACGGTGAAGTAAGAAACAAAACATTGTTTCATTATCTTCTTTTGAAGATGAATAAATATATGTCATTAGTTTTTATGCACATATATTATTGATAAAACACAAATTACTAGACTTTGGATAACAATTCATATGTGTACCTATAAATTGTGATAATACAAGTGATATTAACATTTCAAATAATCATGTTTCTCACTCCAGGACAGAACATATTGATGTAAAGCATCCCTTTTTGAGTGATAATAATTAAAAATTTGATATCACTATGGAATTCATTGGAACTGAATATAATCTTTCTAATATAACTACTAAACCATTAAATTATTAAATGAAAATTATATCAAACATCAAATAGGGATGATAAATTTTATGAGAACGTTGTATGGAGTTGATCCAATTGTTTCCTATGTTACAGTTTCATGTTTCATGGTATCACAAGTTATTGTCTCATAGTTTCTATTAGTCTTTTACGGTCTCACATGCTATGATGTTTGAATTAATATTTTACATTCATTGTTTCACAAGTCTCTATTTTTCACAAGTTGTCTCAACATTAAGGTCGTGCTGTTCTCTACAACACATTAAGGATGAATCCGCGACAATATATTCTGGTCTCACTATAATGACACAATATCCTATTTTAATTAATTATATTTCCCATATTTTTGTGTTGATTATTTTATTATTCTTTTTTTGCACTTTTTTTACAAATTATGGACTTTATAAATGACAAAATACTCGATATTTTTCACACCACTTTTCACACGAGCTTTCCTCTCACGAAACTAAAGCCCTTGTCATCCAAATCCCATTCTCTCCTTCAGCTCTTTCTCTTTCTTTAAACCAATGTTTTATGCCATGAATGAAGTGATCCTCTTCATCGAATCCTTAGAAGTGATGGTCTTACAAGAATGAAACAATAAAACCAAAAATATCACTTGAAGGACCACTGATTCCTGATCTAGTAAATAGAATATTTATGCCTAAAATGGAAGTATGTATGATGTGTATACTATAATGTAAGAAACATCACATTAAATTTAAGACTGAAAAAGGCTAGTTGGATTGGTTTACTAAAGAAAAATGACCCATTTATCTAAAACCTATTTCTCATTTCTATCAGTATGTCCATTTTATATTCAATACTGAAGATGAATTTCTTGTACGAATAAGGATTAATGGTACAAGGTGTAATTGTTCATTGAGGTTATGGGACGGATACCATGGGACACCTCATGAAAGAATATTTGAGGATCATCAATGAGAACCTCTTCTTACTAGTGATATATTCCTCTTGGAAGAATATATGGAAAGCCTAACTGAATATTAGAATAATATAATGTAAATTAATGGTGAGTTTAATGGTGATACAAGGATACTATTTTATTTTATACAAAATCATTTTGGACCATGGAAATGATATTTTTATACTCTTACATATCATGATTTATTCTTGATACATCCTATGAAAAAAGGGCACAAAATTAATCTATGTAAGTATATCATATGTCACATGTGATAATAGTTCAAGACAACTCTGAAGTCAACCTCTTTATTATATTCACGATTAATATCAACGATGCCCTCTGATAAAAGAGTTGTTTTCCCAGATTAAGAAGTCACCACAGGTTATGAGTTCTGTATCTCAATGGATACATTCAAAAGGATGAAGATAAGCTAGAATACATGGAAAATTTCATGTGTGAAGGTCAATGGGAGGTTTTAGGAGAAGTTTAATCCCATTGAATATCCATAAAGACCAATAGAAAAGAGTGACCTTGGCCTCGAATTTGATGAGATGGTGGAATAATCATGTCAAGAAGTAGGGGATGTAGAAGCTGCATTTGTCGATAGAACTGTCTTAGAAGAAGAGAGGGGCTTACCTGAAAAACAAGTTCATGATCCATAAGTTAATGAAAAACATGTTTATGAAGAAAAAAATGAAGATAGATTTGTTTATAATGAAGTACCTTCAGCTAATCTGTAGGAGCAATATGTTCTTGAGTAACATCTATGAGAACGTCTTGTTGAGAAAGGTTAGGTCATTTTGGAATAGTCTGAGGAAAAAATTTATCCAAAATTAATTCTTTCAGATGAAGAAAGAATGGACCAAGGCTTTCGGATTGCAAGAATAGATATGGTATTTCCTAACATTGGTGAATTTATAGAAATAGAGATAGAGAATCAGTCTTTCACTCTTAGATCTGATATTCACATTGTGGGGGAGAAGTACCCCATTCTAGAAAGTACTCAAGTATGAAGCTCTATTAAGACATTTCCTATGGAAAATGTGATTAAATTATATATATATTTTGATATATTAGACTATCTATTGGCCTAAAAGAGAATAATAGATCATAGAAGATATTTTAAATTAAAATATGTTTCTCTAGTAGGAGTAATACCAGTATAGAGCGCTAATGAATTGTGGTTTCGTAACCAGAGATAACACAGGAAGGTCCATGCTCTGTAATCCATGAGGATGTAAATGTTTTTGGTGAAAATATGATTGTTGGATTTGAGATGCTATTAAAAGATCAAAATCATCATGTAACTCATCCTAGTGAAAAACATGCTAGTATTCTTTTGAGAAAATTTATTTGGAAAAGTCAACATCATATATTTCATGAAATTATAGAAGTAGGAATTTAAAATCATCAACTAAGTAAGGAATTGAAAACATTAAATTCTTTGGTGGAGGAACTTAAGAAAGAATTTGAAACTTCTGAACCCCATTTTTCTCAACTCAGTATAGTAGATTCTAAAATAATATCCGAAAAGGATGTATCACTAATCCGAAAAAATATTGTATCTCTTAATGAGAAAATAATAGAAAACAATGAAAAGTTTGGAGTGTAAATTCCATATTTAGCATAGTCAATTGATGTGTTGCCTGGTATCATCAAGGAATCTATTGAAACTATTGTCATGAGTTTTCCTAGACCATTTATATCCATATCGTCTGGTTATTCATCAGACATTTGTACTCAATCATCTCAGTTGTCCAAAAGTGTATTTCTGAGAAATGTTATTCAAGAAGAGCATAAATTATTGAAAGGTGCATCTATTCATGAAATAATCCCTAAAATTATTCAAAAAAGATAACATTTCCATGACATTGTTAGACTTTACTATAAGGAATCGTCAATGGACAATGATGAAATGACAATGAAGGTGGATTTCAACATCATAAGGATTTATAGAATGAATCATTTGAAAAGTCATTTAATATACATTACAGAGAATTTTAAAATTCCTCCTATGACTCAAGAGTTTATTGACTGAGTGCAGAAAATAAAACAATTTTCACATAACATGGAGATGTTTATTGACAATAAAGATGATTTTGAGAAGGCCATGCAGTGTGGTGTTGAGTTCATCTCTTTTTTCTCAATTAACTAAAGACATCTCTCCATGTTAAAACCACTACTATAGTGTCTTTTGTACCTAGTCCCTTCATGTATGTTTCCACATCTTATTAATTATCTACTTTTTATCCTACTACCATGTCTGTCTCGCAGGCTATGAGCTACACCAGACTTGTTATTAATGAGAAATCCTTGCCTCAGTATTCATCCAACCCCACTCTTGAACTTTCTGTTTTTAATGGTGTGCCTCTTCCTTCTCTCACTAGTTGATTACTCTCAACTAAAAACACTTCTTCTGCTCTTTTGGCCCCTCCTATTGATTCTTCCAAGGTCAAAGAGAAGTATACATCCTTAGAGAATTTATGGATTATTTATTTATTGGAATGTTCTCTATTTTTTTTTCCTATGAATGTACTAGATTATATTTTATTTATCAATGGATTGTTCATTATTCTTGATTTGGTTTAGCCTTACACTTTTTCAACTCTTGTTTTGTGATTATTATTTTCTTTTTAATAATAAAAAAAGGTGGATACATACAAAATCATTTATGAACTTTTAGATTTTTCATACATGCCATGATTTTTTTTATAAATAGGGGGATATTTTTGCACTCCTTCTCTTTGATCATGTTTTAATGCTCAAAAATCATGAAATTCATGAAAAATAAGATAACCAAGTCTAAATCATGTTTGATGTCTCTTAGTATTCTTATGATTATATGCTTCATGGATATAATTCAGAATCTCACAAGATATGAATAATTATGTTATATTATGTCATATTCTACAAAAAGTTATGTTTATTTAATTTTGTGAATATTACTGCATCATACTTTTTACAGATATTTGTGTATGTCTATGAAACCATATTTATGACACTGGTTATGAATTTTAGCAATGTGACACACACTGTGACAAAGTCAACATGACCCAGGCATTGTTACACAAACACTGTGACTTAGACACCATGATACATATACCATACTCCTGACACTTTGACTCATGAACCATTCAATTTTTAACAACGGACTAGAAACCAATGCTTGAGACACCATGATTCTGAAACCACATCTATGATATGAGTTCCTGATCTCAATATAACTGTGGAACTATAAAAACCTCACCAATAAATGCTGAGGTAGAATACATCATTTCAATGTGAAACCATTTCAAGACAAATAATTACACATTTATTTTATCTTTTTTCATTTTATATTTAATTTCTAACGGTAATATTCAAGTTATTAATTTGCAGTGACTTCATTACTGTTTCATTATATACATGTCACATAACATTACAAGGTACGAGATGTAGAATACATGCATCATATCTGATTCAATATGTACAAACCCATCTAAAAAGAAGATATATGTATCTCAAGAGGATAAAGAAGAAAGAAGTGGAAAAGAGAAATCATTCATGTAATAACATGCCACTAAAGAACATAAGAAACAGTCTCGATCTCTAAAGGATTAACTACGGTAGCTCAGTGCCTCAAACATAATCAGAGTACCAACTGAAAGAAGAAGAGGAACTATATAGCCTACATCATCAAACTGGAAACCGGAACATGAGTCTTTTGACAATCTGTTTTCATAGGAGGACTCAATATTTTCCTATTATTTAGCCTATAAGTCAATAGTTGCATAGATAAACACTTAAAGATTTTCTAATCCTTTCTTATCATCTTTCTTATATTGTGTACAATTTTTATCTTTTCTTTAGTGTGTCTGTCTATATTAAAACACCCACTATATATGGTATTAGATTGAGGGAAATAATATAGAATTCCTCTCATATCTTCATATATCTATTTACTCCCATATACTTGTATGGAAGAGGTCCTTGTGCGTCTTGGTAGCTTTTTCTCTCAAAGAATAGAGGAAACAGTTGTGTGACTAGAATAGTTTTGTGTACTATTGTTTACCCTGTTCCCGGGTGTGGATAATGTTTATTAATATAAAATAATTTGTGTTAGGTGTTCACAATGTAGAGTTGATTATGTCATCGATTAAGATTAAAAAACATTTATTATCTATTGTGTCTTTTAATATAGTTTTTCTCTGCATTACTATATATTTCCAAAAACAAGTTTTTACATTGATAGTTACTCTTGGATAAAAGTTATAATCTTTTTGGATTATTAGAATAAATTCAAATGACGAATCAATAACTCAAATTGATATTACTAAGAATTTATAAATCTTATGAGTTGTTATTTGAACAGTTAGACTATTATTTCCATATTTCCTTGATTAACTTGAATTCAATCATTGTTATTGGGGAATATTTTTATGTGAACTTTTTAACAGAAACTTTTCAAGATACTCAATTCTCCCCTCTTGAGTACACTAATCCATCAATCAATTGTATTCATAATTTATTATTTTATAACTAATTAAATATATATTAATATAAAAACATATTTAAAATAAAATTAAATCATTTTCCAAATAAATATTTAAATGTGAACATGTTTGTTTCAATATATTAAATTGAAAAAATAAAAAATTTTAATATATAAATTGAATATATATATATATAATATAAATATAATGTTTAACATTTTACATCTTTTTTATCATACATAATAAATAAAACAATTTATAATTTTAATAGATATATTTTCTTATAAAACAGTTTTTCTTCTTTTTATGGAGAAATTATATTAAAACCCACTCATCAAAATTATATAATTTTTTATTGGAATTATTAAATTAACTTTTTTGAAAGATAAATAGTGACATTATCATTGGGTTATTTTTTTTGTTATTTTGCAGAAAATTTGCAGTTATTGATGAAGAGTGAAAATACTAAATTTTAATTGAATATAACATTTTAATTTAAATAATTAATAATGATAAGTTTTATTTTCATTTTGTTTTATATTAATTTTTTTTAATTTTTTATCATTTATTCCAAATTAACATAGTGGAAACCCTTCAAAATTATGTTTATATATATAAAAATAATAATAGATTAATCATTTTCACATTAAAAAACCTGCATTCTCATCATGTCAACACGATTACATTAAAATTAAATTCCATTAATTATATGACTTTAATTTGGATAAATTGATTCCATATATTTTATTACCATAATTATTATTATATAATAATTATAGAATAAATTATGACCAAAGTGATTGGTGAATACAATTAAAATTTCATATAGTGATTAAGTTAAATATGATATTACATAGTGGTCAAACATAGAACAAAAGGTGTAAAAATGTCCCAGAATCTACCCAAAAAACATTTTTTTGACATATATATTTCATCGTGACTATAAGAACAAAATATATGATTTATTGGACATGCATCCCTGATTATCACACATATAATACGTTAAATACTGAAAAAGACAAAAAATGTACCTTTATCCTTTATAATTCTTATTAAAATAAGGGGATATGTAAAAAAATACATAGGTTAGGTGAAAAAAATTAATTCCAAAATAAATATATTATTGATCATAATAATTTATCATTAATTTTTATCGATGATGAAATTAATTAAATGAAAAATAAATTCCTTCAAATATATTAATTAAATAATTATTAAATTAAATAAAGGATACTAAAAACATTAGAAGTGAGGTAAATTGAATGAATTATTAAGTTAAAATATTATAATTTTAATATATCATGATACTCATAAAAAATATTAATATACTATATTTACACTATTTGGTTGAAATTTATTAAATTATTAAAAGATAAATAATGTAAAAATTGTCATTTATATTATTTTATAATAAATATTAGTTTATTAATTAGCATAAAATTTATAATAATTTTATAGTATATGATGTTATTTATAAATGTTAATAAATATCTATGATTTTCCTTAATATTACAATTTATCTTTTATAATTAACATATTGACCCAAAAATTGTAAAAACCCTTTTCGTGAAGTGATGGTTTAAGATTTGATTCTATGTGTTACATGTTCCTGTGTTCAAATAAATTTTAAAAGAAACTACATTTTTTATCTATTTTTTATATATTTTAATAGTTATCACTCTCATTTATTCTAAATGGATAAATTACTAAGGATTAAAAACTAGTTACAATAACAGAAAACTAAATTGATTAAAATTGGGAAACGTATAAGTTAAGGAAGGAAAAAATTAGAAAATATTTTAAAATCTAGAATGGTAGATATTATAGAACATATCATACCTAAAAACCATTAATTGTATATCTTGGATCCAGTTGATGTAGGATTGACCTCCCAATAGTGAATATTTTGAGCATTTAAATAATGAAACACATCCTCCTTTATAAAAAGGGAAACCACTCTCGACACTTATTCACATCTTTAATTCATTTTTGATCATAAAATACCTAACCAAGTAATATAAAAATTTATTTACACTCATCCTTGAAGAATTATTTTGGACAGAAAAAAATATTCACAATTTTAGTGAAATCCTAAGATGGGTACCCGAAGAAGAGTTATTATTCTTCCAAAGGTATTTTTTTATTTCTATATCCACCTCCATAAATTATATTAATAACATGAATATATAATAGCATAATATATTACATATATTGAGTAGTTCATATGTTAATGGTAAATCCTACAACAAATAAAATTTAATCAAATTTGTTTTGAAATCATCATTCATGTGTACGGTAGACTTCCTTCTCATGAACCGATGTTGTTCATTTTTTCATTACCACATATTATGGTTCATAATAATGAATAAAATTTATTTTTTATATGATTATTATGATATTAATATTCTTATATTATTATTATATGATAAATATCTTCATGGTTTCTCTTTTGGGAATACGATAATGTCATTCGTGTTTATAACAGATGACAACCTTATGGTGCAATGTGATTCGTTCGCAGAGTACATATTATCTTTTAATGCTTAGATTAATAAAAATATATTATATATGTTGTAGAAATAATTCTATAATAATAAAAAATCTATTTTTTAAATTTCATTTCATTCAATTCGATATGTAAAGAGAAACAACATTCAGTCGTAGGTATAACATACTCTCTCTATGAATGGTGTATTTCATTTTATATAAATAAAATATATGGACTAGTCTAAGTAAATATATTCATAATATATATGATATTTATATCATGTTTTACAATTTGGATATTTTTAAACATTTATTTTAGTAAGTGGGGTCGAGTCCCGTTGCATATTTCCTTTATTGTTTTCACATCTCACGTTTGTTTTTTCTGAGATAAACTCAAAATAGAACACAAATTATTGATTTTTTGTATATATATTTCCCTTGATTGAACTATATTATTATTAATTATAATTTTATGGTTATTTACATATCCATTGGGTGATATCACCATTATGGGGATTAAAGATTCAAATATACGGAAGATGTAATTGATTTTGAACGTAATTTAACTTCATTGAAACATTTTTTATGTTATTCACTAATCATATTTCATGAGTTATATATACTTAAAAAAAACATTTTATGTCATGGATATATTTATTTTAATGATATTTTATGTTTTATTTAATGTCATTCGTTCATGGGGCATATCATTCAATGATACTATGGCTGTAAGAGTTTCATGTTACAATCTCAACATTTATCAAGATTTCTTGCAATTATGTCTCCAATGATGAAATTTTATGATATAATTCTAATAAAATATCTTAGATTTTATTAACTTGTATTTATTTCATTATAATACATATTTAACATATTTAACTTCTATTTATGTATTAAATATTTTCAAAGATTGTTTTTTAAAAAAAAATTAGTTGAAAATCATTTTTCTTCAAAACCCATGTTAACTAAAAATATTCAACAAATGATATAAACTATTTTCATCTTATATAATACAATATTTTACTAAAAATTTTAAATTACTTTTAAAAAATAGTTTATATTTTTCTAAAACATTTTACATATATATGTATTTTAAAAATGACTATTGTTTCAAAATATGAGGTTTTAAAAATGAAAATTTAATTTCAAATATGAAAATTAATTTTTTATGTTATTTACATTTTTCAATTTAATAAACCCTTGTTTATAATAAATATCCAATGAGGATATTTTTTAATGATATTATCCACATTCATTCTTAGGATGGATTCATATTTTTTCATTGAGATTTTTGTAGAACTTGTTTTTTTCCATTGGATAAAAATGTTCCAAGAGATTTTTATGGAGCCTATTTCGTTATAATGTGTTAATAATATTTAAAAGGTATTTTTATAGAAATTGTTTTCTTCCATCGATTAATCTTTTTTTAAAGTGATTGATATGTAACCCAATTATTTTCCATGTTTCATCACACTATAAAAGAATAATGATTTTTTATAATAGTTTTATGATGAAAACTCCATGTACGATATTCTTCATGTTGGTTTTTGATATTATATATGAGTTATGTACCCATATAGTGCTGAGTGATCCCATTATTTCTTCAATGATAGGGCCACCCAAATAGTACTCTAATGCATTGGGTAATTATTTAGTTATCTACAAAATTATATTTGAAGGCTTCCATATGGTCATTCCAATTGTAAGGGTTATATAAGTTTTTTGTGAGTTTTATATCTGATGTTGTTCCAATATACCAATGTTCTTTTTCTATGTTTGTAATATATTTTTTTTGATCAATATTTATTTCACATGAATAATGATTATTAATTCTAAATATTAATTTTATTTAAATCCTTATTCTGTTATTTAATTTTCCACGATCAAGGCATTGAGAGTATGAATTCCTTTTTTTTTATCATGAAATATTATTATATAATCATACACATATTATTTTCTAATTATTATACATGAAATTCATTGGTTAATTGTTATATTATCCCTTATAGAACATTTTAGCTCACACCTCTAAGGTTTCCTTTTTCCCATGTTGTAAATCATGATGTTGGAAAAAAATATTTCTATAGGGGATTTCAAATTATGGTGTATGATATCATAATGATAAAAAAAATTTATGTTATGTGAGACATATTTACATTATATATATTTTTTATTTTTTACATATGAGTTCTTCCTATTAATATAAAATTATAAACCAAAAAGGTTATTGAGTATGTAATTAATCTAATTTTTCTTTTCGATGTTGTAAGTTTTAAAGGGAAAATAATGGGTCATCATTTTTTGTCTCAAATCTATAAATTTAAATTTCATTATCTAGATCTTGGATTACGAGAACAAGAATATTATATCATTCATTGATTTATTATTAATAATAATTATTTTTAAACAAACATTTCTAATATATAATTAAGAGTACAAGTTTAAGATTGGTTAGTTATTTCATCATAGTGTTTTTAATAATTGTGTTTCTCAATGGGATTCTCTAGTAATTCTAACGAAACTGTTGGATGTGATCCTAATATAGTAGGTATATATTTAAAACATAAACCTATTCATCCAATATAAAATAACTATTTTTTTTTATAAAAAATAGTTTGATTCCGTTTGAATGTAGACCCTTGGTTTTTTTAATATTAATTTATACATTTAAAATAACTATATTAGTGTTAGAGAATAACATATTTATTCAAAAACATTTTTATTTTATTATAATATTTTCAAAATCTTTGTTGTTCATTTTGGAGTAAAGAATTTAATATATGTGTTTATGGAGCCTATGGACAAGATGTTTTCAATTATATGTAGATAATTTTTTTTAAGTTTGAATTTTGAAATAATTAATTATATTCATAGATTTATTAATAACATTTAATTCAAGTTAGGATGGTATTGGAGTATATCAGTTAAAATAATATATATTGGAAGATTTATAAATACAGTTTTTGTAAATGATATATTCATTTTTATGTCATTATATTTAATATGAAGGTGTAATAATGGTATACGTGATTATTATTCCTTCCTCTACTTATTTTCATCTAAATAATGTATATTTAAATTAGTATTTACCGAAGATTTTATAGTTATAACATGAGTTTCATCCATTCATTTTCATAGCTAGAGTATTATAAATAAAGGGACCAATTTTTCTAGGTTATGTTGGGAGTCATAATACATTTATATATTTTATTGAATATATGGATTGTTCTCTATTTTTTATTTTAATTTACGGGTATATTACGAATGAGGTATATAATGATACATCCCATTAGGTTTTTATATTTTTTATAAATAAATTCTTCACATATTCAATGGAAAAATTATTTTCATTTATAATATTTTATAGATATTAAAATCATAAGATTTTGAGATATATATTTTCCAAAAATGATTTGGAATTGTGGTAGAGAATGAGAAATAATGTTATATAATATTATTATTTCAACTTCTTATATCTCTATAGAATGGTAATTTTGTGAAAGATGATTTAGTTAAAATTATTATGTTGGTAATTATAAACAAATGATTATATAAAAGAAATAAGAGGAGTATTGATAAGTCCCTAAACATTATATGTTGACATTTAATATAGATAGTTCATTTTATAATATGATAGTGGCATCTACATAGGGGTGGTGAGAAGGATTCATTGATAAGATACCATAAGGTTGAAGTGTAGAGATATAATTTTTTTAATAATTATTCTATTTAATATTAGACTAAGAATGCGAAACATCGGGGGTTGTTCCATGGAATGTTATTTATTCTCCAATGTATACATGAATTGATTTTGGATTATTAAAATAGTTTATTTTTTATTTCATCCATGTTTTAAAAATATATGTCATCCTTTTAATTGTATTTATTGATGATCTGAGATGGTAAAGGAACTAAAAATTGTGGTTTCTCAATGAATTTTATGTCAATTTGTTATTGAAGAAAATAATGGTTTGATAGGGTTATAAAATATTTTCAAATTTAATTGTATAATTATATGTACATTTCAAAATATTATGTTACATGTTTTTGTCATTTTATGAGGTGGTTTAAATTTAATTATCAAACATATATTAGTTGATGACATTATCAAATTTTATTGATGTTAAAAACTAAATATCAGTTGTTTTTTTGGAGAATCGTAATGTAGATGTAGTAGTTGTGATTCATAAAATTTAAATGATGTTTTTTTTTCAGTTTTTGATTTTAATTGTTGACCTAGATGTGATTTCATTTTGACTATTTTACCAAGTCATTCCATATCATTACATTTTACTCAATAAATTTGCTTAAACTAAATAAAAAATTATAACCACCCTACACCTATGTATCCTGAGTATGATATTAGTTATTTATATATATTCATCCCAAAATAGAAATTTACTATCCAGAATAGAATAGATAAAAAATTGATCAATACATTATAAAGGAAATTAAATCACATCCTAAATAAATAAAAAACTTTATTTTTCATCCATTGAATGTCCATTGATAATATATATCCTTCTTTCGGGGTTTTTATTGAATATTGAAAAGAATAGAAAGGGTTAATACAATATTTTTATTAAGGGGAAGTGCGTAGAAAAATATATCTGATATAAATAATTTTTATTTATTAAACTGTCAATGTATATTAAATGTATAATAATATATGAATATAATATATATGAATGAAATTTAGTGGATATACTTTGTCACATTGATGATTAAAAGAGATCCCATAATGATGGAATTCATAATGAAAAAAATTACATCAATGTATTTAGTGATTCATTTTTGGATATAAAAAATAAATTTGTAGAAAACTACAAAAAATGGTATTTTTATCAATAGTCATATTCATACATCAGGGGGATATATAATTCTAGGCCCCGACCATCTGATAATAAGTATAATAGATTAGTCATAAGAAGATAAATTATAAAAAAACAAAAAACATAATATTCCTAAAGGAACATCATTTTCTAAAATGAATATATTACCAAACCATATACATATTTAAAAATGGTTTATAGATTATTAATATTTTCCCATTTAAATAAATATTAAATAATTCAAGGAAAATACCATTAATTATGGTTTATAAATATAATATTTCCTTCAAAAAATATATTGAAATGTTATACATTCAATAGATTTTAAGAAAAAAAATTACAATTAGTGAAAAATTAAAAAAAAATATTTTGATAAAAAATAATATAAATAGTTGAATATTATAAAAATAATATTGGGATATTTACTGATAGAGATCATAATCATAAAAAACTAAAAAAATATCTGGAGAACGATTTAAAACAATTAATGGAACAAGACATAAATCCATAATTGTGCTAAAAGGAATAAAATAAAAACAAAAATTGGTAAAATTAGTCTGTTATAAATTAATTTTTTTATAGATGACATAGTAATGGTTATAGTGAATAGAAAAAAATTACTAAAATGTTGGAATATTTTTGAAGAGAAAGACTTTCAAAAATTCAAAGCATTCATCTTATGTTCTCTAACATGACCAATAACTAAATATCCTTTATAAATTAATTTTCATAAAGACTTATTCATGTTTATTTTATCATAATTATTTTATTTTATTCAATAATTATAAAAAATTATTAATTTATATTTTTTATTATTACAAGAGTTTTTTAGGTATTTATGAATTTCTTTCCTATATCACTTTGGCCTAACAGTAATTATATGTGGTGACTATGATATGATTCCATATGATTTAATTTATTCATTTAATATTTAGCACTTTATTTTATAAGAATAATAGTTCAATACATTTTTATATTCCATAATATATTTCTAATGAAAATGTATTTATCTGTAATACAGTTTTATATGATTTAAATTAAATTGATAATATTCATTTAAGAAAATTAATATCATAAACAATTTTTCACTCCAAAAACATATACACAAAGATTGTCGATTATTATTTTATATATTTTCAAAAAATCCATTTAATATGGTTGATGATGGATCTGATATGATGTATCATTTTTCGTGGGATGGAGAAACCCTAAGATTTAGGACCTCCCACATTTTTACATTGGATTGAAAAAATCCAATATATAATTCCATATTGGGTTAGACACATCACATTGGCATGATATACTGATCCTATGTACCTTATTTTGGATGCCTCCACCCAAAAATAAAATTTACCCAACCAAAAATAGAGATAGGAAACCAATGATCGATAAAAACCAATGGTTTCTAAAAAGAAATACTTTAACATAGAAATTAGAGTCGAAAAACCATTAAAACAAAATTGTGCGTTTTTGGCATTATGATGAACAATGATTGGTCCAGACAATAAGATGTCATATACTAGAAAAATAGAAGTTGACTCAATCATGTACGAAGTTGGACGATAGAAAAAAAATTGAGGAGGGGAAATCCATTGATACATTAGGCCTATATGTAGGAAAAATGATGATATGATAGAACATGATACAAACATTATCAATATCTATAGAATGTGAAATATGGATTTTTGAGTGATGTATTTAGTAAGGAACAACCTATATTTAAACCGACAAGTATATCTTCACTAAATTTTTGAAATTTATGAATCCTAATGTAGATTTTCACATAAGTATGACTATATATAAATCTGGAGAGTGTAGTTCCACCCTCTAGTAGGGATTCATATATAGGATTGAGTAATATGATGTGGTAATATATTTTAAAAATTATAAAAGATATCATATTTGAAAATATGAAACATTTTATTAGTGAAATATAATAGTAAATACAAACATGTATATAGATATAACTTCTACAAAACCATTGGAATTAATCCAAACATTTCAATTTTGGATAATTTGGATAATTTCAAATAAAAGTGATATTTATTTCATTACTTTCATTTTTTATATCACATAGATGCTAACTATTTTTTTCATCAGGAAAATATAAGAGACAATTATGTAGTTTAATATATAACAGATTCTGGTTTAAATATATTACGGTTACAGTATGGAAAAAAATAATCATATAATAAATATTAATAACAAAAATGTGTGGAGTTTGAAATTTATCATGAAAAAAATGTACTCAATAATCAATATAGGGAACGTTATACAATATAAAAAAATGGAATTTCAATGTGGTACACTATGCTAATAGTGGAAATGGGTAGTACAATGTTGCTTGAGAGCAATGGAAGGTAATTATTCTAGTGAGAAAAAGTGTGAACCATAATGAATATTCAAAATAGATAAATTTTGATACATATGAATCATTCTAATCTATTGTGACATATGATTTTCATTCATTTATTTGAAAAATATTTAGATTAATATTCATTAAAATATACGAACACTCATTTGAGGACATATATAGTTCATTGTAATTGGAAACAAGACAAACAAACATCATAATACGTGAAATATATTCATTTTATAACATAAATTTATTCCCATTTAGTACACATACATAAAATGATTAATTATAAATTGGGGAAAGGAAATAAAAAAATGGTGGGAAAAATGTTCTTGTTAGGGTAAAAAATGTATATAAATTTTTATAACAATATGATATGAGTATGAGACCATGAACATAATATTTGAAAACCATTCTATATATCAACCATAATAATATTGATTAATGAAATTAATATTAGAATATTTTAATATAAGAATTATAATGAAATAAAAACACACGAGCTCTGAAAACATAATATTAGAATAAGACTTAATTTTTTGTTAGACATAATTGATTATAACAATTTGAACGCATATAATTATAAATAAAATAACCCATAAAGTCATGTAAAAGAAATATAGAACTCACATAATCATATGAAAATGAATCTAGGTCTATACATAACATCATGAATATGATATCAATTTATGACCTAAAATTGGGAATAAGTAATCAGGTCAATTCAAGAACATTATGGAAATAGAAGATAATAATATGCATAAATCCATTCTATATAAGGTTCACCCCCATGTCTATCATAGAATACAATGCACATTACTTAATCAGGTTCAACATTAATATAGTTATGTATGTCTTATGAGATATAATTAATTATCCTATATATTAGTTTGATATATTGGTCTCCTATGTATCATCCATTTCATATAGAAAATCAAAAAAATGTATTTTCTTGTATCAAAAATCAAATATCACATCCTAAGTAATGAAAATATATGGGTTTCATAAACACTATGTTATATCATAACTAATAGAAAATTCAATGATTTTATATTCATTTCCTCATTTCATTATAGAAAAAATCATTAAATGTAGTGGTTTTCATAAGACTAGTGTCATCGAATATCCCTTGTATAAGAAATGGGTTTCACAGACATCATGTCATCATAGTCATTAAACATTAAATAAATTAAGTAGAATGTTATCCTTGATTCATATCACCAAAAAGAAAAATATTATTCAAAAGGATATAATACTTGTTGGAGATGGATTTTATAGGATATCTTCAGTAACGACTCATGAATTCATATACGGGAATCTCAATCTCATAATTATTTCATATATTATAAATCAAATATAATTACATTGTTAATTTAATACAAAAATAAATAAATAAATAATAAATTATCTAAGTGGAATTTTTCAAAATTAGTGAACCTATACCAATGGAATCGTAACATGACATTTGGAATATTAAGCGGACCATTAGGAATTATAATTCTTAAAAAAGAGTTTCAACCACATATGTGAATGTATAAATAATATCTAGACATATTATAAATGATAATATGATATAATATATCATGTAATATGTAAATAAATAATTTAAAATAATTATTAATAATGTTTTGGTATTTTAATACAACAAAAATTTTATTTATAATTTTATAATCAATAAATTTATTTAAAATAATTTTTTTTTCATAAAATTGATTACTATATTTCTATTATATTTTCATATGATCATATGATAAATTTATTAGAACATGATTAATTTTTCAACATTTAATTATATCAGTTATAATTTTAAAAACAATATTACTCATAAAAAATATAATTTTAATGTAAAATCAAATATCACTTCATTAGAAATTTATTTTGATAATGTATAGTTCATTATTAAATTATACATATTGAATGATTGTGAGGGTGAATTTATGATAATATTAAAAAATTAGATGGTGTTTTTGTGAATAATAAAATATGATAATTTATGATAAAAACTAAATACTTGAATTGTTTAGTCATTGTTGATGTCAAGATGATGTATGGCCCACATCTATAACACTCCTTCATAATATAAATATATTATGTTATAAGGATCAAAATGATTGATCTATCATGCAAAAATAGTAAACTAATGAATAAAACAATGAGAAAACACCCCTCTACTCCCCTCAAAAAATATCCTCTCACCAGCTCCTCTTCTCAGACCATCAGAGCCTGGAGGAATGTACAATATCATTCCAATTCTCTTACTAATACCCTTCCCCACATACATGATCCATTATTACCAAAAAAATATCTCACCCATTTCCCTATGTAGCTTCACAATGAGTAGAATATCAAGAGGTAAAATCCTTTTACTTTTTATTTAAATTTTCATTGAATATAAATTAATTTCAAATCCTCTAATCACATACACTTATCCAAGAACAATGATATTTTGATTATGGATTATTTTACATAATTTTAATATTTTAACTAAACAATTACTCTTCAAATATTTTCCCCCTTTTATTTTTTTCTTAAAGTTAATATAAAATACGTGGTGTGTCATCTGTCTACCATCATGGATGATGTATTTTCATTTTCCACTACCGCATACATGGATTGTCAAAAAATCATTATTATGGTTAAATAATATTTTTATTATAAATATTTTAATTTATATAACATTTTTAACTATATATAAACATTCTAACATAAGATCCAAATGCTGGTAAAATCCACCAAATTATATTAAATTGTTTTAATTAAATATATATTGAATGATTAATCCGCATAAAATATAACCAAAAGATATATAAAATCATTTATTATTCATTAAGATAATTAATATCTCATAATATCGGTTCAATATACTTTAACTCATTTTACATGAACTTCCATATATATTCAAATGTGAACCGGTCATGAAAACATACAAAATAATCTCCCTCAAAACCATAGAATTGAACTATATAAAACATCATAATGGAATAAAATGAACATAGTAATGTAATAATGAATAAAAAAACATGTCTTATTGGTTCTAAATTTATAATGTAATTAATCTAATTTTATTATCCATTCTTTTTAATTGAATATATCATTCAAATATATTGTAATAGGATTCTGGAACTAAATTCTAAATCATTTGAGTTTTCTCTATTTCAATCCTTTACTAGAATTGAATTTACATTAATGATACGTAAATATTATTTTTTACTCTTTTTAATGTTATACGATATAATATTTCCATTATGGTTTTATAAAAAATGGAATTACATTTAACAAAGAACAACTCATTTTAAGAAAACATTTTTTTACTTCTCTCGATATTGCTTATTCTATACTCAAGATTGACAATTCTTGTACCATGTATGATATACCATATTTTTGGAAACGAAATGTTTTACCATTATTGTATAACTTATGATATTTTAATCAAACCCATTTTTTATTAGAATGGGTATTTTTTGGAAATGTTTATTATACATTCTATATGGAATACAAGGTTATGTAAATGTTATGATGTGATGGTTATGTCAGGAATTATATATAACACCAATTAAATTAGTTAAATGGATGTATCACCATAGATAATTTGAAATATTAATGAGCATTATGCTAGATATTTTTTAAAAATTATGATTCTATGATGATGCACAAATGTTATGTGTGAACATGATGTTGGATTTGTTAGATATTATTTATTGTAGGTAACCCATAGAACATGAGTATTAATTTTTTATGTATTTCCAGATTCCATACATTTATTTTACGGAATCATTTAATTTTTATGATTCTGATTATTTTCTTATTTTACAATAATTATTTTAGGTTCACCCGTGTTTAATGTCTCTTATTCATCATATTATTTGGTTTTTTATCAACCCATATTTTTATGTATATCCATAAATGAATACTTGAAATAAAGTGAACATGAGGGTTAATACAAAGCTAGATAATATGAAATTAAAAAAATTATATGAATAATTCTTAAAATGTTATATATTTTCCAAATTTTCCCCGAACCCAAATTCATTGGATACTGTATGTGTAACGCTTTTATGATTTTTATCATTAAAAAGGGGGAAAATAATCTAATTAATGTATGGTCCATATAGTTGGTATCATAGAACGTTTTAGTTAATTTTGGTATTTGGATTTGTGAACATTAGTCAATGTCAATACTAGAAGACTAATAATATGTAACCACTAAATAATTATTTTTGGAAAATTCTTAGAATTGGGATCATGATGGATGTTTCATTATATTTTATTTCACAAATGAATAAATTTTGTATTAATAAATTGATGAAATATATTTTTGAAAACCTTTTTTGTTTTAAATATTGTTGTAAACCAGTATAAATAATTAATCAAATCTACTTATGGGAAGTGAAAAAATTTCCCAATTGACATCCCTAATGCCATGATAGGTATAGAAACAAAATATCTTGGTAATTATTTCACACCTATCTCAGGCTATCAATAATGTCCTCAATAATGTGGAATATTTTCTTAATCCTAAGATAGAGAAATTGGCTATTATATCATTTATGATCAAATAACCCGTGATATTTAGTGAATCATATGATCCACTAGTTGTAAAATAGTTGTTCAACTCAATAAAAAATATATTTTATGTGATTCTTTATTATTTTATGGAGATTTTGATAGTGAGATTTTTTTAAATATATTGGACAATCAATGGTCAGAGTTTTTTACATAACCATGTAAAAGGACAAAATTGATGAAAAGGAGTTGGAATACATTGTTAAAATATTTCGTAAAAAGTATTTCCCTTGAACTATTCATATGATAATAGAGATGTAATCCATTGAGATTTAGATAAATATATGATAATATGGGAAATATAAGAAGAAAATCACACATGGCTTACAAGATATACCTCAGGTTCTATTTTCTATAATGAATGAAGAAGTTATAAATTCATTAGTGGTTTAATAAAACACCCTATAATGGCACTAGTAATTTTCGAATTTTGGTGTGATGAAGAATTTGATTGATATGATCTATATATAGAGATGAAGTTAAGGGAATGGTATAATAGAGATGGATATAAGAAGAACATTATGGAGTTTCAATATTGTGTATCTAATAGAAATGTGGAAAAAAACTCAAACACTCATAGTTCAAAAATTATTGATGATCTAGGATTGGGGTTTGGTTAATTGCATGGGGAATTTATTTATATATTGGAGATTATTCAAACAAGCTAAGAAATTTGTACGAGTCATGAGAATGATAGAATATGTGGTGGAGGAGGTGATAAAACCTCATATGGATCAATTCATTATTTATATGGAGAAATGGACCTGTATAGAATATTGAAAAAATCCTCGAACCCTTGAGGGTAATCCAAATCCATATCCACCAAATCCAAAAGAAAATGGGAAATATTATTCTATCAATACTATTGCAGTAGATCCCACAAATGATGCGGTGATAAGTACAATGGTTATTCATTAATGAGTTGTGTAAATACTATTTGATTCACTTTCGACAAAATATTACATATCATGCATGTCCAGTAGAACTGATCAATCGCCAACTCAAAATATGGAGGTTGAGGTAACTATAATAATTGAATAATGGGAAATGATTACATCAATATTATATAACTACTACATAGATTATTTTTGTTCATTTTACATCACATGAGTTATTTTATTAATTATATTAGTGTAATTTGATGAAACATTGTGAATTCATTGTGTATCATTTTAAAAATACAACACCACTATTTTTGAATGAGAGATCATACTTCGCATCTTGAGGAATCCAAAATTTTTATAAAATTGTAAGGAGGATGGTGAATACTATTCAGATCCCTCATTAAATGTGTGAGTATTATTTTCTTATGGGAAAGAATATTTTTATCAAGTGATTGAGGAAAATTATAAAATCATGCTCATGTAAAAACCCATTACAAATGACTATATTCATGTGTCTAATAATTAATTAAATGGCCTTTATGTTTTTCAATAAAGAGAGTTATCAGTTTAATATCTTCATGAATATATATTTATATCAAATACACCTTATATAATTACCACCACTAATTTAGAATAACTAAATAAGTTTTCACTAGTTAATCTAGACAAGTGTTTTATCACCTCGATTGATTTGCTATAAGGTGCACCACTCCTCTTCATCGTGAATAATGGTGGAAAGATGTGCATATATTTTTATTATCATGAGATCAATAATATCCTAATAAAGAAAAACAATCACATTCAATGTATATATGAATTTTTTGATCAACTGTAAGGGGATGTGTGTTTTAAATAGATTGTCCATCAATCAGCATCTCACCAATTAAATTTTGAAAGGATGATATTACAAATACCACCTTTAAAATGGGGAATATTCACATTGAGTTCATAGTGATTCCTTTTTTACTAACTAATTATCAAAAAATATTCATGGCTTGAATTAATATTGTATTAAATGAATTCCAAGAGAATTTTGTGGTAGTATTTATTGATGATATTCTGGTATACTCCCTAAGAAAGAAAAGCATGACGAGAAGTTGAATTCTGTATGAAAGACTGAATATTAATTTCCATTATAAAAATATTTTTAAGGGATGAAATGAGAGAACATGGGTTCATCAAAATAGTAAAATCACATAGCCATTAAAATATAGTTTATGCCAGCCCAATTTAATCTCTCTAAATAATTTCAATGAAATATCACATACTGTGGTTTTTGAATCATCCATTATGATATATTCAAATTTAATTTCCAAATGTTCCTAGGACTGGAAGTACACCTTACTACTGATATTCCTGATTTTGAATCCCCGTTCTAAAATTAGTCATTATTTTCATGTCGGGAACACTACTCCCAAGTGGGAACCACTATCAACACCCATCCAACCTTTATATTGGATTTTTCGTCGGTATCATTATTTGATAAAACGTGTTAAAACATTTCTTCATCAGAGCACATAAGGGGTTCCAAGGATTGATCAAACAAGCCACCTCCCTTCCTCTAATGTCATATATCTATAGTGGATAGATGGGGATCATTATCTGTCTTCATACCTAATATCTAATTCACTGAATGATTCTCAATTAGTTGTAAAAAATATGTGTAGTCCATCATCTCATGGGGGTTACCCCACCATATCTTACTCCTCCTCATCCTTGGTGTCCTATCACCTTGTACATCATCTATTGTATCAACTGAAGAAATTATTATGATGTCATCACTAACCTCAAATCCAAAACTATTCTATGTAACCAAAGTGGAATTGACCATATCTCCATCAAGAACAAGAGTCAAAAAATCAAAATCCAATTGCCTCTGCCATTTCTCCGCTAATAGATAATGTCTTTCACAAACGTATTTTTGGGCAGTGAATCACTTTGCGCAACATTTATTACATTATCCACACCCACAAGCCCTTGGAAACCATTTGTGATACAAGACACAATATCCTTACATATTACAACATATTTCTTTTTATCATAATGTCTATACCCACATCAATCTATCAATTATGAATTTCTAATCCATTTAGACGAAGAAAAAAATGTGGCCCACGATTCGTAGACCACTCACTTCATAGAATTAAATTTGTCACCAAATTTTATAAAACTGAAATCTGAATGAAAATAAATATAGGCATATACTTCCACATAGACTCAATGATTAATTAGAGGAAGCACAACATGAGTTCGACTATCAGAGCATAGATACATACCTATGAGTTTCCTGAGCATCAAATTTTTTTTAGGGTTTTGGAAAAACAAGGGAATGATAATGAGTCTTGTGGAATTCACCACCAAAGGGGAGTCCCACATCATCTAGAAATCAAAATGACATCAGAAGAAGTCGAAATGGGACCAATTATAGTTGTGAGGAGCACTAGTCCATGATTTGATCAGGTCTTCTTCTAATGAGAATGAGATCATAATGTTCTTATTGACGAAAAATCATATAGTTTCCTTATCATTTCAGTCCTAGGATTAAAAAACAATCACCTCAAATGTGACCACCAAAGGCCTTTTATGAATTAAAAAAAATCTATTTCCATATTAGGAGATCCAAATCCTCGTTGAAGAAAATTTAATTATTCTAAAAGAAAATAACTCAGATTTTTTTTAGGGAAGAAAACTATTTATGGAATACTTTGTGTGAATAATTCTTTAATGAGATTAAAAATAAGTTCGTCACCTCACAACTACTCACATATCCGACATGTGGGTAACCCATTGTGGTGTATAGTGATTCCTTAAAAAGGATTTAGGTTTTGCAGTGATTCATATTGATAACGTGATATCATATTCACCAATGAAGTTTAAAATATATAATAAAATTTATACAATACATGATCTAGAGATGGCGGTTGAGATCTCAAAATTGGTCAATTTAATTATTATCTCTATGGGGAGAGTTGTGAAACATATATATTGACCAAAATAGAATCAAATATATATATTCACACATAATTTTTTTAATATGTTCCAATGATGATGGTTAGATATCATCATGGATTATGACAATTCAGTCCACTACCATCATAGCAAGGAAACTTATGTTGTTGATGATAGATATACTCACGACCCAAATCTCATAATTCATGATGCCCATGACCGTAATATATTGGGACCGATAATGGATAAATAAATGGTGGAAATTGTGAAAACCATCCAAAAATACATCTAAATATCCAAAAGTCGAATGAATAGCTATAAATACACACATTAACAGGACTTAGATTTTAAGGCTAGATATATGTTATTTTTACAAATATATATATATGGAATTGAATCCTATGATTTTAAATGAATGAAATGTCATGTCCTAGGTACTTCATCCCCTTTTAGATTCTTGATTTTATTTTAATTATATCTTATTTACTAGATCTTCCATCTATTATATCCTCATAACGTGATTTATTCAATGTATCCATATTGATAAATTATATACTAGATCCATCTCATGTACTGAATTCAGATGTGGTAGCACTGGAAAATTATATCTCTTATGAGGAGTATCTAGATAAGATCATGGACCATTGATATAATTTTCAACAAAACAGGACTAACAACTTGGTCAATGTATTATAGAGGAACTATATGTTCATTGAGGGAACATGTGAATCCGAGTAAGTAATGAAGGAAATATTCCCTCACTTGTTTTCATTAGAGCATGTAAAATGAAATTGTTAGGGGCAAATATAATAATGGGTCTATAATGTAACAACACATAACTATATTGAAGGAAATAAAATATTTATAATAACTTATTTATTTTAAATCAAATGACTCACATAGAGAAAACAATAAAAACATTTTAAATGACTAATGTAATAAATAATAGTTATTTTTAAAAATTAATGAACCTATAACAATGAAATAGTATCTTGATGTAAGGAATATTAATTTGAGCATTATGAATTTTAAATCTTCCAATAGAATAGTGACCTCAACTATGAAAGAATAAATGAAAGTTTCACATCTTATTAAAAAAAATATGGCCTTATTATATATTTATATAAGAAAATAATTATTTGAAAAAATAAGTCATTATCATTCAGTATTTTTATTTAACAGAAAGGATAATATATAGTTTAATAATAAATTTAATTATTTGAATGAAATTTAATTTTCATAACATAGATTCATAGATTTAAATTTATTGTTTTATTATTTTAAGATAATTTTATGAGACCATAGTTAATTTTCCCCCCTTTATAAAGGCAGTTAAAATTTAAAAATCAGTAGTTTCCATTTGAATGATGATTTTAATTAAAAATTATATTTTTCATTTTTTTAAAAATTATATTCCTATGGGGTTATTGTTTTTGAATTCTTATTTTTGAGAAAATTTAAAGCTAAAATTTTGGGGGGTTTTTTAAAAAAAAATTACTTTTATTGTGAACAATACAAAAATATTATTTAGGTAAAAATGCTAAATAAAAGTATTTTTGAGTAACTGTAGACGTAAGGATGATGTATGACCAAAATATTAATCAAACCATTATTGTATTATTATAATTTATAATAAGGTTTAATCAATTAGTAGTTTTGAGAACGTATAATAATTTAATGAATAATTTAATGAGAAAACACCCATATCCTCCCCAATAAGTACCAAATCTCACCAGATCTTCTCTTCAAACATTTAAAACTTCTAATACATTCCATTATTATCCTATTACTCTCCCTAAGACTCTCCCCCACATCCAGTAGTCATTTCCCAATGTAGGTTCTAAAGAAGGATAAAATAAAGATGAAAAATACACTTTTGTTTTATATAAATTTATTTTCAATTTGATTTATTTTCATATCCTTAATTCACATATAATTATCCAACTATCATGATAAATATTGTATAATTTATATCTTAGAATTTTATCATATTAATTTAAAAATTTATCTTCAAATATCTTCCTTTTTATATTTTTTCTGAAAATGAATATATCATCTGTGGGGTGTCAATTTACAGCCATTATGGATGACACTATTTCATTTTTCACATCCACCTTCAAGGATGTTAATACAGTCATCATTATGGTTAAATAATATTATATTATATGTATTATATTTTATATTATGGTCTAGAAATTATATATATAATCATGATGATACAATCTCATAATGGTCGTAAAATACTCTAATATAAGTAAAATCATTTTCATACACTATTTATCTAATGATTCATCCCTATATCATATAATCATATTTTATTTATTATAATTTAAAAATAATTAATTTTATTAATATCATAAGATTTTAATTGCATATATTTATCTTTATTTTACATGAAATTCCATACATGTCTAGAAGCAAACTGATCATGATAATCATGAAAATAAACTCCATCAGAATGATAGAATTGAAATCTAAAACACATCATTAATCCAATAAATGAAATTAATAAATTTATAATTAATAATATAAATAAATAATAGGTTCACAATTAATTTATTAATTAATATAATTTCATTATATATTATATTAATGTGAAGATAATATTCTTTGATATTGTAAGAGGATTCTTGAATCCAACTCTCTTTCTAAGCATTTCCCTCTTGCACTACATTTTTTGTATGTAATTTAAAATAAATTTACCTAAATATAATTAATTGTTAATCTATTAAATTTTATGTTATATACATTTTTATAATATATTTTTGTGAATAATGAAATGATTTTTATAAATTAGATATATCTTTTAACAACACATCTTTTACCTCTTTCAATATTATTTCTTGTTCCCTAAATCATAATTTATCTTAACCCAATTAAATTATTCAATTTTAATTTGAGAACCCTTTGGTTAATCATGAATTTATGTTTTATAAAATTATCATGAATCCCATTTTTATTTTTGTGGATTATTTTTTTGAGAATATTTTTATATGTTCTTCGTAGCATGAATGTTTTTGTAGTTGTTTGGATGTGACAGGTGTTCCTTATTTATTTTTCATTCTATTTAATTTTGAAAAGTGATATATTTCATGATATAATGTGAGACATCCATGAACAAGTTTCTATATTGGTTCACAATGTTGATGTTATGATGATTCATATGTTTTATGTGTGACCATAAATCTATCCTTGTATAGGACTATGTAAGGTAGTTTCACACTATTGAATGAGGTTTCATTTTTATGCATTTACACCTTCCTATACTTTATCTATTCCATAATATTATAAATAATTTTAATATCCTATTATTCTGTTCTATGGAAGATTTTAATTCTCAACTATGTTTCAAGCCTCTTATTCATGCTGTTATTGGGATTTTATGTCACCCCATATTTTGATGTATATCCTCAGATGAATATATACTCTAATGTTATCATGATGGAAAATAATAATCTAGATAATAAATAATTAAATATTTTAGATTCATTGAATTTAAGGTTTTTAAATGGTATAAATGTTCGCAAGACACTGAAATTTTTTATCAAGTTTATTTTATTATTTTAGGTTGTTTATCATAAAAATGATGCAAAAATCATGTATGAAATGTACTGTAACTATAACATGGAAAAAAATTTAATTAAAATAAATATTCGATAAATATAAATTCATAAATTATAAAACATTACAAAAATCATTGACTAATAAAATATCACTTGAAAGACATAAATGAACATACATTTTTTTAATATATTTCTAGTTTTAAATACCATTTCCACATTAAGAAACTATTTTTAAAATATAAATCATTTTAAAAATTATTTTATTTTAAAATAACAATTAAAATATATACTGTAATCCAAATTGAATATAATCTTCCTGATGAAGAGTTGATTCATTCATCCAGTAATGGTTAAAACAGTTATTCAATTTAATATTTTGTTAAATCAAAATTCTGATTGTTTGGTAAACATCATGAATATTACAATAAGAAATATAAAGATAAAAATTATTTCAAAATCTTATTTTAAAGCATACATATTAATAAAAATAAATTTTAAACAAAATTGGAAAACATGGTTTAAAAGTAAAATTGAATTTTGACATACGATTGAAATATAATATGATTTTATTTAAACTTTTCTCTATGATTTAATGCTACAAATAAATGTAAAATGATACTATTTCATGATAATATATGAATAAACCAAGAGTATTAAATTTAAAGGCTTTGCATATAGAATACAAATAATATTTTATCATCTAAATCATAATCATAAGTAATCCCGTTAAATGGTGTGATTAAAACCTAAAATCATTTAAACTTTTGTAATGTTGAATCATATTGTCGAATAAAGAATAATATAAAATTAAACATAAAATATCACGATGATAAATAAATCAATGATAAAAAATGTTATTGGGGCTTTATATTAACATCATGAATATATTTTGGTGAATAACACAACATTTTTCATGGGGAAGTTAAATGAAAACAAAAATATATTATTCATTTGATAGCTTGTAAAACACAATTCTCATGAAAGAGAGATCCCAGAAATGTATATATACTTACCAATAATATTATCTTGAATCATGATATGATACATTAGTTTGGATTATATAAATTACAAGAACAATGTGGGGTTAAAATTCCTTGTGCTTTTTAGAAAATATAATTGATTCAAAATTACTATTTTTTTGTTATGAAAATATAGCCACATTGTTTATTAAAGGTGGTAGTCCACATGTACAAAAATTTCATTATTGTCTTTTAGTTCATGAAATATATAATAAATAAAACTCTATATTGTCCTTTACAAATTATAAATATGTCATTGTATCAAAATTAAATCATTAATATAATATATATTAATTAATTTTATACTTATTATCATCAATTTATGGTGTTAATGGGAATGAATCACATCACTTCATCTGGTTGTTGTCGATCATCCCAACGAATGATCTTTTTTTTTGTGTCCCCTATGAAACATGAATGTAATAGGTTTATATGATATAATTACATCACACCTATAATTATGTTATCAATAATAAATTTGTATAATTTAAATATATTATCAAACCCAACCTTCAGAGGTGGTAATGTAAACAAAATGACATCAGTTCACGAGGAGGTAGTTCGATATAAACACAAACAATGATTTCAAATGCCATTTGACTGATGTAGATATTGTTTTATATCAGGAACATGAAATGAAAAAACTAAACTTATATTAAGTATAAATATGTAATTATATATTCATTGTATAATAAAAATTTTCTTTTGTTCATGATGAAATAAATCAAAATTTAGTGGGTAATAAAATGAACTCCTTTTCGAGTAAACTACTTTTATTTCTTCCAAATTCATTCTTAGGTTATATTTATCCCAAAAATGAAACTTCAATTATGATAAAAGTGATATTAAATGAAATTGGATGGTACTTCATAAACCAAGATTGTTTGAATGAATGAAAATGGGAAGAGATGTGGTTGTTGATTATTAGCGAAAGAGAAGACAATGTTGGTAATTCATTAAAGAATTGAGAGATTTGACATTTTTTATATGTTAAATTGGACAAAATGGTTCATTATATATCATTATCTATTTAATGGGTTTAATTTGTTCTATTAATTAGTTCATAGACACATTTATATGTCATTTTACACATATATTTGATGTTTATCAAAACTATAAATCCATTTATAGTAACTGCTGTAATTTACATTTACTAAATTTACTATTACATTTGGAAAATTAATAATTTGAATTTTTAATATAATTTAAATGTTTTCCTTCCAAAATGTTTGATCAATTTTTCCCAATTCAATTTACTGAAATGAAAATATATTGTTTAAAATTAATATTGGAGATTTGACAGGGGCAGTTTTTAAAAAGAAAGTGTTCAAATGATGATATGTTTTTTATATATTATTTTAATCATTATATCGTTACACATAATAAAATATTATTAATGTGTATGTGTTGGATTTAATTTATTATTCAAATAAATTTAATGTATAATAAATCATTACAAATTAAATAAATAAAGGGTTCTTTTTAAATTAAAATATAGTTTTTTCTTTATTATAAAAAAATTAATCTCTTCATAAATCTCCAAAGAATTATCCCAAATATAATTTGGATTGTAATATTTTGTAATTAATTTTCATATTTTCCAATAATGCTTCTATATTTTATATTAACTAATTGTAAAATATCTACACTAAGGTGATGAAACTATTTTATAATGGGGGTTTTATGCATAATAATGCTTTATTCCTGTCTATTTTCTAGAAAATATATATGATGAATGTTATATAGTATATTGAATAACAAATATATAAATATTTAATAAATATAATTCAATAAAATTATTTTCTTTAAATTTTTCTAACGAATCATTTTTTTAAATAAAAGTAGTTTTCAGGAAAATTATTTCAATTTTTTAATTTTACATTAATGGCCAACAAAAAAATTATTTTATATACATGTATAATCCATATTTTCCTAATTAATATTACCCAATTTTTACTCTATGTTCCAATGTATTTGTTCGACTATCATATTAATGAAATTATATTTATAATAATAAATCACATTTCATTTAAACTTAGTATTGTGTGTAATGTAAGATAAACGCATTGTTACATGTAATGAAAGACCTTTTATGATTGAATATAACTCTTGAAAAACAAAAAATTGTATGTAATAAAAATATGGAAAATAATATGATTAATGGAAATATAGTTTCACAAAATCTCATATTATTACATACAACCCCAGATAAAATGTACTATGCCCTCAAAATTACTATCATTTGTTTCAACAATAAGGAAACTAATGCCTCTCAATATCCATAGGTTATCAAATATCCTTCTTAGTTAGGTGGATTCAATTAAAATATTCAAATTAGGATTTTCCTTTACTTTATAAAATTTTATGTTCATTTGATAATACCTATTTGTTGAACCTCATAATAAATTTCATGCTATAGTGGAATGGCCCCTATAATCCATTAATGTGACGAATCGTGTATGTTCTTCCTCAAGAGTGTAACTTGGAACCCATCCTAACCCTAATAAATATTCAACGGATGAAAAAAATGATAACTTATTATCTAATATGATCATATATTTTTGTTGGTTTGATATTCCCATAGCATACACTACTACAAAATCAGGATATAGCCACAATTTTAAATCATGGTTATAGGGACAAAAACCGGGGCTATAGGTTATAGCCACAGTTCCCACAACCGAGGTTGGTATTGGAGTGGATATAGGGTAAAACCTATAGCCACTATTCCCAATTGTGGCTATATCTCTATATCCACAATACGAACTGTGGCTATAGCCCTATAGCAACAATTCCAATTGTGGAAACAACCCTAAAGCAACAGTTTTCAACCTGTGGGATAGGCTAAAATCATTCATCTTCTATATCCATGGTTTCAACCATGGCTATAGTCATTTATCCATGGTTAGGAATCGTGGCTATAGGACTACACATTACGTAAAAAAACCAACACCATTCATTCTGTTCTAGCCCCTTGCATCATCCCTAGCACCCCTACAAATCCCCCCCCCCCCACTGTACTCTTTGCACCCCACTTACACCTTAATGACCCACCATGCACCCATCCCCTTGTATCCCCCCTTCCCACCATGGACCGACCCCACTCACCCCTCGAATAGACCCCTCCACCTCTTGGACAGAACCCCCCCAGACAGCACCCCCCTCCTTGGACACCCCCTCATAGAAACCCCTCGGAACAGGCACCACCCCATCAGGAAAACCCCACCCAGATAGCACCCCCTTGGACAAACACCACCCCCTCCAAGATACCTCATCCCTCCTGGACATACCCCCCTGGACAACCCCACTCAGACAACAGCCCCCTCCCTTGGACAGCAGCACCCGCTGGACACCCCCTCCCTTACTGGACAGACCACCCTTCCTCTTGGAAACCCCCTGGAAAACCCCACCCAGAAGACTGCCCCCCCAGACAGCAGTGCCCCCTCCACCCACTCTGGACAGAACCCCCATCATAGAATCCCACCTGGACATATCCCCCCTAGGAAAACCCCACCACGATAGTATCCCCCCCTGCTAGACAACCCATACAACACCCCTTCTAGACACCACCCCCACATGGACACCCCTCCCTCATAGAAACCCCACCCGGACAGCATGCCCCCCTAGAGAGTAGCCCCCCTCCACCCTGGGGACAAACCCCCACCCCCCCTCTTGGACACACCCTCCCTCATGGAAACCCCCTGGACTACCCTTACCGGATAGTAGCCCGCCTGGACAACCCCCTGGACAACCCCGCCCGGACATCCCCCCTGCTGGACAACTCTTGCACCACCCCTACTTGACACCCCCCGCTCCTGGACACCCCCTACCTTTTCAAACCCCTCCAGGACAGCCCCCAGACAACATCCCACTCCACCCCCCTAGACAGACCACCCTCCACCCCAGGACATACCCCCCCCCCCCCCGAATAGCAGCCCCCTCCACCCCCTGGACAGACCCCCCTCCAACCCCCTAGATAGACGCCCCCCACCCCCCCCCCCCCGGACAGAAGCCCCCCTCCACCCCCTGGACAGCCCCCCCCCCCTACACCCCCAAATCTCCTCCCGGACAGAACCCACCCTCCTAGAAACCCCCTGGACAGACCCCCCAGATAGTAGCCCCCCTGCTGTACACCCCTTTCAACCCTACTAGACACCCCCACCCTGCTGCATAGCCCCCCTTGCACCCCACCCTACACCCCCGGGACAGACCCCCCCAATCACAGCACCCCATTTCACATCCACCTTGCACCCACCCTACACCCTCTCCCCCCCTCAGACACAACCCCACTATACAGCCCTGTACAACGCATCCCCAATACCCCTTGAACCACCCCCTTGCACCACCCCTTGTAGGTGGAATTTTGGAATGGAACTAAATCATGAATGATGGTATCCTGGTTAACACATAGAGACCTCAGGGTGTTGGGAGTCCTAATGGCCTATGTGTGGTACCATGAGTCAAGCCTAGGTGTGGTATCATGAATCACCAGTTAACACAAACAACAAGATAATGGATTTTACTACATCATGTCGTATACTTTGGTACATATTTACAATAATCTACAACATTCATGTATGCCTCATAGGTTTTATTCAAATCATTGAAAATCATTGTGAAATGATACCATGTCTTCTGGATATGAGATTTATATAAAAAACTTAAAACATTAGGATAAAATATTGTACAAAAACTGTGAGAAACTAGAAGCCCTTATCATGAGTTTTGTTGGAAATATTAGAGTTGTGAAAGATGAGAATATTTGTTTAAGAGTTGGATGACTAAATAATGATGTGGCCATAGAGATGGTTGTTTTCCCGATGATTAACTACATGATGCTACGGTGTCAAGAAGAGGGGTATTTCATAGGGATTGAAGTCCAGAGAAGCAATTGAAATTATATGGATATAGTGGTCAGGTTGTACAACATTGATAATCATATGACTTATAATGTCATATGAAAATGTTGTGCGTAAATGTTTCCAAAAAGTATTTAAATATCTAAAGTAAGATTTTTTCGACAATGTGATAAAATAATATGTGACAATATAGTCTAATAGGTTGGATTAACACTACCCACCCCTCCACGGCACACCACCCTTGCACCCTCACCCTACCCCTTGCAGATACCCACACCCCCCTGCACCCTCCCCATGCCCCTTGCTGACCCCCCTCCCCTTCCACCCTCATCCTGCCCCTGCACACCCCTTGCACCCTCCACTTTCCCCTTCACACCCCTCATTCCCCTTTCACCCTCCCCCTACCCCTACAGACACCCCTGTACCCTCCCCCTTCAGCTGCACCCCCTGCCCATGCTCCTGCAGACCCCACCTAATCCCCTTACACCACATATGCACCCTCCCCCTTGCTCCAAGGATATGATTTCTCTCAATTGGACCAACTCCAGGGTTCTCTACTATACCATCACCACCTCCTATTATGCATGAGTAATAACCCTCTATTATTAATATCTCATAATGTTATAAAATGTAATCTTTTTTCCTTTGATATACTAAATGAGTTTGATAATATTTTAGGAGATTTTAATGAGATTAAACAGGAGTTAAAATATACTAATGATGTCATTAGAGAACATAAGAAGTCCACTATTCCCATGATGATTTTGACAAGTTGTTAGGGTTAACGACTACCCAAACAATGCTGATTAGGAATGTCTAATCATTCCCTCCTATTCAAAAATATGTTTTGGAAGTATGTTTGAAAGTGATACTAGATGTGAATGTTCTAGTTAGATGTTTGAAGGATGTTTCTACTACCAAGTCTGAGTTCAATGATCTTGGTGTTATGGTTGTATCTCAATGGTACATGCTCCAAAATCTATCAATGGTGAAATTAGACATGTATAAATATGTTCATGACGAGGTTAAATCTTTCAGGACTAGAATGAAGGGAATCCATTACACTTTATAAAGGGTTGTATAAAGCTAGTTTGAGTTCATCAAAAGGTTTCAACCATATATAATGTCCACCATAGAAACTTCAGTTGTTCCAGTTTTTTAGAGTGGAGTTGAACAATTTCTCTCAAAATTGAATTATGTATCCTTACAGATTCAGTCCCTATAGTGTTGAAAACTATTCCTTATGAAGGATTTCAAGAGGAATATTATGGGTGAGATCCATGATACCAGATAAAATGTCAAGAATCATGTAATTGGAACTAATAGATCCATAAAATTAAATAGTGGTCTTTTATGATGTATTTTATGTGAATTGTTTTGTCGATCAATGGGGCCCTACACTTCCTAATATTATAAATTGAATACCAAAGAGCACTTGCAACATTATGTAGAAATATTAAATGAATCTTGGAGTTCTACTCAACCATACAAATATTGAGTTTATATATCCTCTAAATATAAAGGCCTCTAAGTAAAGATCTTTTCTCCACCCAGATAGAATAACCTAAACAATAAAAAGATCTATATTTGATTACCATAGATATCATATAATCATTTACAATCCCTCATAACTCCTTATTTACGAGACTCATTCACATTATGTTTTAGTCTAACATTGGGGGGTATCCACTTGACCCACCACCGAAGAGGAGCTCTATCATTTGTAATCACATCCCTAGGGAGGATCACCTTACTAGTATCCACTCTCTTTTAAATAAGAATAGGGAACCTAGTATGTTTATTAGAGAGAGAACATGAAATTTAATTAACAGAGGGAGAAATTATTTCTTACATGACCCTTGTTCCCTATCTCCTAAATCACCCAAAACACCACTTAAACACTATTACATGAAGATGAACCATATATGAATGTTTCTCAACTAATTGAAATAATGTACACAAAAATTAAGTGATTTATTCCCCCTAAAATTGAAATTCCATTAGTTTCCCAACAAGGGCCCAAGAAAAACAGGCTCATTCTACATCAAAAATAAGTTCCAGACTAACTCAGATTTTAGCCTCTCAGAACACAAACATGGTGAGGGTTTCTAAATTACTTTTCTATGGATATTAATTCCATTTGGTATTCCCTTATTAGATAACCTCCATAAATGTATGTTCAACCTAATTGGAATTGATTTAGACAAGACTTTTCTCACCCACTCATCATTCATTTGGTTGGATCTTAATAACATCTGAAACTCCAAAGCATTAAATTATCCCAACGTAATCATTGAGAATGTGCACATATACGGTTCATCAAGCATATTAATTCTATCATAAAAAATCTCATGGTCCTCATCGAGGGATTCCAATATAAACCCATGGTTTATTCTCACATTCTTAACGAAAATTTGAGGGATTGGGAATCTAGGGATGATGTGAAAATGAACTAACATGTTTTTTTCCAGTAAACGATGTCTCCCCACCCACAAACCAACAAACCTAGTGTGGGTTTCTCTCTGCATTTTTTTTAATAGCAAGAATGGGAATTGATTTTAGGATATCTATTTCAATTATTGGTAGTTATATATTTTAATCCCCATTGTAAACCATACCTATAAACTTTTCTATGCATGGGATCAAACCTAGATAGGGTAGCAACAGTGCCTGCTCAAGCCACCATACTTAGAAATTTTAATTTCTCAATCTTTTATCTCACAATTATTGATAAAAAATACAAATTATAGGAGATATAATGGTATCATTTCATATTAATGTAATGCACCATCAATTATTCAACTCTAATTCTACATGATTCATGATCAATACATAAAAAGGCGGGGATGATTTAGACAAAAAATCACTCCATTTAACAAAGTCTATGTTTCCAATATGAAAAGAAACTACTCGTCACATTTATGAAGTGTCTCCAAACTAATTTTAGGCTTGGAAAATTGTTTGATACAAATTTTTATAATGATTATCATGTGAAATTTCTAACTTATTTTTTTACCGACTTTAACACACATGTGAAAACATTCAAATTAAGTAGCATGTTTTCATTTCAGAAAACAACACCAAAACATACTCAATATTTCATATAAATTCCACTCATTTAAATACATCATACCCCCGTATAGCAGTATTTTAGTGTTTTAATCAAGAATTAGATATTTGAAATCATAACCATTAAATAATACCTTTCTCAATCACCTTCCAAAATTCATATTTTGAGGAAGTGATAATTATATATGATTCTTCAAAACCTTCTCTAATTTTCTAACCTTCAAGGAGACAATAAAGTTTTCAAAATTAATAATGATCCAATTTTGAATAGTACTAAATGTTCGATCATTTTCATGATGGATATATTCACCTTAATTTCTTACTTTCATATCTTTATCATAATCTTTAAGAATTATTTTTTCATCATATGTTCTTTAGAATACAATTTGATAGATCATTTCATAATCGATAAGTATTCATTTTATTATATATTTTTCGATCTCTTACAAACCTTATTTAGTTATATCGTTGATAACATGATACAAATTCAATTAATAACACTCTAAGAACATATGTACAACACATGTGATATGAAAATAGATAAAACATTTTATTCCACTATGTGAAAAGAATTGTTTTGATAATTTTCTCAACTATGTATCTCCATTAATCCTACTAGGATATTTTTTTTTAAAATTTTATTCTACTACAAAAAACTAGAACTCTTTTTTAACTCTCTTCTTATTTGTAACTATAGAAATATAAAATGAAAAAACCATTTTCTTGATCACATTCATAAAAAAATACACGTCATTCTTGGAAAATTGGACTTCACATAAATCTTCCCCCCTCTTATTCTTCTTCTTCATATTAAGTGAATCCAATCTTCAAAAGATATTCTATTTACATTATCCTTAATCCATAAAAATTATTTAGAATATATTCAGTTTTGGATCTATTCTCTCCATAAATACTCAAGGAATTTCTCTATAGGATTAAATATCATTTATCTCTTCTTGATGCAATGATTATTCGTTCATGGAATGACAGTTTCAAACTAATAATTATATTTTCATGAAATATATATATATATGTGTGTGTGTGTGTGATACATGAAAAAATATCCTTTATATTAATTCTATTCTTTCTCTATATCTGTAATCATTTTACCATCTGAATACTACATTTTTAATTTCTATAATTCTCAATAATTAAAAATTCTTAATATCATGACATTTCAAAACTCCCACTACATCTCTTCATAATTGTTTGTAACTGTTTACATACATGTAGATACCACTTTATAAAAAACTCCATGTATGCATTAATTATATATAAAAATATTCAGGGTTTCATATAGTCATTTCATGGTGCAATGATTTCTGTAAAACATGACGTTATGAAATGGAATCATGAATCACCGTATTTCTTTACGATATTTATGTCGATGAAGAACAAATCACTATACATCATCATATTTAGTTTATCATATTTCATTTTCATTATCTAAGAATAATATGTTAAGACATTCAGATAAGTATTATAATTTATAAAGTCTTGGATAATTCCCTCAAAAGTCTAATGATGTTTGAGACTTATGAAATTTCCTAAAAGTCTTTCAATTCAAAGTCTTATGTTATTTCATTTAATGCCTTATAATGTATGACTATTTTAGTATGGCTACCAGTAGTGCATAAATAGTCTTATATGGATATTTAGAAACAACCAAATTCATCACAACATTTCAAATAAAAATTGTTATGAACTCTATATGAAATTCCGTAAAATCTATACAAATATAAATGTACCTTATAAAGAACCTTATATTGGAATAAATCAACAATATATTCATCCATTTTCATCAAAAAAATATAACCTATAAAGATCCTTTAAAATACCTTATAATTCCTATGATTCAAAAATATGGCCTAAGTTTCTCAAGATCTCACATTATGGATCATTCTATAATTCATAGTGCGGATAAACTATAATCATGACACAGATTAAATAATCTAAGAAGAAAACCTATAATATATCATGTGATGTACCAATGCCTTAGTTTTTACATGATGAACAATAGTTCTATATGATGTGTCCCAGACCAGACTTCTGTTTGTGAGACCTCTTACTCATTACCTATAACACTCCTTAGTCTTTCATTCAAATCAATTATGGTCACGGTTCAATCATGATTTCATGTAAAGTGGTTCTAAACTTCACTCTCCCCCAATATAAAATTGGCACACTCTCCTCTGGTCGTTTTTGTCCAAAATAGGCTTTTATTCATTCTATCCTAAGTAGAATGAAATTAGTATTGCCACTTGTATCTGATGACTTAGCTTCTTGGGTAGTGCTATATTAATGTATTTTTTTTATAAATCCTTATCCAAAATTTAAAACAAATAGAAAATTCATAAGGGTAAACTCGGAAAAAATTCACACATATGCCAAGTTAAAAAACAACTCAAACATAACCATTACTTTTAAAATATAACAATATCATATACTACAATAATATCAACCTTTTTATTATTCCTCAAATTCATCTATGTATTTTCCCGATTTTTTTACTTTAAAATCTTATATACATAAGAATGGAACTTCTAAAATGCCTTTATTCTACAAATATAAGATTCATAATTATAAATTCTACATGAAACTCAAATACTTAGTTAATTTGTATTTCAATTTCCCTTTTAAAACTATAATATTCCAAGAAAAAAAATCTTAGCAGTAATACAAGAACACTTAATTTTTTTTACTTTATATAAATGAATCTCCAATACTCCAAAGGTAAGGAATTCCCTTTTCATATGAGGGATGAAAATTATTTCATAATCAAACATAAAATATGTGTCTTTAAATATCATTTAATTAATATAATGTTACACCTCTCTAAGGAACCCTTCTTCTCAACAAAACTATTTTCTCTAACCAACATCCAGGATATTATTATCCATATATTCTTATTTCTTACATATTGAAACTAATATTCATTGAAACTTAAAAATCATTGGAAAAAATAAAACACACACAATATGGGATCAATAACACTAACCTGTAAGAATTAAAACTGAATAATGAATTCCATAATTATAATAGCCTACAAAATAATTTGTCCTACTATAATAAAACTATAAATGGATAAATAATGGACTTCAATAAGTCCATATATAATATCATTCATATGATTGTGAACAAGGATAATAGATCTTATTTGAATTATAGCATTCATGCATTGGGGGAATATTGAAACACAAAACATACTGGTACACAAGAAACCCCATATTGTGTATTATATTGAAGAGAAGTATCCTTACCCATAAAATATTACTTTCGTTCACATTAAACTTCCTTTTTCGATCAATTTTCAAAATATGGAATTCCCAAGACTTATATTGATGAGCTATAATGAGTTTATGAGAAAATTTTATTCGCACTATATAACTATGACGTCTATTAAAAGGATGTCACATGATAATTTAACCATAAGGTTCACATCTTCTAATTCTTTTGTGGAGAATTAGTATTTTCCATGAGAACTCCAATGATAACTGGAACAAAGCATCCAATTCTATAACAGAACTGGTAATGACCATACATAATCCATATGTTCCACTCTGATAGGATTATTCACTGATCATAATGGATGGTGGGAATATCAGTACATCCACCACCATAAAATTTACAATGAAATAAATTACATAGCCTTAGATAAAAGTTAATTTCACATGAATTTTAACTACTTGGAGATGGTCCTTGTCATATAACATTTAATGCGATGGAACTAAATGTCCTTTTTTCATGATGTAAAATTTCAAAGTATATAATCCATATCACAAGGTGTTGTACTAAATGAAAACATATTTGTAATGTCCTGGTTTTGGGTGCCACTCTACGGTTCCCCTAACCCGGTTCGCCACGTGACCTCAAGCGCATTTCCCCAAACGGCAGAGGCTGTCGACTAGCAGTGAGGTCCCAGGTATGATAGTGGGGAAACTATTCCCTCATTTGTCATAGTGAATCGCAGTGGAAAGAATAAAACAAACAACAATATCGGAATAAACTTAACCATACATAACTGAAATAAAAAACTACAGTAGAAATAACCAACCAGAATATAAACGACGATGCATCATGCCTCAATTCTATGAAGACTGCCAAAACATGTCACACAATCAATGCAATACAACTAAAGTACAAGTACAAAAAAGCAAAACAGAATAGCATGCGGCATCGTGGTCCAATGCTCGGTCCCATGACCTCCTACACCCCAGTAGCAATCATGTACCTGCATAGGGACCATTTCCCTTATCCAAACCTGTAGAAATGTAATCTGTTTGGGCCGAAAAGCATGACCCAAACACGGTGTGAGAAATATATCTCAGTAGGCACCCACCAAAGGCTCGTTCCCAACTGTGTGTAAGCATGAATCAATAGTGTGCAAAAGTAAAATAAAATGAATTGAGCAGTACTCAAATGTAACCAACGTACCCGTTATATTTCCATTTAATTATTCATTTAATACATTTAATATAAGAAAACACCACAGTGAATTTCTAAGTAAACAGTCAGTCACTATCCTCACACATGAAAACCCTTACCCTCGGGTAATTGGAAACGTAACCCGCAAGTAATTGCCCAATGGTGTAAATGATATCACCCTCAGGTGTATGAGGTGTCTCTTTCAGGCACAGAGTCTATTTCCCATAGGAACAAATGAAGATTCCCTCAGGCTAAAGATGCATTTCCCTCAGGCTAAATTTTACAATGCCCACATGCTAATCACAACCCTTTTCCCAAGCTAAACAGATAATCGGGCCATGCCTAACATGTAAATAAGCAGTAGACAAGAAATTACTCTCATGGAAATTCTAATTTCATTACTTTAAAAGGCATACCCTCGGGTATCCTGGCCAAATAGAAAAACAGAGGAACACAGCCTCGGGGTGGTCTTGGATCCAAGAAGCAATCCTAAACAACATTTTAATATCACATTTAATTACCTATACAATTCTAGGTATTGTAAATAGCCACGGTCTCTTCCACACGATACCCCAAATATGGGTTCATAGCTCAAAAATACAGAATATCACATGACATTTGGAAAATAAACACCAAGCCACCAACCTTAGACGCCCCTGATCATTATAATCAAACAGCATTCTACTAGTTGTCCTAGAATGAGGTAGATCTGGGGTGAAAGACAACTCACTTAAACGCAAATAACTTCCCCTAGAAGAAGAATTGGAATGAACTACGTAAGATGAATGGAGGGCTTACCCGTGTGGTCCCAGGGAGATCGACGGTGCAGAAAATGGATTCCCAACGTGCGCTTGATGGTTCTCCAATGCTCCGACCTCCTCTCCCACTACTTCCTTAGGTTCTAAGCCTTCCCTGTGAACAGGGGAGGCTACTGCCCATTTTAAGAAAATAAACGAAGTACACGATGTGTATTTCTAAGTATACGACATGTAATTCCCATTTTTAACTGTTCCTCTGGCGGTTTCCTGCCAGTGTGGCACTACTCATCTGCCTACATGACTACACGACATGTATTCGTGAGTACATGGTGTGTTCTGTCACACATCAGGCCACCACCATACTATTCGCCTGCCGACTGACTACTTGGCGTGTAAAGGACCGCTACACGACATGTAGTCAGTTTCTACACCCTTCATCGCTGACATGGAAACATGCCCCGTGTACTCATCCCATACGGCCAAAAGTACATGGAGTGTGGAAAAGTACATGGCGTGTACATCCAAAATTTAGGATTTTTCACCATTTTCGGTATTTTCTGAAAAACACCTATGTAAAAGAGATAAGAAGAAACCCATTCCTCAAAAATAAGAACCGGGTTCTTACAAATTTCCCCTTAAATAAATTAGTCCCTGAATTTCCATTCCAAGGGTGGAGAAGATAACGCTCAGAACACCTCTGGCCACTGAGCACGTACATCGGTCTCCTGCTCCCAGGTCTCATCTAGTACTCAGCCATCCTGCCATAGCACCCGTACGAGAGGAACTGACTGGCCTTGGATAACATTTGTGCTCCTATCAACGATACGAATTGGATGCTCCTCAAAGGACACATCCATCGAAATCTCAACCTCCTCAGGCTGAAAGATGTGAGAGGGGTCTGAATGATAGTGGTGCAAATGAGATACATAGATGAAGTCATGAATGGCCTGGTACCTCTGAGGTAACTGTAACCGATATGCAACAAGACCAACTTTCTCTAGAATCTCAAATGCCCCACATACCTCGGTGCAAATTTTCCCTTTCTTATAATCTGCATGTGTCCCATCCTCAGAGAAACACGTAGGAAAACCGAATCTCCGACTAATAACACCAAAGGTCGTCTGCGGTGATCAGAATAAGATTTCTGATTAGACTGAGCGGTAGCCATCCACTTCAGAATAAATTGGTCCTACTCAGAAGTCTCCTTCATGTGACATGGTCCTAGTAATGCTGTCTCACCTGCCTCTAACCAGCACAATGGTAATTAGCATGGCCTACATTATATAAAGCCTCGTATTATGTCATCTCTATAGTTTCCTGAAAAATATTGTTATAGGAAAACTCGACTAGGGGTATGTGCTTCTCCCAAGAACCCCCAATGTCTCGGATGCATGCACGCAACATGGCCTCTAGAACCTGTATCGTATGCTCTGACTGGCCATCAGTCTGAGAGTGGTAAGTTGTTCTCAGAAGCACCTATGTACCATGTGCCCTCTAAAAAATCTACTAGAAATGAGACCTAAAATGGGCGTCCCTCTCTGAAATGATAGAACGAGGAACCCCATGAAGACGTATGATCTATCGGATATATAACTTCTTGAGCTCATCAACACTGAAGGTCTCCTTGATCGGCAAAATGTGAGTTACCTTCGTGAGTCTGTCCACAACTTCCCACACAGAATCATTGCCTCTAGGTGACCTCAGAAACCAATTCATCAAATCCATCGCGACATCATCCCACTTCCACTCCGGGATGGGTAACAATTGTAACAGTCCGGCTGGACTCTGATGATCCACCTTCACCTACTAACAGGTGGATGACCTCACAACAAAACCACCTACAACTCATTTGATACTCGGCCACCAGTACTGACGTCTCAAGTCACGGTACATCTTGGTAACCCTGGGATTAACTGCCCTAGTTGAAGCGTGAAACGCCCACATCAACTCCTCACGTATGTCTCTTGGAACCCACAATCGTCCATGGAAATGCACAATTTCATCACCACATATCATCTATCCAAGAGAAGGGTACTCCCTTGCCACCGACACCCATAGAACAAGGCCTTCTGAATCAGATATTTGTCTCATCCTCACTCTCTCCAAGAGGGTAAAAGTCACAACTAAATATAAAAGATAGGTCTGCCCATGACTGTCATGCACCACCAAATGCATCTCAGAGAACAAAGCCATGAGCTGCCCCTCGCCACTGGCCTTCTGCACCGCTTGTATCTGAGTCCTCCTGCTCAGTGCATCAACTACTGCATTACCATTACTAGGCATATAGGCAATCTCAAAATCAAAGGACTCAAGGTATTCGACCCACCTTCACTACCTCAGATTCAAGTCACGCTTAGTAAAAATATATTTAAGACTTTTGTGGTCTGTGAAAACCAAAAAATGCCCTCCCAAGAGATAATGTCTCAAATAGCACAACACATGAACAACAACAACCTACTCGAATTCATGCATCAGGTAATTCCTCTAATGTGGCCTCAACTGCCAAGAACTGTTCGCAACAACTCGATCACCTTTGATCAATACTGCTCCCAGACCAATACACGATGCATCACAATAAATTGTATAGCTCTTCACTTTCTCTGGGAGTATCAGGATTGGTGCTGATGTCATCATACCTTTCAGGTCCTGAAAGACTATCTCGCGAGCTATTGACAAAACGGACATCACACCCTTCTTAGACAAACCTCTCGACGGCACTGATATGTAGGAGAAGTCCTGTATGAAGCATATGTAGTAACCAACCATCCCCAAGACACTCCATATGTCAAACACATTCTTATGCTTCTCCCAGGAAACTACTGCTCTCACCATATCAGGGTCTACTGCAACTCCTACCTCTGAGATGATATGACCTATGATGTGAATCTGGTCCATCCAAAAGAGGCACTTTGAGAGCTTATCATATAGCTGATGCTCTCTCAGTGTACTCAATACGATATCAAGATTGGTGGCATGGTAGTTTAGAGTGTGAGAGTACACCAAGATATCATCCATGAGTACTACAATGAAAGAATCCAGATAAGGATGGAACCCGCGATTCATCAGAGCCATGAAATCTACTGGCGCATTCGTGAGTTTGAACGATATAACCAAGTACTCGTATATACCATATCTGCTATGAAAAGCTGTGATTAGTATATCTGATGGCCTCACGCACAACTGATGATATACAGATCTCAAGTCAATCATTGAGAACACACGTGCTCCACAAAGTTGATCAGAATGATCATCAATCCTTGGCAAGGGATATAGGTTCTTAACCGTCAACTGGTTCAGTTTCCAATAATCCACACAGAGTCTGAGGGTATTGTCTACCTTCTTCGCCAAGAAGACCGGCGAACCCCAACGGGAAGTACTTGGTTGGATGAAACCCTTTGCCTGTAACTCCTCTAACTACCTCTTGAGCTCCTGCAAATTTGGTCTGGCCATCCTATAAGGGGGAAGGGTCTATTGTTCTGCTCCTAGCACAAGCTCAATAGAGAAATCCATCAATCGCTCTGAAGTTACACCCGAAAAGTCTTCCAGGAAGATATCCCCGAAATGATCAACCAATGGAAGGAAATCTTTCAGACAGGTCCCCTGGTCATCCAGATATAAACTCACAATCTGGGCTGTGACTCCACCTCACCCATGATGCTCTAGTCCATCTCGGCTCAACTGAACATCACATTCACCCTTGTATAGAATCTCTCTGCCCTATGGTGTCATGAAACACACCCTACGACGATAGCAGTCTACTATGGATCGAATGGGAACCAACCAGTCCATCCCAAGAATGACACTATAGCCCATCATCTCCCAGACATAGAGGTCCCAAAGGAAGTGACACCCACCAACCTCATGGAGGAACTCCTAACACTGACACACACCGACTGTTCTAGTTCCAAAAGGAGTGTCTAACATCATGATATTAGAAGAAGAAGAAACATAGAGCCCAAGGCTCTCCACAACGGGTTCAGATATGAAACTATGTGTAGAACCCGTATCGAAAAGTATTGAAGATAAGACAAAAGCTACTAGAATAGTACCTCTAATAGTAGAAGCTCCGGGATCCTGCTCTTATTGGGTCTGTTTCACTGCATATGCATGCCCAGTGCCGCGGCCCTACGACACAGCCTTGCTACCCTGAGCTGTACCGCCCTGCTGCCTCTGAGATCCTGGTGTCTAGCTTCACGACCACGACCACCATCTCTGACTGCACACCCTGACGTATTCTAATTCCCTGACTGGTAAGAATCAACTGGTGCTACTCCTGCACATGGAGTCTGCACCGAACCCCTCTCACTAGTCACTGGTGGAAACGCCCTGCAAAAGCGTTGTAGAAGACCCATCATTCCGCGTGCTCGACACTCCACTAGATCACGTGGACACTGCAGTCTCTTGTGCCCTTCTATACCACATTGGTAGTGCCTGACCTGAAAACCTGAAACATCATTCTGTCTAGTACTACCATCCTGAGAGAATTCCATCTGTCTCTTCCTCTTACCAGCATAAATAGTGCCAGAAACTGGTGTCGAACCACCCTGGCCTACACCACTAGCTTCCTGCACGTTCCTCTATGTAATCAGCGCCTGATTTACAATAGCATGTACTAAAGGAAACCTGAAAACATTCACCAGTGCTCTGATGTCATATCGAAGACCATCCTCAAAGTGACTGGCTCTAAACGTCTCATCACCCACTAGTATAGGTTCAAAAAACTGAAGCATGGAGAAATGAGCATAATAGTCCATCACTAACATAGCGCCCTGCTGCAGATTCATGAAATTGCGAGCACTATTTGATATCATCATCTGTGGAATGAAGAATTCATAGATGACTACCTGAAAATATTCCCACGCCATGTCCCTGTGGTGCTCTTACTTGGTGATAACGTCCCACCAGCTCTTTGTGGAATCACACAACATATACATCACGAACTTGATGCTCTACCCTGGAGGAGTCTCAAGATGCTCGAAAATAGTCTGCATCGATCCTAGCAATGACTCTTCACCTTGTGGTCTTTCATCCCCTTAAAACATAGGTGGATGCTACTGTTGGAAGGTATGTGTCGGCTCAGACATAGATGTGGCAGTCGACAGTTCTCTTTGAATGGTCTACATGAATCGCATAAAGCCTTCATGGAACTGCACCTCCGCACCTGTATCTGGTGTAACAGCTGGCACCGCATCTGGCTCTACAGGATGATCCACTGGTATCCCATGGCCCACCTTCTTTGGATTATAGTCATTACCACTCTCCCGGTGAACAACGTGTGGACGTCTATGTGGAATGAAAATACAAGGTAAAAAACACGCCTTAGATTTAAGATTATCAAGACTGAAAGTGAAGGAACTAAAAAGGGACCAAGAGGAAGAAGGAATTCGAACTTTTTCATGACAAAACTACACGACGTGTATACTGACTACACGGCGTGTACATGAATACTCTTCCCCTACCTGGGTACTTCTACAAGGCTAAGCCACACGTATCCCTTTGTAAAAAACTACATAGCGTGTATAACATCTAAACGGCATGTATGGTGTAATTTTCCAACTGCCCGTGTCATTTTTGACACGGCTTACTACTCGGCTTGCTACTATACGTTGTGTTACACCCTCAAACGATGTGTACACCACCCTATCATCCCAGTCACACGGTCAGGTTCACATGGTCTATCCTTGAACAAGACTACACGGTGTTTCCCACAGGTACACAGCGTGTACAAGACGATCTCTGCCGACCCGTGTTGTTAGTTACACGGCTCAAACTACACGGCGTGTTCCTTATACACACGACATGTACAAAAAAGGATAACTCCGACCTCTTTTGTTAGTTACACGGGTGGGTCCCCAGGTCACACTACATGACATCTTCTTCATTGACATGGAATGTTCATGAAAAGGTCACACCGGCTCGTTTTTGTTAGTTACACGCCCGTGTCTCCGGGTCAACACTACACGGTGTGTACATATTCTACACGGCATGTTCGCCCCATGCGTTTCCCTTCCCCGTGTCCCCGCCCACACGGTCTCTGAAACGGGAAGCGACTACACGACGTGTACTTAGGGTACAGGGTGTGTACTTCAATTTTTTCTTTTCTTCCCGAACAGAAGAACATACATGGCGTGTTCAAAGAACTACACGGCATGTATACTAGGTTTTCCGAACAGTATGCCTTAGAAACTTCTCTGGAACCTAGAAAATACCGAAAACCACACCTATGAGCCAAATTTTGATCCGTGAGGTCCCATGCTCCCCATGAATCAAATTTTGACCTCTTATCCGTGTTATAATAAAATAAACATCCAATGATCCACCAAATTGCGGTAAATGGGGGCACATACTCCCCAAAAACCAAATATTTTCATCCATTCTATCAACAGACTCATACAAAAATACCCTATCACATAGAATATATTTTTCAAAGTAGCTATCACAATGGAATGATGTTCTAGCACAACCACTATCACAACAACATCCAATTTCTAATGCACCTACATGTCATGGAAACTATGCATGGAATGTGATTCCTAGCATGTGCCTAAATGATGCATGAGATGGCATACTATCATAGCATTGGGTTTTAACTAAATAGACCCCATCGATAACTATAAACATCACAATCACAAGTGCGTCAACCAACAGTGAAATAAAACTAATTGTAAAATTTTAAAATCAATAAAATTGAAAAAATGCGAGGTATACTGGATTTTACTTGTACATAGGTTAGCTACAACCAGACACAACTTATTACCAACTACCATTTCCATCCTATCCCTGACTAAGGATCCAAATAGTAAGTCAAATAAAAGAAACTCCTCTGATACCACTTGGTAACGTCCCGGTTCTGGGTGCCACTCAACGGGTTCCCCAAACGCGGTTTGCCACATGACCTCAAGCACATATCCCCAAATGCCAGAGGCCGCCGACTAGTAGTAAGGGCCCATGTATGATAGTGGGGAAATTATGCCCTGATTTGTCAAAGTGAATCACAGCGGAAATAATAAAACATACAACAATAGCAGAAGAAAATAACCATACATGACTAAAATAAACAACTACAGTAGATATAACCAACCAGTATATAAAAAACGATGCAACATGCCTCAATTATATGAAAACAGCCAGAACATGTTACAAAATCAATGCAATGCAACTAAAGTACATGTACACGAAAACCAAAATAGAACAGTCTGTGGCATCGTGAGCCAATGCTCGGTCCCATGGTCTCTTGCACCCCAGAAACAATCAAGTACCTGTATAGGGACCATTTCCCTTATCCAAACCTGCATAAATGTAATCTGTTTGGGCCGAAAAGCATGACCCAAACCGGGTGTGAGAAATATATCTCAGTAGGCACCCACCCAAGGCTCGTGCCCAACTGTGTGCAAACATGCATAAACAGTGTGCAAAAGGAAAATGAAATAAACTATGCAGTACTCAAAAGTAACCAACATACCAGTTATATTGGAATTTAATTATTCATTTAATCCATTTAATATAAGAAAACACGACAGTGAATTTCTAAGAAAACACTCAGTCAGTGTCCTCAGACACGCAAACCCTTACCCTCAGGTAATCAGAAACATAACCCGCAGGTAATTTCCCACAGGCGTAATAGATATCACCCTCTGGCGTACGAAGTGTCTCCCTCAGGAAAAGAGTATTCTACACACAAGAACAGAAGAATATTCCCTCATTCTAAAGATGATCCGCCCTCAAGCTAAATTGTATAGTGCCTACAGGCTAATCACAACATTGCCCTCAGGATAAACAGAAAACTGGGCCATGCCTAACGTGTAAATAAGAAGTACACATGAAATTACTCTCTAGAAAATTCTACAATCATTACTTTAAATGGAATACCCTCGGGTATCCTGGCCTGACGGCTAAATAGAGGAACACAACCCCAGGGTGGTCCTGGATCCAAGTAGCGATCCAAAACAACATTTTAATATCACATTTAATTACCTATACAATTCCAGGTATTTTATATAGCCACGACCTCAGCCACATGATACCCCAAATATGGGTTCCTAGCTCAAAAATACAAAATATCGCACTTCATTTGGAAAATAATCACCAAGCCACCTACCTTAAATGCCCCTGATCTGTATACTCAAACAAAGTTCCAAGAATCGTCATAGAACGAGGTAGATCTGAGGTGAATGAAAAGTCGCTTAAATGCAAATAACTTCCCATAGAGGAAGAATGCACAAGGACTACATAAGGAGAATGGATGGGATATCTGTGCGGTTTTAGGGAGATCGACAGTGCAGAAAACAGATTTCCTACGTGCGCTTAGCGGATCTCTAAAGCTCCGACCTCCTCTCCCGCTCCTTCCTCTATTTCTAAGCCTTCCCTGTGAATAGGGGAGGCTACTGCCAATTTTATGTGAAAAAACAAAGTACACGGTGTGTATTTCCAAGTACACGGCATGTACTTCCCATTTTTTAATTGTCCCTCTGGCGGTTTCCCACCAGTGTTGCACTGTTCATCTGCCGACATACCTACACGACGTGTCTTCATGAGTACCCGACGTGTTCTGTCACACAGCTAGCCACTGCCTTACTATTCGCCTGCTGACTAACTACACGACGTGTAATGGACCACTACACGGCGTGTAGTTTGTTTCTACACCCTTCATCGCCGACATGACCACACAAACTGTGTACTCATCCCACACGGCCAAAAGTACACGGTGTGTGGAAAATCACACGGCGTGTACTTCAAAAATTTAGGATTTTCCCCATATTCTTTATTTTATAAAACAAAATTAAGGAAAAGAGAAATAAAAAGAAACATGTACCTCAAAAAAAAACGAACCGGGTTCTTACAATATCCACTCCACATGACCCTTAAACTGCATTGAGTGGTTTGTCTCAAATGAAAAGGTTTAGGTACACGAGATTGAGATCCATAGTAGATTCTAAAAATACGGTTTCCTCTATCTATTCCCCAATGTATAGAAACAAAAACTCTCATGTTCAATAACCACATATTACTTAATTCATTTTGTCATGATATAAGAATTGAATACCAAATCACTTAACTTGGGGTCAACCAAAATTCTTATCTTATTCAAACCACCGCATCTAGCCGAGTGTTTTGGATCTTTACCTCATTAATACAAAGTTTTACAAATTCCCTACAATATGATAGAACTATGTTCATTTATCCTTGTGATGAGACCTTATTTACATCATGTTTCCTTCCATCTATCACCAGGACACTCATATATTTCATTACCCATTCCACTATGTATAATCCATATATATATATATATATGTATTTATATATATTGAATTATTTCAACAACTATATGTGTCTTGATTACTATTGTCATAGGATATATAGTGAAACCATGACGCTCAATCTTGTGGACAACCACATGTACCATTCCCTCCAATTTCATATATTATTTTGGTATGCGGTCCCCTATTGATTCAGTAAATGTCTTCTCCAATAACCCTTCATTTGGATGAAATATTTTCTTTTAATTTGTTGTTTAATATAAATCTGTATATGGACCTTTTTACCAATAACTATTTGTTTCCTTATTCTTCTAATTTTAAGATATGTTGTAACACGAATATTTTTTTATCTATGTTCAATACAAAAATTCCATTTCCATCCCATTTCCCATCAATATTCTGACAGTCATGTTTACTTATTTGCGTAGGATTTTCCTTCATCATCCATATAACAGGATGGGAATTTTTATACCATCCCAAATATATCTATAGTTTGATTACTATTATTTTAGGATATATAATGACATCCAGATAACCTTTCTTGGTCCAAAATTTAAATTTTAATCCACTCAAACTCATCCATAATTTTCCTCAAGGGCACAATACTAATCAGATCTGAACTAGAAACAATCCTTAAAATATTCTTTTCATTTGTAACATAATTTTCAACTTGAGCATTTGAGTCCAATTTTTTTTCCATGTATACTGGTAATGTGTACATAAAATCTTGACAGACACCTCTATCGGCCGATGGTAAATACAATGTGTATCTAACCTACCTATAACAAACCAAACACATGTCCTTTTCTGGAAGGATAAGACCCAATAATCTTATATTCTTTCAATAATAATACTGTAGAAGCTATAATTCATGTTTGGCCAACATCTATACTTGGGAAGATTTTTCAAAGGTATGGTAATAGACACACCATTTAAAATATAGTTTTTGAATATCCCAGTCAATCCATATACATTTTATCATTATATAATTTAAATAAAATACATTATTTCACATATTTAAAATGTTTTAAAATAATTATGTATTTAAAAACTCCTTCAAGGGTATCACATTCCTTCTGATTAGACTGAACTCTATGACTTGCATGACTTTCTGAGAGGATTTCTCATCTGTCTTAAATTGATGTTGTATATTTCAAAATAACAACAGATAAATAAATTAAAATTTTAATTAGTGATAAACAATGAAAATAAATATATAATTATGAATTAAAATAAAATTAACTTATCTAGATGAGTTCAGACAAATACTCCTCATAAAAAATTTCTGCAAAAAAAACAGAAAGGAGAAAATTAAAGTACATACAGAGGAAATGGTCTCCGATGTAGCTATATGTGAATCAAGGGGAAGAACCTTGGGAAAACCAAGTCGTAAGGAGGAATATAGGAAGGAGGAAAGGAGGCAAGGCAGGGTGGGGAGTTAACAGAGATGAAATTCGTAGAAGCAAGGTTTGGAAGAGTGATATCATTATAGAGAAGGTTAAGGGGGTGGAGGAGATAGGGAAGAAAGGCTATATGGAATGACAAGGATCTGGTTGGTAGGGAGGAGGTGATGCGGGCTGGTGGAGAGGCACGATAGCTGAGTCACGCAATGAAGTAGCCACCGCATGTATGATTGGTTTGAGATTTGAGGAGGGAGTAATGAGACTATGCCGAAGCCACATCAGAACCGTGTCGGAGCCGTGTTGGAGATGGAGGGTCACTGGGAGGTGGGGTGGCCACGTCGGAGACTCCAGGAGAGGAGGAGAATCGTGAGAGGGTGGATCACTAGGGCAGTGGTGATGGGAAATTCGTGAGGGCAGGGGTGGAAAGGGATTGCATGAGATGCTATTACCACAGACATCAAACAAAACTATTGGTATATGTGATCTAGAGCCACAATTTTAATTGTCTGATGAGGTAGATCCGTAGCTATAAGTCCAAATTATAGTAGTGATAGTTTTAAATTATTCTTAATAATGAGAAAATTATTATAAACAAATTCTAAACAAATTAAACTTATAGATTTATACAAAAATTATCTATATAGTATTTATGTCAACATTATATAGTACATACATGTTGTCGAAGACCCCTAACCCACTCATATATCTCATCTTAATTCTCATTTATTTATATATTTTTGTTTATAACTTCATTACCGTATGTTTTAATTAAATAATATATTCAATTATACTCTTTATAATGATCTACCTGAATTCCTGAGTGAAATATTTAATTTTAGGAACAATTATCTAGAGGTGGGTGTGATATTGAAATCCATAAAAATACCCTGATATATATCATATAATATTTTCAGGGTTTTTAATTGTTATCATAGTGAATATACTCATCTACGAATCAAGGTATTGATGAACTCATTGCATGAACATTGAGAGAGTCCTCATATCCTGATAAGACACAACGAATTCTGGTAATCAATTAAACTATACCAATTGAACAATTCTTATCCTAGAAATATAATCCAAAGATAAGTCTTCTCTAATATAGTTGAATTTGGATGACATGGTAATGTGATTGACTACTACCAACAATATTCTCACCATACACGATATGACAAACTGTAAAAGATTTCATTACCTTTAATATCATGTCTAAAAAGTGTAATGAAATTTCTCCTGAAATAAAATTGTCACTATATAAAAAAAGGTATGTAATACTAGAAATTTCTTTTAAATTATCATTAATTTGGATAAAAAGACTTCACATACAACTATATAAAGTTATACCAAATACTTTAAACATATGATCTACACTAGAATCATAATAACATTATAATATCAATAACTCTGATGGTAATTATTAGTGAGACATATGTTATTCCAAAATACAATAAATAATTTATTATTTAAATAATCTCTCATATTATAAAATATTTTTTTTTTCTAAGCCTAGGTTCATCCATGTAATATTGAACAGAAAATGTGATATAATTTTCCAATAACCCTTGTAAAGGGTGATAATCATATTAAATCTTCACAAATGTATGAACGATGTGATTTTAAAACAGATTATCAAAATAAAATAAAAAATGAAACTCTAAATTAATGAGGGGTGGGTAAGTCATCCCTATATATAATGACTCATATCCTCCATCATTTTTTAATATGGAATCCATATATACATGGTATTTAGTGTTTTTGTGATTTTTCAAACTCATTAGTCTTAGATTGGGGAACTCATTCAAATAATTCTTAACATCAATTATCATGTAACACTAGTGTGTTTGTGGTTCATTCTATTGGTATCTATCACAATTTATTTAGTTTAATTTATACTTCACAATACTTATAAAAAATTATAATTAATTTCCATGATTCCAATACTTGAAATACCTTCTAATGAAATTTCGTAACTCACATAAGGGATCATTTTAATAGTTCTATAATGTATTAGTTTTAATATTGTTCATTACTCAATGTAAAATATTATTTTAATTTATATTAGAAACCATAAACTTTTTCACACCATGAGAATCCATTGGCTTACCTACTTAAATTTACACTTTTATTGCACATCAAAATATTTATTTATAGAACCCAAAGTCTCATATTGATAATTCTCTTCATTGATTTGGTTATATGCCACTGAAAAATCGATAAAAACCTAAATTCAGGAAGAATTAAAAGACCCAAAAGTCTATTGAAAATCCAACAAATGATAATTTACAGAAAATAGCTTTTACAAAAACCTTCTTCAAAATCCCTATTAATTAAGTATCGAATTTCTCATTATGAACTGAAAAGGGTATTTTAAACATATAAATGTCATATAGTCAATTAATTCTTCATTAGAATAATTGCTTTTGGTTGCAATGATTTAATAAAACCAAAACAATGGTTTCAGTAACACTAATCATAGTATAAAACACATAATCCTAAAACATCACTTATATAGTATCCAAATTATTACACTATAATTTCGATATATGACACCTTAAGATTAATCAAGTTCAATCATGGTTATTATCAATTTAAATACCTCATAGTCGTTAATTTAATGTTTTGAATGTCCCAAACATATCAACATAGTGTGTAAACCATGTTTGTAGTAGGTGTCATTGTAATGCATAAGTTGGTAACAAAGTCAAACTCAAATAACCCTTTTTAGAAATATTATCTCTATGTACCTATATCCCAGATCCACATATACATGTAGTCTCCAAATATGAATATAATTCTTGAAAAACACAATTCAAATCATTTACCAAAATTCAAAGAAATTTTCCTCTTCAAAGAATAACCATTAGATTTATCCATAGATACATAACTAAATATAACCGTAGAAATATCTATATAGATAAAGTTAATGTTTTTGTATCATAGATTCCAATGATTAATAAAAAAAATTAAATGATACAAGCTATAGTAACATAGTATTTTGATACGTTTATACTAAATACAATTTGATGAATTTTAACTAAATTATACAAGTACAACCATGAGTATAATAATTTTTTAGTTTCATTGGAATCATTGGATGTAAAGATACTAACTTGTGATATATCATAAATTACACCCAAAAATACCATCCCCTTTAGTAATACAACATTAACCATTTATTAATAAAATATGGAAAGGAAACATAAGACCTGGTGAGTATAAATTATCATTTATGGTTAAAAATATGATTGAAAATAAAAAAAATTTGATTATGAGAACATTTGTATAACATTTAAAAAAAATTCCCTTTGTATCAATGATCATAATTTTTATTCATGGAAAATTTATAAACAGTTAATACGAATGAAGCAAAAATTTAATCAATGAATAAGAATTGTGAAAACCTAAAATCATAAATTTTTATTCTTTTGTCTCACACACTATGTTATAATATTTCTAACATGTATAAAAATTTAAAAAAATTGTATTTTTATTTCGTACATGAAATTAGGGTTTCGTATAAACTGAAGGACATTAAACTAGTTCTACACATAACATTTTGAACATACTATCATATTAATGATTAAATTTTTTATAATGTAATAATTTACAAACATTAAATTATTTAAATAAAAGTTTGTTCCCCATATAAAATCATAATATTCAAGGTTTACTCCAAATATCATAATATCGTTAAATGTTTTTAACTGAACTAACTTCATTGTCAGTTCCATTTTTTTTCTATCGTGGGAGTTATAAATCATTACCAAATAAATAGTTTGGATATATAGGGTCTATAATTTATTTTTTATGATTGAACCAAATTCATTGTTTATAATGTATCAACCATCACAGAATAAAAATAATACATATGAGTCACAAAATATCATACAAAATTTATCATATCATAACCCCTGAAATGAAATGGGTTTTATAAAATTTTCATCATATAATAATATTTCGAAATGTTGAGGGTTCATACTAATTTCATTATTACGTTATGGAATATCCCAAAAAAATAATATGGATTCATTTGTTTCTAATCATGGTATAACCCATGAAGATAAAATATATACAAAAAATTTTCAATAGAGACATAGAATATTCATATAAAGAGTTTAAATGGTATCCTTTTTTCATATCTCAATTAAAAAAATATATATATAAATATATGTTATACTAGGTAGAGTATAATTTCAATATATCATTTGAAGCATTTCCTTTTCAAAAATACCATTCATTTAAAATATTGTTTTAAGGAATAAATGTTTTTCAAAATCCACTTTTTTATAATAATATTTGAGACATAAAAATATTTCATTGAAAATTAATTTAAAACAATCCTTGATGATATGATCATTTCATATTTGAATATAAATTTTAAATATAAAAACATATTAAATATAAATAGATATATTAGTTTAACCTTGAAAAAATATGTAGTATGATTCATTAAAAATAATGTTTCTGATAGTGGGATGATTCACTCACCCGATAAATTTAAATCAATAATTCATTGAACATTTTTGATAAATTCCAATTGATATTGATAGGGAAACTTCTGGAAGACTAAATTATTTAGATTATTAAACCAATATAAAATATTGGTAGATAAATATTTTAAAAATAAATTTTATAATAAAAAATTATTTTGTAATATATTTTTTGGTGTAATTGTTTTCGAAATAAATTATTATGACCATTGGGATAAATAATTTAGGATTTTTTAAAAGAAGATTCACTATTATTCGTAGTAAAAATACATCAAATAATTTAATATTTACTGAAAATATAATGAATAACCTGAGGATATTTATTTCTATGGGTTTCCTAAGATTTTGATCATAATAATTTATAATCATAAATATAATCATACTGAATCCCGATAAAATATTATATTGTAACATAAAATATTTATCGCATAACTAACATTAAAACAATATCACCACGAAAAATGAACATAAGATATAAACTAATATATAATTAGTATAATTATATCAATGATATTATATTCTATATGAAATGTTTGTTAAAATCATAAAAGTATATATATACATAATATAATGTATGTTTCGAAGACTTAAAACTGAGAAACAATTACCTTACTAATTTGTTAACTGTTGAACTGTAATATCCTAGAAATCGAGATACAATAATGGATATATAATTACAATAAAGTTAATTTAGGTTAATTATAAGTTATATTAATGGTATGTATAAACCCCACATAAAATAAACATGGGGTGGGTATGGACAATGTCTCGCAGATACAATTTTGGGACATAAATGTTTTATCAAAAGTATCAAATTCCTTCAAACATATTCATCCCATTAATAAAAACAAATATAAGATTATTTTAAAATTTTTAATGAAATATTTATATATATATATCATACCATACATGATTTACTTATGTCCTTCTATTACCTATTAATTAAAAATTTCATTATAAATTCCCATTTTCAATAACAACTACTTTATTTCGTATAAATTATTATTTGTAATTTTTGTTCTTATTAAATTGGTAATTATGTAATTATTTCTAAAATACTAATAATTTCATATTTATTATATATATAAATTAATTTCCTATTAATAATAATCATGAATGATTGATGTGATAAATGAAGTACATATGATCCAAAAAAGGATATGTCATACGTACGTAAGAGTAACATTTCCATTTTTTAAATACCGCTTTCGGAATGTAAAAAGTTGTATATTATAATTAAAAAATCATAATAGAAAATTAAATAAATTATTATTTCTTTAAATATACATATACATATAATAAATGTTTTGTGTAGATGAAAATATAGTAACATCACTCTATGATGGAGGTAGTCGAAATGTACGTGAATGAAGTTATCATCCATAAATGAAGGAAGTAAATAAGAATTAAAAAATATTGTGTACATAAATTTATAAAATTGTGATAAATATTGTTATTTTATAAATTTTAAATCATATATTCAATTTCATTATCCTTATTATCTTGCATTAAAAGAGATAGAGATAACGAATCAAATCACATCATGAGGTGGTTATCTGCCAAACACATGAGTGACGTTATCATGTCCCATATAGAAATGGAATGTATAATTAATATATGATGTAATCACTAAAAATTAATAATTATTATATATATATATAATATATAATTTTTATTCATCATCATAACTAACATATTTATTTGTTAGTGAAAAACAAATGAATTTGGTTCGCGAGATAATTATATGTAGCACACATGAATGATGATTTTATTATCCTTTTGATGGGCTCAGAGATGATAATTTATGAATTTAATTACACTAAAAATATATCATTAACTATATGATACATATTATGTTATATCATAATGGTATAATTCAAATAGAATTATGTGGTGGATGAAATGAAATAAAACTATTGTTGTATAACATTATAACTTCTTCAAGAAAACTACCTAGGTTTTCAGCAAAGTCCTTCCAAGGATAACATTAATTTAAAATCAATTATTATTGTATATATACAGATGATGGGATAATTTTTTTATAGGTAATTTTTTTTAATAAAAATTATATGCGAAAAATAAAGGAGGAGTTGCCTTTTATATGTTGGGAAGATAACAATCATGGAAATTTTTAAAATAATTGAGTGGTCCCAAGTTTTTACACATTAAAAGGGTCCAATATGTAGATTATCTAATGTTATCATATTGTTGGTCATGATAAGATATAAAAATACTTTTTATACATGTTTATATGTACCTTTTACTCTTATGTTTTTAGTTAATCACTAAGAAAACATACATTTACCATTACCATGATAATTAATTTATATTTGTTTTACAATAAAATTTGACCAACAAATAATTTGAACATACTAGAAAATATATTTAATATTTATACAAAATATTTAATCAATTTTCAAAATTCCATTTATATAAGTAAAAGATTATATTTATGTTTAATATCATAAATGGGATGAAAAACTCATTTTTGAAGAGAAATGTTGAAAATTATATATCATTTTAATTTAAATATTCAATATTTAAATGATTAAAATAATATATAATTCATTTATATATATATATATTTGTACTCATTTTACATTAAAATCAATTTAAAATAATACACAACATTATAAATAAATTAAAATTACAATTTTCAATTAAAAACCATTATTTTCATTATTCATCAGAAAATTGAATATTTAGAAAAAACTCCAACATGTAACCTAATGAAAAATTTTACATTATGATTTAAAAAATTGAATTTTATTTTTAACAATAATTTTTATTAAAGTGGTAAAAAGTCATTTGTGAATAAGACTAGGAATGGTGAATGAAGAATTTTTATAAATGTACTGTAATTTAGAGTAGAATTGGATTAATTCCTATCTATTTTCTAGAAAGAAATAAATATTGATTTTTAAAAAGGTAATTAACCAGATAAAATTTATAAATTTAATTAAAAATATTCAAATAAATGTTTTATTATAAATTATTAATCTGAATCGTGTTTCATTCAATTAAAATGTTTTATATAAAATAATTACTTTTATATTCCTTTTTAATTTAATTCATCCAAATATGTAAATTTATTTACATGTGTAGACTATTTTTTTAATTTAGTTAATCATATTAATACCCACCATTCTATCATATTCTCGAAAATTTTTTATGTTAAATAGTAATATTTTAATAATAAGCCTCAATCGTTTAATCTCATTATTCGGTGTAATACAAGATGAACTCAGTATTTCATGTAATGCAAGAGAATCATAGTGTTTCTATTAATTAAATAAAAGATCAACGTTGTGTGTAATCAACATATATAAACTATTAAATTTCTAATAAAAAAATTATATTAGAAAATATCACGCTATTGCATACACTCCAGAAGATGTGGAACCAAAATACTTCTATAGTAAAATATTTGATGTCATTTGGATGTACAAATAATATAAAAAACATATGAATCAATATAAGAATATTTAATTAATATATGATTATATAGTATTTATGAAATATTTATCTGAAGGGAATAAATACATATGTATTAATGGTTTAACTCTTAATGTATTTGAGTTTTTAAATTTGAAAATTTATGAATATATATTCAAAATGAGTTAGCATATATGAGGATGTTTCAAGTCACTGATAATCAATATTGGTTATATATAGGAAAAAATTGATGGAAATGTCTCTAAAATCATTCATAAATCTATTTATAATTTTTAATAATTATTCGTTAATGATGAAATTTATTTTGTTGGTGTAATGAAATAAAATATGATGTAAAAGATACATGTATTAACAAATAAAATCCATGGGAGACATAATGAACAAGTTAAGAACATAAGGAGAATAGTTTTTAAGATATAAAATAGTTAAGATACTTTTATAAAATATAATTATAAAATAGTTTTTAGGATATTAACCATTATTAAATGGTTAATATTTATGAATGTTGAAATATATCAAATTTTCATAATCATTACATGGGAAAATGAACCAATACTAAATAATACACATTTTATTGGTCCAAATATTTTTTTTGTGGCAAAATATAATATAATGTTTAATACAAATTGAAAAATAATAGACTACATATAAATATATATTTTGATATCTAATGTATATAATTCGAGGGGGATTTATCTATATTTTATATACATGAGATAATAAATTTATTCTTGGCTGTAGAAAATAATAAGAATTGCATGGTATAACATTTAAATGTAAAGTATGTGATCCTGAATTGTTTCATTAATGAAAAAGAATTTATTTAATGATCATAAGGTTTAATTAACGAAAATTTAGGATGAATGGTCATATGAATAGTTAAATTTCATTTGGTTTAAAAATATCTCCATGGGTCGGGTATTATAATCATGATGACTATTAGAAAAAATGGGGGTTTTCTATGCAACTATTTAAAACATTTTTTAAATGATGAAGGATATCACATAAAAAATTATGTAGAATATATATATATATGTAAGAAATCCAATATTTCAAATGGTAATAGTTTCTTTTATGGGGAATTCACAGAAATTATTAAATTTATTTTGTTATGTCTATATCAGTGGAACCAACCTTTTTTATGATGTTTAAATTTGAAATGAATTAAAATTATAAATTTATTTCCAATGAAATGATTAATAAATTAGTACTAGTAATTTTTGGAATGGATGGTTCAAAATAGTTATCAAAAATTATATCCATTATAAAAAATATATCTAGAGGGGATAGATTGTGTTTTCTATCACGTCAAATTAGTTTTTGAATTTTTATAAGAATTTCTATTTTATAACTGAATCCTGAGGTTGTCTCTCGATGGATACTTGGATCATTAATTTTAAAAAACTCTTTCTGATTATTAATATTAAATAGGAATGGGGTATTTTAAAACATGGTATTTGATAATTAATTATGAAAATATAAAATATAAATCCATAAAACAAATAGAAATGAACAAGATTAATGAATATTGATCAAACGGGGGTAATGTCGTGATTCTCATCATTCATCGCTTCAAAATATAGGTTTATGATATTTTAGTAGTTGGTTAGTAACATAATTAAATATAATTTTTTTGAGTTTATACTAGTATACCTCATAGGGTTAAGTCAAAAACACAAAACGAATACATGGTTACCACTAATGAATGAGTAATTTGTGTTCAACTTCATAATTGAAACGCAATAGATTAACACACATAGAACACAATTTGTTTTCCAATATTGAATGATATTTTTTATTATTACTATTAAATGAACATATATGGACATGTAATTGTTTATGATAGTTCAATTATAAAATAATAACCACATGAACACCACAATTGAAAGGGGGACAAAACATGGATGAATGGTGTGTGAAACATCACATGAACGAGTACCCAAATCATGATCATATTAGTTGATTATTCCATAGCAGAATAGAAAAAAATAAAATAAATTTTAATATAAATACCAAAAAAAATAAAACCTGATATTTAAAAGACCCTTTAAATATTTAAAATCTGAATCTTTGGATTTACAACATGTTCCTCCCTAGTAGATCAGGAAGAGTTTAGAACTCCATGGGAGGGGAGGAAGATAATGATAAGGACGTTGAACATACCATGGCCTTAAAAAAGTATAGAATTTTGTATATGAACCTTATGGGACTCCAAAATGGCAGCACCTTGCCTCTTGGTCAAACTAGTAAAATAGGTTCCCAAGGTGTTCTTTTATAGACAAAATTGTAGGAGCTTTTGGGCAACCTAATTTTGGGAAAACATTTGTACCATTGTTATTGGCCCCAATGAATTTTTATCTCTTTACAAAAACTACTAACATCTTGGATGTTATCTTTTCTTTATCCTTGTTAACATTGAATTCCATATGTGGTATATAATAAGAGATATTTCTAAAATACATTGGTAATTTTCTAATTCTAGGAAGTTTCGTTTTATTGTAAGATCAGTTTGTATGGGTCTTTTAATGGAAGTCCCTAGCTTTGATTTATTAATTAATGATATATCGCATTGAATATTGGATCCCATAGAGAAATTCATCCCCATTAGATTCGTTGATATGTATCAGTACAAGATTTAGTTTATATATGTTCTTGGATTTCTGCACCATTTGGCTTCTTTTTTATCAACTCAATATTGGGACTTCCATATCACATCATGTTGTAAAAAACGTAAAAAGAAGTGAAATTGATCATATTGATTGTGATAATAATAAAATTATTGAACAAAAAATGAATTGAAATAGGTTATTATTCATTTAATTCTCAATACAAACCCAATTTAATACATTGGTATAAGGGTGAGATAAAATAGTGAATTGTGGTATGATCATACCCCCACACCTAATCCATTGTTCTTCCTGGAAAACACAAATATCCTAATCATGTACCATTCCTAAATCAATTGTGTGAAAAAATAAAAAAATTATTATTAAATGAAATTTATCATGTCACATTAATGGAATCAATAGTGCTATAATTTTTCTTCTCTCATAATCAAATTAGATCAACTTCAATTTATCACCCATGCAACATGTTGCACCTTTCTTGACCTATTAATTTTCCATCAGAACTCAATGAACCAATGAAATTATAATTATTCTATATTCTTAGAGTTCAAGTGATATTACAATATTACATCAAAGATTCTATGTTCTCTACTGACATAAACTATTGTTCTATTCAAGAGTACTTCCAACATATTGTTATATGGATAACGGGTTTTTAGGATTTAATTTTTAAAAATATAAGTTATAAGTGGAGTGTTTAATCTCTTACATACAAAACATGTAAAAATTCTTCATGTATTCACAATAAATGTACATAAAAAACCCATCATAAATTGAATCACCACCAACTCACTATGACCTATGTCAATTGGTGTTGATCGCAAACACATAGAGTGTAATAATGATTAACCGTCATATATCCCTATTTTTTCATTTTTTCTATTTTATTTTGATGAAAAGATCTATATTTTCATTAAATATAATTGTTTTTGAGATAAAGAGGGAAATGTGTAAAACAATGATGAAATATGCCATGTGAAACAATTTCCTTATGTAATTGTTGGCAGCTTTAATATCAATCCATACCAATTATCCACTCCTTATAATTTCCTTGGAAACATCCACTCCCCCACACTTTTGGGAAATATAACAATATTATAAGCAATATATGGTTATGTATGGATATAATATCTTATAATGAGTCAACATAATGGGATACCATGATCTATAAAGCTTAAAAAGTTTAATTTGTCAATGTGGTCGAAAAATAATGGTTACATGTACAAATTGGTTTTCAATGAATGATTTCCCGTGTCATTAATATAGAATACTCATATCTTTTGGATTCACATAGAATCAAGGCACGTTAAATTTTTTAGACAAGCCTCTCATAAAGCTTATTAAAAAGAAGAATATGGAATTAAGGGATGAGAATGTATCTCCGGTAATGGATTAAAATATTTTTTTACTGATAATGAGTAATGGGATACACAAATCCATTAAACACATAAGATTGATTTCAAAAAAAGAATCTAGAAAAAAGTCAATATCAACTTCAATTGAAAAAAATTATTTCCAAAAATAATGGAATTTTCCTCATAATTGACTGAACCATGAAAAATTGTTTTATATATTCTTTTTATGATTATTTTTAATCCAAAAACACATAATAAGGAATAATAAATCAACAATGAAAAAAACTAATTTTTTGTTTTTTTGGGTTTTCAAGATCCTAACTATGACATGACAGCCTAACCCATAATTAAAAAAATTTATTTTCATAAAGAATGAATTTAAAATTAATAAAAAATTAAATGATGATAGTATTAATGGATAACCAATCATGTTGTGTAATATGTGGAATTCATCAGTTGGATTTCCTCAATGAGTTGCATTAGAAAATCCTCAATCGAAGTGTTTGAGCCTCACCCCATTAACAGTAATCCTTTTCCCACTATTCTAATGAAAATCATGTATATCACCAAAATTTTAAACATCAGTAATAGTATATGGACTGATCCTTAGTGAAATAATATTACCATTTAAGATATTTAGCCTAGAATTATACATGAGGACCTTCTCACCAATCTGAATCTTTCACTAATGAATCATCCCATAATCTATGTGAATTTCTCACATTATATATTTAGCTATTCTCATATGCATCATGGTAATTTTCTCCCATCATTTAAATATACATCTTCTTATACTCACCTTTATTTGAGAAATTCATACTAAATTATTTCACTACCCAATATGCACGGTGCTCTACCTTCATAAAAAGGTGAAAAGACATTCAAAACACAATCTTATATAGTTATATACATTTAAGGTTTTAAAAGTTTTACACTAACTCCAATGTGCATTATCTAAGAGAAAAATCCAATTTTTCTTGATGGGTTTTACCATTTTCCCACAATTTTCTTATCCTCCCAATTTATGATTTCTGCTTATACATTATATTGGCGGGTGATATGCATTGGATACTTAACGACCAAAAACATACTTATGGAGAATGTTTTTCATGTCACAATTGCGAAAGTGTGAACCTTGGTCACAAATGATGAATCCATGAAAACCAAACCTACTCAAAATATAGGACCTCAAAAAATCACAAACCACTATAGATTCCTTGGTTCTAGTTTCAATTTCATTATCCCATTTAGTGACATACTCAACCTGAAATATGATATACACAAATCAAAATTTCTTTTGAAAAGGAACCATGATGTCAATGCCAAATTTGTTAATGTTCTCAAAAAATAATATGGGTTGTTATGGGATTTAATTCCTCAAAAATATATTTCATATGAATTGACATTGAGTACATGACTTTCAAAAATGATTAGAATATCATTACAATGTTGTCCAAAAATTTCCTAATTCAATTAAATTTTGATCTATACGTTGATTGAAATATTGTCCCCCACAATAAAAAGTGCGGATGATGGTCAAATTATAAATGAACTCATGGTCAGGGACACACTGAAGAAAAACATGGAAAAAACAAATTCTACACAAGTAAGGGACATCCAAAATTGTCCATCTTGATTATTTTGTATTTATATAGGACTGATTTGGGCGGAAATTAGTGGGGACACTAGATATTCCTAGAAAATTAACAATGTCTGCGTACCAAGGTGTATGGTCCATAACATAAAAAATTTAATCATGATGTAATAATTCTTCAATGGGGAGTGGTGATTCAATATAGTGGTAAAGAGATATAGAAATGGTACTAATGTGTTAATATGAAACATTTTTTATTCCAAACATATCACGAATCCCATCGAAAAACTCATTGAGGATGAGTTTCCACCTATTGAGGAAGGGCATTGATTTATGTTTCTTTAAATGGAAACCAAGGTCATCATGATTATAAAAGAGTACTATTTTTTACCCAATAAGTTATAATTGGATTTTTTAGAAGGAAAACATGATACCAATAATTTTGTTTTCTGTTTTTGTGTGATTTTTATAAGGTAGGTTCTAGGGTACACAAGTCATACACAATGACATGAGGTTCCTTCTCAACCCTTTATGATAAATCTTCCCCAAATGCGAAGTTATAGGCATCACAAATAATTTCAATTAGAAGATCCCATTGTTGTTGTTGGATTAAGGGAGGTGATGTTAGAATACTTTTTATTGAATTTAAATCATCCTCAAATCCATTATCAATAAAAAATTAGAATCATTTTTCAAAAATCGAGAAAGGGGAAATTCAACCATACTAATGACTGTAAGGAATCTATCGTGAAAACCAACATGACTGAAGAACGATCAAAACTCATGAAAAACACTTTGATATGTAATGGATGAAAATAATTCATGTTTTTTATTTACCCACTTGAATTATTTCATTTTATATAACATTTCCAAGAACCATCCCCCAGTCAATCATGAAACAACATTTCTCATAACTTAATAGATTATATTTTTATATGAAAAGGTAGATGATAAATCCTAGGTGTGAAAAAAGTCATCAATCTAAGTTCCATAAAAAATTAAATCTTCAATATAAACATCCATTAAATTCTCAAGGTACCCTAAAAAATATATTCTGAAAGCATCGTTGAAATTTACCAGGATCATTACATTGAACAAAATTCATTAATCTTAATGAAAATGTGCTGAATGGATAGGTAAATGTTGTCTTTTCTTGATCAATTGAGAGCCATATGGATTTGGAAATAACAAGAATCACCTTCAAGGAAATATTAATGGGACTAACAAAAAAAAATTTATATCATTTGGTAAATGAAAGGTAGGGTAATTAGGTCCATTAGCATGTCTTGGTTTGGTCAATGGTAGTAAATATTTACTTTCCAACAATTTGGACACCTTTGGGAACAAATTCATTATGTTCCTTTGAAAAAACCATTATTCCAGTTCTTAGGCACTATTTGTAAATTTCAAACCAAATTACTATTAGATATATTAAAAATTATCCCAATAACATGTAATTTAATAACATTATTTTTTACCACTTTAATGAGAGAGGGATTTAACCAGAGCTGAACTTGACTTATGGGCTTTACATCATCATATAATAGTATATGGTGCATAAAAAAATGATTGGTGAATCATAGGAAAATAATCCAATGTACTTCAAATTTTCTTTTCTACACTCCATGAAATGATTAAGAATTTTGGATTCATACTATAGAGAGAGGTTATTGGAAATAATAATGGGAAATTGGTCAATACCCTCAAGATAGGCATATATTAAATTTATTGGATGCTTTTTTAATTCCAACATTACTGGTTTCCTGATTGAGGGAGGTGATTATGGTGGAGTGAGGAATATGGAACTACATATCTTCTCATGTATATTCTCTATGAACAGAGAATATGTTGAAATTAGATTTTTAGAATCATCGATGGACATGGATACCTCCAAATGAACACACTCATCAATTAAAGCTAATCAATTACTCTTTTCAATACCCACACAATAGTCAAAACATGAATGAAAAATTAAATCATCCTCTGGTGAAGAATAGTACAATGAATCAATTTATGGATTGAGGATAGAATTATATGTGTGTATCATATGGGATCACACCCATCAAATTGATAGGAATAGTGGAGTGCTCTTCAACGTGGTGTTTCATAGCCTCTACAATGTTAAAACATTTTTTTCTCTACCAAACTCCATGAATGTTGTACTGTTGTGGAAATTGGGGATTTTCATTACAATATTAAAGAACATAAGTCTACGTTGAGTTGTCCATTTCCATGGGTTTGACTTTGGGTATCATCTATCTTAGTAATATAGAGTTTGTTGTGGAAAATTAAATTCTTCACTTTTACGAGGATGTCCTCAACCACTCTTTATGGGTGTCTTATGCTCTAATTGGAATGTTTCACTATGATAGATGTTTGTTGAAGATCCACAACATATAAATAATTTTACATTGAGTAAAAAATTACAAAAATTTATGCACCTAATTCTTGCATAGGTTTAAAATACAATGTCTCTCCTATGGTACAATTTATCGAGAACGTTTCATGTTCCTTGTATTTAGTTGGAATTTCTTGTTTAATTAATTTCGATACATTCCTTTCATGGTTTAATCCCTCATTCCCCTCCATCCTCTATCTATGGGTTCACATATCATTAGGAAATTTACAATACTAGGGGATTTGTTGAGTTTATTTTAATAAAGGAATGTTAACTTGCACATTCTTAAATGTATCCATCATTTCGTTATTAATGTCTTTATCAAAATTATTCTTTGATTTAGAGAGTATCTGGGGGAATTGAATTTGGATTGATTGTTAATGGGAATACCCATTTATAATTGGTTTTACATTTTTTTCTACATCAGAATATTTTAGGCGTGAGGACTCAGTGTTTGCACGTGAGGACATACCTATTGCGTAGAATCATAGGGAAAAGAAACATCCATAACCCTATAAAGTGTGATTGAACAAAAAATTCCATTTTATTTTGTACAAGGAATAGGTAGGGAAGGTAGTTTTCCAGAACCATCAATCTTAATGTCACCAATGGTGTTTTCCCGTTGTCCTACTTGAGTTCATCGGTCTTAAATTTCTAATTTTCTAATCTGTAGGTACTGTAGGTTTTGGCATTCCAATTTCATCATCATGTCCTTGAGGCTTGGTTCATAATTGCGAGGAGGAGGACTATTTTGAGAAGTGAAGGGATCTAAAGGTTGAATACATCGGCCTTATTGATAGAAATTCTTCAAGGGGTATCATGGGTTTCCACCTTGTCTGTATTGAGGTTTTTTATGACACCCAAGGATTGAATTTTTCCTGAATTATTATTTCATGTAGGGTAGTTCTTATTGGAATGGATGTATATGGAATACTACTACACATGACTTAGATGAATCCTGTTGTTGCATGCACTTGATCGAAAAATATGTTTAATCATAAAAAAACCACAATTTGATAGAATAAAAGGAGAGTATGAATTTCCTTGTACATTAGATAACTTCTTAGTAGGGTCCTCATCCAATAAAGTTTATTATCTACCCTTTTTTCAATTAATAAATGATATACCTCATGAAATCCCCGAGTGGGTTCAATTTTCTATGTAATAAACTATTATGTAGTTTGAGACATACTGGATATCAATTCATGAGTAGATGAATAAGTTTTATCAATAATGAAGCCACAATATGTAGCATCTATCATTCCACAATCCATGGGGATAATAACCTCATAGAATTATTGTATTACCAATTGATCACTAATCTTGTGGGGGTGAAGGTTGATAAAGGCTTATGGATCTCACCCAATATTCATGAATGATCTCTCCTTTAGATTTTCTAATTCAACATCTTTTTTTCTAAATGATTCAGTTTGGGAGACATGGATGAAATTCACATAAATTTTATTTTTCTGTCATTCTTGCCCAATATATAGGTAGTAATTCAATATATATAGTAATTGGCAACCCCATCAAGGAGGATAGGTTATTTTAAAAATAAAATTAGTTCCTCAGATACACTTTAGGGTTTCATCGGGGAGCACACTTTGTGAAAAGATTTCAGATGTTTGAGAGGGTACTCACTATAAAGGCCAAAGAATTTAAGAATGATGGAGATGATTCTAGGTCTCATCTCAATGTAGGATTCTTCTTTAGGTAGATTGATTTTCACATGTTGGTACCCAACATCCAGGGTGGCCAATTCTTTTAATGTCCGGTTAGTTGCAGCCATGTTTTCTTGGGATTGATTTAGTTTAATTTTTTACTAATTTGGGACAACATGATGTTTATTCATGGGATTAAATGGTATTATTTTAATTTCATAATATAGATGGCCTAATTTTTGAGTGAAGTGGATTTTCAATTTTACAGTCAAATTCATGAACTGTTTCTTTTCAAGATCGTTTCATGCAACAAAATGATGTCTACATTGATTTATTAAATATTTTTTATTTTTTTCAAAAACAATTAAATGATTATTGAGAATCATAAGAAATTAATGGATAGAATAAAATAGAATTTTAGACAATGTAATTATAGAGAAATGGGAAAAGAACACCAAAAAAACAAACATAATACAAAAATATATATTAAATGGGATGGGGTATATTATAATGAGTACTAAAAAAAAGAAATAAAACCAACAAATAAATGGATGTAAAGAGATATAAAAAGGATCGTTTCTACTCATAAATGTTTCAAAAATTAGATGTCATTGTAGGTCATGTAAAATAATTTGTTTAGTTTTTACTATAATGTAAAACTAGGGCAAGGAACATAAGTCATCTATCGATAGAGCCTTGGATAATTAATTAAAAAAATTGTTTTTTATTTTTAAAATAAAATAGGAATGGAGATTTAAAAAAAATAGATTTTTTATTAAACATGTTATTTGAAAAATTGAAGCGATAAAATAAATAATAAATTAACTAAACTGATTACGTGATGCCATCCTGGGAAATATCATTATCCTTGTCCTTTATAACTTCAAGAGTTTGGGTTTTGATCATTTAATACCTAGAATGTAACACAAATATATAGATTATTTCTGATTTTAGACTATTATACCTCTTGTGTTTTAGTAAAAAACACAAAACGATTCACTTGTTACTAGCGATGATTGATTGATTTCTGTTCGACTTCATAATTGAAACTCATTATTGAAACACACGAGGAAATCAATGAGCTATCCAGGTTTTTATTTTATTTATTTTTTATGATGAAATGAATTTACATTTTTTTGGAAGTGTTTATGTTAGTTTAATTGACTAATACGAACCACACAAACACAAAATTTAAAAGGGTGAATAAATAGGGACGAATGGCGTGAGAAACATCGCATGAAAGGGTGCACCCAGATTAAATCATACGAGTTGATCATGAAATACCAGAACGTAACACAATATGTTAATAATAGAACATGATGTGAAACTATAAAAAAAATTAATTAAAAAGACCATTCAAATATTGAAAACATTAATCTTGGGATTGGCAACATGTTCATCCCTGGGTGATCATAAGTAGTTTTAAACTCCATGGGTGGGGATGAAGACAATGATGATAAGGTAAAACATCCCATTGCCTTTATAACATATATTATTTTTTGAGGACTCCATTAGGACTCCAAAATGGATTCACTTTTCCTCCTAGGAGATATTGAAAATGATATTACCATTGTGTTCTTTTGTAGCTAAAATGGGAGGCTTTTTTGGACACCGTGATTCATAGAAACCTATTAGCCCCTAAATTTTAGCTACTATAAGCATTTATCTCACATTCTAGTAAAATAATAACTCATTGCCTGAAATATTGAATTTATCTATGTCAAACATGGTGTCCATATGTTCTACATAATAAGAGATATTTCAAAAATATAAATGATCTTTTACTATATTGATATACCATTTATTGGACAGATTGGGTCGGATGGTCCTTTAAATGTATGAATATATCTTGTGGTTCTTTCATAAATGGTTTATCCTATTAAATTTAGGATAACAATAAAAAAATCATGACATTTGGACTCATGGATCAGAAAAAGAATGCGGATCCGTTGATAGATGTTTCTGGATTCTTACACAATTTGGACAATTTTTCATCAACTCCATCATGGGCCTTCCAAATCACCTCCACCTATAACAAAACCATAAAACAAGTGAAATAGATTTTTTTTGCAGTGATAATCATTAAATTATTCAACCAAATATCATATGAAATTTCTTATTATCCCTAGAATTTTCAATACAAAAATTTATTAATACAATGGTATAAGGGTGAAATAAAATAGTGAATCATGGTATGAAAAGGGATGGAGGAAATATGGTTGATAATAAGAAATATATAACTACTATAGGTATAACTTTTTATCTCAAAAAATCTAAAATTTACATTCCTTATCCAGTGAATCATTATGAATGCATCAAATTGAACTGAAGAAGTCTTGCATGGGTTCCTAGTAAATTAATAATATTGAGTCAGAAATTTTTATTGAAATATGTATTTCTCTACATATTTAGTGCAAATCTAGATGTTATTATTTACATTTGTGAAAACATGAATGGTTATAGATCCACAATTGTTCGAGTGTTTTTTTTTCTAGAGATGGTTTTGTAAGATGGTACAATAATTTGCTCATTTTATTGAATATGATTATTGTTGAATTAGAGTATGTGGTGGATAGTCGTGTAATGAAACATTATTAATGGAAACAGTTTTAGCTGTTAGATTTTTGGGGTGATCATCTATGACTGTTGAAGAGTATAAAAAGAAATATATATTCTATTAATCATTAAAAAATTATAGTTCCTCACTCCTAGTATCATAAAATAGAATTTTGATATAATTGTCTATAATAGAATATTTATTCATGTGAAAAAAATATATATTATATCAAATTATAATATTATTAAAATAATTATAAAAGTTTTTCTAATTGAGATATTTTTAAATATACAGTGGAAATTTCATCTACATCATCCTTCGTATAGTTTGAATTTAATTTCATTATGACACCTCCATTTTCCACTAAACTAGGGTTTTAAATGTTTAAAAATTGATGTATTCAATTTTTTGTGACCATGTTGTAGGGGGGGATCTATAGGAAGTGACATTTTCGTAGTTTATTCAATATAGTCAACTTAACATTGTATAAAAATCTGTTGATAAACAACATTATCATATAGTGTGGTGTGAGGATTCATCATATTGAGATTTTATATAATTTTATGGTTCAATTGTTGAGTAGTTACCAGTCACGAGGATTCATATTGATATCAACAAATTAATTGGCAGATATTGAAGAACTCTATGGATTTTGAGATTTTATTAATGATGATGGAGATCACATATTTTTTATGAGTATTTCAAATTAAAATTTTGGAAAATAATTATCAGTAATAATATTAATGGTTGATCTATTTTTATTGATATATAACATGAGATAGAACTCTTCCTGATTATTTATGTTTTTTTATGGATGGAAAGATGTTATCTAAAGTAGTTATAGGTGAGATTGAGTGAAATGTGGTTTTTACCAGATTAATGTACAAAAATTATTCATATGAAATAATCATGTAGAAAATTATCATATAGTTCAATCACGTAGGACAATATGCCACATATATGTCTCATATTAAATCATGTACCAAACCTTAGTGACATTGTGGGTGAATATATATTTTATGACAACTAGATAGATAGATGTAATGTATATATGTTCTTATCCCTTTAGTTTCATCACAATGTAAATATCTTGTGTTGAAACTTTTGATAGAATCATATATCATGTTCCCTAGTAGAAAATGAGATCCATATAGAAATTTAATATGTATCTATGTCTAGAACCATGATTTGATTTACATCATCGCTTAACTAAACAATTTTTTCTATTGAAATATTGATTATTTCAACAAAAACTTAGATTTCATTGAAATATGTAAATCTCATATGTTTTTGTAGAATTTATATTTGAGTATACTCGTATTGTTATAATGTTTTTTATATATTTTTGATGAATGAAGATTCAATCTATATTGGATTTAATATTAGATTTTAATGGGAATTAAATTGATTATAAATCTGTGATAAATCAAGAATCAATTGACCAGTTTGAATGTGTTGATGTAGTTTTCGTTGATCATATGGTTTCCAAAATTCAATTTCGGAATACTTTTATGAAATATTTTGGGAATAATTTTTGAAAATAATTTACAAATATTAATTTTTTTCCCACATTATGTTGTTATTATACTAAATAAGAGATAATAAGAAGTGTTCGTATATAAGGACTTATTTTAGTTGTTCAATATCTAATGAATCCCATACCATCCAGAGACATGATTTTAGTCTTATATGATTTGTGTATTTTAATTAAATTCTAAATTTGGATTTATTATATTATTCTTATTCTTTTGTATCATGGAATTGGTTTTTTTATTTTCTTCTAGTGAAACAATATTTATATGGAAATATCTTTCCTATGGTATTCATTAAATTATTTCATTAAAATGAAATTATGTTTTCAGTGGTGACTCATATCATGTGTTGCGTGATTAAGCATGAATTCTGATACTATGAACTCATATTTGGTTCTATTTAATATATTATATGTTTAGAGAGGATAACAAGAAATGAAAAGGAGAATTATTTGACATTGGACTAGAACCGTTTACAAAATTTGGGTTACATTTTTTACATCTAAAAATTGATCACATGAGGTTGAGATATTCCAATTCAGCACATATCAGACTCTAAATTTTCATATATATATATATATGTTTATGTTAAAAAAATCATAAACATAAGTACACTTATTTGTCAAACTTTTATATTGTTGGATAATAAAACTCTAATTCAAAATAGTGTTGAAAACCCTTTAATGATTTTTATTACATATGGGGTGTGGGTGGAATTATGAGTACTCGAAAAGATAAAACATGTTATTCATCCAATGATATTTCTTAGTTATCTGTGTGAAAATACAATATAATAATATTTTAGGTAAAAATATTACTATGTTGATTTTATTTGGATAGATAGAACTAAAATGGTGGAGATTAGGTCATTAATAGATGGAAAATGAAATGATTATATTTGATTCTACAATTCTGATATCAATGAAAATTGTAATCAATGTTGGTAAAGAACATCTATGGTTAATATCTGCACAATTTTCCAAAGATCCAAATTCTATGAAATAATAACCAGGGGTGTTTTGAATCAATTCGTCCCACATTTCTTGTGGATGCACTGTCATGTGATGATAGACGAAAACCTTAGTTTGGGAGTGAGGTTTTTATGGTGAATGGGAATTACTCCATAGAGGAAAGGATTCATAACTGATTTCTTACCCATTTTGGCATGTTCCTAGACATGCAGTGACTAAAATTGAGTCCATAATAATATAGAGATGAATTCTGTGATGTCGTGGATCTATGTAGATTGGTTAGTGCGTGATGAACCATCCATTGCGTGGTTTAATATTTCCTCATTAATTAATTTATGTATTATAATAATCCATATGTACATATGATCATCTTTTATGGACACATTTTAGGATGCTATGAGGTTTCATATTTGCAAATTGTATGAGGGTCTCAGTGAATGGTATAAACATAAAATATGTATCTAGGAAATGGTAAAGGCCATAGTGAATGTTTTTTGGGAGGGGGAGCATATAGAACGATGAAATACATTGAGAGAATAAGGATATATTCTTTGGTATCAATATTTTTTATCTATTGATTGTTCATTATACTCTAAATAATGAAATCATTGTGTTTTATTGGAAGGTTACATGTATTTTTAACATGATATTTGTTTTAACAATGATATTAGGTTTTATAATTCATTTAACATCCCTAGCTTGGAATTTATTTATTTCATGGATCTTTCTTGTGGATTTCTACATAAGTAATAGAATCTATGGTACACTATTTTGGTCCCTCGCCAATGGGTGATACCATATTTTCTATGGATAGAATCACATGAATCCATATAAAATTTTATCTCAATCTCAGTGATTTCTATTAGGTAATTTCATTATCTATATCAATGTTATTGGATTATAAAAGGGGTATTTAAATTATTTATATCATAATTTTATTTCTTTAATAAAATCTGTTCTATTTTTATAATTATAAATGATCATATATTATGTTTATATTTGAATAAGTGTATCGTTTTATTTTCATGAAAATTAATTATGGATTTTCAAAAAACATTATTAAAGTCTATGAAGAAATAATATAATATATTGTAGAAGGTATTCATTGTGACAATGGACAATAAAAACTATGTACTATTTGAATGTAATTATAACGCCATAGAATATTAAATATTTAAATTTAAAAATCATTTGAATATTTTAAATACGGTACACCATATTTTTAGGAGATATAATGATTGACACCCATTAGTTATGTTTTTATTCCTTATATTGGAGATCAATATGGGTGACCTTGTGGGTTGTTTTCTAAGATGTGTGTGGGAGAAGAAAAACAAATTTAATAAAACTTTTTGGCTATGGGGAAAATCATTAGATATATGACCAAATCTAGAACATATGTTTTTACCATGTAGGTGATCACATTTTAAGATGGTATCTTGTGGTTCCTAGAGGACTAGGATCTAACATTCATGTTAATAAGCAATGCGTTTTATTTCATTGGGGCCCAGTAGCAGCAGTCCACATTCGATTAGGAAACGAACCTTATGTGTAGTATAATTAAATGGGATGAGATGTATATTCCCAAATGATAGATTCTTTTTCTAAAGTTGGTGAGGGTAATGCCCATGGCTGTTAAAGGGATAAATAAATAAATGATATAATCTATTTCAACAAGATGCACCATTATTTTCGAGAGCCTTCCTGAATAGAAGTATATATTAAAGCATGGATATACATGAGTAGTGATTAGGAAGGGTGAACCTAATGGATGATTCAATGGGTGTGTCTGAGTGAGGATATAAAAAACATAAAAAATGTGGTTCTCTATGGGTCAAGTCATTAGAAAAATTACTAACCCTGATAGGTAATATCCAATAGTGTGATCAGAATGAAACCAATGTATTATAAGACTCCCAAGGGGATAGATGACTAAATCAATGGTCCTTGAATTCTAATTCAAGATAGTAAACTATATATATAGTGTACTATTATATCTATAGAAAATTATCCAATTATAGAATCATGTCTTGTAAATGAATCATATCCACAAGTTGAATAACATTATGATTTTGAAAATAAAGTTGACTCTATTTTGAATGTGACCAATATTAAATTTTACACATACATATTTCATATAATAAATATTATTATATAGAAAATATCATATTTCATTGTAGATATAGATTAATTAGAAATAAAAATGGTTTAAAATATGAAATTAAATAATATTTTTATCAAATAGGTTGATTCTAAGGAAATAAATTTATATTTTGTTAAATAAATAAAAGTTTTGAATAATTATTATTAAAAATTTAAATTAAATACATGAATTAAATAATTATATATTAAGAGGATAAGTTATCTGATCAAGAAAATTCTCATAAATGTGCTATTGGGGTCAATAGATCTTAATAAGAAATGAAGGCAAAATAAATAAATAATGTTGACAACCATTGACATGAAAATAATAGCATTAGTCAAGAATATATTGACTGGGTTAATATATATTTGAATTTAAGTCTAGAATTATCTAATGAGGAAAAAATAACCAATACTTATTGTTCCTTAAGATTCATTTCCAGAAAAGGGTTCTAGATGTGTCCTAAATTAAGTTTTATAAATCCTTGGGAGAAAATTTATAAAAATTAGATGAAATATTTATATTCCTTCATAAATATATCATATAATTCAGTTGAAAATATGTTATGCCTATATTAATTTAGATAATATCATATTAATGAAATTAGTGAATCATTCCCTATAAAATATTGTTTGTTCTAGAAACTTTTTTATGGGAAGATAAATGTTAAAAATGAATTACAAAAAATAAGGATGATTTTTCTGATAAATCTATTATTAAAAAATATTTATGATGAGAATACGAAATTTTTTTCCCTAATCATATTTTAAAATAATTTTATTTGGAATGAAAACACCAGTATAATGAAAATAACGAGTTTTCTATTCACCGAAAAAATATAGGTTATTGATCAATAATATTATTTTCGAAAGTCGAGGTAAAATGATAAAAAATTTTGGAACTAAAATGAATTAGTGATAGTAAAATAATTTATAAAAAAATGTTTATATATTATGTCAATATAAATTCAACTGAATGAAGAAAAATGTAGAATAAATGTGAAAAAATATATACATTAAAAACATGATTGATATATTAGAAAATATATGTTGGTATTTCCATATGGTTTCATTTTTATGTAAATATTGATTTATAAATACCTTATATGACACATATATTGTTTCTAAAATAAAACCACATAAACACGGATAAAACAATATATATGTGTGTATTATTTTTGGAAAACATATTTCCAAATAAATATATAAATATAACCATTATGAAATAATATTATATAACCCTTTTTAGGGGATTAATTTAAAATTTATGTAGTGGTAATATCATAAAATGTTGTGGAAAAATGTTGAATAAAATTAAAAATAATAATATATATTTCAAAAAGTAGAATAATTTCATGAATGAAGCAAAATGATTGGTTTAATGGATGTGATCATTTAAAAGGAAGTAAAATATAATGAGATGTTTCTTAATAATTATGTCTATTATATTTTGGAAAAAAATATTTCAATGATAAAAAACATTATACCAATTTATATAAAATGCATGTTGTTTAATTAAGTTGTGAGTAAATTTTAGGAAATTAAACCACACAGGCAACAAAACATTTGAATTTCATTTGATTTTTAATGTTATTTATAAAATATTAGTATAAGAAAATAATATGAATAAAATGAATCCCAACGAGTCTCAAATCTGGTAATCCAATACAGAAATAATGAAAATCTCACACAATTTGTGATCTAAATGCAATGAGGATAGAGGTCTACTAGAAACTATCCACAACTTTTGTCTTAATAAAGGGAAATGTATTATATTAATGATTTTATTTTTAAATTTATTATTTTCATAGAATGCAATGATATTTATATATATATGGATTAAAGTATACTTTTAATATATAATTTACAATTGTGTAGAAGATATATCTGAGAGTGATCGATTTGAATTTTGAAATCTATTATTATGAAACCTTTTAAAATTACAATAAAATTGTTGTAAGTAGTAATATATGATAACATATTAGCCATGATCATGTATTCATTATGTGATATAGTTTATCATATTATGGAGAGATTAGTTGATAATATTTCTAATTAAATTAGTTGGAAAAAATAATTTCATCATAATAATAAATTTTTCATTTATTGAGGTATGTTGATTATATTATTATATCCCACAATTGATTAAAATAAAATATATATTTTATTTTGAAATATCACATATTGGACAACATCAAAAAGTAAAATAAAATAATTCTATAGTAATATTTATCAACAAGAAATAGTCTCTTAGGTTTTTGACACAAATCATGACTAATGTAAATATTGAGACAAAATATTGAAATACTTCTTGTATTGTATTATATTTTTATTCTTTATCATTATAAAGGAAAAATATGAATATTCATTAATGAATTTTAATTGAATTTTATTTCAACATCTTTTTAAATCCAATAAAAATATGGTGATTAAATTTACCAATATATGTTTACCAAAAAATGAGTTTTTATTATTTTGAATAATATATACTATGAATATATAATGTCGAAAATTCAATGGTTGAGAATATAATAATTTACAATTTTAAGGATATGTTTTATGAAACAATTTCTTAGCTTGTTGCTGATCTGTTTTGTTTTGTATCATTTATATTGTGGTAGGGTTATCATTGAAAATATGGGACTATAGACATACGTGGATGGTTTTCATAGGAATATTTAGTTTTAGTGTTGTTTTTCTCCTTAGAAAATCGAAGCACAATTTCCTATCGATTTTTTCTGAAATTTTTTATTGTTTCCTTCTTCCCCTACCTGGCTTCTCCTTGTTTTTTCTACCATTTCGATGTTCTACATTGTTCATGACCCCATATAGAGTTGTATAATTTCAAATTGAGGTGGTTTTGGCGATAAATTTTATATCCCTATATATATTATAAAAATGAGTTTTCATTATGTGATAGATTAACTGAGAAAATTTCATGGTTTATAGATAGTAACATTTATTTATTTTAGAAGTTCATTTCATATTAATAATCAATAGTTAGAATGAAATACTATAATATTATTTATATAAAATGATGGATTGATTATTTGGTTATTTGAAAAATATCGAATTTTAATATATTATTTTTTTCAGTGTGTTTATATTCATTAAACTACAAAAATATTTGCATCACACATGATTTTTAAGGGAAACAAATTCATTAATGTATAGTGAGTGTAGTGGAATAATAGATATAAATTATGGATATATGGACCTACTAATTATAAACATATATTGTTTTTAAAAATAGAATAATATGTAATAATTACATGGAATTTTTAAAGTATTATTGTTATCATTAATGAAACTTATATTGTAATAATAGAATAAGTGGGATGAGAAATCAAATTTTTTATTACGTTATATTTTATGGTGAGAATATATTATTATGGATAAAGAGTACATACTAGAATGGTTGGGGTTAATTATGACATTTACTTTCTAGTTTCAACAAATTAATATTATTTCCAATGAATATACGACACCAAAATGAAGTCCACTCCATGTCATTATCATCTTTCATTTTATTTTATTGGAATGGGAATAATTTCTAATTGATTATTTTATGGAATCAATAAGTACAAAAAAGATATTTTTGTAGGTGGAATCATTGATCTATATTCATTAAATGAATCGATATATTATAAATAACATATCATGTTTTTGTAAATATTTCTTAAGAGTAAATATTTATTAATAATGATATTGTCTATATTTTATTAATGTTTGAATATAGTGGATTTCTACATCTCATAATTATCCAGATTAATAATCAATTATTCACCCAAATCAGGGATAAACAATATAAATATACCATTTGGGGCCCAAATTTATTAATATCATTTCATATAAATTATTTAATTCTGATTCATCAAAGAGATGTATCTATAATAAATTTTCTATTGCATTGATTTCATTAAATATGATGAAATATATTATATTGATATTTGAAAACAAAATTAGTACACAGTATATAACACCCCTCTATATATGACAACACAATCTATATGGACTCTCATATTGAATTATTGTAGAATATTATTTGTATGATCTGACTTATTGTGTTCTTGGTTGTATTTAATCACTACAATTCAATGTGATCAATCTTTGATGTCCATGAGTTCAATATATTATAAAAAATAGAAGAAATGATAATCCATTGATTGAATTTAAGAAGAAAGATAAACATATTCATAATCTAATTGGATCTTCTAAAAATGGGATGGTGTATTCCCAATAATTTCAAGGTAATAAATGATGATAATATATTTATTAAATGCTAATTATTATTATGAGTAATTTAAAAATGACCAAGAAATTTGTGTACCTATTAACTTAAATTTTTTAGTCAAATTTTATGGATTAATTAGAAATTGTTAATATCTATGTTGTTATATATATTTATATAGGATTTTTAGGGTTCTGTAGAAAAAATGGATCGATATAAATAATAATACTGCTGATTGGGAAATTGTTTAGAATATGGAAGAATAAAAAATATCACCAAAAGTGGTTTATTTAAATTACCAATTAATATGATACTATATTGAAAAAATATTTTGTATACATAATAATTTTAGAAAAATCAGTTGATGATAAAAATAATGAAGTTTTGTTTATAGATATGAAAAATTTACTATAATTTGATGAAAAAAATAGTAATGGTATTTTTATTTGATGAGAATATTATGCTAGGTGCAGTGTATTAATTTTTTGGTATTGAAAATTTTTATTTTCCAGTGGCAGTAGCTCTACATTTTTTTTAACTCAATTTCGGATTCAAATCCATTTTACATTTCTAGAATCATGGTGAAATAAATTTAATCACTCTATATATTCTTATGTCCTATTTTTTCAGACATAATGTATTATGATACACCTGGATCTATGATCATGCATCCCCAACTCATGGATATGATAAATAATTTAATGTAATAAATTTTCATGTCACCTTATTAGGACAATCAAGTTTTCTATTATTTTAGTTGAAAATTCAATATTCATTTTCACCCTAACCACGTGAGTTATTTAGAGGAAATGCCCTCTAATATTTTCCATAACACCCTCAAACCATATAGGAATTAATTCTTTATAAATTAATTATGTCCTAATTATTTAGTTATTGAGTATATTTGGATATATAGAAATTAATTATGAATGAATATCTCATCCAATATAATTTTGAGAATGATTTCTACATTACATGAATGGTTCCAAGATTTCAGGAGGTGTAATTTCACCGATTTGTTTTAGTGGAAGGAACTTATACATTTATATTCTAAAGACATCTAATATTTATATAATTTAGTGAAAATGATAATGAACATTATTATGATTTTATCTTCATATAATAATATCCACATGAGGCTAGGGATTTTTTCATTCCATGTTTTTGTTTATTCATTCTAGTTTGTTCGTAATGACAATTTTATCACCAAGTTATAATATACAGAGTGATCAATTCAAATGTTTTTATTAGAATAATTGTTTTCATGTTCATGTTGATACACTAATAATGAATGTTCCATTATTTTTTTATTCATTGAGATTATATTCCATTTATTGATGGTGGGGTGCATAGTCTACCTGGAATTGTATTTTATTGATCATATCATAAAGGGAAAATTTTATTTATGATTGTGACACATGGATGATATCTTCTTCTATGTGGTATATTATTTCATAGAGGAGGATTATAAAATATTGTGTTGGTAGATTAATTAGTGATGGTATGAGATTGATAACACTATCGAGGAATTGATTTATTATATTTTTTTCTTGTATCTAGTGTGGAAAGGATGTTTACAATGAATTGACCTAGAATACACTGATCTAGTGCCCCAATTCTATGTAACAAATTTCATTTATAACACTTCCTCATAAACCAAAATATTTTAACTAACTAAAATTGCCATTAGGTGGCATACTATGAAACTATACACTCTAATTATAGATCACCACATAAAAATAACGGAAATAGTATAGCATTTGATACAACTAAAATAAAATAGTGATAAAATATCAACCCCCTACCAATTATATATCAGAATAATAAAACATAGACGGTATACACCCATATATAGTAGTTGGGACAACAAAATCATGTTCAAATATTTTCGGTAATTGAAAAATGAAAAATAAAAAATATATTAAAAACTACGATGCCTCATTTTCTAGATCTTCTCCATACTCACACATCCATCCATATATATAACAAAAAAATCTGTAATATGAAATTATATTGTTTTCACAAACTCTATCTAGAAATATTATATGACTACCAAACATAGAGATTAAATGGTTATTAGTAAAAATTATTCGACCAGCAACACTATGGCCTATTAAAAATTATGTCTCAAGTGTAAATAAGAAATATGGGAAATATATATAGATATATATATAGATAAATATATATATATATATATATATATATATTTGTGAATAATTAATAATAATTATGATTTATATTGATAAAAGGATCCATGTTGATACTCATGTCTCATAGAGGCAATCCAAGATGTACATACCTCCTTTAGACTACATTGATCTCACATCATTGAGGATCGTTCAAATACCCATCATGAAAAAAATATCATCATCAAGGAGACCAATATTATAAAAAATAAGGAATATTCATGGATTAATTAGGAATTCCCATAATTTAATTCAAATTAAAATCAAATTGATAATACTGAACTCTAAGGGGTGACATTGACATTCAGAAGAACATATTTATGGGAATAAAAGGATAACACATAAGTTATTCCAAAAAAATTATTTGATTCGAATATAGAATACTCATTCCATTTTATTAAATGAGGACGTCACATAATATTCCAATGTATTACTCATTGTAATTCACCATGTATGTCTATCAACTAAATCCAATGTTTGTTTGCTCCTTGGAATTCATTACTAAAGAATCATTGTAAAATCCATTGGATTTCACGATGCTTTCTAATGCATTAAAAACATTGAATTAAAAGTAACCATATTGGCATGAATTCTCATACATCCCATAATTGAATCTATATTCCCCTGTTGTGTTCCCTTATTATATCATTAATATGGAATCAATGGGTTTCCACAAATTCATTCTATAATAATAATAGTTTCCAAGAATTCTTAACCTTTTATTATTACTAAATAAATTTTATAAAAATCATATAGTACAATCCAAGATCGTTTGTTATGATTAATTCACATTTCCATGTAAATTAAAAGTAATTGATCCTATGATTAATCCCATGAATCAATATTTTGAAATTAAATAACATCTGAAACCATGTTAATCTCTAAACTTCCCCAATGATTCAACCGTAATCATAGAACAAGTCATGTATAACCTTTTTGATTTCTTAAATATGGGTTTACCTATTCCATTATAAATTTATAATTCCATGGGAGTATCTAATACTCCAATAATACATTAATAAATTAAAATAATTTTAGTCAATAATACATTTTTTGATTCCATCACACATGAAAATGAAATATTAATGCAATCATTTATTATACGAAATGAATGGGACCAGTATACATAGGTTAAATGTGTTCTAATGAATGAAAAATAACCTCTAATTAAAAATAATGTTTATGATATAGAAAATCCTGAAAAAATAAATGGAAATATTGTATTTATATTGATCAATATGTTAGAGAAATGTACGGATAATATTTTCTAAATTTCTATATTGATCAGTGATTAACAAACCATGATCCTCTAAATGCGTTAAACAGAATAAGAATCATAGGTGTGATGTGGTTGATCTACACAAGTACCCAATAGTAGGAATAAATCATTGATACACTATTGATGATGATCAAATAATGGTAAAATTAAGTAAGGATACAACAATGTCATGGGGTAAAATTCCCTTCTCCCCCTTTTAAAAAAACCATCACGAATCTACATCTAATGGTTGGGACATGCCATTTATCATATTACATGTAGGATGCTTGATAGATAGCCTATGGAATTCCGTACATTATGATATATTCCAAGGCCTCCTCTAATGCCTTGTTTAAATATCTCATCCCCTCAAAGACCATTAAATAGTACATAAATGTAATCAATAGAAACTTTAACCAAAAATTAAATAGAGCATATCTTGAAATATGATTCATATCATACAAACAACCCACTATAGTATTACTAATAAACTAGATATAATCTCATATACTAGTTAACCAATGAATGTAAAACTACCAGGAATTGGGATCACAAACAAGGTACCCAATCCCATGATTCTTTTGGTACATTCTTGTATTAAGAAAACATTCAAACTGGAGGGAATGTTTTTCCATTGGGAATCTATGTAATATTGTATTCGATATAAAACAGATGCTCAAAGACGAAAACATCAACCATGAGTTCAATATATATATAATCTAAATTACCAGATGAGCGGGGAAAGAACTAACGATTTTGAGATATATTAATGAGGTCACGTATAATAATTAATATATATAGTTTCTCTAGTCAGTAAATGACTGAAAATTGATATATAAAATATCAAAAAATCATATATAAATATTCATCGTTATTTTATGTTTCCATGAATTAAAATTTCCCAACATAGGAAACACATGAAAAAACTATTCACATACCAGATTCTCCGCGTGTCGATGATGTCGATCCTTTTATGATTTATGTCAAATATTCTTCGCGCCCATCCTCTTATGATTAAAACGAACTTGATCTCTCATTTAATGATTGAGGACGAGTCCAACCATCATTACCTAGCCTACCTATAACCAATAGAATGGTGAATGTTATGGAATCCAATAAAACAATATGATGGTTAAATATCAATCATATCGAAATAACTAATGATATAATGAAATTAAACAAGAAGAATATGGGTCTCCCATGAAAAACCAATATTAATGAATCATTCCATCATGATGATATATAATATATGAGTAATATATTTGATAGTCTATGGGTGTTGGGAAATAAATTACAAAACATGAGTTCAAAATTATATTTGAAACCACTACAAAAAAATATTTTAAACTGAGTATATATCATAGAAACAATCAATATTTTTCTATTAAGGATTTAATAACTACATTTAAGTGTGTGTTTCCATTATATACTCACCTCACATTTCAAAAGTGATAAATGTATTCCCATTAGCAGGGATGATGTCATCCATTTATATATTCCAACACTGTAGTAGCTCACTCAATAAAATATATCCTCAAGGGTGGGATTCACTTGATATCAACGATTCTTTCATTTGATTCTATATAAAATTGATGGAACTATGAATGATCATGTCATAATGTTTTGATCATTTTCATCTATGAAATCTATATTCATAAATGTAAAATTATTTATTAGTTTCCCTAAAACATCTTGATTCCAAAGAAATGTGTGGTTTTGTATTCTACCTCAAATAATTGAAAATTTTATTTTACTACCATCATGTATATGAAATATTAATTTCAAAGGACCAATGATACTACACCCACCTTCATGGTTGAATGTTTAATCCCTATTTAGTAAATAAGTAAATGAAAATCATATGTTTTTTTATAGAACATGAGTGTCTCAACCTATAGAGAGTTCCTTGAACACTTTATGGAAGACAATATAAATTGTAACTCAAGATTCTCAATAGGTTTTACTCCTTCATGTGTCCTCAATTTCATAGAACCTTATCTCAGGACTCGATCCCCCGAAAACATAATTAAACTGAACTCGATATCAATAGAACAATATTACACATTAAATATCATAAATTGATTATAAACAAATAATTTCATTTTGGAGTTCAATTTTCCCATTAAATAATTTTATTAATTCTTACAGTCTTCTATCCAATCAAACATCACCCCTCTTTGTATAACCCCATTAATGGAACTGCCAACTGAAAGTAGTCATAAATATTACATTCAAAACACTTTACAACTCTAATGAATCCTTTAATATAAAAACATCAGATAATCGAATGAAATCATGTTAAACTGTTTCGTGGGGTTAATATTGAAGAACAATTTTCATATGATATTTCATAAGAAGTCCAACTAGTCGATCTAAATAAAAATGTAGATATATTATTATATGATATATGTTCACACAATGTTCCCAAAATGATTTCTACATGCTATGGATGCTCAACCATTATATAAGAATGTATAAATATATCTTCCACATAAAACACTTCAAATTAATTCAATAATTTAAGTACGTGTGTATTTATCGAGGCCATAGTCACTGATGGTGTATTCAGTAGTATTAACAACCTAATTATGTAATCATCGAGGTTTTACGTAAATTAGAAAAATATATTTTGTATTTTATAATGTCTCACCATGAAAAAGTGATATTATAAATGAAATTAAATTGTTTACATTATCTTATAACCAATAAAATTGTTAAAAATTACATCGATATGTATAAATTTATATTTATTATTAAAAGTCACCTAATTAAAGCATTTATTTTCCACACATAACTATAACATAATCTTATCCTATTTAGAAAAAAATTAGAGAATATTGGCTCTGCAATGTAATAATATACAACCTAGTCTCTATGTACATCAATTTGTTCATAATATCAGGGATATATATTTGTATCCTTTCATAGGGTGAAATATGAAAATCATTGACCCCTAGAATAAGTATAATAGGGAACTGAATCTGTCTCTAATAAAGCATTAACGTGATGTAATTATGAAAAATTCCACAAATTGGTCCACCATAATATAGTATACTACTATCCAATCACCAAAATAATCCACATAAGGACAAATGATTTCCCTAATATCCCTAGACCATCCACAGGTCTAGACCTACCCAACCATCCTATATGTACCAATATCTATTTTAAAATAACCAATACCCTTTATAAAAAATGATAGTCACCAATAGTGGATTAATATAAGATCTAAAAATTTAACCACCCAACTGATTCACCTAATTAGTACAATAGCAGTCATTTCTAGCATTATATGAGCTCATAAAATCTAATAACCCTCAATGTCCTATAAAAACATCATATAATGATAGATTCCATTAGATGGGGCTCACAATGACGTATTAATAGATATATCCCCATATGTATACCTAATATACAATATTTATCCATCAATGAATTGCATGAAAAAGGAAGACTGCAAATCATATGTGTTAGGATGAGTAGTTGCTAATTTCAAGGCAACTAGAATCATGCCTCTCACATTAGAAAACTCATATTCTTTATCTCTGAGAAATTTCTACAGTGTATGAACATACCCAAAAGCATTTCATTACATACCATCCTTACTCCATTGCTTTAAAAAAACTTCTATCATGACAGGCTCAAATTATTCACACTTATATAATCCCTCTTCTAATATGTCCAGTAAAACTCCAAATACCTATTTAAAATAAAGTATTGGATGATGTATCAAACCCTATAAATATTCAATAATAATTATAAATAGTTTTATTGGTCATCATTCAGAAAACATCAAAGAGGTATTCCTCCCTCACAATCATGATATACTCAATTTTCAATAATTAACAAGGCCAATTGTAGTGACCCACCCTGACACATTGTTGAATATAGATTATACTACATCAACAACTTATTCTACCATAAGTACGTAGTTGATACCCATAAAAATGACTCTTCCAGCAATCAAAAATCCCCATACTCACCGATTCTTCCCATAGTAGGTCTTGGGATTATCATAAAGTACTCTTATAAATCAATTACTGATTCTCCATATAATTTAATTTTGTGTTATAAAATATATTAATAAATACATTTTTCTCTTATCTAAGGACATAATCGATGAATATAACCCATGGATACTCATCTATATCGATATAATGGGTCATCTATTGAAACTCAATCGACCAAGAATGTTACACTAGAATAGAAACACTCCTCTTCTGTTGGTGTATTAACTCCTTAGGTCAACCATATCATTTAGTATAACGGATGAAATATATGAATAATAATTTATAGAAAAAAATTTATTCCATTCCTATATATTGATTAGTGAAAATCATAGTATCCATACAACTCCTAGAGTGACCTCAATTCATATCATTGAAATTGTTCAACCTCTACCTACAGTGTGTTGTTAAATTCTGAAAGACTATATTTATAGCTTGTATCCATGTCCCAAACACTTTTATCACCATAACATGTGTATGTTGGGTAATTTTAAAATTGAATCAAATAGGTTATCTGAAACTTAATCAAGTAAACTCATGGATTGGTTATCCCTATATAATTTATCACACTGAGGCGACACTCCTTAAGTGTGACATCTATACATAGATTTTATTCCACTAGCGCATATGACTTCTGTATCTTTGGATTATGCTCGCAACTGGCCTCCATGCACTTATATGGTATTTGAAATGGAGGAATTTATATATAATTCCAATGAGAAAACCACATATCATAATATAAATATAATTCACCATATCACGGATATGGAAGAATATAATAATCATTAGATTTTAAACTGAAAACATGGGTTCTCCCACTAATCCAGCTTCCCACTGTGGGGTCCCGTGAAAGGCACAATGGTGTTCCTTATCACCAGGATCGATTAAATAACATTGATTTCAAAAATAATGAATAAATATTACTCATATATTTTTTAATGGAATTTTAGTTTTCTAAATACATTGTTTACTTTATCATATACCATAATAATATTCACATTTTTATTCTACTTATTATGCAAGCGATTACCCTAGTGTATTTAAAAATATTGTAAAAAACATTTTATACAGTCAAACACTCATTATATTGTTCTGGGGGCACCATTTATCTAAAACCAATTTACTTTCATAGAGGAATTTACAATCATAAATCATTATCCATATAAGAACCAGTTATATATAATTACATAATTATTCTATATTTAAAATAAATATTTGGAAAATAATGAAATTTTTATAAAAAAACTATGTCAAAATAATGTCAACCGTAAAAATAATCAATGTGTTCCTCAAAGAAACAATTCAAACATGTAGACTAATATACACAAAATATGACTCATGTACACATAAAATCTTTTCATATTGACACCAGAATGGAAATCACATAAATTATATCCTCATATAATATAAGAAACAATCAATGATGAAATAAAAATATAGTAAAATTTAATTTCTTTAAAAATTTATTCCCTCCAAAAGAAATTTTAATTTCCCAATATACATGGGATAGCTACAATAAGGAAGAAAATGGTTTTAATGGTGAAAAATGTATTCTTATATTATGTTCTAATCTCAATGAAAAAATAAAATAAAAAGAATCAGTAAATAACATTTATAACTCCTCATCATGAAAACATCTAAACTTGTTCCTTTATCAGGTGAATCATTCCACCTCATGTACGCCACCCAATATTCTTGATTATATCAATTAACAATATTGTTCCTTGGGTCTTATAAAAGGGAAATTAGATCCTTTATTTATATTAATACATTCCAGATATTTATCGAATAGTATAATATTATTTCTTAATAAAATAAATTGTTGTTATTATATCATGTTATAAATCATGTAACATAATAATGTTGTAACATAAAATACATGAATGAATACATAAAAGACATTTCATCCTCCAAATGTGTAAAAATGTAAAATATATATATAAAAATTCAAAACAATATATTTCTATAGATTTATCATGGTTTAATACTCTGAAATCCTTTTATATAAAAAAATAAAAAAAATCAGCAATAAGGTTGTTTTATTGTGAATGGTAATGAATTATTGATATCTGTGAATATATAAAATGATGACCCATATATTGTGTAAATAAAACTCATTATGCCACCAAGAATTATTTTAATATAAAATTACATTGAAATGTTAATTGAATATGTTATTTAAATATTTTTGTGATGTAGTAAAAATAATAATAATTTCCCTCTATAAAAAGAACCATGTCGATCCTCATCCTGAGAGAGACAACCAATTCCAATAACACTTAAATCATCTAATACTAATCTCAAGTCATGGATGTGGTGTTATTTACCAATTAAGATTAATGGATAATAATATAGGGAAGAAAAGTAAATTATCTACATGTAATCATAATCACTCAACCCTACATTTCAATTTTATAAATGTAACACCCTGAGCTTCCACGATACGCCTCCCTTTCAATAATGCAATAGCTTGCATTGTACGCAAGTTCGAGTTCTAAAACACCGTGACTAATCAAAGTAGCCGTTATGAATAGTAATAGCCACTTTTTAAAATTATAGAAATTTTATATTTCAAAATGGACTTCATGTTTGTATTCTTAATATCGGAATTATCCTAAGTTGAATTTTTTGTAATTTTCAGAGAACTTCCAATTTTTTCTGAATAGTGAAGAATACTTAAAAAAACTTTTTTAATAAAAATAATTTATAGTGATAAATTATACTATTGGGTGGTTTTAAAGTATAATTATAATATATTTTTACCATTTTATCCAATGGTTTTCATTATAATTAATTTCACTTTGAAATTAGACATAAACAATTGTCAATCTTTTGATATATAATTTTTCTTAAAAACACACTATTGGTTGTGACGGTGGGAATTAATTATAAAATTAATTAATGAAACTTAAATGTTTGTAATTTTGTAAAATATACATCATTTTTGAATTCGGAATATCAATTATAGCTTTGGGTGAAATTTTGGCATCGTTATGAAAAACATCAATTTTTGATGAATAGTGAAACCACTAAGTGGTAGTTAAATAACTGATTTTTTTTCATTTAAATGAAATATTACCATTGCTGTGATTTTATTTTCAAAAATCCGACATACATGGTTTTCATTAGGAATAAAAATGTGATTCAGTGGGATTAAAATAATTTTTGGTGAATAGTAACTTTTAAGTTTAATTTATCGCGATTAAAGGTAAATAGTGAAATTTAAGGTAAAAATGATATTATAAAATATGAAATGACTTTGACACTTGTCCTAAACCTATTGGATGAGTCATGGCCTACCAAGACAATACATGGGTCAACTTGGGGGCCCCATGGAGCCACATTGGTAGGAAAATGACATAAATAGCTTTTATTTAATGATAAAATAAAAATGTAACAAACATAAGTTGTTTTAATAAAACAATTTTTAAATGGGGTTATACAAGTCATATTTTTTACAATAAATATTCATTAGAAATATAAAAATAGTTACTAAATCATGATAATTTTTTTATAATTTTTATACATTAAATAAATTAAATTATTTATGACACCATGATGATGCATCGATTACCTCATTAATTAATGATTTAAATAAAATGAAAAGATAATATAAAATATAAGGCTTAAACTTGTCAAAAACCTATTGGATGAGTCGATTTCGAACCCTTATCACCTTATCCTCGAAATATATCATTGTGGGACCTTTAGAATCCGAAAATAATTTCATAATAATGTAACATTTCAATCTTTCCAAGAGTGCCCCTTCTCTCCTCTTATAAAAGGCCCCCACCACTACCACCTTACTCACACCCTCAAAGCCATTTGGCTTGGCCAACCTCTGCCCAAATACTCTATAAAATTCCCTCCCTTACTCCTAGAAGCCTCACTTTTTGCAGAAGTCTTCCCAAGGAAGCCTTTGGCTCAAATCAAAAAGAGTTAACCGATTTTAAGGTAATGTCTTCTCTAATGTTGTTTTGTATTATTTTTCTTGTCCAACGCCCTAAACTCTTTTTATTCATTTATTTGGTAACAAAAACAGTATCCTCAATATAATGGGATGTTTTTATAAGAGGTATTTGAGCTACACTTACACACACCTACATCTAATGGTTAAAGAACATACTGTTTCTGTGGATGGCGAATTTCTGCCTCACGAAATGATTATTGTTCAACACTCATATAACACCTTAAAAGGTGGCCAATAAGATGTAACTCTATTTATATATGATATATAATATGTTAATGTTTTACGTAAGGTTCTGTATTTTTCATTTAGGGCATACCTTTATTGTATCCATTACGGTTAAACGCGATATTTTCATTTTAGGAAGTGCGGACTACCGCCCCCTCAAAGTGATTTGAATCGTTAATGCCATATGTGGGGTGTATAAAGGATGGAGTAAATGATATTATATATGATATTATACTGGAATTATAATATAACTTTATATCATTATTATTTCATTAAATACGAAATAGAAATGAAAGTAGCGTTCATGCGTACGTACGGCTTACCATCTCCATGAAAGGTGCATTTCATTTCTTACCTCTAAACGTTATGGAATAATATAAATACATGTATATACTGGATATATATGAGATATGTGATATGTATATCATGAATATAATTCTGGATATAATGGATATTTCACCACATGAACAACTTGTAATTATAAGAAGTTTATTTTGGACTCAAGTACCAACGATCGACAAAATGACCGTTATTAACGTAAATAATTACATAATGTTAATAACATGGTAATAAGTGATATAAAAGGAATAAAAAAATTGAAAAAGGTTCTTACGAAATTATAAATTAACTCTAGTTTATTATTCAGGAGGTTAAAGAATGGTCGAGTCAATACAGGACGCAAGTTAAGGGAACTTCTTAACCCAATTTCCATTCTTTGGGTTAATATCCTACTTTCAAATTATGTCATGATATTATTATGTCCTATCTTTTATTTACACTTTCATAATGTGTACATATTGTGAATACACATAATAGATATATTTTATTTAAAAATTATCTTTTTAATGGATTTCGTCTCAATCTCCATTCATTGAGGCATATTTTGTTTTATACACAAATTTCTTTTATATGGTGTATAAACCCCATTGACGTTTATGTTTATTCAAAAGGAATGTTTTATATGAAGCGTTTTACTAAAGGACAAAAGGAATGTTCTTCTTGTCATACGTATGCAGTGACAATGACTTCTCTGCTGCCGTGACCATTATTTGAGTTTCAGCTTCCCCTACAAGCCATCACTTTTTTTAAATGAAAAATAAAAACCATGTTTTAACATTCAATTATTTTGGTATTGAAAATGGTTTTGATAAGGTTTTTATTATATAAATGTGTTTTATTAATATCTTGTGATTGAAATGTTGAAATGTTATGTATCCTTTATGCATGTTTTATGTGATACGATTATGTTATGGTTTATGATATGTTTAAACCTGTTCATATGAAGAATGCATTGGAATTAATAAGTGACGGGTGGAGCCCAATATAGCTCTTCGATGCATCGACAGGTCTCCTGAGACAAACTAGTGTCTTGGAACGAGGCCTTGACAAAATCTTATTTGTAGTCTTAGCACGAGGCCTTGTCTACGTAGTTATGATAGTCTGGCATTGCATTCCATCATTATGAAAGTGGTTGTTGATATTGTATGTGATTATTCGACCAGTAGAATATCCATGTGAATAAGTAAATGGAATTATTTCATTTTGGTTTTTCCATATTATGTTGAAGTTCAAGTTTAAAATGGATTTTGTTTTAGTTATACATTTGTTTAAATGTTAATGTTCATTTATGAAAGCTTCCGCAATATTGTTATCCTTACTGAGCATCTGAGCTCACCCCTTTCAATGTTTTAATTTTTCACAGGATGTGAAGAAGTATATTATGAATGCCTTGCAGGGATAAAATAAGGGGATATGAAGAGAAGTTGTTGTAGTTTTGTTTTACTTTATGATGTGATGTAAGACTTATGAATGTATCTAGTGTTTCCAAGGCTACTAAACTAATCGGTATTTCGAGAATTGATCTTTTGTGATCATGCCAATGTTACGAAGTAATGCACCGACTTTGGGTAATTGGGTTCGGGGCGTTACAATTGGTATCAGAGACTGTTTAGTACTAACTTTGGAATCTAGATTTAGATAAACTCTGATTAGAGAATATAGCCCGAAAGATAGACTTTGAGGATTAGTATAGAAGAACTTCCTAGAATTTTGGTACTATGGAGACTTTGTGAGTTTTCTGAGCAATACATCCCTGTCTGGGTACGAGCAGGTAGAGGCGGCTCTGGCACTGATGTACCTAGGGGTAAAACCCAAAAACACCGCTTTGAGCTAGAATCCAACGGGAACTGGTGCACGACAATGGGCTTTGCTGCACTCTTGGTTACAACACTCCCGGGGGATATTCTTAGGATAATTCTCATATTTATTACAAACCACTGTGAAGGGTTATGAGTATATACATCCTCAATGAAAAATTTTTTATGATTATGGATTATATCCATAAATAGTTCAATTTATGTTAAGAATTTTACAAGTATGGAATTATGAATTTCGATTCATAAACAAATCTAGTTTATGCCATTGTTTAGAAATGGCGCCTAGTAGAAGGAATGGAAACCGTATCAATGCACGCACTCCATGTACGGATTTCCCTCCTGCTCAAGATAATTATTATGGAGCTGGAGATACAATTGGTGCTGATCAAATTATTACCATACTGGGACAACTCACTCATGTTATGAATAACAACCTTACTCGTATGGAGCACCCTGATCCGCAACGTGGAGGATCAATGTTAGACCGCTTCATGAAGCAACAACCGAAAAAATTTAATGGGGGTACAAATCCATTAGTAGCTGAGCAATAGATAAACTAGTTATAGAAAATATTCCACGCCTTGAGGAGTAGCGAAAGGTAGAAGGTTATCATGGCAGTTTACCGCCTCACTGAAGATGCCGATCAGTGGTGGTCATTGATTCAAAATACAAAGGAAGATGAAGAAGTATCAAGTATGGAATGGGGCGAGTTCAAAGATAATTTATTAGAAAAATACTTTCCACATGACCATCGAGAAGATATGGAAAGGCAATTTCTGAGTCTGAGACAAAAGGAGGATGATAATGTCGCAAAGTATGAGGCCAACTTTACAAGGATAGCGAGGTATGCGTCAGATTATATACGTAACCCAAGAAGTATGATTGATCATTTTTTGAGGGGTTAAAACCATTTCTCCGTCGAGCATTAGTCTCACAAACCTTCTCGTCATACGAAGATATTGTCTCATTGTCTATCAAGACGGAAAATGAATTCTCTAAGTCTCATGATTTTAAAGCAAATCAAGAAAATAAGAGAACGGTGGAATAAGAGTCGGATAAAGGGAAAAAGTGAAAGAATGATATTCCATTATGTGATAATTTTGGGAAGAATCACCCCGGTGCTTGACTAAAAGGAATTGGAGTTTTATTATAAATGTGGAGAAAACGGTCACTAGGCTCGTGATTGTAAGGGAAAGAAAGAGGCTATCAATGTTGAATGCTAAAATTGTAGGGAAATGGGGCATTATGCAAATGAATTTCCTAAGTGTCAGGGAAAATTACCTCAGAAAAGGCTAAGGGATCAAGGACAATCATATGTTGTTACTACAATTGAAGTAGAATAATTAATGTATTGGTGCTTTTGGACTTAAGGATTATATTCTGGTTATAAGAAAAATGTGATATATATAAGGATTATACTGCAGTAATTGTTCTTTTCATTAAGGTCTTAATATGATGAAGGTAATCATATTTTTATATGTGACAATAAGAGAAACATTACTTAGATTGGGGAATATGATAAATTGATTTTGGAATTAAGAGACCTTTTAGAGAAAGTCTGGATAGAGGTATTTTGGATACGTATAAAGGTTGGGATGGATTATGTTGAACTTTGAATAGTATTTTTATGGTTAAAACATTTCTGAATATTATATTTGGAATATTATAATACTATATTTTTAGGAAAAGGACAACCTGTAGGGTGGGGCATAACCCGTCACGTCGGACAAAGCTGCAAGAATTGAACCCACAACCATAGTGCAACAGGCCTTTACTACCTACCACTAGCCTACAGGAAGTCCCTGGTTATTACAAAAAGATTTCCTAATCTAAATGGTATGTGTTAATATTTGGAACCTTATACAATTATGATAAATAGAATATTTTCGAGTTCTCTTACCTTTTAGAGTGAAAGATGGGTTCGTGGTAAAAATTTATTAAAGAATGAAAGTCTACATGACCAGTATGTATATTACCTTATGTTCTTAGTAAATACCCTAAATAAATTCCTCAACTTTATAAAAGGTACCTTAAAACAAAAATGTTGTCAGTTAACTTTTCGAACTGGGGATTCAATGACCGTTTAACCAATCACATGTTTGTGATTTTCTTATGGTTAACTTTCTCGAAATCCAGTTTTCTACAAATCTCCATCAAACCTTGATGGTTTTTTTTCTTCCATATCCATATTTTCATAGAATCCTAGTATGGGCTATCTCGGGTGACCTTTGTACTTATCTTTTTTTCTTTTAATTTTATATTCTTATTAACCCTATTTTCGATGTGGGTTTTCCAAAGAAGTATTTTCTATTTTCAACCTTTTGTTTTAAAAGAAAAATTTCAAATTGTGAGGATGCAATTTATTTAAGGAGGGGAGAATGTAACACCCCGAGCTTCCACGATACGCCTCTCTTTCAATAATGCAATAGCTTGCATTGTACGCAAGTTCGAGTTCTAAAACACCGCGACTAATCAAAGTAGCCGTTATGAATATTAAAAAACACCTTTTAAAATTATAGAAATCATATATTTCAAAATGGACTTCATTTTTTTTATTCGTAATATCAAAATTATCCTAAGTTGATTTTTTGTAGTTTTCCGAGAACTTCCAATTTTTTATGAATAGTGAAGAATATTTAAAAAAAAACTTTTTTAATCAAAATAATTTATAGTGATAAATTATACTATTGAGTTGTTTTAAAGTATAATTAGAATATATTTTTACCATTTTATCCAATGGTGTTCATTATAATTAATTTCACATTGAAATTAGATATAAACAATTGTCAATATTTTGATATATATTGTTTCTTAAAATCACGCTATTTGTTGTGACAACGGGAATTAATTATAAAATTAATTAATGCAGCATATATGTTTGAAATTTTGTAAAATAGATATCATTTTTTGAATTCGGAATATTAATTATAGCTTAGGGTGAAATTGTGGCATTGTTCTGAAAAACTTCAATTTTGATGAATAGTGAAACCACTAAGTGGTAGTTAAATAACTAATTTTTTTTTTCATTTAAATGAAATATTACAACTTCTGTGATTTGATTTTCCAAAATCCTACATACACGGTTGTCATTAGGAAGTAAAATGTGGTTAAATGGGATTAAAATAATTTTTGGTGAATAGTAACTTTTAAGTTTAATTAATTACGATTAAAGGTAATTAGTGAAATTTAAGGTAAAAATGATATTATAAAAATATGAAATGACCTTGAAACTTGTCCTAAACCTATTGGATGAGTCATGGCCTACCAAGACAATACATGGGTCAACTTGCGGACCCCATGGAGCCACTTTGGTAGGAAAATGACATAAATAGATTTTATTTAAAGTTAAAATAAAAATGTCACAAACATAAGTTGTTTTACTAAAACAATTTTAAAATGGGGTTATAAAAGTCATATTTTTTACTATAAATATTAATTAGAAAGATAAAAAGATTTAATACATCATGATAATTTTTTTTAAAATTTTTATTCATTAAATAAATGAAATTATTTAGGACATAATCATGATGCAGTGATTACCTCATTAATTAATGATTTAAATAAAATGAAAAGATAATATAAAATATATAGCATACATTTTTCAAAAACCTATTGGATGAGATGATTTCGAACCCTTATCACCTTATCCTTGAAATATATCATTATGGGACCTTTATAATCCGAAAATAATTTCATAATAATGTAACATTTCAATCTTTCCAAGAGTGCCCCTTCTCTCCTCTTATAAAAGGCCCCCACCACTACCACCTTACTCACACCATCAAAGACATTTGGCTCGGCCAAACTCTGCCCAAATACTCTCTCAACTTCCATCCCTTACACCTAGAAGCCTCACTTTTGGCAGAAGTCTTCCCAAGTAAGCCTTTGGCTCAAATCAAAAAGAGTTACCATATTTTAAGGTAATGTCTTCTCTAATGTTGTTTTGTTTTATTTTGCTTCTCTAACCCCCAAAACTCTTTTTATTAATTTAATTGGTAAAAAAACCTGTATCCTCAATATACTAAAATGTTGTTATAAGATGTATTCGAGCTACACTTACACACACCTACATCTAATGGTTAAAGAATATATTGTTTCTATGGATGGCAAATTTCTGCCTCACAAAATGATTATTGTCCAACACTCATATAACACCTTCAAAGGTGGCCATTAAGATGTAACTATATTTATATATGATATATAATATGTTAATGTTTTACTTAAGGTTCTTTATTTTTCATTTATGGAATACCTTTATTGTTTCCATTATGGTTAAACGCGATATTTTCATTTTCAGAAGTGCGGACTACCGCCACCTCAAAATGATTTGAATCGTTAATGCCATATGTGGGATGTATAAAGGATGGAGTAAATGATATTATATAAGATATTTTACTGGAATTATAATATACCTTTATATCATTATGATTTCATTAAATACGAAATAGAAATGAATGTAGCGTTCATGCGTACATACGGCTTACCGTCTCCATGAACAGTGCAATTCATTTCTTACCTCTAAACGTTATGGAATATTATAAATGCATGTATATACTGTATATATATGAGATATGTGATATCTATATCATGAATATAATTCTGGATATAATGGATATTTCATCACATGAACAACTTGTAATTATAAGAAGTTTATTTTTGACTCAAGTACCAACAATCGACAAAACGACCGTTATTAATGTAAATAATTACATAATGTTCATAACATGATAATAAGTAATATAAAAGGAATAAAAAACATGAAAAATGATCTTATGAAATTATAAATTAACTCTAGTTTATTATTCAGGGGTTAAAGAACGGTCGCGTCAACACAAGCCGCAAGGTAAGGGAACTTCTTAACCCAATTTCCATTCTTTGGGTTAATCTCCTACTTTCAAATTATGTCATGATATTATTATGTCCAATCTTGTATTTATTCTTTATTTATGTGTACACATAGTGAATACACATAATAGATATATTTTATTAAAAAATTATCTTTTTAATGGATTTCGTCTCAATCTCATTTCATTGAGGCATATTTTGTTTTATACACAAATTTCTTTTATACGTTGTATAAACCCCTTTGACTTTTACGTTTATTCAAAAGGAATATTTTTATACAAAGTGTTTTACTAAAGGAAAAAAGGAATGTTTTTCTTGTCGTACGTATGCGGTGACAATGACTTTTCCGCCGCTGTGACCATTATTTGAGTTTCGGCTTCCCCTACAAGCCATAACTTTTTTTAAATGAAAAATAAAAACCAAGTTTTAACTTTCATTTATTTTGGTATTGAAAATGGTTTTGATCAGGTTTTTATTATATAAATGTGTTGTATTGATATCTTGTGATTGAAATGTGGAAATTTTATGTTTCCTTTATGCATGTTTTATGTGATACGATTATGTTATGGTTTATGATATGTTTAAACCTGTTCATATGAAGAATGCATTGCACATAATAAGTGACGGGTGGAGCCCGCTATAGCTCCTCGATACATCGGCAGGTCTCGTGAGACAAACTAGTGTCTTGGAACGAGGCCTTGACAAAATCTTATTTGTAGTCTTGGCACAAGGCCTTGGCTACGTGGTTATGATAGTCTGGCATTATGCATTCCATCATTATGAAAGTGCTTATTGGTATTCCATGTGATTATTCGACCAGTAGAATATCCATGTGAATATGTAAATGGAATTATTTCATTTTTCTTTTTCCATATTATGTTGATGTTAATGTTTAAAATGGCATTTTTTTAGTTATACATTGCCTTAAATGTTAATGTTTATTAATGAAAGCTTCTGCTATATTGTTATCCTTACTTAGCATCTGAGCTCACCCCTTTCAATGTTTTAATTTTTTCCAGGATGTGAAGAAGTATATTATGAATGACTTGTAGGGATAAAATAAGGGGATTTGAAGATAAGATGTTGTTGTTTTGTTTTACTTTATGATGTGATGTATGACTTATGAATGTATCTAGTGTTTCCAAGGCTACTAAAATAATCAGTCTTTCGAGACATGATCTTTTGTGATCATGACAATGTTACGAAGTATTACACCAACTCTGGGTAACTGGGGTCAGGGCGTTGCAGTTGGTATCAGAGGCAGTTTAGTACTATCTTTGGAATCTAGATTTAGATAATCTCTGATTAGAGTACATAGCCCGAAGATAGACTTTGAGGATTAGTATAGAAGAACTTCCTAGAATTTTGGTATTATGGAGATTTTGTGAGTTTTTCGAGCAATACATCCCTGTTTGGATAAGAGCATGTAGAGGCGGCTCTGGAACTGATGTACCTAGGGGTAAAACCTGAAAACACCTCTTTGATATAGACTCGAACAGGAACTGGTGCACGACAACGGGCCTTGCTGCACTCTTGGTTACGACACTCCTGGGGGATATTCTTAGGATAATTCTCATTTTCATTACAAACCACTATAAAGGGTTATGAGTATATACTTCCTCAATGAAAACATTTTTATGATTATGGATTATATCCATAAATAGTTCAATTTATGTTAAGTATTTTACAAGTATGGAATTATGTATTTTGATTCATAAACAAGTTAAGTTTATGCCATTGTTTAGAAATGGAGCCTAGTGGAAGGAATGGAAACCGTATCAATGCACGCACTCCATGTAAGGATTTCCCTCCTTCTTAAGATAATTATTATCGAGCTGGAGCTACAACTGGTGCTGATCAACTTATTACCATACTGGGACAACTCACTCAGGTTATGAATAATAACCTTACTCGTATGGAGCACCCTGATCCGCAACGTGGAGGATCATTGTTAGACCGCTTCATGAAGAAACAACTGCCAACATTTAATGGGGGTACAAATCCATTAGTAGCTGATAAATGGATAAACTCCTTAGATAAAATATTCCATGCCTTGGGGAGTAGCAAAAGGGAGAAGGTTATCATGGAAGTTTACCACATCATTGGAGATGCCGATCAATGGTGGTCATTGATTCAAAATACAAAGGAAGATGAAGAAGTATCAAGTATGGAATGGAGCGAGTTCAAAGATATTTTATTAGAAAAATACTTCCCCCATGACCATCGAGCAGATATGGAAAGGTAATTTCTGAGTCTGAGACAATAGGAGGATGAGAATTTCACAAAGTATGAGGCCAACCTTACAAGGTTAGCGACGTATGCTGCAGATTATATACGTAACCCAAGAAGTAAGATTGATCGTTTCTTTGATGGGTTAAAACCATTTCTTCGTCGAGTATTAGTCTCACAAACCTTCTCGTCATACGAATATATTGTCTCATTTTCTATCAAGACGGAAAAGGAATTCTCTAAGTCTCATGATTTTAAAGCAAAGCAAGAAAATAAGAAAACGGTGGAACAAGAGTCGGATAAAGGGAAAACGGGAAAGAAGGATTTTCCATTATGTGATAATTTTGGGAAGAATCACACTAGTGCATGCCTAAAAGGAATGGGAGTTTTATTATAAATGTGGAGAAAAATGTCACCAGGCTCGTGATTGCAAGGGAAAGAAAGAGGCTATCAATGTTGAATGCTACAATTGTAGGTAAATGGGGCATTATGCAAATGAATTTCCTAAGCGTCAGGGAAACTTACCTCAGAAAAGGCCAAGGTATCAAGGACAATCTTATGTTGTTACTACAATTGAAGTAGAATAATTAATGTATTGGTGATTTTGGACTCAAGGATTATATTATCGTTATAAGAAAAATGTGATATATATAAGTATTTTACTGCAGTACTTGTTCTTTTCATTAAGGTCTTAATATGATGAAGGTAATCATATTTTTAGTATGTGACAAGAAGAGAAACATTAATTTGTTTGGGGAATATGATAAGTTAATTTTGGAATTAAGTGACCTTTTAAAGAATGTCTGGACAGAGGTATTTTGGATAACTATAAAGGTTGGGATGGATTAAGTTGAACATTGAATAGTATTGTTTAAGGTTAAAACATTTCTGAAGATTATTTTTGGAATATTATAATACTATATTTTTAGGAAAAGGACAACCTGCAGGGTGGGGCATAACCCGTCGCGTCGGAAAAAGATGCAGGAATTGAATCCACAAACATAGTGCAACATGCCTTTACTACCTACCACTAGCCTACAGGAAGTCCCTGGTTATTACAAAAAGTTTTCCTAATCTAAATGGTATGTGTTAATATTTGGAACCTTATACAATTATGATAAATAGAATATTTTCGAGTTCTATTACCTTTTAGAGTGAAGGATGGGTTTGTGGTAAAAATTTATTAAAGAATGAAAGTCTACATGACCAGTATGTATATTCCCTTACGTTCTTAGTAAATCCCCTAAATAAATTCCTCAACTTTATATAAGGTAACTTAAAACAAAAACGTTGTTAGTTAACTTTTCCAATTGGGGATTCAATGACCCTTTAACCAATCACATGTTTGTGATTTTCTTATGGTTAACATTATCCAAATCCAGTTTTCTACAACTCTCCATCAAACCTTGATGGTTTGTTTTTCTTCCAAATCCATATTTTCATAGATTCCTATTATGGGCTATCTCGGGTGACCTTTGTACTTATCTTTCTTTCTTTTAATGTTATATTTTTATTAACCCTATTTCCGATGTGTGTTTTCCACAAAGGTATTTTATATTTTCAACCTTTTATTTTAAAAGAAAAATTTCAAATTTCGAGGATGCAATTTATTGAAGGAGGGGAGAATTTAACACCCTGAGCTTCCACGATACGCCTCTCTTTCAATAATGCAATAGCTTGCATTGTACGCAAGTTCGAGTTCTAAAACACCGCGACTAATCAAAGTAGCTGTTATGAATAGTAATAAACACTTTTTAAAATTATAGAAATTTTATATTTCAAAATGGACTTCATTTTTTTTATTCGTAATATCAAAATTATCGTAAGTTGAATTTTTTGTAATTTTCTGAGAACTTCCAATTTTTTATGAATAGTGAAGAATACTTAAAAACAACATTTTTAATCAAAATAATTAATAGTGATAAATTATACTATTTTGTGGTTTTAAAGTATAATTACAATATATTTTTACCATTTTATCCAATGGTGTTAATTATAATTAATTTCACTTTGAAATTAGACATAAACAATTGTCAATCTTTTGATATATATTGTTTCTTAAAAACATGCTATTTGTTGTGACAATGGGAATTAATTATAAAATTAATTAATGCAACTTATATGTTTGGAATTTTTTAAAATAGAACTCATTTTTGAATTTGGAATATGAATTATATCTTAGGGTGAAATTGTGGCATTGTTCTGAAAAACGTCAATTTTTTTATGAATAGTGAAACCACTAAGTGGTAGTTAAATAACTGATTTTTTTCATTTAAATGAAATATTACCACTTCTGTGATTTGATTTTCAAAAATCCGACATACACGGTTGTCATTAGGAAGTAAAATGTGGTTCAATGGGATTGAAATAATTTTTGGTGAATAGTAACGTTTCAGTTTAATTAATCGCGATTAAAGGTAATTAGTGAAATTTAAGGTAAAAATGATATTATAAAAATATGAAATGACCATGAAACTTGTCCTAAACCTATTGGATGAGTCATGTCCGACCAAGACATTACATGGGTCAACTTGGGGACCCCATAGAGCCACTTTGGTAGGAAAATGACATAAATAACTTTTATTTAAAGTTAAAATAAAAATGTTACAAACATAAGTTATTTTACTAAAACAATTTTTAAATGGGGATATAAAAGTCATATTTTTTACTATAAATATTCTTCAGAAAGATAAAAATATTTCCTACATCATGATAATTTTTTTATAATTTTTAGACATTAAATACATTAAATTATTTATGGTACCATGATGATGCAGTGATTACCTCATTAATTAATGATTTAAATAAAATGAACAGATAATGTAAAATATAAGGATAAACTTGTCAGAAACCTATTGGATGAGTATATTTCGAACCCTTATCACCTTATCCTAGTAATATATCATTGTGCGACTTTTAGAATCCGAAAATCATTTCATAATAATGTAACATTTCTATCTTTCCAAGAGTGCCCCTTCTCTCCTCTTATAAAAGGCCCCCACCACTACCACCTTAATCACACCATCGAAGCGTTTTGTCTCGTCCAAACTCTACCCAAATACTCTCCCAAAATCCCTACCTTACAATTAGAAGCCTCAATTTTGGCATAAGTCATCCCAAGGAAGCCTTTGGCTCAAATCAAAAAGAGTTACCTGATTTTAAGGTAATGTCTTCTCTAATGTTATTTTGTTTTATTTTACTTCTCCAACCCCCTAAACTCTTTTTATTCATATCTTTTGTAACAACACCAGTATCCTCAATACACTAGGATGGTTTTATAAGAGGTATTCGAGCTACACTTACACACACCTACATCTAATGGTTAATGAACATACTGTTTCTGTTGATGGGGAATTTCTACCTCACGAAACGATGATTGTTCAACACTCATATAACACCTTCAAAGGTGGCCATTAAGGTGTCACTCTATTTATATATTATATATAATATGTTTATGTTTTACTTATGGTTCTGTATTTTGAATTTATGGCATACCTTTATTGTTTCCATTATGGGTAAACGCGATATTTTCATTTTAGGAAGTGCGGACTACCGCCCCCTCAATGTGATTTGAATCATTAATGCCATATATGGGATGTATAAAGGATGGATTAAATGATATTATATATGATATTATACTGGAATTATAATATACCTTTATATCATTATGATTTCATTAAATAAGAAATAGAAATGAAACTAGCGTTCATGCGTACGTACGGCTTACCGTCTCCATGAACGGTGCATTTCATTTCTTACCTCTAAACGTTATGGAATATTATAAATTCATGTATATACTGGATATATATGAGATATGTGATATATATATCATGAATATAATTCGGATATAATGGATATTTCACCACATGAGCAACTTGTAATTATAAGAAGTTTATTTTTGACTCAAGTACCAACAATCGACAAAACGACCGTTATTAACGTAAATAATTACATAATGTTCATAACATGGTAATAAGTGATATAAAAGGAATAAAAAAGTTGAAAAAGTTTCTTAATCAATTATAAATTAACTCTAGTTTATTATTCAGGAGGTTAAAGAATGGTCTAGTCAAGACAGGACGCAAGGTAAGGGAACTTCTTAACCCAATTTCCATTCTTTAGGTTAATCTCATACTTTCAAATTATGTCATGATATTATTATGTCCAATATTGTATTTATACTTTCTTTATGTGTATATATAGTGAATATACATAATAGATATATTTTATTTAAAAATTATCTTTTTAAGGGATTTTGTCTCAATCTCCATTCATTGAGGCATATTTTGTTTCATACACAAATTTCTTTTATATGGTGTATAAACCCCTTTGACTTTTACGTTTATTCAAAAGGAATCTTTTTATACGAAGCGTTTTATTAAAGGGCAAAAGGAATGTTTTTCTTGTCGTACATATGTGGCGACAATGACTTCTCTACTGCCGTGTCCATTATTTGAGTTTCGGCTTCCCCTACAAGACATAACTTTTTTTAAATGAAAAATAAAAACCAAGTTTTAAATTTCATTTATTTTGGTATTGAAAATGGTTTTGATAAGGTTTTTATTATATCAATGTGTTGTATTGAAATCTTGTGATTGAAATGTGGAAATTTTATGTTTCCTTTATGCATGTTTTATGTGATACGATTATGTTATGGTTTATGATATGTTTAAACCTATTCATATGAGGAATGCATTGGACTTAATAAGTGACGGGTGGAGCCCGCTATAGCTCCTCAATAAATCAGCAGGTATCATGAGACAAACTAGTGTCTTCGCATGAGGCCTTGACAAAATCTTATTTGTAGTCTTGGCACGAGGCCTTGGCTACGTTGGTATGATAGTCTGGCATTATGCATTCCATAATTATGAAAGTGGTTATTGATATTGCATGTGATTATTCGACCAGTAGAATATCCATGTGAATAAGTAAATGGAATTATTTCATTTTTCTTTTTCCATATTATGCTGAAGTTCATGTGTAAAAAGGCTTTTGTTTTAGTTATACATTGCCTTATATGTTAATGTTTATTCATGAAAGCTTCCGCTATATTGTTATCCTTACTGAGCATCGGAGCTCACATCTTTCAATGTTTTAATTTTTTCCAGGATGTGAAGAAGTATATTATGAATGACCTGCATGGATAACATAAGGGGAAATGAAGAGAATATGTTGTAGTTTTGTTTTACTTTATGATGTGATGTAAGACTTATGAATGTATCTAGTGTTTCCAAGGCTACTAAACTAATCGGTCTTTCAAGACTTGATCTTTTGTGATCATGCCAATGTTACGATGTAATGCACTGACTCTGGGTGACTGGGGTCGTGGCGTTACAATAAATTCCCATGAAAGTCATCGATTTCTGTGCTAATATCAATGGAAATTCCATGCCTTTTAAAGGAGCCTATTGATTATAATCATTGTATCAGACTAGAGTAATTAAATATATATATATATATAATTTGTATTAGACCTATTTCTTTTTACAAGGAAATCCATAAATTTTCCAACCCACTAATATGTTGTATTCAAAAAGTATATTAATTACATGAAACCATCTTGGAACCACAATATGGAATTCATATTTATTAATTATTGGTGAATCCACTAGAATCGTTATTGGATTATAATCTTTTTTATCCCATTGAATACAAATATATTTTAACACTAAGATATTAATATACATCAAATAATTTAATATTATTCATATCCATTGTAATCCATAGTAGTATGAGTGGTAGGGAATCCATAGTGGGTAACCACCGAATTCTATTCTAATATCTATTTACATGAATTAAAATCTTCTAACTATTCCAATGATACTATAATATATTTTTTATAATATAATTCAAGTTCATCCATTATGTTCAAATCAGAATTCCTTATCCATAGCCGGTAATGGGTCATATTGGATATCCTATGCTTCGATTTTTTTATTAAATCCCCATGTCATCATGTAAAAATAGAAACTACCCCAATCATTTATTTTGAAATAATGTATCAATAAAAAACAATCTTATTTAATAATATTTAAAAGGATATACCAATCTATTCTAATTTTTTTAATTCTATAAAGTTACTATGAAAAATAAATATGTAATAACAAATAAATTTAAATTTAGGAAAAGAATCCTAGAACTTAATATGAACACACATTTCAATGACGGAATAAAATAACAATAATATATGTTGAAAATTTTGACAACCTATATATGGGAAAATCATTACACATAAAGAATATTGGCCTCTGATTTGTGTTAAAATGGGAGATATTTATTAATATGGTGGAATCATGGAAAATAATTTTTATACATTACACATGGAAATATAGAATTATATTGAAGGAATATTAGATTTTGAATGATTAAAGAGTTTTATCATTACAAATATATTTCCAAAAGGATGAGTAAAAGTGGAATCAGATGTTTATTGATAGTTATCTTATAATGTTCGAAAGAGGAAGAGAATAAAATTTATACATTAATACTACTACCAAAATAACATTATAAATTAGGTAATAAAAATAATTGCTATGATAAATTTTTTCATTATTATCATACATAACAAAATTATCCAATCACCAATGGATTGAAGGTGGTAATTCTAGAAGAAATTCTAGTATAATGGAATTTAAATGGCTAGTCGATGGAATAATAGCCTCTGGTTTATATACTTGTCCTACCACTCCACCTTCCTAAACATGTATGAGACCCCCCCAACCCAATAAGATGTTATATAACATAATGAAATAAAATGGGTAATGAAAAAAACAAATTTGAATACCTAATATTAAAATTTACACCATAAAATGTATATGTATACAGTTTACATTATTCCCTTTTCTAGGACCACAATTCTTTTTTTCCTATTTATCATTACAAGGATGTATTTTCTTTATCTATATATCTGATCAAAATAGTTCATTCCTCCATAATTATTGATTATTATCCAGCCTTTTATGGAAGACACATATTATTTTAGTTCATCATATGAAGTTATCAGAAATCATAGTGGAAAATATATGGAGGAATAATATATTTTGTGATTTTATAAGATAATTAAATGGATGAAATTATGTTTAACCCATAAATAAAATATAGGAAAATACTTTTCAAATTACATCACTGTTATATCCACCATTATTTCCAATAATATATTGTGATAATGAATAATTACATGTTTAGTCAATATATTAATGTACTGAGGACCAATATAGATATGTCTCTATAGTGGATCATTTATTTACCAAATATTGATTAAATTTTATAGGACTTTAACATTTATTTTGTAAAAAATATTACTCTTTTATCGGGACCATTATACATAGTATCTATCATCTAAAAATGATTAAATCTTTTAAAATTTATTTTTTTATTTCCTCAATAACTAGATTATTTAACATTACAGGGAGGAACATAAGAATAATTTGAATAATTCCTTTAAAATGAATTGTTTTCTATAGTAATGGATATTAATTTTCCTGGGAAGATCATTTGATAAATTAGTATGTTGAATTGCATTATTCATGAGTAACCATTTTGGTATTCCCACATGTGCCTAATATACTGATGGAATTGAGATCATTGGAACTCTCTTACAATATAGATGTTATGGTTCATGGATTGATCTTACACATCAATTATCAATTCATAAAAAATATTTTATTAAGGTAATTATCGATATTTTCGATATTATTCAAGTATTATATAGAAATAAATTATCCATCATTTACATGACCCATCTTAGTTTAATGGTTTGTGGCTATAGAGAAAAAATGAACTACACCTACTTCATTTTTTTATTAGAGGATGGTGTTTCCATGAATAAGATATGAGATCCCAATGTGGTATGAGATAGTTATTATTGACTTCATCCCAATTTTAATATATTCAAGATTTAGTTAATGGTATAAATTTTTTGCTACATTGATGGTACATGAAATTTCTCTTCCAGAAATGAAAATGTTTTATAAATTTTCTAAAAATATGTAATTTAGTAACTATTGATAATGGTTATGAATTTGAGGAAATTTGTGTAGGGATATGAATTAATAAAAACTAGAACCACTTTTTTCTACTTCTAAGATAAAAACTGTAGGAGATGTAATGACATATTTTTTTTCCTTCTTTCACTTAACATGTATGTAGAACATGATGTTTAATGGTGCATTTAGTTATGATTACATTTCTATGTGATCAAATTTACTTAAAAAATGAAATAAAAACAGGTGAAAATAATTGGTATAAAAAATCATATAACATGGTTATATGGTATATTTCATAAGAAAATAACTACTTTTCATGTTTGAATTATTTAATATTTTTAGTGTTTTAATATCCTCACCTATTCTTCTACACTATTATTACAAATTTGTATAATATTTATAATGGAAAATAATACATCATGTTGAAAGAATAAATAGAGAAGTTGTGGGGTTGGATAATACCATAAAGGTTCATATTTTCATATCCTAGAATCTATAATAGATTTGGATTAATATTAAATATTTCTCAACAATAATACTATTTCCACATGTTGTGAAATTGATATGTTAGACATGAATTTTTTAATAACATGTATGATGGGATAATAATCATTTCGGTTCATTTATCAGTTCTTAAAATATTATTTATTCAATTATAGAATATTGATATATAATTTATCAAAATGTATGGGGGTTGTATTTTAGGTGTTACAATTTCAATAATTATATGGGATACCTAAGAATAAATATAATGTGAATAAACACTCATATAAGAAGGATAAATTTGTTGGGGGAACACTAAAACATTGATGAAAATGTGATGAAGACCATATTCATAGTTTCTATGATCCTTCCTTATTTACCAATAATGATCATTTTAATTTCTTATTACAACTATTTGATGAATCATAATGCAATAGTGGTCGTTTAACATCCCATTACCCTGATCAATTATGTTTACACCTTTTCTATATACCTATTTGGTTGAGAATCTATTTGAGGTGTTTTAATCGGTATACTGCAAATTGTAGAACTACTATATGACGTGTACCTAAAGTACACAGCATGTACTAGGTGTTAGTTTCATATCATGGACTGTGAGATCATTTCTTCTACTGGGAGATCATGTTTTGAGAAGTTATATGCTTCTTACATGAGGTACACATCATGTAGAGGTTAGATAGTTGTTTTTAAACCCAAGACGATGGGTTTTTCTGCATACATATCCAGCCTGGCCAACATGTCGTCACCCCAAGGCACACATCGTGACTCATACCACACCCAACCATATGTATTGAATTTGGGAATACCTATTGGTTTATTATTCCTAAACCTCTTGTATCCCGATCGTAGACTCAACCTATATGATTTTAAATTGTGTCCCAGATTCCATTTCAATTTGATCGCAATTTGATATTTACTGCATCTTTAATGTGATTCCCATTTAAGGGTTCTCCATTATTCATTCAGTTACTCTCCTTCTCCCCTCTCTGAATTTTAATGAATCAACATGGTATTTATTTACCTATGTCATATGGTATTATATATTTATTCTAGGTTGTGTTTGAATATCTCCTTTAACTTCGTTCACGTTGGTAGGTGCTTATGTGAGTGTCATTCTTTGGGAAAGAGGTTAGTGGATATATTCTCCATTTCAAAATTGGTTAAATTTTAATTTCAAGGTTTATTTCAATTACTGACTTAAAATAAATTGATAAATATTTCATTCATTTACTCTGATAAAACCCAATTCCAGCGAATTAGTATATTTGAAACGGTTTCAACAATGTAATTTGGAATAACAACAATTCTATTGAATTGTGCTAAGGTTAATTAAAATTTATGATTGAAATTGTTGAATTTAAATTTTGTATTTGATGGGAATGTTATTAATTATATTGAATAATTTAATTATGAAAAAGGAATACTTAAAAACTTATAAATGCGTTTCAAAAAATTTCAAACATGAAAATGGTTTAAATTGAATTGGTAAAAACCCAGTGGATTTATCTTGTGAAAATGGAATGTTTTTAAGTGAAACCTATTTTGGTTTTAAATGGAATGGCATTGGGTTTTTTAAAATGAATTAACGGGATTGATCATAAATTTTGGCGGTCATAAAATAGTTCACCTATCATGGAATATTACATGGAATCCTTAGGTTGTTAGTGAGTTATTTGGATACACTATAAAATATTACATCATTCTAAAACAAACATGTAGTGGGTCACATCCCCAACGGTTTGGTGATGGGTCTCCTTTGGCTAGTGTATTATAGATGTGTGTATAATGATTTTCTTTTAGTTCACATAGAGTATGTGAATTCATATATTTGGTAATACTATCTTATTATTTAGATGATGACCATGTTTCTCACTTATTTTTTTATAATTGATATATAAATCCATTCCAATGTTTGTATGAACTGCTATACATTCCTCTGGAATTTATATAAAAAATTTTATATATATGTTTTTCTTAAGCCATGGATTTAAGAAAAATTTTATGTATTGATATGTAATTCTTATTCTTTTGATGGATTTTCCTATAATATAGAAATTATTTAGATAGTTTTTTTAAAATATTCTTTTGAATTTCCAAACCTATTTATTTTGAAAACTAAAATATTTTCCTTAGGTAATATATATTTGGAAATTTTTCTAGAATCATTGATAGTATTATACTATGATTTGGCTCACACCATACTTTTTCCATTGGGTTTCGATAGACTTTCATCGTCTATGCTCGAGAAAAGGGAATGGATATCGTAGAGGTAGATCCAATAGTTGAGCTTTGAAGATGGTTAGTTGTATCCAAAGGGACCATTGGGTTCTTTTCATTTTTAGATCATTGGGTTTTAATCCATTGGATTTTATTACTCATTGTATTTTATTAATTTTACTCGGATTAGAGTTTTCCTATTAATATGTAAATTATCTCTTACATTTTTCTTCTGTATTTTTCTGGAAAATTTATTCCCACATGTATTTGAAATGATGTTAGGTGATAGTTTCCAACTCATGGGGATTAGGAATTCACATAGTGTTATGTCAGTAATGGATTTCTTATTAGTTTACCATGTTACTAGGGATGGTTAATGAAATTTTATTATTAGCGGTGGTTATTGAACCTATTTCAAGAAATCAGTTTGATATTTTGAAATACCATCGTGAAATATGAGGTATATGAGATTTATTTCATGTACATCTCTCATCCAAAGGATCCCTAAGACTCTAGGGGTTGTTATGGAAAAAATATCATCTGTTTTAGTTACATTATTTTCCCTATTAAAATTTTGATAGAGATAAATCCAAATCATTTTTATCCCATCTAATGAGAATATTTTTCTATTTCTACATAGTTTGATTGTTAATATAATTTTCTCATTTTTTAACCGATGTTGTGTAACATCATGCCTTTTAGAAGACATGAATAATAGATAAAGTAAATGGGTGTTGATGAACCTTAGAAAAAAATTCCAATTGTCGATCTGAATCTGGTTTGGGGGATTGTGCACACTATCCAAGATCTAGGAAAGGAACCAACTTCTGTTCCTAATCATGATTTAGTTATGGATCCTCAGTGAGATGTTCATTAGAATTATTTTCAAGAGCTCCCTCACCCAATTCCACATGTATTCAAAGGCTCAACTGATCCTCAACATTCTATTGAATGGTTTTGAAATTTAGAATGTCCTGTTGAGTTCTTAGAGACATCGAATGTGACTACGGTTATGTTCTCCACATTCTTGTTGGAGGGATATAACATAAGATGGTGGGAAACAATGGAGACATTAGAGAAACATGATGGATTGTAGTGGAAAAAAATATAGGTTCTTTTCACCAATTACGTCTATCCCATGTCGATGGAGTTTTCTAAGATAGTGGAGTTCTTTAAGAATTTGATGGCTGATAAAACTATTACTGTGAATTCAAATCAATTTTCATGGATGGATTGGTTTTGTACTAATATTATATCGAACAAGAGGATTTAGGATCGATGGTTCGACTGTTGAATTTTATAACATATATGTTCTTAGGTATTATAGATGAAGCTTACCACTCTTGTTGATGTGTTGGATAAGGCGATGATTGTTCATATGGTCTTGGCAGTAACTTAGGGTTAACCGAAGTACATTTTCATTCCAGTGGCAGTGTTGGTACTTTGAATGGAAATTAGAAGTGTGTTGATCCTTGTGATATTTCTCGAAGGAAAATTCATTCCAGACATCCTATATCTCAAAGAGGATGTTCGTTGACATTCTATTAGTGTGGAAAGACATAATATTATAGGATGGTTTTCACTAAGGCACACAAAAACTATATCTTCTATGGATGTCTGAGGCACTTGTAGACATTCTTCCATCACTTTTGTAGTCCGTGTAGTGGGACATGATCATCATATTCTCCAAAAACTATGTGTTAATCAAATTATTCTACAAAAGCATTCCTCCAAACACATGCATTTGGAATAATGATTCTTCACGTAGTTGAAGAGTCTTTGGAGGAAGCAGACTTGGGTCCCATGACTGTAGGATGTACCATTTCCATTTCTTCATGATTATTGACTAGTATTTATGATACTGGTGCCTCTCACTCTTCCATTTCAAATAGTATCACTAATCTACTAAATCATTATAAGTAACAATTCTCTTGGGTAATGGATATTACTACACTAATTGTTATGAATAGAGTGATGGTCCTCAATAGTCATACCTCTATCTTCTCTCTATTAGATGTTGAGCTATCATGGAGATTTCTAGAACTTGTTATGAAGTTACTTAAAGACATATTTATTATTGATTGGTTCATTCCCAACAAATCCCAAATTGATATTTATCTCTGGCGAGTCTACATTAATACACTGATTGGTGTGTAGTTTGTCATTCAAAGAGAATGGGACCTATGGTCGATCAGATACATACCTTCTTACCCATAGATTGGGAAATTGATATTAGTGTTTACTTTAAACTAGAGTTAGATTTAATGAGTCGTGTTCTTACTCCCATATTCACACAGTCTCTTAAACTATTCCCTTAAGATTTTTCTGGTCATCGACCGATGAGAGATGTATATTTTTCTACTTACCTAATGCATGGAACTCAACCAATCTATATCCCCTCTTACTGAATGGATCTAACTATACTAAAAATATGAAGTCTCATTTGGATGATCTTCTTCAGAAAGGATTTATTCTTCAATGTGTGTAACCTTAAGCAACACTAATTCCACTTGAAAAGGAGAATGATGGTTCTCTCCCATTATGCATTGATTATCGAATGATAAATCGAGTTAAGATAAATACTATATATATTATTTCATGAATATATGATCTGTTTGATATTATGAATGGGGGAGAGTGGTTTTCAATGAACAAATATCGATATGGTATCAATCAGATGAGTATAAAATAAGATGACCTTAATAAAGCCTCCATTTAGAGTATGTATGACCAAAATGAATACATTGTTATGCCCATTGGATTATCAAATGTTTGTTAAGTTTTCATGGTCTTACTGAACATTATCTAACACAAGTATCAGAATAACTTTCTTGTAGTCCTTATGGATTACATTCTTGATTACTCCTTGTATGAGGAGGATCATGCGAAATATATAAGAATAGTTCTGAATCTAAGATGAAATAATCACCTTTATGCTAAGATTTAAAAGTTTTATTTTTGGATTTGGGATATGATATTCTTGGGTAAAATGGTGTCTGAATAGGGTGTATCTGTTTATATAGAGATGGTGAAAGCTGTTATGAATTGGGAGTAACCACAAAATGTCTTCATGATCTACAATTTTTTTGGGATTAGAAAGATATTACCACAGGTTCCTGGAATATTTCTCAAATATGGAATCATTTATGACTACACTGACTCAAAAGGGGGTGATGTTTTCATGGGATGATAAATTTCAAAATTCATTTGTTTAGTTGAAACATATGTTTACTACTATCCCTGTATAGACTCTTCTGGAATCCATGTAGGGCTATGTGGTCTTTTTTTATGCATCAGTTTATATCTTTAGAAGTGTGACCATGTAGTATCATATTTATCTTGTTACCATAGTCCACATGAAAGGAATTATCCTACCAATGACATAAAACCTTAAGATTTTATGCACGCACATAAATTTTGGTGACACTACCTTTTAGAGAAAATGGATTATGGTGTATTGAAACCACAAAATACTATGTTATATCTTCTCCCAAAAACATGATAATCTTTGATAGAGGCATTGGGTGGAGTACCAGTAGTCTTTCGACTTTATTATAACTTATAACTAAAGAGAAAGTTAATTTCGTTGCTAATTCTTTGAGTATCAAACTTCCAACCCAGTCTGTAAAATTATAATTGGAATTATGGAATTTGATGCCTCTTTTTTCAATTGTATATTGGAGTTTAGGATGAAGGGGGTGAAGTTTTATTAGCTAGTATTCTATTTAAATATCTTCTTCTCAAGACAATTCTTAATGATCAATATCTTGATGATGAGTTCTGTAGCATTAGATAATCCCTTTATAGATGGGAGATAGTTGTCTCAAGGTTGTTCTCCAAAGAGGGGGTTCTATGCAAACAAAAATATTTCATGGTGCCATTATAGGAATAAAAAGAAGTGATGAGGGGTTTCCATAATTCTTAGTGTGATGTGAACCTTATTACCTGATAAATTTTCTATGACATTAGGTGGTTGTTCTAGTGGATAGGTAAGAGATGATACATTTGTGAGTTTTTCACTTGATGATATACATGCCAACAAGTGAAATCCAACAACCAAAAACCATTGGGTTTGCTTCAACCACTTCCAATCCAAAATTTGAAGTGGGACGAGATCACAATGGATAATGTGTTTGGGTTGCCTCAAACCAAGGGAAAGAAGAATGAAATATCATTTGTGATCGACATGATGACCATGTCCACTCACATTATACCATGTTCCCAATATGTCCAAATTCGCAGAGTTTGGAAATCTATACATGGAATATATTGTAATCTTTCATGTATCTATAACTACTATAATATCAGATAGGGATCCTCATTTCACTTAATGATTTTGAAAAAGATTTTATGAGGCATTGGGATCTCAGATTTATTTGAGCATGACCGACCATTTATACTCAGATAGATAGATAGAAAGATCTATACAAATTGTTTATGTACTATTCGTTCTCCTGTTCTTGACATCGATGGGGCTTGGGATGATCACATAGGGGTGGTTGAGTTTTCATACAACAATAGATTCCTGTGTGTGATCATAACATCACCTATCTATGACTTGTTTGGTTGGCCATGTAAATCTATGTTGTATTTCTCAGTGGTTGGTGAAAGTTCTTTGGTTGGACCAATCATGGTTCTGGAGATGAAAATAAATATTCAGTTGATTCATTAGAAGATGTTAATAGCACTAAAAAATTATATTTCATATGATGATCTATGTTGTTTAACATTGTAATTTTTAGTCGGTGATTAGAAGTTCTAAATTATTTCACCCTAGTTGGGTCATCGATGATATGTGAATAAAAGAAATCATTATCCTCACTTTGTGGGACCTTTTGAGGTTGTTGAGAATGTGGAGATTATTGTGTAATCTTTGGAACATCCACTATAGCTGTCATTGATATAGAATGTGTCCCATGTATTTCAGCTGAGAAAGTATCAATAATATCCATCTCACGTAATGAGATGGAGTAACGTTATCATCAACCCACATGTATCTTTTCCTAAGAATCTAGTTAGGATATATGATTCTAAGACCATGGAGCTTTATTGGAGGACAATTCATTTGGTTTTAGAGTTATCAATGAATGGGAATAATAGTTGTGAGACGCGGGGATTTGAGGAACTGATGATAGAGCAATGGCCTCACCTTTTTGTCATGGAACATTCTTTAGTGTCTATTTGGGGGAATAATTTTTTTATGGTGGGGAGGTATTAGAATCATTTTACCTTCATTGGGAATTTTTTCCACTTTTTATATATTCCCTTTCAGTTGAAATTAATTTTTATGTGTTTTTTGGGGTTTACTGGTGAATATTAAATAAGTACACACAGTGTACCAGAAGTACAGGTCATGTACTTGGTGCTAGTTGTATATCGTAGACTAGGAGATCATATTGTGTACTAGGAGACAACGTCATGAGTAGGTAAGTGCAATGTCCATGAGTTACATATCATGTATGTGTTAAATATATGTTTTTCAAGAATATGGGATATGTTTTTCGGCGTACATATCCTGCGTGGCCAACACGCCATTATCCTAAAAACATATCATATATCGGCCCACACATAGACTTAAGTAATGCATTTATAAATAACACTGAGTTTAGTATTAGCATAACTCTTGGATCTGACAATATACTATTCCTAGTAAATGTTTAGAAGTTCCCCACCATCCAGTTCAATCCCATCAGCTTTAGATCTTCATTGCATCTGCGGTGTGATTCAAGGGTATGGGTTCTCCATCATTCATTAAGATCCTATCCTTATCTCCATTGGTTATTTCAATGGATAATCAAGGTATTTATCGATATATGTCATGTGGTGTGGGATCTTTCATCAAGTATGGGTTTGATGATATCCTTAACCTTCGATCTCATGGGAGGGTGCCGTTTCGAGTGTCGTTCTTCAGGAAAGAGGATGGAGGTTCCATTCCGAGTTTCCAAATTGGATAACATTGATTTTAATACTGTTTTTTTCAATTTGTAATTTAAATAATAATTATCAATCTAGTATTCAATTGTATCGATAAAATACAATTCCAGTGAATTGGGAGATTTGAAATGGTTTTTTCATGAATATTCAGAAAACCCCTAATTTCATTGAATTTTGTTGGGTTTATGGAAATTGACTAATTTTAATTGTTGATTTTAAAATTTGGATTTGATTGAAATGTTTTCTATTAAATTATTAAAATTAATCATGAAAAAGTAGTTGGTAAAAAGATAGAATTGGAATTTTTTATAATTTTCACTATTTTTAATGGAAATAAATGATTTGATAGAAACCCAATGGTTTTATCTTCTGAAAAATGCATGATTTAGAATGAATCTGGTTTTGGTTTTAAATGGAATGCAATTCTAATTTTAGAAAAGACAAAATGCGATTCAATGTATTTTTAATAATTCTTAATATCATTCACCCATAATGTTAGAGAACATGAAATCCATAGGTAGTTAGTGATTTATTTGGATACACTTTACACTATTACATAATTCTAAATCATACTTGCAGCTGATAAATTCCCTAATGGGTACGTGATGAGTATCCATTGGCCAGTGTCGTAGGGACGCGTGTATAAACATTTAATGAGTTCACTTAGAGAGTGATAAATCCTATAGATGGTTAATACTATCATACCTTTTCTAAGAAGACCAAGTTTATAAGTTGTTTATTTATAATTGTGATCTAAATGCATGACAATGTTTATTTGAACTGCTTTACATGCTTGCTGAATTTATATAAAACAATTTATATAAATGTGTTTCCTTAGACAATGCATTAGAAATATCTTATCTCTTGTATGCTAAAGCATGGGATTTAAATTAATTTTTCATGTATTTAAATGGAATAGCATGTTTTTTTATATATGATTTTGAATTTCCAAACTTGATTATTTTATACATTGAAATATTTTATTTTTAGAATCTATATTTGGTATATGTTATGGATTTTTTGGTGTTAGTCTAATTTTCTTAGGTTCACACCCTAGTTTTTTGGGTGTATTTAGACTTTCTTCTTCCAATCGTGAGAAAATGGAAGGGATATCTTAGAGGTGGATCCAACATTTGATATTTAGACATGCTGTGTTTTGTCCTTAGGGAACACTTGGATTTTTCCAATTTATTAAATTAGGTTATTGTATGTTGGCGATAATGCCTAGTTTTATTTGTGTACTTTTACACCTTGTGGAGTTTTCATATTGATATGCATACTTTCTCTTATCGTTTCCTTGCACATTATTATGTAAAAATCATTTCCAATTGTTGTTTGTATGATTCCACGTGCTAGTATCCAACCCATAGGTATTAGGAATTCCCTTCTAGTCATTTTAGGACGGAATCAGTTATTGGGTTACCAGGTTACCCATGCCGGTTCATGAAATTGTGATATATGTATGATCATCCCTTTCTTTTTTATCCTTAAAATAAGGTAGGTAGTGAAAGTATGTGGATTAAAAAATTTAAAGGATCTATTGTGTTTATGGACCATAAAATATAATGTGGAGGCTGATGAGATTTTAGTGTATTTTGGGGCTCGTTTAAAGCACCATTAATGAATTTTTTTTATAAGTGTATTATTTCATTGAAATTGGTAGAGATGGTCATTATTGGGTCAATATATGACTAAAAATTCAATGATAAATTTGAAAATGACATTATATTATATGGGGGAGATCTTATAAAAGATACAAAAATACCATATATAATGGAAACAAAAATAATTATATGAAATTATAGAGTTAATTGATAACGATTACTGACTTTTCTGTGAGGATGTTTTATTGACTTTTGTTTTTAATGGTTTTAACCTAATTGTAATGGTGTTTTTAATGTATGTAATCCTGTAGGGAACAAATATTTTTTATAAAACATATGATTATATGGTGGTTTTTGATCCATGTTTGTTATGTGGGTAAAATGGGCTTACATTTATATCCATTAGGCTTTAGTGTAAATCCTAGATCATTAACTATATATTTTCTGTTTAATATGCACTGGGTAGATATTCTATTTCGCACATAACAAAACACTAAAATGATTCATGGCCTAATAGATAAATATTATCATCTATGAATTAGTGTAAAAAATCATGAAAATACCAATATCATTATAAATTATAAATTCGTATAATAACGAATAAAGAAGACATAGTTTATGGCCAATTGTTAATAACAATAGTTTTGGTTTATATAATTATTATCAATTGAAAAGTGAACCTTTTTATTTTTATTGATTTCATTTGACATGAGTGACATCATTTTTTAACATATAATGAATATATTATCACATGGTAATTTTCTGGAATCCTGAAAAATAGCTGATTTTGTGGTAAATTGGGTAAAATACATTCTTTATGAAAACTATACTTTTATTGAAATTTTAATAATTTAATATTGATTCTGAAATATATATATATCATTGAAGAATATTTTATCGATTATACATTATCTGACATTTAAATATTTACTTGATCATATAAGTCAAAATGTTGTTATTTCATTGTAACATAAATATTTGACTATTGTAATAAATTACCACTATCCATTTTATTTAAATTAAATATTATTGAAGGAAATATTGTGTTTATTTTCTAAACTCAATAAAAGATTTTTTTATCAAAAAATTATTTTTATTTTCCCAGGAACCAAGAAAAATTGATAATCATATAAAACATAATAATATTGGTCTTAAAATATACCTCAAATTTTTTTCACACATTATGTGTGATAAAACACAAATTAAATTGTAAAATAATATAATTTTTATAAATTATTTTCATTTATTATATATGAATTTTCAAGTTATGATATATTGTTAATTTTAATATTTTTCATTAAAATTATTAAACAAGGGAAAAAAGTAAGTTATCGTGTTTTTAAAAAATTTTGGATGAAGGTTGTTAAACCTATATAATGATTATAATAATATGTTAAAACATTATAAAATTGTTTTGTGGAGGGTTTCTCATTATTATCCCCTTTTCCATAATATTACTGAAAATATTATTATCCTTTACACATCCATAAAAAAAATGAAAACACTGAAAAGTAATGATATTTAAAAAAATAAATGTATCATTATTAATAAAAACAAATCACACCTTATATTTATTTCACTTTTTAGAAATTCAATTTCAAATATAAAACTATCACTTAGTATCTATTAAAATAAAATACCACTTCATAGAAGTCCTCATATTCAAAAAATATCATCGTATGCAGAATTATGTAGCCATTAACAGACAAATGGATAAGTAATTCTCTCAACCTCACATTCCAATTTCTCTCATTATTAAACACCACTTATGTACACTATTTATATGAATCTAAGATAAAATAATAAGTTTATAAATTCATAACTTTTATTAAACAATTATATTATTCATTTTTTACGTCATGTATAATTATTGATAAAATTTAAAATGTTTTTATGTGATCATGCATATTACAACCTACATGAATTCTAATTTCTAATTTTTCAAAAAATTATAATATGTGCGAATGAAAAGTATTTTTTAATGAAAAATATAAGAATTATCATGATTACTAATATAAAATTGTAATTATTTTACTTTAACAGAATCCCGAATTCTATAACAAATTTGAATATTTTCCATGTATTTTTGTATTGTAGTAACTACATAATGAAATTTTTTATCCATATCCAGAAAAAATAGATTATTTTCAATATATATTAATTTTTTGACCATTTTAATTTTTAAAAAATAATTTTTTAGAATAATATCATTTTAAAATATATATTTATTGTCAATTACTAATGGTTATAGTATCTTTAACAATGTTATATTTATATATTTAAACACATTCTTAAATTTGGGACCCTTTTTGGGAAACATATTAATCTGCATAGATATATTATTAATATATTGATTAAATAAAAAATCCAATGAAATTATTAATATCATCATTTCATTTTTAAAAATCATTAAACGAGGTCAACAAAATTAATAGTTTACAGAGACATTATAATGTTAAAACACATGTAATTGGTGTAAACTCAAATTATATTATTAATAATGGACAAATAATAATGAATAGAACAATATAATATTAAATATAGATTAAAAAGGATATTATTCTATTTTCTATAAACATATTTTTACTATATAAGACAATAGTAATACTCAGAAAATGAATCTGGTTATAAGAAGGTGTTTTTAAATTAATTTTTATTTGTTGATATAGTATTTATGTCATCAAATAATTCAATAATTTTTGTTTTTGTATTCCAAATAGATTTCATTTATTTGAAAATTTCAATAAATAATAATTATTATAAATTCAAATCTTATTATACATTCCTTTTGTTTTTGGTTCAAAGGATTTTGACATTATTAGGGTTTTTTTAACTCATCCAACCACATTTTTATGTTATATCATTTTCTTATCAAGTAATTATGTTAATTAATTGTTTCATTACACCCTATTATTTTTTTATGTTTCATTAACATCTTTTGTAGGGTTAATTAATATTTATTTTTTTATTTGACCTAAATAAAATTCATTATAAAAAAATTATGTCATTATGGAGAAAAATTCACAATATCTTTAAAGTTGTATTCTTATTATAATCCGTAATTTTCATTCTCATCCAATATTCTAATTTTAATTTGAAAATAAATTTTTTGTTTCCAAATTTTAATCATTTATTTAACATCTTATTATTTTTAATAAATATTTTCATACCATTTTTAAAATATGTAATTTCAATATAAGGAATTTTTCATCATACAATTGGATATTCTATAACAACCATCGATACATTATAGTTACATTTTCAATTTCTAATAATAAAATTCTCACTATAACCTTATCATTTAATTAATTGATATGTTATATATATTTTCATTACATATATTTCAAGATGAAAATAGCAATTTTTTGATAGGGTTAATACATGTTTTATGATTCCATTAAAATTTATTATTTTACATAAGCCTAATATTTGGGAAATGTTATTTTTACATATTTACATGGATGAAATCCTTACTAATTTTATAACCATAAATAGAATTAAAAAGTGATCAATATTTTATATAAAAACATGTATTCTTAATTTTGTTCTAAATATGATTTAATTCCAATTTTCATCTTTATATGAGATTATAAACATTTCATAAAGCATAACATATGTGATAAATTTTTTATTTTTACATCTCTTAGTCCTTAATCATGAATTTTAATAAATTGCAGCTAAATGTTCAAGATCATGGTTTCTTTAATACAATGTGACCATCTATTAATATTTAATTCTTTACTATTATAGGAATTCTTATGATATTTCCTACAGATATTTATTGAGAAATGATTTTGTAACCAACATCATTTCTATGGGATTTCTCATGCATGTGGTTTATGTATAGTATATTATCCTCATGTTGAAAAAATATTCATATACATATTATGATTTTTATTATATGTTATGTGTGAACTATATAATTATTCCCTATAATGTATTATTTAATGTTTTCATATCATCATATATCATGTATGGTGCACATGTATTTATCCTTAGCACACTATAATATGTGAATAGAATGAATATAATTATATATCCCTCCAACGTATTGGGAAATGATTTATATATATTAGGATATTATGTATGGCAATGGTGAGGGGACCCAATCAACATTGCCAATTCTACAACTATGTTTATGGAAATTATGAGTCAAACTTTTCCTCTATCAGAATATATCCAGTATGTTTATTTGAAAGGTGATTAAACCCAACAACAATGTGAATTTTTTCCTTATAAATGTTTTGAATGTTATCCTTGAAATATTCTCATGAAAATATATTTTAATATACATCCACATATTTATGATTCTTTGATCATGTGTTTAATGTTTCTATTTAGATGTTTCTATGATTTTATAACACTTTCATTCAAGGGTATTTGATTGTTGGCTTGAAATTAAAGATTCATCTATTATGGAATATCCACAAAAATTATTATTCCATGTTTCATTTGTTATAAAAATTATCCAATGATCATGATTTCTCAAATTAATATGATATATGACTCCATTTCATGTTGAAATATTTTCCAGAATTATGAATTTTAATCCACACATTTCTTATGATTCCCATGTCAACATTATATTGATTATTATAAACAATGATTAACATATAAGGGGTTCTATAAGTGTAGATATGTAAACATGTTTTGTAAAATAAATTTTCTATTCAACATATCCTAAATGATACTGAACCAAAAGGATCTCTGATATATTTTAGATTATTTTATGTTGTAATTTTATAATTATCGTAAAGATATAAAATAATGGGATGAAAATATTGGGGAACTATAGATGGGTTCATAAGTGTTTGTAATTATATTTTATAGAATCAAGTAGTTCTATTTGTTATTTGGACTAGATGACATCTATTAAATATCTTCAATTAAAATAATGGAAAATGTAATTTATATGAATAAATAATATTTTTTTTTAAAGTCGATGTTTTATGGTTTAATTAAAATAATAATAACAATTTTTCTATACTAAATGTGGATGAATTCCCTAGAATATATGTACCATGGGGTATTAACCTTGAATGGGGTGAAATATTTATCAACCAAATCATCAGCATGTGCATGAAAAAATTCCACAACAGTATACTTGTTTTTGAAATTCATGATGGATGATGTTATATTATTTAGATTATATTTTAAATACACTTGAAATAAGTTATTACAGTAATAAATTATTTTAATTATTATTAAAAAATAAACAATAAGAAAACCAATATTCAAAATATAGTGATTTTGGTTGAACTGAATATTATTGAAATAAATTCTAGGGGTTAAAACATTTGAGTTTCAGTTCTCAAAATGACTTCCTTTGTTAATATTGATAGCTCAGTAATCACAATATTTATTAAAATGAAAAAGGGATAGAGGATCAATGTTAAAAATTGTTGTGATGGAAAACAAAATAGGTTTCCAAATAAGAAATCTACCGTGATATTCTATATTGTAGAAAATCATGGGATTTGTATAATCTATATATTATAATTTATTATTATTATAATAAGTCATTCCAAATATAAAATCCTCACTAACAAGAGAATAATTGAGTTTACTGAAAAAATATGTTGTGATGACAATGGATAATGGATTATTCAATATCATATGGGAAAATAATATGGAGTGAATAACCCCAAAAAATATAAATGGTAATAAGAATATGTTTTTGCTCTCGAAAATGTGAATTTAGATAAATAACATATACGAAAAAAGAAGTAAAATTTTAACATATTATATGAAATAAGTCAAATTGATTTCCTTTAAACAAAATAATCATCAATTATAGGTGTGAAATAAAATAAATAAAATAATATTTTTCACACATTTGACCATTACATAAAATAATATTCCATATACTTTTTATAATAATCATGTTTCTTTTTGAATTAAAGATGATTTAATCTTGTAATGAAATAGGGATAAAGAAAAATAAATTTTAAAAAATTTTCCAAACCATTTTAAAAAAAAATGAAATTAATTTTATCACCTTTATAAAGGTTATGTATCATACACGGAGATATGATTTATGATTTTACAAAGTAAGTGGAAAATAAAAATAATGTGTGAATAAACAAAAAATTAACCGTAGTCATCCGCCAAAGATTACTAAGTGTTGAAGTACATCAGAGATCCTAGGAGATCATTAATAGTATATAACATATTATACATGTGACTCACCCCAATAGAATTCATTACCCAAGGACATCATAATGCTGAAACTCTTAATCTCACCCCTCACAACCAAATAATGGGGTCCAATATCATTGTAGAGTTTCCATAATAATGTTCATTATCCACTGCATAATCTTAAATAGTGTAGAAATCATTCATTGAATTTTTTTTATCTCGGTCAGGTTCCCATGTTAATACTAAATTGAGGTGATCCAATCCATCCAAACTAGAAATAATCGATGTATACAAGCATCGTAGTCAAAAAAACACACAACAATCATCCTTAAATCATGTGAAGGGACTTACACCTCTTTCCTGTAACAACCAACACATGACTGATTTCCCACCTAAGGACCAGCCATTATAATCAACATCCATCACAGAAAGAGGTTCACCCCAATGGGAGATTTCTATGTTACAAATTTCATTAATGTACCAAAACGACCTCATGAAACCATTTAACTCCCAAATGGTTCCAAAAACAATGATTAAATTCCACATCCAAAACCAAGAATCCACTTTGAATCCCAATTATGAAACCCAATAAGGAATTATAAATCTGGAACACATTTATAAAGACCAAATGAGAATTTAATCAAACAAATAATATTCACATTTAATAAAAAAGATAAAATTATATTCAAATACAACGAGTAAAACTCCCTATTTAACAATAATAATTTATTCTAAAAACCATACACTACTAGTCGACAATAAATAAGGGTGAAAAATAGAATGAAATAAATATTTAATAAAATATCATTAATAATCCATATTAAAACCTAACTCATAATGAGATAATCAATCCAAAAAATTTGACACTCGATGCCTTTGACTAAGAGCACGCTACAATCGCATGCATATACACTCCAATATATACCCCTTAATCAAATCCACAAATTCCCCTCACCATGCGTTAATATGTTCATTGAGGATATATATATATATACACCTATAAGTGTGTTTAAAAACTGTTTTGGATCCAAAAATGATATAATTAACCTATTGGGTCAAAAAATTATCCACATACTCTAAAAAAATAAGAACACTAAAAAGGGGGACTAAACCAATATAAAACAATCTAAAATGGACTAAAATGCACCATAGTGATTCGATTTTTGTGGAGGATGCCTAAACATGTACGAATATGTCTTAGTAGAACAAACGAATGTCCTAAAAATATATAAAAGGTGAAAATTCAGTCCAATCCATAACCTAGGATTCGATAGAGATGTGAGGGGAAACAAGGAGAAGGATGGACGCCATAAAATTCAAGGGGGGGGGAGAGGATGCACCTTGGAAGATCGAGTAGAAAACTCATAGAAATATTTTGGAATTATGAAGAGGGTAGGAACACTGGATGGATGTGAATGCATAACCGAATGGTATGTGCATGGGGTGGGGTTGTTCGTCCATAAACTTGTGGAATGTGGAGAAAGATTAGGGATTTAGTTTTTTTAGTATAACTTAATTAATTAAATTATAAAAAAGGTTCTTTGGTTCTTTATTAGGGTCGAACAGTTTGTAATACCTTGAACCCTATACTAGTCTCCTATAGTAACCTATACTGGTTGGCAGCATCGTTAGAAATTTTCTTTCCAATAGCGTGGTTTGCACTAAAAAATGTAGTATTATTTTCAGTATTACTACTTTTTTTTTAAATGATGCACCTTAACCATGGGACATGCATTGCATTCCCAAAAACACCAATTCAAGATAAAAACACCCATAAAGGAATAAAATTAAATATGAGGTAAAAAATAAAAAAACATAATAATTTTAGGTAGAGGTGTGAAATTTATGAGTGATAGGGCACAATTTCATCATTATTATAGTTTTTGTTCCATTTTTTATGCTCAGTTCACTGTTGTTTAATAAAGGACTTTCTTTCCAAATAGAAATAAAACTCCAGAAGATAAATTAATTTTTTTTTCATGAAATTATAGAACATTAAATTATTTCATATATAATATTAATTTTGTATATTTGGATTGTTCATTTCATTGAATGCAAATGATTAATATTTAGTTTATTATTTGTGTTTTTATCATCTTCACCAGATATTGAATTATATTTAATAATATGCATATAAAATATTTATAGAAATTAAAATTAATAGTAATAAAATAAATAAAATATTATTTAACCATATTATTATTTTTATGATATTACATGAGATTTGTAATGAAAAATAAGAACACATTAGACATAGTGACAGTTCATTTCCATAATTTGTGGATTATTTCCATTCATTAAATAAATGAATAGGAGATAATGGTCGAATATTTTATATTAATTCATCAAAAAATAATTCTTCTATATACATTCTACATCATTTAATATTCACCGTTGATTGAATGATGTGATGATAAGGTATGAAAAATTCAATGTCGGATAAGATTTTTAAGAACGTCAAATAATATATATCTCCTTCAATAAGGATCCCATATAGAACATGTAATTTTTAATTTGGGGAGACCATAATGAGATTAATGTTTATAAAGATTTGTATTAAAGTAATTATGTTAATTCTTAAATTAAAAGGCTCATTGTGGATAAATGAAATGAAGGAAGGGTTTACCTTTTATAATTGGGGATATGGGATCATTTTGAATTTCTCAAAATATTAAAATATTACAAAAATACTCTAGAGAAAAAATATTCCAAAAAACCACTAAATTTATAGCAGTTGAAAATGCATAACATATAAATTCAACTTTTTTAATTTTGAATTTTTCTATAAATTTAAATATATTAATATAGTACAATATTTATTAAATATCATTATTAAGAAATTTTATGCATTTCATTAATATGAAATTAAAAACCCCGAACCAATGAATAAAATTGTAAAAAAAAAATTTATTAAATCATATACATGACATCATAATAAATATAATTCATGGATAATCTTCATTATCTAAAGTTATATTTTTTCCATCATTAATATATAATATATTAGATTTTAACAATAATATAATAATTAATGCATCATCATGGAGTAAAACGTTATTGTATTTCTTTAATCACTATAATTTATATAAATTTTTCATGAATAATATAATTATTTAATATTCAAAATAATTTTTATTTTCAATTCTATCTTTGGTGGAACCATATATTAAAAGTCACAAAATTTTTAAAAACAATAGTGTGAAATTTTTTACTCTCTTTTAGTTGAAATACTACAAGGAGCTTAATTTAAATCATGTGGATAAAAAAACCACAATTCAAACCATGGATGATCATGGACAACAATTACTAATCCATTTTTATTTACACAAATTTTTGTGTAAATTTATATATTATAACAATTTAATAATAATCATTTTATTTCTCACTCTACATGAATTGGTCATGTTTTAGTATTTTATAATCATTAAATGTAATTATTTCAAGTGTAAAAATTTAAAAATAAATAACAATCACAGAAAAATTAACTATTCATAGGATAATAATTTATAATTATTCATTAGGTATATTTACTTATATTTTTGATAAGAAAAATTATTTAATTTGGGAATCTTACTTTTCTACACTTGTGAAACCATTTAACAAGAATACAGAAAAAATTTATTTTATTTAATTCAAAAATAAAAAACAATCTTACAAAATATTAATATCTGAATGAAATTTAATAATAAATTATTTCAAATTATTTTTACATATAAATTAATTTCAATATGGATCCACAATTTTCATTTATAGTTTTGGGATAGAAATGCATCATCATTGAAAATGAATTTAATTTTTTTCAAAAAATAACATAAAATTAATATTTTTATTATGAGTTTTTTTGGAAATTTTTAATTTATATTATTATACATGAATCAATAAATAGTTTTAAAAAATTATATTGTATTTATTTTCTATTAATATGATAAAAAATACATATAAAATGAACATAGTGTGGTGGTACATGAAACTATTTAATGTTGGCATGCCTTGATGGATTTGGACTTATGTTAGTGGTAGCCTTTGGTTCTGGAGTACATAGAGAATTAACAGTATAATGATGGAAGGATATCTTGGGTGAAAAATATGAATATTGTTCTAATGTTGAGAAAAAATAATTTTTGAGTGATGAAACAAATAATTCAAGGATTCTCGAATGAATTATTAAATTAAATGAAACATAATAAATCCATGGAAGCTGGGATGATAGAGATGGCGGCTACCAAAAAAGATAAACTTATTGTTAGTCTTTTTCTAAAAATAAAAATTTCATTGGGGATTATTAATGTTTTCAACATGTTAACCCTTGGAAAAAAAGTCATAGGAATGACTAATAATATCTAAAACAAACTATGGTTACTAGCTCCCATTTTCTATTAGATTATGATTTTGATTGGTATGGTGATTTTTATTTTACCTATTATAGAAATGTTTTTTGATATTTTTAATTGTTTATTCTTGGAATAATGTTGTGATTCATTTATGACCACATATATCCTCATATTTGTTTTCTATATATTTTAACAATAATTGTCTCTTTACTAACCTTTTCATTAATTATTTTAGAAAATTATAAACATTATAACATAAACAAAATAATTAATTGATTTCAAAATTTGGGTCATTTAAAAAAAAACATTTTTAATATTAATTTTTTTAATTATACTTATTTTTTTATATAAATAATAAACACCAATTTTAAATTAAAAAATATATTTGAAGTATAATATGACATTAAAAAAATTTAATTTTTTTCTTAATAATTAATAAGTCTATTTCACAATGTGGTTATTCATATTCATACACCACATCTCATCAGCCAGGTCACAATGGACAAGATAATATTTTAATATTATATATCAGTTTATTTAATATTAGTATTGGTAACACCACATGCTACTGAAGAAGACATATTATATAAATAGAAATATTTCATAAAATCATGGTGAGATACATTACATGTAGGTGACTTTGCGATTACATGAGTCAATTCATAATGTTTTTCCATTTAGATATAATTATAAATTCCTTAAATCTTGAGATAAGTTCCTATAACAGATTTCTCACAATGAATGATAGTTTTTTATTCAATTTTTCATTTATACCTTTAGGTGTAATATATAATAAAAATTCATTAGTAAATACTTAGTCTCAATTATTCGTAGTAATAATCGAATACCTAAATTATTCAATCAACATATTCCATTTATTATTTCATATATGCATAAGACATAATTGGATATGTGGATAAATTTATCCTAAGAAAAATAATAATGAAAATATCCTTATATAATGAAATGAGACATCTATAGTTCTTCGGATCATGTGATTCTACAACAATTTTTCAAACCAATCTATTAAATAATGTTATGGATTAAAATAAAATCCTAAAAATTTATATTATGTCATAGTCCTATTAACAACAAAATTTTATAATGGATGTGAAACTAAAACAAGAAATGAATTTTGATTGTATGGAAAAGTATCTCAAAAATTTATTTAATTTTGGAAATAATAATTAATTGAAAACAATATATGGAATGACTAAATTATGAACAATAAATTGCTAATGAATAATATAAATTATATAGGAAAGAATCAAAAAAATATTTTAAAACAAGGAAAAAATCTAATGTAATTATTGTTCTTATATCCATATAACATAATGAAATGACTTTTAGTAGATGATAGATTGTATATCCTTATATAAATTATGATAGTATATATCATAATTCATGTTCACAAGATATTCATCTATTTATATTAATTATACTTATATTGAGTAATCTAAAATTGCCATCACATCTATGATATATCATAAATTATTAAATATAAGGTTTTTGAATGTGTCTTCCAAATATTCAAGTGTCTTCTTGTAAGACAAATTTCTTATGTCATTTAATTATAAAAAATATATAAATAGTCTAACTAATCTAGTAAGAATGAAATGATTAAATACTTAAAAATATATTGGTACATGGAAAAAAATCATAGTCAAATAACCTTTTTACTATTTCTCCTATATTATTAATCAAATAGTAGAACCTAGAATTATTCAATAAAAATTATTCATAATTAATTTAGAATGTGTGGATGATATTGTTATGTTTAGGGCCCGAGAACATCATCTCGTCTTTGTACTTATTTTTTTCATTCATTACATTTAGTAGGGTCATGAAATTATCTATTTAATTATTCTTAATCAGGTAATTTTTAATAACTATATTAGTGATAAATTAGAATACAATTTATATAAAATTAATGCACTATGCTCCATTCTCCTTGAAATAATATACTAATATGTGTATTTCATCCCCAATGTTACTTTTTTGACTCTATCTAGTTCTAGATCCCGATTCCAATTATATTAGATTGAAATTGTACTGTTAAAAACCAAAAGGTAACTGTTAGTTTCAAAATTGATTATTCATAAAATTATTTCATATTTTAGATAGAAAATAGAATCTTATTATACAAAATAAGATATTAATATATGTAAAAATAATTTAAAAATAAAAAATTTGATATAAATCTTAAATTTAATAACAAATAATCTAATGAACAATTTTTTATCAAAAGCATGGTATTGTTATATCAGATAAAGAACCATATTAATTTTAGAACATGAAGGAGGAGTTATGTGTTGACCATTGATATAATACTTGATTACACAATAAGGTGAAGAGTGTATAAATGTGAGGTTATGATAGGCATTTTAAGTCGTACATTCTCTCACATTTATATAATTTTTTATTAGGGACACATCTATTATTGTTCTATTGAGTTCGTATTCACACCATGATTGTGATACTATAGTGTGGATAGATAATATAACTAACATAATGGTTAAGAATATTTTCATGATGTTATTTGAATAGTTTGTGGTGATCTACATGGATGTGGGTACACAACAGTGGTGATGATGAGTATTATGGTGATGTGACCTTTTATTTGTTTTTTGTTTTATTAAATGTAATATATAAAATCTAAAAACTATCAAATCGTTTAAGTTTATATGACTATATACATTAATTATTACAGTGTTTAATAGAACAGTTAGATTACATCTTAGGGTTATCTCATCATATAAATAACTCATATATTTTCTTAGGTTATATAGTTTATAAATTATTGATTATTTAAATATTATTGAATTCTATTATATTTAGTGTATATTATACCTGTTAAGTGTCATAAAAACATTATTATACTAATGATACTTTGATTTAGGGACCTTCAGTCATATGATAATGTGATTCTTTCAATATTCAGTAATTCATTATAATGGATATTATATATTTTTCAACGAATTTTAACTCATCAATTAAATAATAACCAATTATTATAACATTGTGAATTTATAATGTATAAATAATGTGTCTAGTGTCCTAAATTATTTTTCAAATGAAATTTATATAATCAACTCTATGAAACTAGAGTTGAATAATATGGATTCAAGTTACACAATAACAGGAAAATTAAAAATATTTATAAGATTATTTTCATGATATAACGTTTTGTACTGTAATTCATACATTTCCATTATTTTCAATGAACTAAAACTTTTTGAGGAACATTATAGATACATATTTTTATAGAGAATAATATTATTGAGAATATAAATAATACATATTATTAATGTATTATGTGATAGTGTATGATTTTAAATTTAAATATGAAGATATAAACTATTTTTTTGGTAAATGGATGTATGGGTTTTCCGTTTAATTTCATGGGATAAAGCATTGTTAATGTTTTTAAAAACTAGAAACTAATTATTATATTTTGATAAACATATTGTAAAATAATGTTTGAAGTCAATGATGTCATATTTATTATAATTTATTTTACTGATAAATAATTATTAGGAATATTTTTACTATCAAATAAAAATATATTATATATGATTGGTAGATAATTAAAATAGAACAAAATAAGATAAAAAATTTAATGATTTTTTTTATATTGATACTCAATTTATAAAGTGATATACTTATTTCATTAATAAACAACAATTATGTTCACCTAAGGGATAATTACATTATTCATAAGTGTTATTAAATTGAGTTGTACATATTTTTTTTTGAAACAATGTGTGGAAATGTGTATATTGAAAATTTTAAACATGGGATACAATGTTTGAAATATTGGTATACTGACATATCATCATGGTTATTCTCCATGGGTATATCTAGATGACATATAACCATGATAAATTTAATATTTTTCGTTGGTAATTATCACATAATCATTTAATGAGTACTTTGATAGGATTTTGAGTAATAATATTACACATTAATTTAAATGTTATGTCTTATATTTTATAAACCATACTCACCATTCCCAACATGGTATCCAAATTTTTCTAGTAATATTAATATTTATGTAACAAAAAACAATTTTTTTTTCATTCCTTATTATTTATGAATTTATTATATAATCATAATAATATTTTTATCATGTAATTTTGAATATATTAGAATATGAACTACATTTTATAGTGTTATGTTTTTTATAGAATTTATAGATTTTTCATAAAGTAACTACAATTGTATATATTCTAATGTGAACGTAGTAGATTCTATAGATGGTTAATTATATTAATAAAATCTATATGAGGCTAATGATGTTTAAATTGTAATTTTGTATATGGGGAAAATTGTTGATTCTTAATGAATATGGACAAATTTTGTTATAACAAAAATTTAATGGTTGATCTCAAATGTATGGTTAAATGATGATTCACAAAACTTATTTTTTGGTTCATTATCTATTAAATTTAATGTGATTATTATTTATATGATCCAATTTATGGTGATTCATGGATGTATATAATTAATTCTATGTGAATCTTGATGTGGATATTATATCACATCAATTTAGTGTCCATGGTGATTGATAAAAATTATTCATAATTACTATTTGTTACATGATTTAATTTTATAAATGTTATGGTATGATTAGAAATAATGATTTTGATTCTATGTAAAATGGTAAGTAATGATATTTAGAATAAAAGAAAAAAAAATCATATTTATGGATGATTAAAAGGAATAGGATAATGAATTGATCATGTAAATACATTAATCATAATTGAATTTGTGAAATTATATGTTCAATGGGATACCTAAAATATATTTTATTAGATTTCAAGTGGTTCATAAACTCTGATTGATGTTTTTAAATATTTAATAGATGAGAGAAATCATAATGTTCCCTTGAATAAATCTACATGAAATGTGGAATGAAATAAAATGTTAATGTATAACTTCATTAAGAAAACATCAACTTTTTTAAAATAGGGAATAATATAATAGGAAAAAAAATTTAACCATATTGATTATTTAAAATAAATTATCAGTTGTATCCATATATATGTCATTACAAATTAACAAAATGGCATATAATATAATAAATAATAATATTAAATATATGGTGTTTTAATCTCTAGGTTGAGATAAATATTTTATTATGAAATATGTGGTTATTATGTTACAATTATTTGTACAATATTATGTTATGTGCATAAAAACTCAATATTTTGAATGAAAGTGATGAAAAATTATTATTTGAATGATCGACATGAATATAATATATCTATGACACCAAAACCCTAATATAATATTAATTATATCATTCTCAAGGTAGAGCAACATTACAATACTATAAATGGTTTTACTAACATAATGAAGAAATTGGTAAATACTATGGCTCATTAATGACTATCCATAAAAATAATGTTATTACTAGAAGTCCATGAAACCATAATAACTGACCACATATCTTAATTATGTTCACTCAAATACCCATGGATCATATAACATGTATGAAAATAGATGTTATAAAATAAATAAATGATTTATTATAACATCTTGGATCATAAAATGAAATCAAAATACGTAAGAAGATTCCTCAAAAAATATAATGGTTGATTCAAATTCAGTAGTCTTATCTTCTAATATGTAGATTGATTTTAGGGAGACAGAAAAGGACATCACAGTAAAATTTAAAATATATATTCAAAAAATAAGAATATAATGTTTTAAATATTAAATATTGCAACATAAAAAATTAGATCTTATATGGAAAATAAAACATCAAAGAATTATATTAATATTTATAAATTATATCTCATAAAAATAGTATTTTTTCATAAGATAATGATTTGGATGTAAATCATATATAAAATATCAATTTATTTCTCTTAAAGAATTAAAATATGTCCCTCATGGGAGACAGTGATGGATTTTTTACTATATATTTAGGAGTTTCTAAATAATCTAAAAAATGAATAAATGTTTATAGAATTATATGATTTTGAGGTAATATTAGATTTTAAATATGTACATTAATATAGATCACTAATTTATGTTATGGATCAAATATTATACAATAATAATTTATTTAAAAATTATTTTCTATAAGTAGATTTAATGAAATTAAAGGACTAAGCTATAATTTAGATACATAAAAACATCTATACATATCAATTGAACAAATAAAGACCATCTAAAAAATATTATAAATGATAGAAAAACAGACATACAATTTGAATAACATAACTGTATGAATTACAATGTCAATGAAAAGGCCAAAATTAGATGTAAATGTAACAGACTTATGGATGTAATTTTTTATAATCCTTTTCAAAAATGATTATGTATTATACAATTATGTGAAAATGTACATTTAATGTATTTCATAGAGAAAACATGAAATTTTATTTGAAAATAATGATTAATAAAAATGTGAGGAATGAATAATTTAGCTAAAATGTATATTTGTTGTTGAATATATAATATATTAAATCACTATAATGTAGATAAAAATATATTATGTCCCAAAATGATTTCCTATTTGAGGTAGAAATATAGTTATGATCATTTGAAAAAAAATTATTTTTTACATGACAAACTAGAATATACATGTGATTATTTTTATAATTGGGGTGATTTATAAATGGAAAATAACATCAAATTGATGAAAAATACATTGAATATTAATTTTATGACGATTGAGTAACATTTTCATGTTGTTAATTTTTGGAAACGGTAGGGTCCTGAAAACAAATCTGTAAAAGAGATTCTACACAAATCCCGCAATGAATTTGGGGGAAGAATGCTGAAAATTCAAAGGAGGTCACAAACTGAACCTATCTGCAGACTGGTCCCATGAAAATGCGACGTGTCCAGGTTCCGCGAAGCACCCCCATCACGGACTATTGTCATTTGTGGAATGTAGAAGGAGATCCTCTGCAGGCGTGAAGCAGGATGGGCGCCAATCCCATTCACCGTCATGAACCGCCCCAGCCACAGACTGCGTCGACCGGCTCAAGTCGCATCCTCTATCATTCGCAGAATGGAGGCGGAACCCAACGCGGCCGCGAAGCACTCCACGAGCTCGAGATGCGCTCAGTGCCCACTGTGATTCACAGATTGACCAGGTCATCCGTAAACCGGGTTTTCTGTCATGGGCCTCTGTAAAAGGAGTCGCGTGACCACATATACATCTCTTTACTCACTCTATAAAAGGAGACCGAGGGGGAAGGGGGAGGGGTATTGGATGAGAGATCGATCAGATTCGGGTGGAAGGAATTCGAAAGAAGGATTTGGATTTCGCAGACAACGATGTTCCAATTCCCAAACGAGAGCTGGTATGAACCTGGGAACCGAAATTCATAATAACTTGGTGAACCACGAACCTAAAATAAAAATGTAAGAATACAACGAAACATGGCCCCTCCGCAGATGCACTCCCCACGAAGTAGGGTGTTTATGCCCATTTTTCGATCCATCGCACTGCGTAGCACCCTCCTACGCGGGAGAAGCCCCGAACGATGAACCTCTGACCGACGACGCCCTTAGCCGCCGATGCTCGCATGGATACCTCCGCATGCCACCCTGGTAGGTGGTCCGAACACGAAGCCAGGAACCTCCCTGGTTCGCAAGATGTCGGCCAAGCTGTGAACCACCTTGGTTCACGAGTTTCCCATCAGTACGTGGACCACCCGGGTTTGCGGACGGCCTCTCCAGCCATGTAGTACCTTCCTACGCGAAGGGTGCCACCACTCCTACATGTGCGTGGCCCACCAGATCCTTCATAGTTCCCATTTCCTGAGCCAGATAAAATCCTCCCAGTCTAATCTAATCCTCAGTGACTCCCTTATTGGCCTACTCATCGGCCCCGAGCTAAGACCTCCACTAGAGCCACTAGACCCATGTGATGTAACCTTTAGGCACATCAGCATGCCGTTCTGAGTTCACATACCCACAATAAGTAGAGGAGAAGGCATTTCCCTGACCCTTGAATGGATTTTTGAAACATTCCTAGGTTCACATTGCCACGGTAATGTGGAGTCTGAGCCAGGGTGTACTCTTTCTGCCCCTCCACTTCATGGGGCATGGGTGCTTCTCCCTTCTTTGGTGGATGGTAATATACCCATTAGAAGGAAGCCACCATGCACTTCTATACTTCCCTCGGGAACAAGAGAGGTGACCGGCACAAGAGCACCTCTTTCCCTCTCCTGCTGTGCTTTGTCTCTTTGGGAATCCACATTGGAGTAAGCCCCGACCTTATGGGCCACTCTATGCATAAGCCCCACTCCACTTCCCACAGATACACCTTTTTGCGATGTGATCGTCTGGTCCCTGCTACCTCTTATTTCTCACACCGATCATGAATCACGTGGTCTTAGAGTATGCATTGACCATGACTTCCTCTTATGGGCGGGCTCAGAGCGTAAGCCCTAATCATGCGAAATACGTGGACTTTGATCCCTATCTCCTAGGTAGGGGAAATTATTTATTTATTGAATGGTGTTGGCCTATAATCTACACATCTATTGATAGGGGAAATTATTGAATAAATTTAATACCTATTATCTATATATTATAATAATCATATGCATTAATATTATAATTTAACATGTATTTAACAAGAATATTAAAAATTATCTAAGCATACTGACTTATTCTCCATGGGATTATCATGTAAATATTATTGATATAATTATAAATTATATATATATGTGAAACCACTTTAAATATATATAAAACCATTTTCATATATTGGGAAATATGTATGAATTATAACCCAAAAGATAATCATTAAATAAATCCAATTCTATAGGTCATGTATTTCATTATTATGTAAACAATTAGGTACATACAACTATTGTTTGTTAAAACAATTCAACATATATACAATTATCTTTTATGATTTTATTTATTGTTTTTTAACATTTGCAAGTATTTATTGACATTTTTCATAGGTAAAATGGCATGGTAAATTTTTTATTGAAAAAAATGTGTTTTTTAATATAATAGTATTCTTTATTATTAATTTTACATTTGTTTGATAAACTCTAGATTAAAATAAACACATTTATGTACATAAATATATGAATTTATAGATATGTAATTGTATATATTATTTTAAAAATAACCAAATACAATGATAAATATATATATAATAGTTCATGAATGAAGTGATACATAAAAAATTCCCCATGTACTCAGATGTTGTAATCTAATAATCAGCAGGGTGTTTCAAAAGAGCAAGGCAAATAATATATATATATATATTAAGTGAGTAACATCTAAAAAGAGAAATAGTTTTTTCTGTAAAGATTATTTTTAAATTAATTATATTATAGAGGTTTAAATGGATCAAATTGTATGAGAAATGGATAAAACAAATAATTTTATGGGATAGGGTAGTTACTTATTAATCTATGACTACTAAATTATAAAACAAACTAACACCATGAACAAATAATTGGGGTGATATGTGGATATTTTTTACCAGTTAAAATAAATATTAAAGGGTTTAAATTAGACTCATTATCCTAATACCATTTTTAAATATAATTGGATGAATCTGGATATAATGATATTTCCATTTCCCCATAGTTTATATACTATCCCCATTAGAAGAGAATTTCCAATCCAAGTATATTTTCATATTCCAGGCCAAGAATAATTATAAACAATTTATATTGTATCATTCCATAAATGCTAAATACGGACAAATTACAAACATGGGATTCAATAATTTTAAATCATCATATATTAATTGATATATGTACCTTCAGTTATTGAAAATAAATTTCAATATTTCATGAAAATTCTTGTGATGCTTAGTATATCCACATTTATTATTATAATGCATATATATTCAATTAAATAAGTTCTAAATTAGATTAAATATAAAAATATATTAATAAATTCCCTTCACTTTTATTAATCTAATATAGTTATATATATAAAAATTCACTAGATAAAATTTTGTCACGATTATGAAGAATTAAATAGTAATTGATTTATTAATTCCGTTATAGGGATTTAAATTACACTTCACCATATACATATTTGATTTTTGGTGATGAATCCAACAAATACGTTGGAATTTTAGTCATTTATGTGAATAATACCAATATAAAAAATAAAATAGTTTAGAACATTTTTAATTTGTTAAATGTGGAATATAATATTTATTAAAGAATAATATTTCAGTGGAATATGTGAAATTATTTATGTTTTAACAAAATAAAGTCATTTTTTAAACAATATAAAAGAATATTTATAAATAATGACATATAATGAGTGAAAAAATTATCAATTTTTAGTAGAAAATCTTGATTATATAGAATAATGTTATGATTAAATGATAAAATATAAATATTTAATTATAAATAATGACGTTTTTAGAATATATGGACACATCGAAGAGAAATAAACATTAGATATTTCAAGAATATTGTTAACTATTTTACAATGAAAAGGTGTAACATTAAAAACCATTTTAATATGAAATATAAATTTCTTATAATATATATATATATATAATGGGTAACAACCCCATCTAAGGGATAAATTATTATAAAAATTTGGAATTTTGAATAAAATTACTGTGGTAGATAAAAAGAAATGTATAATTAACATAATAAATATTTTTGGGATTGTAAGAATGGATATATATAAAGGTGGTGAACAAATAATTTTTTTCTTTCTGAAAAATGAATGGGATTTTTAAATAAACAAAATGATGAATATTATTAATGTTTTAAATGTGAATAGATACAAGGAGATATATAATGGTGTAAAAATTCCAAAAATAACTTCATACCATGTGAAATAATCCTTATAAAAATGACTTCTATGAAAATTAAACATAAAATAGTTGATTAGAAACTATAAACTCATTATAAGTTAATATTAATTATTAATAAATACCTAAATTTATTAGATATGTGAACTATATGTGATGATAGGAATGGGTGGAACAATACTTCAAAGCCAAAGAGATAATAGAAGGATCCCTTACATCGAGTCTCAGTGTTATTCTATTGTCCTATATAATGTTATAATATAAAGTTAAAATAATTATTTACATTATAATAAACAATTTTCCAAATAATTTCAATATTAATGTATCTTTTAACTAATTATTTATCTTATATAAATAATATATTAAATTTACTATGTCATTGTAAATAATTTATTGGGTTTCTAGTTAATTTATCCAAAAATTTATTTTATGTTGTTGTAATGTCTAAATGTTTTATACAAAAATTTACAATATGAAATGAATGGTATATTTTTCATTTCAATCCAAAGGTAAAAAAGATCAGAAGATTCTTATAGTTAACAAAATATGTTTAAATGAACATATTTATCATAACAATCCTATTAAAAATATTGAATTTTTGTTTTATTTTCCAATTTTTATGTCATTGTTTTCGTGATTGTATTACAATTTTAGAATCATACACAATAATTTTTTTATCAGTATTCTTTTAATAAACCATGAAATAAATTTTTATGATTATTCATTAAATTTATAGCAAAATGTAAAACATTATATGTCACATTGTTGTATCAACCACCCCTAAGGAGGGATGTTTGTAAAAATATAATTAATGAATGGAAAACCAATAAATTATTTTTCATTTTAATAAATTTTAATCATGATATTTTTTAATTTTTCTTACAATTATAATTTATATTATATTAATGTCTAAATAGAATTATTTAATTTGGAAGAATTTGTATTAGAAATCCATATTACAACATGGTGATATCTTATAATTTGTGTTTAATGATTAATGATTGATAATATATCAACCTCAATTAGATAGGGGATAATAAAAAATCAATATAAAATAATTTAAAAATATTTGAGTTTTATTTAAATGAGTTTATAGAAAATTAATATCAATTATGAAATGAAATGGGGGAATTAAAAACCTATTAGTCAAACATAATCAGGATTATGAAAACATGCTTGATGTCCAAGAATGAGTGACAACTATAATTAATGGATCAAAATTATATTAATACCATGATTAAAAAACTATTAATTACAATTGTTTTAATTTTTAATTGAGTTTTATATAAGAATCATCTCAATTAAGAATAGAGAAATAGACATGGAATCATTACCATGTTATTTATGGCACCCCCTTATGAATTATTATAAATCATTAAAAGTATGGATATATGGAAATAAAATGGTATTTGGAACATTGTTAGTAAATTCAATATATATTTAGGTTGATGAACTAAAATAGGGGAATTATCTTAGTTGGGAGAATCATACAAAATATCAGAGATTAGATAGCCAATGGGTGGGGTATTTTAGACAAATAAATTGATAATTTTACCCTCTATGCTAAACAATATATGTAATTATTATTTATATGACTTTTAATGATTTATTATAAATCGTATGTGTTGGTTTAGAAAAATAAAAAGACACACAAGAGGGACGTCAATTTTTCATTTTCCAGAAAATTGTACAATTATGGATTTTGAATCCATATATGAAATATGAAGATATGTAGATTATTTATTCTATATGTAATATGAAAATCATATATATATAAAGAAATAATTGAAATACTTTATAGTCGTTCGGGGAATAAAGGTCCCTTAATCCACTCCACTAATTAATGTCTCTATGATCTTGGTGAATTTCAGTAGTATAGTCCTCTTATAAAAAGACAATCAATCCACTACAAATTACAGTCTGTTGGAACCGTTTCAAATATGGTAAAGAAAAAGACTTATATTTTTTTTATAAGGAAATAGATATCAAAATCATAGGTTGACAATATTATACTCTACCAAAACAATGTAATATCATATGATTCCACAATAAATCCAATGATTTTGATTTTAAGGTATGGGTAGAACTTCACATTTATAGCAGTAGCAACTAATAGTAGATAGATATAACTCATTATAAAATAACTCCTTCATGAAAGGGGAATTAAGAAGTGATCCCCTTCAGAAAATTTTCTTTAAATGAAAGTAGTAATATATAGAAACATTAAATTTATATTAGTAAAATACGTTACATTTTATGCCTCCAATGTGTAGCCTCTATGAGAATTGATCCTTCGTTACAGCATCAATGCAAAAAACGTTTTTGAGAATTAAAATATATATAATAATATGTGATAAGTATATCATACAAATTGAAATGATACACTGGTAGAATATATAATAAAGAAAGTTCACATTGGATTTATTCATCTGAAATGTTTTTTGAATGATCGTGTATATTCAATTTCAAATACATCCATAAGAGTCTTAAGTTCCCATAAAATTAGTTGTGAAATTTTCCATTGAATATGAACCATTGAATCATTCATATTGAACATTAAATTATTCAATGTATATATTCAAATCAATATATATTTATTTCAGGCTTTTTGTAGAAATATATTTTAAAATCAAGAAATTAAATATCAAATATTGAAAATTCCAAAGTATGGTTCCTTCTTAAAATAAAATTATAACAACCTTATGGTTTAACATTGTAGATATCATTATAAAAATTTAAGGTTGATCATTAACGAAAGGGTTATAATAAATTTAAGGTTGATCATAAAGTTAAAGAAGATGAACCATAAGTTTGTGTAATCAATTGTAGGGTTCCTTACAAACGTAAGGCTATTTAACAATTCTTTCTCCTCTTTAAAAACATATGGTTACATGAAAACGTATGGTTCATTATCCATGAATTCCTTCTAGGGTAGGGTTCTGAACTATACACAACTTCTTCCCACATATGGTTGAATACAAACATACTGTTCAAGATCCATACGTGTTGTTCCAAGTGTCGGTTTTATTCTTTATGTTACATTATGGACATAGGGTATGAAAAGTGTTTCTAGAATACACTAAATAGTATTCCAAACACTTTTAAAAATAATCTTTGTGAATTTAAATATCGAATATATTACAATAATAAAAATGTAAAGAATATTAATTTTGAGAAATATACTTAATGTAATATAATTAGTAAAACCTACAAGGGTATTTTTGGGTATCGAAATAAATAATATTTATATAGTATTGATTAGAAAATACATGCCCAATAATATCCTCATTTTTTGTTGATCACAAAACCCATAAAATATATAAATGAAAATATATAATTTTTTAAATATATTCTTTTAAAAATAGAAATTATGATTTTAATTTCATAGTACTATTTTAAAAAATAAATTTAAAATGAAATGTAATGTTTGAAAAAAGTTCTCCCCCTTTTCCAGATATAAAAAATATAGCATTTTCATAATGTACTATTTGGAACAATAATACAATTATTATGGTAGTAGATGTAATTAAATAATTTAAATATCATAACTAAAATAAATAAATAGATCAAAGGAATATTATTAAAAAGTTGAACAAATAAAATAGACGATTTTCCAATGGTAAAATGGTTAAACTGCTGATCTTATGGAAGTTGAAATAATTTTCAGGGTTGATTGCTATTTTTATTAAGCTTAATACTCCTAGAAAATATCGTTCAATTCTTCCAACTGAGCATGTATCCTGTCAGGATGATTATCTCATAACATCCTTATCAATTCATGTGAATAATTACTAACTTTACAGTTTTCAAACAAATTTATTTTTAATAAGTAATGAAACTTCTCATATGTCTATAAAAACGTATCAAACTTTTCTTAAACCTATTTAGATTCAACCTGAAACCATGTTCACTTGAATTTAGTTGCAAAAAATTGAATTCTTATTTTCTAATAATACATATTATGATACACTATTTCACTGAATATTCTTTAGTATTTCATTCATATATGTTATTTCGATGGGGATTTCTCGAAAACTACTAGTCAAATATGATTAATCTTTTAGAGTAGGTATATGAATTCCAGCCCGGTTGACCCTTCATTTGATGGATTCAAAATGACTCAACAAAAACTATTTTAGATATTCAAAATATATTTTGGACACTTATAATATTTGATCATTTAGATTTGATCAAATTTCTCACATTTAAAAGTATAAAAATAAATTTTTTACATTAAATGTTCTCTCATTTCATGAAATATAGTCTTAAAAGACTCTAACCCTATCCTAGGAGCAGATGAATTTTGCAAGTCATAAAAATATTTTCTTATAGATTCCACAATGTATTTGATATTTGTGTTCACCACCTGAAATTTATTAAGAATAATAACAAGATAATAAACATGATTTATTAGTTATTTAGATCACCCATCATCTAGATTCTTTGACTAATCAATAGCTTCCACAATAGATAATGGATTATTGTAGGATTGTTTTTTATAATTCTCACATGAGTAAGATATATTATGAATAACTTCTATCATTTATTCATATCCTAATGTTAGTCTCACTTTTCGTAGATAAATGATAGTAATAGCTAGATTTTCAAAAATCATAGTGTATTATGTGATTTATTTCTAAACTAGTTTTTCTTCTTATGTATCTTCTTCTTCTTGGTTATTAGTTTTGGAAACATCTTGAATGTCCGGATCATAACACTCTTATTCTTAATCCTCACACTACTTTTTTTCCAAATTTATTGAATGTGTTTATTCCCATTATCACAACAAAGGGTCTTCTGGTTTCTGTTGTTCTATTTTCCTTGGTTTTATAACATGTTCCTCTTGAACATCTTCTTATTCTCCCTCTTCTGCAGAAAGGTTTGTGTTATCATAAAATCTAAGTTATCTTTTTGTAGACATATCCACAAATTCTGTATTGGATTACCCATATTCTTTATTTCAAAATTCACATTACTCCTCCATAGAAAAGTATTTATGTTTGTGTTTGTCATATACAGTGGAAGGCATTCACATTCCATTAATTGTAATCTAATAAAAACCAAATCCATTTTGAGTACCAGCATTAAAAACATAAATGTGATGAAATTTAATTTGAGTATCAAATAGACTAACCATATTCTTTCAATTAAAATTAATAGACATGATATTTTCATATGGATAAAATGATATTCCTACTTCTGAAATATAAAAATAAATTAATTATTGCAATTCATATTACAGAAAAATTAATTTTATGTCACAGATAAAAATCCTAATGTACTTATTCAGGTATATAATCATCTCCATCTAAACCACTCTTGGAGATATATCTATTTGAATAAATTTTACCCAAACCTTTGGATCTTACTAAATATCCTTTGCAAATAATTTCAAGATGTCCGTTGAACAAAATTGAAAATATGTTATATCTGTAAACTTGTGATCTAGATTTCCAATTCATCTAAGATCAAAAAGAAATACTCCATAATGATGTAATTTTAAAATATGAGAAATTTATTTTGAAGAGATTTATAATTAAATATCTTCAATTTTAGAGGGTATCTTATACTTTGATTCACTAAAACTAATATAAACGTTACTATAAAAATGATTTATTTATACATAATAAATAAAATCATTATTTTATTCATTAAATAGAAACTGCAAACATTGAAAAACTAGAGCTTATATGATCAAAATATTCTTCTTGTAGAACCACTCAAAATCAATAACCATTTCATAAAAAAAATTATAGAGATAATGTGCTAATAATTTATATCACTTGGTTCACCTTCATCGGTTCTATTGTTCTGATCATTTCTAAGAATCCAATGGATAATGTTTATCCGATTCTAGGGTTTTGGAAAAGTATGAGGGTATTGGATGATGAAATAGTTCAAAAATGAAAAAGTTAGATATGTCAAAGGATTTTAGGATAGATAATAACGTGTCCCTATTTTTCATGCTATTTACATCGAGTAATCATTAACTACTAGTTTTTGAAAACACCAAATTTAATACTAAAAACAAGAAAATATTTATATAAAAAAATAAATATGATACTAATATTGATATAACAATTGGACCGATATAAATTGTAACATTTTATGAATAAATTTATTAAACAAAATAAAATCATAAATGTTAATTTAAAAATAATTAAACCTAACCCCCATAAGAAAATAAAAACATGCAGTAGGAAGTTGTTTAGTGAAAAAGTTATCTAATACTTATTGGATATTTAAAAATTGTAATGATATTTGTTTAAGAACATGGGATCTATGAAAATGATGCCTTATTTCAATATGATTAATCCTAGAGTGAATTTTGGTGTTTTTTTAAATATATATTGCACCGGTATTATCGCTTAAAAATTTTATATAATTAAAATTTAGTCCAAAGTTTAGTAGTGTGTTTTTCATCTACAATAAATGTGAACAACAGCTTGAAAAATAGACATATTCTACATTGAATGTTTGTATGGAAATTGAGGGTTGTTTCTTACTTAAACATGATACTAATGGTTTTCCTAAAAGGTTATAGGTTCCTAATGTGATTTTTCTATCTAATCTTAATCCTCTAAAATCAGAATCTGAATATAAGATTATATAAAAACAAGATGTTTTGTGGTAAATAAATATTTAAAAACACAAAAATTTTAATATCTTTAAATTATTTTAATATAAAAATGACGTGATTCATTTGGATTTGATATAAATATAGAACATAGAGATATAAAAATCATAATTTATGTTTTTATAGAAGTTAGATATAACAGACTACCAATTTCACCTCTATATAACTTATTATTGATGGGTTTTTCATATTCTTCTAAATCATGTTTTATATTGGTACACCTAAAATTTGTGTATGTATTTATATTATCCTGTCCAATATTTTTTAATAATTATATAATATATTTACATTGATTGAAAATATTTACAAGTTTATTTTGAAAAACATAAAATCCTAAAAATAAATTGAGTTCTCACATAATAATCATTTAAAATTATTTTTCATTTTGTTATAAAAAATAAAAAATATATTATTATTACACAAACCCACAATAACATCATCGACATAAATTTGTAGTAACAAAAGATGAGAACGTACATTTTTTCCTAAAAATCATTAGGTCTCCGAATCGAACTGTAAATTCTTTTTTCAAATGAAAAGAACATAATCTTTCATACAAAGATCTATGTGATTGATTATGTCCAGAAAAAGATTTGATATATTTTAATACAATTTTCTGTTTTAGGGGATTTTAAAAACTAGGAGGTTGTTCAATATATCATTCTCAATTAAATATCCATTTAAAATCCATGATTTAATATCAATATGGAATTATTTAAAATATATATGAGTTGCATATGCAAAAAGGATTCTAATGTCTTCTAATCTAGATACAATGGAATAGTTATCATCATAATCTATACCTTTTCCTGGTAATATTATTTATCTAGTAATTTAGCATTATTTATGGGTATGATCCCTTGATGATCCTATTTATTTATAAATACCCAATTAGTTCCAATAATTGGATGAATGGATGATCTTTATACTAATTCCCAAACCCCATTCCTTATGAATTGGTTTCATTTTTCATTCATTTCTAAAATAAAAATTTAATATTCTAATTATTCATCAATAGTATTAGGTTCTAACTAAAAGTAAAATTTAGAGACATCATCTAGGTTTCATACATTTTTTCTAGTTATAATTCATATATCTATGCCTTCTTTAACATTTTATAAAGGTTGGTTTTTACGGTTTGAGATTGCCTATGAAAGAAACGTTCAGATTCCTGAGTATCTTGTTCCTCTAAAATGGAATGAATTTTATTGATATAAATTTCTAAATAATATTTAGGGTTTTCATATATTGTGTTACTAAACAAATTAATAACTCCACCCGTTTGGTCACTCTCTTTAATAAAGGGAATAAATTCATAAAACTTCACACGAAATGATTCATTAATTTTTTTTAACATTTTATTAAAAACTCTATCAGCTTTAGAAGACTCATAATATCATAAAGATATTATTTTACTAGATTTTAGATTAATCATACCAAGACTATTCATATTATTCACGATATTAACGTTTCTTAAAAAACATTAATGTACATTACTTTTGGATTTATACTATTCTAATGTTCAGTGGTTATCCTTCTGAAAATAGACCTCATTAAAACTCTATTCATTAAATAGGAGGATGTGCATATATACTTAACCTAGAGGTGGGTATTATGTATATATTCATTATCGTTGTCCTTGAATTTTTTTGAATATTTCTATTTTATCTTTAAAAAAAATCCATTTTGTTAATATGTTCTTTATATATAGATGGTGTCTTAAATAACATTATTAAAGATAAAATAATTAAATTATTTTTTATAAAATTTTCCACATTAATAACTTATTAATGAAATTATTTTAAAACATTTTTCATTTTATAAAATATTACAAAAACAATCAAAATTTTTGAAGACATAAATTATTTGGATGAGACATGATGCCCATCTAAACTGGGTATAATAAACAATCGAAACATAGACATATAATTTACCAGCCATACGTGCTACTCTGAATGGTCTAAAAAATACACATGGATAACATTCAATGGTTTAGATGCTGCAATTTTTTTATTATATTTAACAGAATATTTCAACTATTTTCCAATTCGTCCTTTATCATAGAATCTATCATCATCAAATTTATGATAATGTAAATCATAAACTAATTTTTTTATAATGATTATTTGTAAGGAATACATATTAAAATGAACAATTATTCATTTTCATATACGTGAATAATGTTTCATGGATGTAAAATCATTCTCCTTCTATTTATAAATTAAATTTCAATCAAATGTGTAAACAATATCAGTTATAGGAGATGCAGATTATTCAACTTATCATTAAAAATAGATCATGAATTGTTATAAAAATCATCATAAAAACCATCATCGTAATGTTTGATAAATACTTATCATATATTCCTTTAGTCCTTGAACATGCAGTACATTGTTGATTGAGGTACTATTTGGATCTCAAAAAGTGCCAGTTCCAACAATATTTCAATTTTCATAATCAACATATGTGACTAAACCTCCATTAATTTGAGTTAATGTATGAAAATTTATTGAGTCTCCACTCATGTTCCAAAAATTACCACAATCTATATACCATATAGATTTTCTATTTCTTAGGCATGTTTCCTATAATAACAATTAAACATGTGATTATTTTGGAACACATATATTATTGGTTACTATAGGTTTAGAAAGAAATTATCTGGGTATCCAGATCTGTGTATATCCCATAATTCGTATCTTAGCATTATAAAAATAGATATCAATTATTGATCTTTAAATAACATTAATTTTATTATATTTTAAATAATAATTAATAGTTTAATGAATGTTTGTCAAAAATAATAACAGGAAATATTTTTCAAATTGGTACAATAGTATTTTTATATAGTTTTTATTACTCACCCTACTCCATATTTCAAATATTTCTCTTTATTGAAATTCATTCAAATAATTTCATTTAAATCTATTTCTCCATTGGTAAACATAATTATGGTATACTTTTGATTTTCTACTTCATCTTGTTGTTCTTAAATAATTTTTCCCTGATCAATGGCGTTTTTAGATGAGTTGAATTTTCTAATAAGTTATTTTTGTTTTTAATAAACATTATTTATCACATAAAATGTAATTGTGAATATTTTTCAATAATTTATGATCCTTTATTCAGTAATAACATTTTCCTTTTTTCATTAAGCAGTACGCGGGTAATTTATCATTTCATAAAAAATTAGAGTCAGGGGTAGATGAGTAATAGGGTTGTTCATCTTCTTATTCCTTGTCCATAGCACACATATTAATTTTTTTATTTTGTGTATATTTCATTGAGATATGTTTTAATGATATAATGGAGTTTTTTATGCACCTAATGTATAATTTATTAATATTTTTCAACTATGGTAATATTCAACAATCATTGGATGTTTCTTTTGTGGGATTTTTCATTCATCTTTAAATTGAGGAAGATTAGGTCATTTATGACCCAATATATTGTCTACATAAAATCAAATTTATATTGGTTCATTTCCATATTTCATAAAGGATATTATGATTCCTCTTTTCATCTTGTAATTTTTTTTAACATTCTAGTTAGCTGAGCACATTCCATGTCATTATCTAATGAATGTGAATTTATATATTCTTGTTTTTTCAACTCTACTTATTTGAGGTCACTTTTTGAGTATTATTTTCTTTTTTTATAAATATAATGATATTAATCATTACCTGGAATTATTTATTTTTACATCATCAATGTTTTGAATAATTAATTCATAGTTATATCCTTGATAAGTGATGATTGTTGAAAAACAAAAGATATGGAATTCCATTTAGAGGGTAGAAATATGAGTACTTTTACATATTGATCAGATAGTTTAAGGGGTTCTCCCAATTCAGTACCATAATGTATGGTTGATATCAGCCATCCATTCATCTGTGTGATTATTTAACAATAATGAATTCTAACGGTGTCAAATTTTTTATAATATGTTTGCATACATTATTTTTCATACATTGTCATTTACATCATATGAAACTTCAATATTTTTCCACATCTCATATGTTGTATGAAATTTTGATACAATACTAAATCCATCAGTTCAATGGCCAAAAATAATACCAATCAATACTGTTGAATTAATATCATACTCCATATCAGTTCCTCCAACCCAAATTTCGGGGTTTTTTGGTATCTTAAATGGAGTGATCATTTTTAATAGAATCTAAATACTTAATTCATCACATATATGATGATTCGAGATTTATAGCAACCAATGTTTTCACCAATGATGTATGGGGCATGAATTATAGACATTATTTCTATTGAATAATCCATTTTCATTTTCATTATATAGACCTTATGCCTTTTATCTTTCCATAACATTAATAAAAATATCTATCATTTGATACCCATTCTTATGTTGGAATAATAAAAAGTAACATAAGAGGGGGTGAATTGTTTCATTTATAAATAATAATAATTTATAGATTCAATTCCCTTTGTGAAATACGAAGTTATGTAATGTTATTATTTAGTATGAAATTTGGGAAATTAATATATAGAAAGAAATAACACATAAAATTTATAGTGGATTTGGGCACAAATCCCAACTACTCCATTCCACTAGTTACTCTATCAACGAGATTAGTGAATTCCAATAGAATGGTCCTCTTATCATAAGACCACAAATCCAAAAATGAGTACAGATATTTAACACATTTATAAAAAAGGTTGAAAACAAATCTTCTGGTTTATGTAGAAGCAACTAGTTTTCCACATCATAGATCAAGAAGCTGATACTCTACTGCAACTGAGTATGATTAGTTGACACACCAAAAAATTAAAAGATCTTTATTTGATGTTACTGGATAAAAAACACCGTTTTAGAAGAAGCAACTGACAGTAGATATATCATCTTCTTCAAATAATAATTTCATCAAGAAATGGAATTTCTTATTTGATCCTAGATTCAAAATTTTCTTCAAATAAAAGTATGAACATTTAAAAGCAGCTATCTTATATTGGTAACATATTTACCATGTCTACCAACAATGTGCATCAAATTTCAGAAATGATAATACACTACAATATCATTTTAAAAGATGTTTATGTGAATTAAATTGTTCATAATAATATGTTATTATTAACTCTTGTAAATTAAAATGATTATCTAGTAGAATATATATATAATAGAAACCCTACATTAGAATTCTAGATCAAATAATGTCAGCTAGAATATCTTGAATATTAAAATTCAAAAATTCTTATAGGAGTCCTAACATCCCTTAAAAATAGTAGTGAAATTACATATTGAATATGATCCTTTGAATAATTCATGTAGAGATATGAATATTTTGAAAATGTGATTTGAATCATCCTATAATTATCTTATGAATGATGTAGAAATCATTGATATACTCACAAAATTAAATCTCAAACATTGAATAGCCAAATGTATGGTTATTTCATAAAATGGAAAAAATAATCAACCAAGGGTTTAACATTATACATATCATTCTTAGAAATTATGGTTCGTCATAAAAGTAAGGTTGGCCATAAAAGTAGTGTTTTTGAACCAAAAAATTGTGTCCTCAAATGATGGTTTCCTTACTTACATAGGATTCTTTAACCATCGATTCCCATATCCAAAAATGTATGGTTACATCCAGTCATGAGGTCCGTCATTACTATTCTTGTTATAGAATGGGGTTGATGATCCCCAAACACCATCTAGAAATGTACTATTGTATACAAACACGAGGTTCATGATCCATGCACATTGTTCCCAGCATATGGTTTATTCATTATATTATGTTCTAAACGTTGGGTTTGAATAGTGTTTCTAGAATTAAATTACGAGTTTTTTGAATACATTAAAAAATATTCCTTGAGAATTAAATGCTTGAATATAATTTTAGAAAGTATATTATAAAAAATATTAATTTTATGGAATATATATAATGGAATATCATTAATAAAACAAACAAGAGTATTTGATATCATCGAAATCAATATTATTTGTAGATTGTTTTTGAGATAATACATCCCAATAATCTAAACCTTTTTTATTATTACAAAACATATAAAAAATAAAAAAATATAAGTTTTTTAAAATTTTTTAATATAAATGAGAAATTATATTTTTTATTTCATAATACTATTTTGATAAAAATATATATATAATTAAATATTATGTTTACCAAATTTTCTCCACCATTATTGATATAAAAAATATTGAATAATAAAATGGTTTAAAAAAATTAATTTTTCAAAGAATAATAAATTAATGATTATAACATATTTTTTGGAAAATTAATACATTGATTTTGGATGTATATATAAGAAAATAATAAAAAAATGATAATGTAAGAAAAAATATAAAAATATAAATGGTATTTCATTATTAAATGGTAAATATATAATATAATATCTAGAATATGTAAATTGGATAAACTGTTAGTCTAGTGGATGGTGGAAGGGTTTTGTCAGGCATAGTTGCTAGTTTTGATGGACCCAATCCACCTGAAATTTTTATTCAATCCTACAAACTAATCATACACCATGTCTACAATATTATCTCCTAACATCCTTATAGAAATTCATTTATCTTGGATGAAGTTTATGTTTTCAATCAAATCTACTATAAAACATTCACGAAAATTATCCTCTATCTCAATAAACTGAGCCATCATTTCACTGAACTTATTGAGATGCAACATGAATCCTCGTTCACATGAGGTTATTTTCTGAGAAATATACTTCTAGATTGTCCGATAAAAATTTTAAGGGTGTAGTGTTTCAATAAAAAGTAGGTAGTATATCATTTATATGATCCATAACATTGGTGATTTCAGGAATACTTTTGATAAAATCAATTGATGTTGTTGGGGTATAAGTTGAATCTCCATCCTTGTGGAAACATCTATTGATAGATTCAAACTAACTCTCCTAAAGAAATTTCAGATGAGAAAATATTGTATTTTAAAAAGATTTAGATTCTATCATTCTAATATGACCCAACATATATCTTTTAAAATCAAGAAAATATATTTTTTACATAGAATGCTTTCTCATTACATGAAGCTATGTCATAGAAAACTATAACTCAAACCAAGGAGATGATGAATTTTTAGATCATCAAATTATTTTATGGTAGCCTCCATCTCCAGTTTGTGATTAAGGTTCACATCAAGAACATTTTTAAAAAAAATAAAAATATAATCACCATGATTTATTAGTGAATTAGATTTCCCCTCATCTAGATTCCTTGACTGATACGAAACATCCAAACTAGATGATGTTGTAGTTGATTTTTTTTCAATGACGTCTCACTTGAGTAAGATTAATTATCAAGAACATTTTTCCTATTTCCACAAATAGATTCAAGTCTCTCCACTAATTAATCAATTGTTAGAATAGCTAGATTTTCCACAATATTTGTGGCTACATTGGATGATTTTTGAAACGGTTTTTCATCTTGAGAAACATAATCTTCCTTTTTATCTAGTCAAGAAATATCTTGATGACCATGATGATTCCACTCTACTTGTTGGCATTCAGACTGATTTGGTTCATCTAAATTGAAGAAATGAGTTGATTCCCTATATCCTAACATTGGTTCATCATGTGGCACATCTTCATAGTTCCATGGATTTAAAAGAAGTTCCTCTTTAACTTCATCTCATCCTGTCTCTTCAGAAGCAAGCCATACAGTATTATCAAATCATTTTAATCTCTTAATATTCATTACATATACATATATTCAAGATTCTCCAAAATCTTCAGTTATTAATGAACATTTATCCCCTGGGGAAAAAGATATTTATTACTATTGGTCATCCTTCGAAATAAGAATTAACAATCCTTTCAATGTACACCAGAAAAAACCAAATTTTCTGAGTGTACTTGAATTTAACATATTATTGTGATGGATTTTAAATCATGTATCAAATAGATTAGTCATATTCATTCTCCATAATATAAGTTACATGTTCCTTCCATAAGTATAAATTGACATTATTTTTTCTAAACAGCAATAGTATCTTCAATATATCATCATATATCAAGGAATATTTAATCTTACGTCACTCATAATTAGTAACATAATGTACATTCCTGAGTATAAAATCATCTCCATCTCATCAAATCTTAGAGAAATAACAGTATGAAAAAATTATCCCAAAACATTTTTATTTTACTCAATATCCATTATGAACATTTTCCTTATTTTCATTGAACCATAATAATATGATATTAAATATGAAGAATTTTGATCTTGATTTCCAATTGATATAATAACTATATGGAATACTCCTTCATGAGGTAACTTTTAAATTTTTTCTATTTCAACTATTGTGATGGAAAATTCCATATCTTCTATTCGATAGGATATTCTATATTCTGATTCACCAATGGTAAAAATATCCCCATTATAAAAATTATTCAGTGTAACCTCATAAAGAAAATCTATATTTCATCACAGAACAAATTATACATACTATGAAATGCCTAAGAATGTTTGAGTAGATCAATTTTCACATAAATCCACTCAAAATCAACAATATTTCCGTAATGAATCACTCTAGAGAGAACACATTGTTGATTTGGATCACTTAAATCACCTTTATATGTTTATAGGATCTTCATCATTCCTATGAATCTCAAGGTTTATGGTTTTCAGAATCCATGGTTTAGGAAATAGATGAGGGTTTTGGAAGACTAAACAGTTTGAAGCTGATATAGTAAGATAAGTCGAAGGGTTTTTTGAATAATGATTACAAAATAATGTTTCCCAAGACAATAATTTATCATAATCATTAATTTTTTGTTTTTGAAAATATGAAATTTAATACTAAAAACCAGATAATATTTTTAATCAAAATAATTTAAATACATATTTAATATAAAAAATAAAATAAATGAATAAATATAATTTTACCGAAATAAATTGAATCTATTTAAATATAAATTCATAAAATTAAATAATGTTATTAATAATGATCGAAAAATAAATAAACGTATCCCCCAAATAAGAAAATCAAAACATTTAGTAGGAAGTGGTTTAGAGAAAATATTAGCAAATTGGTATACGATATTGAAAAATTATAAAGATATATTCTTTTTAAGACAATGGTCTTTATGAAAATTAAGACATATACCAATATTCCTAGTCATATATAGATTTATATGATTTATTGATATATTAATAGAATAATAATTATCACTTAAAATTATAATATTATAAAAATTTATTCCAAGTCCTAGTAGTGTATTTTTTTTCCCAATACTTGTTCGTGTCAACTTCTAGGATGAAGATATTATGATTTGTCTCTTGACAGGGAAACACAGTGTTGTTCCTTAAATGACCATGTAACTAATGATTTTCCTAAATAGAAACAGGTTCCTGAGGATAATTTTCGATCTATTCTAATACCTCCAAAAAAATCATCTAAATATAGTATTATATTAAAATCATATGTTTTGGTGTAATGATGATATTGATAAATAGAAAATTTTAAATATCCAAAACGTAATCTATTTGTAGAAATGTGGGATTCTATTTGATTTTATTAATATTTATCACATAAACAAACAGATAACATAATTTCTATTATTCTATGAATAAGATAAACCGGACTACCAATCCAACATCTATATTACTTATTGTAAACATGTTTTCACGATTCATCCAAATCAGGTTTTATATTGGCACAAATAGGAGTTGTGTAAGTCTTATTGTTCTGAAGACCAAACTTTTTCAATAAATCTATAATATATTACTTTTATTTAAAAAAAATTCATAATCACTTTGATAATTTTGAAATTATCATAATAAATCCAGTATGCCCATCATACACATTTCGAATTCGTTCTACCATTAGTTGTGAAAACTCATTACAAAGTTTTTTAAATTTTTGAACCAAAGTAAAAATCATCAACAATAATTTAAAATATTTTAACTAACAGTTTTAATAATATGTTTTGGGATTTCTAGGAAAACAATAAATAAATATTCAAATAAAAATAACATAATCATTATTACCAATCCCTAGGTTCATGTTTAAAACTGTATATGTCTTTGGGATGTTTAAAAAGAGGAATTTAGTTTATGAGGATTATAAAATGTATGAGGTTGTTCAACATAAAATTTCTCAATTAAATATCCATTTAAAAATATTGACTTAATATATAACTGATAAACCTTCAAATTAGAATTACAAGCATAAGTTTAAAGATTCTAATGGCTTCTAATCTAGATACATGGGAAAATGTGTCATCATAATATATTTCATCTTTCTAATTATATGATTTAACAAGTAATCTAGATTTATTTTTGGTTATGATTCCATTATATTCCAATATTTTTTAAAATATACATTTACCTCAAATAAATGGATGGTCTTTCTACTAATTCCAAAACCTCTTTCATTTTTAATTGGTTGAGATATTCTTCAATTGAAAACATCTAACTCTTATCTTATAAGTATTCTCCAAAATATTTTCGTTCTAAATAAGATGTAAAGAAAGATAATTTAGCTTATTTTACTAAATTTATTTTACTTCTATTTCTTGTATCGATGCCTTGTTTAACAGTTCCAAAAGGTTAGATCTTTAGGGATTAATATTTTCAAGGAATGACACATTAAATATCATTAGTATCATGTCCTTCTAAATAGTTCTGAATTTTAATAAGATCAATTTTAAAATAAGATTTGTGGTTCCAAAATAACATGTTATCAAAAAAATCTTTAACTTCATCTATTGGATCTTTCTCTTTGATGAATGTGATAGTTTCATCAAATATCAAATGAACTGATTCTTCAAAAATCCATGAAATTTTATTAAACACTCTATAGGTTTTAAAATTTGTAGAATAGGCTTAAAATATTTCATAAACCACTTTGGGATTTGAGTTTACAATATTATCCTTATTATTCAAGATATAACCCCTTAATCCGAAGACATTAGAGTACATTACATTTGGTTTTTGGTTATTTAAAAGGTCATAGAGTGTCCTTTTGAAAATAAGACTTATTAAAATTCTATTCGAGATATTTCTGGTTGTTCGTACAACTTCTGCCTTTATGTGTGTATGAATACATTATTCATTTAGCATATTTCTTTGTTATTCATTAATAGTTTTCTTTCATTTTTCTATAATTCCATTTTTTTTGAGAGGTTCTAAGTGCAGAGAATGTATGTTTAGTACCATGATTTGAGAGGAAAGAAATAAATTCTTGACTCTCAAATTCACCACTGTGATCACTTCTTAATGAAATGATATTAAATACTTTTTATTAAACACCCATTTTAAAAAACATTCAAAAATATTGTATACTTCACTTTTGAGATTTAGAAAAGACACATAACAAAACTGATAATAATTATCAACTAAAACATATTCATATAATTTACCATGCAAACATGCTACTCTGGATGGTCCAAAAAATCCATAGGGATATGTTCTAATGTATTATATATAATTGTAATGCCCTGACCCCAGATAGCTCAAGCTAGTACCTTACTAAATAATATTGGCATGATCAAAAGGGATCAAATCCTGAAATATTGACTAGTTTAGTATCATTAGATTTACTAGATACATACATTAGTTTTATATTACATTATCAAATAAAAAAACTACACATTTTGTCTCTTTTTAAAAAACTCTTATCCCTTAGTCAACTCATATAGGTCAATCATAATATAATTCTTCACATATAGAGAAAAATAAAACAAAAGAAAGGGGTCAGCTAAAATGCTCAGAAAAGATTCCAATATTGAAAAACGTATCCTAAATAACCGTAAACAATTAAAGAAATCTATATGAATAATGATCAAATCTTTTAAACAAAATCATTAGCATAATATATAAAAGATAAAAAAAATTTACCATTTATTTATTCACATGGATATTTTATTAATCATATGATAACATGTAATATCAATTGATAATTTTTTAATGATGGAATGCATAATGTCGGACATCTTGAACACAAAGTCAAGTCCTCATGCCAAGACTACTAATAATAATTTTTCAAGGGCTTGTTCCAAGATACTATTTTGTCTCATGAGACCCGCTGATGCATCTAGGGGCCATAGTGGGCCCTTCCCATCAATTACTATGTCTAATTCAATCCTCATATGAAAAGGGTGAAAAATAATCTAATCATTTGTTTTAAAAATATCATTCAAAGTGTTAATACTTTAACAAAAAATCCATTAATGGTATAGAAATAGCTCATCCACAGTCAACAACAACTCAATTAATACAATATAGAAGATTTTATTATAATAAATCAACCTCAATAAAAATACAATGATGGACATTGACATTGATGAAAATAATTAATTAAAAATTTTGAGATAATTATCCACTTTTTCATGAACACATTTAAAATCATACTATGTATAAAAGAAGCCATTTAGAAGAGAAATTTTGAATCATAGTTCCCAATATCACTTTGAATATTTTTTAAGAATTTTAAATTTTAAAAAATTCATTTCCTTATAAATAAATCCTTAATTTTTTTTAAAACATTGACATTAATGAGAAAGATTTTTAAGAATAAATCATTAAAACATTTAAAACAATATTTTAGTTAAAGAGATCGTAACCAATTGAAAGATTCTTAAATACAAATAATTAATGAATAAAATTAATCAAAACATTATAATATCATGAGTATATAGTGATTCATGATATAAAATCTCAATGGATTGTATATAAACCATATAAAAGTGAACTCGTGCATAACAACAAGAATTCTTAATAGAATGTAAATTAAGAGGAAATCACTTATAATGACTGTATATTTAGATTAAGGATAAATAAATGACATAATAATGTGTGAAAAATATAAATACCCTCAATATGATTTGATATTCTGTGTAAATCAACTAGAGGACATTCATACATATCCTTGTAAAAACAAAACCAATTACTTGGATGTTTAAATCAAGGAATGTAAATTGAGTTAAGATAACCCTTATCAAATTAATATCAATGACTTGATAATTTATCAATTGAGTGATTATATGGTTCAAATGTATACCCATGATAAGGGGAGTTTAAATTACTACATATATAAATAAATAGTGATTTCACACCTAATATTTTATTAAAATAATCAAGGAAGTTTGTGTAAAACCCAATGAGTTGAAATTCAAATTAGAATTTCCCTTTCTGATTTGGTAACTTACGAAAAATACAACCCATGAAAGAAGTATCAAATAATGAAGACATAAATACAAATAAATTATAATATTTTAAACAAATATTAAAATCATGGGATGTTCATACACCATATAAATAGAAGTAGTGTAGAATATAGCATCAATCTCACAAGAATAGAAAGTGAGACGACAACCCCTTACATTGTACTTTTCCTTAGTCAACGGTAGTTTAATCTACTATATAATGGGGAAATAATGTTTATAAAATTATTGAAGAACCACATACATTAATATTATATCATATAAGATCATATAATATTGCTTTGTTAATGATATTTCAGTAGTACCATTGTTTTGGGTGTTAACTGGTTCTCTTTCCTTTATATATTTTGTTACATAAATCATACTTGTTGTTGATAATATGTATTTTTTTTATATCTCGAATGATGTTATGTTCATAATAATTATTTTTATTCATCAAGTTAATATTATTCTTGAATGGTTATGGTGCAGAATGAAATTTTATCGTGTCGTGGAGACGGTAAGTTGTACGTACGCACGAGCGAAAATATCAATCTATTATTGGTGAAATTATATGTTATTTTATTTTATGTTATATATAAATAACAATTAACATGTTATATTAATTATTTACATAAATTATACTTGTTATTATACCCATACAAATAATGAATTGTAGATTAACTAACAACACCATGATGTAGAGACAGTATTCCAAACGTACACGCATGTGGTGACTCTGTCAATCATTGGATTTATAGAAGAATGAATATGGTTCAAACATATTTATAACAACATCCCAGTATGTTGAATGTACTGGAGTTATTATTTTAGTAAGTAAGGAATAAATAAAGTTCATGTGGAAGAAGAAAATGTCTTTGTAAGAGGTGCTGAAGTGATTACCTCTTCTTTGGGTTCATCCATTTTATTTTAACAAAAGGGATCCCTAGGTTGGATTTATGATCAAAATAAAGGAATCTAGGTTTATTTGAGGATATTTGGGAGGATATTTGATTAGGGTTAGGTTAAGAAAAAAATGCTTTGGAGGTGTTAAAATAAAAACAGGTGATGTACCCTTTTATAAGAGAGGCAATGGTCACATTAGAAAAAGCTAGAAATATTATTTTATTATAAAATTATTTTTTATTTATAATGGATCTAAATGGATTTATTTCGAGGATACTGTAGGGATGGGTCATAAAAATATCAACCAATCGGTTTGAGACATGTTCCGATCACCATCAAATCCTTATCTTTTTGAATTAACTCAAAGTTAAATAGTTTTACATGTAACGTGCCTATTTTTGTTTTTATATTACTTGGTAAATAAACATAATATAAAATGGAAAGAGATCCTCATGTGGTTTTTAATGACATATCTATCACTATATAAGTATTTTTTATGATCCATGTATATTTATGAGTATTATATAATTTAATAAAATAGTATTTGTTTGCAAAACACGTTTACGTCAATTTTGACACTATTTAGTATTTCGTTTTTTTGTGTGAATGTCATAAAAACATGATTACATTGAAAGAAATTCATTGAATCTACCATAAAATTTCATATTAACCTATAAAATTAGTGGAATATATTAAAAGTCTAAATTTACATTTATTTTAATGTTTATGATGACAATTATTTAATATTTCATTAATAAGGTAATTACTACATCATTATTGTGTCATAAATAAATTTAATTATTTGATGTCTAAAAATTATAAATAAAATACAATGAAATAGTAAATCTGTTAAGAATTTAATGAATATTTATAGTCTAATTTATCATATGTGTAACTCTATATTAAAAATGTTTTATTTATTAAACATTGAATTAATACTTTAACTCTTCATTAAATTAAATATAATAAATGTCATAATCTAATCCAAGTGGATAAACAAGGATCCTATTTTTTTAAGGACGATTTTGTTCGATACACACTCATCGAATATAATTAGAACATGTGTTAGGGAAATTATAATATTTTTTTTACCATTAATAAACATATTTGAATTCAACATTGGTAAATAAAATTCAAAATTAACTATTTATAAAAACAATTCATCATATTGAAATAGATTTTACATACTAATTTCCACCATGTGTCTGAAATTTATTAAAATAAATTCACAGTAGCTTTAAAGTTACGTTTTATGCAAATTTTCAAATGTGCCTAAAAAGTGGGAAAATAATGGTAAAACATTCCATAAAATTTTATATATCTTATATTATTATAAAATTACATTAATGAAATACATTAAAATAATTTTGGTATTCTGTTTCTTTTTTTAATTTAAAATAAATTTAAATTTAAAAATATCGTTTAATTAAAAAGAATGCTATAAACAATAATGTAGTGTTTTTCACTATTTGTTAAAAATTGAATGTTCCTAGAAAAATAAAAAAATTTCACCCAAAGATAATTTTGATATTACAAACTAAAAAATATGTCTATTTTACGAAATTCAAAAGATACATGTTTTAATAATTAATTTAAAATATATTTCTATTATCAAAACCAAAAAGCATATTTTTTGAAGTAAAAACAATTAATAGATTGATATGTGTTTATGTTCAATTTAAATGTAAAATTTCATCCAATGACCAACATTGGATTAAATGATAAAAATAAAATTTAATTATACATGAAAACAATTCAAATGTTAAATTTAGCAATATAAAATATATTAATTAAAAATGTAGTTTTCAATTAAAAATTTAGTATTTTTAACTATTCATCAAAATATGAATGCTATCTGAAAATCACTGAAAATTTATTCAAAGTCCATTTTTATTTCCTACATTTAATGAAGATGTTTATTTTTTCAAATTGAATATATATAAGTTTCAAAAATGGAATTTTAAAAGTCTTCACCATTATATTGAGGTAAAATTGAATTTTTTGAAACATACTTCTTTTATCTGAAAATTTTTATTTGTTCATATAAAATGTCTAAGAAACACATAATATTGATGTTAAAATTATATGGAACATATAAAATAACAAATTTATTTTATACTATTCAGAACCGCTTTTTGAACGACTAGATTGGTATGTCATGGTCTGCTCAAACTCTGTATTTTTTGTAGTGTAAGCTATTAAATTAAATTAAAGAAACTAACTTACTATGAAATATTTGGTTCATACATTCTTCCCAACTTTTGGAAATTGTATAGCTCAATTTTAAAATTGGCCTTGGGAATATCTTTAATATCCCTCATTAGAAACAAAATTCAATAAAACAATAACAAAAAAAGAATGAAAAAGTAGTACAATGGTCACCGGAGATAACCCATACTAGGATTCCATGTAAGAAAATATAAGGCACCGGCCTTAAACCGTACTTAATCTTGAGTTATTACAAGATTACACATTGAGGATCTTTTCGGGTTTAGAGTTTTAGAGAATTAGATAATAAAACATGAATTACATTCCACATATAAAAAAAGTGGTTACATAAAGATAGTATTCATTTTTCCCATCAATGGAAACATATTTAAAATAAAACATTGATTCATTCTTGACACGTCCTTGACACTATCATCATATCATGTACCTTTCCCTTGACCTGTTAAAAACATTTCAAAAACATGGGATGACCATAAAAAGCTCAGTAAGGGATATAAGAATATGGAAAGGAAACATGGGTACATATATACATAAGAATGAAATCATACTTTACCCATAAAACATAAGAACTTTAACATACCTCCTAAAATAATGAATAGATCATAGAAATCATAAGACATAAAGGTAACATGAGGCATTCATAACATTCTTACGTAGGGAGTAACCCTCTTGGTTACGTTTGGAATACCCATCACAGTATATTCCCTAAATCTCATCGGAGAAACCTTAACGTTTCACTCCTTCACGTTACCCAACGCATTGGAGAGCTATATCGGGCTCACCCGCCCTTAGTTTATCTTGGAACCACCCATCTTCATAATAATTTCCAAGAACCTCAACATAGTCGTATCACATAAAACATGCATAAAGGAAACATAACTTTCCACCTTTCAATCACAAGATATCAATACAGCACATTGATAAAAAAACATTATGAAAACAATTTTCAATACCTAAATAAAATAAAAGTAAAACATGGTATTTATTTTTCTTTTAAAAAAGGTATGGCCTGTAGAGGAAGCCGAAACTCAAATAATGGTCATGGTGGCGGAGAAGTTATTGTCGCTGCATATGTACAACAAAAACATTCCCTTTTGTCGTTTAGTAAAATGCTTCGTATAAAAAAGATTCCTTTTGGATAAATATAAAAGTCAAAGGGGTTTATACACCTTATAAAATAAGGTTGTGTATAAAACAAAATATGCTTCAATGAAAGGAGATTGAGATGAAGTCCCATACCTCGGGTCTGACTTGACTCGATCGTTCATTAATCGCCTGAATAATAAACTTGAGTTAATTTATACTTGTTTAAGAACCTTTTTCAAGTTCATTATTCCTTTTATATCACTTATTTCCATGTCATGAACACTATGTAATTATTTAAGTTAATAACGGTCATTTTAACGATCATTGGTACTTGAGTAAAAAATAAACCCTTTATAATTACAAGTTGTTCATGTGTCCATTATATCCAGAATTATAATCATGATGTATATATCATATATATAATATATATCCATTATATACATGCATTTATAATATTACATAATGATTTAGAGGTATGAAATGAAATGCACCGTTCCTGGAGACGGTAAGTCGTACGTAGGCATGAACGCTACTTTCATTTTTATTTCCTATTTTATAGAATGTAATCATAATTATATAAAGGTATATTATAATTCCAGTGTAATATCATATATAATATCATAAATCCATCCTTTATACGTCCCACATATGGTATTTAACGAATCAAATCACTTTGAGGGGGCGGTAGTCCGCACTTCCTTAAATGAAGATATAGCGTTTAACCATAATGGAAACCATAAATGTATGCCCGTAATGAAAAATACATAAGCTTATGGAAAACATAATAATATTATATATCATATATAAATATAGTTTCATCTTAATGGCCACCTTTGAAGGTGCTAAATTAATGTTGAACAATCATAGTTTCGGGAGGCCGAAATTCGCCATCCACAGAAACTGTATATTCTTTAACCATTAGATGTAGGTGTGTGTAAGTGTAGCTCGAATACTTATTATAACAACATCCTAGTATATTGAAGATACTGTATTTGTTACAAAAGAAATGAATAAAAAGAGTTTAGGGGGTTGGGGAAGCAAAATAAAACAAAAGGACTCAAGTGAACACATTACCTTAAAATAGGGTAACTCCCTTTGGTTTGAGCTCAAATTCTTCCTTGGGAAGACTTTTTCCCAGAGTGAGGCTTCAAGGAGAATGATAGGGAAGTGGAGAGAAAAAATGGGCAGGGGTTGGCCGATCCAAAGGATTTGGAAGTTTGGGTATGGAGGTAGAGGTGGGGGCCTTTTATAAGAGGAGAGGAGGGGCACTCTTGGAAAGTAAAGAAATGTTACTTTATTTCAAAATGAGTGTCAGATTCAAAAGGTCACACATTGATATAATTCGAGGGTAAGGTGACAAGGGTTCTAAATCCATCCATCCAATAGGTTTTGGACATCTTTAGGTCATATATTTTACATTATCATTTCATTTTATTTAAATCCTTTATTAATGAGGTAATCGCTGCATCATCATGATTTCATAAATAATTTAATTTATATAAAGTCTAAAAATTATGAAAAAAATACTATGATGTAGGAAATATGTTTAGATTTCCAATTAATATTTATAGTCTAAAATATCATCTATGTAGACAAAATTAAAAATGTTATAATCAGGTGATACATTCTTGTTATATTTACTTTCTTTATAAAAATAAAAAGATAACAAGTCACATTCCACAATAGTGATTCCATGGGGTGCCCAAGTTTGGGACAAGACATCCCATGGTCGAACATGATACAACTAGTAGAATTATGACACATTTTGGTGTCAATTTTTTATGATGATATTATTTTATTATCCTTAACTACCCAATTACTCATTAATCAAGATAATTAAAGATAATTATCGTCGTTACTATTCATAATGTAAAAAAGGATTTTGATTACATAATTTGGACCTTCGGATTCCAAATATGTAATCCATTTTACGAAATTCCAAAAACAAAAATTGAAATAATTTATTTTAAAATAATTCCCGTTGTCAAAACAAATAGTGGGTTTTTTTTGAAACAATATCTATGAAAAGTTTGGCATTAGTTTATGACCAATTCCAAAGTGAAATTAATCCTAATGAACACCTGTGGATTAAATGGTAAAAATATATATTATAATTTCACTTTAAAACAAATTCAAAGGATAATATAATCATATAAATAAATTACATTAAAAAGCAGTTTTGATGTAAAATGCAGTATTTTCACTATTCATTAAAAAAATGTAGATTGTCAGAAAAATACCAAAAATTCACACAAAGTAAATTTAGATGTCCCAATAATAAATAATAAGTTTATTTTGACAAACATAGCTTATAAAATTGTCAAAAGATAGATTTAAAAATGGTTTGCCATCAAAAGCCAGTAAAACAATCTTTTAAAAATATTAGTGTATTTCATGCTTAAGATTGAATTTATTTTCATTTTAAGCCTCTAAAACACTATCTAATTCATTAATAGTCATCGATAAAAATATCTATTATTCATTACTTACTTGGTATGTTACATCCTTCCCCCCTTTAGAAAATTGTGTTCCCACAATTTATTTACTTATCGAATAAATGGGGGTACTTATCTCTCATTGCATTTTCAGATTCCCATGTTGCCTCTTCCATCATGTGGTTTTTCCACAAAACCATTACCTGATTAATCACCTTATTCCATAACACATGCTCCCTATGGTCAAGAATCTTGACCGGTTTTATCTCATATGATAGGTTCTCCTCCAACTGAACTACCTCTGGACTCAAAACATGAGATGGATCTGGCATATACTTTCTCAACATCAAAACGTGAAAAACATTGTGTACCTGAGATAAACTCAGAGGTAAAGACACCCGGTATGCAAATGATCCAACTCTCTCCAGAATTTCATATGGATTAATGAAGCTTGGACTCAAATTTCCTTTCTTACCAAATCGCATCACACTTTTCCTTGTTGAGACTTTGAGAAAAACATGATCACCTACCTCAAAAGATAGTTCCTTCCTCCTGTTGTCTACATAACTCTTCTTCCTGCTCTGAGATATTCTCATGTGTTTCTGTATTAGCTGAAAATTTTCTGCCTACTCATCTACCAATTCTGGTCCCATCAACTTCCTTTCACCCACTTCATCCCAGAAAGCTGGAGTTCGACACCGCTTCCCATATAATTCATGAAATGGTGCCATCTGTATACTGGAATGAAAACTGTTATTATATGAAAATTCAACCAAAGAAAGATGTTGGTCCCAAAATTCCTGATAATCCATCAAACAATATCGTAGCATATCCTCCAAGGTCTGAATTATTCGTTCTGACTGCCCATCTAATTGAGGATGAAAAGTTGTACTAAAATTTAATTCAGTACCCAATGACTTCTGAAGGACTTTCCAAAAGTTAGAAGTGAACCTGTGATCACGGTCAGATACAATGGAGAGAGGAACTCCATGTAACCTGACTATCTCTTTAAGATACAAAAAAGAATGTTGATCTAGGTAAAAAGTATCTCGTATAGCAAGGAAATGAGAAGATTTAATCAAGCGATCAACAATAACCCAGAGTGCATTATTACCTGTAGGGGTCTTCGGCAATCCCACAACAAAGTCCATTGATATATTCTCCCATTTCCACTCTGGCACTGGTAAAGGTTGAAGCATCACTTTCGGAAACTACCGCTCTACTTTAACCTGTTGACAAGTCATACACTTCACAGTAAAATCAGCAATATCTCTTTTCATTCCATCCCACCAGTAATACTCCCGCAGATCTATGTACATCTTAGTACTGCCAGGATGAACTGAAAACGGAGAACTATGAGCTTCACATAACAACTGTCTCTTCAACTATGAATCAGAAGGCACACAAAATCACTTCCCAAATCTCAAAACACAATCATTATCAATGTTGAATTCAGGCAACTTACCCTTCTAAACCAGCTCTACCTTTTTCTGCAACTCACTGTCTTGCTTTTGTGCTGGCTTGATTCTCTCTGATAGAGATGATCTCACTAATACCTGAAACAAAACAGAAGAACTTCCTGCACCAACAACTTATATGCCAAATTACATCAAATCAAAAACCAAAGGATCACGTTCCAAACGAAACATTGTTAATGAAGCATTACTTTTTCGACTCAAAGCATCAGCCACTTTATTTTATTTTCACGGATGGTAATGAATTGTACAATCATAACCCATGATTAATTCCAGCCATCTCCTCTGTCTCATGTTTAACTCTTTTTGAGTGAATATATACTTTAAAATATTGTGATCAGTATATATTTCACACTTTACTCCATATAAATTATGCCTCAAGATTTTTAAAGCGAAAACAACAGCAGCTAATTCCAAATCATGTGTAGGGTAATTTACCTAATGAGTTTTCAACTGTTGTGAAGCATAAGCAATTACATGATCATTCTGCAATAGGACGCATCCATGTCCTTTCAATGAAGCGTCACTGTATATAACAAGCTCACCATTCCTGGAAGGAAGTTCCAAAACTGGAGCATTCAACAATCTTCTTTTCAATTCGTGGAAACAATCATCACATTTTTTGTCTAGATAAACTTAACACCCTTCCGAGTTAGCTTAGTCATTGGACAAGATAACCGTGAAAAATTTCTAACAAACCTTCAGTAATAGCCTACCAAACCAAGGAAACTATGAATCTCTGTTACATTTGTGGTCCTTGGCCATTCTTCAACAACCTTTGTTTTTGCAGGATCAACAGTTATCCCATCTTTAGAAATAATGTGACCAAAGAAAGAAATTTGTTGCAACCAAAAATCACACTTGCTGAATTTCCAATACAATTTCTTTTCTTTTATGGTTTTCAAAATAAACCTTAAAGGTCTTTCATGCTCCTCTTTATTTTTAGAAAACACCAAAGTATCATCAATTAAAACCACCACAAACTTATCAAATAACTCATGGAAAATTCTATTCATTAAGTCCATGAATACAGTAGCTGCATTGGTTAGCCCAATAGGCATTACTAAAAATTCATAATGGTCATATCTTGTACGAAACGCAGTCTTTGGAACGTCTGCTTCCTTTACCTTCAGCTGATGGTAACCCGATCTCAAGTCAATCTTTGAAAAATACTGAGCTCCCTGGAGCTGATCAATCAAATCATCGATATGAGGCAAAGGATATTTGTTCATAACAATGATGTTATTCAAGTCTCTATAATCAATGAAAAGTCTCATAGAACCATCTTTCTTTTTAACAAATAAAACAGGAGCACCCCATGGTGACGTGGTAGGTCGAATGAAACCTTTCTCTAATAAATCTTGCAATTTCTCCTTCAACTCTAAATGTTCAATTTTAGCCATTCGATAAGGGGGTTTTGGAATTGGCTTAGCATCAGGAAGTATGTCAACAGTAAACTCAACTTCCTGATCTGGTATTATTCCAGGTAACTCATCAGGAAAAACGTTAGGATACTCTTTTACCACTGGAACATCATTAATCTGAACAGTTCCTTTATTTTCAACGATGTGTGCAAGGTAACATTCATTTCCATCTTTTACAAGTTTCTCGGCCTCTTGATAAGTTATCAATAGTAAGGGTTCATTCTTGAACACAAACTGAAGTCTTTCTGAAATGAAACTTCTTAAGCTCTACAGTCAATCTTTGCATGGTAAACAGAGAGCCAATCCATACCCAGGATAACATCAAACTCTACTAGAGGTAGAAAAAAAAGGCTTTAAAGTAGGTTCTTTCCATATATAAGGATAGGAAGATTCTTATAAATTCTTTTTGCCTCAACATTTCCCCCAGGTGTTTTTACCACAAGTTCAGGAGTCATTTCTTAAGATGGTATTCCCATTTTACTAGAAAAGGTTTCAGAGATGAATGAATGTGTATACCCCGAATCAAACAACACACTGGCATAATCTGAAGAAACAAACAAAGTACCTGAAACAACTTCATTTGATGGCCCGACATTAGCTGAAGTAGTGGCAAAGGATTTCACCACCCCTTTCTGCTTGTAGTCTAACTGCTTCCCATTACTTGAGGTCTTTGTCGGACACTCGTTTTCATAGTGAACCATCTCATTGAACTTAAAACATTTCACTAACTGTAAATCAAATTTGAACTTACCATCACCTTCATCTTTTTCATTGCAATCACGAGCATTATGTCCCATCTTACCACATTGATAACACTTTCTAGAATTCAGAAGACATTCCCCAGCATGCCTTTTTCCACATTTATCACAAACTGGATACTTAGATTTCTTACAATCAGATTTTTTTGGAGAATTCTTCCCTTTCCCCTACCACCTCAGTCTCTTCTTCTGTTGGTTGTTATAGGACACTTGGTCATCGGAAAACTCCATTTCCACCTTCTCAGCACATCGAACAAGCTTTTCATAACTTTTAAACTCAGGAGAAGCTAATTCCCATCGATATTTTGGTACTAATCCTGAGTAAAAATGATTGATTTTACTATCAAGGTCTCAGATAAAATTTGCAGCATACCTTGCAAATCGAGTAAACCTTTCTTCATAGGTATCCACTAAGTCTTCCTCTTGCCTCAATTCCAAGAATTATTTTTCCATCCTAAGTCAAACATCCTTAGGAAAATACTTCTCAAGAAACATACCTTTGAATTCATCCCAGTCAAGAGAATCAATCTCATCAGCGTTCCTGATATTTTTAACCATCGGCCACCACTGATCTGCCTCACCCTCCAAATGGTAAATAGCAGGACTATCCTTTTGATTGTCTGAACACCCCATGACATCGAAAATCCTCTCTAGTGCTTTAATCCACCCTTTGGCTAACACAGTGTCAGATGACCCACTGAATGATGGGGGATGTTTCCCCATGAAATGTTCCACCACTGACATGTTCCTCTGCGGTTGATCTAGCTAATCTCGTGCATGGATACCACTGCCATTTATCGCTTGAGTCAACTGCGCCATTACTACAACAAACTATTCAGTTCCAATTCCGACCATCTCAGGATGCTGATTCGGAAGATTATTTCCTTCTTGTATGCCTTCCTAGCACTGCTTCCATGTTTCCTCTCCGGAAAACCATTCTGAACAAATATGTCTTAGATGAAGCAACATGGTAATCATCAAATTCTATATCATTTCAATTTGACCATAAAAAAATTGGATAATCATTTAAGAGAATTCTAACTCCTAATGTTATCTAAACCTCCCTTTGATACCAACTATAAGGCCCCATCCTTAAAACATTCTTAATCTTGAGTTATTACAAGATTACACATTGAGGATCTTTTCAGGTTTAGAGTTTTAGAGAATTAGATCATAAAACATGCATTACATTCCACGTATAAAAAAAGTGGTTACATCAAGATAGTATTCATTTTTCCCATCAATGGAAACATATTTAAAATAAAACATGGATTCATTCTTGACACTACCTTGACACTATCATCATATCATATACCTTTCCCTTGACCTGTGAAAAACATTTCAAAAACTTGGGATGAGCATAAAAATCTTAGTAAGGGATATAAGAATATGGAAAGGAAACATGTGTACATATATACATAAGAATGAAATCATACTTTACCCACAAAACATAAGCACTTTAACATACCTCATAAAATCATGAATATATCATAAAATCATAAGACATAAAGGAAACTTGAGGCATTGATAACATTCTTACGCAGGGAGTAACCCTCTTGGTTACGTTTGGAATACCCATCACAGTATATTCCCTAAATCTATTCGGAGAAACCTTAACGTTTCACTCCATCGAGTTACCCAATGCATTGGATAGCTATATCGGGCTCACCCGCCCTTAGATTATCACGGAACCACCCGTCTTCATAATAATGCCCAAGAACCTCAACATAATTGTATCATGTAAAACATGCATAAAGGAAACATAACATTTCCACCTTTCAATCACAAGATATCAATACAAAACATTGATATAAAAAGATTATGAAAACCATATTCAACGCCAAAATAAATGAAAAGTAAAACATGGTATTTATTTTTCTTTTAAAAAAAGGTATGGCTTGTAGAGGAAGCCGAAACTCAAATAATGGTCACAGTGGCAGAGAAGTCGTTGTCGCCTCATATGTACGACAAAAACATTCCCTTTTTTTGTTTAGTAAAATGCATATTATAAAAAATATTCCTTTTGGATAGATGTAAAAGTCAAAGGAGTTTATACACCGTATAAAAGAAGGTTGTGTATAAAACAAAATATGCCTCAACGAAAGGAGATTGAGACGAAGTCCCTTACCTCGGGTCAGACTTGACTCGGTCGTTCTTTAATCTCCTGAATAATAAACTTGAGTTAATTTCTACTTGTTTAAGAACCTTTTTTAAGTTCATTATTCCTTTTATATCACTTATTTCCATGTCATGAACACAATGTAATTATTTAAGTTAATAACGGTCGTTTTAACGATCATTGGTACTTGAGTCAAAAATAAACCCTTTATAATTAAAAGTTGTTCATGTATCCATAATATCCAGAATTTTAATCATGATGTATATATCATATATATCATATATATACAGTATATCCTTGCATTTATAATATTACATAATGATTTAGAGGTAAGAAATGAAATGCACCGTTCACGGAGACGGTAAGCCGTACGTACGCATGAACACTACTTTCATTTCTATTTCGTATTTTATAGAATGGAATCATAATGATATAAAGCTATATTATAATTCCAGAGTAATATCATATATAATATCATAACCCCATAATTTATATGTCCCACATATGGTAATTAACGAATCAAATCACTTTGAGGGGGCGGTAGTCCGCACTTCCTTAAATGAAGATATCGCGTTTAACCATAATGGAAACCATAAATGTATGCCCATAATGAAAAATACATAAGCTTAAGGAAAACATAAAAATATTATATATCATATATAAAAATAGTTTCATCTTAATGGACACCTTTGAAGGTGCTAAAATAATGTTGAACAATCATCGTTTTGGGAGGCCGAAATTCACCATCCACAGAAATAGTATATTCTTTAACCATTAGATGTAGGTGTGTGTAAGTGTAGCTCGAATACTTATTATAAAAACATCCTACTATATTGAAGATAGTGTAGTTGTTACAAAAGAAATTAATAAAAAGAGTTTAGGGGGTTGGAGAAGCAAAATAAAACAAAAGTACTCAAGTGAACACATTACCTTAAAATAGGGTAACTCCCTTTGGTTTGAGCTCAAAGGCTTCCTTGGGAAGACTTCTACCCAGAGTGAGGCTTCGAGGAGTAAGATAGGGATGTGGAGAGAAAAAATGGGTAGGGTTTGGCCGATCCAAAGGCTTTGGAAGTTTGGGTATGGAGGTAGAGGTGGGGGCCTTTTATAAGAGGAGACGAGGGGCACTCTTGGAAAGTAAAGAAATGTTACTTTATTTCAAAATGAGTGTCGGATTCAAAAGGTCTCACATTGATATAATTCAAGGGTAAGGTGACAAGGGTTCTAAATCCACCCATCCAATAGGTTTTGAACATCTGTAGGTCATAGATTTTACATTATCATTTCATTTTATTTAAATCATTTATTAATGAGGTAATCGCTGCATCATCATGATTTCATAAATAATTTAATTTATATAAAGCCTAAAAATTATGAAAAAAATACTATGATGTAGGAAATATGTTTAGATTTCCAATTAATATTTATAGTCTAAAATATCATCTATTTAGACAAAATTAAAAATGTTATAATCAGGTGATACATTCTTGTTATATTTACTTTCTTTAAAAAAATAAAAAGATAACAAGTCACATTCCACAAAAGTGATTCCATGGGGTCCCCAAGTTTGGCACAAGACATCCCATGGTCGTACATGATACAACCAGTAGAATTAGGACACATGTTGGTGTCATTTTTTTATTATGATATTATTTTATTATCCTTAACTACCCGATTACTCATTAATCAAGATAATTAAAGATAATTACCATCGTTACTATTCATAATGTCCAAGAAAAAGAGTCTTGATTACATAATTTGGACCTCAGGATTCCAAATATGTAATCCATTTTACCAAATTACAAAAACAGAAATTGTAATAATTGATTTTAATATAATTCCCGTTGTCAAAACTAATAGCGGGTTTTTTTGAAACAATATCTATGAAAAGTTTGGCATTAGTTTATGACCAATTCCAAAGTGAAATTAATGCTAATGACCACCTTTGGATTAAATGGTAAAAATATATATTATAATTTCACTTTAAAACAAATTCATAAGATAATCTAATCATATAAATAAATTAGATTAAAAAGAAGTTTTGATGTAAAATGCACTATTTTCACTATTCATTAAAAAATGAAGATTGTCAGAAAAATACCAAAAATTCACACAAAGTAAATTTTAATGTCCCAATAATAAATAATAAGTTTATTTTGACAAAAATAGCTTATAAAATTGTCAAAAGATATATTTAAAAATTGGTTGCCATCAAAAGCCAGTAAAACAATCTTTTAAAAATATTAGTGTATTTCATTCTTAAGATTGAATTTATTTTCATTTTAAGCCTCTAAAACACTATCTAATTCATTAATAGTCATAGATAAAAATATCTATTATTCATTACTTACTTGGGATGTTACATCCATCCCCCCTTTAGAAAATTGTGTCCCCGTAATTTATTTACTTATCGAATAAATGGGGGTACTTATCTCTCATTGCATTTTCAGATTCCCATGTTGCCTCTTCCATCATGTGGTTTTTCCACAAAACCATTACCTGATTAATCACCTTATTCCATAACACATGATCCCTATGGTCAAGAATCTGGACTGGTTTTTCCTCATATGATAGGTTCTCCTCCAACTGAACTACCTCTGGACTCAAAACATGAGATGGATCTGGCATATACTTTCTCAACATCGAAACGTGAAAAACATTGTGTACCTGAGATAAACTCGGTGGTAAAGACATCTGGTATACAACTGATCCAACTCTCTCCAGAATGTCATATGGCCCAATGAACCTTGGACTCAGCTTTCCTTTCTTACCAAATCGCATCACACTTTTCCTTGTTGAGACTTTGAGAAAAACATGATCACCAACCTCAAAAGATAGTTCCGTCCTCCTGTTGTCTGCATAACTCTTCTGCCTGCTCTGAGCTGTTCTCATGTGTTTTTATACCAGCTGAACATTTTCTGCCTACTCTTCCACCAATTCTGGTCCAATCAACTTCCTTTCACCCACTTCATCCCAGAAAGCTGTAGTTCGACACCGCTTCCCATATAATACCTGAAATGGTGCCATCTGTATACAGGAATGAAAACTGTTATTATATAAAAATTCAACCAAAGAAATATGTTGGTCCCAACATTCCTGATAATCCATCGAACAATCTCGTAGCATATCCTCCAAGGTCTGAATTGTTCGTTCTGACTGCCCATCTAATTGAGGATGAAAAGTTGTACTAAAATTTAATTCAGTACCCAATGACTTCTGAAGGCCTTTCCAAAAGTTAGAAGTGAACCTGTGATCACGGTCAGATACAATGGAGAGAGTAAGTCCATGTAACCTGACTATCTCTTTAAGATACAAAAAAGAAAGTTGATCTAGGGAAAAAGTATCTCTTATAGCAAGTAAATGAGAAGATTTAGTCAAGCGATCAACAATAACCCAGAGTGCATTATTACCTGGAGGGGTCTTCGGTAATCCCACAACAAAGTCCATGGATATTTCTTCCCATTTCCACTCTGGCACTGGTAAAGGCTGAAGCATCCCTTTCGGTAACTGCCGCTCTGCTTTAACCTGTTGACAAGTCATACACTTCACAGTAAAATCAGAAATATCTCTTTTCATTCCATCCCACCAGTAATACTCCCGCAGATCTCTGTACATCTTAGTACATCCAGGATGAAATGAAAACGGAGAACTATGAGCTTCACATAACAACTGTCTCTTCAACTGTGAATCAGAAGGCACACAAAATCACTTCCCAAATCTCAAAACACAATCATTATCAATGTTGAATTCAGGCAACTTACCCTTCTGAACCAGCTCTACCTTTTTCTGCAACTCACTGTCTTGCTTCTGTGCTTGCTTGATTCTCTCTGATAGAGATGATCTCAATGATACCTGAAACAAAACAGAATAACTTCCTGCACCAACAACTTCTATGCCAAATTACATCAAATCAAAAACCAAAGGATCATGTTCCAAATGCAACATTGTTAATGAATCATTAGTTTTTTGACTCAAAGCATCAGCCATTTTATTTGCTTTTCCCAGATGGTAATGAATTGTACAATCATAACCCTTGATTAATTCCAGTCATCTCCACTGTCTCATGTTTAACTCTTTTTGAGTGAATATATACTTTAAAATATTGTGATCAGTATATATTTCACACTTTACTCCATACAAATGATGCCTCAAGATTTTTAAAGCGAAAACAACAACAGCTACTTCCAAATCATGTGTAGGGTAATTTACCTAATGAGTTTTCAACTATTGTGAAGCATAAGAAATTACCTGATCATTCTGCAATAGGACGCAACCAAGTCCATTCAATGAAGCATCACTGTATATAACAAGCTCACCATTCCTGGAAGGAAGTGCCAAAACTGGAGCATTCAGCAATCTTCTTTTCAATTCCTGGAAACAATCATCACATTCATTTGTCTTTATAAACTTAACACCCTTCTGAGTTAGCTTAGTCATTGGAGAAGATAACCGTGAAAAATTTCTAACAAACCATCGGTAATAGCCTGCCAAACCAAGGAAACTACGAATATCTGTTACATTTGTGGTCCTTGGCCATTCTTCAACAACCTTTGTTTTTGCAGGATCAACGGTTATCCCATCTTTAGAAACAATGTGACCAAGGAAAGAAATTTGTTGCAACCAAAAATCATACTTGCTGAATTTCCCAAACAATTTCTTTTCTTTTAAGGTTTGCAAAATAACGCTTAATTGTCTTTGATGCTCCTCTTTACTTTTAGAAAACACCAAAATATCATCAATGAAAACCACCACAAACATATCAAATAACTCATGGAAAATTATATTCATTAAGTCCATGAATACAGTAGCTGCATTGGTTATCCCAAAAGGCATTTCTACAAATTCACAATGGCCATATCTTGTACGAAACGCAGTCTTTGGAATGTCTGCTTCCTTTACCTTCAGCTGATGGTAACCCGATTTCAAGTCAATCTTTGAAAAATACTGAGCTCCCTGGAGCTGATCAATCAAATCATCGATATGAGGCAAAGGATATTTGTTCTTAACAATGATGTTATTCAAGTATCTATAATCAATGTTAAGTCTCATAGAACCATATTTCTTTTTAACAAATAAAACAGGAGAACCCCATGGTGACGTGGTAGGTCGAATGAAACCTTTCTCTAATAAATCTTGCAATTTCTCCTCAACTCTAAAAGTTCAATTTGGTCCATTAGATAAGGGGGTTTTGAAATTTGCTTAGCATCAGGAACAATGTCAACAGTAAACTCGACTTCCTGATCTGGTATTATTCCAGGTAACTCATCAGGAAAAACGTCAGGATACTCTTTTACCACTGACACATCGTTAATCTGAACAGTTCCTTTATTTTCAACGATGTGTGCAAGGTAACATTCATTTCCATCTTTTACAAGTTTCTCGGGCTCTTGATATGTAATCAACAGTAAGGGTTTATTCATGTTCACAAACTGAAAGACTTTCTGAAAAGAAAATTCTTTAGCTCTATAGTCAATCTTTGCATGGTAAATAGAGAGCTTATCCATACCCAGGATAACATCAAACTCTACTAGAGGTAGAAAAATAATGCTTTAAAGTAGGTTATTTCCATATATAAGGATAGAAAGATTCTTATAAGTTATTTTTGCCTCAACATTTCCCCCAGGTGTTTTTACCACAAGTTCAGGAGTCATTTCATGAGATGGTATTCCCATTTTACTAGAAAAGGTTTCAGAGATGAATGAATGTGTATACCCCGAATCAAACAACACACTGGAATAATCTAAAGAAACAAACAAATTACCTAAAACAACTTCATTTGATGGCCCGACATCAGCTGAAGTAGTTGCAAAGGATTTCACCACCCCTTTCTGCTTGTAGTCTAATTGCTTCCCATTGCTCGAGCTCTTTGTCGGACACTCATTTTCATAGTGAACCATCTCATTCAACTTAAAACATTTCACTAACTTTAAATCAAATTTGAACTTACCATCACCTTGATCTTTTTCATTGCAATCACGAGCATTATATCCCATCTTACCAAATCGATAACACTTTATAGAATTCAGAAGACATTCCCCAGCATGACTTTTTCCACATTTATCACAAACTGGAAACTTAGATTTCTTACCATCATATTTTTTTGAAGAATTCTTCCCTTTCTCCTACCACCTCAGTCTCTTCTTCTGTTGGTTTTTATAGAACACTTGGTCATCGGAAAACTCCATTTCCACCTTCTCAGCACATCGAACAAGCTTTTCATAACTTTTAAACTCACGAGAAGCTAATTCCCTTCGATATTTTGGCTTTAATCCTGAGTAAAAATGATTGATTTCACTATCAAGGTCTCAGATAAAATTTGGAGCATACCTTGCCAATCGGGTAAACCTTTCTTCATAGGTAGCCACTAAGTCTTCCTCTTGCCTCAATTCCAAGAATAGTTTTTCCATCCTAAGTCGAACATCCTTAGGAAAATACTTCTCAAGAAACATACATTTGAATTCATCCCAGCCAAGAGAATCAATCTCATCAGCGTTCCTGATATTTTTAACCATCGACCACCACTGATCTACCTCACCCTCCAAATGGTAAATAGCAAGACTAACCTTTTGATTGTCTGAACACCCCATGACATCGAAAATCTTCTCTAGTGCTTTAATCCACCCTTTAGCTAACATAGTGTTAGATGACCCTCTGAATGATGGGGGATGTTTCCCCATGAAATGTTCCACCACTGACATGTTCCTCTGCGGTTGATCTGGCTGATCTCGTGCATGGATACCACCACCATTTATAGCTTGAGTCAACTGTGCCATTACTACAACAAAATATTCAGTTCCAATTCCGACCATCTCAGGATGCTGATTCGGAAGATTATTTCCTTCTTGTATGCCTTCCTAGCACTGCTTCCATGTTTCCTCTACGGAAAACCATTCTGAACCAATATGTCTTTGATGAAGCAACATTATAATCTTCAAATTCTATATCATTTCAATTTGAACATAAAACAATTTGGATAATCATTTAATAGAATTCAACTCCTAAAGTTATCTAAACCTCCCTTTGATACCAACTATAAGGCCCCATCCTTAAACCTTACTTAATCTTGAGTTATTACAAGATTACACATTGAGGATCTTTTCAGGTTTAGAGTTTTAGTTAATTAGATCATAAAACATGCATTACATTCGACGTATAAACAAAGTGGTTACATAAAGATAGTATTCATTTTTCCCATCAATGGAAACATATTTAAAATAAAACATGGATTCATTATTGACACTACCTTGACACTATCATCATATCATGTACCTTTCCCTTGACCTGTGAAAAACATTTCAAAAACTTGGGATGAGCATAAAAATATTAGTAAGGGATATAAGAATATGGATAGGAAACATGTGTACATATATACATAAGAATGAAATCATACTTTACCCACAAAACATAATCACTTTAACATACCACATAAAATCATGAATATATCATAGAAATCATAATACATAAAGGTAACTTGAGGCATTCATAACATTCTTACGTAGGGAGTAACCCTCTTGGTTATGTTTGGAATACTCATCACAGTATATTCCCTAAATCTCTTCAGAGAAACCTTAACGTTTTACTCCTTCGAGTTACCCAATGCATTGTATAGCTATATCGGGCTCACCCGCCCTTAGTTTATCACGGAACCACCCGTCTTCATAATAATTCCCAAGAACCTCAACATAATTGTATCACGTAAAACATGCATAAGGGAAACATAACATTTCCACCTTTCAATCACAAGATATCAATAAAAAACATTGATATAAAACGATTATGAAAACTATATTCAATACCAAAATAAAAGAAAAGTAAAACATGGTATTTATTTTTCTTTTAAAAAAAGGTATGGCTTGTAGAGGAAGCCGAAACTCAAATAATGGTCACGGTGGCGGAGAAGTCGTTGTCACCGCATATGTACGATAAAAACATTCCATTTTTTTGTTTAGTAAAATGCTTCTTATAAAAAATATTCATTTTGGATAAATGTAAAAGTCAATGGAGTTTATACACCGTATAAAAGAAGGTTGTGTATAAAACAAAATATGCCTCAATGAAAGGAGATTGAGACGAAGTCCCTTACCTCGGGTCTGACTTGACTCAGTCCTTCTTTAATCTCCTGAATAATAAACTTGAGTTAATTTCTACTTGTTTAAGAACATTTTTTAAGTTCATTTTTCCTTTTATATCACTTATTTCCATGTCATGAACACTATGTAATTATTTAAGTTAATAACGGTCATTTTAACGATCATTGGTACTTGAGTCAAATATAAACCCTTTATAATTAAAATTTTTTCATGTATCCATAATATCCAGAATTATAATCATGATGTATATATCATATATATCATATATATCCAGTATATACTTGCATTTATAATATTACATAATGATTTAGAGGTAAGAAATGAAATGCACCGTTCATGGAGACGGTAAGTCGTACGTACGCATGAACGCTACTTTCATTTCTATTTCGTATTTTATAGAATGGAATCATAATGATATAAAGGTATATTATAATTCCAGAGTAATATCATATATAATAACATAACCCCATCATTTATATGTCCCACATATGCTAATTAACGAATCAAATCACTTTGAGGGGGTGGTAGTCCGCACTTCCTTAAATGAAGATATCGTGTTTACCCATAATGGAAACCATAAAGGTATGCCCAAAATGAAAAATACAGAAGCTTAAGGAAAATATAAACATATTATATATCATATATAAATATAGTGTCATCTTAATGTCCACCTTTTAAGGTGTTAAAAGAATTTTGAACAATCATTGTTTCGGGAGGCTGAAATTCGCCATCCACGGAAACAGTATGTTCTTTAACCATTAGATGTAGATGTGTGTAAGTTTAGCTTGAATACTTCTTATAACAACATCCTAGTATATTGAATATAATGTAGGTTTTACAAAATAAATTAATAAAAAGAGTTTAGGGGGATGGAGAATCAAAATAAAACAAAAGGACTCAAGTGAAGATATTACCTTAAAATCGGGTAACTCACCTTGGTTTGAGCTCAAAGGCTTCCTTGGGAAGACTTCTTCCAAAAGTGAGGATTCAAGGAGTAAGATAGGGAAGTGTAGAGACAAAATGGGTAGGGGTTGGCTGGGCCAAAGGCTTTGTAAGTGTGTGTAAGGAGGTATAGGTGGGGGACTTTTATAAGAGGAGAGAAAGGGCACTCTTGGAAAGTAATGAAATGTTACTTTATTTCAAAATGCGTTTTGGATTCAAAAGGTCCCACATTGATATAATTCGAATGTATGGTGATAAAGGTTCTAAATCCAACCATACAATAGGTTTTTTACATGTGTAGGGCATAGATTTTACATTATCATTTCATTTTATTTATATCCTCTATTAATGAGGTAATCACTGCATCATCATGATGTCATAAATAATTTAATTTATTTATAAAGTCTAAAAATTATGTAAATTTACTATGATGTAGGAAATAATTTTAGATTTCCAATTAATATTTATAGTCTAAAATATCATCTATGTAGATAAAATTAAAAATGTTTTAATCAGGTGGTACATTCTTGTTATATTTACTTTCTTTAAAAAAAATAAAAAGATAACAAGTCACTTTCCACAAAAGTGATTCCATGGGGTCCCAAAGTTTGGCACAAGACATACCATGGTCGTCCATAAGACAACCAGTAGAATTAGGACACATTTTGGTGTCATTTGTTTATGATGATATTATTTTATTATCCTTAACTACCCGATTACTCATTAATCAAGATAATTAAAGATAATTACCCTCGTTACTATTCATAATGCCCAAAAAACAAAAGAGTCTTGATTACATAATTTGGACCTTCTGATTCCAAATATGTAATCCGTTTTACCAAATTCCAATGACAGAAATTTCAATAAATGATTTAAAAATAATTCCCATTGTCAAAACAAATAGCGGGTTTTTTTGAAACAACATCTATGAAAAGTTTCGCATTAGTTTATGCCCAATTCCAAAGTGAAATTACTCATAAGGACTACCATTGGATTAAATGGTAAGAATATATTCTAATTTAATTTTAAAACCAATTCAAAAGATAATAAAATCATATAAATAAATTAGATTAAAAAGCAGTTTTGATGTAAAATGCAGTATTTTTCACTATTCATTAAAAAATGAACATTGTCAGAAAAATACCAAAAATTAAGACAAAGTAAATTTTGATGTCCCAATCATAAATATTAAGATTATTTTGACAAACATAGATTATAAAATTGTGAAAATATAGATTTAAAAATGGTTTTCCATCAAAAGGAAGTAAACCAATCTTTTAAAAATATTTGTGTATTCCATGCATAAGATTGAATTTATTTTCATTTTAAGCCTCTAAAACACTATCTAATTCATTAATGGAAATAGATAAAAATATATATTATTCATTACTTACTTGGGATGTTACAGAAAACATGGGTATGGAAGATAAAAGTGTCAAGTTCTGATTGAGAGTGATAGAAAATAGGATAAGTAGATAGTTAACAACAAGAAAACCGCAAACATGTAATAGGTTAAAATGTCTTTAGTTTAATAGTAGGAAAATTAAATGGACAATATTTATTGTTTTATGTTCCATTTTATAAGGTTGTGGAATTTATTTATGAGTGTGACTAAGAACATAATGTTATATATATACTTTTCATGTAGAGTATCACCCATTAATAAATGTTATCCATTATCTCATCAATTCTCTAAATGATGAGTATTCAAGATGACTTCGTCACACCTGAAGCACTAGATTAAACATATAGATAATCAAATATCCAAAAAGGATAAACTATATATTTCCCTTATCTTTAGATATTAACCAAATCCGAAATGGTTAGTACAAGATCAGATGATCCAAAAATGGTTATTCTTTTATCGAAAAATACTATTATTAATTTAAAAAATTAATCAATAAATAACAAATGTTCGATAAAGGCCATCCAATAAACAATTTTCCATAAAATCATATTATATAATCCAAACTAATATTGAAACCCAAAACTCATGAGATTTTAATCACATATTATTTCATATAAAATATTTACATTTATCTCCAATTAAAATAAACTACTCTTAAAGTCTCACACTGAAGTGTAATTAACCAAATCACATATTCTTCATGATAGGTTAATCATTTTATTAATAACCTTAATCACAATAAAAACATAAATTCTTCTAAAATTGAAATCCACCATTAATCCTCAATTGAAATCTCGTAGTATTCTATTTTACATAGTCATATAGTGTTTCAAATAGATAGAACACCTTCCAATATAGCATTTATTACTTAATCACATAATAATTTTCCTATACAATAGATATCCATTTGATAATACATATGATTCCAAATCATCTTATTATTGATCAATAAAATCACTTAACTAAAATTAATTAGTCACACTGACAAGGGACATCACATAGTCCAGTGTTAGGTGATAAAATGAAGTCACACATTGGTTGTGGGTTCGATTCCCATAGCTTTGTCTAATATGAGAGGTTTTCACACACTCTACATGTAGTCTATTATCAAAATCTATATTTTATAAAATCCTTAAATTGAGGTAAATTTCTCAATAAAACGATAACATATTTTTACCACAAATATTATCTCATACCTCACATTATTATACCAAAAATTAATAACTTGTAATTGATTCAAATTCAAGGATCATAATACCCCAAATGCTTATTTATAACTATATCAACAAAGGAAAACATAATTCATCCTCAAATAGATTTTTAACATAAAAAAACTGCAGGGTTACACGTATAATAGAAAAGTCATCCGATGTAATCCAATCAACAAAGAAAATTAATAAATTTAATCATTTGGCAATCCATTTATTTCCACAAAGGTTATTCCATGACCTAGTGGTAATCCTATTGAATAAGGAATTGATTCAGTTAATTCATAGGTCCCCTAAATTTAAGGAAAATGAATATAAATGGGTTCTTAGGATCATTTTTATTTTCTCCAATAATACTATTCATTTTTCCTTCACAATTATTTACTTTATATCCCTCTTTCTCTCACATAAAGTAGATCATTCTCTAATTGATACACATTCATGGGTGTCTGCTTCCACATTTCCATAATGATGTAAATTGATCTTTCATTTTTCCATGGTCCACACAACTAGATATATTATCATTATCCACATTTCTCTTCTTTGTTTTAGTTTGGGTGTTAGTCAATGTATATGTTTTTATTATATTTATTGAAACCTTCATCTGAATGGACATTATATCTATTACACCCATCAACTTTCCATTTTGTTTCTCACTTCCTCCATCGTCCCCACCTAGTACATCATTTTCAATGTTACTATGAGTTCTTAGTAATTCAACTATTAACTAAAACTAGAAAGCAATGTGTGAGTAACAAAAGTCATTAAATCATTTATAGAATAACATGAAACCTTATTTTCAATCTAAAACACCTTAGGATTATCCAAGGTTATTTATTCTCATATCATATTAAAATACTTCAAATTATTTTTTAAATAAAATGTGAATTATCCTAAGCATATCTCTTGGAAGTTTCGTAAAAAAGAGTGTAGCAAGGCCCGTTGTCGTGTACCAGTTCCAATTCGAGTCTATCTCAAAGCGGTGTTTTTAGGTTTTACACCTAGACACATCTTTCTTAGAGCTGCCTCAACCTGCTCGTGTCAAGATTGGGATGTATTTTCTCGTAAAATTCGCAAAATCTTTACATTACCAAAATTCATAGAATATTTCTTTATTAATATTCAAAGTCTATTTTAGGTTAATGTTCTCTAATCAGAGTTTTTCTAAATCAAGTTTCCATGGATTGTACTAGAGGTCCTATGTATAAGGCCCCAGCCTTAAACCATACATAATCTTGAGTTATCACAAGATTACACGTTGAGGATCTTTTCAGGTTTAGAGTTTTAGAGAATTAGATCATGAAACTTGCTTTACATTCCACATTTAAACAAAGTGGTTACATAAAAGACAGTATTCATTCTTCCCGTCAACGGAAACATATTGAAAAAAAACATGGATTCTTTCTTCACAAATCCTTGACACTATCATCACATCATGTACCTTTCCCTTGACATGTGAAAAACATTTCAAAAACTTGGGATGAGCATAAAAAGCTCAGTAAGGGTTATAAAAAATATGGAAAGGAAACATGAGTTCATATATACAGAAGAATGAAATCATACTTTACCCATAAAACAAAGGCACTTTAACATACCTAATCAAACCATGAATAAATCATAGAAAACATAAGACATAAAGGTAACTTGAGGCATTCATAACATTCTTACGTAGGGATTAACCCTCTTGGTTACGTTTGGAATACCCATCACAGTATATTCCCTAAATCTCTTCGGAGAAACCTTAACGTTTCACTCCTTCGCGTTACCCAATGCATTGGAGAGCTATATCGGGCTCACCCGCACTTAGTTTATCACAGAACCACCCATTTTCATAACAATGCCCAAGAACCATAACATAAATGTATCACATAAAACATGCATAAAGGAAACATAACATTTCCACATTTCAATATAACATTTTAGTATATTGAAATAATGAATCCATTCAAAAAGAAACCATTTCCAAAACCATTTAAAACATTTAATAAAGAGATTTTTGAATCAAAGTGTCCCATACCACCTTGAAGATTAAAATTATAAACCATTAATATCCATATAAATAAATCTTTAATACCATTTTGAAAACATGGATATTAATAAGAACAAATAATTAAAACCTTTAAAATGATATTTTGGTTAAAGGGGTTTTACATAAATTAGAGACACTTGAATACAATAATTGAGGAATAACATTTAGTCAGAACATTATAATATCATGAGAATAAATGGATTCATGATATAATACTCCAAAGGACAGTATATACACCATATAAGAGTGAATTTGTGCATAACAACAATGAACCCTCAATAGAAATGTCAAATGTGATGAAATCCCTTATAAAGAAGGTATCCTTAAATTAATGACAAATCAATCTCAAAAATATGTGTGAAAAATATAAATACACCAAATATAAGTGGATATTATGTGTAAAACAATAAAATTTCATTCACACATATTCAATGGATGACATATTCAATGACTACATGTTGAACCCAAAGAAATCGAAATTGGGTTAAAAAGTTCCCTTGACAGCCTAACGGCATCACATCAAAATGAGTTGATGAGAGATAAAAAGTGTATCTCATCACTTGGACAAAAAATTTACATCAATATAGATATATGAGAACATATCCCAACATAAAAATATGTAAATTAAAATACCCAACAAAAGAAGTCTTTTAAAAAGAGGAGGGTGAAAGGTTCCCTTACCGACTTGCGTATCTTTCAAAACATACACCCCATGAAAGAAGGACAATAGATCATTGATGTAAATTCTCATAAACGAAAGTATATTAAACAACGAGTATAATAATGGGAAGTACATACACCAATAAATGGAATTTGTGGCAAATGTAGCATAAATCTCACGGGAATAAAAGTGAGATGAAAAATCCCTTACGAAAACTCGGCAGCCTAACGGCGCCACATAAAACTTCCGAATATGGATTGATGAGATCAAATAGGGTATCTCACTACATTACAATAAAATGTATATAAAGTGGAATATAAAAGAACATCCCCCAACATTACAAAGAAGAGCTCAAAAGAAGTGACATAAAGGAGAGTACTTAAAAAGAAAGAGAGAGGTTAGATCTCTGACGAAAGTTCGGCAGCCTAACGACGCCACTCAAAACTCCCAAAATGGATTGATGATAGGGAATAGGGTCTCTAATAACATGAACATAAAAATCACACTAAGTTTAATATAAAAGATCATCCCCATAACAAGAAAGATGAGCTTTAAAAGGAATGACATAAAAGTGTGTACTTAAAAAGAAAGAGAGGAGTAGGATCCCTTACCTAGGGTCCGACTTGACTCGATCGTTCTTTAATCTCCTGAATAATAAACTTGAGTTAATTTATACTTCCCTAAGAATCATTTTCAAGTTAATTATTCCTTTTATATCACTTATTACCATGTCATAAACATTATGTAATCATTTAATTTAATAATATTTGTTTTGCTGATATTTGGTTCTTAAGTCGAAAGTGGACTTCTTACAATTACATGTTGTTCGTGTGGCAAAATGTTTATTATATACAGAATTGTATTCATTATGTAGATATCATATATTTCATATATATCCATTACATGCATGCATTTATAACATTACATAATCATTTAGAGGTAACAAATGAAATGCATCGTTCATGGAGACGGTAAGCCGTACGTACGCATGAACGCTACTTTCATTTCTATTTCGTATTTTATAGAATGGAATAATAATGATATAAAGGTATATTATAATTACAGTATAATATCATATATAATATCATAGTTCCATCCTTTATACATCCCACATATGGTATTTAACAAATCAAATCACTTTGAGGGGGCGGTAGTCCGCACTTCCTTAAATGAAGATATCACGTATACCCATAATGGAAGACATAAAGGTAAGACACAAATGAAAAATACAGAAGCATAAGTAAAACATAAACATATTATATATCATATATAAAAATAGTGACATCATAATGGCCACCTTTGAAGGTGCTAAATGAGTATTGAACAATCATCGTTTCGGGAGGCAGAATTCCGCCATCCACGGAAACCGTATGTTCTTTAACCATTTGATGTAGTTGTGTGAGAGTTTAGCTCGAATAAATCTTATAAAAACATACTAGTATATTGAAGATACTGGTTTTGTTACAAAAGAAGTAAATAAAAAGATTTTAGGGCGTTGGAGAAGCAAAATATAACAAATGAACAAGAGAGAATGAATTACCTTTAAAAGTGGAACTCCTTTTGATTTGAGCTTAAAGGATTCCTTTGAAAGGCTTATTCCCAAAGGGAATCCTCTAGGATGAGGAGAGGGATGTGGAGAGAGTAAATGGGCAGGGGTTGGCCGAGCCAAAGGCTTTAGGAGTGTGTGAAATGAGGTAGAGGTGGGGGCCTTTTATAAGAGGAGAGGAGGGGCACTTTTGAAAAGTAAGAAATATTACTTTATTTGAAAATGTGTTTCGGTTTTAAAAGGTCCCACATTGATATAATTCGTGGATAAGGTGTTAAGGGTTCGAATGCCACTCATCCAATAAGTTTTGGACATGTGTAGTTCATATATGTTACATTATCTTTCCATTTTATTTTAATCGTTAAATAATGATGTCATCACTGCATCATTATTATGACATAAATAATTTAATTTATTTAATGTCTAAAAATTATAAAACAATTACTATGATGTAGGAAATCTTGTTAGATTTCCAATTACTATTTATAATCATAAATCTGATCTTTATAACCCCATGTAAAAATTATTTTCGTGAAACATATGATGTTTGTGTCATTTTTACTTTTATATTAAATAAAAAGTTATTTATGTCATTTCCCAACCCAAGTGGCTCCATGGGGTCCCCAAGTTGACCCATGGCTTGTATTGGTCGGCCATTACACATCCAATGAGGTTAGGACATGTGTCAAGTTCATTTCATATTATTAAAACATTATTTTTACCTTAAAATACACTAATTACCACTAATCACGATTAAAAATTTAATAAGTTACTATTCACCAAAAAATTATTTTTATCCCATTGAACCACATTTTACTTCTTAATGACAACCATGTATGTCGGATTTTCGAAATTCAAAACACAAATATGGAAAAATTTCATATAAATCGAAAATTCGGTTTTTATAAGTACCACTTAGTGGTTTCACTATTCATCAAAAATTGAAGTTTTTCAGAAAATTACCAAAAATTCACCGTAAGATATATTTGATATTACAAATTCAAAAATGAAGTCTATTTTACAAAATTCAAAATATATAAGTCACATTAATTAATTTAATAATTAATTCCCGCTGTCAGAGCAAATAGCGTGTTTTTATGAAATAATAAGTATCAAAAGATTGATACTGGTTTAAGTCTGATTTCAAAGTGAAATTAATTCCAACAAACACTATTGGATTTAATGATAAAAATATATTCTAATTTCACTTTAAAACTAATTCAAAAGATAATCTAATCATATAAATAAATTATATTAAAAAGAGGTTTTGAATTAAAATACAACATTTTACACTATTCATTAAAAAAATGAACTTTATCGGAAAGATACCAAAAATTTACACAAAGTAAATTTGGATGTCCCGATTCTTAATAAGAGTTTTATTTGGTCCAAAAGAATGTTTAAGAGTGAACAAAACTATATTTAATAATGGTTCAACATCAAAAGGTGATAAGTGAACCTTTAGTGAAAACTAGGGCATATACGCCTAAAATTGAATTCATTCCGTATTTTAAGCCTCTATCCTTTATTGGATAAATGTAAAAACATTTAAAAACATATATAATCATATTTTAGTTATTTCTATCCATTCCCTCCATTACAATGGCTACATGTTAACTACCATTTAAAATAATATTATTTTATTATTAGAGTGTAACGTAAGATTCCCAAAAAACTCGTTGTTGCGTGTTGGGTACGCCATCGAGCATAACAACCCTTTAAAGTAATATTAATACTTTATTCACAAATATGGATAAATATGAAAATGTCATATTCTTTATTTACCTTGGGTGTTACATCCTTCCCCCCTTTTGGAAATTGCGTCCTCACAATTTTTAAAATTGAGCTTGGAAACATCCTTGAACGTCCCACATCGGAACAAGAGTCGGTAAAACAATCACATTAAAATAAAGAAAGATAAGTATATAGGTCACCCGAGTTAACCCATACTAGGATTCCATGTATAAAATCATGGACATGGAAGAAAAGCAAAGGGTCTTGTTCTTGAGGGAGAGTGATAGTAAACATGTCTAGGAGAAAGTTAACAATGATAAAATCACAAACTTGTGATGGGTTAAACGGTATTCGATTCTCCAGTAGGAAAAGTTAATAGACAACATTTTTGTTTTAAGTTACTTTTTATTAAGTAATTTATTCATAAGGAAACATAATCACTTGTCATGTTGACTTTCTACTTTTACTAGATTCCTTAATCAAACTCATATTTTTTCCAAAAGACGAGTATTTAGGGAGACTTGTTCGCATTAAGAGTACTATAATCAACTTCTAGAGAATCACCTAATCCACAAAAGAGAACTATATACATCCCATGTCTTTAGGCTTTAACCAAAACCAAAACCAAAAAGGTTAGTACAAGGTCAGATAATCCAGAAAAGGATAACCCTTTAAAATGAAAATCTATGCTTAATCTCTAAAATTTGTCCAACAAAACCCAAAGTTCAACGAGGACCATCCGATAAACAATTTGTCCATAAAATTCTTCAAATTAAAGCAATCTAAGATTGAAACCCAAATATTTGAAGGATTTAGTCACATTGTCCTCCACGTTAAATTGTAACATTTATCTCCAAACAACATTAGTTACTCCTAAAGTCTCGTATTGAAAAGTAATTAACCTAATCACATATCCTCCCTGATAGGTTAATAATTTTCATAAATAACCCAAAATCAACTTACTCTTAATTCATAAAATCATAAAACTAAAAATAATTAGTCAAAATTACCAGGGACATCATGTAGTCCAGTGGTAGGCGATAAATACCAGTCGCACTTTGGTTGTGGGTTCGATTCCCGCAGCTTTGTCCGACGTGACGGTTAGTCACACGGTCTGTGTGTTGTCCTTTTTCCAAAACTATATAATTCTTAAAACATTCCCCAAAAAGAGATAAAATCTTCAATGATGATCATAAAATATTTTAACCTCAAGTTTATCTCATGCCTTTCATTTTCCATCAGAATATATAATAACCCATAATTACCTCAAAAGTAAGGATCATATAAACCCTAATGGTTTCCTTAATAATTATTACCTGAATTTCCACATCGAGTTGGCCATCTCGTACATGATGCATTAGAGAACTCACCAAGTTTGAAGTGGTTTATCAAGACTACTTGATAGTTGGTTTATAACAACCATGATATTCCTCATTGAATCCCCCATCTCATCCAGTATCATAATCAGAGAACCACCACAGTTTCCTTCATACCCATTGTCACTTTGGTTCCTACTAGATCCAGCCATTTACTAAAACAAAAAAAAGTCAGTGTAAGTATATCAACATAACCATCATATACTAATGAGGAAGATAAACACTAAGATATACTTACTCATTCACTTTATCTAAAACTAGGACTCTTTCTGAAATCCTAACCATTATGGTAATGTCACTTGTGCTTAGAGAATACCCTAACCTCTAAAGTTATCTAAACCGACCTTTGATACCAACTATAAGGCCCCAGCCTTAAACCATACATAATCTTGAGTTAACACAAGATTACATGTTGAGGATCTTTTCAGGTTTAGAGTTTTAGAGAATTAGATCATGAAACTTGCTTTACATTCCACATTTAAACAAAGTGGTTACATAAAAGACAGTATTCATTCTTCCCATCAACGGAAACATATTGAAAAAAAAACATGGATTCTTTCTTGACAAATCCTTGACACTATCATCACATCATGTACCTTTCCCTTGACATGTGATAAACATTTCAAAAACATGGGATGAGCATAAAAAGCTCAGTAAGGGTTATAAAAAATATGGAAAGGAAACATGAGTTCATATATACATAAGAATGAAATCATACTTTACCCATAAAACAAAGGCACTTTAACATACCTCATAAAACCATGAATAAATCATAGAAAACATAATACATAAAGGTAACATGAGGCATTCATAACATTATTACGTAGGGATTAACCCTCTTGGTTACGTTTGGAATACCCATCACAGTATATTCCCTAAATCGCTTCGGAGAAACCTTAACGTTTCACTCCTTCGCGTTACCCAATGCATTGGAGAGCTATATCGGGCTCACCCACCCTTAGTTTATCACGGAACCACCCATTTTTATAACAATGCCCAAGAACCATAACATAAATGTATCACATAAAACATGCATAAAGGAAACATTACATTTCCACATTTCAATATAACATTTTAGTATATTGAAATAATGAATCCATTCAAAAAGAAACCATTTCCAAAACCATTTAAAACATATAATAAAGAGATTTTTGAATCAAAGTGTCCCATACCACCTTGAAGATTAAAATTATAAACCATTAATATCCATATAAATAAATCTTTAATACCATTTTGAAAATATGGATATTAATAAGAACAAATAATTAAAACCTTTAAAACGATATTTTGGTTAAAGGGGTTTTACATAATGTAGAGACACTTGAATACAATAATTGCGGAATAACATTTAGTCAGAACATTATAATATCATGAGAATAAATGGATTCATGATATAATAATCCGATGGACAGTATATACACCATATAAGAGTGAATTGGTGCATAACAATAATGAACCCTCAATAGAAATTTCAAATGTGATGAAATCCCTTATAAAGAAGGTATCATTAAATTAATGACAAATCAATCTCAAAAATATGTGTGACAAATATAAATACACCCAATATAAGTGGATATTATGTGTAAAAAAAAAAGGTCATTCACACATATTCAATGGATGACATATTCAATGACTACATGTTGAACCCAAAGAAATCGAAATTGGGTTAAAAAGTTCCCTTGACAGCCTAACGGCATCACATCAAAATGAGTTGATGAGAGATAAAAAGAGTATCTCATCACTTGGACGAAAAATTTACATCAATATGGATATATGAGAACATATCCAAACATAACAATATGTAAATTAAAGGACCCAACAAAAGAAGTCTTTTAAAAAAGAGGAGGGTGAAGGGTTCCCTTACTGACTTGGGTATCTTTCAAAACATACACCCCATGAAAGAAGGACAATAGATCATTGATGTAAATTCTCATAAACGAATGTATATTACACAAAGAGTAGAATAATGGGAAGTACATACACCACTCAATGAAATTTGTTGCAAATGTAGCATAAATCTCACGGGAATAAAAGTGAGATGAAAAATCCCTTACGAAAACTCGGCAGCCTAACGGCGCCGCATAAAACTTCCGAATATGGATTGATGAGATCAAATAGGCTATCTCACTACATTACAATAAAATGTATAGAAAGAGGAATATAAAAGAACATCCCCCAACATTACAAAGAGGATCTTAAAAGAAGTGACATAAAGGAGAGTACTTAAAAAGAAAGAGAGAGGTTAGATCTCTTACGAAAGTTCGGCAGCCTAACGGCGCCAATCAAAACTCCAAAAATGGATTGATGAGAGGGAATAGGGTCTCTCATAACATGAACATAAAAATTACAGTAAGTGTAATATAAAAGATCATCCCAATAACAAGAAATATGAGCTTTAAAAGGAATGACATAAAAGTGTGTACTTAGAAAGAAAGAGAGGAGTAGGATCCCTTACCTCGGGTCCGACTTGACTCGATCGTTCTTTAATCTCCTGAATAATAATCTTGAGTTAATTTCTACTTCCTTAAGTACCTTTTTCAAGTTAATTATTCCTTTTATATCACTTATTACTATGTCATAAATGTTATGTAATCATTTAATTTAATAATATTTTTTTTGCGGATATTTGGTTCCTAAGTCGAAAGTTGACTACTTACAATTACATGTTGTTCGTGTGGCCAAATGTTTATTATATCCAGAATTGTATTCATGATGTAGATATCATATGTGTCATATATATCCAGTACATGCATGCATTTATAACATTACATAATCATTTAGAGGTAAGAAATGAAATGCACCGTTCATGGAGACGGTAAGCCGTACGTACGCATGAACGCTACTTTCATTTCTATTTTGTATTTTATAGAATGGAATAATAATAATATAAAGTTATATTATAATTCCATTATAATATCATATATAATATCATAGTTCCATCCTTTATACGTCCCACATATGGTATTTAACGAATCAAATCACTTTGAGGGGGCGGTAGTCTGCACTTCCTTAAATGAAGATATCACGTATACCCATAATGGAAGCCATAAAGGTTAGACACAAATGAAAAATACAGAAGCATAAGTAAAACATAATCATATTATATATCATATATAAAAATAGTGACATCATAATGGCCACCTTTGAAGGTGCTAAATGAGTATTGAACAATCATCGTTTCGGGAGGCAGAATTTCGCCATCCACAGAAACCGTATGTTCTTTAACCATTTGATGTAGTTGTGTGGGAGTGTAGCTCGAATAAATCTTATAACAACATCCTAGTATATTGAATATACTGGTGTTGTTACAAAAGAAGTAAATAAAAAGAGTTTAGGGGGTTGGAGAAGCAAAATATAACAAATGAACAAGAGAGAATGAATTACCTTTAAAAGTGTAACTCCTTTTGATTTGAGCCTAAAGGCTTCCTTTGAAAGGATTCTGCCCAAAGGGAATCCTCTAGGATGAGGAGAGGGATGTGGAGAGAGTAAATGGGCCAGGGCTGGCCGAGCCAAAGGCTTGAGGAGTGTGTGAAATGAGGTAGAGGTGGGGGCCTTTTATAAGAGGAGAGGAGGGGCACTTTTGGATAGTAAGAAATATTACTTTATTTGAAAATGTGTTTCGGTTTTAAAAGGTCCCAAATTGATATAATTCGTGGATAAGGAGTTACGGGTTCGAATTCCACTCATCCAATAAGTTTTGGACATGTGTAGTTCATATATTTTACATTATCTTTCCATTTTATTTTAATCGTTAAATAATGATGTCATCGCTGCATAATTATTCTGTCATAAATAATTTAATTTATTTAATGTCTAAAAATTATAACAAAATTACTATGACGTAGGAAATCGTTTTGGACTTCCAATGACTATTTATAATCAAAAATATGATCTTTATAACCCCATGTAAAAATTATTCTCGTAAAACATATGATGTTTGTGTCATTTTTACTTTTATATTAAATAAAAAGTTATTTATGTCATTTCCCAACCCAAGTGGCTCCATGGGGTCCCCAAGTTGACCCATGGCTTTTCTTGGTCGGACATTACACATCCAATTAGGTTAGGACATGTGTGAAGTTCATTTCATATTACTAAAACATTATTTTTACCTTAAACTACACTAATTACCTCTAATCGCGATTAAAAATTTAATAAGTTACTATTCACCAAAAAAAAATTATTTTTATCTCATTGAACCACATTTTACTTCTTAATGACAACCATTTATGTCGGATTTTCGAAATTCAAAACACAAATATGGCAAAATTTCATTTAAATGGAAAAATCAATTTTTATAAGTACCACTTAGTGGTTTCACTATTCATCAAAAATTGAAGTTTTTCTGAAAATTACCAAAAATTCACCCTAAGATATATTTGATATTACAAATTAAAAAATGAAGTCTATTTTACAAAATTCAAAATATATAAGTCACATTAATTAATTTAATAATTAATTCCCGCTGTCAGAGCAAATAGCGTGTTTTTATGAAACAATAAGTATCAAAAGATTGATACTGGTTTAAGTCTGATTTCAAAGTGAAATTAATTCCAACAAACAGTATTGGATTTAATGGTAAAAATATATTCTAATTTCACTTTAAAACCAATTAAAAAAATAATCTAATCATATAAATAAATTATATTAAAAAGAGGTTTTGAATTAAAATACAACATTTTACACTATTCATTAAAAAATGAACTTTATCGGAAAGATACCAAAAATTTACACAAAGTAAATTTTGATGTCACGATTCTTAATAAGAGTTTTATTTGGTCCAAAATAATGTTTAAGAGTGAACAAAACTATATTTAATAATGGTTCAACATCAAAAGGTGATAAGTGAACCTTTAGTGAAAACTAGGGCATATACGCCTAAAATTGAATTCATTCCGTATTTTAAGCCTCTATCCTTTATTGGATAAATGTAAAAACATTTAAAAACATATATAATCATATTTTAGTTATTTCTATCCATTCCCGCCATTACAACGGCTACATGATAACTACCATTTAAAGTAATATTATTTTATTGTTAGAGTGCAACGTAAGATTCCCAAAAAACTCGTTGTTGCGTGTTGGGTACGCCATCGAGCATAACAACCCTTTAAAGTAATATTAATACTTTATTCACAAATATGGATAAATATAAAAATGTCATGTTCTTTATTTACCTGGGGTGTTACACTATGATACCAAATTTAATGAGCCAACCCTAGATACAAATAGTTGTTTAATTGTAACATAACATTGGCATGATCACCACGGATAATGTCCCAAAATTCGGATATGTTTAGTAGAATTGTAAGTACTAGATACAAACATATGTTTTACAGTACGTTATAAAATTAAAAACTACAACATTTTGTCTCCTTTTAACACATTCATATCCCATAGATTTTCTTGTAGGTAAATCATAATATGATTCTTCGCATCCTTGTAAAAATAGAACATAAGAAATGTGTGAGCTCAAATTACTAGTAATGATACCAATATTGCATAAAATATCATAAATAAGAATAAAAATTTTAGGCAGTGTATAAGACGAAAACAAAAACCTGTTAAACATAAAATTCATTATAATATGGAATAGATAAGTCAAATAATTTCATATAATCCTCACATGGATATTATACTAGTAAAATAATCACATGTAATATCATCATCTAATTACATAATGATGGAATTTATAATTTCGGAAATCATAACCACATAGTCAAGGCCTCATGCCAAGACTAAAAATAATAATTTTCCGAAGGCCTTGTTCTAGGACACTAGTTTTTCTCATGAGACCTAATGATTCATCAGGGGGATATTATGGGCCCCTCTTTTCACTTACTATGTCCAATGTATTCCTTATATGAAGAGGGTGAAACATTACCTAAACATTTGTATTAAAACTAGCATACGAAATGTTAATACCCTAACCACAAACCATGAATGGTATATATATAACACATCCACATTCAAACATAAATAATTTTATACAATATAAGAGATTTTATTTTAATAAATCAACCTCAATCAAGAATAAAATATAATTAATGATTTTGAAATAGATGATAATAATTAGTAAAACTCTTTGTGGGGAAATATCCCTTTTTCTTGAAAACATTTAATAGTCGCACTATGTTTCCAAAAAGTCATTTAGAAGTGATTTTTGAATCAAAGTGTGCCATACCAATTTGAAATATTTGAAAATAATTTTAATTTTAATACAAACAAGTCCATAAAAATAAATCCATAAATTTTTTTTAAAACATGGAAATTAATGAGAATGATTTACAAGAATTAATCATTAGAAAAGTTATAACTATATTTTAGGTAAACATTTCCTAACCAAATAAAATATACTTGAAAACAAATATTTAAGTAATAACATTAAACAAAATATTATAATATTCTGTGAATAATGTGATTCATGATATAATATGTCAAATTATAGTATATATATAGTAAAAATTGAATTGGTTCATAACAACAAAATCTCAATGGAATGTAAATTGAGATGAATTCCATTACAAAGTCTGTATCCATAGATTAAGGATAAATAAGTGACATAATTATATGTCGAAAATTTAAATACCCTTAAAATTATTGGATATTCATTGTAAATCAATCATTGGACATTCACACATAATCATGTAAGAACACAATCAATGACTTGGATTTTTAACTCAATAAATGGAAATTGAGTTAAGCTTACAATTATCAAGTTCATATCAATGACTTGTGAATTTAAAAATGGAAGGATTATGTGTATCAATATTGTACCCACAAAATGGGGTTTTTAAATTTCTACATAAATGAATAAATTGTGATTGTACACATAATCTTGTTGAAAAATAATCAATGAATTGTGCGCAAAACACAATAAGTTGGAATTAAAATTAGAAGTTCCCTTACTGATTTGGTAAATGATGAAACATACACCCCACAACAGAAGGATAATTAAATAAAAACCTAAATACCCATAAATTAAATTATATTACACAATGAATAAAATCATGGAATGTACATACACCACTCAAAATGATGAAGTGGAAAACATAGCATGAATCTCACGAGAATAAAAAGTGAGATGAAAAATGCTTACCTTTACTTTTACATAGTCCATGGGTGGATAAGATATTGTGTAATGGTGAAATAATTGTTATTAAATTATACAATAACCTCATACATAAATATGGTTTCATATATATACATCAAATATTTATTTGTTTATGATATTTTAATAGTACCATTGTTTTGGGTGTTAACTGATTCGTCTTCCTATATATTTTTTGTATCTGATGTCAAGTTTGTTGTAGATTGGATGTATTTTATTAATATCCAGAATAAAATTATGTTATGAAAAATTATTTTTAATCATCAAATGTAATTGTTTTTTGAATGGTAGCGATTGGGAATAAAATCCCATCGCGTCGTGGAGACGGTAAGACGTACGTATGCATGAGCGTCAATATCATTCTATTAGTGGTGAAATCCTAATTAATTAGATGGTATATTTTATATATATAATAATTACCATGTTATAATTATTATTTAATTCATTTATACTCATTATTATACCCATCAAAATAATGTTGTGTTGAATAAAAAAACTACACCATGACATGGAGACGCTAAGTCATACATATGCACATATTTTGACCTTGTCATTAATTGGATGAATATAATAATGAACGTGGTTATATAATATCTATGATTACATCTCAATATTTATAAGTTACTGGATTAATTATTTTATTATGTAAAAAACAAATAAAGTGGTTGTGGAAAAGGAAAAGGACTTCAAAAGACGTGGTGAATTAATTACACCCTCTTCGGGTTCTTCATTTTGATTTGTATAAATGGGATCCTTAGGGTGGCCTTTTGATAAAATTAAGTTCTCTATGTTGGATTTATGGTATTTGGGTTGATATTTGAGTAGGTTTTGTATGATCCAATGGCTATGGAGGTGTAAAATTAAGGGAAGGTGATGTACCCTTTTAAATGATATGTGATTGTCAATTTAGATAAAACAAGAAATATTATTTTATTATTAAATAATTTTCATTTTCTACTAGCTGAAAATGGATTTATTTCAAGGATAAGGTTTGGATGGGTTGGAAACCTCTCAACCCAAAGTTTTTGAAGTGTTTATGTCACTATATTGACCATATCTTATACATGTAACCCTTAGTTAAAGAGTTTAACATTTAGCATGTCTTCTTGTATTTTTCTATTACATGGTTAATAAAATTACTATAAACTTCCCTGAAAACATAAAGTAGTTATTATATGACATATATGTAATTATATATGTACTTCTCCCAAGCCTTATATTTTTAGAACTATTATATAATTTAATAAAATGTTATTTGTTTCTAAAACTCATTTGTGTCAATTTTGACACTATTTTGTATTCGGGTTTTTGTGAAAGTCATAAAAAATAGATTACTATAAAAAAATTCATTTAGACAATCCTACCATGTAATATTAACTTAGAATACTTTTGGAATGCATAAAATATCTCAATTTACATTTATTTTAATATCTATATCATTAGTGATTTTAGTCACTCATTAATAAGGAAATTGCAACATCATCATTTTTTCATAAATAAATTTAATTACATAATTTATAAATTTTATAAATAAAATAAGTTAATGTATTAAATTTTTTTTATTTCTAATCATTATTTATATTCAATTTTATCTTATGGGTAACCCTATATTAACGATGTTTCAGTTATTTAACATTGAATTTAACACTTTTAACTAATTGTTAAATTTAATATCATAAATGTCTTAATCTAATTCAAGTGGATAAAAAAGAATCATATTTTTTTCTTAATGTTACATTTGGTCTAAATGTAGTTATCCAATAGAATAAGGTCATATATTAGGGTAATTATAATATCATTTTTACGTTTAATTACAATATTTACATTTAATCTTGGTAAATAAAATTCAAAAGATACAATTCACAAAAAAGTATTTTAATCCTATTGAACTCCATTTTAAAAAATTATTTAAAGAAAGTCTCCTTTTTTCTGAAATTCTATTCACAGAAGAATTAAAATTACATTTTATGCAAATTTTAAAATGTTTCTAGAAGGTGGGTAAAATACTGTATGAAGTTCAATGAAATTTTATATATCTACTCTTATTATAAAATTAATTAAATGAATTACATTGTACAAATATAGTTATTATTTATCTATTTTTACTTTAATATAAATATAAATTTAAATAAATTATTAAAATAAAAATTCGGTTTTAAATAATAATGCAGTGTTATCACTATTCATAAAAAAATTGACTGTTTTTATAAAAACACAAACAAATATCCCAGAGATAATTTTGATATTCCAAATCAAAAAATGATATCTATTTTAACAAATTAAAAACATTGAAGTAGTATTAATTAATCGAAACAATATTCCCATTATCGAAACCATAAAGCAGATTTTTGAGAATTAATATTTATCAAAAGATTGATTTGTGTGTATGTACATTTTAAATGTAAAATTACATACAATGAACCACATTGGATTAAAATATAAAAAGATAATATAATAATAATTCAAAACCTTTCAAATTTATAATTTAAAACTATAAATTATTTTAATTAAAAATGTTTTTTTAAATTAAAATTTAGTATTTTTCACTATCCATAAAAAATAATAATATTATCAGAAAAGAACAAAAAATTTATCCAAAATAACTTTTGGTGTCCCAATTTTAATGAAGAATAATTTTTTTTTCCAATTTAATATATAAAAGATTCAATTATTGGATATAGATAAGCTTATTCATTAAAAGATGGTAAAATTGGGTTTTTTGAAAAATACTTCTTTTATCGGAAAATTTGAATTTGTTATTATATTTTTTCTATAAAACACATAATATGGATGTAAAAATAATTTGTAAAAATAAAAAAATTTAAAATTTTAATAAATTCTATTCATAACTACTTTTTGAACGACTAGATTGGTCGGTCGTGGTGCCCCCGAAATCGTTGTTGTGTGTAGTGCAAGCTATGGAATTGCTATAAAGAAAATAACTTACTATGAAATCATGGGGTGTTATAGTATCAATGGTGTTAATATATTTTAATGATGATTTGTGTTGTTTTCTGGTTTAGAATAAATCTCATAATCATCCATCATTAAATTTAACATAAGGAAAATCAGAAACTATATACATAGATAATTTATGTAATGAATACACACTTGAATGAAAAAGTCTCCTATTCCAGAAAAATTAATCAATATTATTATTAATTAAGTATTCACATTCTATTTATATAAGGAATATAAATCCAAGGTATAATGATTATTAGTTATTGGTTTGATAATTTTAATAATTTTATCATTAATTACATAGCATTGATTGCTAAAAAACTCAACCTAAAACCATCAAAACAATGCTAATAAATACTTATTATATTTTTCATTTATCCTTTGCAAATAAATTACTTTTTTATAGAAATATTATTTTGATATCTAACAGTTATAACAAAATTGATCTTCTCTTTTTCATTGACATCATATGTGACTAAATATTAAATCATTTGAGTTAATGTATGATGATTTGTCGAGTCTTCACCCATGCGCTTAGTATAGCCATTATCCATATACCACATGGATTTTCTATTACTGTTGATTGTTTCATAAAAAACAAAATAAACATGTCTTTTTTTGGTACCCATATATTCTCGGGTACCATAGTGTTTGAATGAAATTATCTGGGTATCCAAAACTTCTTTCCTTCTCGATAATTCATACCATTAGCTTTTAAAAAAATTTATAAATGAATGATATTTTAATTCCAAAATTTTTAAATATTTTTATATAAAAATTATTAATGTAATTACTATTTATTCCACATTAATATCAAGTAATATTTCGTGAATTGGGAACAAAATTATTTCCATTTATCATTGATTCCACCCCATTTCTTGATATTTCTTATAATTCAATATTAATGAAATTACATCCAAGAATTTTATTTTAAAATTTCCCACTTTGTTTTATATCATTTTAGTACTCTTATTTGATTCCACTTCATCCTTTTGTTAATTAATAATTATTTCATGATCAATAAAATTAGCTAAAGAGGAGTTGAATTTTTTTAACTTGTTCTTTATGGTGTTCTAGAAATGTTTCCCCTTCACCTAAAATAAAATTGTCTATGTTTTTCATTGAATTTTTCTTCTTTATTAATGAATCATATTTTTCTTCTATCATTAACCAGTTGGTAGCTAATTTATCATTTAAGCAACTCTTAAAGTATGAAGTAGAAGAGTTATAAAACTATACCTTTCCTTATTCCTTTACTATAAAACAAATTTCAAATTTTTTTGTGGAACTTTCTCTAAATCAATATATTTCAGATGTACTAGATTCATTAGGTACAATTTATTTGGATTTTAATTATGCTCTTATGTAGTATTCTTTGTATATTTATTTTATGGAAATTTTCATTTTTCGTTAAATTGAAGGGAATTATGTTTAATATGACCCAATTTCTTGATTTCATAGTATCAAACAAACCAAGGTTATTTTCCATATTTCCTAAAGGATTTATTGAAGATAGTTTTATTATTATTATATATTCTGAACTTTTTGGCGAGCTGATCCAGTTTTGTTTCAGAATCAGAGGTATCTAATTTTTTACATTTTTGTTTTATTTTTTTGCTATCATTTTGACATGTCACAATGAAAGTAGTATTTTCATTTTCTAATACAATATTATGATCATCATCTCCATCTTTAATTTCCAAAATATACTTCATCAATGTTATAATTAATTATTTCATAGTTATATACTTTATAGGTGATGATTGTCAAATAGTAGCAGATATGCTATTCATCATTGGGGTAGAACTCTGCGTACTTTATGAGATTGTTCAGTTTGTTTTATGGGTTATAACAATGCATTAACATTATTGACAATCTATATCTATGTTCTATTCATCTGTGTTCTCATTTCACCATCATCCATTCTAAAGTTGTCTAATTTTATCTTCATTATAGCATAACTCATCTGGCTTACATTGTATATTCCATCATAAGAAACTACAATGGTTTACACTTCTCATATGTTGTAGGACATTGTGATATACAATTAAATTAATAAGATTAAAACCACAAATAATAGATTTCATTTCATTTGAATTGATATCATATTCAACTTCTGTTACTCCATTACTAGTTTGTTGTTTTTTAGGAATATTATTTGTAGCGATGATTTTTTAATATACATTGAATCCCAGATTCATCATATATAATATCATTTTATATTTTCAGCATCTAATTTGTCACCACTACGTATTGGGCATGAACCATATACATTCTTTCTCATGGATCATACATTGAAAACTTATTTATTTATACCATATTCTTTTTAGTTTGATATAACATAAATAAATAAACACCTCTCTGGTTCCATTTTTTAGGTCATACTAATACTAATTAGAAAAAGAGCGGAGTGGTGAATTGCGGGTTTTCAGTAAACATCCACAATTCTGGATTTTGAATCTCATTGTGAAATATGTAGATATAAAAAATTATTCTTTTATATAAAATATGAGCAGTGCATACACAAAGATAATGAACAGATCGAATTCATAATGGATTAGGCAAAAAAGTAACCCTCATCCACTCCACAAATTAAACACTCTACAATCTTGGTGAATTTAACTACAAGGGCCCTAATATCATAATACCACAAATCTGGAATGGAGTATAGGCAGTTGACAACATTGCAAATAAGTCTAAACATATAATCTTCCAGTTATTTTACCAGGAATCATTTATCCACAACATACGTCAGAATGATGATACTCAACTATAATCAAGTATGAACAGTTGATAATACAATGAATCAAAAGAGTTATTTTGGAAGGTGTGGGTTGAACTTCACCGCAATAACACCTGCAACTGAAAGTAGATGGATCTTATTAATCAGAAAATATATTCTTCCATAAATTGAATTTTTGAAGAAATTGTAATAAAAAATGATCTTCAAATAACAGTAACAACATATATAAATAATAATCTTATAGAAGTAAAATATTATACAATTATGTCTCCAATATTTAACCTCTTCTAGAATCAATTGATTGATGTTGCAGTATTGTAAAAGATTTTTATAATAATGAAATAAAATATAATAATATGTGAATTTTATATCATGTATATTGAAATGATACACTGGTTTTATATAAAAAATATATTCTTCTTCGAAATAATATATCTACGAAAGTATCTTGAAAGATCATGAATATTAAAAGTCAAAAATTTCCACAGGACCCATATATTATATTCAAAAAAGGATTTAAATTATCTGTAGATTGGGATTTTTTTAATAATTCATTTATAGCTTAGAATCTACTGAAAACAAGATTTTATGTAGGTAGAATTTTTTTCAATACTATTGCCAAAATATTAAATAAAATCAAAATATTTTAGCTCTAACATTTAATATTCAAATGTAGGGATCCATAATAAAATTAAAAAATAAAAACTATTGGTTTTAACATCACAGAATTCATTATCATAATATTAGGATGATCATAAAATCATGTTTAATCATAAATGTATGGTTTAAGAAACTTATGTTTCTGACCCCAAACATATACTTCCTTAATTATATAGGATTAGTTTACCATACATTATTTTATATACAAAATGTATGGTTATATCCAAACGTATTGTTCTTTATTGATAAATCTCTTCTAGCGTATGGTAGATGATCCATTTGAATCTTCTTTGAATGGTGGTTAGAATTCAAATGTATCATTCATGATCCATAGACACCTTTACACGATTAGGGTTAATTACTTAAATTTTATTTTGAACGTCAGGTATGAGTACTGTTTCTATAATATAATTAAGATTTTTCTGAACACTATAGAATATAATCCTTATAAGTTTAATGCATGAATATAATTCTAGATTAATGATTAAAAAGAATATTAATTTCATGAAATATACTATAAGTAATATCATTCTTAAAACAAACAAGGGTATCTGTAAGAATCAAAATCAATAATATTTATATTGTATTTTTGAGAGAATAAATTCCCAAAAATATGATATTCATTATAAAATATTTATTCCACAAAATTAAATATAATATTTTAAAACATTATTAATGAATATAATAAAAAATATTTCTTTTTTATTTATTAATATAACCATGTATAAAAATAATCCGACATACGTATATAAATTAAGTATTTATTATAAATGTTCCTTATTATACTCCTAAAATAAATATTAATTCATGATAAATTTTTTAAATATTTTATTTTTACATATATATTTATGATTTCATAAATCACATGTCATTCATAAAAACTAACTATTTTTATTAATTATCATGAAATCTGCATTATAAAAAATCAAAAAAATAAACAACTATACAGTTATTAAATAAGTAATAAAAAATAAATTAACATTATCAAATTTAGTTTATTAAAACATAAAAATATATATTTTTATTATTATTATTGTATAATATATTGAGAAGTATTTCTACTTGAACAAATAATATCTATTTTTTGTTGACTGAAATATCTTTTTGTTAAATTTTTTACTAATTATAGGATGGATAATTAATTATTTATTTATTTCAAGCAAATATATCTCCAAAAAAATTATCATTTAATCAATATAATATATTATTTAATATACATATATGAAACCAATTTTGTGGAATTAATATTTATAAACTATGATGATAATTTTATGTTAAAGAAAATTTTACTTTTATAATAAAATATAGAAATTTAATATTCATTTTTATATTAATAAAAATGTTATTAATCATTAATTCACAATGGTTTAAAAAAATATTTATTTATATTTAATTTTCATAATTTTAATTTATGATTATAACATGTAATTTTCTCTAAATGGATAGATTTTTTCCAAGCCTTTTCGTTGCATGTGTTTTCTGTTATAGGTTTTATGATGTGTTTATAGATGATGGGTGGGGTTTGAGATAGAATTTCATCTACTGTTGGTTGTTTCATGATGTGATAGTTCGGGTCATGAAACATGATCATAGATAGAAATTAAATGTTATAAGAGTGTTTTTCTACATGATGGGATGGTTCATGGGGAATGGTGTTTGGTCTATTTTGAGTATTATCCTTTTATGATAATTGGATATATAATGATTGATTTGTTCATGATATATTGTCAAGATGATGATTTGTTACTTTTCTTATCTCATTTATATAGAGTTATGTTTTTATATGTCATAATTATTTCTTTCTTCATATAATTGGATTAGAGATTATTACCATGATATGGATGAGCAAGATATAATGGAGTCTGTGATATACCTGACCTGGATTCTGCTAAAGGTTCCCCGAGCCTGATGACCATATGATATCCAACACATCTCTCCATGTTCGAGAGGATATATCATAACAATGGGGTACTATGTTATTGATTTGGATAGAGTATACCCTAATTTCTAGAGTGTGTCATAGTAGTTAACATATAATAATATGTCAATAAGTAGTGGAATAAATAAATGTAAACAAATGGGAAAATAGAATTTGGTTAATATAATAATCCACCAAATAAATATTAATTATTTTCGAAAGATGATGATGATATTTCATGTATCTATAATTCTAAAAACATTTATACAAATAATTAGAAAAGAATTTTTTCCAATAGAATCAAAATTATGAAGAAAACTATCCCATGTATCATAAGATCTATCTCATCATCTTCTACTAAGTCCTTTCTAACAAAAAACCAATCAAATGTCTTATGTACAATGATTCCCTTTATCATCACATGTATACATACAATCTGATTGGGTACCAATGGTTCCCAAATAGGGTGTGAGATAAATCTCAATTGGGCACCACAAAGTATTTCCATAAGATAATTCCTATGTAATATAGTCTGAAATAATTTTCAAGAATTCATATATAATATTAATTAAATTGAGTAATGTACATTCCAAAGTGGCTTCCACATCCCTCATCTAGTGTCTGAATATGTAATAATTTCCTTAATAAATTAATTTCATGTTTTTATTTTTTTTTCATGTGAGGTTTCTCAAGCATTTACATACCCTATTATTAGTAATAATAATGGATTATCATCATAATAATTAAGCATAACTTAATATTAATACACAAATGGGTCCATAGAAAAATCCATGGAATCAAACACCTCATGGTTGTCTAGCTCAATAGTAATTGAATATTGGATAATGGGGTAAAAGTGTAATACATGGAATATTTTCCCATGAATTCCACACTAGTTTCATATAACAGATTCCAAGGAAAACATTCAGGATAAAATCATATAAGCTATGTATAGGTCCATGGATGTAAAAAAATATCCTTATTTATGTAAATGTGATTTGTTCTCCAAGGAGTGTGTCCAAGGAATCCTACAATAGTTAAGTAGGGAGCTTATGGTATCACACCATGCATCCACTGGTAGATGAGGATTGAAATCCAAGGTAGGTACCAACCAAGGTAACCTGTATCCTTGAATCAGAATGGAATCAACAAGTGCTCAAGTCATTTACATAGGAATCGAAAAACTAACCTGATTCTAACATATATATATATATATATATATATATATTAATATCAAGTATAATACGTAATTAAGAACCTTCATATTTATTCAATTAATTAATTATGTATGGTAATAGTTATCTTATTTCAATAGTCAGTCATTCAGAAATTACCATTCTTTATTTTTTCATGGTTAAATATCATGGAACCATTTAATTCATTAATGTAATATTTAATTCAATAGGTTCATTCTTATTCCTTACATCATTTGTTCAAAGTAATGATAGATGCATGAAACATTGAATTCATTTACTTTTTATAAGTACATTTAATATAAATTCTATACTTATCAATTAAAATTATGAATGATTTATCAAATTCTTGAACATACATTTGGCAGTTAAAATGGAAATTAAACATGTTAGTATATATTTAATTATTTATTAGTTCTTTAATGGGGAAAATAATACCATTATAATGTTAATGTCTAAGCACACTGAAATGGTGGTTTAAACATGCATGTCAAATATCAAAATGGCCAATTATGAAAAATAGCCTACATGGAGTATTAAACATTTTGGGTGTTACCACCAACAATGAATAAAATATATGGAATGGGTCTTAGTACATGATTTTTTAGTCTAGATGAAAGTTGTGTTAGATAGACAACTGACACCTCATGAAATTTGTGTGACCACATGACAATTTATAAAAAATGAATCTTTATGGATGAGTAAATGTCCACCTACCACGTACACGTATGAATATACATATATAGCATCATCCTCTAGTTTTACCTAGATAGTAATATAGCTGATTAATGGATCAAACCCCTGAAATTGGGGTATAAGATCTAACATCTGAATTGCATCGTTAATAGGATGATGAAAAATGATATTTTTAAAAATTAATTTATAATGTGTTATTGTGAATTCAATAAGTAGATAGTGCTTCAATCATACTCAGAATGTATTATCAATGTTGATTCCTAGATTAGATAGATTTGAGGCGTTGAAAGGAAAACAATGGAATGATGGTCTACTACAACAATATAAAGAAGAAGGATTTTGGATTAACATTGTATTTAAAGGAAAATGATAAAATTGCCATTAAAAACAATTCAGATGATTTGACAGCATTTTTTGGACAGACCTTATGTAAAACATGTGTTGGCATCTATAGAGACAGTAATACCACATGGTTAGGCCACAAAAATAGGTAAACAATGCTCTAACCATTTGAAATACTACTTGAATTTTTCTATATCTTCATTCACATTCATCCAACACAAATCACATGGTTAGATACTATTGTATTCCCTCATGATACTCAATTTCCATTCCAACAAGGTTTAAACTAACTATGAATCATACCTCGAATAGATTATGCTAACTCTGAGACATATCATTTTCTCCCACATTATAGGATTCCAAAATCGGAAAATACCTTAGTCACGCATATGACCTTAAATAAGCAATTAAGTATTTATATTTTGTCCATAAATTTGAAATAGAATATTTTATAAATTATATATTGTTGAGTGAACAACCTAGTTCATACAGTTATTTCCCCTTAAAGGAACTAATACACGATTTAATCCTCCAAGGTTGGTGAAACAATTTATAATTACAAATACGTCTAATAGACACCTACATCATTCATTGTCTCCCATGTCTCTTCTTATACATGGTTGTGTTACCATATCACCCATACTGGAGGGATATAATGGCCTCGTGGATCCTTCATGATCCAGTAATCAATGAGGATAGTATAGAAATCAAAATATGTATCGACATATATCTAAACATCCTTGGTTTATAAGATATGAGATGGGTGTTCATGATAATTTAAATGATGTGAAGAATGTAAGACATTGTGAAGGGAATGAATTCTCATATGTAGTAACAATTGATAGGATACTTACCCAACATGCTCTGAAATCCCAATAGGATCAACAAATCAAGGTGAAAACATCTCAACACCTTGTATCCATAAATTCCCTAGACATGGAAATACCTTTTGGAAAACGCAATCATGACCTCGAAATCTAGAAGTCATAAATGACTATTGACATATGATTTATATCTAGAATGATTAGTATAAATATGCTTCATGTTATGTTCAACCATCTATGGGGTCTCCCACATTATTTGATGACATAATAGGGATCTCACACATGACTCTACCCATTCTGAACTACTGAGGAGATAGACATCAAAGGCCATCTCAGTCAACTTATGTCTTGGGGAATTTGAAATTAGCCTCTTGGACCTCCATCAAATTTTTGGGATCCCCATCCTATGGTCGATGCTTGACGAGATCTTCACCACAATGAATGCATGGGAGGAAAAAGAGGTTCCATTTAGAGAATTGGTGTATCTTGATGTGGTAACTGGTACTGCCAAGGTTAATAATGAGATTATAGATGTTCACACCAAACATTTTTTTGGATACTTTACGAGCATTCCCATGGAGTATCATTTTGAGGGTTAAAAGAAACCCAAAAATGGTGACAAGGCCACACACATAACCTAACGGACCCCAACAATGATACAATAATTATTACTAGTGTAACCTAGATGATATCCATTTTAAATTGTAGAGGTACCCCATGAAAAGTTTACCTCAACTAATAGTCAGGTTGACCTGATTCAATGCAGCACTCATCTATGGGAGGATTGTAGTAGTGAGAGATGAAAAAATGATGGTCCAATCAATCATGTTAATCAAGGTGAAAAAGTATAAAATAGGGAAGCACATCATCCGGGGGATCCATGTACTGGTGAAGATGATCAAGGTGCCATGAAATATTAGTGGGGTGATGATTTTGTTTCATGTGTGTAGACCATGTCACATTCTGTAGAACATGGTGGAAGTGCACATGAGAGTCATTAAATATTGAAATGTCATATACCATCCTGAACTAAACATCTGTCCAAAAATTTTAAACCATTTTTGGGGTTTTCTGTTATATATGTGTTTGACAGATATGCTGAGTTGGGTCGAATTGGAAGATAGATTATCCTTTAACCCATTTCCTCTACAAATGGTACCAATAGCTAATGATAACATGGAGACTGATGATAATTAGTGATATTACATGGCCTTCAAAGATATAGTACATGTCGTGAGGGTGGATGGATATCCAAAAATAATAGTATAACTAGAACTATCTCAAGATGCAGTTTTTTTCTGGATAGGATGACTACGAAGGTGTATCTGGGAGTAAATCATGAGGAACCCCTGTGTTTGATTTAGAAATTTTGGCTCATGTAACGACTAATGATGGGAATATTTATATAAATGTGAGTCTATCCACTCCCGCATATGGGATTCTCGGAACATATTCGAAGAGTTGGCAGTATACTTACACTTTGAAAACATTTCGGAAATGGACCATCTAGTCCAATGAAAGAGTACATTTTCTACCTTATGATTGTGGCTGGATAGGGGAGAGGGAGTGTCACTTAAGTAAGGATGCCAAATATTGATCAAGTTGAGCTGTAGATGTGTATCCAATAGTATGAAATTCATACACTAGAAAAATAGGTGAATGAGGATGTGTAGCCCCATTCAAACAGACTTAGGAGTAAAGGGAGAAATCAAGAGGGTTATACAGGATGCATTGTCATTCTTCCTTGAAGAGATGGTGTCATGTAAAAATTTGTGATGATTTTTTTAATATTTAGGCTCTTGACACATTGGATATCAATTGATAGAACTGTGATCCATGAGTGACATGGAAAAAAATAAATACACTAATGCTTGAGCTTGTGGGGATCTGTAATGGAATGGATGGATTCCACATTTCCTAGGATGATGGATAGTGGAACGTGAATGAATTGAAAGAACAAGTGTATTTCGAATGGACTATGTTTCTGTTGAAGGACTAAATGAAAATATTTCTAAATCTAACCATTCAATATTTTATGTCGACCAATAACTTGTAGTAAAAATTTCCCATGTATACAGAATTTGATTTCTCCTTGAGGAGTTATTCTAATTAACTGACCCCCAGAGGATGGGGAGCTAATAGCTCTGGAGAAAGATTATTTTTAGATAAATGAGGTTATAGCGATTAGTGGAACCAATCTGGAGGGATTTTATAAGGATCTCAGTGTATGATTTACCATTCTCACCATATTCTATCACATTCATCATGATTTATATAGACTCCAAAACAAACATCATTTGATGGAAGAAATTATGCTAGGGACACCTACAAATAGTGATGTACATATAATGCCTTGGGAAAAAAGAACTAACAAGGATCATGAAGATAAAGAGGATAGGGATATCACCCCATACACTCCAAAGGTCTAAGTCCTATATTGTAGGTGTCCCACTATTGTCTAGATGGTGAAAACCCAAGAAGATGACACCCCTCCAAATGGATATTTTTGGAATATTTCATTTTATTATTATATATGATATTTCTTGATTAGGATGACTACAATTATTACTCTTTGAATTGTGTAGGTAGTGGGAAGTACTCTACTATGGAATAAAAATAATAGGAGCAAGGATCCCTTTCCAAAAATGGGTTACGGTATGTTTGGACATATATACATATGTTGAATAAGCCATAAACTCTGGTGATCGTCCATTTTATTGATGATTATAGTACTTTTTGTGGGGTCATATCTAGGTCTTATGGGGATCAATTTTTCGAGGTGGGGTCAAGTGAAAATGTCCAACCACACAATATATATCCTAGCACTCGAAAAAATTTCCGGGGAGGATCCTGAACTTGATATAACAAATGAGTCTCTTTAGTAAAGACATATAGACCCTTAGAAGTTATATTGATCTTATTCTGATGGTACTGATGAAATATAAATGACCTGAAACAGGATGTGGAAATCCATGAAGCATCAATTTTCTACACCTATGATTCAATTGGTGGTAATTATTGGGTCTCTGCTCTACTAGTTGTACACTATATGTGCTAGAGGGGTAAAACAAGAAATCATTACACATTGGTTGTAACTCTTTTGATTAGATGTTTTGGTAAGGTTTTCAAAACATGGATGATACATAGTTCCCAAATAATTGTGATAGCAGTTGATATCTCATGAGGATAAACAGGTGATCCATAAACTAGAATAATAGTCGAATGAGAATTCATCATTTGTCACCAATCTATATGAACATGCCATAGGATTTAGGGTGAAACTAGGAATGTATCTAGGTCGACTAATACATGTGTCACATTATGTGTATTTTCATTGTTCTTAACTCACTTGGGTATAGACCCGGCCTGGTTAGATAGGCCATGTGGCTGAAGATAGTGATAGGGAGATCAAGTAGTAACAAAAAATCCTTGATCCCCCATTAACGAATGTAGTGGAGTTGAAGTGGTCCATTGAATGGTGAATCCAAATGGATTTTTTCTAAAGAATAAAACATAATATCTTTTTATACTACATATAATTGTATGGCATGAAACATTATGTCTTTCTTTTAATTTTTAATTATTTTATCTCAATCATATCTTTGAGAAAAATAATAATTGATACCTATGCATGCATGGTCCTTTCCCGACATGATAAATATGGAAGAGCAATATAATTTATAACATAGTATGATTCTGTGAAATAATCATCGAACTCTAGGGTTCCGGTACTGTTGGATAACTGATGAGAGTGTTTTGGTTTGGTGTGATGGTGGATATAGATTAATGACAACATAATATACAATTCGTGTTTCCAATGTTCTCTAGAGCATGAATTATATTACCTAATGGTAATTAGAATATAACAATAAAATGTCTAATGTGAAGTGTTAATCACGATTACACAAAATTTGGAACATAATGATAGTGGCATCATGATATAAGAAAACGAATGAACTAGTTAAAAATAATACATCCATATTTCTTATCATGAAATGGAAAATAACAATTTTCAATTGCTGACCATGTTAAAAATGTGTGACATATCTCAACGTTTCATCTGATGTCCTTTGGAATGTTGGGCATTGAAGATATTTGAACCTTGGAAAGGATCTATTCCTCCATGGGGTCTAAGAGGAAGTCATGGATGATGAGAATCTGATTAAGGGGAATGAAAATTGTATTATTAGAGTGATGAATTTTTTCAATGGCTTTCATCCCTATATTAATTACACCGATATATATGAGAAAAATATCTTATGAGTTTACTAGTCTGAAAAATTGTCAACCCTATCTTTCAGGGTATCATCACCCCAGATGCTGAATGATAAAAAGAGATGGGAACAATGTGATATACAATGAGCATTGAGGAAGATGTGGTCTTGATAAATGCATGAGATGAATTTTAGTTTGACATGATGAATTAGAGGAAGATGAACACCATGTTTAATGTCATATAGGCGTGATGATTCATGGAACAGTTTAATGACATTTGATCCGGATGCATTCAAATGATCAACATCATTTGATTGTGACATTGCACATAGATTTAGGTCATGCATTATTAACCATGAACTATAGTTTAGATTAATGTTGCATGGATGATGATATTTTGTAATGTATCTATGTGGTTTGGAATTAAGAAACTTTAACTCCTAGTCCCACTTGAGGAATTCTCTTTGTAGGAAATAAGGAATGTTTCATGGCTCTATCTGGCATGTGGGAGGGACAATTTGGGGCAACATAACGGATGACATCCCACAACGACACTCGGATATAAAAAGGTGGTATATTGTTACTTATATGATCTAGATAAAAGTGGGAAACATAATAAAAGATCGGTTGTTGACAATGTTTTAATTGTTGGGATCGAAACCATACCTGTTGGAAATGAGATGAATAATTGGGAAATTGACTATTGACCAAAGATGAAACAAAGGATTCGTCAATTGATACCAATGACCAATTATCATGTTTTCCATTGATGGGGGGTGATCCAAAGAGGAATTATAGAATCACCAATTGTAGTCTATCTACATTTCATTGATAATAAAATTCTAATCTGAGGAGGACTCGAAGAGTAGACAGAAAAAAGATAAGACCGCAAGATTCGAAAATAGGTGTTAAAATGGTTAAATGACATATTGGATGGACCATCAAAAACCAAATTATATCATTTTTCATATTAATAAAAAATATGTTGTCTTAGTGTATGAAAGTAGTGTGTCAATGGTAATACATGATGAGAGTAAAGCTATGGAGGGACATTTTATGTACACATACTTTCATACAAACTTCCAGATGTCTATGGTCAATATTAATGGACAATAATTGAGGAATAAGGGAAAAAGGATAATTAACCTATGGATGGTAAAAAATAATTAATATGTGGGAGTCAATACATATCCCAAAAGTATGGGAATCAAAAATCACATATTTATAACCATTTTTTGGTATGAAACCAACATCAGTGTGGAAAATCCTCTCTATCAAGGAAGACGAAACATCCAAGAATTTTCATGGGGCATACTGTAAATTTGTAGAGTGAGGAAGGTTACAATTAGTTTATGTTCATTGAGTTTGGGCCACAAGGGAGGTTCTCCAAGGTGAATGTTCATAATGTGAGGGTATAACAAACCTAATGCGAATGATGATGAAAGATGCAAACACACACCCCATGTGCATTCCTGAGTAAAATTGAATATAGTTGAATGTCACATTACAAAGAATAAGCTATGCAAAAAGGGACCATATATTTGATAACCGTGTATATGGACCCAAATATAATGTATTTAGGAATCACTAAATATCCTATTATTATAGGAATAAAGACACTTGTAGATCTTAAATGGAAAATCTTCATGTTCTTATCTGGTCCAACCACAGAGAAGGAGGTAATTACATTTTTTTCATTCTCCATTTTTTAGTTGCTAGACCATGATGGAAACCATTATTTTTGGTACACATAATATTGGGATTAGAATACATCCATATTTATTTATTTATGGATTACATGATGGATGACCAGTGCCAATGGTGGGGTACTCTCCGTCGATATTAAGACAATGATGTGTCATTTTTCATCGTGCAGCCTAGAAGATGGTGCACCATTTTAAGGTCATGTGATAGGACCAGTTCATGTAGTTTATCATTATGTGGTTGGGGATCTTGTCTCTACACCTTTTATCATTTTTCATTTAGGAAACTACGAGGAGTGGTATCCCATAGGTGATGTGAATTTCTTGGAATAATAACCCAACATGATAGAGGACCATATAGGCCTCTACCACACTACACACTCCCAATTAAAAACACAACCTAAGGGGATGAATGAAAAAATTGGTAGTACATCACACTGTTGAAAAATGTTAGTGTTCCTACAAATCCAACATGAATGGGAATCAAGTCATACATTGTTTCCTAAAAATGGTGTAGTAGATAACATATATCAAAAGTGTGGTCCTTTGAGGAAAGAATCGAACAATGGAATTATTCTATTTAAATTCATTACATCATCAATTTTACAGTTCTTATTTTAATGGTTGTAGATTTTTTACCATAAGTGGTGGGTGTTTCTTATGGAAATGTGTTGTATATAGGGGTTAAGTAACCCAATGTGAATGTCCTAGGTGAACAACGGTCACACAACACATTCATGAGATAACCTGGACATAGTTTTATGTCCGGATTCTCATACTATAAGGGGGAGGGGTTTCCAAAAGTCGGGACATGAGTAGTGTAGTGGGAATAACAAGAGTTAAATGAGGTATACAGAGGTACATACCACATAAAACATATTTAAGGAAAACCCACACACTGTTTTTGAATTCATAAGTATTTTACTTGGGCCCCATGAATAATGGTGTGTTTTTTGGATTTTGGGTGGATGGATGTTCTTCTCAAGTGGAAATATGTAGCAATGTTATGTGATGAAATCAACATTAATAGAGAATGTGAAGTACTTACTCCACACCATATATTCATGAGAATAAATGAATACTATTTTGAGTCGCAATTTGTGGATTATATGGGATACAAACAGATTATGATCATAAATTTTTGACTAACTGCAAATTAATTTGGGCCATGTTTCCTGGACCATAGTCTATTTTTTATGGTAATAGTGTCTAGACCTTTAGGTAAATGGGTTAAAATGATATGTGCAGTGTGGTGGTAAATAAATCCACTATGTGTGTTGATTTTGGAGACAATAATACTAAACAAAAAAACCCTATGAGAATCCTTTATATAGATTGTAGTCAAAATTCAGGGAATTTATTGTTAACAATTTAAGGACATAAAATTAAATATATTTATTTTTTTTCTCCCATTTTCAAGTGAATGTTTTACCATGGCCCTCAGGACCACAAGATTTATGATCGATGTGGGAATCAAGGAGTAATGTCTCTATTTTCCCATCAAATCAAAGAAAACAAAAAGGGTAAGGAAGAACCAGGTGTGAATTTCCCAACGATACTAACCTTCCTACTCAATGAATATATATTAATGAATGGGATACACCAAGGGTGTTGGGGTTACACAAGATCCTAGGGGTGTATAGAGTTTCAAAACAATACTGCTGAAATATGGATCTCGAAAGGGACGACTGATGGGTTTGGACCACTGTTGAACCATTTAGAATCAATGTATAAAAAACTACATAATTCATGGATAGGGAATGTAAATATAGACCTAATTTTATCAACTTCATAGCACAAGATCTGATTTTTGATACCAAATGACTAATTTTGTTGTTGTATGAAAATTGGAAGGTTAGAAAAAAATGACTCGAGACCATCACCATTATGGGTCCATCATAATAATGAACGATGTTTGGGATCTTATCTTAGAAAGTCTCTTAGTGTGTTAATGGATTATGTTAGTGCCAATGAGGAATTTTACACATTATGTTTCATGCCCTAGTTCCTCAGAACATGTTAGCGATAGGATTCTACCGGGATCATGAAAAAAGATCCTGGTATTACAAATAGTATAAGGTAATATTAATTGGGCCAAATGCTCTTATTTTATTGTCCTAGAGTACGAACCCTTAGTGAATTTTTTGGCATCTTGTTTCACATACATTCCCATGTCATAAAACAACATGATGAAAGGATATTGTAACACCGTTTAATGTCATTTAGCAAGGATGGAGGAAGAATGTTCTTCCAAGAGGAATGCGTATTATGTGGTAGGTATATCCTGACATGAATTAAGACATTAGGGGTCCGCACCGAATGAAAAAATTATAGGGGGAATCATTACATAGTTTAAATTCATGATATTTGGAATATGGTGCCGATTTTAACTTCATTTTCTTAGGGAGTATAATGATATGTAGGTTACCGTAATGTAATTTAGATGATACATCCTAGTTTAACAATATTTATCTAATATGTGGGGAATGTTAGTTTAAGGATCATTCCGAATGGACTATCATGGATGTGAATTTTGAATTCATGAAGCTAGTATTCTAATGCTATGACAATTAATGATAAATAATTTACTATATGCTTCTTAATTTATGCTCATCAAATTCTAAATGTAGTTTGTCACATAGTTGATATTCATGAATCTATGATGTTTTCCATTAGTTTAAAATTGTACCACCCAGACAATGGTTGTTATAAATTTTAACTTCATGCTACTAGGACACTGACAATACTATATAAATTAACCTCATGTAACTATGAAAAGAAATTACAAGTAGTTTAACATCATTTGGAATAGATGAGGAGTTGCCCATTCTTGTTAAGTAGTATTTGAGGAGCATGGAATTGGTGGGAGGCGTAATATGCCATCCATTCATGGTGACCAAAGAATACACACCATTAGGATTTTCCTTATGAATAATGTATGGTCCATCCAACAAGGTCTCAATCATTTTTTGATTCCTTCTAGATATTATTAGAAACTGGAGATCAGAATCTATATCACCTTGGAGGAATATGGTGAGTTGATCCTTTTTGTTGAAGCATTTGGATATATTGATTTCATTCTTGTATAGATAATTCCAGGAATAGAAGATGTTCTCTTCAAGGGATTGTAGTTTAGCTATATGGAATTTAGAAACGCAGTCTTATGTCTTCTGATCATAGACAACAATTAGGAGCAAAGGCAATCTAATATAGAGAAAAAATCTTTCTCTATTCCATACACTCGAGGATATTGATTCACCTAGGTGGAATTTTGATTAGTCATACAATATGACTAGGGAGGATTTGGCAGATATTCTCTCTGGCTATTCTTATTTTGACCTACCATCTTATAAATAATGTTATATAGGGTTTTTTCAATGCCTTGACCATTTTGTTTTCCTATATGTGGTTGTGGGATGTGTGTCCAGACCAGATGATTTACTAGGCCCCCAAATTCTTTATCTCATCTTCTTGGAAATGGTTTAATATTTGGTGGGAATAGTATTATGGTATCTGAATCCATGTATGATGATTGAGATCATGAACTAAAAAATTTACTATTCCATGAATTTCAATATTTTAATCTCTTATTCCCATGTGGGAAATATATTTAATGTGGTTAAATTATTTTCACATAGTCAGGATGCCTCTCATAAATATCATCCCACAACATTGAGTACCAAGACCAAATAGTTTCAAGAATACCTTGTAGTTTTGAAGGGATCTGGTGGGAAATTCATGAATATGGTACGATTCTTACTTATTTGGAACCTCTTGAAGAAATTGATATAACCATAGTTCCGGGTTGTCCTAATATATCCCAGCATGTGAATCTGATGGGGGAGTTTCAACCCTACTTGAGGAGCTTCATAGGAACCAGAATTAATTTATGTCATTTCCTGTTGAATCTCATATCCTTAAATGTAATATACTATTATTTCTTAAAACACTCATTTCTAGAGAATATTTTCAAGGATGGGACTTCCATGGAGGGTGGAAAATGTAACCATATAATGAATTCCCTAACATTAAATTTTTTTTCTAGTGAGAGAGTAACATGTTTGAGATAGTCAATGAAAGGATTTGTTTAATCAGGAGGTTCAATAGATGTAGGGTATCCAATGGATCCATTGCGATTTCATTGCTAGTGTTGTGGTATACCTTTGATATATCATCATAATGCAGAGTGATGGGAGAGATGACCCATCAACGTGCCACATGGACGTACAGGTCTTCCTTTTTAGGCTTTTAAATTTATTTAGATTGACAATCCAAGTCATTTTCAAGACCATTATTTTACTAGGTATCATGATTTACTTCCCGCTGAGATGGTAACTGGGCCATTATCTATCATTTGTTCTCAAACATGGGCATTATAAATGGATTCTTGATGACGTGGTCACATTTGACATGATTTAAGGATAACATAGATTCCCATTCACATGCAAGTGGGGTACATCAATCTCAAGAGATGAATCGAGACCAATAATGTGATCCTAATACTTTACCCCATTACTGGTTCTACCATAAGATTACAGCCTTGAATTTGGAATGACCTTTTATTTCATGGTGATAACGTCAATCCACATGCATACTATATTGATCAAGGGATCATTGACGCTTATAAAAGTTGGGATATGATCGGAACCTTTTAAATGCACATGACAAAATGAAACAACCTAATCCACTTAGTGGAGGGCCTCATATGGGATTTCATGATCGAGGGAATGCTTTGTGGGGTCTAGATGGGCTCCCATGATTACATTTAACTCATGATCCTTGATATCCTTCTAAAAAAATATAATATCAAAATAATAATGAATTACAGTCCAATGATCTAGAATCAATTTCATCATGAGGATGTTTAGGATATAATTATTTGTTTCGTACTTGGATTCTAGTGGTATCCCATGACACTGCAGGAAGTTCCACAACTTATGCACATTGAAAACCACACGATGAAACTCATATTGATAAGATGCAATAAGGAATCCATGTTGGATTGAATGGATATTTTATATTATAATTTTTTTATCTATTCCTTCCTTCTCCTTTTGGGTGATTAGGCCACCGAGTGATCATTCCAGGGTGGTCACATAAACCATAATAAACTTCCCTAAAACATGTTTCATTAAAAAAAGTGGTTGTAGTATGAATTACATGATGTCATAAAAATTCGTATAGTTCTCTTTATGCCGCTAATAAGAGACCCATTTTTCATAAGTTCAAAGAAAGGGAATATTGTTTCTGAAAATATTTCAATTAATCGGTGTATATAGGAAAAGTGGTTGTGATGGACTAGGAACACTCTGAGGTTGTTGAAGGGGGAATCTATTGGAGATATTTTAACTTCAAATGGAAATTCTCTATTATTATATAACTGATGTATAAAAACAGAATCATCCCTGAGAAAAAACCAAATTCACACTTTTACTGTTTCGTAATTAGATGATTGTAGAAGATGATGTTTTACACTTTCTCATGATCTCTGAGACAGTCTTGTTGATGGTAGGATTTTACCACCATGTCATCAACATAAAATTTCATTATCGTTATGAGGTTTGGGTTCAATATATGATGTATGGAATTTTGATAGATGGATCCTATCTTATTCATATAGAACATCCTTATATAATTGAAAAATGTTCCATATAGAACCATGAATTAGGGAAATCATTTGTCCTCAGGGGGGATCCAAATTTGATTATACCTAGAATACTCATCGACAAATGATAGAGCATGGAACCCAACAATGACATAGACCCGAGAAACTATTACTAGAAGAGGAAAATCATACATTACTAAATGGTGTATGAGAACTTGTATGTTGATGATGAATAATATATTTATATTAGTCTTATTGATAGGATTGATTTTTTCCAACCATCTGGGGTATTGACCTTCTTGGATCAATTTGGTTTTGAAAATCATATCCACTTTTTCATCAACCATGGAACCATGTGAGGGGTACGTATTTATAGTAGGTTGATCAAACCCAAGAATAAATACTAGAATACCATGATGGGGGATATAAACATGATGTTATAGTCTAGGAATATCATCATAACTCCAATAAAAAAAATCAAAATAAAGCATCAGGAAATACACATACACCATTTTTTCCCCTATATGAATGGTTGTTCTGATAAGCAACATCCTCATATTTATCTTGGAGACAATATTTATCTGAATTAGCTAAACATTGGGGTTGGAGGTTCCATCTACAAATTCTATAGGTTCTCTTTGAAATAATCTTCATATTATGAGGTGTGGTGATCAGTGTGTGGAGAGGGTTCTTCTAATCCAACTAATTCTGGATGAGCATGGGTGCCAAGTTGGTTAGATGTTGAGTCCTCGTAAAGGGAATTCCTACACTACAAAAACCATAGTGATAGTATATATCGACTAAATTCCATCATTTATTCAATCTATGGGGTCCAAGATTGATGAATAATGTAATGGTGACAAGTCATTTGTCGTCTTCCCGGCCCTTCTCGATGAAACAAGCATGTATGGAATGAAGTAGTACACATGGGGGGATGTCAAAATACCTATTGGGGGGAAGGGGATCTTGTATCACTCAATCATGAACTATTTATGAGTACAATTTGATCTTCATTAAATACATTTAGATTTAAATACTCATTCAAATATTCTCACAGATGGAAAAGAAATGTCTCATGTCTCACATTGTGGCCTCCAAACATATTATTCAAGAGGATGAAATCATCATCCAATTCAATCCATAGATTTACCGCATTGGTTGGGTTCGCAAACTCATTTGTAAGAAGTAACATTACAATGATCTTGTAATTGTAATCATCTAGATATTTGGATTCACCATAGGATAAAAAATATGTATCACCATTTAACACACCCACTCAACCAAATAGGGAGTACATGAGACTTTGGTGATATGATGAGTGAAGTGATTATTGCAGATGTAGCCATGGTAGTCCCATTAGTTCATTGAAGGTGGTATCCTTAATGATAACCGTGAACTCATTAATTGAAATAAGGCCACATAATTGGGTCATCTAGTAGATTCTTCCCCACATTATCTGCATGGTCCTATCATAACTCTGTATCTTTTGGTCAGTTTGACTCACATCATCTTCAGTGAGTCTTATATAATGGAGTGCTCGTGTTGGGATACAGTTGACTCCTAAAGCTATTTCAAATAGATAGGTTCATACCTTGATTATATTGAATATTCTAATGATGTATAGGGGGAAAATATTTCATCGTATGGGGGGTCCTTCATATTCTCTTGAAAATGAGATGATGGCATAGAATTTTGCTCACATGACTTCCTTAGCATGGAATTCCTCTAGGGATGCTTCTTCTATTTTAAACAATAGGGGGGCCCTCAATGTTTCTATGATGGATTCTCAAATTACTGCAAATAAATGGAGGGAATTAAATATTGGTATAATTGATGTATTGCTAGTGTGGTAATGGAGAACATTGTAATTCCTATCAAATTTAACATTTCCACCAATAGTTTTTTGTTCAATACCATTAGGCTCAAAAGGCAATGCTTGTCAAACTGGTGGGTTCCAATTAGGGATGGTAAATTACTAAATATCATCAATGAAACCTCAAAAGGTCACTACTAGATGGGTTTAAATAGGATTATATCATTCCATATCAAAACGAAGAAAATTATGATGTATTCATGGATTCTATTAATTGTGGAGTATAATGATTGAAAATTTCATTGATTCCAAAAATGACTGTTGAGAGGATTTTTATATATTGTTCATATGTAGAGCCTAGTGCATGTTCTAAAAATCATTTATTTCTTGGAATGATATGCTATCATGGTCACCCTGATGATTTTCCGATCCATGTATCCTTTGACGATGTCATTGGATGAGGAAATTTTGAGGACATTACTGATATGATTTGTCATTTAGAACTACATATTTAACACCTCAATCTTCCATGGTATGCTTCTCTTTGAATAATGCAGTTGTGTGTGTTGTACGCAACTTCGAGTTCTAACACACACCACAACCAATCAAACTAGTCATTATGAATAGTAATACCCACATTTTGAAATTTTATACTTTTTATAATTTAAAATGGAATTCATTTTTGGATGCATTATATCAAAATTATCTTAGGGTGAAATTTTGGTACTTTTCGGATAACTTTTATATTTTGATGAATAGCGGAGATTTATAAATTTTATTTAAAAACAACTTTTTAAATCAAAATAATTAATAGTAATAAATTTTGAATTTGAATGGTTTTAAAGTATATTTAGAATATTTTTTTACCATTTAATACAATTTTGTTCATTGGACATAATTTCACATTTAAACTGGACATAAACATGATTCAATCTTTTGATAGTTATTATTTCTTAAAAACACGTTTTTTATTTTGACAGCGGGAATTAATTTTGAATTAATTTCTGCCACTTCGGTGTTTTGAATTTGAAAAAATGGATTCCATATTTAGAATCAGGATTTCAATATTGTGTAAATAGGTAACTCTTCTTGTTAGACATTTTGAATAATTACATCGGTAAATATTTTATTTACCATGGTTAAAGGGTAAATCCGGTAACTAAGGGTAACAAAATAATATTATAATATTAATAAATTACCCTAAAACGTGTCCTAACCCTATTGGTTGATACATTTCCGACCATGTGGATCTTGGGGTAGATTTTGGGACCCCATGGAGCCCCTTCTAAGTGATAATGACACTTTATATTAATTATGTTAATGTAAATACAAAAATTAAAAAAGCATATATATTTTAGAAAAACAATTTTCACATAGGGTTTCATATTTTATATTTTCTAATATAAATATTCATTATAAATCTATAAATATTAACTACATAATGTTACTTTATTTATTATTTTTAGACATTGAATAATTATATTTATTTATGGCACAACAATGATGTTGTATTTCCTTATTAATGAAAAAATCAAATAATTGGTATTATAATAAATATAATTTGAAAGTTTTGATGACATCCAAGAATTTTATTGGTTAATATTACATGTTAGGATTTATTAAATGATTTTTTTAGAATTAATAATTTTTTTATGAATTTATGAAAAATCAATTATTGATTAGTGTCAATATTGATCTAAATGAGTTTTGAAAACAAATATTATATTATTAATTGATATTCTATTCTGAAAAAATCAAAGTCTCAGCTAATGAACTTATATCATGATATTTTTATCATTAATGTATGACATGGGGGTCTCTTGGAGGTATATAGTAAGTTTATTAACTATATAATATAAAAATACAATGAGACATGGTAAATGTACAACTATTTAACTAAGAGTTAAATATAAATGATAAGGTTAATATAGTGACCCAAACCAGTCTAAAACCTACTAGATGAATGGATTTAGACCCATACCAACCTTCTCCTAGAGATAAATCAATTTGTATCCATTATAAACCGAATATGAATTTATTATAAAATAATATTTTATGTTTTTCCAAATGTTCCCCTCATCCCTCTTATAAAAGGGCACTCACTCTACACTCTAATTAACACCTTCAAAGCCATTTGGCTCACCCAGACCCTTCCCAAATACCCTCTAAACTATACTAATTTCAACATAGAGGCTATATATTCGTCATAAATCCATCCTATGGATCGCTTTTTATCAAATCAAAAGGAAGAACCCGAAGAAGAGGTAATGATTTCACCACCCTCTATCATGTTCCATTCTTCTTACACTTCCTTTTTCATTGTTGTTTCCATTATAAAAAAATAAATATAGTATATTATATATAATTTGATGTTATTATAATTATGGTACAACCAAATTCATTATTATATCTACCCTTTGAATGACATGTCACCATACATGTGTACGTATGGCTTACCGTCTACATGTTGTGGTGTAATTGTTATTCAATGCATTATTGTAGACGCCGGAAAAGTCCGTTGTTCCCAAACGAAGCTCCGGATGCGGAAGCGAAGTGATATTTGGAGTCAGAGGCACGTTCCGGAGGGCCCGGAGGACTTGCGCGAAATTTCAGAGGCCCGCGCGCAAAGTTGAGTCGCGGCGCGCAAACCTCCCGGGATGCGCGCAATGCGCTGGGCCGGCGCGCTATTTTGCGCGCCCTTGGCCTGCGCGACTCCCTTGTGCGCCGGGTCCTGATTCCGCGCCCGCGAAGAGAATTCCGTGCCCGAGACCGGATTCCGCGCCCGGGGTTGCCTATAAATATAAGGCGACCCCCGACGTTTTGAAGGTTGCCAGAATCCGAAGCGTCGCTCCTTCGCGCAATCCAACCCCTTCCGTGCGCAATGCCGATCTTCAGGTAACCTCCTTTCTTTCGCGCAAAAGAGCCTTGGGGTTCGCCTTCGCGCGCAATCCCCTTGGCTCCTTTCCTTTGAATAATCCTTAACCCGAAAGCCTTTGCGCGCAAAAGAACCCGCTTGCGCGCAATTGCCCCCGGGTGCGCGCAATCTAGCCCGATTGCGCGCACCCCCCTTTTCAAAGTGGTCATTCGTTAGAGAATGAGCCGTTGCCCCCGCGTGCTACCCGAAGCCCGGTGCGCGCAATCTCAATCATCTGCGCGCAAAAGCGCTGGCCCAATTGCGCGCCAGCCCGTCCATTTGCGCGCCGACCCGCGGTATTGCACGCAAAGCCCCTCTTTTGCGCGCAAACCGCCAGGGTCGCCCCCTTTGACCCCCATTGGGTACCCGCCTGCGTGGCGCCCGATGATCTTCATCGCAGGTGCCCGCACCGTGCGTTGTCTTCCCGTGCAGCCTTCCAGGCTCGCGCGAAGTGACATGGACCCATCGGCGGCAATCATTCGTCCAGCATGACGTTAAACTGCATATTCGTCCTGCATGACGCTAAACTGCACCACGTCCTGCACGACGTTAAACTGCATACGTCCCGCACGACTTTAAACCGCACTTCGTCCAATCTACAAAGACGTTAAACTGTACAGCATTTGTCCAGCATGACGTTAAACTGCACATTCGTCCCGCATGACGCTAAACTGCATTCGTCCAACATGACGTTAAACTGTACTATGTCCAAGCTGCACGATGCTAAACTGCCTAGCCCCTATCGTCCGTGCTGCAAGACGTTAAACCGCCAAGCACCTTCGTCCTCAGCACACGACGTTAAACTGTACTTCGTCCGGCAAGACGTTAAACCGTCCGCTTCGTCCTCAACACACGATGTTAAACTGTACTTCGTCTGGCAAGACGCTAAACCGTCCGCATCACCCGATCCCGTGCCTCGCACGCAGGGTCCCCCCCGGTTTGGATGTGGCCCCCACCCGCTCGTCTCTGCAGGGATGTCGGGATTGCCCCTCTTTAGGGACGATTTAATGGGAGCTGCTTTTCCCTACGGGGGTAGGGTATTACAAACCCCTAGTTTCTTGTGGGGGGCTGCACATGTGTATCTCCATTGCGCTCCCCCACTGCCGAAGCCAGTAGAGGGTGTGACTGGGATCGAGGTGTCTCCTACTTTCGGTCCAAGTCCCTTCCAACTGAGTTTTGCCGCATCCGGGCTGCCTCAAGTTCGTAAGTCCTGACAGAATGAACTACGTGGACTTTGATCCCTGTCTTCTACACAGGGTACGTAGGAAGCCTCCCTGAGGTTCAAGCCCACCACCTGGTCATCCCGGTCGTATTCATGTCGGTTCGTCCATCAGTGGACCCCTCCTGGGTTCACACTTGCGTCGATTCGCCTATGAATCCGCCACTGTGGGAGACTGCCCGTGTGTATCTCCACTGTGCCTCCCCACAGCCCCTTTTTCCATTCCTCCTTTTATCGTCCAGCATGACGTGAAACTGTGATCCACCCGGCTGTTCCATCCCCCTCTGTGTGAGGTGGTTCGGTTCAATCCTCCGCCCGGCGGCCTCGATCTCTCTGTGAGTCGGCTTGCCGACGTCCAGCATGACGTTAAACTATATATCCAAACTACGCTGACTTTGATCCACGCTAACGCGCGGTACGTAGGAAACCCCTATGGGGTCCAAGCTCTTCGCTCCATCATCCATCCTGATCCTTACCCGGGCCGCCACATCCCGGTGGGGTCATGCCACTTCACTCCACTCCATATCATTTGGGAAGCCGCCCATGCGTTGGCCCCAGCGTCGGAGGTTCCCCGCAAGGGGTTCTGTCATCTGATCCACTCTTCGTGTTGATCAGTCCGATGCCGTCCCCGCTGGACGTTAAACTCGCGGCATACCCCGTGTTAAACATGGGAAGCTGAGGAAAACCTCAGGAGACACAGTTCCCCGCACCCAGTGCGGGATGCCTCAGGCCATCATGCCTTCGAGAAGCCCTATTAGGGACGGAAGACAGACGTGCAGAGCCGCAGTGTTACGACACGCCCCCAGCACCCAGAGCCACCCGGCCTCCTCACCGCAGGTTGCTGCCCCGACCGGACTCCTTGGAACGTCCGAGCGGAAGCAACGTAATTAACCGGTGTCCATGAAGATATGGCGCCGAGAACGAGATTCACGAACATTCTTAAGTCTATGAGGGAGACCCGGATTAGGCGACGAGTTCCGAGGAGACGTCCACGGAAGGAGGAGCCGACATCCCATCATCCCGGTTTCGATCAAGGAGCAGACTCCCCTGAATAAGGGACGGATGCCGCCCGCCTTTGGAAAGCGGGACTGCGGGACCACAAGCCGCGCGCCCATCCCCTCAGGTTGACGGGTGCACGCGCGAACGCGTCCTGGCGGAACAGCGTAACCCGGCGCACATCCGCACCAAAACAGAAAAATGGTGAACCCGACGTGAATCTCTTCTCCTCGATACGAAGACCGATGGCTTTCAGAGGTGTTGGAAGACCGGAATGTTGCCCGACCAAGCATTCAGTCTTACCCGCCAGGGGCTGGGGAAGGGACATCGGGCACTCCGTCTCGCAACGTCGAGGGCCTGGGTTCCCCCCACGGAAGGCGTCGTGGCGCTAATGGTTGGTTGTCGATTCCTTTTTCCTGTCAGTGTTAACAGGTTTTTCTCCCTACTTTCAGAAGTCAAGTCGCCCAATCCAGTGCCCGATCGCCACCCGCCCACTGGCGCAGGGGTAGGGGAAACACCGACGCGGCTACTCCGCGCGGTCCCGCCCGTTCCACAGTTGTCCCAGCAGCCGCAATTGCGGGACGACCACGCCCTCTCTTCCCCTCGGAGGTCATCCAGAGACGGGTGATCAACACCCTGGTGCGGAGATATGAGGAAGAGGGAGTCATCCCCACTAGGGACATGGCTCGCCTAGACCTTGAGGAGGCTGCACCTCGCCACCACCGCCGCCCCCGAGGGCCGCGCAGGGAGGCACCGCTGCCTACCTCAACGTCCAACCGCTTTGGGAGCTTATCCCCGGAGTGCTCCGACAACTCCTTCCCCTACGCGGATGAAGTGGAAGATGCCCGGGACTACCCCATCCGAGATCTGCTCCAGGGATCCACGATAAGGGCTCCCGCCAGGCCACGGCGACATCGCCGCCAGGCCTCTCAAGTCGAGGAACAGGCTCTCCACCTGCCCGTGCCGCTCATCGCGACTCGTCTGTCCTGACGCCAACATCGGGCGTGAGTAGAAGAGGATGCCCACCTTGGGGCTCTAGTAACAGCGGCCGTATTGGCTCAAGCCACTGCTGGCTCCAGCCACTAGGCCCCTGCGCATCCTGAGCAGGGGAACTTCTATGCCCGACCCGGATCGAGGCCCCGACCGCCCCAAAGGCAGGTTGGGTTGACTCTCCCGGTTGCTGGTACAGGCAATAGCCACCGCGGGCCACCTCGCGGTAGCGCTGTTCGCCAACAGGGGCTACTCCGTGTGGCCGATCCAAGAGGCATGGGTCATCCCACCTTCCGATCTCGGCCCGGAGGCCCGCCTGGAATCATCTCCCCCCGCGTCCCCTTTGATATCTGTCCCGGTGCTCCTCGCACCTTGGTTTCCAGTCCTCTTGGCCCCAGCGCCAGTGCGGCCGGAGGACGCCAGGACAGAGATCAGCCCTGCCCCGAAGAATCACCCAGGGGCAGGAAGGCAGGGCGTCGACGCCGAGGGAAGAATGTTACGGAACTACGGACAGAGATCCGACCGGTTCGCTTCTCTGATTCAGAGGCGGAGTACGATTCGGCGACAGAGCCCTTTCCCCAATCCCGCCAGTCAAGGGCAGGGGTAGGAATGCGGCACGTCAGCCTCGTGCTCCCCGAGAGCAAGATCGATGTGATTCCCGCTTCTCTCCGAAGGTATATCCGGAGTAACGAGGGCCTGGTAGACCCCCAAGGATCAAGCTTGTTGTTGGTACCGGCCCCTCCGGAAGTGCCTTCCGTCTCGATCGGAGAACCCGGAGTATTTTTCTGGGGGCCGACGGTCGAACCACGATCTGGTGCACCCTCGGCGAGCACCGACGCTACGGCAGGATGTTCGCTCGCCGGCCCGTCCTATCGTGATGTGGTAGCCAGGGCACCGCCACCCTCAGAGGGCGGCCCGGGATATGGAGGCCAATCGGCCTGCTCGCCGTATTCACCGCCGGCCAGCCCGTCGACCCGGCGGCCCGCCTCGACACCACTGCCGGTTCCCCGTCCGTTCCCAGCCATTGAATAGGACCAAGGAGATCTGGGTCCCGAGTTTGAGTCGTGGAGCTTCTGGACCGTCCTTGCAGAGAGCCACTTCCCTGAGAAGTTTTGGCCAGTCGCAGGACCGGGCTTTGATGCACCCGAATCGCTCACCCCGGATGAGTTCGAATGCTTCCGCCGAACTCTCCGGGAGACTCGCTCATGTCTTCACCACCTACAAATGCCATACCCCGGGAGTCAAGCGCACCTGGAGGATATTGGTGAGCAGTGCCGTCAAATTGACCTGGCCATGCTCCCCGCGGTTCGGCACCCCGGGTCATTTGAGCACCACGAGGCCCTCCAACAACGATGCGTCGAGTGTTTTCAAGTACTCCGCAAAGTTATCGAGGAAGCCACTCCCCACGTGTATATCCGTGGATGGGGGCAGTACGCTGCCCTACGCTTCAGTGTGATTCGCCGACAGCCCGATTCGCTGGGTGGCCCTGAGGGTATATCCCCAGGGACAGAAACGGTCAATATGGCTGACCTGTCGGGAGAGGGGAACGACTTGGAACATCTCGACGGGGGCTTCCCCCCCGAAGACAAGCCGTCGTCAGAGCCATCGGTGAGAGTCACTCGTCATCAGAGGAACCTCCTGGGGCTCCCCGCACCCACTGAAGCACTGACGTTGAGCCGAAACGTCAGCAAAGGAAAAGAGAACATCGAGGCTATAAAGCCCGCCGACCCATCTGCCTCCATGCAGAGGGCAGAGGAGGATCCCGAGAAGGCTACGCTACGTCAGCAGCTCGCCGAACAGAAGAAGCTGGTTGACCAGCTCCTCGCCGAGCGCGCTGCAGAACGGCGGCCTGACTACGGTGATCCTAGGCCAGGACAGCAGGGACCGGAACAACCGCTCCTCGACGAGACTCTCCCGGGCAACCGTGATTACGCCGTGTTCGCCGACAGGAGAGAGGCCATTGCCTACGGCAAGAGGGCGCGATATGTTTCGCCACACCCTCCCGAGCGGCGTGACTACCTGAGAGACCCCGCTCGGGTTCCTCCCGCTGCCCCAAGGGCCGCTCCGCCCGCCATCCCACGAGCTGCCGAGTTCGACGACCCGGTCGACGACCCGATTGAAGGGCCATGCAATGCACTCGTGGTTAGAGATCCTCGCCAGGACTGGAACCCATGTCCGGACGATCCGATGGCGGCACTCATTGCCCGCTTGGAAGCCTTGGAGACTCGGCAGGTGGCGATCCCACCGGACGGCAAGCCCTAACCAGCATGGGTGGATGACATACCGGCGCCTCCGGGATTCGGGAATCCCACTTTCGCTCCCTTTAACGGGGCTGGAGATCCGCCACAGCATTTAGCCCACTTCAACTCGAGGTGCGGGCCTATGTTGGGGACTCCGGCGCAGCAAGAGGCCGCTAAGCTTCGCTGCTTTGTTCACACACTGGAAGGGCCAGCATTTGTCTGGTACAGCCAGCTCCCCGTCGGGTCGGTAACCAGCTGGGAGGACCTCCGTAGACTGTTCCTCTACCAGTTCAGTTCCACGACCCGGAAGACGAGTATCGCAGACCTCTTCAAGTGCAAGCAGGGGCCTGATGAGCGAGTCGCGGACTTCGTCGCCCGATGGAAGGGTCTCACGTATTCCCTTGACATGCCATTGACTCAGGAGCAGTTGCTGACAATGTGCGTCGGGAACGTCAAGACCGAGCTGGTCCCTTCCCTGATCACTCAAAATTACCCCGGAGGGTTCAGGGACTTCTCAGACAAAGCTCAACGTCTTGAGGAAGCCCTACAACAGGCCAGCCAGGCACACCCGCTGCTTCCTATGATTCCTGCAAGGAGAGCTAGTAGGGCTGAGCCCGCTGCTGTGGCCCAGATAGAGGCTCCCAGGCCATTGGAGCTGCTGCCGGCGAGACCAGCTCCACAGCCTCACAGGAATCCGCCTCCACGGGCTCAGTTCCCGGCCCAGCAGCGGCAGCCTCAGAACCGGCCGACCCCTCCGCGTAATGTACCGCCGCAACCCAGGCGAGATAATCAGGGTCCACCTCCTCGGCAGGCCCCTCCAGCCCCTCGTCAAGACCGCGCTCCCAGGGGCCCGCGACACCTGACTTACTCATTCCATGAGGATCAGGTCCCCGGTTATTTCCGGAGTGCCCTGGAGCAGAGGATTGTGCGACTGCCTGAGTGTTGGAGGCCAGAGGAGGCACATCTCACGGATAACCCCCGCTACTGCCCCTACCATCGAGCCCTGGGGCACACCATCCAGCGGTGTTATGTGTTCAAGGATTGGCTCCAAGACCAGATTAACAACAATGTAATCAGGTTGGGCCCAGCTCCAGCACAAGTGGTGGGCGTGTTCGTGGGATCAGATGACGATAGCGGCGATGAGGACGAATGGCAGCTGGTCTCCGACCGCGGGTCCCAGAAATATAAAAACGGGATGGCCCGCAAGACGATCATTCACGCCCATGGAATCATCCGTGCGCGCTTGAATCAGCCTGAGCCCCCAGAATCTGCGGGTGCTGCTTCGGCATCGTCGTCCCAGCCTGCCTCTTCCAAGAGGAGCAAACGGCGGCAGCACAAGAAGGAAGAGCGCGCCCCGCCAGTTCCGCCACTATCCTGCACTCTCGGCGATTTCATGCCCCCGGAGATGGGGATCCCTCCTCAGATCCGCCCCGTGGTGAATGATTCGTCCGATGACAGTATTGGGTACGCTTCGGTTAATACTGTCGAGCTGGTAAATCCCTTCTCGGTTCCCGACGTTGAAGAACACCAGGTGGACCTCCCTAGTGTCCCCGGTCATCGCCATCGTCGGAAGAGCCGCAGCAGCAGGAGTCGCCGGGGCACAGAAGTTGGTACCTCTAGCCAGGACGTGCACGCCACTGAGACTAGGCAGCAGGCTCAAGATCGAGCTCAGCGTGCGCAGGCCCCCCATCCGGGGATGACGGATTCGCCTCCGCCACTGTTTGTGGTGTGGGACCAGGCAGAACCGCCCCAGCCGCGTCGCGATCAGCTCCGCCCTTCCACGAGTCCATCCCGGCCTCCTGACCCCAGTACGGTGACCATTTCCCGGACTGCAGCCAGTGAATAGTGAGATGCGCCAAGTACCAGTCGGCCGCCGATCCAACCGGCAAGGCCCGTCATGCTTCCAACCGCAGAGCAACCTCCTGCAACCAGGGGCTCGCGCTTGGTCAAAAAGTATGATGTCCTGAAGCACTTGGCTGACATCCCAGCAAGGCTCTCCATCCTTGAGGCTCTCCGCATGTCATCTGAGATGCGCGAGGCACTCGCTGAAGCCCTGAAAAGCCCCCTCCAGTTTGAGACAGAGGTTGCGGCTGCAGAGGCCTTTCACGCCGAAACGATCGAGGACGCCGAATGCCAGGCAGTTATCTCGTTCTCCGGTAAGGATGAAGACCCTCCTATACAGGGACATATTCGTTCGTTGTATGTTACCGGCCAGTTCAATGGCCTTGAAGTCCAGCGCTGTCTTATCGACACGGGGTCTGGGATTAACCTAATTCCAACTCGGACGCTCCGGAGATTGGGGTTGTCTGAGGATGACTTGATTCCCTCCGACCTCAGGATCCAGGGGTACGACCGCACCGAGCAAACCCCGGTCGGCAAGATACGTTTGAAGACCCGGTTCGGTGACTTGGTTTCCAACACCGAATTCATGGTGGCCTCTCAGGACACTGCGTATAACGCATTAATGGGCAGGCCATGGCTCCACCATCACGCGGAGGTTCCCTCATCATACCACCAATGCCTCAATTACTCCCTTAACGGTCGAGTAGTCGTGCTTCAAGGAGATTCCTCTCCTTTTGCCTCATGTGATGCCCGTTATCTGGACGCGGACTATTACAAGAGCAAGGATAAGCAGATCCTGGCAGGTGAGGTCGAGCCTGTCGCTGTTGCAAGTGATCCCTGGGCAAGTCTGGATGACGCTTACGTCCTCCCTGTTCAACGGTTGGACGTGGCCATGGTCTCGACGGCCCGCGAGTCTCCTGATGAGATGACCGCGACCGCCCGCGCCAGCACCAGTGGCCCAGCAGGATCTGGTAGCCCCAATGCAGTTGCCAACGCAGTCTCTCCCATGGACGATCCCTCCCCGAGTGGAGAGGACCTGGAAGATGCACCCCCAGCCTTTGAGGAGGGCGTCCCCGCCACGGTTGATGAGTTAGTACAGGTGAACCTTGGAACCGAGGCCGATCCAAGACCCACATTGGTCAGTGCCGTCATGCCCTCTGAGGAGCGGCAGCAGTACGTGGACTTTCTCAAGCAGCACCGTGATGTGTTCGCTTGGGGCTATGACGAGATGTCGGGGCTAGATCCTCAGGTAGCCGTCCACCGCCTTGGTCTCCCGGCGAACCATCACGGGTTCAAGCAGCCTCCCAGGAAGATGCACCCATCCCACAGTGCCATGGTTGAGGCCGAAGTTGACATGCTTATCAAAGCCAACTTCGTGAGGGAAGTTCAGTACCCCAAATGGCTGGCCAACATTGTGCCGGTCCGGAAGAAGAACGGGCAGATTAGAGTCTGCATCGACTTCCGCGATCTCAACCACCACTGTCCGAAGGATGATTTTCCCCTTCCAGTGACAGAGCTGTTGATTGACGCCACGGCAGGGTTCCAAGCCCTCTCCTTTATGGATGGATACTCCGGATATAACCAAATTCGGATGGCCCCTGAGGATGAGGAGTTCACTGCCTTCAGGGCCCCCCAAGGTACCTTTTGCTACCGGGTCATGCCTTTCGGCCTGAAGAATGCAGGTTCCACCTATCAACGGGCGATGCACCGCATATTCAAGCCAATCCTCGGCGCACTGGTGGAATGCTACGTCGATGACTTGGTTGTCAAATCGCGCCAGCGTCAGGACCATCTCAAAGATCTTGAGAAAGTGTTCGGCTTCCTCCGGTCTCGCTGCCTGAAGATGAACCCGTTGAAGTGTGCCTTTGGGGTCACCTCCGGAAAGTTCCTTGGATTTGTGGTAAGATACCGGGGTATTGAGATCGACCCAGAGAAAATCAGGGCGATTAGCCAGATGCCTCTCCCAGGTACCATCCGGGAACTGCAAAGGGTTCCAAGGCCACTTAGCCTATATACGCCGATTCATCGCGAATCTGGCCGGCAAGTGTAAGCCCTTTTCTCGGCTCATGAAGAAAGGTGCCACCTATGTATGGGATAAAAAGTGTCAGACCGCTTTCGAGGAAATCAAGCAGTACCTGCTGCAACCTCCGGTTCTGATGCCGCCTGTATCCGGGAAGCCGCTGGTCCTCTATGTGACCGCCCTGGAACGGTCCCTTGGCGCCCTTCTCGCCCAGAAGAACAACGAGGGAACAGAGAATAGCCTCTATTACCTCAGTCGCATGCTCCTCGATGCGGAAGTCAGATATTCCCCCACTGAGAAGAGATGCCTGGCGCTCGTATTTGCCGTACAGAAATTACGGCACTACTTGCAGCACCATGAGGTACAATTGGTTTCTCGGGTAGACCCGTTGAAATATATCCTGAGCCGGCCTATGTTGACTGGCCGTCTAGCGCGGTGGGCTGTGATTCTCCAGCAGTTCGACATCAGGTATGTGTCTCAGAAGGCCATCAAAGGGCAAGCGTTGGCAGACTTTCTGGCTGCTCACCCAACCTCCGCGGATCAGCCGCTGGATCTAGGCTTTCCTGATGAGGCCATCCTCTCGGTCGATCGAGCCGGTCCATGCTGGCAGATGCACTTTGACGGTGCCTCCCGGAGCCCCACCGGTAGAAGACTTGACAATCCTAAGCTCAACAGAGTGGGCTTGGGTATCGTCTTCATCACCCCGGAGCAAGCCGTGCTGCCATACTCTTTCCTGTTGTCAGAGGGCTGTACCAACAATGAGGCGGAATACCATGCCCTCATCACTGGCCTCGTGTTGGATCTCGAGATCGACGTGCCCCCTCTGTGTGTGAAAGGAGACTCCGAGCTGGTTGTTAAGCAGATCAATGGAGACTATGTTGTCAGGAAGCCGGAACTCGTGTCGTTGCTGGAGTGCACCCTCCTGCTGATGGCCCGGTTCCCTTCTCGGCCAGAAATTGTCCATATTCCCCGGTCGCAGAACGGTCGAGCAGATGCTTTGGCAAGCCTTGCTGCGTCACTTGCGGAGCCTGAACAGGACAACCTGATCGTCCGCGTGACTCACCGCAGGCTCATCGCTCCTGTTATCCCAGAGAGAGATCGCGGCCCGTCGGTAAGTAATCTCACCGCGGTTGCCCCCATGCCCGGAGCCCTGAGTACCCCAGATATGACAGTCGGATCAGCCCCTGATTGGAGGACGCCTTTGGTTGAGTACCTCCAACATGGCATTCTTCCATCGGATCGGGCCGAGCACGAGCGAGTTCGACGCCGCGCATCGCAGTTTGTCCTCCAGAGCAGTCCCGTCCTGGAGCAGATCCTCTACAAACGCGGATTCGACGGTGTTCTCCTCTGTTGCCTTCAGGGAGTCGAGATCCCACGAGTCATGCAAGAGGTTCATGCTTGTTCATGTGGTGCCCATCAGACCGGGCCGAAGCTGTCCCACCAGATTCGGAGGTTGGGATACTTCTGGCCCTCCATGATCCGCGACTGCATCGAGTATGCCAGGAGGTGCCATGCGTGCCAGGTTCATGCGAACTTTGTGCATCGGCCGCCGGAGCCTCTCCATACCACCAGGTATTCTTGGCCCTTTGCAGTCTGGGGGATGGACGTCGTGGGACCCTACCCGCCGGCGACAGCTCGCCAGTGCCGGTTCATTCTGACCGCCACAGACTTCTTCTCCAAATGGGCAGAGGCGATTCCGCTCAGAGAGGTCAAATCCTGTTCGATCGCTGACTTCGTGACCTCCAACATCATCTATCGATTTGGAGTGCCTCACGCTATCCTCACGGATAACGGAACCAATTTCCGAGCAGCCGAGTTGAAGAAGTTGTACGCCAAGTATATCATTCGCTCGAACCATACATCTCGCTATCATGCGCAGGCGAATGGACAGATCGAGGCGTTTAACAAAACCCTCTCTAACATTCTGCAAAAGATGGTTGGTCAGAACAGGAAGAGTTGGCCGGACAAGCTCCCCAATGCCCTCTGGGCTTATCGGACGACGACTCGCAATTCCACCCAGATGACCCCTTATTCCCTGGTGTATGGAGCTGAGGCCGTCCTGCCCATCGAGATCCAGTTGCCGTCCTTGCGCACTGTGGTCTACGACCAGCAAGCGCCGGACAGAGTTTCTGAAGCCCGTCTAGTCGAGTTGGAAGCACTGGACGAGAATAGACTTCGCGCTTTGCACAACTTGGAGAGGCATCAAAGCAGAATGGCTCGAGCTTTCAATAAGAAGGTTCGCCTCCGCTCCTTCCTGCAGGGTGACCTAGTGCTAGCCCTAAGAGCACCAATGATCCCCGGCAGGAATCCACCCACGTTGGAGCCCAAGTGGGAGGGACCTTTTGTCATCCACAAGGTCTATCCCAATGGCGCGTACTCCCTAGCGACTATGGATGGTGAGCGTGTCACTCCTCCCACCAACGCTAGGTTCCTGAAGCAGTACTTTGCCTGAGTACACTACGTCCGCGCGGCAAGACGTTAAACTGCCAAGCATCATTCGTCCAAGCTGCAAGACGTTAAACTGTTCAGCATACGTCCTGCACGACGTTAAACTGCATTCGTCCAGGCTACAAGACGTTAAACTGTTCAGCATTCGTCCGCGCTGCAAGACGTTAAACTGCCAAGTGCCTCGTCCTGCATGACGCTAAACTGCACCTCGTCCAAGCTGCACGACGTTAAACTGCCCAGCGTATCGTCCTGCATGACGTTAAACTGCCCCTCAAGAACTACGTGCGGCTTGATTCCCATCCTTATGGGATACGTAGGACCGCCTGGACATTCATGTTTCAGGCCCAGCCCCATCCTTTGGGAATTTCCATCCCATCTCGGGCCCTTGGCCCAGTTGCCTCTGGGTATGTGGCGTATGGTGTGGACGTGGGGCTATGCCCTCATTCACGTCGGTTTGCTCGCCACGCTGTACGCCCCTCACGTTTGGGGATGCCTTTTGCTCCCCCCTTTTTCCTCTCTTTTCGTCCTGCATGACGTTAAACTGCACTTCAAGAACTACGTGCGGCTTGATTCCCATCCTTATGGGATATGTAGGACCGCCTGGACATTCATGTTTCAGGCCCAGCCCCATTTCCCGGGAATCTCTATCCCGCGTTGGGCCTCTGACCCAAGTTCCCCTCCTTTTTGTGTGAGGCGTATCGCGTGAGCGGGGAATTATGTCCTCATTTGCGTCGGTCTACTGGCCGCGCCGTACGCCTCCCCCGTGTGTGAGACTACCTCACACCCCTCATCGTCCTGCATGACATTAAACTGCCTCTCAAGAACTACGTATGGCTTGATTCCCATCCTTATGGGATACGTAGGACCGCCTGGACGCTTGTGTCTCAGGTCCAGCCCCGTCTCTTGGTTGATCACGGGGATCTGCCCTCTTTTGGTTGCTCTCAGGGTGAGTCCTCCGACCCTTTCCGGTGATCTGTTAACATGTTTTGGGTACTTCGGTCTATGACTCGTAGTGTCAGATTCAATCCCGACAAGTCCTGTGTTGCTTGTCGGTTCTCGCGCTTCCTCTTGTTTGAGCCTTCACTCAAAGGGATCCTCGTTAGCGGTTTGGGTATGATGCCTCAGTGCTCTCCCACCGTTCCGGGTCGATTTACCGGCGGGTCTTGGGCCGCAAATCGATATGAATCCTGCGATTGAGCGGTTGATGCTCGTTTGCTTGCCCCGTCTTAGGCTGACGCGATCGGATGTTGTGTTGCGAATGCGTCAGCAACATCCTTGATCGCCCTGTCGGCTCTTTCAGGCTCTTAACATTGGTTGCGCAGTCCTCATCACACTCCGCCTTTGTGCGTTGTAGTGGAATCTCGACACTCTCTTCATACTGACCTTCAGTACACCTCTACACGTTAGGCAGACCAACCAGGGTAATGATGTCGTTCGAGGCTCCCATGATCTGAGCACCAAGGATATATGCGGATGTCCTCCCTAAGGGCCATGCATAGCTGGACCCTCGTCCCCAAAAGGAGGAAAGAGTCGCTCGAACAATCACGTTCTGGGCCCAGTATATCTGGAGGCTAACATCTCTGCCCCTCGGGTGATGGACATACGCAGGCCCCTATCCCGAGACTCTTCTCCTGGAATCGTGCGTGACCGCAGGGTTGGGTACGTTCCCACCCTCGCTGAGTTCTCCATATCGCAATACGCGGATTCCTCCATGGTCCGAACCACACGACCTTAAATTGTGTTGTCTGGTCCTACCACACGACCGTAAACTGTGATCGTCTTGGCCGCCCGACGAGAAACGGCACTGCATCGTGATGTTCTCCTCAGAGGACACTCACGTTGGGCACTGGTTAATAACCACGTCATTCATCAATGCCTTTCATGGCTTGATTATTGTGGCGACGCCAGAGATTTCTCAATCACAGGCATGTCGCCGCACAAAGAAAAACCATTCATCTTTAAGGACAAACAAGAAATATCAAATGCCGCTCCTTCTGTGTGCGAGGGTCAGACCCGCACCCTTCCCCGCGCTGGTGCCCGATTGTGTTGCGCCGCGCTTCAAGAACTACGTGTGGCTTGATTCCCATCCTTATGGGATACGTAGGAACGCCCGGATGTTTGAAACTCCGGGTCCAGCCCCCCACCTCTTAAAGATTCCCCCTTCTCTGGGGAATCCGCCGCCTTCAAGTCACCCTCAGGGCGTGTTCCCCGACCCCTTGCAGTGGTCCACCGGTGTCAAGAGTACTCTGGTTTATTGCCAGGAGGGTCAGGATCCGCTTGGTCAGGTTTCCTCCATTTTCAGGCTTCGTGCTCCCTTTCATTCGGACCCATCGCCTACGCCATGGGTGGAGCCCCCGTGAACGGTTCGGACACAATGCCTCAGTGCTCTCCCACCGACTCGGGCCGGTACCCCCAATGGCCTCGGGCAGCAAATCGATATGAATCCTGCGATTGAGCGGTCGATGCTCGTTTGATGCCTCATTCCATCAACGGTTAGTGCGATATTGATGCTGCTTTTCCGCCACGGTCGGCAGTACTCCCATATCGTTACTCCGGTGCCCCCAGTCCTTGAGTGAATGGCCGCATGATTCACATTTTCCACCTCTCATTCTGACCAGGAGAAACCTCGACACTCTTGACGCTATCCCTCAGTGCATCTTCGCATATCCAGGGGATGGGACCACGATGTGGCGTACTTTGAGGTTCTTATGGTCCGAGCTCTAAGACCTTAAACTAAGATCTCTCCTTATGGTCCGAGCTATAATACCTTAAACTAAGATCTCTCCTTATGGTCCGAGCTCTAAGACCTTAAACTAAGATCTCCCCTTATGGTCCGAGCTCTAAGACCTTAAACAATGATCTCCCCTTATGGTCCGAGCTCTAAGACCTTAAACTAAGATCTCCCCTTATGGTCCGAGCTCTAAGACCTCAAACTAAGATCTAGCCCTTATGGTCCGAGCTCTAAGACCTTAAACTAAGATCTAGCCCCTATGGTCCGAGCTCTAAGACCTTAAACTAAGATCTACCCCTACGGTCCAAGCTCTACGACCTTAAACTAAGATCTCCCCAAATGGGGTTCTACGTCCCGCATGACGTTAAAATGCACTTTCAGAACTACGTGTGGCATGATCTCCAGCCTGATGGAGTACGTAGGAACGCCCGGGCATTTCGACTCGGGTCCAGCCTCAGGGATCGCTAAGTCCCGCCCCTCCTCGTCGCCGGCCGTCTGGCCTGACTTCGGGTAGAGTGGTGCAGTCGTAATATTCTCCCCGATTCAGCTCGGGATGCCCCATCGCAATGATGGGAAGCGACAGTTTCCTCGTCAAAGAGGTTCTGTCTGAGAATTGGGGTGATTCACGGCCAGATAAGTGCATCCGCCTAATACGCTTTCCCCACGGTGGCGCAATTTTGAGAGCGTTGGATTCTATCCGAACAAATCGTCACTTCGCCTCACGCTTCGCATGCCCTGTTGATCTGGATCTCCACCCTTGTGTCTGAAGGAACCCCCAAAGCGGTATTCATGATGACATGTGGTCCGCCTCCTGCAATATGAATAATGACCTGCGGTCCGTCTATTGCAGTTGTTATGGTCGATCCACTGTCCGCCTACCGTCTTGGGCATTTCCTGGAAGGCCGACCGTTGTGGATGTCTGGATTCGGGACACGCGATTCACCCTTTCTCATTTCCCTATGTTCGGATAAAATCTCAACGCCCCTGGCATTGTCCCGCTCGTGTGTTGGAACAAATTGGGGGGATGATACATTGATTATGCTTGAGGTCTCCTTTCTTAGGAATGACATCCCTCTTTTCTCCAGAAATCCAGGCCCAATTATGGATGCCTGAAGCTTGGTTAACGCTCCCGCGAGACAATTTGTGATTGATCATGTTAAACCAAAAGACGCAGATAAATATGGTGATTCATACAAATGGATCAAAGTAGCAGAAGCAAATGTTCTGGAAATGGCAAAAAACAAAGCCCCTAGGGATTAGCATGCTGGATAAGTCTTTCTAACGCCGCTACCCTTTGGCTGGCGGCCTCCAGAGCTGCTTCTCGCTCTCTGCGTGCCCTCTCCTCGTCGGCGGTCGCAGCACGCAGTTCGTCGATTCTGGCCTGTGCACGCTCCCGCTCGACTTGAATTGTGACCATTTGTTGGCCCGCCTCCGTCAGCTGTACCTGGGCGTCAACCAGCTGGGCTGCTAGTTGCTCCACAAGCTCGGTGCATGTTGCGACGAAGGCCTCCTTCTCTGCCGCCTGCCCTTCGAGACGCCGGACTTCCTGCTCCGCCGCGAGGAGCGCCCGCGTGCTCTCCGACATGTCACGACTTTGTGCGACGTCGGCACGCTGGCGTCTCTCGTGCATCTTCTCGGCCATTAAATCACGGACCGTCAGATGGAGGCGTTGAGCATCAGCTCCCCCGGCACACAGGAAGCGCATCCAGGTTTGAAGTGATCCCATGCGCCCCAGCCACTCCGATGGGTCTCGCTTGAGGAAGCGCTGGATGCACTTCCACCCCCTTCGGCGGGCTATCCGGCTCTCCTCGACCGCCTCCGCGTCCGAGTCATCCATCTCCTCGGGGTCAGCAGGCCGGTAGGCAGGGAAGGCAGCCAGCAGGTCTGCTGCAGGGTCCGCCCCTGGGATGTCCTCACGGGGGATAGGTTCCCCAATATCTGGGCGACCTTCTTCTCTCTCCCCAGCGGTGCTGACACCCTCGTCAGCCCCCGACATCTCTCCGACGGCAGCACCACCGACGTCCGTAGCCCCCTGATCAGCAGTTGGTGGGGCCGGCTCGGTTTGGGAAGTCTGTTCCGGAGCAGGCGGCATGTCCACCACTGGTCCACTCGTAGATGGCCCGGGTTCGGCAACCCGGCGAGCCTCCAGTCCTGGGAACACTGCTCAAGGCATGCCGTGGTTAGTCACGGATCGTCAATGGCAAGCACCAGCAGTAAAGTAAGGAGACTTACGGGGGTTCAAAGCGTCATCTTCCGCTGCCCCGGCCGCCGCAGGAACAGTTGCAGCAGGGGACCCCTCAGCGCTTGTCAGTTCAATGATGGGCGTCTGGCCCCCGCCTTGTCCTGCCGGCGCCTCTCCTACTCCCGCTTAGGACGCTTGACCAACATCCGTGTGCTCCTGAGAGAGGTGGAGAAATGGGTTAGAGCTGCATAAGAGGATGGATGAAGCAGGTTGAGTAGGGATAGAAGCGGACCTCGAGGAGCTTAGTGACATCAACATTGTTAGAGCCGGCCACCTCGCCGCTCTCCCGCGAGCTCCCCCGATGGGACCTTCCCTCGGAGCCTTCATCCTCCCCCGTCTCCTCCTCCTCCTCGGAGTCGTTAATGTCATCTTCTCCCGGCGGCATCTGTTCTGGAGCGGGCTCGAGACCGAGCATCACCTTCACCAGAAGGGATGGCTCCGCACGCTGACCACGTTGGCGCGCGTACTCGTCCATGGCCGTCAGATATGCATACTGCCGGTTGAAGTCCACCCTGTCGGCGATCTGGAGGCGTCCGACCTCTGGCAGATAGATTCCTTCTCTGAGTATCTTTCGCCAGATGACGTCGGTCCCCAGTGACTGCCGCAGGGTCATCCAGGCCGACCACAGCGCCGGGAAGACTGCATCGTGGGAGGGTTCGAGCAGACGCCTTACCTGCTTCCCGGGCCGCTCTTCGACCACCGCACGCGCCCCCTCTCTGGGCGCCGTGGTCGTAGCGGCAGCCTGCGATGTACCCGCCACCGAAGTCCCTACTCGCGCCGGCTCCGCCGCTTGGTGCGCCTCCGTTCTCCCCCGTGTGGCGGCGCCTCGCCTCCTTCCTTGACGCCCGGTCTCCGCACGGGTGACCTCGAGCCGCCGAACCAGCTTCCGTAGAAGCCCCTCGGGGTAAGCGATGGCCCAGTGTTCGGTGTACTCGGTTGCCAAGCCTGCGTCGACTCCGGTAGGAGGGAGAGTGATGACGTCGCCAGAGCCGAAAGCGGCAAACATCAGCCACATCTGACGAAGGACGCCAGGGTTCGTCTCCTCCCGGACAGCCGTGAATACCCTCTTCGGCATCCGTTGAAGGCACCCGAACTGCCTGGCGAACCGGGATGGCACGTAAGGCTCGCAGATCACCTTCTCGTCGATCCGAGCCACGAGCACCCCGCCCCGCATGTTCAGGAAGTACTCGTGCTGCTCCAGCGGACCCTGCCCGTTGTCGATCATTTGGCCAACGGGAGTGGGGAACGGGCTGAAGTTGAAATTGGCATGATTGCCAATCCGAATCCTCACGCCCTCCTCACTTAGGGTCATCAGAGCGACCCCCGCAATGTTCAGCAGGGAGGGTCGCAGGCCTTTGCCCGGAGGAATGATGGCGTTCGGAAACGTGTACCCACCATGGTGAGCAGCCACCCAGCCGTGGAAGAATTGGAAGGGCCCATAGATCCTTCGTGGTGACCCCCCTCGTGAGATGCGTCCCAGGATGGCATACAGCTTCGCCAACACTGGGACCCCGAGGTTGTATCTCTTGTTGGCGGCCATAGCGCCCGTCATCGCCAGTGTCGCCGGGCGAACACCCATTCTCGCATCCCGCACCGGCAGGAGCCACCCACACAGAAAGGCGGCCAGGAACGCCGCGTACCGGACATTTGGGTCCCGGGCCTCGATGACGCGATACCCCCATGAGCGGTAGTCGCCCGTCTCCAGGACCCGCCAGTACGACCCGTTCCGGCTCCTCTGAGCCGCGGTTGGGCACCGCTTCCCCCTGCCTGGCATCTTGACCGCCGGGTCATGCTCCAAGAACTGGCCGAACCACTCCTTGTAGGCTATGTCCTTCTGGAAGTCCTTGATCCCGAGCCGCTGCGTAGCCAGGTCAAGTAGATGCCAGGTCAGAATGGGAGTCTGTGACCTGTCCTCCCAGGTGTTCTTCGGTGGCAGGAACTCATCGTACTGGTAACCCTCCAGCGGGATACCTCCGATGCAGTGGATGTCCCACAGACCGATGCTGACCTCCCCATGGTGAAGATGGAAGGTGTTGGTATCCGGGGACCATCGGGTGAACAGCTCCGGCCCGAGCTCGGACTGCTGGTAGAAATGGAACTGCGACGTCCACACCGCCTCAAACAGGCCGATGTATCGCAGCTCCTCCGCGAAGTGATCGCAAGTGTGGCGTACCCAGAACGCCCAGGCCCACTCGCTGGTGAAATTTCCCCCAGACCGCAAGTCCCAGTCCTTCAGCCAGCCCTTGGTGTCGTCCGTGACGCTCTAGCGATATATGCTCGAGTAGAGGGCAGGAGAGTTCTCCGCAGTAGGCTCACTGCCGACGATGGTTCGCGTCCTCGGGTTCAGGACATAGACATCCAAGTGTCTGGTCTCCCTGGCAGGATGCCCATTGTTGGTGATGTTATAGCGGAGAAGCTCGTCCTCCCGGGTCACCCAGGTCCGCGGCGCATCAATCTCGAACCCTGGAACCGGAACCTCATCTAGGATGCCGAAGTTCCAGAGCGGCAGGTTGTCCGACAGCAGATATGTCTTCTGGGCCGGCGTCAGCAAGTCGAACAAGGATTGATTGTTGGAAACAATCTCCTTGGCTCCGTAAACCTCCTCGTTCGCCGCCATCTCTGCTCTGCGAATGGCGGCATCCCCCTCATTTCCTTGATGCGCGACCATCTCAGAAGCTCCGGGAGTCGTGCGGGTAAAGGGATGAAGCGTGCGGGATCGGACGAGGCTGGTAGAGAAGTTTGAAGGTTGGCGCGCAATCCAAGCGGATGGCGCGCAATTGGGAAGAATGTCGCGCAAAGATCCGGGTTTTCGCGCAAAGACAGGCGAATTCTGGACGGTTTTGCGCGCCGATCGGGCGAATTTCGCGACCGGAAAAGGCAATTTCGCGCACGAGAGCGTTGGAGCTTATCGCGCGGAAGGCCTGAGTACGGAACGCAGGACCCAGGGCCCCTATTTATAGGAGAGGCCGGGGTCCGCGCTGCGTGGAAAGCGCTTTGCGCGACCGCAGCGGCGAATTTCGCGCCCGACGCCCCTTTTTTGCGCGCCTAAGTCCCGCGCGGCCCAGGACTTCGGCATTCCGGCGTCTCCCTCGAAACCCGATCGTTGCGACCTCTCGCCGATCAGATTCCGAGGGGGGGGCTTTTGTAGACGCCGGAAAAGTCCGTTGTTCCCAAATGAAGCTCCGGATGTGGAAAGCGAAGTGATATTTGGAGTCAGAGGCACGTTCCGGAGGGCCCGGAGGACTTGCGCGAAATTTCAGAGGCCCGCACGCAAAGTTGAGTCGCGGCGCGCAAACCTCCCAGGATGCGCGCAATGCGCTGGGCCGGCGCGCTATTTTGCGCGCCCGTGGCCTGCGCGACTCCCTTGTGCGCCGGGTCCTGATTCCGCTCCCGCGAAGAGAATTCCGCGCCCGAGACCGGATTCCGCGCCCGGGATTGCCTATAAATATAAGGCGACCCCCGACGTTTTGAAGGTTGCCAGAATCCGAATCGTCGCTCGTTCATGCAATCCAACCCCTTCCGCGCGCAATGCCGATCTTCAGGTAACCTCCTTTCTTTCGCGCAAAAGAGCCTTGGGGTTCGCCTTCGCGCGCAATCCCCTTGACTCCTTTCCTTTGAATAATCCTTAACCCGAAGGCCTTTGCGCGCAAAAGAACCCGCTTGCGCGCAATTGCCCCCGGGTGCGCGCAATCCAGCCCGATTGCGCGCACCCCCCTTTTCAAAGTGGCCATTCGTTAGAGAATGAGCCGTTGCCCCCGCGTTCTACCCGAAGCCCGGTGCGCGCAATCTCAATCATCTGCGCGCAAAAGCGCTGGCCCAATTGCGCGCCAGCCCGTCCATTTGTGCGCCGACCCGCGGTATTGCGCGCAAAGCCCCTCTTTTGCGCGCAAACCGCCAGGGTCGCCCCCTTTGACCCCCTTTGGGTACCCGCCTGCGTGGCGCCCGATGATCTTCATCGCAGGTGCCCGCACCGTGCGTTGTCTTCCCGTGCAGCCTTCCAGGCTCGCGCGAAGTGACATGGACCCATCGGCGGCAATCATTCGTCCAGCATGACGTTAAACTGCATATTCGTCCTGCATGACGCTAAACAGCACCACGTCCTGCACGACGTTAAACTGCATACGTCCCGCACGACGTTAAACCGCACTTCGTCCAAGCTACAAAGACGTTAAACTGTACAACATTTGTCCAGCATGACGTTAAACTGCACATTCGTCCCGAATGACGCTAAACTGCATTCGTCCAACATGACGTTAAACTGTACTATGTCCAAGCTGCACGACGCTAAACTGCCTAGCCCCTATCGTCCGTGCTGCAAGACGTTAAACCGCCAAGCACCTTCGTCCTCAGCACACGACGTTAAACTGTACTTCGTCCGGCAAGACGTTAAACCGTCTGCTTCGTCCTCAACACACGACGTTAAACTGTACTTCGTCTGGCAAGACGCTAAACTGTCCGCATCACCCGATCCCGTGCCTCGCACGCAGGGTCCCCCCCGGTTTGGATGTGGCCCCCACCCGCTCGTCTCTGCAGGGATGTCGGGATTGCCCCTCTTTAGGGACGATTTAATGGGAGCGGCTTTTCCCTACGGGGGTAGGGTATTACAAACCCCTAGTTTCTTGTGGGGGGCTGCACATGTGTATCTCCATTGCGCTCCCCCACTGCCGAAGCCAGTAGAGGGTGTGACTGGGATCGAGGTGTCTCCTACATTCGGTCCAAGTCCCTTCCAACTGAGTTTTGCCGCATCCGGGCTGCCTCAAGTGCGTAAGTCCTGACAGAATGAACTACGTGGACTTTGATCCCTGTCTTCTACACAGGGTACGTAGGAAGCCTCCCTGAGGTTCAAGCCCACCACCTGGTCGTCCCGGTCGTATTCACGTCGGTTCGTCCATCAGTGGACCCCTCCTGGGTTCACACTTGCGTCGATTCGCCTATGAATCCGCCACTGTGGGAGACTGCCCGTGTGTATCTCCACTGTGCCTCCCCACAGCCCCTTTTTCCATTCCTCCTTTTATCGTCCAGCATGACGTGAAACTGTGATCCACCCGGCCGTTCCATCCCCCTCTGTGTGAGGTGGTTCGGTTCAATCCTCCGCCCGGCGGCCTCGATCTCTCTGTGAGTCGGCTTGCCGACGTCCAGCATGACGTTAAACTATATATCCGAACTACGCTGACTTTGATCCGCGCTAACGCGCGGTACGTAGGAAGCCCCTACGGGGTCCAAGCTCTTCGCTCCATCATCCATCCTGATCCTTACCCGGGCCGCCACATCCCGGTGGGGTCATGCCACTTCACTCCACTCCATATCACTTGGGAAGCCGCCCATGCGCTGGCCCCAGCGTCGGAGGTTCCCCGCAAGGGGTTCTGTCATATGATCCACTCTTCGTGTTGATCAGTCCGATGCCGTCCCCGCTGGACGTTAAACTTGCGGCATACCCCGTGTTAAACATGGGAAGCTGAGGAAAACCTCAGGAGACACAGTTCCCCGCACCCAGTGCGGGATGCCTCAGGCCATCATGCCTTCGAGAAGCCCTATTAGGGACGGAAGACAGACGTGCAGAGCCGCAGTGTTACGACACGCCCCCAGCACCCAGAGCCACCCGGCCTCCTCACCGCAGGTTGCTGCCCCGACCGGACTCCTTGGAACGTCCGGGCGGAAGCAGCGTAATTAACCGGTGTCCATGAAGATATGGCGCCGGGAACGAGATTCACGAACATTCTTAAGTCTGTGAGGGAGACCCGGATTAGGCGACGAGTTCCGAGGAGACGTCCACGGAAGGAGGAGCCGACATCCCATCATCCCGGTTTCGATCAAGGAGCGACGCCCCTGAATAAGGGACGGATGCCGCCCGCCTTTGGAAAGCGGGACTGCGGGACCACAATCCGCGCGCCCATCCCCTCGGGTTGACGGGTGCACGCGCGAACGCGTCCTGGCGGAACAGCGTAACCCGGCGCACATCCGCACCGAAACAATTATTATTTGGATGGGGATAATAATGATGTGAATTTGATTTAAATAATAAATATAACATGATAAGGATTATGTATATATGATATACCATCCAATTATATATTATTTTAATAACAAAATAATGATATTTGTTCTCATGCATACGTACGGATTACCATCCCCACGATGCGATAGGATTCATTTCAAAGTTCCAAATTTATCGATGACTATAAAAATATATATAACAAATAAGTTTAGAATATATATAATAATAATACTACTGTCGATATATTTATTTATATATAAGTATTTATGTACTTACATATATCTTATTCACTTACTTCTGTTCAATACTATATGAAAACGAAAACTGTGTTTATGCGTACGTAAGGACTACCGTATCCATAAACGGTGTTTTCCATTTCATATATACATCTTTTATAAATATTTATATTTTAAATATATATAATATATAAATCATATTTTATTTTATGGAATTATTTAAATCATTATCTACGTGATACAATCATGAGTAACAAGTTAAATCACATACGATAAAGAAAGCGATTATTACCCAAAATGTTACTATAACAGGGAAATTGTTATTAATTGAGTAGTATAAAGAAATAAAGGAATAATGTATGATATCATAAATATTAATATGGTTCTAGTATAATTTAATAACATACTATTGTATTCATACATGAGGTTAAACATACCCTTGACTAATGTAAAGTGAAGGTAAGGGTTTTTCATCTCACTCCTTATTCTCGCGAGATTCATGCCATATTGCCACTATTACTTTTTGTGTGGTGTATGTACTGACTGTAATTGTATTATTTGATTAATACACTTTAATTTATGTGTATTTACATATTAATTGTATGATTCCTCTTTTATAGGGTGCATGTGTCGTAAGTTACCAAATTGGTAAAGGTTAATTTCACAATCTCTTTATTATCCGAGGTTGTTTTTACGTAAGTATTTACTGGGACATATTTATTATCCATGTACATGTTTCATTAAAGAGTTTTAAAGATATTATTTTAAGGTACTTTTTTACTAAAACATCATTTCAAATGTTTTAAATATTTATTCTTCTAAATCATTCATATTATTTTCCATGTCTTCAAATTGGTTTTTAAGGATTTATTTATATGGACATGAATGTTTTTAAAATGTTAATTTCTTTCAAAAGTTTCAAAGTGGTATGGGACACTTTGATTCAAAAATGTCATTAAATGTCTTCCTTTCTAAATTGTGTGACATGTTAATGTGTTCATGAAAAAGGGGTATTTCTCTCAATCAGTTTTACAAATCATTTTCATCTATTTAAAAATACATTAATAGATTTTAAACTTTTTTTGATGTTGATTTATCATTATAAAAGTCTTCCATATTGTATTGAAGGTTTTTTGATATGTTTGACTATGGATGTGTTGTTTTTATACCATTCATGGTTTATGGGTAAAGTATTGACATTTCGTATGCTAGTTTTAATACTAATGTTTATGTTATGTTTAAACCATTTCATATTAGGAATCCATTTGACATAGTAAGTGATGGGTGGATCCCTCTATAGCTCCTTGATGCATCAGTTGGACTCAAGAGACAAACTAGTGTCTTGGCACAAGGCCTTGGCAAAATCTTATTTGTATTCTTGGCACAAGGCCTTGACTATGTGGTTATGATAGTCTGACATTACACATTCCATCATTATAAAAGTGGTTATTGATATTGCATGTGATTATTCGACTAGTAGAATATCCATGTGATTAAGTAAATGAAATTACAACATTTTTTTTATCCTTACTGAGCATTTAAGATCACCCTTTCTATGTTTTATTTTTCCCAGGATTCCAAGAAGTGTATTGTGATTGATATAGAGGTTTAGCTGAGGGAATAATGACATTCATGATGGATTATTTATGTTGTTTTGTATGTTATGAATTGTAATGTTACATTAATGCATGTAATCTATTTTCAAAGACTGCTAAACCGATCGGTCCTTCGGGACCTGATTCCTTGTAATTATTTCATTTTATTAAATTAATGCACTGAATCTCGATAACTGGGGTCGGGGCGTTGCAGTTGGTATCAGATAAAGTTTAGCAATAACCTTGGAAACTAGATTTAGATAAACCATGATTAGAGCACATAGCCCTAAGATATATATTGAAGATTCGTATAGAAAAACCTAATATAATTTTGATACTGTAGATATTTTGTGATTTTTCCGAGAAATACATCCATGTTTGGATACTAGAAGGTAGAGGCAGCTCTGGCACAGATGTACCTAGGGTTAAAACCAGAAAACACCGATTTGAGCCAGATTCGAACAGGAATTGGTGCACAACAATGGGCTTTTCTGCACTTTTGGTTACGACACTCTCGGGAGATATGCATAGGATAATTCTCATTTTCTTTACAAACCATTATGAATGGTTTATGAATACATACATCCTCAATGAAGAAATTTTTATAATTGTTGGTTATGTCTATAAACTGTTTAATTTATGTTAAGTGTTTTGCATGTTTGGGATTAGGTATTGCTATTCATAAATTAATCTATTGTATTCCATTTAAAAGAAATTGTGCCCAGTAGAAGGAATGAGAATGCCATCAATACACATGATCCAAATAGTTAGAATGATCATATCATTCGTGGTCTTAAGCCAGAATTTGGAAGGGAAATAGTCTCCCACATATTATCATCATATGATGAAATAATATCATTTTTTGAAAAGATAAGTTAAGAGTTCTCAGAGTCATATGGATTCTAAGGGAAGATGGAGATAAAAAGGATGGTTGAGAGAAGGACAGATAAAGGGAAGAAGGTAATGAAGGATTTTCCCATACGTGAGAACTGTGGATTGAACCACCTTGAAAAATGCATGATTGGAATGGGAGAATGTTATAAGTGTGGAGAAATAGGACACCACATTCATGATTGTGATGGTAAGAAAATTGTTTCAAATGTAGAATGCTTCATCTACATGTAGTGGGGACACTACGTGAATCAATGTTAAAATCATCAGAGTATGCCCCAAATTATGCTATTGGATAATTATAATGTTATGATACTACCACATATGAAGAGTAATGACTTGTGTTCTTATATTGTTATTAAAGAATTATTTCATTTGAGTGTTGTATCAATGATATACTGGTAATATGAATTATGGAGATAAATGAGTATTGTACTGCAGTAATATTTCATTGGGTATTTGAGATTATATGGTACTATGAAATGTGACTCAACAGCAAGTTAAACTTTTTTTCTGAAAATACATGGTTGATGGAAAGGTAATCCTTAATATGGTCATGATACTGAGGTAGTAATTTTGGAATAAGAGATGGTTGATTTGGATAAATTATATTAGATATTTTTGAATTTCTTGGAAGTTGTTAATAGTTTTTTATTTCAGTATTGTTGGAATATTAAAAATTCTGTATATAAGGAATATATCCAGTTGTCCATAATGAATAAGGGAGCATGAATGTAATCAATAAGGTTTTATGGTAATTCAGGATGTTACCATGTTTTATGATAATACATGATGAAGGATTTCATATGTTATCCTTATAAATTTTGGACTGTGATTTTGGATAGAATTATTTTGGATAAGTCTAAAGGTTGGAATGAATTATGTTTGAAAGGTTGTTTCTGGATTTTTTTTTAAAGGACAACACACAGACCATGTGACAACCCATATCATCAGACAATTTTGTGGGAATCGAACCCAAAACCATAGTGCGAGTGAGATTTTTCTCCTACCACTACACTACGAGAAGTTCTTGGATGGTATAATGTAGATTCATTTATATAACGTTTTTGATATGTGAATTATAAATACATTATATTTGGAACCCTATACCATTAATTCTGAGTTGTATTATGTTTTGGAGTGAAGGATGAGTTTGTGTCATAAATTTATTAAAGGATAAAACTATAATTATAATTTAATTAAATCTCCTTATGATATTAGCCAATTTCATAAATAAATTCCTCAACATTAAGAAAAGGAACATAGAACAAAAACGTTGTTCTTGATGGTACCTTAGATCATCACAAATTTTTTGCTTTGTGATTGTTGACCATTTCAAAGCCATGTTCTCTAAAACTCTCCAACAGATATTGATGGTTATATTACTCTTCCATATCCATTTTTCTTACATGGAACCCTAGTATGTGTTATCTTCGGTAACCTTCATACTTACCACACTTTATTTTAAATAGAGGCCTCATTAATCCATTTTTCGATGTGGGATATCAAATTACATATTTTGAAAGGTCAACCCCAAGATTCCAATAACGAGCATAAATTGCGAGGAGACAATTTATTGATGGAGGGGACAATTTAACACCCCACTCTTCCACAATATGCTTCTCTTTGAATAAAGTAGTAGAGTGTGTTGTACGCAACTTCGAGTTCTAACAAACACCACAACCAATCAAACTATCGTTATGAATAGTAATAACCAATTTTCTAAATTGTATAAATTTTATCATTCAAAATGGACTTCATTTTTGGTTTTTGAATATCGAAATTAGCTTAGGGTGAAATTTTGGTAATTTTTGGAAAACTTTTATATTTTGATGAATAGTGAAAATTACTACATTTTAATTAAAAACAGCTTTTTTAATCGAAATAAATAATATTGATAAATTATGAATTTGAGTGGTTTTAAAGTATATTTAGAATATATTTTTACCATATAATACAATGTTTGTCATTGGACATAATTTTACATTTAAACAGGACATAAACAAGTGCCAATCTTTTGATAATTATTATTTCTTAAAGACAGTCTTTTTGTTTTGACAGTGGGAATTAATTTTAAATTAATTTCTGCCACTTATGTGTTCTGAATTTTAAAAAATGTATTCCGTATTTGGAATAATGATTTCCAATTTGTGTAAATAGGTAACTCTCATTTTTAGACATTTTTAATAATTACTTCGGTAAATATTTTATTTACCATGGTTAAAGGGAAAATCCGGTAACTAAGGGTAACAAATTTATATTATAATAATAATAAATTATCCTAAAACGTGTCCTAACCATATTTTTTGATACATGTACGACCGTAGGAATCTTGGGGTCTATTTTGGGACCCCATGGAGCCACTTGTAAGTGATAATGACACTTTATATTAATTATGTTAAAGTAAATAAAAAAATGTCATAAGCATATATCTTTTAGCAAAACAATTTTTACATAGGGTAATATATGTTATATTTTTTAATATAAATATTCATTATAAAGCTAGAAATATTTCCTACATAATGGTATTTGTTTTATAATTTTTAGACTTTGAATAATTAAATTTATTTATGTCACAATAATGATGTCGTATTTTCTTTATTAATGAAATAATGAAATAATTGGTATTATAAATTTAAAAAAAAATTTATTTGAAAGTTTTTATGACATCCACGAATTTTAATGGTTAATATGATATTTTAAGATTTATTAAATGAATTTGGGTCGAAATAATAATATTTTTAATAGTTTAACAAAAATCAATTATTGAATAGTGTCAAAATAGACCTAAATGAGTTTTTAAAACAAATATTATATTATTAATTGATATTCTATTCATAAAAATATATGGTTTGTCCAAAGTACTTATTTAATGATAGGTGTATCATTAATGGACTACATGGGGGGATCTAGATGTATATAGATTGTTTATTAATGATATAATATAAAAATACAAAGAGACACGGTAAATGTCAAACTATTTAACTAAGAGTTAAATATAAATGATAAGTTTAATATAGTAACCCAAACCTATCTAAAACCTATTGGATTAGTGTATTTCGTCTTATACACACCTTATCCTAGAAATAAATAAATTTTAAGCAATTATAAAACGAATAATAATTTATTATAAAATAATATTTTATGTTTTTTCTTAAGGTGACCCTCACCTCTCTTATAAAAGGATGCTCACCCTACACACTATTTTACACATTCAAAGATATTTGGAACAGAAAAACCCTTCTCAAATAACCTCTAAACTATCCTCCCTTAAACCTAGAGGCCTTAGTTTGAACATAAAGCCATCCTAAGGACCCCTTTTATCAAATCAAAAGGAAGAACCCTAAGAAACGTTAATGATATCACCACCCTCTTTCAAGTTTATTTCTTCTTCCACTACCTTTTACTTTGTTATTTCCATTATAAATTAATTAATCTAGTATATTCTATATACGTTTATGTTATTATAATTATGTCACAACCAATTTTATTATTCTATCCCCCCCTTTGAATGACATGTCACCATACGTGCGTACGTACGACATACGGTCTCCACGGCGTGATGTAATTGTTATTCAATACATTATTTTTTGGATGGGTATAATAATGATGTGTATTTGATGTAAATAATAAATATAACAAGATAAGGATTATGTATATATGATATATCATCCAATTATATATTATCTTAATATCAAAATAATGATATTTTCGCTCATGCGTATGTACGGATTACCGTCTCCACGACGCGATAGGATTCATTTCCCTGTTTAGAATTCATCAACGATAAAAATATATATATTACTAATAAGTATGTAATATATGACAGAATAATGATACTGGAGATATATATATATATATATATATGACTATTTATGTACTTAAATATATCTTATTCACCAATATTCGTTCAATACTATATGAAAAAAGGAAACAACGTTTATGCATACATATTGACTATCGTCTCCATAAATGGTGTTTTTAATTTCATATATATGTATATTATAAATATTTATATTCTAAATATTTATGATATATAAATAATGTGTTATTTTATGGAAGTATATAAATCATGATCTAAGTGATACTATCAAGTGTAACAAGTTAAAACATGTATGATAAACAAAGCGATTATAACCCGAAATGTTAATTTAACATGGAGATTATTATTAATTGGGTAGTATAATGTCATAAATGAATAATGTATGATATAATAAATATTAATATGGTTCTTGTATAATTTTATAACATACTATATTCTTCATACATGAGTTTTAACGTACCCTCGACTAAAGGAAAGTGCAAGGTAAGGGGTTTTCATCTCACTCCTTATTCACGTGAGATTCATGCCATATTTCCACTATTACCTTTTGTGTGGTGTATGTACATCCCATAATAGTATTATTAGTGTAATAAAATTTAATTTATGTGTATTTACAAATTCATTGTATGATACCTCTTTCATGGAGTGTATGTTTCATATGTTACCAAATTGGTTAAGGTTAATTTCACAATCTCTTTATTATCCGAGGTTGTTTTTACATAAGTATCTACTAGGAAATATTTATTATCCATGTACTAGTTTCATGAAAGTGTTTTCAAAGGGATTATTTTATGGTACTTTTTTACTAAAACATCATTTCAAATGTTTTAAATATTTATTCTTCTAAATCTTTCTAATTAATGACCATATCTTCAAATTGGTTTTTAAGGATTTATTTATATGGACATCAATGTTTTTAAAATGTTAATTTCATTCAATAGTTTCAAAGTGGTAAGGGACACTTTGATTAAAAAATGTCTTTAAATTTATTCCTTTCTAAATTGTGGTTCTTTTAAATGTTTTCATGAAAAAGGGGTATTTCTCTCAAACAGTATTACAAATCATTTTCATCTATGTCAAATCCTTTAATAGTTTTTAAACCTGTTTTGAAGTTGATTTATCATTATACAAATATTCCATATTGTATTGAAATTTTTGTGATATGTTTGACTGTGGACGTGTTATTTTTATACCATTCATGGTTTATGGGTAAATTATTGACATTTCGTATTCTAGTTTTAATATGAATGTTTATGTTATGTTTAAACCTTTTCATATGGAGAATGCATTGGACTTAGTAAGTGACGGGTGGAGCCTGCAATAGCTCCTCGATGCATCAGTTGGTCTCATGAGACAAACTAGTGTCTTGGAACAAGGCCATGGAAAAATATTATTTTTAGTCCTGGCATAAGGCCTTGACTATGTGGTTATGATAGTCTGGCATTATGCATTCCATCGTTATGAAAGTGGTTATTGATATTTCATGTGATTATTCGACTAGTAGAATATCCACGTGATTAAGTAAATGGCATTACATCATTTTATTTTTTCAATATTATGCTGACGTTCAAGTTTAAACGGATTTTGTTTAATTTATACATTGCCTTAAATGTTTATGCTTATTTTTGAAGGTTTTTGCTGTACTGTTTTTCTTTATTGACCATCTCAGCCAACCCATTTATATGTTTTATTTTTTCCAGGATTCCAAGAAGTGTATTGTGATTGATATGTAGGGTTAAGCCAAGTGAATAATGATGTTCGTGAAGGATTATTTTTGTTGTTTTGTATGTTATGAAGTGTAATGTTACATTCATGTATGTAATCTATTTTCCAAGACTGCTAAACTAATCAGTCTTTTGGGACATGATTCCTTGTAATCATGCCAATGTATTAAAATAATGCACCGACTCTGGGTAAATAGGGTCGGGGTGTTAAAGTTGGTATCAGAGGAAGTTTAGAAAAAACCATGAAAACTAGATTTAGATAAACACTGATTAGAGCATATAGACATAAGATAGACATTGAGGATTTGTATAGAAGAACGTTCTAGAAATTTGATATTGTAGAGATTATGTGAGTTTTCCAAGAAATACATCCCTGTATGGATACGAGTAGGTAGAGGGTGATCTGGCACATATGTACCTAGAGGTAAAACAAGAAAACACCACTTTTATCTAGACTCAAACAGGAACAAGTGCACGACAATGCGTCTTTCTGCACTCTTGGTTACGACACTCCCGGGGGATATGCTTCAGATAATTTTCATTTTCATTACAATCTATTATGAAGGGATTATGAGTATAAACTTCCAAAAAGAATACATTTTTATGATTATGGATTATATCCATAAACTGTTTAATTTATGTTATGTATTTTACAAGTTTTGGATTAGATATTGATATTCCTAAACTAATCTAGTGTATGCCATTGTTTAGAAATGGCTCCCAGTAGAAGGAATGATAGCTCCATCAATATGCATGATCCAAAGCGTAAGAAGGATCATATCATTCATGGCCGTCAGCTAGAATTCATAAGGGAAATAGTCTCCCACTTATTATCATCATATGAAGAAATAATATCATGTGTTCATTAGATAAGTAAAGAGTTATTGGAGTCCTATGGATTCGAAGGGAGTCCAGAGAAGAAAAGGATGGTAGAGAGAATGACTTATAAAGGGATGAAGGTAAAGAATGATTTTCCCATATGTGAGAACTGTGGAAGGAATCACCTTCTAAACGGTTGAAGGGAATGGGATTATGTTATATGTGTAGAGAAAAACGACACTACGTTCATGATTGTGTGGGGACACTACATGAATCAGTGTTCAAATCATCATAGAATTCCCCAAATGATGCTATTGGATAATAATAATGTTATGATACTACCACATATGAAGTGGAATGAGTTGTGTTCTTATGTTGTTATTAATGAATTATTTCATTGGATTGTTATATCGATGATGTACCGGTTATATTAATTATGGATATAAATGAGGAATGTACTACAGTACTATTTCATTGAGTTTTTGAGATTATATGGTACTATGAAAAGTTACTCAACAAAAATTTAACCTTTTTTTGAAAATACATGTTTTAAGGAAAGGTAATCCTTAATATGGTCGTGATACTAAGGTAGTAATTTTGGGAAAAGAGATGGTTGATTTGGATAAATTATATCGGATATTCTTGACATCTATGGAACATGTTAACATTTTGTTTGTTTCATTATTGTTGGAATATTCAAAATGTTTGTATATAAGGAATATATCTAGTATAAAATAATGAATAAGGGAGAATGAATGTAATCAATAAGGTTTTATAGTGCTTTAGGATGTTACCATGTTTTAAAATAATACATGATGAAGGTGTTCACATGTTATCCTTATAAATTTTGGACTGTGAGTTTGGATAGAAGTATTTTGGATAACTCTAAAGGTTGTAATGAATTAAGATTAAAGGGTTATTTTTTATTTTTATAAAAGGACAACACGCAGACCGTGTGACAACCCATCACGTCGGACAAAGATGCAGGAATCGAACCCACAACCATAGTGCGATTGGGATTTATCACCTTCCACTGGACTACGTGATGTTCATGGATGGTATAATGTAGTTTCTTTTTTATAAAGTCTGTGATATGTGAATTATAAATTCATTATATTTGGAACCCTATTCGATTAATTTTGAGTTGTATTATGTTTTAGGGTGAAGGATGTGTTTGTGGTATAAATTTATTAATGGATAAAACTCTAATTATAAAGTATGTATATCTACTTATGATCATATCCAACCTCATAAATAAATTCCTCAATATTATGAAAAGGAACTTTTAACAATAACGTTGTTCTACATGGTAGCCTAGATTATCACAAATTTATGGATTTGTGATTGTTGGCCTTTTCATAGCCATGTTCACTACCACATTTCAATAGATATTGATGGTTATATTTCTCTTCCATATCCAGTTTTTCCTACATGGAACCCTAGTATGTGTTATTTTCAGTAACCTTCATACTTACCACTCTTTATTTTAAAATAGAGGCCTCATTAATCCATTTTTCGATATGGGATTTCAACTAAGATATTTTGAAAGGCCAACACCATGATTCCAATACCGAGCATAAATAGAGAGGATGCAATTTATTAAAGGAGGGGATAATGTAACACCCCATGCGTCCATGGTATACTTCTCTTTGAATAATGTAGTAGTTTGTGGTGTATGCAACTTCGAGTTCTAACACACACCACAACCAATCAAACTAGTCGTTATGAATAGCAATACCCACTATTTCCAATTTTATACATTTTTTCTTTCAAAATGGACTTCATTTTTGATTTTTGAATATCAAAATTAGATTAGGGTAAAATTTTGGTACTTTTCAGATAACTTTTATATTTTGATGAATAGTGAAAATTAATAAATTATAATTAAAAATTACTTTTTTATTCGAAATAATTAATATTGATAAATTATAAATTTTTTATGGTTTTAAAGTATATTAAGAATATAAATTTACCATTTAATACAATGTTGGTCATTGGACATAATTTCAATTTTAAACCGGACATAAAAAAGTTTCAATCTTTTGATAGTTATTATATCTTAAAAACACGTTTTTTGTTTTGACAGTGGGAATTAATATTAAATTAATTTTTTCCACTTATGTGTTTTGAATTTTTAAAAATGGATTCCATATTTGGAATCAGGAAGTCCAGATTTTGTAAATAGGTAACTCTCATTTTTAGACATTTTGAATAATTATTTCGGTTAATATTTTATTTTCCGCAGTTAAAGGGTAAATATGGTAACTAAGGGTAACAAAATAATATTATAATAATATTAAATTAGACTAAAACGTGTCCTAACCCTATTGGATGACACATGTCCGACGAGGTGCATATTTGGGTCGATTTTGGGACCACATGGAGCCACTTGTATGTGATAATGACTTTATATATTAACTAAGTTAAAGTAAATACAAAAATGACACAAGCATATAGATTTTAGAAAAACAATTTTCACATAGGGTTATATATGTTATATATTAAAATATAAATATTCATTAGAAAGTTAGAATTATTTCCTACATAATTGTATTTTATTTATAATTCTTAGACATTGAATAATTAAATTTATTTATGACATAATAAGGATGCAGTATTTTCCTTAATAATGAAAGAATCAAATAATTGGTATTATAACTGTTAAAATAAATATCATTTGAACATTTTGATGAAATCCACGAACTTTATTGGTCAATATAACATGTTAGGATTGATTAAATGAATTTGGATCGAAATAATAATGTTTTTACGGCTTTAAAAAGAATCAAATATTGAATAGTGTCAAAATTAACATAAATGAGTTTTAAAAAGAATATTATATTATTAATTGATATTCTATTCATAAAAATAAATGGTTTGGCCAAAGGATGAATATAATGATAGAGGTGTCATTTATGGAAAACTTCGGGGTCGCATGGAGGTATATAGTATGTTTATTAACTATATAATATAAAAATACAAAGAGACATGGTAAATGTCAAACAAATTAACTAAGAGTTTAATATAAATGATATGCTTAATATAGTGAGTAAAACCTGTATAAAACCTATTGTCTGGGTAGATTTCGACCCATACACACCTTATCCTCTAAATAAATAAATTGGGAGCCAATATAGACCGAATATGAATTTATTATAAAATAATATTTTATGTTTTTCATAAGGTGCCCCTCACCCCTCTTATAAAAGGGATCTCACCCTTCACACTAATTCACACCTTATATGACCTTTTCCACGACCAAACCATGCCCCAATACCCTCTAAACTATCATACATTCAACCTAGAGGCCTTATTTTGATCATAAATCCAACCTAGTGAGGCCTTTTGATGAAATCAAAAGGTAAAACCTGAAGAATAGGTAATTATTTCACCACCCTCTTTCAATTTCCTTTCTTCTTCAACTTCCTTTTTCATTGTTGTTTCCATTATAAAATATTAACTCCAATATATTCTATATTTTGTGATGTTATTATAATTATGGTACAACCAAATTCAATATTCTATCCACCCTTTGAATGACATGTCACCATACGTGGGTACGTACGGCTTACCATCTCCACGTCGTGTTGTAATTGTTATTCAATACATTATTATTTGGATGGGTATAATAATGATGTGTATTTGATGTAAAAAATAAATATAACATGATAAGGATTATGTATATATGACATAAAATCCAATTATATATTTTTTTAATTTCAAAAGAATGATATTTTCGTTATTGCGTACGTACGGATTACCGTCTCCACGACGTGATGAGATTAATTTCCAAGTTCACAATTCATCGACGATTATAAAAATATATATTACTAATAAGTATATAATCTATGACATAATAATGATACTGGAGAGATAAATATTTATATATATAAGTATTTATGTACTTAAATATATCTTATTCACTTACTTCTGTTCAATACTATATGAAAACAGAAACAATGTTTATCCATACGTACAGACTACCATATCCATAAATGTTGTTTTCCATTTTTAAATATATTTCTATTATACATATTTATATTCTAAAAATATATGATATATAAATCATTTTTTTTATTATGGAGTTATTTAAATCATTATCTAAGTGATACAATCAAGAGTAACAAGTTAAAACATGTACGATAAAGAAAGCGATTATTAACCAAAATGTTAATTTAACTTGGAAATTATTATTAATTGGGTAGTATAAAGTCATAAATGAATAATGTGTGATATAATAAATAATAATATGGTTTTGGAATAATTTAATAACATACTATAGTTTTCATACTTGAGGTTACACGTACCCTCGACTAAAGTAAAGTGCAAGGTAAGGGGTTCTAATATCACTCCTTATTCTTGTGAGGTTCATGCCATATTTCCACTACTACCTTTTGTGTGGTGTATGTACATCCCATTATTGTATTATTTGTGTAATACACTTTAATTTATGTTTATTTACATATTCATTTTATGATACCTCTTTCATGGGGTGTATGTTTCGTATGTTACCAAATTAGTATGGGTTAATTTCACAATCTCTTTTTTATCCAAGGTTGTTTTTAAGTAAGTATCTACCAGGACATTTTTATTATCAATAAAAATGTTTCATGAAAGATTTTTCAAATGGATTATTTTGAGGTATATTTTTACTAAAACATCATTTCATATGTTTTAATTATTTATTCTTCTAAATATTTCTAATTTATATCGATGGCTTCAAAATGGGTTTTAATGTTTTATTTATATGGAAATGAATTTTTTTAGAATTTTAATTCCATTAAATTGTTTTAAAGTGGTATAGGACACTTTTATTCAAAAATGCCTTTAAATTTCTTCCTTTCTAAATTCTGTGACTTTTAAATGTTTTCATGAAAAAGGGGTATTTATCTCAAAGCATTTTACAAATCGTTTTCATATATGTCAAATTCGTTTAATTGATTTTAAACATGTTTTCAAGTTGATTTATCATTATACAAATATTCCATATTGTATTTAAGGTTTTTTGATATGTTTCACTGTGGATGTGTTTTTTATACCAGTAATGGTTTATGGGTAATGTAATGACATTTCGTATGCTAGTTTTAATACGAATTTTTATGTTATGTTTAAACATTTTCATATAATGAATGCATTGGACTTAGTAAGTGACGGGTGGAGCCCGGTATAGCTCCCCGAGGCATAGGTAGATCTCATGAGACAAACTAGTGTCTTAGCACGAGGCCTTGGAGAAATCTTATTTGTAGTCTTGGCACAAGGCCTTGACTATGTGGTTATGATAGTATTCCATTATGCATTCCATCATTATGAAAGTAGTTATTGGTATTTCATGTGATTATTAGACTAGTAAAATATCTATGTGATTAAGTAAATGGAATTAATTTATTTTATTTATGCCATATTATGTTGAATTTCAATTTTAAAATTCTTTTGTTTTAGTTATACATTGCCTTAAATGTTGATGCTTATTTAGGAAGGTTTTCGCTATATTGTTATCCCTACCGAGCATCTAAGCTCACCAATTTCTATGTTTTATTTTCCTAGGATTCCAAGATGTGTATTGTGATTGATATGCAGGGTTAAGCCAAGGTAATAATGTCATTCATGAAAGATTTTTTATGTTGTTTTGCATTTTTTGAAGTGTAATGTAACATTCATGTATGTAATATATTTTCTAAGACTGCTAAACCAATCGGTCCTTCAAGACATGATTCCTTGTAATCATGTCAATGTATTAAAATAATGCACCGACTCTGGGCAACTGGTGTCCCGATGTTACAATATAGATATCCACAAACATGACAATATTCACATTAGAGTACACCTAGACATCAACATATTAATATTCTAAAATCAATAAAAATTATATGGTGATCCCCATCAATAGAGGCATGAAATCAATGAGAATGAGCTATGGAAATTGAAATATAGGAGGATTTTTCCTTCCCTTGAATTGTCCAAGCCCACACATCCAGGAGGTGGATGATTGAGACATGGTTCCACAGATGTCGAGGTCGTAGCCGGAGGGGGTGTAGTAGATTTCGGAGGGTCAGACCGACTACAATAGGAATGGATGAAACCATAGTCATTAGTGACTACTCTACGTTTAAACCAATCATCATACTTCTGAGTCCCGTGGATGGCGACCTACTACCACTCACCTTATCGGTTTTTGTCTTTCATTTAAGAGATCCATGACACATGTGATAGAGAAGTGCCCAACATGACCACATTTTATTAATATGGTCCTTGATTGAGACCTTCAACACATATCATCAATTGATTTTATTATCTATGATCCTATGATAAAAGAATCTTTCATTGATATTTGTGTGCTCGACCTCTTGGGGTTTTCATTATTCTAGAAGCATTATAATTCCTCGTTCCTTAGATATTCAGAAATATCATCGAACCATTGCCTCTATAAATGAACAATTTTGATTTCTCCTATCTAGTAAGTGATATATGGGAGCCTGAAACGTATTAGGGGTTAGAGCTTGATGAATGTTTGGAACATAATTCTCTCACCAATGTAGTGGTGGTCATTTGTTGGTGATACCTACAAATTTTCTGTTAGTTGTTACTAACTCTGAGGCTGGGTCTAAGGCTATTTCCCCCATTAAGGCTAAGGATGTGGCTCTATAGTTAACAAATCAAGGGTCCTGGGTACCTATATCTATGTGATGGTAGTATCCCCTTCCTTGGTGTTTCTTCATATCAGAGTCAAAATAGGCACAGAATGAGCCTTTATGTCATACGAAAACCCTTATTCTAAGCACTAGGCCTTGATAGCTAAATCTATCAAATGACATGTGATGTTATGAGTGATGAGGGATTAGACCAATTAATGCTTTACATTACCCACTCACATCTTCATAAACTTATATTTGGTTAGTGGCGTGATAGGATAATAAGTGGGGTGCATCCAACTGGAGACAAAGTCTATAATGTGCTCATACAGACATTTCATAAACATGAAGTGGATGAAAATACTTATCTTTTGGGTGGTGGAACATAAATAGAAAAGAAACAACCTTCGATGATATTCCAAAAAAACAATGGACCATATCGGTAGATGGATTTAAATGAAGAATGTTGGGCCTTCAAATGATTGAACATAATATCAGAGCAACTTATTCTCTTGATGTTTCAATGTTCCCTATCATGGTTCTGTACCATTATATGAATTGGTAAATCTGTTGTAGTAGGTATCCCATCCCACCGATAGAGATGAAGTAAGGATACCCAAAACATGAGGGTTCTTGCATTCCATCCACGCAAACTAGATATGGCTTACTATCGGGTGGGATTGTCACCTATTGTGTCTAAAAATAATTTAGTTAAGTAATGAGAACACTTATCGTATAATCAAAGTGTGTATTCCTATCATTTCATGGATTCCTAAACAATACTATAATAAATTGATCATCAACATGATACGAATGCTCAACAGAACTTGGAGGAGCTGGGGAATCAACTAGTGTAACTACTAGATCAAGATCCTGAGTGTGGTTATCATGTTGCTAAGGTCAATTTAGTGATTTATATCATGCTCTATTTCCGTATTATCTATTCTCAAAACTATTAGAAGTCATGGGATTATTTATATTGTGGGAGAAAATTGGTCCCCCTATGATTGCCCCTAATACAACAATTGAAAATGGGAAGGATTGTGTAGAGGATCACGATATTCTGGTCAACTCCCATCAAGGCTCATATGCAGAAGATCATTAATGATCATCCTTTGAAAATTAATTTTTTGATAAAGGTGATCATGTTGAGATAAAACACATAATCATTTGCAACATTATATGTGAAAAAGGGATTAGATGTCTTTACCAGACCATTAACCTTTATTGGTGTTATTACCAGTGGGAAATAATGTATAACAGTGACCAGGGGAAAATTACATCAACTCTAGTTGAATGTGAACACCTGAGAGTTCTTCCTAATATTCTATTTTCATTGGGAATAAGTTCTCTTCATTAAATCCTATATCGGTGACACTATATCTAGGTATCTCAAGTACAATGATGTTTAATGTTATGGTTCCTAGATGAATATCACTAATGTCTCTAGGAAGGGCTAGTTGTCAAAGGATTCGATTAATGTGGAGAGAGAAATATTATCCCCAACCACATATAAGAACATGTGTTATGCCTCATCAATAGAAATGTGGATAACCATGATGATTTGAATGAATATTTGTTGAATATTTTGGTGGTATCTAGTTGATGAAGGGTGTTGAGCCAGTAGATGCACTTACAACACAACCATGCATCACTGTTGGTCGATGTCATCAAAATGCCACCAAATTGTTGGGTAGACCACATGAAATTAATCCAGGTGGAAACACATTTACCATAAAGATTGTAGATATTAGGTAACCTCATCATCGGTGAGGGAATCTTGAATATCAATGTTGAGAATTTAAAATAGCCATAACATCTTGAATAACTAATCTACATCGAGGGTGTCCCTCAATCATTCCATTTTCGAAGTAGGATCCAACACATGACTGCCCCATGATATGATTGGCACTAACTAATAAACTGTAAATGGGCCTGATTTAGACAAATATTGATGTGGATTGGCTAAAGGAGATATTGCTGCACAACTAAACTAATCACTGCAAGATGGGTTGTATATCAGAGGTAGTTCCAACCGCATGATCACTCATTATAGGATAGGGTACTTACCACTATTCTAAGGGTGAGTGTAGTGTTATTCAACAATTATTTTATTTTGTGCTATTGGTTTTCATGTTGAGAAATATTCTATGTGATCTTGTGTAGAAGTAGAGATTAAATTAGTTGATTCATAGACAACTACACTGCAAAACCCATGAAGTGAGCTAAGTCAACCATCACCGGCATATACATGTTATGTGATTCATGGATTTGGTGCAAATATACTTCTAGGATGACAAAACACAAATTATTGGCTCATATCTCAGATAATGATGCATTCAAATATGATGAAGCATCCGTAATTTAATTGAATTTATCTTCTAGATCTAGGAAGTGATTGTGATTGATAATGAATTTATAGTTCGTGTAGTTATTCATTTGGAAGAGATGATTCACCCTTCTTCCGTGGGACTATTATTCAGGTAAGGGAAAATTTCAATCATTAGGAGGAGCATTGTTTTGGATAGTGCGAAACCACGGAGGACCTCCACATTAGATGAAAATGATATGGGAAGGAAATATATAGAGACTATTGTCAGAGCAGGGTGGACCTCCACTTAGACAACTGTGAGAGTGGGGGCGACCACCACCCAAGGTGTGGACATTGTCAGGAGGACCACTTATTAAGTCAATAGAATCATGTGGGGTACCACCATGTTGTTTTTTGATGGAGTGGGGATGACCTCTTATTTGTTTATTCGAGGTGCAAGGATCACCAGATCTTATATCCAATTGGACATGGGAAGGCCCTTCATGCTGGAAAAACTGAGTATGGGGAGTACTTATATAATAGTTGATGGATGCATGGGGGGGAACATGATGGTTATGGGGCCTATAGTAGAGATAAAATCCACTTGAGAGTATGGAAACAAAGGGAAGACATCCGTGTTGGATGTTTGGTGCATAAAGAGGACCTTTATGATGGTTGGAAGTAATCTCATGAGGTTGGACCTCATAATGATCATTGATAAAGTAGGGAGTTCATATTATTTGATGATTAATATAGTGAGGAGGAAATCCATTTGATATGGAAGTGAAATCGGGAGGACTCTATGAGGACAATTGATGGAGTAGAAAGGTCCACAAATATTCCTGGTTATAATATGGGGAGGACCTCTGTATTGACTGGTGATGAAGCTGGGAGGTCCATCTCTTTGGTTGATGATACTATTGGGTGGACCTCTTCTTGAGAATTAAATAACAGGAGTATGACCTTTTCATTGGTTTTTGTTGAAAAGTGGAGGGCCTCCCTATTATAAACCTTAGGGTAAGGGGAGGAAATCAATGCTGAATGATGACCAGGAATGGAAAACATCCAGTTTTGAAAAAGATGGAATGAAGGGTTTCAATTTCATTTTGGGTGAGAGGGTGGGGAGAAGCTCCCCTGTGGCTGGTGATAGAATGATGAGGGTCTCCATAATGGATCTTATCATCATGGGTCATATTGTTATGGATTTTGGTGAAACAAATGATCAAAATACTCAACCCAACATCATGTGAGGTGGCTAAGGTCTTGATTTACACAAGGTGTTCATTGGTCGCTACTCTTCATTGGTATGGATATAATTGATTGCAATGGTGACAATGTCGACAGTGGGATTTGTGGATGAATAATCTCCCTAATGGGAATAATCTATTTCATGCAAAATAAGATGAAATTAGGTTATCCAGAATGGGCCCAACGAACAAATTGTCTAGAACACCTGTTTACTATTTTGAGGGACAAATTATTGGTGGCATAGTCTTTGTCTAGTGGGACCCATCATTGGAGGCTCTTGGGTAGAACATATAATTTGGGTTACTCTAGAATGTACTATATACTCAAAACATGGGAGTGAGTCATAATAACACCCTAGGATGTGGCTCAAGATGTATTTGGATGTTAGAGTGGGGAGAAGTGTCTCCTTGAACCGCCCATGGGAGAAGGGATGTCAGCGAGTGGCTCAAGGATCAAGGTCCAAGAAGGCCATATCCCTTATAATAAATCCCCTCCTACTTGTACCAGTGTACAAAGGTTTCCAACCACCCTCCTATAGATGTTTTTATAGGGGGATGTGAGGCATGGGTTCCATGTTTCCATTATTGTGGATGATGTTATAGAAGTAGTAGATCTGTGCAGGGTTATCACATTATTACTTCTCATACACCCACATCTATGGAATGATGGTGATTGGTTTCCTGTATCACAGGTCCTAAAATGTAGTATGATTCAATTTCTATGATGGCTATCACGAATTCAAATTCATATGAAACATCATCATCCAATCTTCCATGACAAGATATAAAGTCTCACGATGATGATGTCACAGGCTGTAATTACTATCAAATAACTTCCCCAAATTCTTAGCAGTTCCATGATAGGCCAACTATTTATTTAGATGTACATGGATCCTGATATTTGTTATCACAAAAAATATTATCTCTGCATGTCTCAAAAACTACTAATTCCCATGTTGTGGAGATAATGTCTTATTTTATTCACGATTCTTTTTCTAATGCTTCAACCGGGCCACTACTGCCTCAATTAAAATTGCATGTTATCTTAAAATTTTTGAGAAGTATTTAATATTTCAATGGAGGAAATAAATCATAAAATTATCATTAATTAATTCTCCCTAATTGAAATGGGATGATTGGTTTTCAGGTCTTCCATCCATGGATTCATCATTGGAATTCATCCCCTAGTATGACACTCCCTTATATATTAAGATGTTATCATAGACCACATTCTCAAAATAATATTATAGCATCCCGTATTTTTATAACATAACTTTCATTCCATTACACGGAACTGAGGATCTTTAAGTTTTAGTATCTTGGAAACAAGGAACATAAAACATGAAACAAAGAAAAACATTCTTCTTAAACACTTGAAAGGCTTCTCCTCATGTTCAACCTAGGCTCATTACTGCATCTCATAACCTGGGGACATACATCAAAAGAAAGGGTGAGCAGAAGGCCCAGCAAGGGAAACAAGTGATACATTTTACATATGAGCTTGAGATACATCAATAAAGTCATGAAAAGAACATTAAGGCATGAAAATGAAATCATGAGGCATATCATAATAAAAATAAAACTTTTTCATAACTTGAAGATGTGGTTGCAACATTTAATATTGACAATCATTTCATTTCACCAAGGTCCATCCCCAAGGTGTCGTTAAAAATTACCAAGGTTATTCACCAAGGCGTTGTTAAAAATTACCAAGGTTATTCACCAAGGCGTCGTTAAAAATGGTCATCTCTAGAGATAAAGTCTTTACCCAATGCATTGGAGCGCTATCGGGGTGAACCCTTAAATTTTCTTTTATTATCATGTGAGCCACATATATCATCATCAAACATTTCATAAATAACCCATATAGCATAAAACAAATGGGTTTCATTTCATAATCATAATGTTTTAAAAACTGCTTTAAAGACATGACCTTTACGTTACTTTAAACCCACGGAAAGGGAAAGCAGGTATCATGTATGTAAATCCTAGAATTTAAAATAGAACATTTTTTATATATGTGAATAACCCTGTAGAAATAAGAGCTTTGAGTATTCACTTAATAACATGAATTTATTTTTAGAAAAAGAGAGAGGCATTTTGAGACGAACAATTCTGCTGCACAACGGCTACGTTACAAGGTTTTGGAAAATGTTGAAAAGAGAGGTGACATGGGTCAATCAATGATAAATGACCCATAAAACAGTAGAGGGAAAGAATATAAGGGATTTAAGAACATGGTAATGAAATTTGAAAATATACCATATGAAATGAAAAACATGAAAGGAAGACAAAAATAAGATTTCTCTTATGAAAATTCGGCAGCCTAACAGCGTTATGTAAAATTCAACCAAAAATGAATTGATGATGTCAAATAGGGTCTCTCATCATATGAAAATAAAATATCAGTATGAAAGATATAGAGATCATTCACCAACATAATAAAAAGTAACTTGAAAGAATTGACATGGAATTAGAACTTTTAAAAGAAGAAGGGTGAAAGCATCCCTTAAAAATTCGGCAGCCTAACGGCGTCACTTAAACATCAAAAAAAAATTATGAGATAAATTAAGGTCTCTCATCATATGAACATAAGAGTCCAGTATGATAGATATAGAGATCATACCCCAATATAACAAAAAGGAACTTGAATGAATTGACATGAAAGTAGATCTTCATAACGAGAAGGGTGAAGAACCACTTAAAAATTCGACAGCCTAACGGCGCCACTTAAAACATAAAAAAAACTGAATTGAGGAGATAAAATTGGGTCTCTCATCAAATGATAATAAAATATCAATATGATAATTTTAGAGATCATACGCCAACATAATAAAAAGGTACATAGAATTGACATGGAATTAGAACTTTGAAAAGGAGAAGGGTGAAAGAATCCCTTAAAAATTCGGCAGCCTAACGACGTCACTTAAACTACAAAAAAAAATGAATTGATGAGATCAAATAGTGTTTCTCATCATATGAAAATAAGATTCTAGTATGATTGATATAGATATCATAACCCAACATAAAAAAAAGGAACTTGAAAGAATTGACATGAAAGTAGAACTTCAAAACGAGAAGGGCGAAGAACCACTTAAACATTCTGTAGCCTAACGGCGCCACTTAAAACTTCAAAAAAACTGAATTGAAGAGATCAAATGGGGTCTCTCATCATATGATAATAAAAGATCAGTATGATAAATTTAGAGATCATAACCCAACATAATAAAAAGGAACTTGAAATACTTTACATGATAATAGATCTTGAAAAATGAGAAGGGAGAAAGAATCTGTTACAAACATTTCGGCAGCCTAACGACGCCACATAAAACTTCATAAAACGAAATAATGAGAGCAAGAGGGGATATCTCATTATATGAACATGAATAGGTCATTAAGAAGAGTATAAAATAACATCCTTTAACATATGAACATGGATCATAAAAGAAATTACATAAAAGATATTTTTTGAAAAAAAAGAGAGAGGTCGGATCCCTTACCTTAAAACGTAACTCTTAAAACTAAACGGTTTGGACCTTGAGGGCTTAGGGGACACTTGGGAGGACTCCTTGGGTGGTAAGGAGACCAGAACATCGTTGGGGGAGAGTGGGGAGTCGAATGGATGAGAGGATGGCTTGGTATTTATAGGGAAAGTGAGGGGACAAGGCATTAATGGCCAAGGGACACCTCATTAGTGGTTTTGGAAAAACCATGGGCTTGCCCATGGTATTTTCCCATGGTATTGGCCACTTGGGACATCTCGTACCTTATCATACTATTAATAACTCGACCATATTGATTACATACTTAATACATCATTTAATGATGTCATTAAACACCTGTAACTTAAAAACTGTATTTTCACTATTCATCGAAAATTCAACTTTCTCAGAATAATCCCAAAATTTCACCTTAACCAAATATCAACGCTCTGATTTCAAAAATGAAATCCATTTTATAAAAATAATTTTCTAAATATTTTTAATTAAATTTTTAATTAAAAACACTATTCATCGAAAATTTATTTTTTTGAGAAAAATCCCCAAAAATTACCTTAACATAATATCGATGCTCTGAGTTCAAAAATGAAGTCCATTTTATAAAAATAATTTTCTAAATATTTTTAATTACAATTTTAATTGAAAAACACTATTCATCTAAAAAGAACTAATACTTGAATAATAATTTATGAAACCGTTATTTAACCATTTTATTGAATCACATTACTTAATCAAAGTGCCTAGCATATTTTAATACTTTCTTTAAGTGAGATTACTAATCCATTTGGACACATTATTAATCCTAATAATAAAATCACTATTCATAATTTACTATTCATCAAAAATCAAGTTGATCTTATTAGACTCTAAATTTCATACTGAACATAATTGTAGAAGACCATTTTTTGAAATTCATTACACATTTTTAATTATTTAAGGTTTACATAAACATTTTTAAAATATCCTTTTTCTAAAATTCATCAAAAATATGCATACTATATTTATCCGGTCATTTGAAAATTCATAAAAGAAATCGAAATTTTTATTTAAAAAAAGGATTATACAAGACAGTTACAGTCTCCTTACAAAGCCCCTTATCACACCAGTATAGGATCTAAGTGTAAGGTGTGATAAGGTGAGAGAATCTGAGGGAGGCTCGGCCAACATCGCACGAGTAGTAATTTCTATCAGTTTGAACTTCTCGTGGAGGCGATCCCGTTCTAGCTTTATACGATGATGTTCAGCTTGGGTTTGGTCCAGATCAAAGCCCAGTGGTGCTACCTCCTTCCCAAGTTCTGTTAGATGAGCTTCGATCGGTCTAAGACTACTGGGTGAGGCCATCGAATCTTCTTTCTATATTAATTATCCAAGATCACTTGTATTTAGAGACAATAATCGAAACATTTAGTTTACAGTGGTCATATTGACCAATGGTCAAATAACGGTCAAAACCCAATAGTCTCATTTTAATTATACTCATGTTATCAAATGAAACATTTTTGTTGCGTACAAAAATAAAATAAAACAACACATAAAATTAGGAAACAAGATTAATTCAAAATTTCGGGTCGTTACAATCTTCCCCCCTTAAGAAATTTCATCCTCGCAATTTTTAAAATTGGGTTTTGAAATTTCATTGAATGTCCCACATTAGAAAAGGAGTCAGTAAAATTATTACATTAAAATAAAGAAAGGGAAGTACAAAGGCCACCCGAGATAACCCACACTAGGATTCCATGTAAGAAAACATGGACATGGAAGAAAAACAAAGTGACAAGTTCTGAGGGAGAGTGATATAAAACATGATTATGATAAATTTATCCATAAGAAAATCCCAAAATTACGATGTGTGTAAACGGTCTTCGATTACCTAGTAGGAAATGTAAACCTACAATGTTTTTGTTTTACATTCCTTTTCATAATTTTGAGGAATTCATTAACTACATAGAACAAAAACATAAGAAAATATACCTACCTTCAAGTAGAGTTTCATCCTTTAATAAGTCTCTACCAAAACTAATCTTTTATCCAAATGATGAGAATTCTAAAACAATTGTTCTCATAAAAAGTAAAAGAATCATCATCTAAAGAATCACATAATACACAAAAGATTAACTATCTATTTCTTCTATCTTTAAACATTATCCCAAAAACAGAAAGTTTAAGGTAAAACGACTCTTCAAAAAGAAACAATTCCATAGGAAGGGAAACTACTTTTAAATCTTCAAAGATCCATGGTACTACCCGAAGTTCATCATAGACCATTCCATAAATAACGGTCCTTAAAATTTCTCAAAATAAATCAAAAAAATATTGAAACCCAAATACAAGAAGGATTTGATAACATAGTCTTCCAAAACAACTTCATTGTTCTTCTCCAGAATACATCAACCACTCCTAACATCTTATAACAAAAGTAGATAACCTAAACATATTTTAACCAAGATAGGTTAATCATTCCCATAAGTAACCTAAATTACTATAAGACCACCTTAAATTCATCAATTATTTAAAATATAAGTCAACCGTACTCCTCAATGAAAATACTATAGTATTCTATTTACCTCGATCATATAGGGTCCCCAAAATAGTGAACGTCTTCCAAAATAATAATATTCTTTCAATCCCCTAATCATCTATGTCATATTAATACGGAAATCATCGCATTTCCTATCAAATTGGTTGTTGGGACATGTTATTCCATTTCCCACCATTAATTAAGAAGAGAAAGTTTAATTAGAGGATTAAATACTTAACTAATAATCATGAAAAGGAAATTAATGCATATAAGGATAACTTGTAGAAGAAAAGTATACCCTTTCTTGTGATCGCCTAGGTTCCCATCTAGGTTATCCATGATCATATATTATTATGTGAATATTTATTTTATTTTATCTTTGTTCCTTTAACAATGGTTCATACCAAGCTTATGAATTTACCAAAGCATATCCCCCGGGAGTGTCGTAACCAAGAGTGCAGCAAGGCCCATTGTCGTGTACCAGTACCCATTCGAGTCTACCTCAAAGCAGTGTTTTTGGGTTTTACCCCTATGTAAATCTGTGCTAGAGCCACCACTACCTACTCGTATACAGACCGGGATGTATTTTCTTGGCAACCCCTTACTCAATACTCACCAAAATACCAGGAAGACTTCCTATATTTAAACTTTTCCATAGGTTTCTTCCTAATGTTTTCATATCCTAATTTCCACAAATTACTAAACCATCCTTTGATACCAACTATAGAATACCATATTTTTATAACATAACATTCATTCCATTACACAGAACTGAGGATCTTTAAGGTTTAGTGTCTTGGAATCAAGGAACATAAAACATGAAACAAAAAAAACATTCTTCTTAGACACTTGAAAGGCTTCTCCTCATGTTCACCCTAGGCTCATTACTACATCTCAAAACCTGGGGACATACATCAAAGGAAAGGGTGTGCAGAAGGCCCAACAAGGGAAACAAGTGATACATTTTACATATGAACTTGAGATACATCAATAAAGTCATGAAAAGAACTTTAAGGCATGAAAATGAAATCATGAGGCATATCATAATAGAAATAAAACTTTTTCATAACTTGAAGATGTGGTTGAAACATTTAATATTGAAAATCATTTCGTTTCACCAAGGTCCATACCCAAGGTGTCGTTAAAAATTACCACGGTTATTCACCAAGGCGTCGTTAAAAATTACCAAGTTTATTCACCAAGGCGTCGTTAAAAATGGTCATCTCTAGAGATTAAGTCTTTACCCAATGCATTGGAGCGCTATCAGGGCGCACCATTAAATTAGCCTTTATTATCATGTGATCCACATATATCATCATCAAACATTTCATAAATAACCCATATAGCATAAAATTAATGGGTTTCATTTCATAATCATAACGTTTTAAAAACTGCTTTAAAGACATGACCTTTACGTTACTTTAAACCCACGGAAAGGGAAAGAGGGTATCATGTGTGTAAATCACAGAATATAAAATAGAACATTTTTGTATATATGTGAATAAACCTGTAGAAATAAGAGCTTTGAGTATTCACTTAATAACATGAAGTAATTTTGAGAAAAAGAGAGAGGCATTATGAGACGAAAAAATCTGCAGCACAACGGCTACGTTACAAGGTTTTAGAAAACGTTGAAAAGTGAAGGGACATGGGTCAAACAATGATAAATGACCCATAAAATAGTATAGGGACAGAATATAAGTGATTTAAGAACATGTTAATGACATTTGAAAATATACCATATGAAATGAAGAACATGAAAGGAAGACAAAAATAAGATTTCTCTTATTAAAATTCAGTAGCCTAACAGCGTTACGTAAACATCAACCAAAAATGAATTGATGATGTCAAATAGTGTCTCTCATCATATGAACATAAAATATCAGTATGATAGATATAAAGATCATACCCCAAAATAATAAAAAGTAACTTGCAGGAATTAACCTGGAATTAGAACTTTGAAAAGGAGAAGGGTGAAATAATCCCTTAAAAATTCGGCAGCCTAACAGCGTCACTTAAACATCAATAAAAATAAATTGATGAGACAAAATAGGGTCTCTAATAATATGAACATAAGTGTCCAATATGATATATATAGTGATCATACCCCAACATAACAAAAAGGAACTTGAAGGAATTGACATGAAAGTAGAACTTCAAAACGAGAAGGGTGAAGAACCACTTAAAACTTCGGCAGCCTAACAACGCCACTTAAAACTTCAAAAAAATTGAATTGAAGAGATCAAATTGGGTCTCTCATCATATGTTCATAAAATATCAGTATGATAATTTTAGTGATCATACCCCAACATTATAAAAATGAACTTGAAAGAATTAACATGGAATTAGAACATTGAAAAGGAGAAGGGTGAAAGAATCCCTTAAAAATTCGGCAGCCTAACAGCGTCACTTAAACATAAAAAAAAATGAATTAATGAGATAAAATAGGGTCTCTCATCAGATGAAAATAAGAGTCCAGTATGATAGATATAGAGATCATACCCCAACATAACAAAAAGGAACTTGAAAGAATTGACATGAAAGTAGAACTTCAAAACGAGAAGGGTGAAGAACCACTTAAAAATTCGGCAGCTTAACGGTGCCACTTAAAACATCAAAAAAACTCAATTGAAGAGATAAAATGGGGTCTCTAATAATATGAATATAAAATATCAGTATGATAAATTTAGAGATAATACCCCAACATAATAAAAAGGAACTTTAAATACTTTACATGATAATAGATCTTGAAAAATGAGAAGGGAGAAAGAATCCGTTACAAATATTTCGGCAGCCTAACGGCGCCACTTAAAACATCATAAAACGAAATAATTAGAGCAAGAGGAGATCTCTCATTATATGAACATGAAAAGGTCATTAATAGGAGTATAAAAGAACACCCTTTAACATAAGAACATAGATCATAAAAGAAATTACATAAAAGATATTTTTTGAAAAGAAAGAGGGAGGTCGGATCCCTTACCTTAAAATGTAACTCTTAAAACTCAAAGGTTTGAACTTTGAGGTCTTGGGGGAACCTTGGGAGGCCTCCTTGGGAGGTAAGGAGACCAGAACTTCGTTGGGGAGAGTGGGGAGTCGAATGGATGAGAGGATGGCTTGGTATTTATAGGGAAAGTGAGGGGACAAGGCATTAATGGTCAACAGACACCTCATTAGTGGTTTTGGAAAAACCACGGGCTTGACCATGGTATTTTCCCTTGGTATTTGCCACTTGAGACACCTCATACCTTATCTTACTATTAATAAGTCGACCATATTGATTACATACTTAATACATCATTTAATAATGTCATTAAACACCCGTAACTTAAAAACTGTGTTTTCACTATTCATCGAAAATTCAACTTTCACCGAATAATCCCAAACTTTCACCTTATCCAAATATCAATGCTCTGATTTCAAAAATGAAATCCATTTTATAAAAATAATTTTCTAAATATTTTTAATTAAATTTTTAATTAAAAATACTATTCATCGAAAATTTATTTTTTTTCCGAAAAATCCCCAAAAATTACCTTAACATAATATCGATGATCTGAGTTCAAAAATGAAGTCCATTTTATAAAAATAATTTTCTAAATATTTTTAATAAAAATTTTAATTAAAAAATACTATTCATCTGAAAAAAACTAATACTTGAATAATAATTTATGAAACCGTTATTTAACCATTTTATTGAATCACATTACTTAATCAAAGTGCCTAGCTTATTTTAATACTTTCTTTATGTGAGATTACTAATCCATTTGGACTCATTATTAATCCTAATCATAAAATCACTATTCATAATTTATTATTCATCAAAAATCATGTTGATCTTATTAGACTCTAAATATCGTACTGAACATAATTTTAGAAGACCATTTTTTGAATATCATTACACAATTTTAATTATTTATGGTTTACATAAACATTTTTAAAATATCCTTTTTATAAAATTCATCAAAAATATGCATACTATATTTATCCGGTCATTTGAAAATTCATAAAAGAAATTGAAATTTTTATTTAAAACAAAGGATTATACAAGATAGTTATGGTCTCCTTACACAGCCCCTTATCACACCAGCATATGACCTAAGTGTAAGGTGTGCTAAGGTGAGAGAATCTGAGGGAGGCTCGGCCAACAACGCACGAGTATTAATTTCTATCAGTTTGAACTTCTCGCGAAGGCGATCCCATTCTAGATTTATATGATGAAGTTCATCTTGGGTTTGGTCCAGAGCAAAGCCCAGTGGTGCTACCTCCTTCCCATGTTTTGTTAGATGAGCTTTGATCGGTCCAAGACTACTGGGTGAGGCCATCGAATCTTCATTCTATATTAATTAACCAAGATTACTTGTATTTAGAGACAATAATCAAAACGTTTAGTTTACAGTGGTCATATTGACCAATGGTAAAATAACGGTCAAAACCCAACAGTCTCATGTTAATTATACTCATGTTATCAAATGAAACATTTTTTGTTGAGTACAAAAATAAAATAAAATAACACATAAAATTAGGAAACATGAATTATTCAAAATTTCGGGTCATTAAAAATATCATCATGGGAACTTTTAAATAATTATACTTCTATGTATAACTTTCAAGGTCTCTTCACAGGGTCGCAAGCTTCTCTCTATGGAGTTGTCACATTTGGAATCACTAGCATGTATAGATGTTGGACCATAGGTCACCTATATTCTTCCTCATAAGAGGGATTGTCGAAGGGATGAAACCTAAAAAATCACATTTCAACTATGAGGTATCCAATTCCATATTTATTTCATACAAGGTAATCCTTAGTCATCTTATGTTCTTCACGGTGTAGGACACATGTTTAAAATCTTTTTGAGATGGAGTGGAACTAATCAGAATGCGCCACTAAGGCAAACTAGTGACGTACATCACAAGGTTGGAGCATCCCAAACGTTTACCATATGGATGGATCCAAATAACCAATGAGAGCTTACACTGGATGGTTTTCCCAATGAATGTTATTTGTCACACCATTAAGGGTGATGTCCCTAGGATGTAGGTCCCTCGATTTACTAGATGGATGGGTTAGAACTCCCAATGATAGCATACCCTAAGTGGTGTTCCCAACAAAGAGATGATGTCACATCATGAGGATGATATTGGCACTACATAGGTTGGATCATTGGGGGTGAACCCCTGTGATGGGGAACTAGGGTTTACCATTGGTCGGGATTGGACCTCAAGAAGGTGTCATGCATACCGTTTTTATTAGGGAGGGATCAAAACCCACATACTTTGATATATGGTGTGGGGTTTAAACATGTGTGATCCTCTTATCAAGAGGATTTGATTTAGTTAGAAGATGCGGATTTTATGGGGATTACTCATGGTTATATTTTTAGGTGCTTCAAAGAGTAAAGATGTGGACAGGGTTTTGTGTCTAAATGACCTAGATGGATGGAATCAATTTACAGGGCTGTGGTAGTGTTGGTAATGTTATAAAAGATAATGGAAGCATTGGAAAAAGTGTATGAATGTAATAGATATCTAGGGCTATATGGATTGACTCTAAGGGTTTTTCTAACCTATCCCAGTTGTTGTGGTATCAATATATATGTAATGTTGAGTCCCCATATAGATTATCTTCATGGAATAATGATGAGAGTGAACTAACATGAAAAGGGTGGAATGGATGAGATGGGAGTAGTATTGATCATGAACCTCAAGGAGGTTTCCATTTTATCCCATAAGTATGGTAACCAATATTAATGAATGTCATCAAAGGGGGAATTGGTTCATATACCTATGTAAGAGGCTCGAATGCTTGTGGTTAGAGCGTACTCATAGGAACGTTCCATGGGGATTTAAAGGAGATTTGATATCCTTGGGGAGGGGTATGACCTTACTAGGGATATAACCTATATGGGATTAGGATGGATGTGGATGCAGGGGGATCTTAGGATCTAATAAGTTCACCCCATTGGATGAGTGAACCATAGATTACCATTGGTCTTGATTGAACATCTTGGTGGAATCCGACGTACAATATTTCGGATACATGGATCAATACCCATGTAGTTTGAAAGGGATTGGGGTTATTCATGGTACGAGGTCAATAAAGGTGGCCATTGGGGATTAATCCAAGATGGATTTTCAAGTTATTAGGGATTAATGCTATCTACCAACATCTATTACCATGTGAGTCATACTAATTGTGATAAATAAGATCATGTAATAGAATAGACTTTCATGTCGTGAAATATGTATCGGAGACAGATAATGTGAATCTGAAGTGTAGAATATTCCCAAGATGATCCCATTCTATATGGGGATAACCTAATTCCATATGATGATGATGTAAATGAAATGAATATGAGTGGGAATAAAAAATTCCTAAGGTGCGGCACCCCATGTGCATTGCATGGGGTGAGGATATAGTATATTGTCGTGTGATTAGTATGATGAAGATACTGAATTTTAATCCATACATAACATATAGGGAGTTTTAACTCCTTATACCTTGGACATAAATAACTAATGATAATCAACCATTAGGTATGAGATGAATCACAAATGCTCGAAGTTTGTGTTGTGGGGGAGTGGTAAATTTTTTGGCCCATGTTAGAATATCTACAGAATAACTAAATAATCATTAACATGCCCTTATAGAAAACAAAAAACTATGGGAAAATTAAGGGACAACTCATTAGGTAGCCAAAATTGAAAATATTAAATCCAGTAGGGTGCAATTGAATACAGTTTTCCAATGAAAGTGGCCTCGATTAGAAGGGGTTCACAAAGAACATTGGCCTTATGAAGGGTATGTATTCAAGATGCTTCATTCCCCTTCCCTAGTATGTAGTTCGGATATGGATAGTGGTGATTCGTGATGGTTTGGTGCTTTGTGAATCCTCATGTACCAAGGAGTGTTTTTCCTCTATGTAGGTTGTAGGACTTCGTTAATGGAATCCCACATTGGGAGGAGGATTTATGAAAAATATGAAAGGGTGTTTCACAATGTTGAAGTATCATGGATGATTCATTTTTTATTTCAATTTAATGGTTTCTTGGTGAATCAAGAAATTTTATATCTGATGTCGAGTGGTTAGGGTATCCACAACTTTTTAGTTTGGGTGATATAGATTTTTAACATGCATGGGTGTTACAGTACTTAGAGGAGAACCTTTAAGAGAAAGGCAGCTCTGTGAAAGGTAACAAATCTATGGGACTCATGAAGCTGTCATTCCACTCCCTTATCATGCTCGTAGATGATGTAATTCTCATGAGAGATCCTTTATAATCCATCACACTATCATACAGTTTATTGGACACTAAAAAAGAGAATCATGATCCACACTCTTTTGATGATTTTTGGGGTCATTTGATATTATATTTTCTTCAAACTCATTGTGTATTTCCAAATTATATAATGGGGCTTGTATTTTATCACCAAAAATGATAATTTCCATATGTTAGTATGATAATTATAATTGATTTATTTATTTTATTAATCCAATAAATAGTAATACCATTTAAATATTCATATTTCATGAAATTTTCTTTTATTAGATTGATAAGGCTAACGAGAATGCAACCATTTCATTATTTTTAGTAATATCTAGTTCTTTTTATATATTCAAATACCATTTATCATAAGTGGAAAGGGGAGATTTCGAAAAGAAACCAATCATTCATTTAGATTTAATAAGGCCATGTAATATGCATATTATAGTTTCCGATTACACTGATGATTGATTTATCAACTTGAATCCCAAACATTAGTTGGGTCACAATGAATGTGAACATGGCAGTATACTTTTGACAAATAGATAGTTATTTAATACGGAAAAACATACCATTATAGTGATAAATATTAGGAATTCCAGAACTGTGGCATGTACACACTTTTCAATAACTGGAAAGACCAATTATGGAAAATAGCATACTTGTGGAAATTTTAATTATGTGTGTAACAACAAAAAATGAATTATATATATGACATTGGTCATTGACCAAGGTTTTAATGAATATAAGTAAGTCCTATTTATTAGATATGTGACAAATAAAGAAATAATTATAAACAAACCAAAATTTATAAAATAAGGAATCCTGACGAGTATTTTATAGACTAACTTTTACATAATCCATTGACTCTCCCCATCAAATACCATCCAATAGTTATGCATGTTTTGGATAATATATGAAGAATGAATCAATGCAAAAAAAATTGCGACCTATGATCCTGCATCTAAATAGAATCATTGATATGAATAAAAATGAAGAAAAATTAAAATACAAGTGAGAATTTACCTGTACATATCCAATGGGACAGACAACACTTCAATCTTACTCCAAGAAGATTCTCATGTTCAATTCCTAAAATAATGAGATTTTAGTCGTTAAATGGTATGAAAATCGATGAGTTTTCCACTTGAATGAAATAAATATAGGGTTTTAGGTATTCCATTTCACGTAATGTTAAAATTGTAATGACACTTCAAAAAGTAATTCGAATGATTTGACTCTATGGTTTTGTTAAACATAGTGAAAACTATTGACATACAACTATAGAGAGTGGAATTCCTCCTTGCCAAGCCCCATTGTTAATGAAACCATTATCTATACATGGAAAATTACTTTTTAATTTTCTATATCAGTTTTCATACCTATGAAACCCAAATAGAATAAAAATATCAAACTGTGTGACCTCCTACTACTTTGTCAATCCAAACATCGTTAAAACTAACAATTTGACATGCCTCACATGGTTTTCTCTAACCTTGGAGGTGGCCATTTCTCACACTGTTTGAGGTTCGAAGTTCCATAAAATCTATGATTACCCCTGGATCATTATTTACTCATTAGTAATCTATAATAACAAAATAATAGTGATGTAGAGAAAAATATTAAGGATCCACACCAAATTGAAAAACTTGGTTCTTATAGATTCATAGTGTGAAATTAGGAAAATTCAATTGAAATAAACTTGTATCATATTGGTAAAGTATTCAGTCAATGACATGTAATAATATTGAACTATTATAGATTTTTTATATATTATCTATATGTGGTAATGTGTTTTTCTTCAATGATTCAATTTTATCTTTCCATTTACAACTCTTAGAATCCATCATTTTCATTTATGCTATCAGGTATCACTTGTGTGTGTTTAGAGAATAGTAATCCCCCATTCAATTTCTTCCACTTTTTTTATTTTTTATTTCAACCTTATCTCAGAGTGAATGTTTATCATCTCATTTTTAATTTTGGAAATTTCAAAAAGATTATTTTATGTATGTGGTTGACATCATGATTTTATAAGATTGTATAATATTATTAAGGCCAACTGATCATATCCCTTCTATAGTTTTCATTCTCATTGATCATTAAAGAATCATTCTTATAGGGGTATTTATGAATTATCTTTATTTTAAATGTATGTTTTGTTTTATGATTCTTTAGTTAATTTTTTTAAGGATGGAATTGAGAAAATTGAAGATAAAAACAAATTACATAATAAATTATATAGGGTTTATAACCCAATGATGTGATTATATTTTAAATATGAGTCTTTTTTTCTCAATATTGTTTTCATTCTAGTACAATGATGTTTCTACAGATCCTCATGATGGATATTCTTGAGATTGGTTAGATAAAAAAATCATGTCACATTAATGTGAATAATGATATAGTCATGTAATCTTATTTAATGGGTTTCACTGAAAACTATTTATTATGAATTTCTAGTATGAATCTTGTATAATTTTTTACTTATAGCCATTGTATAATGATGTTGGTGGGATTATGGTTTTTTAATCCTCCCTATATTAATCATTTAATTAAATATTTATTGGAAATGGTTTTATTTGGAGATAAATATTTCAAGATGTGGGTGTATGTTCTTTTTTTAATGGTGTGTACGCCATAGACTTATGGAATTGGATTCACATTGGGATTATGTGCTAAAAATATATATCATTTCTATTTTTGTATTTTATATGATTGTAGATACATGGTATTTTTTAAAGATGTGGATTGGTATTGACACTATATATGGATCTGGTTGAGTATGGGGATTTCTTATAACTTATAATTTACCTGAGATAGATATTGGGGTAAATTTTAACACCACAAAATATTATTGTATATTTTTCATAAATAAAACTATTTGTTTCAATATGGGCACAAAACACAAAACTAAAATGGATTGGGGAATAAATTATTAAAATAATGAAAATTATTGTTAAACATAATTATTATAATAAAAAAAATATCCTCATTTACATAAAATTAAAATAAATAACAATATTATTTATAGATATAAAAAAATCCTTCTCTATTAATATAAAGATTTATATATTGAATAAATTTAATATATATAATAATCATCATCGATAATATATGGATGAACTATTAAATGCTAAAAGGGATGTTATTCAAGGAACAATTTTAATATTATTTTTATCCCTCCAAAAAAAATTAAATTTATAACATTTTAAATTTTAGTTTTATATTAATTAATGTTTTCAAATAAAATATTAAATCTAATTCAATTTCAAAATAACATGTAATAAAATTAAGAAAATTTAGTCCTCATAAATTATATTTTAAAAAATTATTTTTCATTATTTATTTTTAATTTTATTATACATATATAATGAATCGAATTTTATGAAATTTATTTCCAATTTGAATTCTACATGTCAATATAAGTTCAGGGTAAACTATTGAGATGTTCCAAAAAAATAATTCTTATATTATTAGAGAAAATACAGTTTCTTAAATACGTTGTAATTTTTGAATTAATAATGGTCTATGATTCAATTGATTTTTTGAATCATTTAACATGACTAATTATTTATACAAGGATTATATTGATTCAGTTAAGCACACATAGATTAATTTACATTACCCACATTTTCAATAATAAAAATTATTTTTGGATTTTTCCTTTTTTAATAATTCAAATGGTTTAATTCAATTTATGATTACACTAAAATACATATTACTCATATTTTTATCGTAATTATCCAACTAATTTCTGAAAATTCAAAATTGATATGATTTTTTTAATAAAATTTTTATGGGTAAAAATATAAAATTTATAAACGTTAGTTTTATGCACAATGATCTATAATGTTTAAATTAAAATTTACCACCACCTAAATATTTAATAGAAAAAATATATTTTATATATTTAATAATTATGTCCAAATTATATAATGAAATACATTTTTATGTGTAATGAGTAGATTAATTTGGAAATAATTTGTTACCATGGTAAAATAAATGATAAAAAAGAATTATGCAATATCAAAAGACATTAAGACATATTAAAACATGTGGAAAATGTATGGTTTGTGTTTTAATTAACTTGAACCACCCATTATTGTATCAATTTTAGAAATAAATAATGAATTTCACTTTTATATAATTAAAAAAATCTTATTCCATTTAATTACATGAAGATCCATGACAACTCCATTTCTTTTCACACAAAAAACTTATTATAGTTGGATATGAGCTTCAAAAATTACTCCCAACCACTAGTATCTATGTTTTATTGTATTTTTTATCTCATAATACAATTTATGAAATCCTTAATCGAATAACCAAAGGGAATTTATAAAATGTAACATATAAATTCATGATTATTTCGTTATAATTTTCATCGATTTAGTTATAATTTTTTGTTATACAATTATAATTTTCCTCAAATAATATTATGACATTAGTTTATTTTGTACACAAAATATTATTTTGTTGATAGAATAATAATTATCCACTAATTTCTATTTCAAGTGAAAAAAATGAGAATTTAAAATCTGGGTACATGTAGAATACATCCTCAATGATACAACATATTTTGTTTTTCAAACACAATTTAGATGGGTTATTCTAAAATGGGTTATAGTTAATCAATTGTTTTTTTATAAAAAAAATTATTCTTAGTGGATATAAAATCACTTACCCTTACACAAATCTATAAGATTTGAAAATATCATCAGTGTGTACGTGTGGACTATTACCGCACTAGCATAACAAATAATTTTACAACTCTATTGTATTTTAATTTTCATCGAACTAAAATATTATATGATTAAAAGATTTAAAAAATATAAATTAATTATTTATTATTCATAAATTATGTTTTATTGGGAAAATATTCCTTTTCTTCACCATGATCACATATCTATAATAGCATGTTCTCGTATATACCAGTTTAACCACCAACATGATCAATAAAATAAATTTATATAACTTATGAATCTGGAAAAATAACATATTATATTATGGAAAATTAAGGTTAAATTTTTTATTAATTTAATTTTGGGGACATTATATATATTTATTGTACTAGATATTAATAAAACATCTTTTTCTCATTGTAAAATATTGAAATAGGGTGGCCAAAAATTTAATATTTGAGAATTGTAACTAAAATTCACATGGAATGATATTGTAAAATTATATATCCTAATAAAACATCTCTTATAGAACCCTATATGAATCATGAATGAGTAAATTTGTGTTAATTAATGGGTTATATTCTATCAATCTATAAAAAGTGGGATATATTCAAAATTGAAGCATCATATGATGGAAATAAGTGATACCTAACTAATGAATTTATTTGATTATTATAATCAATGTGAAAAAGTTGTAATAATAACAATACTTATCAAAAAAATTTCACAAAAACTATAATTTTAATTAAAAAATATTATAAATAATTTTCTTGAACGTTTGGAATTAATTATTATATTTTTTAGAACTGAATATATACTAAAAGAGTTATAATGATAATTCGTGAGCCCCATTATACTAAGTTGATTTTATTAACCAATGATTAAATTATATTTCTTAGAATTTTATTTAGTGAAATTAAAAACAAATTCATGAAATTACATCAATTAAATTGGTACTTAAAATAATTATATTCATTATGATATATTTAAAGTCAATTTTATATCATTGAGCTATAACATATACTCTTGAACATCATAATTTTATATTGGACATATTCTACCTAATGATTTTTATGTTTTGTTTTATATTTTCATTATAGGGATATAAAATTACATTGTATAAAATCACCGTTAAATCTATTTATTCCATAGTTGGGATGATTAAATTGTGATTTCATGAGTCAAAAAACCTTCATTGAGTGATAATGATATGTATTGGACTATACATTTAAAATATAGTTCTCATCTAATTTATATGTGGTTATAGTTCATTTATACCTTCCATCATGGGGTGATCATTGATGTATCATATACTTTCAGAAATATAATAACGTCAATGATATTTCTTATACTCATCAGATGAAATCTTTCAATTATATATCACTATGCTCCATTTCATAAAACTTTCTTAAATATTATTTTGAAATCTAATTATGGTTTATTTTTATTTATATTCAATTATCCCAATTATTATTTTTTAAATGAAATATTTGTCTCTATTTTTACTATATGTATTTTATATAAATGTATTTTAAATATATGAAAAATGTGTTACTTTTTATTATTGCATATTTACGTTCATTGTAATTTCACATACCTAGATTCCACTCAATAGTACACTGATACAGATCGACCACATGACCTTATGCCCCGCTTCCCAAATGGAAGAGGGTTCCAAAAAGTAGTGTGGTCCATGGAGTGTCCATGGGGAGACTATTCCTTCATAACTAGTGTATATCACATCAAAAATACAATATCATACATATATTGGAAGCAATAACAACAATCATTCCATAGATAAATAGAAGAATACTGATAAAAGTAAATACTTACTGAAGATATATAATATAAAAAAAGATGATACATTTCATTTATATCTACTAATGTATCCAAAACATTTTGACCAGGATGATATAAAATAAAACTGAAAAAAGTACTAAAAGGCCCATAAAAACAAAATTCATTCATCGCAGACCTTAGCTTTTTCCGTTGATCTAGATCTGAGGTAGTAATCAATATCATATAGAATTATTCTATCCCTAATCAACTCATCCAATCATATTTTCTAGAGAGGTCCCAAATTTTTTTCCAAACCTTGTGTGAGATATAATCACACTAGGAACCCACCGAAGGTATATGGAACCAATTATGTATTATGTTATAAAAATAATTGTGTAGGAATCAAAATAATATGTAATTTATTAACAAGTTAATATCCTACAAAACAAGGATCACATTAAACAACCATTAATTTGATAGATATTTATTTATAAAGGTATTAATCAAATTTAATAGTTAAGCAGATGTCAATTAATCAATATCATTGAATATCTCACTCTCATTTTAATTATATGTCTCAAGACCCAGTGAAATTTTGGAATCCCCTATATAATTGAAATAACAACATATACCTACGTAGGTTTTCTACAATGTTATAAGTAAAGACGAAATCCCAGAATGTCCATTGGATTGGTATATGCTCCTTATTAATTCCAAAATTTAATTAATTCAAGACATGAGGACATCCATGAAATTCATAATTTTGAGTTCATGTATCACTCACGGTGTAATATATTCAATACCCCTATGAGTACATCAATGAAGATCCTTTCAAGAACATCTTTATCTCTCTAGGCGTTGTAAAATGATAGTTCAATTCAAGTCCACCCTTAGTGGTCCAGTTATTGATCTCATGTATCACCCATAAAATATATGTGCAGTACCCATTGAGTCCATCCATGTAATTATCATAAGCAATGTATCATGCGAAACATAATATTTTGTCCCATGGAGTTCATCCTTTGTTGTCTATATAAATAGTCAATGTGCCACTCGGTCAAAAGTTAGGTCAAGAAAATATGAGTCTATTAATGTCATTATTCCCTTTAATCCATCATTCACCCATTCCTAACAAATTATTATTATAAAATATCATTAAATTAATTTCATTTAGAATTACTTGTTCAATACAAGAACATTCATTTCAACCCTCACCAGAAAATGTGATTGAAGTCATTTTTCATGATTATGAGACACGTATCACAATTCATCACATGTGATTATCCATTAATGTTCAATTCAATATTACTAATAATTTTACATAGCATGGGCCAAGGTACATATTCAAATACCACATCCCCTTAAACAATTAAATTTGAAACTCACAACTCATATCACAATTGACTTTATATTTTGCGTCATTAATCAATTCATCAATTTGATTCACAATTCCATTTTCAAATCATATCCCTAGGAAAGGGGAAATATGTAATTGCATAATGAATCCCATGAGTACATCATCATAATGTCCCATTTATTTAAAAACACACCAAATTGGGTGGTTTCCATTATGTGATCCTTAAACTACAATCAATAAGTATATATCTACTTTAATTACACATGACATACAAATATATTTTGGGTATCCAATTTCATTTAATAGTTAAATATAATATTTGGATGTCTGGATGGAAATCGTTTATAAACTGCTCAAATTTAAATGAAATGCATGATACAACCTACAATTGATCCATAGTTAATAGGCGGTATAATATTAGCTCATAATTAAATTCATATCAAGAAAAAAGTAAAGAACAGATGATGAACATTGTAATATGGATAATCAAATTTAACCAAAATAGAATGTGTTTCATCCAGAATAGTGGGTAATTTTTAAAATATAAGTTTGATTTTAGTGATTTGAATCCGATGAGATAGATGGTTCTTGAATTAGTGACCGGACGGAGAATCCAGATTAATTCTATGAATAGTTAAAGGATAGATCTCAATCGAGGGGGAAAGGTTGTAGTGAATATCATGAAGATATGGTTTTTAGGATTAAATTTTTATTTTATTTTAAAAATATCAAACTCTCCAAAATATAAGTGGTCAAACCATTTAGGCACATGATTAACTATAACTAAGGGGAACCCATACTGTTTGCATTCACTAGTTGACTAACCATGGAAATAATGAAAATCACATCTTCCATGATTTTAGATCTGGATGCATGGACATGTCAACTGAATTACATGGTTAGTATCCAAACAAGCATCCTATTCTAGCGATCTTCCCCTTCCTCGCATGGTTTATTAAAATGTATGTAATGTCCTTTATGTTCTACTGTAACATTTCACCAAGCCAGTTTCACCCAGACTATTGACATCCGAGCTCTGAAATAGCCCAGAATACCCCCTGAAACCACTATAAAGTCAATGGCAATCCACATGGGTCTATATATAATCATTTAGACTAATAATTGATGAAAATAAAATTATATATACGTCAAATAAGAACTCATTTCATACAAAAAACACCCATCTATGTATTTCATCGAAGAATTTACCTACCAATGGTGGTGAAGCATGATCTGTGAATTACATTAGCCACTGTGATGGTACATCAGCCTCCATCTCCCAAGTATCATCCCATAATAGGTGGTGCATCCATATAACCCATGAAAAAATAATAGACTATCATTGTAGAACCTCGATGCCTCAAGCCACAATATATGTATCATTCTCCCTAATAAATACATCTATCTAATGATCATCCTAATTGGGATGAAAGGAATGACATGGGTTTCAAAAATATCAATGTTGCTAAGACACATGGAATACATCATGAATGCAATGATACCTATATGGTTCCTACAACATATTATCTATTATCCCGACTCTATCCTTAAACATGAATGACCTGATGTATCATTGTGAAAGCTTACCATGTCTCATGATCCTCAAATATCCCATCCAGAGTGATACATGGATGGGAACCCAATAACTGTTCAAAAAATCATGCGGTCATTTATGGTGATCGGTGTATGATTTTTCACAAGAATGGAAAAAATCCATATCCTTTCTATTAAAATGGACCTGTTAAATTGTCTCCTAAAAAAGATGATGTGCAATCATAGCTTTATTTTTGCCTCTTTACAACACAGAGGTGATCAACATATCCTAATGTGAAAATTATTACAAGGCAACATCTGATTAGTAGCTTTAAATCAATTGTTATTGAAGAATTCATCTAGGGGTATATGCCTCTCTTATAAGGTTATGAAATCATGTATGCTTGAATGAAGATTATGCTCATGTAACTGAATCATGTGCTCAGCCATTCTATCTGTATAGGTGCAGTAATCCATGATTAGAAGTACCTATGTACCCAAAATCCATTGTATCTGACATCAGAATCACAATGTAAATGATTAATCTATACATGAAATGATAGTAAGATGAACCCCATCAATTCATACAATCTCACAGATACACAGAATCACAATCTCATGAACAATAATGGCTTCCTTGATAGGTATTTAATTTACAACCATTCATGTCCTTTCAACAACAACCTATTCAATATCATTATCTCTAAGAGAACATGGTAAAATTTTCATGAAACAAATTATTATATATTTCTATTTCCACATGGGAATGAGTATATTCTATTAAAATCTATAAGGTATTCAGTGTTATACATTTTCCTACTAACAGTTGGAACACATAATAACCAAACCAACTACTTCTATTTTTATACCTAGCCACCAATATCGGTGATGTAAATCATGATAAAACTCGATGATTCTAGGATTCAATTCCGGTGATTAATCATGAAAATCCAGCATTAGCTACTCGTGCATTTCTTCTAAGTCCCATAAATGACCATACATATACATGCAATTATCTTCACCTTTGGTCTAACCAGGAGAATGTTCCTAACACGACAGACTCTCACATAGAACCAATAATTATTAGCATGATAGTTACCTCATATGTATATATCCAAAAGTGATGTCGTAATATCTATGGATGATATATTTGTATTCAATTGTCCTTCATGCACCTCTATGTACATCTCAATGAAACAAAATTCACGAGTTTCCGCCTACTACCGGCATGCAGAACTACCAGTATTTTTTTCCCCTTGCTCAATGCATTAGACACTACATTTCAATTACTATAAATGTTTAAAGCTCAAAATCAAAGGACTATATGTAATCAACCAACCAATGCTACATAATATTAAGATTGACCTATATAAACATGTACTTGTGTGTTTCTTTTCCCATAAACAACACAAAAATTTCTCAATGTATGGAATTTCTCCATTTGAGAAAATCATGAAAAGTACAATAAAACATGAGATGGCTTCTCAAGTAATTCCTCAATTGTGGAATTATTGATCAAGACCCATATTCCATAACTCTGTCAACCTATATAATAATTTCTCCTATCCTGAAACCAGATGCATCATTGTATACATTATAACTATTTCCTACCTTTGGATATCATTTTATGGGTGCCGATGTTAATGAACTTTTCAACTTATTAAACGTTGTTTCATAGAAACATGACCATAAAAACCTAAAAACATCTTATAATAGGACCTTGTTGTGTTACTATGTACAAGAAGTCATATATAAAACTAATACATCAACCATAATTCACTTATAAATTATCGACCTCAAATAATTAAATGGAATACACCTAGGAAATGATTGCCTTGTATTTATAGGGGTTAACTAATACACCTTTCACTGAGATAGTGTTACCCATAAATTTATTCATATTCATCTCTAGGTGACACATAGTTTGTGTAGCATATTGATGATTCTATCTTGGTGTATTCAATATGACCTCAGGTTGTTTTGAATCATTGGGTCCATTTTGAGAATACCCCATGATATCATCCATGAAACAACCAAAAATGAATCAAGATAAGGATGTTAAACTCCATTCATATGTGCCGGGAAGATCGCTGGGAGAATTGTGGGGCCGAGTAGAATTACCAAGTACACATGTATACTATACCAACTATGACAGTTTGTACAATGTATGTTGAAAGGCATAAAATTCACATGATGATTACCATCTCAAAAATAATTTTTTGGGAACACTTAATATTAAAAGAGCTTATCAAAGATATCATCTATCCACGATATAAGATATCTGTTATTAACATCCAGCTGGTTCAATTTCTGATAATTTATGCATATTCAATGATTTCAATCGGAATTTATCAATACGGACTGGAGATTCCCACAGTGAAGTACTAGGTCTATTGAAACCCTAATCATATAAATACACTTTTTTTTCTCTTGATAACATGTATCTCAGTAGTATCCATCTTAATTAGAGTAAAATATACAAATGAGGCTCCTGACACTAGTGTTATGGAGATCACTACAACTCTCACTAGTGGAAAGCCTGAAATTTTATTCAAGGAATTTCCCCTCAAACAATCATCCATTAGATGTAAATCATTATGACATTCCCTTAGATCATCCATTAATGTACTCACAATTTTAGAGTCCATCAACCCATCCCATGTTGATCTGGTCCTTCTCAACTTTCATGGACATCCCATTCCCCATTATCAACGAAATTGATTCCCTCTGGTTATTTAAAAATCAACAGTTGAAGATTTCAATAATTGAAATCATGAATTATGTCCAACCAATCCACATCCAAAATCAAATAAAAACCAAGATGCATATGGAAATAGATTCCCCCTAAATCATGACACCAACTAATCTCATTGGGAACTCCCTGAAATAACATACACTCTCTGTTATAAACTCCAATTATGTATCAAGCATCAAAAGACAATTATATTTCTAGAAAATGGGCCTAATGATCTCCACAAATGTATCATATATAAATCTATTTGAATCTCCTTTATTGAAAACAATATAAAATATAGTGGAGGATACTATAATGTTACATCTGATAGTATATGTTCTGATATCCTACAAATGATTGGTCCATTCAACTGTCTATATCCATTCTAAAATGTGTCCATGTGATACGGCCTGGATACCATGGGTAGATCCACCATTCTATCATTGTAATTATTTACTCTAAATATCATGGGCATGTGCACCACATCGACCTGATTGGTAAGCTCTAATCTAGATCCCCACTTGATGATAATCCACTAACCATGCTCATGTAGGTAGAGTTAGTGAAAATCCTATCTTAATAGATGCTGGTAGAAAAGTTCTACTGAAGTATTGTTGGTGACCCATCTTGAGGTAATATTGATTCATTAATGGGTTCATCGTACATTATGGACCCATTTTTACCATCCTACAAAGCTCGTAGCACCACACAAAACTACCTGAGTGTGTACTCTAACTGCTAGTATCATTATGTGGATACTACATAAGATTATTCCTACTATTGTTCGATAATGTTCCAGATCTAGATAATGAACCTCCATGCCATGCTCCACCAGCCTATATTAGTTTACGCTATGTGATAAGTGCATGATTAAGTAATATTCAAACAACATTCATTCAAAAAAATATACATATGATCGGATTTCATAACTAAGACAATCCTTGAATCAGCAAGTTTGTGATAACTCATCACCCATCAGAATTGGAATGATGAAATGGTGATCAATAAAATAGTACTATTAATCTATAGCTGATAGTGTGCTTACTCTAGGTGCATGAACTCCTTGGATCTATCATCACTCAATATCTATGAATATAAGTAATCTTATAATGATGGCTAAATATACCTTCCGGTTATATCTTAATGACAATCCATATGAATTACACTATCCCTCATTCTCATAGTGCAATACAACAAAATATATGTAGTGAGCTTCACATGCCTCTTAGGAGGCACCTAAAGGTGCTATATGATAGATAAACTAACCTCAAGACATAAATCTATATCCTAGTCTCTCCCATACCATAAAAACATGGATGGTTTCTACTACTGAAAATAATGAGTCAACTGTTACCTAGTCGAGGCAGGTCATGGTGCTCCCAAAATAGACTCCATAATGAAATGAAATCCATCACAAAGTTATACCTCAACAACTGGTTCAGTTAAAAAAAATTGTGTTGTAGCTAACACAATAGTATGTTAATCTAGTAGTGCATGACCCACGACCTTTATAGTGAGGTCATCTCCACCCACCCTCCATACTATGGGAGGACATTATAGTTAAATTCATTTATAGATTCTGATTGAATTCCTTAGGTCAAATTATATTCAATGTTTTCTGCTGAATAGTATAGAAATAGAAATAGTGTAGGTACATGATGTCCTATATAAGAACAGACCGCTATGGATACTCTAGGAGTCATAATTAAATGTTCAACCAATTAGGTACAACTTAGAGCACCAAATAATAGACATCCACCAATGTCAGAAATATCATTTTCACTATTTTAATCATTTTATTTTCAATTACATTCTACGTGAATTCACATATTCATTATCCTTTTCCATTTAAATTAATACAAATTTAATATTATATCATAATTCAATTGAAAAGGCTCAACTAATGGTTTCTCGTATTCAAATCTGTGAGGGCCCATACTCCACCTAGGTCGAAGCATATCATTCATCTTATCCATATGAAAACATATCACAACAATCCAACCACAAAAACAAGCATTTATATCATATGACATATGATAAAAACATATAAATATGCAATGATACATTAATGGAATGACATATTGCATGTAATAAGAAATCTAGTATGTGACTATGTGATTCCAAATATGGGACACCCTCATCTAATTATATTGAAACAAAATAGAACCATTATTCATATAAATAATAATATAAAAATACTTTTGTTTTACCTAGTGGTGCAATCAAATAAACTATAATATTCAAAAATATACGACACTAATTGAATTCAGGGTAATTTGTATTTTTTATCTAAACGTGTTTGCTATGCTTGGACACAACTCATTTACAAATTCCTTTTTCATCCTATATCATTCCATTTTCAGAAAATAGTAAATTAAAATAGAATATAATACATTCATATAACTTTTAATGTCAAAAAATTAGGTGATAGTAAATGGTCCTCTAAGACCAATTTTCCATAGTTCCTCTAGTTCATCTCCCCCAAAAACGAGGCCTCTAAAAAACATGGTCCATGGGGTGTCATTGGGTGACTATTACCAGAATACCAGATGTATAAAAATGGAAATAAAATATCATATAGATAGAGAATGAATTTATAACACTCAGACACAAGATAAATAGTGGAATTTTGAGGTAAAAAATCCACTAGATTTCTAATATAACAAAAGATGATACATGTAATATGTCTCTAACAAAGCAGCCAAAACATGTGTACAATGTAGATATAAAATATAAGATAAAAAATTTAAAATATGGATAATGTGATATCCAGTTAGCACTGTGAGATTTATATCATTCCCATTCTCATACTACTAACCTAAAATCAATAATCTGTTGAAGGAAACTTGCATTGATCAACACCTTCAGTCATATAGTATATTGAGGTCCCCAAAGGATGTCCCATAAAATAGTGATATATAATTCATATAGTCGTCAACCCATTTTTTATACCAGTTAGTCCATACACACACACACACAGACATATATATACATACAAATATATATATATATAAATGTGTACAATAAATGAAATAATATTAATGGAAGTACTCATATTTAAACATCCTCTAAATCTTGGATGTCATTTATAATACAATCATTTTACTCAATTTCAATTAATAAAGGAAGTCATAGATTTAACTCTTAAAATTTTTCATTTAATAAATTTCATTTAATTATTCAATGTCATTTATATAATACGTATCATGTCCCATTGCATGAAACATGTCCCCGATATAATCATAAGAAGGGAAGATACTTATGGAGGACTTATAAAAAGGTATAAGTCAAGACAGACTCCCCGATTGTGATTTGGAGTTGGAGACACATCATTATTCATATCAATATATAATTAATTCTAAACAAGATCTTATCCATGAAATTCATAACATGGATTTCATGTTTCACTGTAGGAGAAATACTAATCATCACTATATGATCCCATCTATGGTGAACATCTCAAGAACATATGTATCTCTCTAGGTGATGTATAATGTCACTTCACGTTGAGTTATTAGTTGACGGTCCACTAATGGGGAACATGTATCACCCATGCCACATTTTTTGGTGTTCATTATATATTTCCATGGAATTAATATAATAATCCATGACTCACTCATCACAGAAACCTCAACCCCCTTATGTATGTCCTTGGTAGTCTATATCAGGAGTCTAAGTATCACTAGTGCATACAAAATGAAACTATCATATTATTTTTTCAGTGGAATTAATATTTAGAAACCATGTGTCACCCATGTCTTACTCATTAAAATTCAACAATAACTTTAAATCAATTACATTTACCATGCCATGGTCATAGCCAAGAGAAATAATTCCAAACGTTATCGTAATCGGTGAGTCAATTCATTGGACCAACATTGAAATCTTGGATCATAATTACCCTCATATGGAATATCAATAAATGTTGAATTCATTTTACACATCAGTAATTATTGAAGAGTCCAAGGGAAATGTTAATATACCCATTCCCATTAAAAAACAATATTCATCTCAAAATTCATATTATAATTATCTTCACAATTCAATTAATTAATCATTTCATCAATTGGATTCATAATTCAATTTAAAATTCTCATTCTAGAGAAGGTGGAAAACGTCCCACCATAAGGAATCCAAATACTAAACCATCACACTGTAATATTTATTTAACCAGACACCTAATGGGGTGGAGTCAATTTCATGGTCCTCAACATATAGAAAAAAATTAAATAATCACATTAATTACATAATAAATTCTTTGAAATTTATAGATCATGATTCATTTCTAGGAGATCCCAAAAATATGGTGCATGGAATGATAACATATATTAATTACTCCACATTAAATTAATGATAGGACACAATCTACCATGTGTCCATAGTGGTTTGTTCGACTAATATCAGCTACTAATTCCGCTCTGATTATGAGAAAATAAATGAATAGATGAAGGACCTTAATTTTTTTAAATCAGCTTGCACTAAAAAAGCATATTCAGTATTCCTATAAAACGATTATGGGAAAATAGAAATTGGGATCTAACCGATGTTTATCCACTGACACAAAACATGCATAAAATAGATATTATATAAAAAATCTTGATCAATTTGAATATCAATTAATGTATAGCTCTCAGGGGGGGATGAGGTTTCAATGAGTAGCAAGAAGAAAGAAATTTTAGGTTTAAAATGATTTCCGAATAATTTATAAATATAAAATTTCTAAAAAATTCTGGGCTCACGTAGTTTAGCCATATGTTTTGTAAAATGGGTTTCCAACCATTCTGGATCAACTGTATGCCAGCGGAACCCACACAGATTGTTCACAAGTTTTGACTAACCATGCGAAAACTATGAAAATAGAATATTATAGTATTGTAAATAAATCTTCATGGTTTTGATGCACAAATCACATAGTTGGTTTGAAACTATACAACTTATTCCTCCTCTCATCCCCTACCTTGAAAGTTTTGATAAACAATGAGGCCTACCCCCAATGATTTACTCTAACTATGTGCAATGAAATTTTTTCCGTGAAAGATGGGTTTCGGGATCCAAACAATCAGTAGACACCCCTTCTACCACCATGAACGCAATGGGAATCCACTTTTGGCATTATATAAACAGTTTGACTAATAATTTATAGAAATAAAAGGATATATTATTAAATGAATAAATGTGTTCTTACATTGCCCTCAATATTTCACAAAAAAAAATTTAATATTTTTTCATGTTTTGATTATTTTTTTATATATTCTAATGTGGTGTTTTAAATAACATTCCATGTATAATGATATAAAATAAATTTTAAAAGTGATTCCTAATTTATAAAATTTATGTTAATATTAATAAATTCATTCAAAATTATGTTTTCCCAAAATAAATAATTTTTTTCCTCATTAAATATCCACCACTTAAAGAGTAATTTCCCATGAATAACCCAATTAATTTATCATTGAATGGATCCTTTGGGTTTATTAAATAATAATATCAATTAATCTAATCCCAATACTAAATTAAATATATACCATTTGGATATGATATGAATCCCATTTATTTTCCATTGATTGATAATTATATGATAAATTATACCTATTTTATATTCGCATATTTTATATTATATATTGAATGATTGACTTTATGTGGTTTACATTTGTCTGTATGATTAATTTATGGGGTTCTATATTGACCTTCAATGAATTTTTCAAGGGTTAATATCACATGAGAAAATCATTTTGATTGTGAAACTGAGGAAATTATATAATTTTTGATAATTGAGTATAAACCCAATTAGGGTATTCTAGGTTTAAACGACTGAGGATGAATCATATATGGTTATCTTGGTATAATTTTGATAGTATGGACATAATGTTATTTGGTGGGTTCACAAAATTTATCCTAGAATCAATGAACTATATTAATTGATAGTTTAATTGTTATATATTATTATACTTATACGATATGTTTATGAAGTGTTGACTATCATGGATTAGTATAAAACTTATATGGTCTATATTCAAGGATTTATTGACCAAATATTGAATCCTGATACATACATTTGTGTGATAATTCTTTAGTATTCCTTATTTCAATGACATTTTGTATTTATATTCATTATTCCAATGATTTTTCTCTATGTATAATTTTTATTAACTCAATTTCATGTCTCATAGAATGTGTTATTCAACATAGATTTGATTTTAGTCTATAAGGAAATAATCTTATTAATTTTGATTCATTTGAATAAGATATTTCTCATTATATATTTTTTCACATTTTCTTTATTATCCACCCCTCGATTTCATTTTTAATTGGTATCCTATACTATAGAATAATTTAATTTCCTAGTATTTTAGTTGAAAAATATAATTGATATCATTTGTGACAAGAATCATCATACCTAAATGAACAATAAAAATTCTAATTTTTATATGTTTTGTGTAACCTAGTTATTAATTTTTTTCGGTCTGAATAGGCTTAATTAAATTTTCAAATATGTAGATATATATAATTATACTTGTAAATTAAAATTTATTTATCAACTCATTAGTATTAAGAACACAATATTTACAAATGTGATTTTATTCTTAAAAAATATGTTTTCATTAGAAATTATTTTTATATTTTTTTAGAAAAAAATATTAATAATTTCTAAAAAAATTAAAAGCATCTGTTTTGAAAATTTCATTCTCCTATCAATCAACATATCAAAAATTATCTTATTGATTTTTTTTAGAAAATAGATATTTTCATGAATAGTAAAAATATATGTTTTTTTTAATGTTATGTTTTCCTTCAAAATATTTATAATGTAAATTATCATTTTGATTAGTTTTATAATTTAGTTAGTGAATTATTATTTTAATGATTCAAAGTATTGGATTTCATTTTAATTTAATAGTTAAATTTAGTATGTAACCACTTTATACTTAAAATCCACATTTTTCAAAAAAAAATTCATCACATTTTCCCAGTTTAATTTTAAATTACATTATTCCATATATATTTTATAATTATTAAAATAAGGGAATGTATAATTCTAATTATGAGGTTAAAATTTAATAAAACGTTCCATCATGATTTTTTTAATATTATTGGTATCATTAGTAATTATTTTCCATTGTAATGGGTAAATCATGTAATTAATGTTTATAATAATATGAAAAGTACTCATAAATGTCTCATAATTTTTTTAATAATTTTATAATATGATTATATTTCATCCAAACTCTTCTTAGATAAGGTTATATTAATTTTATCTAATTTAGATATTACTATGACCCTTATAATATTTTATGTGAAGAAAATTAAAAAATGTCACACACTTCTGCTTAATGACTATAATATTTTTGTAATTAGGATAAATAGAGGAAATGATCTATTATAAAAAAAATTTAAATGATATTTATTTATACCAATCATGTTATTTTATTTTTTATTTTCGGTGAGGGAATAATTACATAAACTACTTACAAAATGTTGATGTGGTATTATTAAATTAACTGAAATAATTTAGGATATTTAAAATATTAAAATTTAATATAATCTCAAATAATTTCTATCAACCATGTTTTTTTAGAAAAATAATTAATTTAGGGATATTTCATTTTATTATATTAAATTTTAGTCTTTCTCATGGTTTTTTAATGATAAATTAATTGAATATTTATAAAATTAAAATTATCTATATTTAATGATAATAATATTTTCTTAAAGGATTTAAAATTACTAAAAATAATATATTCATTCAAGTTATAATTATATTTTTCTCAATACTTATAATGATAAATTTATGAGTATGTTTTCCATTTATATTAACTCTCTCAACCCTCATTGTGTAAAAAACCAGTTTTCCAACGTGTGTACAAAAAAATGTTTAAAGGGGTTATAACATAATGATATGCCAAAAAACATAGTTAAAACATGTCCAAATATTATTGGATTCGTGTATTCCAACTCATAATCATTATAACATAGAGTATTTCCAATTTGGATCCATTGGAACATCAAAATTCATTAATATTAATTTAATATTTTTTAAAATTACAAGAGTTCCCCTCCCCTATCTTGTAAAATGACCCTCTTAATATTATATATTCGCATTTTAAGAACCATTTGGTACGTAAAATACATCACACATTTAATTTTAATAAATCTAGAAGAATTTGTTTTTGTTATTTTATCGAAAATGATATTATGAATGCTTTTTGTGTAAACCATTAGAGGTTATACGAAGAAGAGGTTTAGTTGCTAACACAATTATTTTGTATTACTTATTCTTCCACCTACTTCAAATGTTATTATACCATGATGAAATAATAACATAATTATTTTACAAATAATAATATTTTTATATTATCATTATAAAATATATAACCATCTCCTCTTCCAACTAATGGGAACAAAATCAATCGTTTATGTGTAAAGTGGACTACCTCCTGGAAAATTGATGTAATTAATTTTCCATCACTATATCACTTGGTTAGTTATAATATTGAATTTAATATATATATATATATATATTAGTTAAATATTTATTAATCTCAAAATATAATGTAACACCCCGAGCTTCCACGATACGCTTCTCATTCAATAATGCAATAGCTCGCATTGTACGCAACTTCGGGTTCTAACACACCGCGACTAATCAAAGTAGCTATTATGAATAGTAATACCTACTTTTTGAACTTTTATAAATTTTATCTTTCCAAATGGACTTCATTTTTGTATCCGGAATATCGAAATTATCCTAAGTTGAATTCTTTGTAATTTTCAGAGAACTTCCAATTTTTTATGAATAGTGAAAAATACTTAAAAAAAACTTTTTTAATCAAAATAATTTATAGTGTAAAATTATACTATTGAGTGTTTTAAAAGTATAATTAGAATATATTTTTACCATTTTATCCAATGGTGTTCATTAGAATTAATTTGACTTTGAAATTGGACATAAACAATTGTCAATCTTTTGATTGATATTTTTTCTTAAAACACGTTATTTGTTGTGACAACGAGAATTAATTAGAAAATTAATTAATGAAACTTATATGTTTGGAGTTTTTCAAAATAGAAATCAATTTTTAATTAAGAATATCAATTATAGCTTAGGGTAAATGTTTGGCACTATTCTGAAAAACTTCAATTTTTGATGAATAGTGAAACCACTAAGTGGTAGTTAAATAACTGATTTTTTTACATTTAAATGAAATATTACCACTTCTGGGATTTTATTTTCAAAAATACGACATACATGGTTGTCATTAGGAAGTAAAATGTGGTTCAATGGGATTAAAATAATTTTTTGGTGAATAGTAACTTTTATGTTTAAATAATCACGATTAAAGATAATTAGTGAAATTTAAGGTAAAAATTATATTATAAAAATATGAAATGACCTTTACTCTTTTCCTAAAACTATTGGATGAGTCATGGACGACCAAGACAATACATGGGTGAACTTGGGGACCCCATGGAGCCACTTTGGTAGGAAAATGACATAATTAACTTTTATTTAAAGTTAAAATAAAAATGTCACAAACATAAGTTGTTTTACTAAAACAATATTCAAATGGGGTTATACAAGTCATATTTTTGACTATAAATATTCATTAGAAATATAAAAAGATTTCCTACATCATGATAAATTTTTTATAATTTTTAGAAATTAAATAAACTAAATTATATATGACATCATGATGATGTCGTGATTACCTCATTAATTAACGATTAAAATAAAATGAAAGGATAATGTAAAATCCAAGGCATATACTTGTAGAAATCCTATTTTATGGGTATATTTCGAACCCTTATCACCTTATACTTGAAATATATAATTGTTGGTCCTCTAAAATCCAAAAAGTATCTCATAATAATGTAACATTTCCTTACAGTCCAAGAGTGCCCCTCCTCTCCACTTATAAAAGGCCCTCACCACTACCACCTTACCCACACATTAAAAGCCTTTTGGCTCGGCCAACCTCTACCCAAATACTCTAAAAACTTACCTCCCTTACTCCTAGAATCCTAACGTTGGGAATAAGGCTTCCAATGGAAGCATTTGGCTCAAATCAAAAAGAGTTACCCGATTTTAAGTTAATGTCTTCTCTAATGTTGTTTTGTTTTATTTTGCTTATCCAACCCCCTAAACTCTTATTATTCATTTCTTTTGTAACAACAACAGTATAATAAATATACCAGGATGTTTTTATAAGAATTATTCGAGCTACACTTACACACACCTACATCTAATGGTTAAATAACATACTGTTTCTGTGGATGGTGAATTTCTACCTCACGAAACGATGATTGTTCAACACTCATATAACACCTTCAAAGGTGGCCATTAAGATGTCAGTCTATTTATAAATAATATATAATATGTTTATGATTTACATAAGGTTATGTATTTGTCATTTATGGCATACCTTTATTATTTCCATTATGGGTAAACGCGATATTTTCATTTTAGGAAGTGCGGAATACCGCCCCCACAAAGTGATTTGAATCATTAATGCCATATGTGAGATGTATAAATGATGGAGTAAATGATATAATATATGATATTATACTGGAATTATAATATACCTTTATATCATTATGATTTCATTAAATACGAAATAGAAATGAAAGTAGCGTTCATGCGTACGTACGACTTACCGTCTCCATGAAAGGTGCATTTCATTTCTTACTTCTAAACCTTATTGAATATTATAAATGCATGTATATACTGGATATATATGAGATATATGATATCTATATCATGAATATAATTCTGGATATAATGTATATCTCACCACATGAACAACTTGTAATTATAAGAAGTTTATTTTTGACTCAAGTACCGACGATCGACAAAACGACCATTATTAACTTAAATAATTACATAATGTTAATAACATGGTAATAAGTGATATAAAAGTAATAAAAAACTTGAAAAAGGTTCTTAAGAAATTATAAATTAACTATAGTTTATTATTCAGGAGTTTAAAGAATGGCCGAGTCAAGACAGGACGTAAGGTAAGGGAACTTATTGACCCAATTTCTATTCTTTGGGTTAATCTCCTACTTTCAAATTATGTCATGATATTATTATGTCCTATCTTGTAATTTTACTTTATATATGTGTACTTGTATTGAATACACATAATAGATCTACTTTATTTAAAAAATTGATCTTTGTAAGGGTCTTCGTCTCAATCTCCTTTCATTGAGGCATATTTTGTTTTATACACAACTTTCTTTTATACGGTGTATAAACCCCTTTGACTTTGACTTTTATTCAAAAAAGAATTTTTTTTTACAAAGTGTTTTAATAAATGAAAACAGTAATTTTTTTGTCTTACATATGCGGCAACAACGAATTCTCTGCCGACGTGACCATTATTTGTGTTTCGGCTTCCTCTACAAGCCATAAATTTTTTTTAAATGAAAAATAAATATCAAGTTTTAATTTTCTTTTATTTCGGTATTGAAAATGTTTTTGAAAGTCTTTATATTATATTGATGTGTTGTATTTATATCTTGTGATTGAAATGTGGAAATGTTATGTTTCCTTTATGCATATTTTATGTGATATGATTATGTTATGGTTTATGATATGTTTAAAGCTATTCATATGAGGAATGCATTGGACATAATAAGTGACGGGTGTAGCCCACTATAGCTCCTCGATGCATCGGTTGGTCTCATGAGACAAACTAGTGTCTTGGCACGAGGCCTTGACAAAATCATATTTGTGGTCTTGGCACGAGGCCTTGGCTACGTGGTTATGATAGTCTGGAATTATGCATTCCATCATTATGAAAGTGGTTATTGATATTGCATTTGATTATTCGACCAGTAGAATATCCATGTAAAGAAGTAAATGTCATTATCTCATTTTAATTTTTCCATGTTATTTTGAAATTCTAGTTTAAAAGGCGTTTGTTTTAGTTATACATTGGCTTAAATGTCTATGTTTATTGATGAAATCTTCCGCTATATTGTTATCCTTACTGAGCATCTGAGCTCACCCCTTTCAATGTTTTAATTTTTTCTATGATGTGATGAAGTATTTTATGAATGACCTGCAGGGATAGTCAGAAGAGGATATGAGTGTGGACTATGGAGACATTATTTATTGTAGTTTTTTACTTTATGATGCAATGTAACATTTATGAATGTATCTAGTGTTTCCAAGGCTACTAAACTAATCGGCCTTTCGAGACCTGATCTTTTGTGATCATGCCAATGTTATGCAATAATGCATCGACTCTGGGTAACTGGGTTTGGGGCATTATAGTTGGTATCAGAGGCAGTTTAGTACTAACCTTGGATGCTAGATTTAGATAAACTCTGATTAGAGCACATATCCCAAAGATAGACTTTGAGGATTAGTATAGAAGAACATCCTAAAATTTTGGTATTATATAGATTTTGTGAGTTTTTCGAGAAATAGATCCCTTTCTGGATACAAGAAGGTAGAGGCGGCTCTAGCACAGATGTACCTAGGGGTAAAACCCAAAAACAACGCTTTGAGCTAGAATAAAACGGGAACTGGTACACGACAATGGGCCTTGCTGCACTCTTTGTTACGACACTCCCAGGGGATATTCATAGGATAATTCTCGTTTTCTTTACAAACCAATATGAAGGGTTATGAGTATATACTTCCTCAAAGAAAACATTTTTATGATTATTGATTATATCCATAAACAGTTCAATTTACATTAAGTATTTTACAAGTTTGGAATTATTCAATGCAATTCATAAACTAACCTAGTTTATGCCATTGTATAGAAATGGTGCCTAGTCGAAGGAATGTGAACTCCAGCAATACGTATGATCCAAAGCGTAAGAAGGATCATATCTTTCACGGTATTAAGCCAACATTTATAAGGGAAATAATCTCCCAGGTGTTCTCAACATATGAAGAAATAATATCATGTGTTAATAAGATAAGTAAACAATTCTCTGAGTCTTATGGCTTTGATGGGAAGAAAGAGAAGAAAACGATGGAAGAGAGAATGATGGAAAAAGGGACGTGGGAAAAGAAGAATTTCCAATATGGGATAAGTGTGGGAAGAAACAACTTGGAACTTTCTTGAAGGGAATGGGAGTTTGTTATAAGTGTGGAGAAAAAGGACACCAAGTGCGTGACTGCAATGGTATGAAAAAGGTTTCAAATGTACAATGCGTCATCTGCAAGGAGTGGGGACACTACGCAAACCAATGTCCAAATAATTATTGTGTGCCCCAAATGATTTTATTGGATAATAATCAAGTTTTGATACTACCATAGATGAGGAGGAATGATTATAGTTCTTATGTTGTTATTAAAGAATTTTGTAATTTGAGTGTTGTATCAATGATGTACTGGTTATAATAATTATTGAGTATATAAGGATTGTACTGCAGTACTATTTCATCAAGGACTTGAGATTGTGTGGAACCAAGAAAATGACTCCACAGTAGGTTAAATTTTTTGAAAATATATGTTTGAGAGAAAGATAAACCGTAATATGGTTTGGATACCGAGATAATGATTTTGGAATAAGACATGATTGATTTGGATAAATTATATTGTATATTCTTAACTTCCTTGAAACTGATTGATGATTTGTATACATTTTTGGATAGAAGGAGTATATCTAGTATTCTATAAGGAATAAGGGATCATGGTAATTCAGGATGTTGCAGTGTTTTAAAAGAATACATGATGAAGGTGTTCACATGTTATTACATGAAAAAAGGGGATCTTCATTATGTTTACCTTCCACATAAAATTTGGACTGTGAGTTGGACAGATGTATTTTGGATAACTATAAAGGTTAGAATGGATTAAGTTGTACCTTGAATAGTAATGTTTAAGGTTAAAACATTTCTGAATATTATTTTTGGAATATTATAATAGTTTTAGAAAAAGGACATCCTTCAGGTTGGGCGATAACCCGTTGCTTCGGACAAAGCTGCAGGAATCGAACCCAGAACCATATTGCGATAGGCCTTTATGACCTACCACAAGCCAACAGGAAGTCCCTGGTTGTTAAAAAATATTATTCCTAATCTAAATGGTATATGGTAATATTTAAAACCTTATAATATTAGGATAAATATAATATTTTTGAGTTTTGTTACCATTTGGAGTGAAAGATGGGTTTATGGTAAAAATTTATTAAAGAATGAAAGTATACATAAAAATTATATATATTCTCTTACGATCTTACTAAATCTTCTAAATAAATTCCTCAACTTTATAAAAGGTATCTTAAAACAAAAATTTTTCCGATTAACTTTTCCAACTGGGGATTCAATGACCATTTAACCAATCACATGTTTGTGATTTTCTTATGGTTAACATTATCCTAATCCTTTTTTCTACAACTCTCCATCAGACCATGATGGTTTGTTTTTCTTCCATATCCATATTTTCATAGAATCCTAGTATGGGCTATCTCAGGTGACCTTTGTACTTCTCCTTCTTTCTTTTAATGTTATATTTTTATTAACCTTATTTCTGATGTGGGTTTTCCACAAAGGTATTTTCTATTTTTAAACTTTTATTTTCAAAGAAAATTTTCAAATTGCGAGGACGCAATTTATTGAAGGAGGGGAGAATGTAACACCCCGAGCTTCCCTGATACACCTCTCATTCAATAATGCAATAGCTTGAATTGTACGCAACTTCGAGTTCTAACACACTGTGACTAATCAATGTAGCTGTTATGAATATTAATACCTACTTTTTGAAATTTTATAAATTTTATCTTTCCAAATGGACTTCATTTTTGTATTCAGAATATCGAAATTATCTTAAGTTGAATTGTTTGTAATTTTCGGAAAACTTCCAATTTTTTATGAATAGTGAAAAATACTTAAAAACAACTTTTTTAATCAAAATAATTTATAGTGATAAATTATACTATTGGGTGTTTTAAAAGTATAATTAGAATATATTTTTATCATTTTATCCAATGGTGTTCATTAGAATTAATTTCACTTTAAAATTGGACATAAACAATTGTCAATATTTTGATTGTTATTATTTCTTAAAACACGCTATTTGTTGTGACAATGTGAATTAATTAGAAATTTAATTAATGAAACATATATGTTTTAAATTTTGAAAAATAGACATCAGTTTCGAATTCATAATATCAATTATAGCTTAGGGTAAAACTTTGGCACTATTCTGAAAAACTTCAATTTTTGATGAATAGTGAAACCACTAAGTGGTAGTTAAATAACTGATTTTTTTCATTTAAATAAAATATTACCACTTCTGTGATTTGATTTTCAAAAATCCGACAATAATGGTTGTCATTAAGAAATAAAATGTGGTTCAATGGGATTAAAATAATTTTTTGGTGAATAGTAACTTTTAAGTTTAATTAATCGTGATAAAAGGTAATTACGGAAATTTAAGGTAAAAATGATATTATAAAAATATTAAATGACCTTGGAACTTGTCCTAAACCTATTGGATGAGTCAAGGCCGACCAACACAATACATGGGTAAACTTGGGGACCCCATGGAGCCACTTTGGTAGGAAAATGACATAAATAACTTTTATTTAAAGTTAAAATAAAAATGTCGCAAACATAAGTTGGGTTACTAAAACAGTTTTTAAATGGGGTTATACAAGTAATATTTTTGACTATAAAAATTAATTAGAAAGATAAAATGTTTTTATACATCATGATAATTTTTTTAAAATTTTTAGACATTAAAAAAATTAAATTATTTATGACACCATGATGATGTCGTGATTACCACATTAATTAACGATTTAAATAAAATGAAAGGATAATGTAAATTACAAGGCTTACACTTGTCCAAATCATATTTTATGGGTATAGTTAGAACCCTTATCACCTTAGCCTCGAAATATATAATTTTGGGACCTCTATAATCCGAAAAGTATCTCATAATAATGTAACATTTCCTTACATTCCAAGAGTGCCCCTCCTCTCCGCTTATAAAAGGACCCCACCAATACCACCTTACTCACACATTAAAAGCCTTTTGGATCGCCCAATCTCTTCCCAAATACCCTCCCAACTTCCCTCCCTTACTCTTAGAAGCCTCACTTTGGGCAGAAGGCTTCCAATGGAAGCCTTTGGCTCAAATCAAAAAGAGTTACCCGATTTTAAGGTAATGACTTCTCTAATGTTGTTTTGTTTTATTTTGCTTATCCAACCCCATAAACTCTTTTTATACATTTCTTTTGTAACAACACCAATATAATCAATATAAAATGATGTTGTTATAATATTTATTCGAGCTACACTTACACACACCTACATCTAATGGTTAAAGAACATATTGTTTCTGTGGATAGGGAATTTCTGCCTCACGAAACGATGATTGTTCAACACTCATATAACACCATCAAAGGTGGCCATTAAGATGTCACTATATTAATAAATAATAAATAATATGTTTATGTTTTACTTATGGTTCTGTATTTTTCATTTATGGCATACCTTTATTGTTTCCATTATGGGTAAACGCGATATTTTCATTTTAGGAAGTGCGGACTACCGCCCCCTCAATGTGATTTGAATCGTTAATGCCATATGTGGGATGTATAAAGGATAAATTAAATGATATTATATATGATATTACACTGGAATTATATTATACCTTTATATCATAATGATTTCATTAAATATGAAATAGAAATTAAAGTAGCATTCATGCGTACGTACGGCTTACCGTCTCCATGAACAGTGCATTTCATTTCTTACCTCTAAACGTTATGGAATATTATAAATGCATGTATATACTGGATATATATGATATATATGATATATATATCATGAATATAATTCTGGATATAATGGATATTTCACCACATGAACAACTTGTAATTATAAGAAGTTTATTTTTGACTCAAGTACCAACCATCGACAAAACGACCGTTATTAACTTAAATAATTACATAATGTTCATAACATGGTAATAAGTGATATAAAAGTAATAAAAAACTTGAAAAAGGTTCTTAAGCAATTATAAATTAACTCTAGTTTATTATTCAGGAGTTTAAAGAACGATCGAGTCAAGACAGGATGCATGGTAAGGGATCTTCTTAACCCAATTTCTTTTCTTTGGGTTAATCTCCTACTTTCAAATTATGTCATGATATTATTATGTCATATCATGTATTTTTACTTTATTTATGTGTACTTATATTGAATACACATAATAGATCTACTTTATTTAAAAAAATGATCTTTGTAATGGTCTTCGTCTCAATCTCCTTTCATTGAGGCATATTTTGTTTTATACACAACTTTCTTTTATACGGTGTATTAACCCCTTTAACTTTGAATATTATTCAAAAAAGAATATTTTTTTACAAAGAGTTTTACTAAACAACAAAAGGAATTTTTTTGTCTTACATATACGGCGACAATTACTTCTCTGCCGCCGTGACCATTATTTGTGTTTCGGCGTCCTCTACAAGCCATAACTTTTTTTTAAATGAAAAATAAATATCAATTTTTAATTTTCCTTTATTTTGGTATTGAAAATGGGTTTGAAAGTCTTTTTATTATATCAATGTGTTTTATTTATATCTTGTGATTGAAATGTGGAAATGTTATGTTTCCTTTATGCATATTTTATGTGATATGATTATGTTATGGTTTATGATATGTTTAAACCTATTCATATGAGGAATGCATTGGACATAATAAGTGACGGGTGGAGCCTTCTATAGCTCCTCGATGCATCGGTAGGTATCATGAGACAAACTAGTGTCTTGGCATGAGTCCTTGACAAAATATTATTTGTGGTCTTGCCACGAGGCCTTGTCTACGTGGTTATGGTTGTCTGGAATTATGCATTCCATCATTATGAAAGTGGTTATTGATATTTCATGTGATTATTCGACCAGTAGAATATCAATGTGAAGAAGTAAATGGAATTATCTCATTTTTTCTTTTTCTATATTATATTTAAGTTCTAGTTTAAAAGGATTTTGTTTTAGTTATACATTGACATAAATGATTATGTTTATTGGTGAAATCTTCCGCTATATTGTTATCCTTACTGAGCATATGAGCTCACCCCTTTCAATGTTTTAATATTTTCCAGGATGTGAAGAAGTATTTTATGAATGACCTGCAGGGATAGTCAGAAGAGGATACGAGTGTGGACTATGGAGACATTTGTTATTGTAGTTTTACACTTTATAATGTAAAGTAACATTTATTAATGTATCTAGTGTTTCCAAGGATACTAAACTAATCTGTCTTTCGAGACTTGATCTTTTGTGATCATGCCAATGTTACGCAATAATGCACCGACTCTGGGTAACTGGGGTCAGGGCGTTACATATAATATATATTCTACCTTATTTTCTACCAATCCATTGATGAATGATAACATTGTTCATACATACATGTGGACTAACACCGCTACAAAGAAATGTTACTCAATTTTCATCACCAAATCTCACAAATGATATATATTTATATATAATTATTAAAAAAATTATGGAATTTTTGAAAACAATATTCTTGGAAAATGATAAAATAATAATGACCCACTTTATATAATTGTCAATTAAAATAGAAATCTTTCTCTTGAGTACATACAACCAACTATATTAATTATTTTATCATTTTTTATTTTTTTAAATATCATTATTTATTTGTTTTAAATGAATTATTTAAATAAACAGTTGACATTATATAATTATTTTTATTCTATAGATTATTTAATAATTACACCAATTATCATGGTCACAACACTTCAAATACATTTTTAAATTATAAACATAACATCCTCAAACCACCTTACATATATTTAAATAATATCAGACGTGATATAGATTTTGGGATCATTGAAGAATTGTGATATTCATAAAAATTAAAATGATCCCCTATCCATCCAAACATTAACTAAAGTTAACCCTTGATCCTGTATGGGGTGATACATTCATGAATATTTCCTAGAATGTGATAATTTTATGTAAGGACCGGTAGTGACATGTTAATAAACTACCCATCTGTAGTCGAAATACCATCATCAACATGATGACATGTATTTCTGAACTTGTTTTCCTAGCATGAAAGATCAACCCATTCAAGAAAAAATATAAAAAACCTATTATTCATAGGATCAAAGAGATCTCCATGTTCACAAAATATCAACAATAGGTATAATCTCAATCCTCCAAGATGTCCCAATACATGTTTTCACTATCACATACTTGATAAGAGTGAATCATATAAGGGAGAATAATGGATTCCCTAACACCACTGTGATAATAGAAAATATTTATCTAACCATGTAAGGAAATAATCAAGCACATTATCAGTTGTTTCAAGAATTTATCACTTACAATAATATGAATCTTTATCGCAAAAATTGGGGTCTTTTTAGGATCATCCTAGTCATCTCTAGTTGGGTGGACATGATCAAACATTTTTTCAAGATAAATAATACCTTCCAACTCATTGTTTTCCTAGAGGTTTATTTATACTTCACCATGGTACAAGTGAAATGTACTGGTACTATAGCACCAACAGCTAATTATCTCTCGAAGGTGTTTTGGATGGAGGGTGACGTTGATTTGTAAAATCTATACTGCTTCATAATGTTGAACTTTATAATAGTCATTACCAAACTCCAGAAAGCATTTTACGGCCCATAAGGGCCACACCCACTCATCGAAGAAGTTTTCACTGGGACACAGATCTCTATTAGTGTATCATTCACTACCTATATTATTCAATGAATAATAATGTATAATTTACAAGCTCTGATTGATATTTTTCTAGAAGAAATCATAGTCATTCAGACCCAAGGAGATTTTAACAAAAGATATGACAAACACAAGTATCAAGATGGAATCATTTATCAATCCTAAAAAATCACTATATGTATGATGTTAATATAATAAACACAAAACAAAGTTAACATATTAAATTCGGCATTAGGAATGCTACAATCAACTAATAATCTTAATCCGTACAAAGGAAGTCGGTGAGATAAGGGATAATTCATGATATATGATAAAAGGAACTTCATTAATGCATCATTATCATTATATTCATGATACCAAGGATCCACATGTTGATTCCAAGAAATAAGGGCGCCTTATTTCTCATTGAGGAGGAACAATCATGGGAAGATGAATACATATGAAAATATATATGTGGAAAACTATAGACAAAGAGAATATAAGATCTTGTCAAAATAACATTAAATGTAATAATGTTCCTGCAACATCATGAACATCACACGAATCAAAAATTCATTTGTGAATATCATATTAAATTTTTTTAAGGCTATATCTCTAAAGGAATCATTGGTTTTTTATAACCTTAAAAGGCATCTCATAATCACATGACCCATTTGGAGACACATGATCGCAAAAGTAGTACATTGTATGATGAATCAGTTGAACTGAATGAAATATCTATTAAATGGAAAAGAATCATCAAGAAGATAAAATTACCTCATGGTTGAATATTCATAAAGAATTATTGAGGTAGTGTTCTTATTCAGACAAGATGAGCGCCTGATCAGAAGTGGTCTTACTAAATGTATCTCAAGATAAATGAATGTTTACAGAGTCATGCAATAGTGACTCATGGAACGCTCTTGTGATGGAGACATGAAATATAAACAAAGGAGATAGAAATATAGGGAATTGGAGTCTAGGGGAATTGACTTCCTCTATGCCCCTCCAATATATTGTGTATTTTATAGACTTCTATGTGGCACCAAGTAAACCAAACATCCACGGAGGCAGTCATTTGCAACACCGCCAATGACAATGGCATGCATTTATATTCCTTAGAACTAAGACCTTTCCCCCATGGACAACATTTATATGTGTGGGAATATGTTTTCACCCCCCAAATGGGAATTGGAAAAACCAAAGGGAAGAACTACCTAATCATTGGTATCATTTTCCACAAAAAAATAAATGGAAGAAGAAAATGGATGGGACATGCATATCAAATGAACTATTATGATAAATATGATCACATGACCATTATAAGGCCTTTAGAAGAATCCAAATGCAGGACATAACCTATGGTGGATCCCATGTATACCAAATTCATTACAACCCTAATAGTTTTTATGGTTCTCCAAATAACTTGTAACCATGTTGGTGGAAGCCTGATTATCTTAACTATTACATTTGGGTATTAGGTGATAGACACCTAATTCTCTAACTTGAAAATCCTCAGAATATTGGAGGAAGCATATCCACAATTGTGGAGGCCCCTAGAAGCCACAAATTTAATGAGACTCTTCACTAATGGTAGGAATGTTTCACATTAGAAATATTAAATCAAAATTGTAAACTATTGGAACCTTTGTAAAATAAATCAACATGGATAAATGGAGGGGAGGTGGGAGCTACTCGTAGTCCCTAAAAGACATATTTCATGAATCTGGTGATCTGTAGGACAATTTGATTCCCGAGTGACGAGTAATCTTCATCTTGTAAAACCCTTCTAGATTGTCATTGTCACCATGAAAATCAACCTACGTATTCCTCGGTGGCTTTGTACTTCTCCCTTTTGATTTAAAAATAAAAACAAATATAAATTTCCAAAAAATTATCACACTCACCCATATGACCCATATCAGTCATGTGAAGAATCAAAAAAATATATATATCACTTTTCTTTGAAATTACTCAAAAAAAAAATCATTACTCCCAAACTTTTTAAAATAAAATTATTTTAATAAAATATGGAGGTGGTGTTAATTAATCATAGTCATAAAAAGAATGCGACACATTATGGATATCTACAACATGGTCATGTGGGACAATTAGACAAACCATCATTGTCTTATCGAAAATCCAGGACAATTCATGAAACATTTTGTGGATGTTATTCAATAGGCACTAAATTTTTTTGAAGGCACATAGATGATTCAAAATGAAAATAATTATGTCCTTAAATAGATCATCAAGATCAAATAATAAAAATTAATTTTAAATAATCAAATAATGTATGTGTTGATGGGAGGGATTTATAGTCACAGAAAATTATAAAATTCCCCTAGAACAGTTCGCAGAAGAGACTCCCCAAGCTGCATGGTTCGAGAGCCCACCACTGATTCTAGAATTGACTCATGATAGATATTCTGAAAAAAGTGATGAACAACCAGGGTGGTGATGCATATAAATTCACTACCCTGACATAATTAAAATGTTGGACTCTAGGGGATTCGTCTCAAGACATCTAGACTCTCATTATAAAGAGGTCTTCTCAGAGTATATAATCTCGCCTCCAATAAGTCCTTTGTTAGGTAATATATTGGAGTAAATCGAGTTAAATCATGTTTCATACATAATGTAATTCATGTGATCATCCACATATCATAAGATTGACCCCTAGAATGATGTGTGAAGAATATGATACATGTCTACTAGATCAAATGAGACACAATGAAATTGATACTGAATAATGCTAAGGCATTTAGAATACATGGGATAGAACCATGATTAAAATTTGAAGAATTAAATGAATGAATTTCTCACTGGACCTCAATAAATTTCCATGAATCATCTAAATATACATGATATCTCCATAACATGATTCTAGACCCCAAGAAATTCAATTAGTATTCTATTTGGGACATCAAAAATACTTCAGACATGTCATAGAAAGTCACACAAACCCCTTCGGCACACCAATTTATTCTCAAGAAACATTCTTGGTATATCACATTAACCATATGAAGGATGTCAGAGAAATATCCCCCCTCATATAATAGAATTAAGTAAGGTCAGTTGATTCTCGCAATAACATGTGGGAAACATGAACAATCTCACTTGATGGCCTCAATGAATTTCAATTGAGACCTACGAAGCCCTCATTACATGACATCCATGTCTTTAAATGCCTTCCAGTGGTATTTTCCATGATTAACCAAATCCTCCAACCTAATTCTCACTCATTATAATGACTCCCTCCATATGTTTCAAGCCATATCTTGGGAATCAAAAAAAGGCTTGCTTGCAAGATCTTGTGATACCCCATGTGAAATAAATCATGTTTAGGTGATGGATTCTAGAAAAATCTATATAGATCTTGTTATTATATCTTGGAAAATTCAACTGGGTTAGGAGATATCATCCATTCTAGAAGGATATTGTATATTATATTAGGATAACATTTTTTATCTTCAGTGTGTAATCCCGATCTAAAGGAAATCCTAAAAGTGTAATCCCTTAATAAATAGAACAACTATGACTCTAAATCCTTCCACATTATGGATACATAGACCATATCTTCCATTGATCAAGTTCCATATTAATCAACTAGGAAAATACCAACAATTATATTCCTTATTTAACTAAATGACATGGATTACATGAAATTAATTATTTCTCACAATGACCATGGTTTTCATAATATTAAGGAATTTTAATTATAATTACATTTGAATTATGAACCACAAAAATGATGATAGAAATAACAATGTGGATGTCCTGGTTGAAACGAAACAATATTGAATCTGATTCTTATATTAATAAGGATTTATAAGACAACTTCCAAAGGCTTGAGACCAAATAAATACCACTTTTGGTATAAATACGTTTATGTTTTTGACACCTCTATCATATAGACATGTGTAGTCCAAATAGATGATCAACTAACCTTATCCACTGGAGAAATGAGAATCAAATTGAACTATTATGACTCAGATTCATAAAATTACCAGCATACATAGAGAGTCTCCTCGTGTCCTGATATCCATGATAAATCATCATGGTGTAGTCACAAAACATATTTACCACATCATGAGCCATGAAATGATCATTTCCCTCCCTGGTTTCTCACAATATGCATTTCTCATGTGATATAAGGGATCTATCACATCATCTTCTCCCTGGGTCTCTTTAAGGATTGGAATATCATTAACATATAAGCCCTAACAAAATGAAATAATAAATCTATGATTCTCTAAATACTTGGGATACATAAGAAATCCCTTCGAGATTCTAGCTCAAAACTTTCGTGTCCCAATAAATCCACATATATTTTCACAGTACGAAATTGAACAACATAAGTCGATCGAGTTGTGTGGGTTTTGATTCCTACAATATTTGTGATATGTAAGATTTCTAATCATGGCTCAATAACCTCTTAGGAAAAATAATCCACCTTATTTCATGGATTTAAATTCATAATATCTTTGTTATATATCCTCACCATATATAATTAGCCGCAAATTATCCGAAAATGATGAAGAACATCATATATATGTAGATAGATTCATTATAGAGACACCAATATTTTTCACAGGAATGAAAATTAACCTATATATGTTATGATAGTGAAACTGGTCCCATACTAGTCATAAGATGAGATTCATGAGAATATCTAAAACCTATAAAATATTCATATGGTAGGAATAAATTCACCCTAAAAGTGTGTGATGACACAAACATATCATCCCCGCGACCGATATGGGTCCCTAAGATTCATTATGCTTGAAATCCAATAAGACCTCTGGGATTTGGAAAATAGATCTATATCCAATTATGGTTGAGGGAAACATTATTTTTATTTCATAAAATAGAAACCAATGAAAAAACAGGGAATGAAATTGAGAAATACTCTAATACGTTCCCCTAAACCAAACCCATGGGTGAACCCCATGCAATAACATGATTACCAAAAAAACAACATCTTTGAGAACTTTGGAAATACAATTTTCATCATACTATTTCATTTCATAAACATAGGGTTCTTATTGTTTTGATCATTCTCCACCCTTTTTAATTATTTAATAATTTGTAACTTCTTCTTCACCATCAGCATTACTTTTACTCATTATGATTATTTAATATCTTATAAAATTTATGCTGGAATCTTTTGATGGATACATATCCAACAGAGGTATTTCACTAGATATAGGGGAAAGAGTTCCCTATTTACTAATTCGTAACAATCCTTGTAATTTGAGATGAAAATTTTTCATTTATAGATAAAATATGAGGCTACGATATAAAGATATTATGAGCATTAGCTAGTTGATATGATTCAGAATAAACAACTGGTATAGACTCATCCCCATCTAAAATTTCTTCAGAAAAATGATCTAAATTATTATTGAACTATATTCAAGGGTTCTATTATATTGAATATATATTACATACATCCTTTTAAATGGTTATTCTCGGTTAAAAGGAAAAAATTCATGAAGTTCAATTGATTATTCATCTGCAACTACCATACATAATGAATCCTCCTATGAAGTGGCAACGTATATGTCAATTTATTTTTATAATCTGACATATAATAACTCATTTGTAGGATAAATCATTAAAAATTCACATTATTTCAAGATTCTAGATCTAAAAGTTGATAACCCATGATAATGTTTCACATTGGTTTCATCCATTAAATAGATAAATTTATAAAAACAATTTTTAACATCCATCTAAAGGAGTAAGATAGCATTTATTTTTTTTAATAATAATTAATTACATCATCATATATTGTGAAAATTTGTAGGATTATCGTTCATCAAAACATAAAATAATGATAAATCTTGAAAAACTATTTCTTTTTCAAAGTCGCCATTTTTTTGAGCAATGGATTAATGAATGAACATTACAATAACATTTCACTCCAATTTAAGTTATTCTATATAATTATTCTATACATATAGATTTCCAAAATTTGAATTCATTGTTTTAGTCAGGATTACATCATCTATTTTTGTTATGGAGGTGTCATCCTCATAATGACCATCATAAAGGATTCAAAAGAAATCAACCATATTTAAAGATTATATTAAAATATACTTCTGATTTGATATTTTTGTAAATTGATCATCATTGACACAATGATGAAATATAGATGATTCATAGTGATCTAATGAAAAATTCTCAAAAAAATAACTTGTTCTATTTTCATCAAACATCGATTCTCATCCTTGATAGTTTATAACATTAATAAGAAACATATCATTTCCATTTAGCCATCTGATGTCAATAACTCTTCTACTCAATAATTTTATATAGATCCTTTATAAATTATCACAACTAGATGTATCTCCATATATTATGTTATTTTTTCAATTTAGAAAATAAGTTAAAGAGATTGATGTGATTCAGATAAATGTATTTTTTGTAAGGAGGAAATGATTGAATGGTTTATTTGAGTTTAGTGTATTTCTATTACCTAATTTCATTTATTTTATAGTAACTAATGGGTTTCTCATACCGAAATAATGGATAGTAATTAAATAGGAACCGCTTTTTCATAGTTATATTTCATTAAAATTAAAAATGATGAATCTAAATATTGACCGATATGATTTTAATTAATGTTTTTAAAAAAATAAAATTTTGGTTAAAAAATGGATAATTATAAATATAATGAAAAAAATTACTTTATCACAATTTATATATGATAAAATAAAATCTATCAGAAAGTAGGGGTTTTGTAAAATTTCTTACTAATTGATTTTCTGTAAAAAAAATTAAAATGTGTTACACCTTTTAATTCATTATTTCATGAGAAATTATTCATCAAACAAGTTATATTACTTTTATAATTGTTTATTAGATTCTATTTCTGAAATTCTACTTACACTTGTGATAAAAAAATTATTATAAGATGATTAAAATTAATCACAAAATAAATTAGGGGTGTTTTCATTCATTTCCAATGTTCACAACAACATCTAGATGCAATATATTCACATTCTGTAGTAAAATGTCAAACATATTTTGTTTCATACAAAAAAATGATATTAATGATTTAATATAAAAGTGAATGGTTTTGTGAGGTCCCCTTCTCATTTTGTTTACACACACAACAATCCCGAATATGAAGTTCATTTTTTATTTTATTTATAAGAAATTTGAGAAGCTAAAAATTTTCCTTATAAATATTTCAAAATTATTTTAGTATCATTTAAATTAGTATAATTTAAATTAGATTAAAATATTTGATAATTAAATTCTAAAAACATAATATCTGATGCCCATGAAGTTGTATATAGTAAACGTCGTTTGATTCCTCTCTATGACATGTTGTTAAATTATTATCCATATTCTTACATGTAAAGATTATTATTGGATCCTATGGTAGTTTAATAAGTCTTATGAATTAAAAGTCTATATATTTATGATACCAAGAAGATATTTTATTCAATTAATGATATTTCCATAATATTATTGTAAATTTTTTTAAATAAGGAAATAGTATTTCTCACCCATCATAATAATTTCAATTTATTTTTTCTTATGTTTTAAAAACTCATTGTAATTGTTTTTCTACTTCATCCCAAAATTACATCATCAACATATATTTTTTTAAGAAAAGTATAGTATGATGATACCATTATAAAAATATGTGTATATAAATTGTTGATTAAATATAATTAATAAAATATAATAACTTATTCATTTATACCATCCTATAGGTTTATGATTATGGCCATAGAGTGCATTGGAATGTTTAATAATATAATTTTGAGAATGATGCACTTCTAATATTGGAGGATGTTAAACATAAGCATCCTACAATAAATTCCTATTTAGAAATTTAGATTTAAAATCTTTCTTAGATAATATAAAATTCATATATTATGAATATTATGGAATAATTTTCATGGTATTAAAAATATATATATGGGAAAAGGTTATTCATAATATACTTCTTATTCATGTTTATGAAATTATTCAACCAATAAAGGTTTAATTCGGTTGATCAAACTATAACTATAAAATTTATTCTTAAATAACCATTTATTTCAAAAACATGATATCAATAGGTTATGTCAACAATTTCATAAACCTTTTCCCTCTTTAAGTACATTATTTCCTCATTCATTTCTAAATCCCAAATCACATCAGCAAAATATTCATATGAAGTTCTAGGTTCTAATTGGGATAAAAGTTTATAGAATTATACAAGGTTTATTAAATTTATTTTAGTAATAAACAATTCATTTAAACATCTATTAACACTCACTAGTGGATGTTCTCGAGGGTTCCATGATTCCCAATGTGAAATAATTTTTTTCACTGGTATCAAACCTTATAGTATATTGTTCATTAGTCAATATTTCAAAGTCATAGTTATTTTTTATTTTTTAAAAGTGGTTTAGGAATCAATTCACTAATAGAATCACTCATGATATCTACCTCAGTCATTTTTCAATCCCAAGGATCATATTCATCAATCTTCACAAGAGCTGAATCATAAAAAATCCTTGACCTTTTAATGAAAACCCATTATGTATTGCATGTAGTGGAGTATCCTTCAATGGAAAAATTATCAACTTTAATATAACAATTTACATGAATGTTTATAGTTTTTATAATGAACACCATACATACAAACAATGTAAGGTATCCTACCATTTATTTTCTAGTAATCAATAGTTCCATGGTATTTTCCTAAAAATATGTGTTTTTAGATCGTTTTCAATCACATATAACATTGTCTTAGTATATTCTATTAAACAATATGTGAGAATGTTATATTTACATAAAAATGATAGGGAAATATCACCTAAAGTCATATTACTCATTCCAAAAACAACACTCTATGGAGGTATCCTAAGGGAAGAATAGGTACGTCTAATGCCATATTTTGATCAAAATAAATTAATTCCATTATTATCAAAATCTCCTCCATGGTAATTTCTTAAAAATTTATTTTTCATTTCCATTTTATTTCTACAATTTTATAAAAATTATAATTATAAAATATTCTTCAATATTAACTTTAAAAAAACACATGGAAATATTTTTAAATCATGAACTAACAAAAAAAGTATTACCCAACATGATTTCAAGTTATATTAGGTTTGAATATATCTATATGGATGTTCTATAATAGTCTATAAGTAGATACATATTTAATTGGTTTACAAGATGAATTTTATTTCATTTTAATTTTATATGGATCACATAGTTTGTTTTCATCCAATTTTTAAATAAGAAAATTAGAAAAAAAATCATTTAAATAAATTTTCCATATATTGAAAAATAAATTAGCTAATGTCTATGAAAAATCCATGATTATATTACATCAACATTATAATGATTTATATACTTTACATAATTAATTAAGATATAAAGTATAGAAACTATTTGTTTATTATTAATCTAAACATTGTGAGATTACTTTTTAAAAACCAAGCATACAATGATTAAAATAATAAAATAAAAAATCATCATTAAAAATTCTATAATTTCTAATAATACATTTCTCCCAACCATAAACATCATGTACTTTGACGAGGAATATATATTGTGTATTTCCACCACATAAAATGCCAACTATATTTTATTTTTCATTGTTATAAAACTTGAAGTATCCCCCATCAATCATATATAGTTATTTATTATTATAAAGATATGAATTAATATAACATGAATATAAAACACCAATTTTCATTACTTTTTGGGTGGCTAGTTCCCTATAATGAAAAATTATACAATAATATTTTTTTATTCCAAAAAACTATTGGATCTTGAAATGTTATATGCGAAAGATACGAGAACCTAAAACTATATTTGTTTCCCAAAAAAATTTTGAAAATTTTTAGATAAACTCTTTAAGAAAATATTTTGAAATTATACCATGATAAGGATTTTTCATATTTCATATATTAACATAATAACCAAATTATCTATAGTAACAATAGGCAACATTGGATTTATTGTTGTTGTTATAACCATAAAAATAATATTTATATAACATTTACAACTTTAACCTTTACATTCATTGAGTAACATTTCACTTTTAGGTTGTTTTTGATCAACTATTCTATATAAGTAATCATCTTCTTAATAACAACAATTGATTTTGTTTGGAAATTTTTAAAAAATCATATCATAATTGTTATAATATATTCAATACATTTTTTAGTTGATTTTTAAACTTTATATTAAAAATAAATAATTCAATTATTTGATTCATCATCTTCTTGATAAATATTTTTTAAGAGATTAAAAGAGAGTACCTTTACTTTTATATTGATTTTATACATAGATTCCAATAATTTATTATGCACATTTAATTATTTATAGCGGTAATTATTATTTTCCAACACAAACTCATGCTCATAATAATATTAATAGTGTAACTCTAATATATTTTATATAACCACTTTTTTTATTTTATATTAGATACATAATGTACCAATTAAAGTGACGAATAATCACTACATTCTTCAATTCCACTCTATGTGGCAATGATATCCTTCTTGAATTTTAACCAATTTAATTAATTCATGAACAATAAATTATCATAATGTTTTATTTCATTGAAATTTTTGATATTTTAGATTAATGATTCCACTATTTTTTCACTCATAGCATACCACACCACAATAAATAACACCTTGTTTCATTAATTTATTAAAATTTATTCTAAAACATATTTTCTTTTTATGTATCATTTTTTACTGTCTTCTCAAATGTGAATGTTCATTATCTATCCTATATTTTTCAAGGAATATTCATTTCTCATATTATTCATTGATTTATATATCCTTCATTTTTTTTCATATTTGGAAGTAAAAACCTTCAAAAAAATTTCATTCTTAAAATTTTCATATTTTTTAATTTCATCATCAATTTACACTTTATTCATCGTTAGAGTTACAATTAAAATTTTTTATTTTAATATATGTGACCTATGTAGATTTTCTAATGGTATGTGAGATAAGACTCCAATTTGGTGGTAAATATATTAATACATTAAATAATTTCTCAAGCTATATAATTACTGTTCTTTGAGAAGAAACAATGTTTACAATATCATTGAGTCATCCATAAAACATTGAATTTCCTTCCACATAGAAAAATTTGATGGTGTCAATATTACATTTCAAAATATAATATCTAATTTCATTCACATTTTATATACCATTATATATAGGATATATATTGGCTTTCATTTCATGGATTGTTTGATAATGATAAAAATGCTCTTACTCAATTGGACAAAATATAATTATTATAGATTTAATTTCACTATAATTCTAATCATATCATTCTTCCAAATCATTATCCCATTTTTTAGGATGTTTTTTAATTTCATATATCATTTAGAATTTATATAAACCATTATTCAATTGTTTTTAAAATAAATGGTCAATTGCTCCGTCCTCAAACAATCATTTCCCACATTAAACTATCGATCTTTAACAATTGGCACACCATATTTATTAATAACAATATAATCTATGTAAAATAATATTATTGTACTTTGTCCTTAACAAACTAGAACTCAAGAGCCGAGAGCTCTGATACCAATGGTTTTCTCAAGGAATATATATACATAACTCAATATGGGGTGAATTTAGTTCTTAAGAAATTGTATTCTTCTAAATAACCCACTTCAAGGTGTCTAAAATCCAATCTAACAAATTTAAAAATATTTAAATATAAATATAAAATTATAGAGGATAAATATTGAAAACAAAAATAAATTATAGCTTTTCAAGTAAAATAAATCCCCTAGTACACTCCACCAACAATTTAATTAAAAATATTAATTCTTTCCAATAAAACCAATCATTATTTTAGGAATCTATGCTGAGTCTAACAATTAGTTATCTATTAAAAACGATTCAAGAGATTTCAATAGTGATATCACTTTTTAGGACCTATCCATGTACAAAACACACTCAGTTTTAATGTGTCCAGCTCAAATTGAGATGAATAAAATTTAAAGGAATGTTGTAGTACATAGTTGAAATAATAAAAATATAATAGATAAAAACAAGTATAGATATGATGGTGATCTTCAATGAATAGCTCTACTGGTTCTTAAATTACAATAGATATACTTGTATGAAAAATAATCTTGTGATTAATTCCATTACATATAGTTAAAAACATTCATTATTTTTTTTATAATGTACATATATAATGTATACTTATATCTCTATCTTCCTTCATGGAAATGACATACATTTACTTTTATGTATCCTATTTTATTTTGAACTTATTAATACCATAAATTAACAACAATCAAATGATCACTATATTAAAAAATGATAACATTAGTTATTTATCCCTTTTGACCTTATATTACAATAAAATAATAATTTTATATTGTAGTAATTTCAGATATATTATTATTAATCTGATTATTCTATTCCATGAAAAATTATTCTTATTCTAAATTGATATTTCTTTATCTAGAGAACACTTTTTCTGATATTATATGAGAATTAGTTCACAAGTAGACATATTATTCTAACATTGTAAATTAATCAATAAACTACAAGCAATATATTATACTTCCTATGATAAATATCTTATAGTTCTATGAAAATAAGATAAACTTATGAGCACCATCTTAATGTACAACAATTCAAATACATAACTGCGTGGACCAACATGATTTCACTATCTTTGTATGGTATATTTTTTTATAAGAAGTATCATTAAAGGATCATAATATTATTATTCTTTATATGATGCTTTATCTCTGTAAAAATATAATTTATTTCCAAAGATTTCATTCATGTATGAATGATAATAATAAAAACAATGTCTTGTTAACAAGTTAAACCAATTATTATTATTTTATTCTAAATGATGTTTCTAAATTTCAAAAAATTCAATAATACCTTCATCAACAATAAGATAAAATTGTTTTTAACAAAATTAATCTATTAGGAATGATTGTATTTTTACTCCATATATTAATAATGTTACATGTATAATAAATTAGAATGCTAAAAATCTATCAAAATATCTTAATTCATGTACAATAAATTACATTGATATAAATAACTCACTATATAGGAGATTATATAATATAAAGTAGTTATGTTAAACTCATTAAAAAAATTATGGCTTTTCTGAAACATAAAAATACTTAAATTGTTGATATATTTTGTAAAAACATAAGTATATACATAAAAAAGTTTTTTGAATGTGGTTTGGTGAATTTATCTTTTATAGATCGAAATCATTCTACACCTTATCCAATTTTTTAAAAAAATTATCTAAAATGATCTCACTTTACAAATTTTTTAAAAAGAATGATTATTTTTAATGTTTAAAAAATTAATGGTTTATCCTTTCATATTTAAAATTATTTTTTATGAATCATACATTATAATATTCCATGTTTATTATTAAAAAATGGGTTTCATATAGATTTTATTAGTTCTTTAGTTTTTTATTATTTTCATTGTCAAAATGGTTTTTCTTCAAGAATTATTTTCATAATATTTTAATTGTACACTTCATTATTAATTCTAACAACCCTTTAATTTAATTATCGTCTAGTAAGAATATTTTTAAATGATATCATTATCATTAATTATTCATATGGATAAATATTTTTTAAATTATATTTTCATTTAAGTAATTTTATTACCACCAGTTACTAACGGTATGAAAGGAATGATTTATTTTACCATATATAGTGGAAGTGAATTCTCTCTCAATTATAAAAATTATTTGAGGGTTGGATTCCATTATAAACATTAATTGTTTTAAAATTAAAAACCGTTCATTTTATAATCTTGGTTATTAGTATTTTAAAAAAAATTTAAAGTGAAATGTTATTTAAATATCTAATTTTATTTTCGTTTAGTTAAAAATAAATTTTCAAATTATTTTTGATGTTTTATTCATTATATGGTTATTCTCCCTTATATTAAACAATTAATTTAATGTGTTGCAGCTATATAATGGGTTGTCTCTTATTATGCCTCTTGTAAAATTAGTGAGATAAATTTAACAAATACTTTGTGTGATCATCATTATATCTCTCCAATGAATACAGTTACATACATTTTAATCAAATTCATGAAATAGAATGAAATCCATTGTGGATTATCCAATTGATTTATCATGAAACTAATTATATATGAATTTTGTTTAAAATTGGTTTTGAATATGATGATGTATTTTTCGTAAGAGGGTTATTATATAAAATTTATGGGATTTTAATTATTCCTTTGATCAATATTAACATCACATAGGTCATAATTATTGATCATTACAACTCTAGGCATTACAAAATCATTTTTTCATGATAGTTGATTTATGGTATAGGGATTGATGGGTATGATTGAACTTATTTTATGATCCTTAAAATTGATTACGGAATCCTAAGCTTATGCTCTACTATTTATAAAAAATAAATTTCAATTTTAAATGCTTATTTCTACCCTTATAGATCATTTGATATCATCCATCTTATTATACCATTTCCAGAATTTATCAATAACGAAGGTACATTTTTTACTGATAGCAATGTTTCTCGTGTGAAAACAATTAATGAATAATGTTATATCCTATAGTGGAAATATTACAATTATGTTAGAGTATAAAAAACAAACATGAGTTAAATATTGTTGTTTATGTAAGAGATTTTTATAACTAATTAAAGGAATAAACCTAAAAGTTTTATGAGTTTGAATGTTATCTAATATTACATGTTAATGTTGTTAATTTTTTATCAAAAAAACTGGGTAACATTTATCTGTCTCAAATATATATATGTTAATTTAATTTTTTTAGCACCTAATGTTAGTGAGTGGGTTTAGGTTCATCACTTTTGGTATTTTATCAATGTTTTAGAAAACATTGGTTATTCGGATAACTAAATTTGACATTATCTAAATATTTATGGATATTATCAATGGTTTATATGTTTATAGTTTATCATAAGTCCAAATTAATAAAAACCCCTTTTAAGGATTATAATCATGGTATTTTGAAGATATTAATGATATCTTTGGTGATTTTTTATTTGGGTGTAGAATATATAAACTATATGTTTACCATGAAGAATCATTTGAAAAAAATTATATTCCATTTTGGGTTAGTAAGATGATATGAATGAGAAATGATTTGGGGAAAAATGTTCAATAATTTAAATATTTCTTAGATTGTTTGGGTTACAAATTTATGAAATGATATAATTTGAAATTTGGTTTCTCATTATAAGGCTTTAATGATTAGTATTTTATATAATTATATGATGGTATATTTATTTTGAATATTTTCATACATTATGTTAATATTTTTTAATTATTTTATAAATATATAAAATAATAGATTCTTATCCTTTTTAGTAAGTATGTGATCCATTTCATGTTGATTCTCATACTTTAGACATGAATAGATAATCGTGAATACTCTTCATTTATAGAAAACATATGAGATTGTTGTGGAAAATTATTAAAGATGATGTTATTCATGGAAATTAACTAGTTTACATTATTGTAAAATAATTCAACCCTAGTAGCCTAGATTTGATGTTCATTATAATATATTGGCACTAGATACAAGTAATCACACCCTTAAAGGACAAGTAGTTTTTTAGTCTTCATAAAGTAGATATATAAATGAATCTCTAATTATAAATGAAAACATAAAAAACATAATTTTTTGTATGGTACACCATCATTCTCTTTATAATATCATTACATACAAATATTTATACACTTCAAGGAATTTTGTTTAATAAAAATATAATAATGTGGTTTTCTTTAATACTTTAAGAGGGTATGTATAGAATATAATTTATCATGAATAAGTAGGATGTAGTAAATATGAAATCTAATATAACATAGAACACTATCAATTTAATCAATTACATGAAAATAATGAACAATATGCCATTAATAATTGATGACCAAATAACGATATATAAATAATCACTTAAACTTGAGTCTTACATATGTATATAATATAAAAATTGAATAATCACAAGGTCATCAATAATAAATATAAAATATAAGGTAGTCGATAATTTTGGAAATAATAAATTTATCGTACAAGCATCATGTAAAGACATCTTAAATAAATATAAAATGAATCAAAAAATACCTAATCTAGTTTTACTCATGAGAACTAGTGAATCTACAAGGGGGTATAGAAGAAAATTCCCATCACATATAATATCTAATTGATCCCTTATATGAAAGGGGAGATACATAATTAATATTAAAAGTCATACTGAAAAACATTCATTCAAAATGAATATAAATTACCCAATTAATAAATATAATAAAAATACCATCCAATGTAATTTGGGTAATGGATTAACACTAGTAAATCCTAATAAAAACAATTATCAACCATCCAAATAAACATGTTTAATGGTATCATAAGGAACTATACTAATTAAATCAAATGACTCATCATAAGATATTAGTATAGATTAAAATTTATTCAAATTTTCATTGAAATATTTCTTGGGAAAAAACATCCCATTGATAAAACATATTTAACTTTTAAAATTAAAATATTTAATGAAATAGTATTAATTTAAAATTTAAATATCATATTTTCAACGAATAATCAATTAATTTAATGGTCATGAAAACATGACTATATTTTCTATTGTATATGTTAAAAACCTTTCCTTTCATACTATTATAAAAATGTATAAGAGTAAATCATTCAGAAAAGTATAATAAGATTACGTTAAATATTATATTATAAAATTAAAACATGGGTAAATATATTTTAAATAGATAAATTTGAGTGTTTTGTTAACATTCTTGAATATAATTTTATAATTAATTTCCATGAATTAATAATGATATTCATCCGAAGAGTGAAAAAATTTCATCTTTTTAAAAAATATTTTTATAATTGTTTTAAATAAAAAAGAGAGGTAAACTAGACTATTGTATAAAATTATTATTAATAAATATTATAGAAAAAAAGGTTTTATTATATAAATTTTGATCAATACCTCCATGGGTGACCCAAACTTATACAATACGAATATTGATTATATTTTAAAATAAACCATTATAACTATTGTAACATTTTAATTGAATTTCTCATTGAATAAATAATATAAAATCGTGATTTTAAATTCCATGAATATAATTAGATTTATGATATACGATATGAATGTGTAATTACATATCCCATCAAAACTAAAAATTGCAGGATATGGCATATGTCTCCGGAATGTAAATGTGAGACCTCAAAACCCATACCTTTGATATGAATAACATTCAATGTATTTGAATCTCCTATATAATAAGGATATATTTATCATAAAACTATTGTAGACCCATAGTGATATATATATCAATTTCCCTATGATTTACATACACCCTTTTAACATCCATTTATAAACAATTCAACATTAAAATCATTTTTCTCAGAGATTATTGATATGTTTTTCAGGTATGTTTTTTAACTATTGATCCTTGTAAATTTATCATGGATTTATAATTTCTATCATTATAATAAATATATATCTATCAGATATTTTCATTATATAAATATTTATATTCATCCGACAAATTTATATATAGAAAAATGAATTACAACATTAATGGAGATGGTGGGTTGTATATATGATTGAACATAGTTTAAGTTATTCTTTGTATAAAACTAAAGAATTTTAAATAATAATTATAATTTCCATAATTATTATTATATCCAATAAAACATTTTTATCATAAAATCCATCCTTATTACCAGCAAGGTAAATCATAAATATAAAATGAATCACATCACATCGGGGATGTGGTTGTCCATATTTACATATGTTCAATAATTATTATTTTATAATGGATTGGAAGGAAATATGATATATATGATAATAGACATTCAAAATAATAATTATGTAAAAATTTATTATATAATAATTATTTAAATATTTATAAACATTCATCTAAAATAGTGACGAAAATTGAATTGCACGGAAAAGTGGAGACAGAAAGAAGTATTTATACAAGAGTGATGTTTTTGCTTTTAATATTATGGAAAAGATATATAATATTTTTGTTAAATAATATATTCAAAATATATGTATACTAATTATAATTTATTTACTATCACTAAATGGGTAAAACACTTTTAGAATATATAGAATGAAAAATATACATAATGGACTTGGACAACATGATTACGTATTATTACGTAGACACCTGTTACATCACAAATTAATTGAATTAGAGTAGGTAATTAAGAATTATCATAATCCATATTAAATATATAAAGTTGTTACAAATGTTAATGGGAATGGTTTTTTCTTGATTTGAGGTAAAATGTTGTCCTGCAATTTGAGGGAGTATGTGCTTGTTTAGAATTGGTGAGAGGGAATACATTTAAAATTTCGTAAAAGATTAAATTATAGTAAATTCAATAGAAATGTACAATGTAAATATAAATGCATTATATAATTGGTTAGTAAATGGTTGAAATTTATATATATATATATATATATATTGAAAATTTATGGTAATTCAATAATATTTTCACATTGGGTTTACCCATTAATTAACCTATTTTAACATTAAATGTGATAACACATATCCCATTATGAATGTGTTATAATTTTAGATATAGGGAACCTATTGACTAATAAATGGATTATGGATGACATTATCACTCAAAAATTACCAAAGTTTTCTTCATTAAAAATATTAATTAGTTTTAAATAGTTTTATAATCTGTAAATGGTTTAAATTATCTTGATGACATCCTTGAAACTGTTCATTTAATTTCATATTTATTACATCATGGAAAATATGGATATTAGATAGAATTCGTTTGACCGTTTCTAATATTTCATATTCTTCGACAATTTTTTTTAAAACAATAAATAAAAAAAATTATATAACTTTTATTTTTATTAATATCATTAATAATATTTTACTATTTACTAAATAAATATTTTATTTTGATTGGAAGATCATAAAAGTTAATTAATTTATCAATAAAAAAGATAAATAATATATATTGATGAATATAATTTCATTTTTCTAATAAAATTACATTATATTCATTCAAGACATTATTTTTCACTATGTAGACACATAATTTCTATTTGAAACTAAGGGATGGACAATTTGTGCCTTTATTTGATTTAAATATTATATTGCTCATTTTAATGAAAAATTTCCAAATAAATGTGTTCATTTGGTCCCAATGGTTATAATGGAATTATCATATTTATCGAATAAGAATTAATATTATATATTTTAACCTTAAAACATAGTTTTAATTGTGAATAATATGATTTACCCTTTAATGAGGAGATATTATTTACCATTGTTACTTTTTAGATTGACCAAAAATAAAATGGTCATATTTACCAAATTTTTTCCACCTGATTCAAAATATTGAATTTTTTTATCATTTCCAAAACCTATATGTGTTATTAATCAATAAAAAATGAATACAAAATAGGTAACAAAAAATAGATTTGTATAAAAATGACATTTATATATAAAATGGTTTTTATTCCCTGTTCAATAGTAAAATTATTTCAGTTTACCTTAGTTGAGTTATTCATAATATAATATATCAAAATTTAGTGTTATTGTTTTTTTTTTAAATTAATTTTTAAATAATTGGAGAAAAATGATGTTTTCATTAATAGTCATCAATTTTAACTAGTCACTGTTATATTATACTTTCTAAAAAATATGAACATTTTACCCTAATATAATTTTTATTATCTCATTTCAAAAATAATATTATTTTTATAAATTAATATTAATATATGTTCTACATAATTATTATAATATTTACTCAAAAACAATTAGTAAAAAGCATTTTCGATGGAAATGAATTTCTGAAGCACAAATAACATTATTGACAATTGAACAGTTATTTCCTAAGAATTAATAATATAATTTTATTTTTTATTAACATTAAATATATTCAATAATTATTTTACTACTATCCTTACATTCCATATAAATAACTAGGTTACAAAGATTATGTTTGAATAATAATAAGTTGTGGTTCTATTAAGCTGGGTGTTTCATATTATATTCACTATCAAAAATAATTTTATCTTAAAATCATGAAGTGTTATGCTCTACCCTCCCCAAAAAAATATATTAAATCCATGTAATTTCCACTTCTATATGGTAAATGGTGGTCTTAAAATTATAATTTCTTTTGGGGAAAACCCAATTCATAAATGTTTTGAAAAAACATCATTTCAATAAGTGGGAAAGGATGTACAATGGTCACCACAAACATAGGTTTCCAATAAATAAAAAATTATTGAGAAGTTAATATTTAAATATTTAATGGAAAAAAATTCTAAATTATTAATTGATATTTATCAAGAACAATACCTTGAGAAATATTACCATTAAAAAAACATAAATCTCTAATGGTTTTAACCACCATTGATTACATAGTATGAAATGTAAATAGATAACATTTTTATTTCAAAATCATTTTCATATTTTTCTAGTAATTCATTTAATATTAAGATAAAAACATTAAAAAATAAACACATATAAATTATTTCCATTTTATGAGAACAATATCATCATTTTGATGTGATTATATCAATTTAAACTTCATCTCTTTATGCTAGGAAATGAATAGTTGTGATAAATGTTTACTTCTTAAAGCAATAAAATAATATTTCAATGATTCATAAAACCTACAACCCATTCCTTTGGCCTTTGAGTGTTTTTAAACCCCATATGGTTTTCACAATTTATACAATTGGATAAATCAATATTATTCCATAAAACATAATATTCAAATAACAAATTTATCCATAGCTTTAGTAGGTAACCTTATGTATCCATAAGAAGACGTCTAACCAAATTTATAAATTCCTATTAATGAGATTAAGATCACTAATTTTCCAAAATAAGAATACCATTACTCCCTAATAATGTTTCTCCTAATTAAAGATATAAATACCATTCTAACATTGGTATAATATAAATATCCACAATACATTAACAATCAAATCACGATTTCATGAATTAACTGTCTTTATTCCTTAATTAAAATCATATACTATAGACTACAATTCATATATGATTTAAAGGCCATCGTGAGTTACTTTTCCAGAAAAACTCAAACCATTTCAAGGGTCACCCATATTATCTCATTTATTTCATCAATTCATATATTCTTTTATCCCAAAAAATCATTATTTACTCAAATATATTAACAAATTAAGGGTTAAATTTCTTTTATTCAAGTATTTTCAAAAATATCACCATACCGCTAAATTATTTTTCATGGTACCATTAAACATATTCATTGAAACCTTTAATAAAAAACCTCTACAGTATAATTATTATGCATATTATTATTCATAAAAGAATAATTTCATTGATTAGATAAGTATAAACCATAAACCTTGGATCCAAATAAAAAATAAATTCAATCACACTTGTTTCATTTTTTAATAATATATCATTTACCTTGATCCCTTGGCTTGTTATCAACATTTTCTCTAGTATCATGAGAAATTCATTCACACAAAGATCCATATCAATACATTTGAGACATTAAACATTATAAGACTCAATCTTACACTTATAACAATGATCCCAATGGCTTTCCCTCCACACATGAAGATGAATTCAATTTCCATCAAGTGAGGGATTTATTGTTTTATTCCCCAATTATTTCACATGGTAAAATATTTCATTCTCTTCTTCCCCATATCCATTATTATAAAAGATCCATATTTTCCATTTCATCTTTTTTATATCATAATATATTGAGAATAATTTATGTCTATTGATATCACATGATATTATATCATCATATAATGAGACTCTTTGGGATCCTACTACCCTTAAAATAATTTTATTTAACCAATAAAGGAAATATTCAATCATATTATTTGGATTCTTTACATTGTTCACTACATTCATTGGTTATAATGTAATGATAAATTCATAAATATATTCATTTTACTATTCATATTACCTCCGACTAGAGAATTTCTTCTCAATATCTGGTCATTGTATATGTGGATAATATTATTTCATGGAATTTACATAATATATTTAGATCACATGTTTGTTATTTACTCTTCATCCTTAGTGTTTTTAATCAATGAACACAATTGATACACATCAACTGAGATATTATAAAATTAAATGACATCCAAATCCTTGACATTACATGATAGTGTATGAAATATATAGTCTACGAACTCTATCCTTTTATCAGCTACAAATAGACTTGTACTTGAATTAATTGATGGAGGATATTAATGAATGATGTTATCTAAAATAGTTTCACCATGTTTGGGATATTTAGGTTATCCATATGGGACATTTATTGGTTATAATCAGAGTAATGTGCCCCAAAACATTTATATTATATTCACCTACATCCCCATCATCACTTTATTTTCTAGGATGTAAATCACTATATCTATTATTTGAATGTTTATGGATTCCAATACATAAAAAATTACCATTTAAAAATACATTAATATAATCTATTTTCCACTACATTATTAATAATAATATATAATTTCAAAATTAGTTAAATAGTTGAAATAAAAATTTTATATATAACTAACATATATGTCATAAGATTAGTTTCGATAGTAATATTCTAAAATATTATCGTTGTGTGATGTTCTTTAATCTATGAATTTTTTAACCGATATCCCATGGTTTATATTAATAGTACTGTTATTAAAACAATATAACCCTAACCCTAGTATCCTAGAGATAGTGGTTACTTTATTAAATTGGCATCAGATACAAAAAATCACATCCCAAAAGACCGAATGTTTTAGTAGTCGCAGTAAAAAAGATACATACATTAATGTCAATTACTTTTGAAAAATTAAATAAAATAAAATATTTTTTAGAGACCCCCACATATATATTATATTTATATAGCATTTTTAGAAAACATAAAACATTATACACACAGATTCCCAAAGACCGTATTAGTCTACTACCTTTGCAATCACAAAAAAATACACTTTTACATAAGTGATCTGCAATTTGTCACACTGAGTTCTTCATGACTAGAACCATTCTTAGACACATCAAAAATAATAAATAAATTCATAAAATGGGAATGGAATCAAAAAATGGTGTCATCTAAATTCTCATTAACGGTAGACAAGGGAGATATTTATTCATAAAATGATAAAAGGTTATTGGACTTGAGCATCACATTTGATGATAATACCATGCATATTAAGATCAAAATATTGATTCTCAATTCATAATGTAATGATCAAAATAAAATTAGGATCTTATGTCATGAAAACAAAACATAGAAATAAAACATGTAACTATTTCAAACACATAATAAAATAATATGATTTCAATGGTAGCAAACTATTTTCATCCAATACCATCATTGTAGTATGAGTTCACTCCCCATAGCATCTTGAAAGACGTTTTCACCCATATTTCTGTATTAGTAGAATCACTTCAATCTTCATACAATTTATGTATTCATGGTTCACTCACATGGCCATCATTGTAGTCAAGGTCCATTCAAAAGAACATCATAGTCTAAATCAAGAGATATAAATCATTACAGAAATAATTGGTGTGCGATATAGGTCCCAGGTATTTCATATTTAAATAATTCACACAAGATCCAAATTCTATAAAAGAATCATATCATAACCCATGAAATGAAATTGTTTTTACAAACTTGTAATAATATAATAGCCTATGGAAAAAAGTCAAGTTTCGTAAGCATTTCATAAAAAAATAACCCACGAAAGAGAGACAAATTTCCTAAAAATATAACTCATGAAAGATAAATATGATTAAAAATGACCATGATATTATGAAAAGACCATTTGTATATTGAATATGGATGAAACCTTGAGATAATTTTGTATAAGGGAATGAATACTATCAACCGATGTCTTCTTAGATGGAAAATAAATTTAAAATATCATTCAAATATATATGAAAGTATCCATTCATTATTGAACAAATATTTTTAATACATAGATCAATTTTAAAATTATATGCATAAAAACTATATAAATATAAAGGAGACATGAAATAATTTTAAAATATAATATTCCTGAAAACATATAAAATAAGCTTCATAACATATTTGAAAATATTTTAGTTGAAGGCAACTATGAAATCATATAATGGAATATTGAAAAAAAAATTAAATAATTTTTTACATTAATGGATATGAATATTTCCTAAAAATGATGTCAATATAATTTATTTTAAAATACGTTGAAGACATCAAAATTGGGCTTGAAAACATTTTCAAAACTATTTTCCTTAAAAAATTACAAAATATCATTAAAAAAATATTGAAAAAAAATACTGTAATATTAAATTTAAAAAAAATATATTAAAAATTATACTTTTAAAAATTCAGTCGAATATTTAAGGAAATGATCGTAGTTAAATTTGTACATGTCATACAAGGTAAAAATAAAATTCCTTTTAAACAGTAAAAAGCTTCAAAATAATACGTTGTTTTTAATGCGATTACAAGATTCCATTAACAATATTAGTAAACTAAAAATTGGGTAAAAATATATTTTAATGATTAATGTAGAATGATAATATATTCATGGAGTCCTTTTTTAGAAAACAATTGTTTTGAAGGAACGTAGGGTTTTGACCAAATACATGGTATAGCTAGGATTTCTTTTGAACTCATTCATAAATATCTTATGCACCATATAGTGGATGAGATGGTACCAATATATGAATAAATCATTAAAAACTAGAGGAAAAGAAATTCACAAATTGTCTTCAGATATGGATAATGTAATTCATAAAAATAAGCACAAACATAAACAATCATGGAATGAGTTGTGATTGCCTCAATGTACACTAGAACATTGTAGCAAGGATCCATAAACTCCATTTAGGAATATCATATTACATGAAACATAAGATAACATGAAAAAATTAAATTCATGATAATATTTTAAAATTGAATTATATACACCACGAACAGTAATTTAGGTGAATAAAAAATCATGAGTATTATATAAGGAAAATTTAGTCAAAATAATTTCCAAGAATTCAATTATTTTTGAAATTAATACCCACAAAATAAATATAATAAAATAGATATGATAATACACAAAAAATTTAATATAAAATATGTTGTATAGAATCATGGGTAGTATATATAAAATGAAACAGAAAATATTGGATAACATATCATCTAACTTATAGAAATAAAAATGTCAGATGAAATCCCCTTACCTTGTGTCAGGACTCTCAATGTACTCATTCAATATTCCTGTATAATTAATATAAATTTATTATACCTATCTTAGATAACCATATTGTTATATATATATATTAGCTTATATTCATTGATCACTATAACAACTCACTATTTTATCAACAGAAATTCCATTTTTATAATTATGTCATATAATCAAATGAAATCACAACAAAATGAACTAATAAGTACTATGTAACCTTTCAATATAATTTTGACTCTTCTGTGATTTGAGTTTCAAAAATCTGATATACACGATTGTGATCAGTAATTTATTTGGATTCTGTTAAGATGAACTTAATTTTGGATGTATAATAACCTACAATATAAATATTAACCTCCCCTTATTAATAGTAATATGACCCTTGTGTAAAGTAAATCGACCAATAGAATAGTAACCTCACCCTTGAATGTATAAATAATTTTTTTGAATCTTATAATTAATAATATGATCATAGTAATAGTATTTGTAGATTTCTATGTCATAAATAATTCATTATAATTAATTAATTAATTTAAAATGTAATTTATTTCCCAAAAATATATTCATAAATTAACACTTTTATGTATTCTAGTTTTAAGATTATTTTATAATACCTTATTTAATTTTTGAATACATTATAAAATTAGTAATAGTTTTAAAATAGGTATTTTCCATGTATATTATAATATTAATTTAACAACAAATTATTTATATATATATAAATTATTTTTCATAAATGGAGTTCATTTTTGGATTCTAAATTTTGATAAATTGTTTGGGTTAATGTTATGTATTTTTTTGAAATACATATATTTTTTCTAAATAGTTAAATACATTAATTTAGCATATAAATACATTAAAATTTATATCCCCTATTCCTGACATCTTTAGTGATGTAAGAACCCAAATATCGAACATATATTCACTTATTACTATTCTTTATGATGGAATCATCACTATTTCTTGTCTTGTGGGGAAATAATTATTTAATGAATATATAATTATTAAAACACATCTCCCCTCAAATATAAATACCACCCCTCCTTAACTATTCTCATCACTCCTCTCAATCCTTTTTCATTGTATAAATTATTCCCATATATCTCCCCAAGCTCCTACCCCACGTCTAACTGCACTTATTCTCTTAAAAAGACCAAATACTCTCCCCTTAAGAGGCTCTCATATAAGATTGATTCAAGAGGTAAATTCCCATTTTCTATTCATTTACATTCTATTAAAGGTCCTTTGTTATTTATCAATACTTAACTAAACTAATTGAAATTTAATGAAAAGTATTTTACCAAAAAATGTATTGGAATTTTGATATGATAATGGTAGATGTTGTTATCATCTCTCTATTACCATGCTTTGGTACTAGCAGTAAAGACACCATCTGAGATGTGTTAATTTACCACATTAAAGGAAGGTGGGTTTAATTTTTTTTTATCATATACAATTGTAGTCATGAAGAAAATTTTATGGTTGACCCAGAAAACAAAATTTTTATTTTATCTTATGTTTTGTTTTGAACTGATTTTTCACACATTGTGTTAAATAATAATATGAAACAAGTTAATTGTGAGCTAAATCTCCAAATTAATCCATGTTTTTATCATTAATGATTTATAAAATTTTTCAACATAACTCCATGTAACCTTTTAGATGATCAATAATTAAATATAACTCCAATTCTAGATAGCCAGCCTCATTGAACATGTTTCTATGTTCATGTATATTAGTAAACTAACCATTAAACAAACAGACCCAATCAATGAAATTGATCCTCACAACGAACCAAAATGGTTATAAATGTAAAAAATGGTTCTACTAAATCATAAATACATAAAATATTATTTGTACTTATTAATTAATGATCGTATTTTTATTATTATGGTCATTAATATCATGTATTGAAGACAATTAGACTTCTGTTAATGGATACTCCCTATTTCTCATTTATTCAAGACATTCTTATATGTTATGTCCTATTATGTGTAGTTACTAATGATGGGGTGTGATTTTTCACCTCCTCCACACTTCCATAATTATTTATATGTGATGAAAAACCCCATTATCTCTCATTAAGCCCTCTTATGTACAACTGATACCATGCCGATCATCCGTAAGGGATTCCACCCAAACCACCTTTGTTCCTTCAGGTGGCCCTATCATTCTGTTACCAAAATTATGTTATTCTATATTTCATATGCATCTTGTAAATTCTCTGTAAATGTACCAATTTCATTTATCAAGACCCATTCATTATTATCTTTTAGGGATACACATGTTTTTAATTGATTCCCTCCATAATACAACCCGATAAACAAACCTTATTTGAGGGAACGTCAGAATTATAACATATTGTCAAGTGGTAAATATATTTTTATTTAAACCACATAATCTTCATAAAATCAGTATTTTTATTATTAAAACCTTTTTGGTTCACTTTTGGTTTTATATAATTTATTGTTCCCTTTTCTATTTAAAAGGATTTATAGTATTTTTTTTAACCGCACAAAAATATGTAATGATAAAATTTGTTCAATACTTTTATTTCATTAAGTAACTTATACTTGACATAATTTACCATTTTAAAAACCTATATTAATTTATGAATATCAATGTATATTTTAGTTCCTTTTTTCAAGGAAACCTTTAAGATACGACCATTTTTTCATTATGACATGATTGTGGTACCCAATTCTGTCCATGGGTAACCCTTATGTTTATTTAAGATTGATTATGAATGATTATTAATGTGGAAAACATATTCATGAAAAGTTAAGATGGTGTGTCTAGAGAGAACTCCAATTCATTGGGTGAAGTTTATTCTCGTGAGATTATATGTTATATGGTCTTGGTGGTTAGCATCGGGTTTTTCTACCATGTTCGATGGTCATAGAGGTAACCCTAGTCTTATGCAACCATGTGAAATGATCTTCATGGTTATCCATGACATGTGATAAAGCCATGTTTTATATTTTAGACACATTACTATGAATCCATGTTTATAAGATTCCATTTTTATATATTATAATTTCATATTATACATACCTGTTTATATCATCATGTCATGATGTCTATCACATGTGAAAATGCTTTGTTCTTATATAGATTCCCTTACTAGGCTATTTAGCTCATCCAATTGTTCACATGTTTACCTTGGTACCTTAAGAATAATTTTGATCACAATAGAAGTTAGGATCCAAATTTAAATATTAAATAATGAAATTTTTTATTTAGTTCCAGGTTTTATGTTATATGTACTAAGTCTTCCATGATACTAGAATTTATAATCCCTAGTATGTACAATGTTGTGAAATTAAGATAAAATCATGTAATGATATATGTAAAAGGTTGGGGTCTCAATAGTTGGTATCATAGGATGGTCTTGTTATTTTTCACACTAGGTTTGTAACCCATTATTAAGAAAAATAAGGGTGATAGTCATTATAATAAAAAAACCTATGTTGTTGTAAAAATATTGTATGTTGTTTATCGAAAAAATAAATCATTGTATGTATTTAAACAAGTTGAGTTATCTATGGAATATATGTATGTAGTGGTAAAATCCAAAATCACAACTTTGGGATAGACTCAAATGAAAATTGCTACATGAAAATGGGCATTGTAACACTCTTGGTTTGACACTTTCATGGGATACGCATTGGTAAATTCATGATCTGGGTAAAATACATTATTAATGGAATGAAAAAATCACATAAGAATACATGTTAATTAATTGATAGAATATAGCCATGATTTAAACCTATGGAATCACAGGTTTGGATATACTTATTGTTTATAATTTTATTCTCTTATGTTCAAAGTTTCATTTTTATGCTCAATATATAAGTACCCAATCCCTCTAATTTTACATTCTTTTTCATATTTAATTAAATGAAATAAAAGAACATGTTCTAACAATAAATGTGATAGGGAATGTGGAGAGTCCCCTAGTGATATTCCTGATATAATGGGAACGGGTGGTCAAAACATCATGAAAATACTTGAATAGATGGATCAAGTTGTGAATAATAAGATGAATCATTTGAAACTCCCTCCTCCTCCATGGAGTGGGAACATTGTCTTTGAATCCTTCATGTTGCAACCTCCTCCCATGATTTTTACATCATCTTATCCCCTCAACATGGAATAGTGGATTAACATAATTGAAACGAATTTATATGACCTCCAATTCTTAGAAGAAGACAAAGTTTTATTATGAATCTATCAATTTTATTGGGAAGCTGATCTGTGTAGACACTAATAAAGAATAGAAATCCCTATGAGAAAATTGATTTCTGGAATTGCAGGGATTCATTAAATTTTATTTTCATTATCTATTTTCCAGAAACCCTCCATCTGAAGGTGGAAAGATTTTTCCATGGACTAAATAATAAAGAAAATGAGTCAATCTGGGTGTATGAAGATGACATCATTAGGGTAGCAAGTTACACCCTTGGATTTGTCTTGAACATTGAATGCAAGGTTTATCTCTTGTTTATTAGATTAATGTTGAGTCGATGTAAAAATTTGACGATTTAAGTATATGAAGGTTATGAGGAGATTGTTCACTGTTCCCTCAATGTTGAAATGAATATCAAGACTCTTAGTGGTTTCAGGATCATGGTGATAAGAAGAGGATAGTGGAAAATATAATGTGTAGTCTCGCAATTAGATTCCATGAATGAATGATGTTCAATCATCCCATGTGTAAAAAATGTATGAAGATTCATCATCAGATCTATCTAACATCAACCTGGAATTACTTAAAATATAGAAAAATGGGACATTTGGCTAAATATATCAAAATTATATGAAGAATACCAATAATTTGAATGAAGAATACAAGGTTCATATAGATTCTTAGCTAGTGGTGTAGTGTTAAAACTGCAAAGAACTTTGGGATTATGCGAACAGTTTCCCTAATCCAAGGGTTGTTTGAGGCAATCACGAAAAACATCCAAGGGAAAAATGATGAACTTATGTTATCACTACATCTTAGGTGGAGCAGGAAAATGATGTTGTGACAGCTACGATAGTTATACATTCAAGAATAACGAACATAGTGTTTGATTCTAGTTCTACAAATTCATTCATATCTTTCATGTTTAGCATATCAATTCAAACACAACCTAAAAATTTGGTGGATAAGTTATCTGTGAGAACAATGAATGGAGAAATTTTAGCTCACATGGTTTATAAATACTCCACAGTAATGGCTTGTGGACTAAACCTCCATGAAAATATCATCACACTTCCTTTAGTGGATTTTGATGTTATCTTTGGCAGGAATTGGATATATTTATACAATGCCAAAATCAACTATCAGGAAAGGAAGATCACTCTACTCATCCAGAAGCATAATCTAATTCAATACACGTGTCAGGATGAATATTTATCAAATATAGAATCACCATATATTGTGTGTATATTTCGGCCTTAATTGCAAGAATATCTAGCTCCAATAATTGATAGAAAATGGAGAATCATTCTCTATGAAATGCCTATTGTGAGCGATTACACTAATGTATTTTCTGAAGAGATTATTGGTTTTCCTCTCGATCGATATGTTATGCTCCCAATTAAAATTATTTCAAGATCTATTCCAATATCAGAGACATAATATATTATGGAAATTGTTGTGTTGGAAGAGAAGATGAACCAGTTACAAGAGAATCGCGAGAAGGGTTTTATACATATGAGGGCTTCCCAAGGGGGTGCATCAGTCCTCTTCATCAAAAAAAAAGGATTGGTCAAGGCACCTCTACATTTATTATCATGACCAAAATAAAATCAAAATAAAGAAAATGTATCTCGTGCGTTAGATATATGACTTCATCACTCAGTATTGTGGGGCTAGTTACTTATCTAAGGTGTAACTTCTATCATGATATCACCAATTAAAGGTGAGGAAGGAAGATATTCACAAGATAGCCTTTCAAGAGTGTTATAGACTCTATGAATTCATATGGATGCCCTTTGAAATAACTAATTATTCAAAAATATTCATTGATTTAATTAATATTTTCTATATAAATTGCCTCAATAAATTTGTGGTAGTATTTATCAAAAATATGCTAATATACTCCATGATCATGGAATAGCATGATGATAATTTGAATACTATGCCTATGAATTTTTGAAGGGATAAATTTTAGAAAACTTTTAGGAAATGTGACTTCTATATGGAGGAAGTATCATAATTGGGGCATGTTATCCCTTGTTAATGGATATATGCACACCCTTCCAAGACAAAGTTAATCGAAGAGTGGAATAAGCCAAAATTTCTAACAGATATCCACAGTTTTCTGGGTCCATCGGAGAATTTTCGACGATTTATGATGAAATTGTCATGATTTTAAAACCCAATGTCCAAGATGACACAAAATTAAGTAATGTTTTTCTGGGCTTCAGAAAGTGAATCCTGTTTTATGAAGTGTAAAAAAGGATAATCACCACTCCAGTACTCATACTTCTAATAAGTGGATAACTATTTTTGGTATACATTGATGCTTCAATGAATGGTTTAAAATTTGTGCTGATGCAACATGATACACTGATAGCATGTGCCTCAAGTCATCTAAATATCCATGAGAAAAACTATCCTACACTTTATTTAGATTTTTTATGTGATATTTGCATTAAAAATTTGGAAATAGTATCTCTATGGGGAGAAGTGTGTGATATATAATGATCACAAGATCCACAAATATATATTCCCAAAAAATATATTAATATGTGGCAATGATGATGGATAGATCTCATTAGGGATTATGTCTTCTCAATCAACTACTATCCCGATATTGAAAATAATGTGAAAAATTCTCTATGTTGAAATAATCCTACATCTATTTCAATATGATAATTTTAATGGATATGATCTTCATAGATTTTTAGAGGATGGGAATGAGAATCATTAATGGTGGAATGTCATCAATAATTTTTCAAATAATTTCTCAATGATCCCTCATGGAGAAAATAATTTATTCTCAAATAAAATATGATGAAATTTGGAAAAGGGTGAATCTTTTTGAAAAATTAAATTCTCAACGTTCATTATTGATGAGGAAGGTTTTATGATATTTGAGTCACGATTATATATTCCATCTAATCCAGATATAAATAAAGTCCTTATGAATGATGCATATAGATCAACCTTATCTATTCAACCTAGGAGTACAAAGATGTATTAAAATATCTATGATAACTTTTGGTTGGAAAATTTGAAGTAAGAGATTGGTTAGTATACAAAAAATTGCATGGAATGTACAATAGTGAATCCTAAAGGATGGAAGTATAATGGGATTATACAACCACTACCGATACCAACATGCAAGTGGTAGAACATCACCATGGATATTGTCCCTGGACATCCAAGGACATCGAGAGTAAACAATGATATATGGGTCATTATGGATCGTCTTACGAAGACATCTCACTTTATCATGATTCGAGAGGACTTCTATTGGATCATATTAAACATATATATATATATATATATATCAAATAAGTGGTAATGAAGCATGTGGGACAACTATTTATTTTATCTGGTTGAGATCCATGAATCACCTTGACATTCTACAAACATATCAAACATGATGATAGCCCTGGACTGAACTCTAGTACGAGGTATCATCCTCAATCTAATGGCCAATCAGAGTGAACTATTCAGAAACCTGAAGATATGTCGAGATCATGTTATCTACTATTAAAATAGGATGGGTCAAACATTAGCTACGATTATGATTCTCTTACAACAAATGTTTACCCTCAAGCATGTGAATGACACCATACAGAGACCATTATGGGAGAAGATGCAGAACACTGACGTGTTGGGATGATGTTAGTGAGCGTCAGCTATTGGGACCTTAAATGATCGAAGAAAAAATTCAAAAAAAATAGTTATGAAAAATATCATTGATGAGACCTTGAGTTCAAAGATTGAGACATAGTATTTCTCAACATACCACTATGGACGAATGTCATGCCATTTTGGAAGAAAAGAAATTTATGTCCCATGTGCATTTACCACTTCAAGATCCTTAATCTAGTCATAGTTGTAGACTATCTACTAGAAGTTCCATCTACCATGTCCAATGTACATGATTTCGTTCATGAATCTGTCTTATGTAATTATATACTATACCCTCCACATGTACTCTATTCAGAGGTGGTACAATTAAAGAATGATCTTTCTTATGATGAGTAGCCAATGAAAATCATGGATCATAGAGATAACATTCAACATAAAAAGACAACACACCTAGTCAATGTACAGTGGTAGAACCATAATTACGAAGAGGCTACATGGGAAATTGAAGAGGCAATGAAGTAACAGTAACCACACATGTATATGTATTAAAATGCAAAAAAATTTCTCTAGATAAATTTCATAAGAGGGAAATAAACCAACAACCCATTGTTTTATCAATGTAAACACATTATTTAAAATTATGTCATGTAATTAAATGAAATCACAACTTAATGAACTACTACATATTATGTCACCTTTAAACATAATTTCTACTCTTGTGTGATTTGAATTTCAAAAATTGATCATACATAGTTATGATCAGTAAGATGTTTGTAGTTTAATAAGAAAAACAAATTTTTTGGTTAATATTAGCCTTCCCTTGAGAATAGTAACCCACCCTTCTGAATATTAATATGACCCTTCTGTACTGTAAATCATCCAATATAATAGTAACATCATCCTTGAATGTAAAAAAAATTTAGGAATCTTTTAATTGATAATAAAATTGTTCTAAAAGTTGTGGAATTTTTGTAAATAATAAATAATTAATAAAAATTAATTAATAAATATAAAAGAAAAAGTATTTTCCTAAAAGATGTATATAAATTAAAAAATATATTTCATCTGGTTTTATGAAAATTTCATAATTCCCTATGTTATTTTTGAACATATTATAAAATATTTTATAATTCTTAAGATAATTTAATTTTTATGTAAATTATGATTTTAATTTAAAATTACAATAATTATATATAGAAAAATATTTCTAAAAAATGGAGTTATTTTTTTTATTTAACATATCAATAAATTGTTAGGGTTGATTTTTGGGATTTTTCTAAAATACTTGAATTTTTTGAGTATTGTAAAATACACCAATTTAAGGTATAAATACAATATAATTTAAATGCACTATTCCTGACATCATAAGTGATTTAGGCACCAAAATATTAACCTCACATTCATTTATTAATGTTATTGGTCATGGAATCTTCTTTATTTCTTATCTTCTGGTAAATAATAAATTAATGAATTTATTATTTAGAAAACCCCTCTCCCCTCCACTATAAATACCACCCCATCTTACAACTTCTCTTTAATCCTTTCAAGCATTGTTCAATGCCTAAAATCTGCCAAAATCTATCCACAAGATCTTCCCCCATTTCCAAAACCCTTAGTCTCCTCAAATTTCAAAATCCTCTCTCCTTAAGTGGTTCTCGAGGAATATTGATTCAAGAGGTAAATTTTTCTTTTCTATTTGTTTACATTAATTTCATGGTCTTTGGTTTTCAATTCTATCCTTACCTCTCCTCGTCCAAATTTTTTAACAAATCCAAGAACATACTTCTACATGAATGTTTTTATGATAATCAAAAAAATTATTATCATCTCACCTTTACACTTATTTTATACTATTAGTAAAGACACCATCTGAGATTCATTAATTTACCACATTCAACGATGATGGGTTTTCAATTTATTATACCCTATTGAATTCTGATCATGAAACTAATATCAAGGTTTCAAAATAATACTAAATATGTATTTTATCTTATGTGATGTTCTAGAATTCAATTTCACACATGATGTAAAATAACAGTATGAAAAATGTTAATTGTGAGCTAAATTTCCAAATTAATACAAATGTTTGTCATTTATGTTTTATATATTGATTCAACATCAATCAATATAAAAATTTTATTTTAAAACCAAATGGACTTCTGTATGTTCAATATTAATATATAACTCTAATTCTAGACAATCATCCTCATTTTACATGATTTTTCTTTCATGTATATGTGTAAACATAACATGAAACAGATATACCCGAACTATGAAATAGAACCTCATAACCAAAAAAATGTTATTAATTAACTTTTATATGATATATTAAATTAATTATTTGAAATATATGATCAATTATATTCAATTAATGAACATAATTTTAGTATTCTGGTCATTAATATCAATTGGAGAACACCATCAAACATAAGGTAGTGGATCCTCACTGATTAACCATTATTCAAGAATCTCCTCTATGTTATGCACTTTTATGTGTAGTTAATAATGATGGGTTATGATTTTTAACATCTCCCATACATCCCTTGTAACGTATATATGATTATGAAATCCATTATATATCATTAAACCCTATTAATAACACCATATAATATGCTGATAATCCGCAAGGGATTGTACCCAAACCTCCTTTGTTCATTCAGGTTTCCTTAACATTCTTTTACCAAAATGATGTTATCTTGGATATTTTGTATGAATATTATAAATTATTTTTAAAGTCAACAAATAAATTTTTTAAGACCCTTTAATAATTATCTATTGGGGATATATATATTTTAAGTGATTCACTCTCAATACATCCCCATAAGAAAACCTATTTTGAGGGAACATCTCAAATTCATACACAGATTCAAGTGCACTCTATATTTTTTTAATCCAAAATTGTGTTTATAAAATCAGTATTTTTATTAAAAAAACCTAATTGGATCAAATCATGTCTTATATAATAGATTATTCCCTTTTCTATCTTAAAGGTTCCGTATTATTTTCCTAAAAACCGCCCACAAATGTTTTTATGCTAAAATTTCATAAATACATATCATACACATTCTCACTACAACAAGAAATAATTCAACATGATACATTCCTATTTCCTTTATTAATTTCAATTTATATTTTAGTTCCATTCATTCATGATGGAATTTATGATGTGACCATTTGTTATGCATTATGACATGATTGTGGTACCAAATTTTTTCCAAGGGTAACCCTATTGATTTTGTATGATTGATTATGTATGATTATTTTTGGGGAAAAAATTCAAGAAAAATTAATATGGTTTCACAAAGTTATAAATCCAATGAATTGGGTAATGTGGACTCTCATGAGATGTTATGGGTGACAGTCTTGGAGGTTAGTCATGGCTTGTGCTACCATGTTCGATGGTCTGGGCGGTTAGCATTTTCTGGTGTTTCCATGTGAAAGGGTCTTGGTGTTAAGCCTTGATTCAAGATAAATTCATGGCTTAGGTTTCTTCAACTTTACTGTGACACCATTTTTATAAGATTCCATTTTTAAATATTATGATTCCATGTGATACATTCCTTTTTATATTAACATGTCTTCCCTTCTATCGCAAGTGTTAATACATTGTTATTATGGTTGTTTCTTTATTGGGCTATTTAGCTCACCCCATTGTTTATGTGTCTCCCAAGGTACCCTTTGCATATTTTTTTATCACAATGGATGTTAGGAGCTCAATTTTAATATTCAATGAAGAAATGATTTATTTAGTTACTTGTTTTTAAATTTTATATAAGTTCTCTTCCAAGAAACTAGATTTTATGTTCCATGAATTTTAATATGATGTATAATTATGCATAAAATATTTTAATGTAATATTTGAATTTCATGGGTCTCTCTAATCACTACCTAATATTGCCCTCTTGTTAACCATCCTAGGAAAATGATTCACTTAGGAAAATATACTATGTTTTTGTTGCATGTGCCTTATTTTTTTTATTGTGGGTACCTATAAATATATCATCATTCCAGAATGTAAAAAATTATTTAAATAAAATTTACACGAGTAATATTTTTATTTTAATTATATATATAATATATATGTATAAAATGTAATGCACTACTCATCAAGAAACTATGCTGAACATACGCAAGAATGTTATTTCTCTTTTTATTCTAATGTTGAGTATAATAAAAAAAATATTTTTATGTATGTATATTACTATTAATTTATTTTATTGATATCATATTTATAATATATATTCACTATACCCATCATTAATACATTAAATGTAGTGATTGAACGAATCATATCACTTCGAGTGGGCGGTATCCCACACTTCCTCAAATAAAAAAATTGTATTTACACCGAATGGAATGTAATAGGATATGTGTTTTCATAGGAATAAAAAATATTAAAAACATAATGAATATAATATATAAAATATATAAATATTATTTCAATATTAATCATCAAAATGAAATTCGGTAAAGTAAAATTAATAATCATCATACAGTGAGGTGGTAGTTCTCTGTATACGTGACCAATTTGATCATTACCCATTTGATGGGGGTATTTTTAACTATAGGTTAAACAATTAGAATAAAAAATCACAGTATATGAAGTAACCTTTTCATGCAATATATGCATGGAATTATGAGAGTGGATGGGTGGAGAAATAAAATAAATGAAAGGATCATGGGAGAAGGTGTTAACCCTTAATCGGGTAACACAATTTGTGTTTTTTACAGTTGGATTGCGTGAAACACATTATTCTAAAACATATGATTAGAGGATTAATAGTTGGATTTTTGGTTTTTTATTGGGAATATATTTGACGAACCTATGTGGATTTATAGGTCTGATTAATTGGTAGATTTGGTGGCCTTTTTGAAGGATGGAATAGGACACACATGGTACCTTTTAAAACAATTTATGAAAACCAACATTTTAATCTAAAAATATAAATATAAAAAAATCAATAATTTAATGATAATGGACTATTAATTTCGAGAAAATTGGTGTTTGAAAATTGTTTATGTCATTTTGTTTATTAAATGTAATGTTTAGTCCCTAGTTATGCTTAATTTTACCTTAATCGACATAAATGATTTTAATTGTTTTCACTTATTTTTATTAAAAATATATAATCCATGTTCCTAATTAAAATAAAAACATTTTTAGAAATGTATTTAAATATAATACCCATGTCAGGTTGAATATGTATTTTTTAATATGAAAAAATTGAAAATATTTCAATTTTTTAAAATCAAATTTTGATTTGAAATGGGATCCAATTACCTTTATTGGATTAAATTTTAAACAAATAACATATTTGAAATTTAAAAAAAAATAATAAAAATTACACCATATATAAAATCTATATGAAAATAGGCTTTTTAATTTATATTTGTTATTTTTCACTATTAATCCAAAAAATTATGTTTCTCCAAAAAATACAAAATGTCACCCAATGATAATTTATTCCATGGAAATTATAAAATGATGTTTATTTTATCCTATTAAATTCCAAATTGTGTCATAAATTAATTTCCATATTTGTCACATAAGGACTATTAAAATTTGTTCAGTATAAAAAACGTTATTTTTAATCAGATATGGTATATAACAAAAATAATATATTTCCATGTCAATATAATTTATTTAAATAAAACATTAAAAAATAATATTTGAAATTAGTTTTTTTCATGTTACTATGATCAATAGCTATGTTATAGTTATCTATTTAAATAATTATAAAAATAAAATGATGTATTGTAGAAATAACGGTGTTGCATGTTACATATGCCTAGTTACTGTTGAATTTAAAATAAAATGTGCTTCATTTAAATGTAACATAGTCCAATTTAATGCAATTTGTATCATATTCCACGTTGGTTTTGTGTAATGTCTTCCATGTTAGTGCTGTGTGAATGTAATGTTTGAATTAGTTCATCGAAAAACATGAAAAGTAATTTATATGAGAAAATAAGGTCCATAAAAAATCACGGTTTTATGTTCATCCAATAAAATAATGAATTTATCTCTCAAAATTCATCACTCGGGAAAAAAATGAACATAAGTATACTTAAAAATATCTTCATTTCCTACTAGAGCATCCTCAAAATTGTGATTTATCCGAAATAAACGTTGACATGTTGAGTGGTCGTGTTTCTAAGAACATTCAATTATCGTTCAAGAATATCAATTAGTATTGTTTATTTGAAAGATCCTCCTCTAGCGGTATGACCTCTAAGTTTTGTACATATGAAGGGTCATGTTTGAACTTTCTCATTGAAGATACATGGAACAAATTTATAACACAAGAGTAATTTTTAGGAAGTGATGAGTGATATATAGCTGTCCTGATATGTTCAAAAATCTCAATGAGACTGATATCCCTAAGACTTAGTTTCCCATTCTTTATAGTTCTCATTAAAATATTCCAGGTTGAGATTCGTAGAAAGAACATTTCACAGCATTCAAATTATATATCACTTCATTGGTTACCACAAAAAATATTATATGGATAATGAGCTACTGTGTTAAGATACTAAATGGTTCTGACCTTCTCGAAAATTTCACCAGTGATCCAGGTCCCAATATATTTCCCTCTCCAACCACATCCCATCACTTTGGAGATGTATTGTTACTTCCATAGTTTTCCTAATATGGATCCATTTTCATTCTTGACTGAAACCATTTTTGTAAGAAAAGTCAACTATATAAAGGTTTTGATCCCAACAACCTTTGAAATCCAACGAACAAGATCTCAACATATCATAGAGGGTTTGAATTATTTTTGACTGACCATCTACCTAAGAATGCTAAGGAGTTCTAAAATACAATTCTGTATTTAGTGGTTTTTGGAGAATTTTCTTGAACATTGAGGTAATCGTTGGATCATGATATGATATAATAGAATGGCATACTCTCAGAGTACATACCTCTTCATTAATGTATATATAGGTATGCTTTGGAAGATATATGTATTCTCTGATAATTATGACATGTCATGATATAGTATGGTGATCGAATACCACCCATATAGAATTGAAAACATTAGTGTTTTTGGGTATTCCAATGACAAAATCTATAATGATGTTCTTCCATTTCAATTCCTGTATGGGTAATAGAAGCAATTTACCCATTGAATTTTTTCTATCTTCCTTAACTTGTTTGCATACCAAAAACTGACATACAATCTCTGTCACATATCTCATTATTCCATCTCACCATAAGAATTAATTCATGTTATTATACATCATTGTACATCAAGGATCTATAGAAAGATAATAAATATGAGATTCCTCTAACAGATAAATTTTTAATTCTTGTAGGGAAGGAACACATACACAGTTATTTAACCTTATTATCCCATCCTGATCAAGGTTCCACATGGTGAAATTTGTAAAAAAAATTCAGCACTCCAGCATCCTTCTACTCCTCCATAATCTTTACTAGGATATAGGGTGTAACATTTATTTGAAAATTATAGTATTTTCACCTTCTTTTAAGATTTCTGGATATATCTTTTTAAATACATAAATAAAGGATATTTTTTATCCTCATTATTGATATGTTATCATGTTCCATCCAACTCGAAGCATCGACCAACTTGATCATTTTCCCGTGGTTGTACTGTATTGAGCAGTCATAATACTTTATCAACTCTAACCATCTATTCTAGTAGTTGTTCAACTCCTTTTATATGAATATATATTTAATACTATTATATTCTTTAAATATATTACCATATTTTTTGTAAATATAATTCATCCCTATTTGTTATGCAAAAATTACCACTCATAACTCCAAATCATAATTTGGGTATTTTTTTCATGAATAATAAACTATCATGAGGCATATCCTATAACCATTCTATTTAACATAACATCATAACCTAATATCTTCTTAGATTCATCAGTCTTGATAACAATCCCTTCTTCACTAAAGGGTAATATAATCATTGGTTCACTGAATGAACATATATTTAGTTCCTTTAATGTTTCCACATATTCACATGTCTATATGAGCATGACACCCTACCATGTTTACTTATTTAGTGGATTATTTATTCATTCAAAAATTTCCTCAAACTGTCAATAATATATTTCCAAACAATGAAATCTATGGATCTGATTAACCATGGTTGGTCTAGGGATGAATTTAATATCCTATATAATGATGCATCAAATGATATATCATCTCATTAGATTATGTGACCAAAAAATGAAACATTTGGTAACCAAAATTCAGAATTCTAAAATTTTCATATAGATTCTCATTCCTTATAGTATTTATTACAAATTGTAAGTGTTCTCCAGATTCTCCCTTTATTATTTTAATAGATAATAATATCATATATAAATACTAGCACAAACTGTCAAGGTAATATCTTAGGACTCTTCTCATTAAATCCATGAATGTAGTAGGGGAAACAGTAAGACCAAAAGACATCACTATAAATTCATAGTGGTCATAACTTGAATTTAATTTTCTCTTGGGATTATCCTCAAACAAAAAATTCAATTGTTGATATCCAAAACAATGTTAAATCATTTAAATGTATTAAACATCATGAATCAGTTCAAACAAGCCATCAATATGTAAAAACGATACTTGTTATTGATTGTGATATTTTTTAACTCCCGATAGTTAATGTAGATTCTTATTGATCCCTCTTTTATTTTCATAAAAAATGATGCACTACATGGTGAAAAACATCTCAGAATGAATTCTGTGTCAGGGTTTTCATGGATTTCCTCCTTTAATTCCAAATACACAATTTTATCCATTCTATAAGTGGTCTTTGTAATTAGTTTTCTGCCAGGTATGAGTTTTATTGAGAACACAACATCGCGTTTTGGTGGATGTCTAGTTTGCTCTTATAGAAATACAACAAAAAACACATGAACAACTGACATATTAATGATGTCTTTTTTATCCCCAACTATTTGAGATAAACAACACTTTTTAATGGTAAATAATACCCATACACTGGATGTAATATCCAAAATAGGTTCATGGTTGCCATCACATTTATGGATGATCATATAGGGTTTGAAATACAAAACATAAATTCCCTTCCATGAAAATACATATTTGAATTATGAATAGATATCCAATCCAATACTAAAATTACATAAATATTTTCTGAATGAAGAATGACTACAAATGTAGGAGGATATTTCCAAATAACAAAAACTAAAATGAAATCATAGACATCAGTTGAATTTATCTTACAATAGGGGTTTCAACTACTTATTCCAAATCACATTTCATTTGTGGAATCTAATAACCCTAAAACACTCAGTAGATATAAAATAGTGGGTATATCTATAATCAAATATGTAATTCCCCAACCCCAGAAGCCCAGAGACGGTTCATTATTAAGTATCATTGGAATGAAAACAAATGATAATGTCTCAAAAGACCGATTAGTTTAGTATCCTTAGAAGTACTATATATATTCATAAGGTTTACATTACATCATAAAATGTAAAAATACAACAATATTGTGTTTAGAGACAACACTGAGATCCCATAGAATTTCTCTACAGGTCAGTCCTAATATACTTCTTCGCATCTTGGGAAAAATAAAACATAGAAAGGGGCCAGTTCAGATGATCAGTAAGGATAACAATATAGAGAAAACATTAATAAATAAGCATAAACATTTAAGGCAATGTATAACACTAAAACAAAATATTTTCAAAATAAACTGCATCATAATATGGAAAATATAAATCAAAATAATTCTATTTACTTACTGACATTGATATTCTACTCATCAATTAATCACATGCAATATCAATAGCCACTTTCATAGTGATGGAATTTATAATCCTAGACTTTCATAACCACATAGTCAAGGCCTTGTACCAAGACTAAAAATATTATTTTCTCTAGGCCTTCTTCCAAGACACCAGATTCTCTCATGAGATCTTCCGAAGCATTGGGGAGCTATAGTGGGCTCCACCTGTCAGTTACTAAGTCCAATGCATTCCTCATCTGAAATGGTTTAAACATAACATAAAAATTCTTATTAAAACTAGCATATGAAATTTCAATACATTATCCATAAACCATTAATGGTATAAAAATAACACAACCATTTTCAAACATATCACCAAACCTTCGATACAATATGGAATATTTGTATCATAATAAATCAACTTTAATTAGGCTCAAAATCCATCAAAGGATGTTGACATAGATGAAGTGAAAACATTTTTTAGAGAAATATCTCATTCAATTTTGAAATCATTTTAAATTCATATAATTAAAAAAAATTATTTTGAAAATATTCTTATAATATTGTAAGTGATGTTAGATGATTTTATAATCGTAGAAAAAAGCCACCCCCACCATATAAGATAAAAAACATTCTTACCTTAAATTTGTCGAAAAGATCAAAAAGTACCCAGTTTAGAAAACAACAGAAAGATTCCATTCAAAAACATATAATGTAAAATAAGGGTATAAATGAATTTACCCCATTGTTTAGTAAACATTAAAAAAAATTTGAAATATATTTTTATGAAACATGGATGTGGATGATAAAGAGGTCCCAGTAGATAATTACGTACAAACAACCTCATATAATGAAGTGATTGTGAAATTAACTCTTACCTTGTATATATCCTTGGATGAGGGTAGGTTAACCATTTGTATAATGGAGAAATTATTTTTATTAAATTATACAAGAATCATATACATTAATATGATATCATATATATGATATTTTATCATTCTTTGTTATTAATATCTTAGTATTATTGTCGTTTCAAGTGTTAACTGATTCATTCTCCTTTGTATGTTTTGATACGTATGTAATGTTTATTATAAATAGGATGCATATTATTCATATTCTTAATTATATTAAGTATCTAAATAATAATTTAATCATCTTATGAAAATTAGTATTTAATGGATACGATGGGGAATGAATCTAATCGAGTTCATGGAGATGACAATCCATACGTACGCACGTGCGACAATATCATTATTTTGATATTAAAATAATATCTAATTGTATGTTATATCATATATAAAGAATCATTATCATGTTATATTTGTAATTTTCACAAATTAAACTTCATTATTATGCACATCAAAATAATAATATATTGAATAACAATTACACCACGATGTGGAGATGGTAAGTCGTACGTACCCACGTATGGTGACATGTCATTCAAATGATGGATAGAATAATGAATATGGTTGTAACATATTTATAATAGAATGAATGATTGCAGAAGGTACTTGACTTAATATTTTAGAATGAAAATAACAAAGAAAGAGGATGTGGAAGAAGAATGGAACTTGAAAGAGGTGATGGAATATTTACCTCATCTTCAGGTTCATCCTTTTGGTTTGATCAAAAGGGCTCCATAGGTTGGCATTATCACAAAATTAATTCCTCTAGGGTTAAGATAAGACAATTTAGAGGGTATTTGTGTAGGGTTTGGCTTAGCCAAATGGATGTTATGGTGTGAATTAGAGAGAAGGGGGAGTTCCCATTTGTAAGAGGGGTGAGGGGAACTTTAGGAAATTCTAGAAGTATTATTTTATAATAAAATACTTTTCGGTTTATAATGGCTCCAAAATGAATTATTTAAAGTCTAAGGTGGTTATGGGTCAAAAAACACTCAACCAATAGGTTTTATACCGGTTTGCGTCACTATATTTTCGTTATCTTTTAGATTTAACTCTTAGTTAAATTGTTTGCCATTTACGAAGTCTCTTTGTATTTTTATATTATATGGTTAATAAAAATAATATATACTTTCTAGAGAACCCAAAGTGGTTCAATAATGATACACATATCATTATATATGACTTTTGGGTGAACCATAGAATTTTAGGAATAGAATATTAATTAATAATATAATATTAGTTTTAAAAAATCTTTTATGTAAATTTTGACTCTACTTGGTATTTTGTTTTTTATAAATTCATAAAATCATTATTACTTAGAACATAATTTCACTAACCAACCCTAAAAATTCATATTAACATATTAAATTAGTGGAATTCATTGAATGTCTCAAATTACATTTATTTGGATATTTATTATATCAATTATTTTAATATTTCATTAATTATGTAATTACTACATCATCATTATGTCATACATAAAATAACTTATTTAATTTCTGAAAAATATAAATACAATACCATTATGTAAGAAATATTTTTTTCTTTCTAATCAAGATTTATTGTAAAATTTATCTTATGTTTAACCCTATATTAAAATGGTTTAGTTATTAGACTTTGAATTTAACACTTTTAACTCATCATTGATTTAAATAATAATAAAGGTTTTAATCTAATCCTAGTGGACATAAATGATGAAATTTTATTCATCAGTTTGTTTTTGGTTGAATTATAAATATCCAATAGAATACGGACATGTGTTAGGGTAATAATAATATCATATTTAACCTTAATTACCCACATTACTTTTAACTGTGGTAAATAAAAGTAAAAAGTTACTATTCATCAAAGATTATATTAATCATATTGAATCAAATTTTATTAAATGATATAAACAGTTTCACTCGTATTTTTGAAATTAAACTCCCAGAAGCAATAAAATTAAGTTTTATGTAAATTTGCAAATACAACTAGGAGGTGGGTTAAAGATGGTAAAAAGTTCAATAAAATTTTTATATATGAAATCATATTATAAAATGACTCCAATTAATTATATTGAACATATATATGTATTATAAATCTATTTTCACCTAAAATAAATTTAAATAAAATAAATAATTATTTAAATAAAAAATCGGTTTCAACCAATAACTTAGTGTTTTTACAATTCTTCAAAAATTGAATGTTTTCTGAAAAATACCAAAATTATATCCATATCTAATTTTTATATTCTTAATTAAAAAATTAATTCTATTTAACCGATTTCAAAACATATATGTTCAATTTATTAATTTAAAATTAATTCTTGTTGTCAAAACCAAAAAGCATGTTTTTATGAAATAATAAGTAATAAAACATTGATAAGTTTTTATGTTCAATTTCAATGTGAAATTTCTTCCAATGAATAAAATTGGATTAATTGATAAAGATATAAGTTATTTATACTTCAAACCAATTAAAATGTACAATTTAAGATTACAAATTATTTTGACAAAAAAATTTGTTTCCAGTTAAAATACAGTATTTTTCATTATTCACCCAAATATAAAAGTTATCAGAAAATTACCAAAAATTTATTGAAACTAAATTCATATGTCCCAATTATAATTGAGAAGTCTATTTTGTCAAATTTAATATATAAATGTTTCAAATATTGGATTTAAAAAATGTTCTCCATTAAAAGGAGATAAAATTTCAATTTTTTAAAATACTTCTTTTATCTGAAAACAAATAAATTTGTTTTTTCATTAGTTCTAAGAAAATACTAATAGGGATTCTAAAATTATAAGGATTATATAATGTTAAAAAGTTAGTTAATATTATTCATTACCTATTTTGAACTTCTAGTTTGGTAAGTCATTGTGCGCTTGAACTTGATGTTGCGTGTAGTACATGTTAATTAATTACTTTGATGAAATAACGTACTGTGAAATCATGGACTCTTACACTCATCCCTCCTTCAATAAATTGCATCCTCACATTTTGAAATTATTTTTTGAAAATAAATGGTTGAAAATAAAAAATACCTTATTTGGAAAACCCACATCAGAAATTGGTTTAATAAAATTTAGTCTTAATAAGAAGAAAAGGGAAATGAAAAATTCACCACCAAATTATTATCTCTATTAGGAGAACATTTCTTCGAATTAGAGAACAATAATTGGAGGAAAAACATAAATATTTATAAGGTGTTATTGAGGTCATCAATCACAAAAAATTATTGAATTGAGGTCCTCAAATCCGTCAATCTATAATGATTTAAAATATCCCCAGTTCAACAAAACATAACATATTAGGATAAAACATTTTTTTGTTTTAAGATTCCTTACCTAATGTTTAAGAATTAATTTCTTCAAAGAATAAGAGAAGATAAATATATATACTTGAAAAGTATATTTCCATCCTTTAACTAATTTCTAAAACAAACTCATCTTACACTCTAAAAGATAATAGAACATTTAAAAAATATTATATTTATCCTATTATTTTAGGGTTCCAAAATAATTGATTTATAATTCACATATAAGACACATTAAAAAAGAAACTACATTATACAATCCAGGTACTTCATGTAGTCTATGTGTAGGTGATAAATCCCAATCACAAAAAGGTTGTGTGTTCGATTCCTGAAGCTTTTTCTGACGCCACGAGTTATCACACCGTCTGCGTGTTCTCCTTTTTATAAAAATCAATAAATAAACATAAAAATTGTATCCAATACTAAACATAATCCATTACAACCATTAGACATATCAAATATAATTCTATCCAAACTCACAGTCTGAAATCTATAAGTTTGTTAAACACAATAGTGAAATTTGTTTCAACATAATAACATGTGAACACCTTCATCATTTATTATTTTAAAACATGGTAACACCGTGAAATACCATATTTCCTTATTTAGTAAATTCATGATACCTTATCCTTTATATAATACTGGATATATTTCATAGATCCAAAAATATTTAATAATCCAACAATGATGAAATAAACAAATTATTAATCATTTCCAAGGATGTCAAGAATATCAAATATATTTTATCCAAATCAACACTCATTTATTCCAAAATCACTACCTCGTGATTAGAAACATATTAAGGATTAAATTTCCTTCGACACTGTATTTTTTTTTAAAGTGTATCATACCATTAAGTCACATTTCATAGAACCAAATAATCTCAAATACTCAATAAAATAGTACTGCAATACAATCCATATTTATCTTTATAATTCATATTATCAGTATATTGTTGATAAAACACTCAAATGAAATAATTATATAATGACAACATAACAACACTAATCATTCCTCTTCATCTGAGGTAGTATCATAACTTGATTACTCTCTAATAGCATCATTTATGGTATTCTCTGATGGCTGGGACATTTATTCGCGTAGTGTCACAATGCCTTGCAGACGTAGTATTGTACATTTGAAACATTATTCATACCCTTGAAATCAAGTACTCGGTGTCCTTTTTCTCGATGCTTATAACAAACTCCCATTCCTTTCAAAAATTTCCCTAGGTGATTCTTTCCACATTAATCACATATGGGAAAATCCTTATTTCCCCTCTTCCCTTTATCAATATTTCTCTCTACCATCCTTTTCATCTCTTTCTTCCCTTTGAAGCCATAGGACTCAGAGAATTATTTACTTTTCTTATTAACACATGATATTATTTCATCATATGATGAGAATACATGGGAGACGATTTCCCTTCTAAATGTAGGATTTATTCCATGAGTGATATGATCCTTCTTACTCATTGGATAATACATATTTCTAGAGTTTTCATTCCTTATTATGGGTTCCATTTCTAATAATGACATACACTTGGTCAGTTTATGAATCACAATGAATAATTCTAAACCGGTAAAATACCTAACGTAAATTGACAATTTATGTATATATTTCATAATCATAAAAATATTTTCACTGAGGAGGTTTATTCGCATGAATCCTTCATAATGATTTTTAATGAAAATTAAAATTGTCCTAATCTTATCTCTCAGGAGTGTCGTAACCAAGAGTGATGCATGACTGTTTTCATGCACCATTTCCCATTAAAGTCCCGCTCAATGTGGTATTTTCGGGTTTTACTCCTTGTTAAATCTGTTCCAGAGCCACCTCTACATTCTCATATCCAGACAGGGATGTACATGCTTGGAAATCCTACAAAATCCTTACATTACCAAAATTATAAAAAGTTCTTCTATACTAATCCTCAAATTCTATCTTAAGATAATGTTCTCTAATTAGGGTTCATCTAAATCTAGTATCCAATGTTATTTCTAAACATTCTATCATACCGACTATAATTCATCGACCCTAGGATCCCAGAGTTAGTGCATAATTACGTATCATTGGCATGATCACAAAAGATCATGTCTCAAAACCGATTAGTTTAGTATCCTGGGAAGTACTAGATACATTCATAAGGTTTAAATTTTATCATAAAATGGAAAATACAACAACATTGTTTCCATAGACAACACTGAGATCCCATATACTATCCATGCAGGTCAGTCATAATATTCTTCTTCACATCTTGGGAAAACCCAATCAAAGAAATGGGTGAGCTCAGATGCTCAGTAAGGATAACAACATAGCAAGAACTTTCATCAATAAGAATATATATTTAAGGAAATGTATAAGACTAAAACAAAAGCCTTTCCAATATAAACATCATTATAATATAGAAAATATTATTCAAAATAATTCCATTTACTTACTCACATTGATATTATACTAGTCGAATAATCACATTCAATATCAATGGACACTTTTAGAATGATGGAATGCATATTTCCAAACATTCATAACCACATAGTCAAGGCCTTGTGTCAAGAATAAAAATACAATTTTTTCAAGGCCTTATTCCAAGACACTAGTTTTTCTCATGAGCCCTCCATATGAATTGGGGAGCTATAGTGTGCTCCACCAGTCACTTACTATGTCCAAGGCATTCCTCATATGAAAAGGTTTAAACATAACATAAACATTTATATTAAAACTAGCATAAGAAATGTCAATACATTATCCATAAACCATTAATGGTATAAAAATAACACATCCATAGTCAAACAAGTCACAAAATCATTCAATACAATATGTATGATTGGTATCATAATAAATCAACTTCAATTAAGCTTAAAATTCATCAATGGATTTTGATATAGATGAAATAAAATCATTTTTTAGAGAAATATCTCTTTCTATTTTGAAATAATTTAAATGTAACATAATTATGAAAAAATTTATTTTGAAAATATTCATATAATCTTGTAAGGGAATCTTTGATGATGGTATAAAAGCAGAAAATAGCTTCTCCCGCAATATATGTTAAAAAACATTCTTAACTTAAATATGTCAAAAAGGTCAAAAAGTACCTTGTTTGGAAAAAAATAAAAAGATTCATTTAAAAACCATATAACGTCATATAATGGTATAAATGAAACTAACCCATTTTTTAGTAAATAGTAAAAAAGAATTGAATTTTTTTATGAAACATGGCTGTGGATAATAAAGAGGACCAAGTAGATAATTACGTATAAATAACCTTGGATAATAAAGTGATAGTGAAATTAACACTTACCATGTACTTTTCATTGGTCTAGGGTAGTTTAACCTCCTATATAATGGTTAAATAATTGTTATTAAATTATAAAATAATCATATACATTAATATGATATCATATATGATCTTTTAACATTTATTTGTCAATAATATCTTAGTATTATCGTCGTTTTAGGTGTTAACTGATTCATTTTCCATTGTATGATTTATCACATAAGTAATGTTTGTTAGGAATAGGATATATATTATTCATATTCAGAAATATATTATTTATATAAACTTTATTTTTAATCATAATTTGAAAATTATCCGTGAATTGATACGATGGGGAATGAATCTCATTGCGTTCGTGGGGATGGCAATCCATACGTACGCATGAGCGACAATATCATTTTTTGTTATTAAACTAATATGTAATTGGATGGTATATAATATATAATGAATCCTTGTCATGATATATTTATTATTTACATCATTTACAAATCATTATTATACCCATAAAAATAATAATGTAATGAATAACAATTATACCACGATGTGCAGACGATAAGTCATACGTATGCACGTATGGTGACATGTCATTAAACGAATGTATAGAATAATGAATATGGTTGTACCATATTTATTATAACATCACATTATATAGAATATACTGGATTTATTATTTTATAATTGAAATATAAATGAAATATGATGTTGAAGTAGAAAGGAACTTGAAAGAGGTGATGAAATATTTACCTCTTATTCGGGTTCTTCCTTATGGTTAGATCAAAAGGTATCCATTGGTATGCTTTAATACAAAAGGAAGGACACTTGGATTAAGGTAGGACAGTTTAGAGGGTATTTGGGCTGGGGATGGCTGATCCAAATGTCTTTTAAGGTGTGAATTAGAGCGAAGGGGGATTGCCCTTTTATAAAAGGGTTGAGGGGCACTTAGGAAAAAGCAAGAAATATTATTTTATAATAAAATATATTTCGGTTTAAATGGCTAGAAAATGAATTATTTAAATGATAAGGTGGGAATGGGTCTAAAACCCCTCATGAAAAAGGTTTTAGATAGTTTTGGGGCACTATATTAACAATATCTATTAGATTTAACTCTTAGTTAAATAGTTTGACATTTACCATGTCTCTTTGTATTTTTATATTATATAGTTAATAAACATACTATATACTTTCAAAAGAACCCAAAGTGGTTAATTAATGATACAGATATCATTTTATAATCCTTTTTTCTGAACCTTAGATATTTAGGAATATAATATCAATTAATAATATAATATTTGATTTAAAAACTCTTTTATGTCATTTAAGACACTATTTGGTATTGTGTTTTTTCTAAATTCATAACAGTATTATTACTTAATAAAATTAATATATAGAACCCAAAAATGTAATATTATCCTATAAAATTTGTGTAGATCAGAAAAATTATCATATTACATTTATTTAGATTTTTATAATGTAAATTATTTTAATATTTTATTAATTGGGTAATTACTACAACATCATTTTGTCATACATAAACTAAATTATTTAAAGTCTAAAAAATATAAATAAAATACAATTATTTAGGAAATAAATTTATATTTTATATGAATATTTATATTCTAATTCATATTATGTGAAACCCTATATTAAAGAAGGTTTAGTTATGAAATGTTGAATTTAACACCTTTAACTCGTCTTTGAATTAAATAATAATAAATGACCTAATCTAATACAAGTGAACCTAAAGGATCATATTTTATTCCTATGCTTGTTTTTGCTCGAATTATATTTATCCAATTGAATTATGTTAGGTGTTACAGTATTAATTATATCATTTTTACCCTTAATTACCCTATTTACTTTTAACCATGGTAAATAAAAGAAAAAAGTTACTTATCACCAAAGATTATTTTAATCTTATTGAACCCCATTTTTTACTTATTAATAGCTCGTCTCTAGGATTTTTGAAATTAAACTCCCAGAAGTGGTAAAATTAACTTTTATTTAAATTTTAAAATACTCCTAGGTGGTCGGTAAATGACGGTAAAAAGATCAATAAACTTTTTATGTATCTGACCATATTATAAAATGACTCCAATGAATTATATTGAAAATATATATGTATTATATATATATTTTGTACTAAAATATATTTGAATAAAATAAATAAAAATTTAAATAAAAATTCGGTTTTAACCAATAACATAGTGTTTTCAGTATTCGTCAAAAATTGAATGTTTTCATAAAAAAACCAAAATTTCACCCTAAGATAATATTGATATTACAAATTAAAAAATTAATTATATTTTATCAAATTAAAAACATAGAAGTATAATTTATTAATTTAAAAGTAATTATCATTGTCACAACCAAAATGCGTGTTTTTTATAAATAATAACTACTAAAAGATTGATACTAATTTGTGTTCAATTTCAAATTGAAATCATTTCCAACAAATATAATTGAATTAAATTCTAAAAATATAATCTATTTATACTTCCAAACGATTAAAATGTATAATTTAATAGTACAAATTATTTTGATGAAAAAAGTTGTTTTCAATTATAATATAGTATATTTTAGTATTTACCCAAATATGAATGTAATCAGAAAAACTCCTAAAATTAAATGAATCTAAATTATTATGTACCAATTCTAAATAAGAAGTTTGTTTTCTAAAATTGAATATAAAAAAGATTCACATATTGGATTTAAAAAGGGTGCGGCATTAAAAAACTGAAAAATTGCATTTTATAAAAATATATTTCTTTTATTTGAAGAAAAAATGATTTTGGTTTTTCATTATGTTTAAGAAACTCATAATATGGATATTTAATTTATAAGGATTATATAAATTTCAGGATTTAGTTAATATTATGAATACCCTGTTTTTAATGACTAGTTTTGTATGTCATGTTGCACTTGAACTCATTGTTGCGTATAGTGCAAGTTATTGAATTACTTTAAATAAATAATTTACTATGAAATCATGGGGGGTTACAAAATATGACATTAGCCGTTATATAATGGATGGTACATGTATGTTTTGTCATGTCGTTATCATACCCATTATTTGAAATATAAATTTTATGAGATTTACGCTTATCCCTTAGCATAATAGGATTTTCCAGCAATCATCATAACTACCCATTGAGATTTCATAGTGGTCAGTATGTTTCCCCTTCTCCATTCACTTATAGAACATAATCATGGGTGGTGTATTTTATGACATTTTCCCCATTCATTACATTTCCAAACATCATCCCATAACTTATTCAATCTACATACTAATTTCATTCCCATACACACTTAAAAAATTTATTATACCCCTTAAGGAAATGTATTACATTCTTATTCCCATAGAACGATAATATAGGGATGATAATATTCTTCTCTTCTTGATTTTTAGATTATTATATAACCTCTATCTTCTACTTCCTTCAAAAACCATAAAATTGTTACATGACTCCAAACTCTATTTCAACCTTCATCTAACAATACAAAATTTATTCATATCTACTATTGTCTTTTATGGTAAATTTCTTTATGAGATTTGAAATTAATCGATTTGTGAGTTTATGGACTTTTCATTGATGTTTGATGATTATTACTAAAGCATACATCACAAGTCATATGAAATAATAAATATAGGTCCCAACAGAATCATTATTCCTTCACATTATCTCAAGGAACTATTTTACTATCTTTCTATGTAGAATCCAAGTAAATTAAATATTTAAAAATTTCTTGAATACATCAAAATCCATGAAATTGTTCTCTTATTGCTTCATCATTTTACTGATTATTGTCAAACTCTTATATACTTATCCATTTAACTGATAAAAAACTAGAATGACAATATAATTATCCAAATAGTAATGAACATAAAATATATTTTAAGTAGTAATGATCAATTTTTTATTAACAAGTGGATCAATATACCCACTAAAAGAAGTCATAGTTTACCTCATCAATGCATAAACATAATTTTGTAACCCCCATACCTCATTTGGATATCCACCATGATTCATATCTTGAGAATGTTGTGAGAGAATATAAATGAGTGTTTCAATTATAGATCAAATAAAATTTTGGTTACTCATGAGGACCATCATTTCATTTTTCATCATAATAACCATTAATGACGATCCTTTTGGTTTTAGCCATTGACTAAAACCTAAATATTGATTATATTTTTTATAACAATTAGGAACATCTTAAAAAGGAAATTTTACCAATTGGATATCTATATAATTAATCCATACTAAATCTATGGAACCATAGTTTTATACTAGATTATTAATAGGAAACCTATTTTAAAACCCTTCAGGATGGTTCATGAAGTGTTTTTGAATTCCAAAATCATATCCCCCAAGAGTATCAAATAACATATACAGCAAGGTCCATTATCATGTACCAGATTACCCCAATTCTGGTCTGAAACAAATTTTATAAGTTATTTTATGGGGTATACATGTGAATAATCCACAAAACTTTGTAGTATCTACACACAGATTTATTTCAATAAACCTAGTAACTCTATAAATTAAAAAAATCCTACATAATTTCATGTACTTTTACATATCCTTATCCATTTCTATATGGTTCTTACTATGTTTTTATCATCTATGATTCCTCGATAACTATTGTTTTTTCTAATACATACTACAGAGAACCTATCTTTTCATAAAAATAACATTACATCTATTTTTTAAAAAAATCAAAAAATTATACAAATAGATTCCCAAAGACTGTATTTGTCTTGTACCTTTGCAAGAATGGAAGACATAAACACCTGAACATAAGTGATCTAAATTATTTACTAATAGGTTAATTATTACTATCACCTTTCTTATCCAAATAAAATATAATAAATATCATCATTACCTTGGGAAGGAAACAAAGAAAGGGGTTATTTAAAATAATCTATTAGGGAAAAAAATAGTGATATGTAAGCATAACATAAACAAATGGAATGGAACGTGATATTTTTAGTTTATGATAATACCTTGAATATTAGGATCATAATAATGATAGGAAATTATTAATATATGGAAAATAATATAATTCTGTGTAGAAGAAATTAAAGAAAAAATAATTATAATAAAACATGGAATTGTTACTAACACATAATCATATAATACAATTTTTATTATACCCATAACATCTCTTCCAAAACCCTCTAGGTAGTATAGGAAAATTGCCCATAACACCATGGTAGTAATGGTTCACATCTATGTCAATAATAGCAGGATGATTTCACTAAACATATAATTGTTGAAGTCATGGTTTCCTCAGATGGACATCATAGTAGTCACTGTTAATTCCCAAGACCATCATAGTCTAACTGATTAGATATAAATAATTACATAATAAATTTGAGGGTGTTACAGGTCCTAACTATCTGATAATGAAATCATTCATAAATGTTAGAGAATATGATAAATAATCATATCATGAAACATGAGATTAAATGAGTATTATAAAAATGTAATCATATCATAAACTATTGAAAATTATAGTTTTCATAATCATTTCATTAAAAGAATAACTATTTAATGATAAAATGATTTGAATAAAATTTAACATATGAAATAAAAATGGGTTTCAAAAAGACTATGACATTAAAAATAACCCATTAATAGAGAGATTATGAAGAGTTCATTTAGATCATTACCTATACAGAATTTAATAACATCAAAATATATCATCGTTGATTGAAATTAATTTTTAAATATCTTTAATTTTTTTTATAAATATAAGTTTTCAACTAAAGTGGTGTTTTAATGCATAATGAATTTTGAAGTAATATTTCATAATAAACATGATATATTATAAAGAAGACGTGAAATTATTTTGAAAATGATTTTCTTTGAAAACATATAATATATGACTATAAAAAAAATTATTTCTTTTCTTTGAAAAAAAATTGAAATATTATAATGAATTCGTCAAGATGATTTGAAAATATTTTTACTGGAAAAATTATTATTGGAGGATGAATTTTTTAAAAATTCTATTTTGAAAAATACATTGAAAACATATAAAAAATACATATACATTTTGAAAACAATTTTCCTTGAAAATAACTTTTGATAACAATATCATTACAATTATTCTTTTTAACATTCAATGAATGCTTCATGGAAATTATAGAGGGTATATCATTACATGTCTTACGAGGTAAAAATAATATTCATTATGAATGGTAAGAGGTTAAAAATACATTTTTACGAATAAATAATGACATTAAATTAAAGATATTTGTATAATATTTTAGAGAGAAAAATTGATTTTAATGATTAATGGATAACTAGTTAATATTTTTCAATACCATTTTAAAAAAAGTTTTTTTGAAGGGACATTGGTTTCTGACTGAAGAGAGGGTAATACCAGGCATTCATAATAAAAAATTCATAACTATCTTATATACCAAACAATGTAAGAAATTGGACCAATATATGAATAATTAATTAATTACATAAGAATAATAAATTTCATGAATATTTTTGACATATATCTGTCAATATTTCATCAAATCAATCATAGATATATATAATCTAGAAAACGATAACATTGTCTCAACGAAATATTATAACATGGTCTATTGGTATCATAACCTCCATTTAAAAAAATTAAATTACAAGGAACATTATATATCATGAAAAAAATAATCTCATGATATAACATGTAAAATGGAAGAATATACACCTCAAAATAGAATGTAGGTGCATAAAAATATGAGTCTCGGAGAAGGAAAATTTAGACCTTACTATTTCCCTTATTTGGTAACTATTGAAACATAATACCTATGAAATATGGTTTATAAACTAGATATGTGAATACCAATAAAATAAATTATATGATATGTAGAATACACTAATGGTCAATAGATACACCTTAAAAAAGAAAGACTGTTGAATATAGAATGTATCTCACAGATATAAAAAGCCAGACGAAATCCCCATTCTTTGTGTCTTGAATCTCGTTATACTCATTCAAAAAACCTATATAACATATAAAATTTTTTATATATCTTTTATAGAACCATATTCTTATATCTGTTATCATATTTTCTTGTTACGTCTTTATATTAGTTGCTTGTTAACCATCCTATGTTATGGATCCACTTTGTATAATATACTCTATGTTCCTCGCATGTATCATAATTTCTTATATCATTTTTCCTTATTATTATATTATGATTATTGAATTTAATACATGATAAAATTTAAATATATATCTATTATATGTGTATTATAATAATCAGTTGATTGTGGATGTTCAAAATTTTTTACACCATTCATGTAGATGGAAAGTCATACGTACGCATGACGGTTATTTTTGTTTTTATTGATGTATTGAAATAATGAAATTAGATGAAATATATGAATATATGTATATAATTATTACAGTATCCTTATGATATCTTATTTATAATTAATATTATCTAAACATATCCTTAATACATTCCATTTCTTGTATTAACAAATCTTATTATTTTGAGAGAACGATAGTCCATACAACTTAAAATGAAATTATCATATTCAAACCAAATGGAAAGTAAAATATATATTCTTTGAAAGAATAATAATGATTATTAATGAAATATTAAATATAATATAATAAAATTGAAGGAATATATTCTATCATAATATAAATCAAGAGAGGTGGTAAAGGAAAAATGAACAATCATCATTTAGTGAGGTGGTAGTTCCCCCGTACACGAAAACAGAATTTTTGATTCCCTTTAATGGTAGTGTGTGTATGTATATGATGAAAAACTATAATAAATAACTCATATTATATTTTATATAATATTTTTATTATAAAATCATGGAATAAATCAAGTGGAGTGGGTGGATATGGAAAATTAAATAATGGATCCTGAAATATTTTGTAGAATATTAATCTAGTAACTTCATTTTGGTTTGACCAGAAGGCTTCCTTGTAAGACATTATAGAAAGTGGAATGATTCAATGAGTATGGTAGAAATTTTGGAAAGAGTATCGGGTAGATCTTGGATAAAAATATGTGTTTTGAAATTTGTGATGGAGAGGTAGAGGCAGTAGACATTTATGGGGATGGGAAAAGACACAACTGTCATTTTTTCAATACAAGTTAGGTGTACTGACGTTTTTACCTTCCTAAAGAAATACCAAAACATAAAAACTAAATAATGGATGGTTAATATCTGATTAATTCCCATAAAATTTTTGTTGGTAACATTTCTATTTTTTGGGTCTTAAATTAAGGTTAGTTCATAGAAAATTTTAATTTTACCTTAATCGTGGTATTTAATATTAATTACCTTAACCAATATTTATAGTAAAAAACTAAAATAGAATTATTAGAAATTAAATATTATGATTATTTAAAATTTTAATCCATTTTTCAAAATTATAATCAAAGTATTGATAAAATATAATTTAAAATTAATCCCACAATCGGGTTGAAAATGCGTGTTTTTAAAGTAAAAATATTCAAAACATTCATATGTTTTAAATCCAAATTCAATTTTTAATTTTTTCCAAATACCAATATTGGATTAATTTTAAAATAAAATATAACTTATAATATACACCATATTGATATATTATTTATGCTCATAAATAATTTAGATTAAAACCCAATTTTGAATTAAAATCTGGTATTTTTAACTATTCATCCAAAAATGGTGTTTCTCAAAAAAAACATAACAAATCACCCTAAGATAAGTTAATCATTATATAGTGTAAAATTTTATTTTGAAGATACATCTAAATTTATTAATTATTCTAATATTTAATTGATTATTTATGGATTTTTTATTCATCCTTTTACATGTGTCGACATGATATATATTTTTAAAACTATTTAAATTGACATTTATATGTATGTTAGATAAATTCATGTGATGTAAATAATATGAAGATGATAAAGGAAATTTGGTTAATTTAAATTATACAATATTACATTGATTTTAAACATTATATACTCATTCCATTAGAATCCATACATAATTATCATATGGGTATTGTTTATGGTAGTTGACCACATGGACATGATTCCTCTATAGGTATTGATTTTGTGGAATTACATTGGCCTTACTACCCCTTGGAATATTCATTATTGGGTTCACATTATTTATATACTATTTAAATCCTACTTAGACCCCACCCCTCTCTTCACAAATTTTCTATCATGATACTCTTGGGACTATACATGGATTCTTTAGTCTTTTATACCATGGTTCCAAACCCTCATGGTCTAACAATATTGATTACATGGTAAGGTCATTATGGATCAAATGATTATATGCTAAGGCCCTGATGATTAATATATTCTATCAAAAATAATTTCTATAATAAAATTTATAGACATAGTCATAAATAATGTACATATTGGATCTTTTGGAATCTTATAAGATAACCCTAGTATGGGTATCATATTACAATTGTTAGATAAGACAATTTTCAAGTTTATTTCTGTCTTAATTCCACTTTGATATTGGATTTTGAATTTTCATTACATGGATCCTTGTTTGGATAGATTGTTCCACACAACATGTTCAGAATTTTCCTTGGAATATTCTTTCACTCTTTTTAAAATTGTTATATTCATTTGACACTAATGTAGCATTTTTTTCCACGTCTAAATTTGTTATCAACATTGTTGGAGGTGGCAAGATAAGTGTTATATACCACCCTATTCATTCCACTTTTGGGTGCCCAGATAGACCTCATGGATCATAATAGTGAATATGTAATGTTCCCAGTATATGATTCATGATCTACTTGTAACATAGGAGGAGAATAGAACATTAAAAATCTAGGATTGTAATGATGAACGGTTTAGTTCAATTTTTTACATTTTGTTATTTGGAAACATATATTGATTTTCTTTTTATATACTTATATTTAATCTTTTTATATACATGAAATTTATCGAACCAATTATAAACATCGCCATTGGGATATTTAATTTATTATTATCTATGTTGTTATCTTATTTCATGTTAATTTAATGTTTCTTCTATTGAATATTTTGTTTTCCATATCCATGATACTCATTTTTGTGAGGTAATATTATCCCCATTGAAAAAACATATTCATTATCTGCAAGTCCTTAGAATCTTGTATAAGGGGTGGAGCACTTGAGGCTATATTACCCACTGACCCAGGGCATCATTTTGTGGTATCTGGATTGGGATGTTGCAATGTGTTATCAAAGGAGTTCCATTAATAGATTTAATTTTTTGATACTACATATGGTTATTATTAATGTATAGGATATTTTTAATTATCTATGTTATTGAGTAATTTACCCATGTATAGGAATAATACAAATCAAACTGAATGAAAATTATTGCTTTGTATATTTATTGATATTATAGTTTATTTGATACCACCATTGGGGGACACACTAATGGTTCTATTTTAATTATGATGTAGGATTTGTTTACTAGTGAATTGATGGTATGGTTATCCTGAATCATTTTAGGAAGATGAAACTGATGAAATTCCATTTAATATGAAAAAACATATATGGTTTATTGATTGATTTCATGACATTTTTATATATTCCTTATGTGATAAAATTTATACCTCATTGATGATTTTACAAGATAAATGAGAAATATGGTTGGTACATAGAGTTCATTCTGTATCCAAAAATATTAATTCCCACATAGGGCATAGATTTCACCCTAATGAATCATCTATGGATGGTAGAGTCATGGACCATTAGACATATGGACTATAATGTGTCATTTTATCGAGTAGGTAGATGCCATATTTCTGTTCTTGTGGTATACAATCAATTCTATATAGAGAGTGGTGAACCATTTGGTCCATCCAATTTAAGGTTATTATGATGAAAATGTGAATTAAAATTAATTTCGAGTTATGACATAGTGAACTCAACCTAAACCTAACATTTGCGTGAAAAAATGGACTATTTCTAGTGATATTATGAATATTTCCTTTTAACATGTAATCGAATCATAATAATTATGAGTGGTGTGACATATTTATAAAAATTATTTTACATACCCTGTTCATATATAAATATTATGTTCACTCCATGGTTGTTTTAGGGATAGGGGTTTTGTAATGTAGATAGATTCCAACACAATGACCTCTAGTCATACACCTAGAGGATAGTGATGACCATTCTCTAGGGGTGTTTTTCAATGGCTTAAATGTACTATAACCTAAAGAACCATCTGAGGAAATAGTTTTACTATCATACAAAGTTGATGAAGTATAGTTCCATGCGTGTTTTTAAGTCTATATACATACTTTTCGAGGTTAACTACAGATTACGTCATCTATAGTAATTATGACACGTGTGTTCTAGTAGTAGTATCCACCACATTTTTGGGGGATGGTTTTATAGAGGAATTTGAGCTATGGTTTGAGACTAATTTTTTAATAGTTTATCACCTTGATACACCTCTTGAGAGGAGAGTGAATCTCATGGCATACATTCATCAGGGATAATGTAGGAACCCAGGAGATGTTTTGAAATACATTGATGAGAATTGAGATATTGATTCAAAGGATTTCAAATCCATGTTTTATGAATATTTTTTAGAGAACCAATTAGCTTATATGGTCAACGATTTTATGCCTCTCAAGCTAGTATTTATGACAACAATGTAATTTTTGGAACACTCCAAACATCAACAAAATTTAGTTCCAGTATAGATAAATGTATTAGAATCTACTGTTGGATTATCAATGGAATGTCTAAATCTTGTTGTTTTATCATATGAATACATGTTTACTGTTATGACCATTACTGGTATAGTAAATGATTATCGTATTATATAGTGTATCCTAATGAAAACTAGGGTTGTATAACAGTAATGGCCAATATCTCTACATAGTGGCTCAACATCCAAGGGAAGGAATCAATTTTTTGAGGCATACCATGATGTGATTATAATTGATTATATTAGTTATTGTAGCTTTTTTCACTATTATTAGTTTGGGAGAAGGGGATATAAGATTAATCTATTTGATTAGGACCGAGTCGATTGATAATATTATGGATAGATGGACCACAAGTAGTGCATTTGTTGGACCTTTACCATAACCGTTTGTCAATTTGGGGTCAAATCCAACACCATGTCCCACAACAAGATTTTTATCTCCACAACCGAGTAGGATATGAAGATTTACTAGTTAGTTATGATAAACCATTGGTTGTGGTTGAGGAATACATAAATCAGTTGTACCTAGATATAAATGTTTTCATACTCTGTGGAGTAAGGTTTTATTTCAGATGGATTTGGTCCTATCTAGATATATTCAAAACCCCTATACTTGAGGATTAGTGAGCTAAACCATATACAATGAGAAATATGATCACAGTAGCTAGTATATAATCTCTTTGATATTTTTTCTTCAAATATTTTCATATCTTTACCTATAGTGGAATGCCTTGGTATTTTTTCCATTTTTATTATTACATTCTCTCACATGGTAATCAATTAGAGATCTAAACGGAGGGTGTAAACTAGTTCCAGGTGTTCGCCTAGATATTGGTACTAGTGAAATTGTATGAGATCTTTTTATCCTCATGATGATAGTGTTTTACATCATAATCATAATGGACTATCTGTTTTTATATTGATCCCATGATGATTTCTATAATAGGATGACGACCCTTAAATCACCAAAGGGTGGTGTTGTTATTTTTTATTTTGAATGAGATGTTAAAGAGAGTCAAAATAGACCACATCGTTATATACATAGTGTGATGATATAATATATTGGTAGTTTATATTTGGATGATTAAGTATCATGTCATATATATTTCCCTCTAGTTGTTGATTGTTTCGGGGCGGTTTTCTATTCTACATTTATAGTATAACTCTTAAGATAGAGATGTTTTTCTCTATTGAGATTATCACATGAGATACACTAGTATACATTACCCCTTATAGTATTGATACTATTTATTATAAGGAAATCATATCTAGCTAGAGAAAATTTTGGGAAATTGGTTTATACTACCCATCACTTCTTCATTGGGTTATCTGGTCTCTTGTGACAAAAAGGTTGTTGAAACCATTCTTTTATGTGTGGATTAATTAAATATGAACCAATTGACTTTTAGGAACTAATGACCCTTTCCAAAAATAGATGATATCTTCATCTAGATATGAGAATCTTTGGTTTTCTAGAAAATTCATTTTACATCTATATATCATCATGTGATTGTTCTTCCAACATAAAAACCTCGTAATTTTTTAGAAACATGTATGGACTATAAATGTACCTAGTATAACTATTTAGTATCTCCAAGGAACATATATTTTCCATGGTACTAGTGATCGAAGTTTTCCATCCCTATATTTATTTGATTGTTGTAATTTTGTGGCAGATATATTGTTGTATTCTCACAATAAACACAACCATGTTGAACAACATTTGATGGATTTGAATAATCCTAGAGAGACACATTTATATGATTAGCTCACAACTTTTTACTTTTTATGTATAATATTCATATAATTGGACATATTATCTTTGAGTCTTGAGTTTCAGTTATCCCAAAGAATGTGTGGGTTTTAGTGTTTTGGGATTATCTAAATGACATATATGATATATGGAGTTTATTTGGGCTATTTTGATATTTCATACATTTTATATCGGACATATAATAGTTAGAGTAACCTTTTATGACCTTGAATATCAAGGTTGTTGCAATGTGCCTGACCTCCTCTATTCATTTATTTAAATAACTCTTGTTTTCGTGGTGTAAAATGATGCAATAGTGACTAATTTCAAATGTATCCCAAAAAACCAATTTTTTCCAAAATTGATTCACATTGGGGAGTCACTGTAGTGAGTCGCTAATAGTAGCACGTCTAATGGTGGGTTATCCAATAATAGGTTTCAATGGTGAGTGAGGACCGGTAACTCGCACTGGTTACTCGTGATGGTGAGTTGTTGAGGGTATATGGCGATGATAGGACATTCCAATTGTTATTCATGTCGATGATTTGAAAAGGTGAATCAAATATGTTGAGTCATGTCAGAAACTACCACTAGTTACATATTGACAGTAAGTCAGGTCGGTGACTCAAACCGGTGACTCACTGATGGAGATTTGTGATATTTAGTCCTGATGGTAGCTCACCAAATTGTAGCTCACCAAATAGTGACTTAGAGAATGGTGGCTCCCGAAATAGTGACACACTAGATGGTGACTCACCAAATAGTGACCCTCCATCAATAGATTATCATCATTATTCTATAGAGGTGATTCATTCAATTGGATTCCATTCAATAATGTTTCATTCACCAGGGACTAGTGATAGTGGATTACCCAATAGTGAGTCCTTTCAAATAGTTTTTCAAAATTTCAATGATTATCCTCTTTTTCCCAATTTCCCCATTAAATTATTTTTTGACATAACATATATTTAAAACCATTTCTATGTGTTATTAAATACATTGAAAAGTACATAATTTATATCTTTAATTCTATAATTCTATTTAAGATTTAATTTAGTCAAAAATGGTGTCAATATCCACCCTTAATCGGGTGTTCAAAACAGTTTTATATCCCTTAATTATGGTATCTAGTCTTTCAATGTCATGAACCTTTCCTTCAATGTTTATATATCTTTATTATAGATACTTAGGTGTATAAAAACCTTTATTCCATAGGTTCCAAGCGTCTATGTTTCACTATGGGATCTCATTTCGTTGGAGCCTTTCACACCCCTTGTTTGCTGCACAGAGGACATGCAGATAATCTACTTATCATCGTATGGATTCATTTGTCCCTCTAATTTGTCTATCATAAATGGGGGGTGTACACTTATTTCCCATGAAATGGGATTTGGTTCCAATTTTAATAAAAATAAATCAATATTCTTTAATCAAATAAATAGTGGATGTGGGAAAGTGAAGGATTCATTTATTTCATTGTTTATTTATATTGCGATTTATATGTGCATTATTCCTAATTAAAATGTAAGATGTTTGTGGTATTTTTTGTGAACTCAGGATTACTATAGTTGACATGTGGTTGATCATGTGTCAGACATCTGTATAAATGAAATTTTTTAACTTCATATAGTCATTTTAAAAAAAGGATTCCCCATGATCGAACTTGTTATGTGATAACCCCACAATTATCAAATTGGAAATAAAGGATGATTGTTTTGTAAATTTTAAAAAACCCTTCCTTATTTCATATGTGTGTCTGTTTTGTGTTATTTTTTATATCATGTGCCTTGTGTTGTTATAGGTTCTATGTTTGATAGCATGGATTTATGGTGGGTTTGTACAAGTGGTGTAATGGAATTTCATATTGAGAAATTGAATAATTTTGGAATGGATGGGCAGTGTTTGATCAGTGGTGTTGTAGGATCTGGATTTTCTATTTTTATGTTACTTGGTGGGATGGGTGTCTTGTCATTAAAATGTCAAGATGTCAAGATAGTTTTTGATAAGATTAGTTATGGGGTTTAGATTTGTGTTGGGGGTTTTCTTATTGAGATTGTTGATTAGTTTGAATGAATTTGTAGAATGATGATGGTAGTGGTTGTTATGGGTGCTAAATAGAGTGGAAATGGTATTTGAGTTTCATTAATATGGTTCCCCTTCCACCACAATGTTTATTCTATTTGGCTTTTCGAATTATGTGGTTGGTATTTTTATGGGTAGGTATGGAATGAATAAAACGTTTCTATAGTAAATAATGATAATTTTATAAATGAGTTAGTTGGGGATATGTTTGATTTGTGGCTGGTTGTGAATGGATTTCATTCATCAGCATTTGAAGTGACTAATTATTGGGATAATAGATTCATTTAGAGGTAGAAAAAGTGTTGGTAGTATCCTATGGTGGTTTATCGTTGGATGATAACCATTAGGTTGAGCATGTGTGTTTGATTCAATATATACATATCTGTATTTTCCTAATGTTTTCTATAGGCTAACCACCCTAGATGATCACTATGTTCCGAATAGACCAATTTTCAATGGGGAGGGTTTATTTCCCAAACCTCCCAAATGGTGGATTGATGGATGACGACAATTTATTCACTTCTCCCCCTTCCAGATGCTAATATCCCAGGATTCTTTAGGCGAGTAGTGGTTTTTGAGGCATAGGTGTGTGTGGTCGAGGTGTGTTTTCATAGGTGTCTTTGAGAAGAGATGTGACATGGTATGTGGCATGGATGTCTGTGGGCAGGATGTTCTTGTGAGGAACATGTGTGTGTGGGTGATAAGTAGTTATATTTGTTTTCCTAATTTGTGGTTATTGCTGTGAAGCCTACGTGTGTGCGGGAAATTTGTGATGTGGTACTTTTAGATGAGGTGAGATCACCGTGACATTTTATGTAAGGGTTTGAGAGTGGCTGATCAGAGGGAAGGCGGTGTGGGGTATCCTATCATCTATGTTCATACTATATTTCCTTAGCTAAATTGTGTTAGTAGGTGATGATTCCCTGGTAAGATGTATGGATTGAATATCATGTTACGTTCTAATTGTTCTTATGTTTCCCACAGGAGCATTAGTGTGCTTCTCCCAGTTTTTCATGATAGTCATTGTTTTTTTAAATGATTATACAAGTATGCTCAACCTATGTTATAAAATTTCTTTCATGTTTCAAGCAGGATTTCAGATACTGTGCAGGGAATTACTAGATTGATCATAGGGATAATTTATACATTGTTGCTTAGATTTTCTTCTAGTAATTAAATTTGGATATTTTCCTCGAATCTATATAGTTTTTACATTAGAAATTCATGTGGGATGGATTTTAGTTTTTCCTTTATATTTTTCATGGAGTTTTTTTTGGGATGGATCTATTTGTCTATCAATCATGTTTTCTTATAAAATGGGTAATGTCTCCAATTACTTGAGATTCTACACACCCTTGGTGTTGGACGTCACTCCAGGGCCAACTGTATCCTGTTCTTGGGGGGTATTTATCTCAGTTCATTAATTTCTAGTTCAAGAGGGTCATCATTGGATGGAGTGGGTTGTCACGTAATGGTATCAGAGGCTATGGTTGATATATATGATGGATTTTGCAGTTATCCGCAAAGTGGATTGAATGGGATGGATGGTGAATAGTGATAAGTGATCTTGGGCTGTGACATAGGCTAGGGAAGACCACCTTGAACATGGGATATTATGGAAACAATGATCTGATGCAATGAATCTGATTCAACTGAACAGTCAAGTGAGGAAACACTATTTACAAGTTAGAGACCATATAAAAGGAACATGAATCGTAATAACTTGTGTTCTTGTTTTAATTGGGAGTTTTAGGGAGTTAAAATAAATAATTAAATGTAATGAACCATAAATTAAGTTCCAAACATCTCGTGTATATGAGTTTATTGTTTAACTTTTTCATCCATGGAATTCATTAATTTTCTTCATACAGTACAAGAATTTGTGTAGTATAAGGTTGAATTGATCGATAAACGACGGGTTGTCCAGGTATATGATGATGATCAGGGTTAGAGGACACTATGATCATTCCAGTAATAGCCACTATAGATGTATGAGGGTAGAATTTCAGACAAGGTGACAATGATTTAGCTCTAGGATATTTTTACCACCATTAATTTAAATTGGCATAGAACATAGCATTAGGATCCTTTTTCCACGAGCTAGAATAGGGGAGATGCGTGTCAGTGGTGGATGAAGTACTTGGGGGAGAGGAAGGAGTTCCAAGAAAAATTCCATTCATTGAACATAAAAGCTATGAAGAGGCATGATCTAATCTATCTCTGATAGAGTAGAATGTCAATATGGGAGTTTTGAATCATGGTAAATGATCTAAGTTTTTCGGATCTGTTTACAGATGATGTGCCTCTTGTGTGACATCTAGAAGATGCACTTCATCCTTCTCTCTAGTATGGGATTACCCCTTAACCTATCTAAAATACATGATGGAATAGAATAAGTCATATTTAGTTGAGAGGAAGCCATTTTTAGTAGGTCTGCAATGAGAAAATATTTCACCTAGTTTTTTAAGGGATATTTTATGAGCTTCAGTTCTCAGGCATTCGGGCCATCCTTGTTTTTTTGCAAGCGGGGAATCAACCTCAGCAGTTTTTAATTCCCAATTATGTTCCTTGTTCTTATATTGTGGGCCTCTTTCTAACATGTTTCATCTATAGAGTCCATCATATTATTTATAATCTGTGCTCATGGTCTATTTCAACTTTTTATGGTGGAGGTGGGCAGGTTCTGTTCATGCATCACAGTAATTTCAAGCTGGGTCGATTCAGTAGTAGGTACAATCAACCACTTCTCCAACAAGAGGATATGGAGCAAGTAGGGGCCGACCATATGGAGTTCCTAAGGGACCACAACATTATCATGGTTGAGTAGGAGGGTATAATCATAGTGGTAGATGATATGGGCATAGTAAATTTCATACCATGGAGGTTGTAGTTCCAATAGTGTTGAAGATTGTTTGTGGTACGTTCATCATGTTTATGATTCTTGGTTGTTCATTGTTTGATTTAGATGATTTAAACTATTTTTTCACCCATTCTAGTTAATTATCAGGTAATAGACATAGAGATAATTATCATGCCCCTGGTGTTTTCTATAATAGTCGTAGGTCAAATATTTTTTTTTGATGTATGCATTGGATGTAGACTGATAACGGGGGTCACATCAGTCCCATGAGGTATATTTATTCTATAGATACATCCATAAGATATTTTCATTGGCATTGACTGGTTGTATTCTATGCATTCTATTATCAACATATTTCAAAGGGGAGTCATTTTTTTAGATACGGGTGGCCAGTGTGTGCCTTCTGTTGCTGAGTGAAGTTATTTGATGGGCATTTGGTATATTAAGCCCCATATTTCATTGTTGATTAAGATGTCAATGGAATATATGGATTTTTATAAGGATGATGTTCCCTTCATTAATGGGTAGTTCATTGATGTCTTCATCGAGGATATTATGACTCTACCCCTCAACCTGATGTTGATTTTGAGATATACATGTATCCTTGTGCTTCTCTAATTTTGATGTATCTTTATTGGACGAAACCTCCAAATATGAGGTGGTAGTTGATGATTCTGATTGATTACATGATGAAGTAGGGCATTGTTAGTCCTATTGTGTCACTATGCAGTTCTTTATTTTTTTTGGGAATTAGGAAGATGGTCATCGGAGGTTGCGTAAAGACTACTGAAGATTCAATCACATAACATCCCCGAACCATTTCCCTCTATTGATGATAGATGATATTTTTGACCAGCAGAGGGGAGTGAGTTGTTTATCTAAAATCAATTTTCAGTATTGATATCACTTGTCGAGGATGAAGAAGGGTAATATCCTAAATACTTCTTTCAGGAGTTGGTCGGGGTACATCATGTTTGTAGTCATTCCATTCAGTGTTACAAAGTCATCCATCATGATCATAGGGATTATGAACTCCATCTTCTATAGAATACTAGATCATATCATCTTCATACTCATAAATGAAATCATGATATACTCATTGTCAGAGGAAGAGAATACATACAATATTGGGACTGTCTTGCAAGTCCTTTGACACACCTTCTCTATTGAAAATTGACCAAGTGAATGTTCTAGACACAAGAGGTGAACTACCATGATGATGTTCTATATCTGATCGGTACATCAGTGGAGTCATCGAAGGTTCATAAATTATTTCATTTGGATCAAGCCATGAATGTTACAATCTTTTGGTGTTTTATCAGTCTAAAAAGATATTATTGGAAATTCATACCCAATTTCTCTCATGATGTAGCCTCATTGACAGGTTTGGCAGGAATTGACCAAGATTCTATGTAGAGTGGTTAGTTCCAGGAAGTATTTAGCTATCTAAAGGAAAAGTATGTTAATTCTCCATTGCATTGGTTATAAGAGGAAGAGGTGATGTTTGAGGTGTTTTTTGTTTCATCCCGTATGGGTTTGGGATTCATAATGATAAAACATTAACGAGTGATTTTTTATCGGTCTATGCAGTTATATCCCCCCAAATGTGACAATTCCACCCATCATCTTGTGCTACCTGGGATCACGTGTGCACTGACGATGTGGGGACATCACCTCATTCTGGAGAACATTGTTTTCTTCATGGATCCTAAGAGCCCGAAGTATATATTTTCCCATTTGTATATAAAAATTCAATAGTAGGGGTGGATGGAGTTTTTTCTATGTGTACAAATTTGAAATCTCCCACAACTCAATAAAGGTAAATTTCATGTTAAATTCTATGAGAAAGAATTCATGTGAGGTGGTTGTTAGGGAATATATTGATTCATGGATAGCGATGGAGGATTTGAAATCCACAAACATTAATGTATGGGTGGAAGATGGTAGAGGATTATTGTTTTAAAAGATTTTATAGTCATCTATAATACTACAGGTGGTGGAGACTCAATGGGTATTGTCAGAGGTAGAGGTGGTGCAGGATCATTTTGACATCGGTGATGCTCTGGGGGATTGTCTGACAATGGTTAGATTCTGATGCTATTCCATGGAATCATATTTGTTCAAGTAGTGATGTTCAAGTGATTATACCACGAGTTTAACAGATAAACATTAGAATTATACAAAAGAGTTTCCGAGAAGTATTGTGGCTTTAGAGAGAAGTTTTGGGTGGCAGAGATGAAACATGTTATGATAGAGTTTGTGACGAAGTTCTTAGTATGTCATCATGTGATGGGTAATAACCTTTCTCTCTATAGTTTTTTAATCCCATTAATGTCCATTAGGTGAAGTGGGATTAATTATCCATGGAATTCATCATATTATTACCCAAGTCTCAAGGAGGCTGTGATACATTCTAGGTATTATTGGATATTTTGATGTAATCAGATCAGTTAATATCAATCAAGTATTCAAGAATATTGCATGCCTTAGCCAAGAGGTATGTGGATGAGGTGGTGTGGATACATTGTGTTCTGAGATCCATTGTATTGGATCAGGATATACGTTTCACTGCCCATGTCTGTAAGGGATTAAAACATGCTTTTCTCCATATGTTACCCCACATCACTACATTCAACCCTCAGACAGATGGGAAGGAAGAGTAAACCATCCAAACATTGGATGAAATGTTTAGAGAATTTATCTTGGACATTGTTAGATATTGGTGATACACATTCACTTGGTAGACTTTTCTTTCAATAATATCAATCACTCATCCATTGGCATGGCATCATTTGTCGCTTTTTACAGAAGGCTATGTTGTTCAACATTATATTGAAAATAGTTTGGGAGACTTATGCTCTGGGTCCTCAGGTAGTGTATAAAAAAAAGAGAAGGTTTATATATTTCATGAGATAATGAAATTATCAATGGACTGTATGAATTCATGTCAATCACTGGATGATTCTCATGGATTTATAGGTTGGGGACCCAGTGTTCTTGAATGATTCCACACAACATGGGAAGAAGTGGTTTGAAATAGGATGTAAGCATTCTCCAAGGTTCATCGGACTCTTTATGGTGTTGGGATGGGTCAGTGAAGTGGAATACCATATGTAATTTCCATTGAAATTGGTGACGATCCACAATTTATTTCATATATCTCAACATCTTATGTATCATATTGTTGACTCTCATTTCGATGACTGGGGAGACTTAGAAGTCAAAGACGACAAAAAATTTGTGTAGCAGTCGGTAGAGATGCATAATCATCAGTAGAAGGTGATGCATGGATGGACCATTCCATTGCAGAGTCATTGTGGCCTATAAGAGTGCACTTCGTAATGTGAGACATATATGTTTTCCCAGTACATAAATTTTTAAGAGTTTTCCCATGTTGTGATTCCCTTTATAATGTAATTCATGAACATTTTTTATTGTGACATGAGTTTTTTCTTTGTTTTATGATTTGTGGTAAATTCCTAACATTGGGAAGGGGATGTACATATTTCTAATTGAAACACATTAATTGATATGTGATTAAACAAGTGTCTTTGACTTAGTGCATCCCAGAGTGGATTGTATATTGACATGAATGATGAAATTCCCTAATTCATAAGTCCGGACGGGGTGAATTTTGTTGATTTTGTTGTATGTCATATGGTTAGTTGTGCTAGTATATGTCAAGAAGGTTTTCTTAGATGTTGAAGTTTCACTTTAGATTTTGAACAACATAGAGGGGTTTAACGTTGATATCATGCATTCTAGTTGGTATAACTGATTCAATAATAACGTAAACCTTGAGAGGTATCTCACGAGGTGGTTGTTTGGAGAAATATTTTCATTCAAGGGTGGTTTTTAATTATTTACGGTGATAGTAAATTGAGAAGTATATAAATTAATTTTAAAGACCTCCCCATTCCATTATTTTATGAAAATATTTTGATTGTGGTTTTTTGGGAGCAAACGATTAAACAGTTCACATATTTTCTAAAAATCTGGTTTTTCTAATGGTGACTCGCGATGGTGAGTTTCTAATGGTAGCTTCTAAAATGGTGGTTCATCCACTGGTAGTTCACAATGGTGGGTCATGACCGGTGAGTCAGAATGGTGATTCATAAAGGTGAATAACGACAATGATTTTCCCATGGTAGGTGGAAATTGTATGTCATCCCAAAGATGAGCCACATCAGTGACTATTAATGTTGGTTTCCATATGGTGAGTCATGTTGTTGACTCACAATTATTACTCGCTGATGGTTAGTCATGTCGGTTACTTGCAACAGTGACTCACAAATTTTAAATTGTGCTGGTGAGTCACGATGTTAGCTCAGTGAATATTATATCACCGAATAGTGTGTTGCTGGATAGTGACTCATCCGACTATGACTATTCGAACGATGAATCATTGAATGCTAACTGGACACTAGTATGTCATCACCGGTTGCATGCATAAGTTATTCATACAGAGGTGAGTCATCCACTGGAAACTCATCCACGGATGACTCACGATGGTGACTCACCCAATGGTTAGTAACTATTAACAGTTTTTTAAAAATGTGGGGTTCATGTAGTTTATCCAGATTCACCCCTATAACATTTTGATTGATGTAAATTGTGTATAAAACAATGTTTACATGTTTTTATTGAAATTTTAAAGCTTATAAAATATATATATAATTTAAAAATGCTTTGGAGGCTTTAAGATAGTCAACAATGGTGGTCATGATCTAATTTTATTGGTGATATTAAAAGGTTTTCATATTCTTTGACACTCAGAACTGGTCCTTCAATGAAGTACAATGTTCCTTCATTCATTCATTCTATTTTATCAGGATTCCTAGGTGTTCTAGTACCTTACATTCCTGATGAAGTATTTTATAATGTTTCACCCTTGTATCAGGTTTCATTGTTCCTTATTCAACCCCTATTGGGCGCATGAAGGAGGTGTATATCGTCAGTTTCTCAGGAATAGGGATCAATTTTACCCTCTTATTTTTCTATCATGAAGGGTGGGGGTTTGAATGTTTCACATGTGATTTAATATGATTCCCAGTACATTAAATGAAATAAAATCATTTTTTTAAACTAATTTACTTGGCATGGGGGAAAGTGATGATTTCTTATGTTTCACTATTTATTATTTTTGTGATCTATATGTGTTGTATTCTTACTAAATATCATGGTCATTGGTGTTATTTTTTTCTACACATGGGATGTCTTTTGATTGATATTTTATTGTCATGGGTTGAATGTATATATATATATATATGAAATTCATTATATATGTATATTTATTTAAACAAAAGGATTCCCTAGGTTTTAACATGTTCTTTTATAATTCTATAATTATCAAAGTTGAATTGATGAATGTGTGTTTTCAAAATTTGAATACACCCTTGTTTTGTGTGGCTATGTGCCGTGTGTGGTTTTTTTATCTTGTGTTTTTAGTGGTAGTGTGGTGAAATCAATGAGATCTAAATAATAATGTGGGGTGGTATGAGTTGTGCAATTGAATCTATGTTTAATATATTGACTGATTGTTGAATAGATTGGTAATGTTTTATCATCAGGGCTATAATTTTTTGATGTGCATTTTTAATATTACTGGGCATGGTGTGTGCGATATTATTATATAGAAGGGATATTCAGTTTGGTAGTGATGAGATGATTTGCAAGGTTTGTCTATGTGTTGGGGTTTTTCTTATTGAGACAGTGGATTGGGTGGAATGAATTTGAATAATGAATATGGAAGTGGTAGATATTGGTGTTAAATTGAGTGGAAATATAAAAATAGTTTCATTATTATGGGTATTTGTCCTCTACATGTTTTATGGTTTGTGGATTGTTTTATACAATGGTTAGTACTTTCTCAGTTAGTGATTAAATGAATTAACATTTTCCTTAATAAATAATTGTAATTAGAAAAATGAGTTGGATGGTGGTGTGTGTGTGTGATGGGGCTTGTTATGGATGTCTTTCATTTACCAATTTTTAAGTTACTATTTATTTTATTAGTAAATGCATTTAGAGGGAGAAGTTGATTTGGAAGAATCATATAGTGGTTGATTATTTGAATGAGGACCCATAATTTGGGATTCAATGTTCGTTACAATATATACATAGCTATGTTTTCCTTATGTTTTCTACATTCACCCCACCCTAGTTGATCACTAGGTACCAAACACCCCCATTGTCATGGTGGGGGGTGTCTTTCAGATACATCATAGTGGGTGGATGGATTTCAGGCCATCTACTCTTCCATGAACCCTCTTATTGGTGTGTATATCCAATGATTCTTCTAGTAGGTAGTTGTTTGTCTGGGCCAGGTGTGTGTGGTGGATTTGTGTTTTCCCAAGTATCATTGGAATGTGATGTTATGTTTATGGGGATCAGATGCATGTGGGTTGGTTGTGGAAGTGATTAATCGGGTTTTGTGGGATATATGTTATGATATTTGTTTTCCAAGGTTATAGGACTAGATTTGAGGCTCGGGTGTTTGTGGGTGGGTTGTAATGTGGCACTTTCAGAAGTGGTGGGAATGCCAGGATGTTTTCCATTAAGGTGTGAGAGCATGAAATCACTAGATGATTGATGTGGTTACCCTATCATTGATGTTATTAAAAAATAACTTTAAAATACTTCTCTTACATTGTGATGATGTCTTTGTGAGGTGGTATGTCAAGAATACCATGTTAGGAGCTATTGGGTCTTCTATTTTTCCACAATATCATTAGGTTATTTCTCCCACTTGTTTGTGAGAGACTTTAGTTATCATAATGATTATATTTTAATTCTCTCCAAACATTATAAAACTACATTCAAGTTTCTAGTTGTATTATTAAGACAATTCTAGTAATTACTAGATATTAAATCTGGACCTCCGATGCATTGTTGCGTACATTTACTTTTGGGTTTCAACATTGGACCTTTTTATTGTATTTGTAGAAATATTAAATTAAACATTCATGTGGGTTGGATTATGGTTTATCTTTTATATCAATATAGGAGTTGTTTTTTGTTGGACTATCTTATATACCAATCATGTTTTCTTATAAAAATGGTAATACCCCCATTTCATGAGATTATACACCCTTACTGTTTTTCTCCGTCATGGGGCCTACAAGAGGTGGGAATCAGGGGGTAATTTTCTCTCTTATTTCATATACATCTCAGTAGGTGAATCTTTGGATTGAATGGGTCATGAAAGGTTTTTTTGTATATTTCCTTATACATATGAGATAGACTTTCAATTGATAAAAGGGAGATAGAATTTAGTCCTAATCCAAAATCTACTTTAGTCAGGAATATGAAACACTATGTATTGAGATTTTTCAATAATCTTTCTAAGAAAATTTATAATGCATGGGTAATGTTTCGTGTGGTATATTTCTCATTTTTTTAGGATAGAATAACGGAATTTCCAAATTCATGATCTCTATCGAACCACTGATGTACATGATTTTCACATTTAGAGACTATATTTACTTCGAGTGAAACATCTAGTATAAATCAACCAAAAATTCCACAAGTATATATACACATATTTCATTATGATTATACGGAAGTGAAGGTTAGTTAAGTACCTTAAATTTATAGACATTGAGCTTTCATGTATGACTATAAACAGAAATATAGTGACTGATGAAAATTATAGAAGGACATTGATACATCAAGTTCAAGAGGCCAGTAGTGGGATCCAACATATGGAAAAATTTTCAGAGAGGAACCGAGAGGTAGAAGATGGATTGGGGAAAACATTTAATTCACCCCTATATTGGTCCTCAACCAATTTTTATAGTGTGATGACGAGGACATTTTATTATTCTATGGGCCTAGTCCAATGGGAGTGTTTCAGATGTGGGGAATCTCATCCAGGTTGGACTGTGGGTTAGGATAACATCCTCTGTATAATTTTTAATATTTCGGTTTTATTGTAAATACTTAAAAATTTGTGGTGAGAGTTTCATGACTCAGTTCGGGAAGTGCATCATGTTTTTTCCAAGATGAATTGTGACTTCTGTAACCGATATTATTGGTCAATAATGAAGCATGATGTATCTTGTTTTTTATGAGGTGTTCCAATAGTTAGTTGGTTAAGGAAAAACATTAGAAACCAAAATGTATTTTATAGGAGTAACATATTCTGATGCATAAATGGTTTGATGTTGAAATAGATTCTATAACCAGTTTTTTATGATTTCCCCGAGTTATTTATGTTTTGTGGGTTATTGTGGGAAGGCTCACAACCGTTAATCATTTCCTTCTAATCAGGGATAGATTCTCAGTGGATGAGTTGGAAAATTGTTAATCAATGATATATTACATTATCAAAGGGTTCATTATCTGTGTTTTATCAGATAAGGGTTCTTCATTTGCATCATATTTTTATAAGAGATTTCAGGGGAGTTGGGTAGACAAGTTCTTATGAGCATGTAATATAACATCTGGGATAATTACCTGTATGAAACCATAATTTAGGTGATTGGGGAAATATTTATATCTTTTGTCAATGTTTTAATTAGATCATTTTCGGTGCATATAAACCTAGTTAATTTATCCTAAAATACTAGTTATCAGGTGTCTATATCAATGGAATCTTTTGAGTCTTTATATGATTGGACATACTGGTCACTAATGTGATGGTTGGGGGCATGTGATGCATCCTTGTATGGTCCACATGTTGTTTTGGAGATATTAGAGAAAGTATAATTGATTCAAAATTGCATGAAAACTACATATTCTATATAGAAATAATACACCAATAATCATCAATTTCCACTTGGGTTTGAGGCCAGTTATCCAGCATTTTTAGTTCATCACTAAAAGAGGAACATAGGAAGTCTATGAGACCAGGTATGTTTTCCCCATGATATGATGGGCCATTTGAGATTCTGGAGATAGTAAGGATGGTATACTGTCAGTTTATGATACCATTAAAGTATATAACCACGATCAAATTCATCCATTTATCTTAGTTATCCATTATCACTCGCACATGTTTCATATTACATCTCGATGAGATAATGTTAAAGGTAGATTCATCCATTTATGAGCATCATATTCATATTATTGAGGGTATCACAATTGTTTTATGAGGTTATAAGGTTCTTATAATATGGGAGTTATGTTCGGATGGCTGTTTATAGGATGAGACTTGAGAGTGGGAGGCCGATATACAATATCAATGACCTGAATTATTTTAATGAGATTATCAACCACACATAGAAGTAAAATTTTAGGATGAATTTTATAGGGGGGAAGACTGTATGATCAAGAATTTTTTATGAGATAGTGATATTTTTGTTTCTATATGAACTCCTTTTTAAATAATATTTTATATTAGACCCTGATTCAAGGTCCGTGGGACTATTTGGTAGTTTTCTGAAAGGAGCATTCAAGAGGGTGTTAGGATGGTTACACACCAATTGCACACCATATAAAGGGAATACATGATTTTGATTTAATACACAATGTGAAATAGACATGGTAGGATGGTTCATGTCTTATAAAATGTTTTCCATGAGTGGAGGCTTCAATCATTAGATGTCATATAAAATATTTGCACACCATGTAAATTAATGATTAATGTTTTCAAAAACAAAATAGATGTAGGGCCTCTATTTTTTACTTAATTCCTCCTCCCACAATTATTTTCCACCTTGCATAGGATTTCCTCTAATGATCTACCACATCATTCCTTAATATATGATTTATTGTTTCATCATGATCCAGAATCAATTTTTTGTTAGTATCATTGGATATTATTCAATTACTTATTAATTATTCATGTTTTGTTTTTTATTTTTCTTATTATCAATGGAGTAATATAGTTGTGAGTTAATATGGTTTCTTCAAGGGGTTTCAACCATTCATCATTTTCATTTACAATATGGTCAAAATTAGTGGTTAAAAATGTATATGTATTACACCACATGTATATGGAAGGAGGTCTAGAACATTACCTCAGAGATTGGTGATTCATAAGATTAGTTTCAGTTGTTTATCATTCCAATCAATATGCCTATATTTATTTATTTAAATTAATTTTTGAATTAGATTAATTGGATCATGTGAGGGTTTTTCACTAGTTAAAATGATAATGGTGGAGGCTTTACCCCAACATAAGCAAAAAATGGGGTGGGTCATTATATTGAAATTACTTTCTACCTCCTTAATGGGAGTATGAGTGATTTCATTATAATGGGGATCCTATATAATTGATAATAATTACATTATTTTTTATGAATGAGTAGATACCTCCTTTTCCATATGTTGACATAATTTGGATTGTTTGAACTTTTTAAATATTCATTTTTATATGAGTTTGAAGAACTCATTGAATGTGAACGATTAAGAAAGGATGACAGCAATGTGTTGAATTGAAATTATATTGGTTACATTGGCCATTTTAAATTTTATACTATTTCATTTTTTGCCCTTGATATTTATCCCATGGTTTTTTGAGGTATTGGATGCATTAAATATTTTTTCTCCTAGGTTCTTCATTATGTAAGATTCCATGGGCCTTACTACTGCTTGGAATTTAATTTCATGGTATTTATATGGACATGGAATATTGGAATTTTTGTTGGGCCCCACCCAATTCATTATTGTCTTCCCCCAGAGACTCTCAATTGGATCACCATGCCTTCATTGGTATTCTATACTATGGATCATGCCATTCATGGTCTGACACTTTTTATTACATAGAGATGAGGTTTTAGTAAAAATGAATATATGGTGATGGCATGATGAATGATATAATGAATTATGAAATATGTACATGATAAATTTTATAAACATGCAAATATGTCATGGATATGTAAGATCTTTTGTAATTTTTCTATATATATCCATGGTATGAGTATGAGATTAATGTTATTAGGTTGGATAGTGTTTGTTTTTATTTATGTAATATAGATTATGTGATATGGAAAAATTATAGTTCTTTGTAGGGATCCTTTTTTTTAATATTTCACCTTATATATATATCACATATTCAATTGGAACATTGTTTTCATATTACATAAACCAAATACTTGCTTTGAAAACTGCTTTAAAATGTCATTCATTTCCTTTATTTTTTATAGACATCATTGTTGGTGGCCTATTGAGTGTTATATCACACATTATTTGGAATATGTTTTTCTTCCTATACTTACTTCATGGATTCAGGTAGGGACCATATAAATCATAATATTTATGATTCATATCATTCATGTAATAAAATTGGAGGTGAACCTAGGAACTATCGATGTTTGTGTTGATATAAAGGATACTCCTATTTTGTATTTTTGGTATTTTGATACATTTTTTATATTGATAATTGTTTATTCATTTTTTTATCTTTGTAGAGGCATGACATGACCATCATATTTTAATGTTATTACAAATGACATAGATAATTTATTATTTTCTTGGATACAATATTATGTCTAGTAGATTTATTAATTCCACTATTGACTGATTAGTTTATTACAAGTTTTATACAATGTTAAATGATGGGATATTCTCCCCACTAATGAAAAACCTAGTAAATCTCTTCTAGTATACAGAATATATAGAAGGTATAGGTTTATAATACGCCATGTGACCCACCATATTCGTTAAACCTTTATTGGCATCTGGGTAGGGGCGTTATAGGAAACATAAGAAAGGGTTGAGATCAAATTCAGAAAATGAGTATTTATATATAAAAATATTTTAAAAATAAATAATATATAATATTAATAACTTGGAATGTATCTGAATAATGAATACATTTAACAAATAACGTGTATATGTCATCTTTTATGGTAGGAAAATATAAAAATAAAATAATGTTAGTTAAATAATCACAGGAACATCTTCAATATCCATAGATATTGTAACAAATGAATAACTAAATTTAGATCAATAACTAAGATCATTATTATGGAATTAATAATTTCATATATCACAAGAAAAGAGTCATGTACTTTTCCCTTGATATCAACCATAAATTGGTAAGGCCTCTCCTAAATATCAAAGCACATTTTTTAAGATACCTACAAATGAGTCAAGGGTAAATAGTGATACCCACCTATAACATACTATGTCAAATTCACACCGTAAATGAAATTCATGATGAACATTAAATGTATTATTTTTTATCGAAAATATAACACACCAAAATTTAATATATTACCCTATATTTAAAAAATAATGGTAAAAACTCAAGTGTAATTTGGTGACTCGTATACAAAATTATAAGTAAATATTAAAAATGATCGTAAACCATCATATTAAATATTGGGAATGTTATTAAAGTAATATAACCACAATAAACCATAATATTCAATAATGGGTTTCAACATCTATTAATATATTTTCAAAATATCCCTGGAAATAATTCAAAAGGAGAGTTCATTTTTCACTATGAAAACACTTATTAAAAAATCCATTTTTTAAAATTTTTTTGAGAATATAATTGTATACATTAAAATGTAGATTAAAATAAATATGTTTTCATTCATACATGAAATTAATTTAATCTTTTGTATGTTAAAAAAAATTACTTCCACACTATTATGAATTTGTAAAAAAATACCTTGTTCAAAAAATGAATATAAGATTCCACTAAAACCGATATTAAAAATCTTAAGAAAGGTTAAAGAAATATTTAATTAACCCATTTTACCATTTTACGAATATTATTTAGAAAACATTTATAAAATATGGATATGGAAGAAAATTAAAGTCTCTTGATGATAGAAATAATGTTTGGTTTTCATAAAATCATTTTTTTAATATTTTTATGTACCAATTAGATTAAATGGGTAATATTACGTTAAATGTTGATGAAAAATATAGTATAAGAAGATATATTTTATTTTTGAAATGAATATCACACGGTTCCCCCAATGGAGACTTAAATTTAAGAAATCCTAGTAAATAATGAGATTTTGAAATAAGCCATTTCCAATTTGGTAACATTTTAATCATAATCCCCATTAATGAATTAAATTAAAATAAAAAATTTAAATCACTTGAAGATAATTTGATTCATTATATAACATGTAAAAGGGATAAACTATACATTTAACAAAATAATAAGTGGTGGATATGGACTATGTGTCAAATAAGAAAATATGAGTAAAAAATCATTAACATAGGTCTGCCATACATGATATTTTTTTTGATCCTCTAGTATAGTAAATAAATATTTACTATTAATACATTCAAAAAAATTTGTCACATATATAATATCATAAATTATTTAATTTTATCCTTTTATCATCCATTTATTTATAATTATTTATTAATGTCACTATTTTGGGTGATAAGTGCTTCCTTTTCAATGAATCATTCAGTTAGGTAGTTTAGGTCCGTATACATTTATCATGGTTCCATTATCTGAAAAATTTTAATAATAATTTAAATATCATATATATTTATCATATAAATATTTATACTTATAAATTATATTTTATATATTGTTAAATAAATTACTCTCTCCGTGGATATGGTATGTCATATGAATGCATGAATGTTTTTTTCATTTTTATAGGATAGGATAATGAAATGGTAAATATAAAGTATATTTTAATGAATCATTTTTACGTAATCTAAATCATATATATTAATAATATAAATAATTATTACCATCCATGTAAAGCATAAATGAAAATTTTATCGCATCGATTTGTGGAGGTGGATGTATGCACGTACGCAAGAGTGATGTTATCATTTTCCAGTGGATTGGAATCACAGAAGCAATATATGATATTATTTGAATATAATAATATATATTTTATAATTATAAAATATTTAAATTAGTTATATATTTATACTAATTCAATTAAATTGGGGATAAATAAAATGTACCACTACGTGATGACGATATTATATATGTAAGAATGGGCTATATATTTTCATTTAGTAGGATAGAAAGGATATAAAATATAGATTTCACATAATCACAATAACATATTAATCTATTTATTATACATTTCTTACAATCTCAAAAGGGATTCAAGACATTTAATGTAATCCTTAGAAGAAATACATTGGGGGTCTCAGCATAGACGATTACATCTTCCTCAATAGACCTCATTTAGATCTCTTTATAAAACACATAGAGTAAGAATTTTGGAATAAAAAAACCTTTAAAACATGTATAAATTTATTTATAAGTGTAATGGGTAGGATTATTTCATTATATAAATTTATATTTTGGGGAAAGCAATGAGGGTGGAGGTTATATTTATAAATTGATGTGAGGGAACTTTTCGAATATCAAAAATGATTTAATTTTAATAACGACATTCTCATGAAAAAAGATAAAAAAATCATAGTGATTATATCATAGAGTATTATAAAGCTAAAATAACATTAATAATTATAAAAATTATAGGTTTTTTTTGAAAAATAAAATTCAATTTATCCACTTTCTTAACATTTTTTAATATTAACCATAATAAAATGTTATCAATTCTAAAAGTGTTTTAAATATAAATATCTGTATATTTTTGACTAAAAAATAGACATGTAATGGTATTATTGAGCATATATTGTAAATTTTTTCCTATTTAAATATATTTATCATTTTTATAAAATTTTATTTAATATTCTTTAAAAAATATCATTTATGTCAATATTGAAATTTTTTTAAATTTGAGTAAAAATATGTCAAGACCATGTTATATTTGTAATATAATTTATTTAATTACCACTGATATCATATTTATATATTAAATAAATGTAAAACTATAAATAACATATTACATATAACATTCAATATTTCTAATATCATTTACAATATTTTTATGTTAATTGTATAAATATTGATTTAGTGTTGTTAAAATATATTCTGCTATTATATAATCACGATAATTTATATAAAAAGTCGTCATTAATATAATTTCATTATTCTATAAATTTATTTTTTTTTGTTCATAACTTTATTTTTATCAAATTTGGATATATAAAAGATATTTTAAACTAAGAGAGATTCATTTTGTAACAGTCAATGATTTCAATATTTCATAGGTTTTGTAATGGCAATGTGTCCTTTAAAAATACTATTTTTGATCCATAGGTGATAAGGTATGATTTATATTCATCCAATAAATATTAATTTAAAATATTATGAGTGTATCAAATAAATATAAAATTCGATTAATCTGATTTATCTATTACCTAGGCAATAATATTTAATACGATTATTATTCATTTTAATTAACAATAAATGGAGCCTATTTTAAAATTTTTATCCTACTAATTCAATTTATTTAATAAATTTTATAAAATTCAATACCTATAACTGGAATAAATTAATCTAAAATTAACAACCAAAATTCAATGAGAATGTAGTTTTGTTAAGAAAAAGAATATCTGTTTAAAAATTATTTATGCCAAATTCAATCAAAAAACATGTTATAATGAACATATATGAATATTTCACAATATGAATAATATAATATTATTTTAAAATTATATCTGAAAAAATAAATCATTATAAACCCTTGGAATAAAAAATGAATTTTCCATAAAACTCAAAATATTTCATTATTCAATACAAATTAAATCTATATATAAAAATACAAAAAATCATTCGAATATAATTTTCATATAAGGATTTTAGAAATATCATTTGTTTTGTAAAATTTATTTTATATATGTTATATAAGTAAATTCTAATTTTTTCTAAAAAAATAAATTTTATTTTATTTTGATGGAAAAAAATACTTTTGAAGAATAAAATAACATTCACTAAAAACGAGTATTTATTAACTAAGAATTTATCAATTCATTATAATTTTTTTGGTCCTCATTATAAATACATAAATTTAGTTAATAATAACCATACCACTCAATTCAAATGTTATGTTATAATAGAGGTATATTAATCATAATATTTCAGGGTTTGTTTATGCTTGGTCTTTCCTATTATATACTATATTGAACATAGTGTTGTTTAAAAATATTTGGTTATTACATTATGTCTTATCTAAAAAAATCCTCATAATTTTATAATTTTCCCAATAATCAAAGGCATTAAGTTAAAGAATTCTTCTATGGAATTCCAATTATATAAATTTGTTATTATAATAGTGTCTTAAAATATCTAAGGGTAAGTTCAAGGGTCGTCAAAAAAAAATAAGATTCTTAAATGGATAATGTTAGTGAGAAGTGAAAATATGTGCATGAAAGAGAAAAATAACACTCAAGGATTAATATAGAGTGATCGAGATCACAATAATAGAAATTATAAGAATAAAAATACATAATTATGTGATGGTTTGAAAGGCCAATGATTTAATAGTTTGAAAATTAAATGGTTAAATTTTTTATTTCAAATTAATTGTCCTAAATTCATATAATTAATTTACTAGATTAATAAAAAATTATAAAATAAGCTTATTTGGTTTCATTCCATTTTATAATAATAATAAAATCTATTTTTAATCATTGATAAATTTAGAATTCATCTCTTATTCCATGAAATGGATATTCAAGATAAATTTTTTATCCCTGAGGAAATAAACTAATATTATACTGAATCTTGATATTTAATTGTTAAACCATTTACCTCGTAACATTTACTATAAACAAAATAGGTATAGCTAGTATCCAATATGATAAATCGTGAATTAACCACAAATAATAATTTCCAATGTTAAACATACTACATTTTAGAATTTATTATCCATATGCATCCCACATAATTTGATTGAAAGAATTAAAAAATACGAAACATTTTGAACATGGTAACTAAATATGAAATATCAGCTTATTGTTATTACCAGTTTAAGTGAAACTTATTGTCACTTGTAAACACCTTGTATCATAATGTAATAACTTTACAAACCATAAAAACCTAATGAAAACATATATTATTCCTAGAATTAACTTTGAAATAATTCCTCAAATAAAATATCATATTATCAAATATTTTCCATAAATGATGTAAACATTATCATGAGTAACATTGTAATTTTATCTTTATCAGTTTTCAATGTTACCAATATTATCCCATTTATTTCTTCAATTATTGAAATATCTCAAACCAAAAAAAATATAATTTCAAAATTATGTTTATATTAAGGGTTATAATTCCCTTGTTCATGTATTCTTTTAAAATATCTCCAAACCACATAATCACGTATCTTAGTATCATTCTACATATGATATTAAACATTTAAGGGAAAACAAATGTTGTGTAGTCATTAAAAATTTTATTATTATTATTTCCATAATTTCATTAATAAAATTTTTCTAAAATATATTTGATGAATCCAAATACATAATCAATTAAATTAATCATCTTTGACTAGACTAAAATCATATTTATAAAATTTATCACTTCATTTATTCTGAACAATATTCTATTAATTCATGGAAAATTCATTTTCATAGTTCCCCATTTCTATTTAGTTAAAAAAATAACATTACAGGGTTATTTATTTACACATAATTCATGTACATGAAATACATTCTCCCTACACATAATGTAAATTTCTTTTCACTTCCTCTATGTTCAATGGTATTATCTCTATGATTATTACATGACTGAAAATCCATCTTTCTCTTCCTACCCTTATCATTTTTTAATCTCCCACTATATTTCTATATTTATTTCGCATTAGAAAATATCACATGGAGATTTATTTCTCATTTTAGTATCTTATGAGAATATATCCTCATATGATCTAAATTTTTGGGATAAAGTTTAAATTCAAAATATTTTAATTATCCTATCAATGAAAATTCAAATCATACTATTTGGATTATGTATTAATTCCACCACATTGCATGTTAACCATTTAAATCTATCTTCATTCATAATAAATTTTTTCACTTGAATGGTTGTTGGAATCAATAATTGTATCTCTGTATCCACTCATTTTTTCAAGATAATGTTTTTTCCATGAATGGTTTAAAAATATAGTCCAATTTAATGTCTTATATTTCAACTTAAACCATTGTGTGTTTGAATTAGTGACCATAATTTATATGAATACATGAAAAATTTCTAAATATATATGGAAACTCTCTCACATTCAATTCTTCATTTAGTGACAAATATCATCTCGAAAGAAAATATCCAAATCTCAACTAAAAAACATTATTCCCAATAACTGATTGAGGTTATTGAATAATATAGCCGTCTATGTATTTTAAAAAAGGTTTAGTTTTCTTTCCCTTGGTATTTGATTATTCCAATAATTAATATTCACATCATATGGAACATGATTATAAATTATTAGCACTCTTACCACTGTGATTGATTAATTGTTTGATTGATGATTAATGGTATATGTATTGATGAGTATGATTTATCTTGTATTATTCACATGAACATTTATAATTTCATTAAAATAATAATCTTGTATTATTTAAACAAATTATATTATATATTAAATTCATTCATCAACCTTTATTGATCATTTAATCATACACATATATTGATTAATTTTACAAATGTTATGAAACAAATTGATAAATGATTTTATTATAGAATGTTTTATTTTGAGATCAAAGTAGTTGAAGATTTTTAATTATTAATAAGGAATAAGAAATTGTGGGTATAGTAGGTGGAAAAATCTATTGAAGTATTGAGTGTTTTTTATAGAAGATGTTTTTACAGTATCTATATATATAAACCAAAAATGATCATGGGTATGTATGAGATAAAATTTATTATTATGATATATAATGGTTTGGATGGATAAAATTCAGTCATGTTTATCTATATCATACTCAAAATTGTAATATTTATTCTTTTAGGATAGAATATTGGAGTGTGGGTTCACATTAATTGCCATTTATCCTCAAACAGAACTATTATTTCTATTCCAATGCTTATGAAGAAATGATTATCCAATGAAAATTATATATGGGGGAGCAGTGTGGTTTTCTTACTAAAGTATTTTCACATGTATCATTACATATGTTTCTTATATAGCTAAAAATAAAAAAACTATTTATTATGGGGATTTTCGGATTATTTATGAGTTATAATTTTTACATTTGGGATACAATATAAAAGAATAATAATTAATTCTTGGGACATATCACATGATATATATATACTCCATGTAATTTATGTTTTTTTATCATTTGGCATGGGAGTATTTTTCGGGGCCATCTTTGTTATCATTACACTAGGGTTTATCTATTATTTGATTAATTTAATGATTTTATCTTTAGGAACATTTTTTATTGAAGATCACTGTAGAGACCCGTATCTTGACGTACATGGACATTACATTACATTTGTGGAATACTTAGTACATAACAAAAACACACACACAAGGACCGTAATAGTTTAGTGTCTTTGGAAACTCGGAATAAAATCTTCTAATCGTGGGGAAAGATCTTCAACATCTCCCATAAAGATCTTCCTTTTTTTTTACCTAAAACCTTTCTTTATATCCTGGGGAAAAGAAAACATAAAAGGGTGAGCTCAAATGCTCAGTAAGGGTAAACAAAGGAAATATCAATCACATAATTTTCATAAGAACATAACATTTTTTGGAAATCTTAACCTGCAAAAGAGAGCATAATTTCATAACATGGGATAAATCATAGTAGTGAAAATGAAATCATAAATTAAAACATTACTCATTGTGGCATAGACACATAATCATAGAGAATCATTTCTTGTTAGTCAAGACTCATTGCCAAGACTATCTTAGTGGACAAAGTCCCTTTCTGAATCGAGTAATCCTCGTTTCAGTCCTGTTTCACTGAACCGGTATAACCTACCATTCCAGCCATGTCTATCTCATGAGATATAAAATCTTTACCCAATGCATTGGAGGGAGATATAGGTCCCACCCATCTCTTAATGAATCCTTTCTTATGTGTGCCACAAAATCATAAATCATACATCATTGCATAACCCATGTAATAAAATGGGATTCTTAAACAACATGACATCATAAAACCATTCATATAAGATAAAGGAATTCATAAACATAATTTCATCACAACATAGTCAAATCAATGTAAAAATATGGATAGAAACAGAACCCTTTATTATCTTATATGGAAAATAATTTTGATAAAACACTTGAATTGAATTCTTGAGGAAAATATCCTTTCTTCTTCAAAATCAATTTCTTTTCACAAAACATCATGCAATTTTAAAAGAAAGAGATTTTATTGAAAATAGTCATGAAATATTTTAGAGGAAGCTTCATGAAAATAAGGCTTTATAAAACAGTATAAATCCGTTCGTGCCGTATAAGTTAAAAAAAACATTCTTCGTACTTTTGTCGGAAAAGTCAAAAAGTACCTCGTACGAAAAACGAAAAAAGATTCCTTTCATATCCTTTACTAAAAACTCATAGAAGGGTAAAATTGGATTTAAACAATTGTAGGTGGATGGAAATAATATTACACATTGAGGGAACATGGATGTGGATGATAAAATACACCCCAGTAAATACTTACGAATAAACAATCTCGGATAAAAATGAGATTGTGATATTTCCCTTACCTTAGGTCCGACTTGCTTTGTAAGTGTCTGAACCTCCTGTATAATGATTTAAATCATGTTATTGACTTATTACAGAATCATATTCATTGTTATGATATCATATATGGTTCACTTATGACATTATATTACCCGTTCTTTTGTAAACTCCATGTTAAAGAAGCGTTTTGGGTAAAATCGTTTCATTTATCGTAGGTGTTTTGACTTGTTGTTCTTGACATCATTATTACTTATATAATGATTTACTTACTTCCAGAATATAAAATATGATTTATATATCATATATATTCAGTATATATATATATATAATAGGTAGATAAATAAAATGAAAAACACCGTTCATGGAGACGGTAGTCCGTACGTACGCATGAACGCTGTTTTCCTTTCCTTATTGTCTTGAAATGGAAGTAAGTAGATGACATACATATGTATATATATATATAAATCCAGTAGATTTATAATGTCATATATTTCATTATTATTTCTTATATATACATTATAATCATTCTTAAATGGTTAACATGGAGAATGAATCTCATCGCGTCGTGGAGACGGTAGTCCGTACGTACGCACGAGCGATGATATCATTTCTATAAATATTGAATTGAATTGGAGTGGATTATACAATATATCAGAATCAATATGATATTGTAATAACTATTTATAGTTATTCTTTACACCATTATACCCATCCATGTAAGGTGGTGGTGGAAAATAGATTACACCACGGCGTGGAGACGGTATTCCGTACGTACGCACGCGCGGTGATTTCTTTTTCCGTAGGATGGATAGATGGTGAAATAGGGTTGTTTCATACTTATAATAACATATCATTATATGAGTGATACTGATGTTATTACTTCATAATGAAACAACCTAAGAAGAAGAAGTGGAAGAAGAAATAAAGATGAAAGAATTGGTAACGGTAATTACCTCTTCTTTGAAGTGCCTCTTTGAGACCTCCTCTTAGGGCACTAAAATTGGTCTTTAAAGAAGACCAGAACCTCTAGGATGTTGCTAGGGAAGTGGATAGGAGAAATTGGCAGGGGTTGGCCGAGCTTGAGTGCTCAAATTGGTGTGAGGAGGAGGGGGAGGAGGTGTCCTTTTATAGGGGAGGAGAGGGGCACCTTAGGAATATCTCAAAATATTATTTTATATTAAAGTCAAAATCGGTTTATAATGGTTCCAAAGGGTCTTATTTAGAAGCTAAAGTGGGGATGGGTCGAAAGCCTATCAACCAATAGGATTTAGACAAGTTTAGGGTATTATTTTAACCTTATCAATTAGATTTAACTCTAAGTTAAATAATTTAACTTTTACCGTGTCTTTTTGTTTTCTTTCACTATATGGTTAATAAACTTACTATAACATGCCAAACGAACCCCAAATTGTATATTATTAATACATATATCCTTATCTAAGTCATTTGGCCGAACCTTAGATTTTTAGGAATAAAATAACAATTAGTAATATAATATTTGATTTAAAAACTATTTTGTGTCAATTTTGACACTATTTGATATATGATTTTTGTGAAAGTCATAACAGAATTATATGTTCGAACCAAGTTGATTAAATCATCCCTAATATATCATAGTAACCTAGAAAATTAGTGTAATTCATAAAAAGTCTTAAATTACATTTATTTTGGTATTTATATTATCAATTATGTCAATATTTCATTAATAAGATAATTACTGCATCATCTTTGTGTCATAATTAAATTATATTATTTGATGTCTAAAAATTACAAATAAAATACCATCATGTAGGAAATCTTTTTATCTTTCTAATGAATATTTATAGTCTAATTTATCTTATGTATAACCCCATATTAAAAATGATTTACTTATTAAACTTTGATTTTAACTATTTTAACCCTTCTTTAAATAAATTAATAATAAATGTCCTAATCTAATCCAAGTGGGCCTAAATGGTCATATTTTATTCCTAAGTTTGTTTTTGGTCGAATTACAATTGTCCAATAGAATTAGGACATGTGTTAGGGTAATATTAATATCATATTTACCCTTAGTTACCCTATTTACTATTAACCGCGGTAAAAAAAAGTAAAAAGTTACTATTCACCAAAAATTATTTTCATCTCATTGAACCACATTTTAGTCCTTGATATTAACCGTGTCTCTCGGATTTTCGAAATTCCATTCACAGAAGCGGTAAAATTAAGTTTTATGCAAAATTCAGTTTTTAACCTACCACTTAGTGGTTTCACTATTCATCAAAAATTGATGTTTTTCAGAACAATGCCAAAATTTCATCCCAAGCTATATTTCATATTCCGAATTCAAAAATGAAGTCTATTTTACCAAATTCATAACATAAAAGTTGCATTAATTAATTTTATAATTAAATCCCGCTGTTAAAACAAATAGCGTGTTTTTAAGAAACAATATCTATCAAAAGATTGACACTTGTTTATGTCTAGTTTAAATGTGAAATTACATCCAATGACCAACATTGTATTAAATTGTAAAAATATATTCTAAATATACTTTAAAACCACTCAAATTAATGATTTATCACTATTAATTATTTCGATTAAAAAAGTTGTTTTTTAATTATAATTTAGTAATTTTCACTATTCATCAGAATATGAAAGTTATCCGAAAAGTACCAAAATTTCACCTTAGGCTAAATTCGATACTCCGAATCCAAAAATAAAGTTCATTTTGAAAAATAAGATTTACTGGATTTCAAAAAGTGGTTATTACTATTCATAACGGTTAGTTTTAATAATATTTTTATAGCATATCGTTGTTTAGTGAAACTCGGTATTGCGTACTTCACACGCTATCGAGGAAGGTCGTGATTGCGTGTAATGCAAGTCAAGTCAAGAATGTGTGTTGTGCAAGCTCCTTTTGGTGTAGCGTACAACACAAGACATTAATAAAATTAAAAAGAATATTTTTTTATAAAATCTTGGGCTGTTACATTCTACCCCCCTTAAAATGAATTTCGCCCTCGAAATTCGTCGGGGTTATAAATGGTTTACTATTTGAAAGTTTCTTTAATAGAAACCCACATAGTAAAAGGGAATACCAAAACATGTCTTTAAAAACTAAAGTATGAAATGTAACGATTACCCAAATAAACTAATCACTGGGTTTCCACATAGGTGAAAATATGGATATGGAAGAGAAATCTAAGCATCATGTTCTGATGGAGAGTGGTATAGAACATGGCTATGGAAAAGCCAGTAATCACAAATCCATAGATTTGTGATGATATAAGGTACCATCTGATTCATCAGGTATAAGAGAACTAGGACAACATTTTTGGTTTTCAATATCATTTCCCTAAAGTTAAAGAATTTGAATTAGAATAAATACTTACTTTATTTTGGTACAATCTCACTGTTGTTCGTGCCTTTAACAATTTCCACTTCATCTCTTAAATAAATGAAGTTGAATTTGTTATTCGTGAAGTGTTAGCAGATCATGTGATAGAATGACGGGTCATTCCATCTGTTTCAAACAAAAGGTTAGCAAAAATTATATACATAAGTCGATCTATAGTGAGATTAATCACATATGGTTCCTAAAATGGACTTATACTTCATATATCATACTGCTTCATATAATAAAACTAGTTTCTACTAATCAGGGACTTCCTGTAGGTCAGTGGTAGGCGATAAAGGCCAGTTGCACTTCGGTTGTGGGTTCGATTCCTACAGCCTTGTCCGAAGCGATGGGCTGTCGCCCGTCCTGCAGGTTGTCCTTTTTCTAAAACTACGTCACTATAACATCCCATCAATAATATCGAAAATCTTCTATACTTAAACAATACTAACTTATGTCCAACATAATCCAGTCTAATCTTTAGGCTTATACATAATACTGCAGTCCACTCTCATAATATAGTGACAATGATTACCAGAGATTTAATACTGTCGTTGATCCCCACATAAGATATGTCTTGTTGGTCACATTCCAAACATTCAAATTCCTTAATCGTGTATTCTCTTGAATACCTTAGTGAGTGCAGTTAAAAGTTAACACTTTCCATATACCAAAATCCTCAAAATTCTATATACTCAAACCATGATATCACTTAGTCCTTATATCAATCATGAGCTCATGAATACTGTTAAACAATTAATTTTCTCATTTTCCCTTCATTATGCGCATAATATCTCAATCACTTTGAATACCACATTAGACCAATACATAAATATTCCAATACTCCATGATAAAACATTATTTTGGAATCCCATTACATAAACACTTAATCATTCCACCACATCGTTGTCATATTCAACATTGCCAATAGTGATCGCATGTGATTTCCCTTTGTCCTTTGCCTTCAGTGGTTGCTCATGTTGATCATCACTAACCCTTGGATTAGGGCAATTATTAGCATAATGCCCCATTTCCTTGCACTTGAAGCATTGAAGTGTTGGTAGTGCGTTCTCTGCAGTGTTTGCTTTATTCACATCATTAGAAAACCTTTTTCCATTACTTCGACACTCAGCTGCTCGATGACCTTCTTTTCCACACTTAAAACATTTTCTAGTCCCTTTAAGACAATCTCCACCATGCTTCTTTCCACACTTTGTGCATAAGGAAACATTCATCTTCTTTTCACCATTATTCTGGGATTTCTCCTTGAACTCCATCTTTCGTTTCTTGTCAAAACCATGAGATGGATATGTAACACCAACTTCCATTTCTACCTTGATAGCACAACGCACAATTTCTTCATAGCTACTGAAGTCTCTTATAGCTAATGCCCTTCGAAGACTTGGTTTTAAGCCACTGAAAAATCGATCAACTTTACTTTCAGGTTGGATGATAATTCCAGAAGCATACCTTGCAAGTCTTGTAAAATTTGCTTCATAGGTACCAACAGATTCATCATCCCTTTGCTTCAGTTCAAGAAACTCTTTCTCCATCTTTGTTCGAAGAATACGAGGGAAGTACTTACTGAAAAACAAGTTCTTGAACTCGTCCCATTCCATGGACTCAATTTCATCTCTTGGCCTCGTATTCTTGATAAGATTCCACCATTGATCAGCTTCACCTTCCAAACGATATACTGCTAAGATGACTTTATCATGTTCAGAACATTGAAGAACTGAAAATATCTTTTCAGTAGTACTAATCCATTGTTCAGCAACTAATGGATCAGTAGACCCACTGAAAGAAGGTGGACGTTGCCTCATGAAGGAATCAATAGAATATTGTTCCCTTCTCTGCTCATTTGGAAGTCCAGAATGATTCATAGCTTGTGTAAGTATATCAATAAGATTTTGCACTCCATCTCCCCTAACATTTGTTTGTTCAGGAGGGCAATCATTGCATTGTCCATTGCATTGATCAACACGGTTCCTTCGGGTTCCATCCATCGTCTAAAACCCATAAAGAATAGTGAGAGAGGCAAAAATCATGCTAGGGAAAACAACATAATAAAGGGGGAGTACCATCAATATCCAACATCTTAGGTTTAATTCTATGATCGTTAGCATAATTCTATTACTATAACCTATACGTATACTTATCCCTAGGGACATCCCTAGACATACCTTAGAAATATCTCTAGGGATCTCACTAACGTTTTCGCATCCTAGTTTCCAAAGGTTGACTAAACCTTTCCTCTGATACCAACTGTAGAGACCCGTATCTTGACGTACATGGACATTACATTACATTTGCGGAATACTTAGTACATAACAAAAACACACACACAAGGACCGTAATAGTTTAGTGTCTTTGGAAACTCGGAATAAAATCTTCTAATCGTGGGGAAAGATCTTCAACATCTCCCATAAAGATCTTCCTTTTTTTTACCTAAAACCTTTCTTTATATCCTGGGGAAAAGAAAACATAAAAGGGTGAGCTCAAATGCTCAGTAAGGGTAAAAAAAGGAAATATCAATCACATAATTTTCATAAGAACATAACATTTTTTGGAAATCTTAACCTGCAAAAGAGAGCATAATTTCATAACATGGGATAAATCATAGTAGTGAAAATGAAATCATAACTTAAAACATTACTCATTGTGGCATACACACATAATCATAGAGAATCATTTCTTGTTAGTCGAGACTCATTGACAAGACTATCTTAGTGGACAAAGTCCCTTTCTGAATCGAGTAATCCTCGTTTCAGTCCTGTTTCACTGAACTGGTATAACCTACCATTCCAGCCATGTCTATATCATGAGATATAAAATCTTTACCCAATGCATTGGAGGGAGATATAGGTCCCACCCATCTCTTAATGAATCCTTTCTTATGTGTGCCACAAAATCATAAATCATACATCATTGCATAACCCATGTAATAAAATGGGATTCTTAAACAACATGACATCATAAAACCATTCATATAAGATAAAGGAATTCATAAACATAATTTCATCACAACATAGTCAAATCAATGTAAAAATATGGATAGAAACAGAACCCTTTATTATCTTATATGGAAAATAATTTTGATAAAACACTTGAATTGAATTCTTGAGGAAAATATCCTTTCTTCTTCAAAATCAATTTCTTTTCACAAAACATCATGCAATTTTAAAAGAAAGAGATTTTATTGAAAATAGTCATGAAATATTTTAGAGGAAGCTTCATGAAAATAAGGCTTTATAAAACAGTATAAATCCATTTGTGCCGTATAAGTTAAAAAAAACATTCTTCGTACTTTTGTCGGAAAAGTCAAAAAGTACCTCGTACGAAAAACGAAAAAAGATTCATTTCATATCCTTTACTAAAAACTCATAGAAGGGTAAAATTGGATTTAAACAATTGTAGGTGGATGGAAATAATATTACATATTGAGGGAACATGGATGTGGATGATAAAATACACCCCAGTAAATACTTACGAATAAACAATCTCGGATAAAAATGAGATTGTGATATTTCCCTTACCTTAGGTCCGACTTGCTTTGTAAGTGTCCGAACCTCCTGTATAATGATTTAAATCATGTTATTGACTTATTACAGAATCATATTCATTGTTATGATATCATATATGGTTCACTTATGACATTATATTACCCGTTCTTTTGTAAACTCCATGTTAAAGAAGCGTTTTGGGTAAAATCGTTTCATTTATCGTAGGTGTTTTGACTTGTTGTTCTTGACATCATTATTACTTATATAATGATTTACTTACTTCCAGAATATAAAATATGATTTATATATCATATATATTCAGTATATATATATATATAATAGGTAGATAAATAAAATGAAAAACACCGTTCATGGAGACGGTAGTCCGTACGTACGCATGAACGCTGTTTTCCTTTCCTTATTGTCTTGAAATGGAAGTAAGTAGATGACATACATATGTATATATATATATAAATCCAGTAGCTTTATAATGTCATATATTTCATTATTATTTCTTATATATACATTATAATCATTCTTAAATGGTTAACATGGAGAATGAATCTCATCGCGTCGTGGAGACGGTAGTCCGTACGTACGCACGAGCGATGATATCATTTCTATAAATATTGAATTGAATTGGAGTGGATTATACAATATATCAGAATCAATATGATATTGTAATAACTATTTATAGTTATTCTTTACACCATTATACCCATCCATGTAAGGTGGTGGTGGAAAATAGATTACACCACGGCGTGGAGACGGTATTCCGTACGTACGCACGCGCGGTGATTTCTTTTTCCGTAGGATGGATAGATGGTGAAATAGGGTTGTTTCATACTTATAATAACATATCATTATATGAGTGATACTGATGTTATTACTTCATAATGAAACAACCTAAGAAGAAGAAGAAGTGGAAGAAGAAATAAAGATGAAAGAATTGGTAACGGTAATTACCTCTTCTTTGAAGTGCCTCTTTGAGACCTCCTCTTAGGGCACTAAAATTGGTCTTTAAAGAAGACCAGAACCTCTAGGATGTTTCTAGGGAAGTGGAGAGGAGAAATTGGCAGGGGTTGGCCGAGCTTGAGTGCTCAAATTGGTGTGAGGAGGAGGGGGAGGAGGTGTCCTTTTATAGGGGAGGAGAGGGGCACCTTAGGAATATCTCAAAATATTATTTTATATTAAAGTCAAAATCGGTTTATAATGGTTCCAAAGGGTATTATTTAGAAGCTAAAGTGGGGATGGGTCGAAATCCTATCAACCAATAGGATTTAGACAAGTTTAGGGTATTATTTTAACCTTATCAATTAGATTTAACTCTAAGTTAAATAATTTAACTTTTACCGTGTCTTTTTGTTTTCTTTCACTATATGGTTAATAAACTTACTATAACATGCCAAACGAACCCCAAATTGTATATTATTAATACATATATCCTTATCTAAGTCATTTGGCCGAACCTTAGATTTTTAGGAATAAAATAACAATTAGTAATATAATATTTGATTTAAAAACTATTTTGTGTCAATTTTGACACTATTTGATATATGATTTTTGTGAAAGTCATAACAGAATTATATGTTCGAACCAAGTTGATTAAATCATCACTAATATATCATAGTAACCTAGAAAATTAGTGTAATTCATAAAAAGTCTTAAATTACATTTATTTTGGTATTTATATTATCAATTATGTCAATATTTCATTAATAAGATAATTACTGCATCATCTTTGTGTCATAAATAAATTATATTATTTGATGTCTAAAAATTACAAATAAAATACCATCATGTAGGAAATCTTTTTATCTTTCTAATTAATATTTATAGTCTAATTTATCTTATGTATAACCCCATATTAAAAATTATTTACTTATTAAACTTTGATTTTAACTATTTTAACCCTTCTTTAAATAAATTAATAATAAATGTCCTAATCTAATCCAAGTGGGCCTAAATGGTCATATTTTATTCCTAAGTTTGTTTTTGGTCGAATTACACTTGTCCAATAGAATTAGGACATGTGTTAGGGTAATATTAATATCATATTTACCCTTAGTTACCCTATTTACTATTAACCGCGGTAAAAAAAAAGTAAAAAGTTACTATTCACCAAAAATTATTTTCATCTCATTGAACCACATTTTAGTCCTTGATATTAACCGTGTCTCTCGGATTTTCGAAATTCCATTCACAGAAGCGGTAAAATTAAGTTTTATGCAAAATTCAGTTTTTAACCTACCACTTAGTGGTTTCACTATTCATCAAAAATTGATGTTTTTCAGAACAATGCCAAAATTTCATCCCAAGCTATATTTCATATTCCGAATTCAAAAATGAAGTCTATTTTACCAAATTCATAACATAAAAGTTGCATTAATTAATTTTATAATTAAATCCCGCTGTTAAAACAAATAGCGTGTTTTTAAGAAACAATATCTATCAAAAGATTGACACTTGTTTATGTCTAGTTTAAATGTGAAATTACATCCAATGACCAACATTGTATTAAATTGTAAAAATATATTCTAAATATACTTTAAAACCACTCAAATTAATGATTTATCACTATTAATTATTTCGATTAAAAAAAGTTGTTTTTAATTATAATTTAGTAATTTTCACTATTCATCAGAATATGAAAGTTATCCGAAAAGTACCAAAATTTCACCTTAGGCTAAATTCGATACTCCGAATCCAAAAATAAAGTTCATTTTGAAAAATAAGATTTACTGGATTTCAAAAAGTGGTTATTACTATTCATAACGGCTAGTTTTAATAATATTTTTATAACATATCGTTGTTTAGTGAAACTCAGTATTGCGTACTTCACACGCTATCGAGGAAGGTCGTGATTGCGTGTAATGCAAGTCAAGTCAAGAATGTGTGTTGTGCAAGCTCCTTTTGGTGTAGCGTACAACACAAGACATTAATAAAATTAAAAAGAATATTTTTTTATAAAATCTTGGGCTGTTACAATCACAATGGATGATTTTATGTATAAGATAATAAACTAAAGATTTCATAAAGTATATACTATTTTTTCTGTGAAATTAAATACTTATCTGGAAAAAAAATAATTACATGAAATATTTTGGACATATTCGCCTCATTGAAATAACCTAATACAATTGATGGGAATAAAATCATATTTCACATGGCGTATGAAAAATATTCCTAACTACAGAAATTATATGACAATATTAGTGGATATATTTTGGATAATCACTTTTACCCTATGAACATAGTTAAATGAATCATTATGTGATGGTAACTAGAATAAAAAATAGATGAAACCCAATCATAAATAACCCATGATTTAAATGACTATGATTTTGGTTGTACTAAAAGCTAACTAGATGGTTTTGGAGAGTGTAATGTTTTGAGGTTTTTTTCAAGGATATTATTTATGATGACACTCTTATGTTTTTATAAATTAATTTATCATGTTACCATTTTGTTTTGAAATTATTGGATCTATGAGGAACCATGTGAATGATGGATGTGATGTAAAAGGAAAATATTGTCTTAATAAAAAATAAAATGTGATAAAAGATGGAGAATGAATGTAATAACTAATATTTTAATTTGTATACACATAAAAATATCTATAATATTGTGTTGGGTTTCACGTCGAATATGTCTTAGAATATGGCTTCTACTGGACACCAATTTCGATATATAATTAATTATAAATATATTCTGCCATGATCATGAACCTTTTAGGTGATAATAGAATTATTATTTATCTATGTATTATATGGTAAATATGACACTGATATTTCATTCATAAAATTGAATTCACTAATTTTATGAGACATGGTCCATTTACATTGTTGTTTAGGTCAATGTGAAATCGATGGAATATATAAAATAATTTAAAAAAATTAATTAATTTAATTAATTTAATATTTTTATTATAACAATCCTATTTTTGGTTGTTTTAATACCCAATATGTGAAATTTCAAGTTGTAGCTTCATTAACCTATGTTAATATCTTATGGGATAGTGATATCCACAGTGATAGATATCCTCAATGAATAATAAAATATGAAATCCACTAATTGATTATTGTATTTCGTAGTCATTTTCTTTGATGGATTCATTCATTGATATCACCAATGCAATGATCATTTATATGTTTTTATTTGATGATCAATATAATGGGATAGAAGTGCATTTTAATTTGTACATCTTATCCCTATTATTTTGGTATTCATATCATGGATTATTCATCCAAAATGATTTTTTTCTATTACCCTATTATTCCCGTGACACCACTAATTTAATATTTTATTTAAGCTATGGATTTAATTTATGATATTGAATCATTAATTTGTTTATTATTTTTTGTAGTGATACTTTATGGATGAATATTTATTAGATTGTTCTAATTTCCACATTGATTTAGATTTGGATATCTCATGTTTTTTACTGATTCATCACCAACTTCCACATTACATGTGGTGGTCCACAATTTTCACTATATTTTGAGATATAATAGAGCCCCCCCAATTCATGTTTTTATGCATATTAACACATTTATAAATAACTATCCATGATATTATCAAATAAAATATTTAAATGATATATTCCTATAGATATGAGTTAACACTATTATATTTATATTTTTATGAGTTATTGAAATCAAATAGAATTCTTCTTTTGATGATGAGAATGATATAAAATGGTTATTAGAGAAGTCAGAAACATGGTTAAGATGTTTGGGGAATTATTATGTGATATTGATGTATAATTTAGTAGTCATGGGTGATCTTGGTACATGTTAAGATCATTTATAGGATAGTTGAATTTATACAAAAATACCTATAACGTGATATTTGTTTTAGTAGAATACAGATCATTTACTTTTCTTCTTCAGTGGATAACGTTTCCTTGCAGAAATATTTATCACACTCCATGGGTCCTTGACACATGGAATATGACCTTACTAGGGAATGAATGTTTTTGTAGTGAGTACAAGGATAACACCCTGAGTGTCCCTATACCTCATGTCTTAAATTGGACATATCATGTTAAGATTCATAGCCAGCTGATCCATGATCCAGAATAGCATACTTTAGAACATGTGTTATCACACATGTCATATGGATCACACTAAGTGTTTTTATATGATTCCAAAACCTCAATGTTGAACAATGAGATATATATAGGCTTGGAATTCAGACTAAACCAATTATACCCCATTTAATATACTATTTACTCTTCATTGAATGTTTCACCTCTCATATCTCAATTTTCATGGCACGTAATTTGAAACATTTGTATTACAGACATATATTTACATATAGGAAATGATGGTGTGATTATTTATATCATTAGAGGAATTATATGAGTTTTATGAATGATATCAACCCTTCTATCATGATCAAATGATTTTGATACTCGATTTTGATTTTGGAATTGATAATGGGGTTTCGAACCACCATGAAGGAAAACATAAGTCTTGGTGTTGGTCACAAATTTTCTATTTCATTAGGATTAGAATCTATAATTATCTATACTGAGATGACGTATTATAATGTTGGTTCTTGAAAAAATGGTATCAGAGCCTTGGCTCCTTGTAGGACCTAGCTTTCGGAGTGCCCTTTGTTATTTTAGATGTCAAGGTAAATGGAGTATAACTATATTATCTTGGGGTGTAAGTATGAGTAAGTATCTAGCCCACACATTCTTTGTCAACCAACGTGTTTCCTTGAGAAGTCATGTATTTTTTTGTTCATTTTTTTCTTCTGGGTTGCATGGTATTTGGGAAAATGAAATATGATTTAGGATAATTTTCATAGTGTGCTCGCATGGCCTTGAAATGCATGTGTAGCGGAGGGAATATTCTTTGCAGACTCTTTGTGATAGTTGTTTAATTGGCATATAACCACTCGATATATGTCCTAGTCACCCATCATCACATGTTTTTCTTCATGGGTTTCTTTTATTTGTACAAAAGGTTGTACTGAGATGGTTTTGGGGTGTTTTTGTTTAGATTCATATATAATGATTGGTTTGAAAAATATTGTGACACATTTATCAAAAATGATATTTCAAAAATATATGTCATAAGAAGTTTTGTGGCATGGACCATTATTATAAATATGAATTCACCTTTATAAAGGATATAAAATGATCATATCAGATTTTTAAAAAGGATTATAGTCATTATCCCTTAAATTAGGGGTCGAGTTCATGGTGTCTCAAACCAATAAAACTATCAAAGACATTGGAATGAGGATCGAAACTCCCTATTCAGAGTGTTGGCCTGATAGAACACTCACTATCCCATGTGTTGGGTTCATAGAATCTCATAATCTATTAGAATTTAGAGAATCTACCATGAGTCTTGATCTTATCGGATCATTAGAATTTTCTTTGATATGTGATTTTTTCACTGGTCTAGCATACATAATTATTCTACTTATACGGCCAATAGGAATATACATATGCTTGGTTCATATAATTTGATTCAATATATAACTGATCAGTATAAAAATATATAGTATATATATATTTGTTTTATCTTTTTAGAATTATTTCTTCTATGTAACAAAGATGGTATAGAGTCTAGGTGTCCCTTAGTATCATGGGTGAGTTTTTATATTTATTCAGTATGTCATTTTTTCAAATTATATACAGAAAACTTATTTACATGTATTGCACGGTCTAAGACATAGACTATATGGGTGAGAACTTACATGAATTTGTATCTCACACCATGCATGGTATACGATTTAATATTTTTTCCTTTGTAAACCATATATTTTCTTATCCTGGGGGATTACATGAGTTGTTTTGTTGGTACCTATGAGTTATACGAATAAGACCGACATTGAGTTCGAAATTACATTTGTGTTTTCCCTAGGGATTGTTGCTACTATTATTTATTTATTTATTTATTATAATATATCTTTAGTCCTATAGAATTTCATCTATTTTTATTTATGGACATCACATGTACGTGCATGTATTAATCAATATATTATCTCGGGCCATCTATTTACATGTCTCGTTAATAACTATTTTCCATCCATTAGTCACTATTTATTTAAATATTGTTTTTGATATTTTACATTAATTTATATTGGATTGTAATGTTCATTTACTCTTAAATGAGGTTCTAGTCTCCCTAATATCAAATCCATAGATCCATATTGTTAGTTAGTGGCATGTGGTGTATAGTGAGATTCTCTTGAGGCGACGTGAAACACTGATCTAGTTTTCCTCTTACTGTTTTTTCGAGCTAGGTTGTTACGCCTATTTTTAGACTTAATTGAAAAGAATCTTCTTTTCATTTAGAAAATTTTATAATAATTATTTACAATTATAAAAATATTGTTTATAAAATAAATAAAATGACTAATAACATGAGGTATAAAAAAATATGGGAATGATAAGACATTATTTTATATCTCTCATAGTCAAGAGCTCTCTGAATACTCTTCCAGGATTATGATGTGAACCGTGTTTCATGGCCTGATTTAATTGAATGAGGTTTCCGATGAAGAATTTTACTAATATTTATTAGTTCACGGAACATATTTGAAGTTATATTTATTAACATGTCTGTATGAAATGTGAATACATAGTTAGGTGATTGAAAATTACTTATATACCATCGCTCTTCATTTGGGCCATCAATATTCAAATAAAAGGTCATTTGAAACGTTTTCTAGTTCCGTATAGTTAAAGATAATGGTTCCACGGTTACCATCAAATATTTTCATTAAACCATTACCTATTGTCATAATATGAATCTGGACAGACAGTCTGAGTTTTTTTATTCCATACCATCCATCTAAAAATCTTCTCTTAAATCCATATATTTCATTTTCCTACATAGTTATATAAAAATATATTTATTTTATTAATCTAAAATATTCCTCATTAACTCTATTATAGGTGGAATAGATAACTAATTTCTAAATATAAACACTCTATCTATATAGATAATTTATTTTAATTTTCTACCATTTTATACATTAATCATTAATTGTATGTACTCAACCCTCCCATTGGGTATTATTTAATTTTTATATAATGATGCTTTATTAATTTTTTAGAAATGTTATTTTCCACACATTTCCAAAGAACCTATATATCGATCATTTCTAGATCACTAAATATAGGATCTAATGTAATCCTCGTCATGGTAAGCATTATGTGGTCCCTCCTTCTCAATGCATCATACACCTTGTCTTCATTCCCAATTAATTAGTGTATCAAGAAATCATGTTCCTATAGTAGTTCCAATATTATTCAATTCAACATTTTGAGATCATTTTCTAACATTATATATACCTCAAAATCTTGTGGTCCATATAAATATATTCGACATTATTCAATAGGGAGATAATATCACCACATTATCAAAGAAAAGAATATATCTTTTAGCTCAATCTTATTATTTTTATAGTTTTATAACTATATTTTTCAATTTTATTTATTCATAGGAAAACACCCCATATTTATATATAAGGAATACATTATTTTCTTTTGTTGTTATATCAATATATATTCAAATACATGTATAAATAATAGTATTATTATTATAAATAATTAATCAATTTTCTATTTATCTATTAACTACATTCCCCTCATTCACATAACCATGTGAATTTTAGCCTTTTACATCTATTAAGGTTAACTTATAGGCCAATTGGGTAAAATATTGAACAAACCACTAATAGTAATCTACTAAATCAATAAAATAATGATCTCAATTATTTTTGTCAAAATATAACATTATTTGTATTGATCAATATATATATCATCCTTATAGACAATATGGGTCATAAAAGAAACATAATTGATCCAAAATTCACAGTTACTATGTTTCATATATAATTTTTTTTTCTCTATAATTTTTGTCAAATGACTCTCACACTTGTCAGAGCTCTTAGAGTATATCATGATATAATCAATGAATATAATCAAAATATTATTAAGATGATACTTATATACCCTTTTCATCAGATTCATAATGGCAAAGGGATAATTTATTTAATGAAACTATAACATTCATAAACTCGTAATATTGATTACTTTTTCAGGATTTCACTTTATGTGTTTTATAATTATTAACCATTACTAGAATGTAACTAATTGGAAGGATTATAATTGAAAATTATTTGACACCTTGATGTTGATCATATAATTCCTCAATTTTCGAAAAGTGATACATATTATATATATTACTCGAATATATATCTCACTATAATATATGAATAATCTTGTAGAACCATCCTTCCTTTTCCGGAATGAAATAAGGGATCCAAATAGTGAAACATATATACATTAAATTCCATTATTACCCAAATCCTACATTGTTTTCCTAATCTCCACTAACAAAAATAGTTCTATTTTATTGGTATCATTAGATATAGTTATTTTTTAAGAATGTGTTCATCATAAAACACAACATATTTCTTAAGTCAATATATTGGTAATACTCCTATCACTACATCAATATATTTCTTTTCTCTATGTACTATAATTATCATCAGAATATCATTCCCTACTCTATATATTTTTATATATTTCTCTTCTCCTATAATATAATTAATATTATATATTGGTGGTGTGATAAGAGAATTATCAAGATGTTATGTCTCCCCATTTCGAGAATAATTGTAACACCCCAAGATTTTATAGTGTGTTATTTCTTCAAAATAATTCAATAACTTTCACTACACGCAACACCAAGTTCAATCACACCATGACTTACTAAACAAGCTGTTCAAAAGAGGTTATGAATAGTGTTAACTAAATTTTAAACTTTATATAATCCTTATAATTTTAGAATCCATATTATGAGTTTCTTTGACATAATGTAAGAACAAATTCATTTTCAGTATTTCACTTTTACCAAATTTTAATAGTGAACCCTTTTTAGATACTATATTTTAAACTTTTTGACTAAATGGGGACATCAAATATTTAAAATGAAACATCCCAAGCTTCCACGGTACGCTAGCATGTGTTGTACGCAACACCGAGTTCTAACACACTGTAACCAATCAAACTAGCCGTTATGAATAGTAATACCTACTTTTCGAAATTATATATATTTTATATTTTAAAATGGACTTCATTTTTGGATTCGGAATATCGAATTTGGCCTAAGTTGAAATTTTGGTACTTTTCGGATAACTTTCATATTTTGATGAATAGTGAAAATTACTAAATTTTAATTAAAAACAACTTTTTTAATCAAAATATTTAATAGTGATAAATTGTGAATTTGAGTGGTTTTAAAGTATATTTGGAATATATTTTTACCATTTAATATAATTTTGGTCATTGGACATAATTTAACAATTCAACCGAACATAAACAAGTGTAAATCTTTTGATAGTTATTATCTCTTAAAAACACGCTTTTTGTTTTGACAGCGGGAATTAATTTTAAATTAATATCTGCCACTTCTATGTTTTGAATTTAGAAAAATGGATTCCATATTTTGAATCAGGATGTCCAAATTATGTAAATAGGTAACTTTTATTTTTACACATTTTGAATAATTACTGCGGTAAATATTTTATTTACCATGGTAAAAGGGTAAATCTGGTAAATAAGGGTTAAACAATAATATTATAATAATACAGAATTACCCTAAAACGTGTCCTAACCTTATTTGTGGACACATACCCGACCATGGGCATCCTTGGGTCGATTTGGGGACCCCTTGGAGCCACTTGTATGTGGTAGGGACACATTATATTAATAAAGTTAAAATAAAAATAAAAATGGCATAAGCTTACATCTTTTAGAAGAACAATTTTTACATAGGGTTATACATGTTGGATTTTCGATTATAAATATTCATTAGAAATCTAAAAAGATTTCCTACATAATGATATATTATTTATAATTTTTAGACATCATATAAGTTAAATTATTAATGACACAATAATGATGCAATGTTTACCTCATTAATAAATCATTTAAATAAATAAGATTATAATGATTAAAATATTATATAAAATCTGTTCAATTCTTATTGGTTGATGTTATTTAGAAAATGAGTCATCTTATCTTCGACCTCAATGATTTTTGGACCATTATAAACCGAATATAATTATATTATAAAGTAATACATTCACTCTTTCCTAAAGAGCCCCTCCTCTCCCTTATAAAAGGAGACCACTTCTACTCATTCCTCACACCTCTAAAGCAACTTGGATTGTCCAAACCCTGCCTACATAAGCTCCCAACATCCCTCTCCTCCTCCTTGAAGCTTCCCATTAGGCAGAAATCATTTCAAGAAGTCCTTTGGTTCCAACCAAAGTGAGTTACCTAAATTAAAGGTAACAATTTCTCTTAAATTATTTTCAATTATTTTGCTTCTCCAACCCCCAAAATCTTTTTATTTCCTTTCTTTTTTAACAACACCAGTATCCAAAATATACTAGGATGTTTTTATAAGAATGATTCAAACTACACATACACACAACTCCATCTAATGGATGATGAACATAATGTTTCTGTGGATGGAAAACTAACACCTCACGAAACGATGATTGTTCAAATACATCTTACCGCCTCTCATAGTGGCCATTATGATGGCACTGTAATTAAATATGATATTAATGATATATATTTTATATATAAGCTTCTTTAATTCCATTTTATTTCATATCATTATTCATTTCATGTTGTATATACATATGATAATTTCATTTGAGGAAGTGCGGACTACCGCCCGCTTAAAATGATATGACTCGTTCATACCACACATGGAACGTATAAAGGAAGGTGTTAATGAACATAAGTAACATATATAAAATATTATATTATACTGGAATAGTAATATACCTATGTATCATTTGGATTCTATTCTTTTAAAATAAAAATTAAATGGAAGTAGCGTTCGTGCGTACGTACGGACTACCGCCTCCACGAACGCGATGAGATTCATTCTCCATCTTATCCATTCAAGTCTTATTCTCATTTTAGGGTTAAAAATAATGTTAATATCATTCTGATTATGAATAAGATATAATCTATCCATTACAAACATGTCTTACGTAACCAAACATTTAAGAAGAACGAATCGATTATCACCCGAAACGACGATAGTACTAAGATATTATTAATAAAGCAATGTTAAAAGATCAGATATGATATCATATTAATGTATATGATTCTTGTATAATTTAATAACAATTATTTCCCCATTATACAGGAGGTTAACCTACCCCATCAAAGGAAAAGTACAAGGTAAGGGTTTATTTCACAATCTCTTCATTATCCGAGGTTGTTTATACATAATTATCTACTGGGACCTCGTTATCATCCACGTCCATGTTTCATCAAAATGTATTTCAAAACATTTTTAAGATTTAAAATAATATGGGTTAAAGTCATTTATACCCTTGTTTGACTTTTTATAAGAGGTTTATAAGGGAATCTTTCTGTCGTTTTCCAAACAAGGTTCTTTTTAACCTTTTCGACAGAATTGAGATAAGAATGTTTTTTAACTTATACGGCGGGTTCGGTTATTTTCCGCCGTTATAAAATCGTCAAAGCTTCCCTTAGAAGCTTATAAGAATATTTTCAAGAAAATGTTATATTTTATATTGCTCTTAAATGATTTCAAAAATAGAAAGAGATATTTCTCTAAAAAGTGTTTTGATTTCATCTATGTCAACATCCTTTGACGGATTTTACGCTTATTTGAAGTTGATTTATTATGATACAAAACTTCTATATTGTATTGAAGGTTTTGTGATATGTTTGACTGTGGATGTGCTATTTTTATACCATTCATAGTTTATGGTGAAATTATTGAAATTTCGTATGCTAGTTTTAATACGAATGTTTATGTTATGTTTAAACCTTTTCATATGGGAATGCATTGGAATTAATATGTGATGGGTGGAGCCCGCTATAGCTCCTCGATGCATCGGTAGGTCTCATGAGACAAACTAGTGTCTTGGCGCAAGGCCTTGGCAAAATCATATTTGTAGTCTTGCCACGAGGCCTTGGCTATGTGGTTATGATAGTCTGGCATTATGCATTCCAACATTATGAAAGTGGTTATTGATATTGCATGTGATTATTCGATTAGTAGAATATCCATGTGAACAGGTAAATGGAATTATTTAATTTTACTTTTGCCACACTATGTTGAAGTTCATGTTTAAAAGGCTTTTGTTTTAGTAATTCATTGCCTTAAATGTTTATGCTTATTTTTGAATGTTCTGCTATATTGTTATCCTTACTGGGCATTTGAGCTCACCCCTTTTCTATGTTTTATTTTTCCCAGGATGTGAAGATATAAGTTATGAATGACTTGTAGGGATATTATGAGGGGTTTATAGTGTGGACTGAGGAAACATTATGTTGTTGTAGTAGTTTTTCATTTTATGATGTAATGTAAAACTTATGAATATATCTAGTGTTTCCAAGGCTACTAAACCAATCGGTCTTTCGAGATTTGATCTTTCTTGTGATCATGCCAATGTTATGTAATTAATGCACCGACTCTGGGTAACTGGGGTCGGGGCATTACAGTTGGTATCAGAGGAAGTTTAGTACAAACCTTGGAAGCTAGATTTAGATAAACTATGATTAGAGCACGTAGACCTAAGATGAACTTTGAGGATTAGTATAGAAGAAATTCCTAGAATTTTGGTATTGTAGAGATTTTGTGAGTTTTCCGAGCAATACATCCCTGTCTGGATACGAGCAGGTAGAGGCGGCTCTGGCACAGATGTACCTAGGGGTAAAACCCGAAAACACCGCTTTGAGCTAGACTCGAACGGGAACTGGTGCATGACAATGGGCCTTGCTGCACTCTTGGTTACGACACTCCCAGGGGATATGCATAGGAAAACTCGAATTTTCTTTACAAATCATTATGAAGGGTTTATGAGTATATAATTCATCAAAGAAAACATTTTTATGATTATGGATTATACCCATAAATAGTTCAATTTATGTTAAGTGTTTTATAAGTATGGGATTATGTATTTTGATTCATAAACTGATCTAGTGTATGCCATTGTTTAGAAGTGGCGCCCAGTAGAAGGATTGAGAACTCCAGAAATGCACATGATCCAAGGAGAAGGAAGGATCATATCTTTCATGGTCTTATGCTAGAATTTATAAGAGAAATAGTCAACCATGTATTACCATCATATGAAGAAATAATATCATGTGTCGATAAGATAAGTAAAGAGTTCACTAAGTCCTATGGCTTTGAAGGGAAGCAAGAGAAGAGAAGGATAGAAGAGAGAAATATGGATAAAGGGAAGAGGGAAAAGAAGAATTTTCCCATATGTGGTAACTGTGGAAAGAAAAACCCTAGAACATGCCTGAAAGGAATGAGAGTTTGTTATAAGTGTGGAGGAAAAGGGCACAAAGTACGTGACTGCAAGGGTAAGAAAATGGTTTCAAATGTACAATGCTTCATTTGCAAGGAGTTATGACACTACGCGAACCTATGTCCCAGTAATCAGACTATGCCGCAAATGATGCTATTGGATAATAATCATGTTATGATACTACCACAGATGAAGAGGAATTATTAGAGTTCTTATGTTGATTATGTCAATTGAGTGTTGTATCAACAATGTACTTGTTATAATAATTATGGAGTAAGGATTGTACTGCAGTACTATTTCATTAAGGACATGAGATTGTGTGGAACAAAGAAAAGTGACTGAATAGCAGGATAAATTTTTGGAAAATATATGGTTGAGAGAAAGATAAACCATAATATGGTTCTGATACCGAGTTAGTGATTTTAGAATAATACATGATTGATTTGGATAATTTATATTGGATATTCTTGACTACCTTGAAACTGATTAATGATTTGTATATTCCATTATTTTTTTGGGGTTTAAAACATTTTTGGATTGATGAAGTATATCCAACATTCTATATGGAATAGGGGAGCATGAATGTAGTCAATAAGGAATATGGTAATTCAGGATGTTTCAGTGTATTAAAAGAATACAAGATGAAGGTATTTATATGATATTACGGGGTAAAAAGGATCTATATTATGTTTACCTTCCTTATAAATGTTGGACTGTGAGTTTTGACAGAAGTATTTTGGATAGTTCTAGTTTGGATTATTTTGGATTACCATAAAAGGACAACCCAGAGGTCGGGCGGCAACTCGTCACGTCCGGCAAAGCCGCAAGACTTAAACCCGCAACCGAAGGGTGACAAGGGTGTATCACCTACCACTATCCCACGAGATGTCTTGGATTAAATAAATTTGTTTTTTAAATGATCTGGTAGATGAATTATAAATTCGTTTATTTTGGAACCCTCTATGAATAGTTTAAATAGAATTTTTTTTACGAGTGAATGATGAGTTTTTGGTAGAAATTTATTAATGGATAAAAATCTAATTATAAATTAAGTATATCTCCTTATGATCTTAGCCAATCTCATAAATAAATTCCTCATCATTAAGAAAAGGAACTTAGAACAAAAATGTTGTCCTAGATGGTTCCTTAAATCATCACTAATTTATGGCTTTGGGATTGTTGGTCTTTTCATAGCCATGTTCTCTACCACTCTCCATCAGATAATTGATGGCTAGATTTTTCTTCTATATCCATATTTTCCTACATGGAACCCTAGTATGTGTTATTTTCGGTAATCTTCATACTTTCCACTCTTCATTTAAAATAGAGGCCTCATTAATTAATTTTTCGATGTTGGATTTCAACTAAGATATTTTGAAACGTCAAAAATGTGTTATCCCAATACCCTATGTTTTGTTGAACCGATGTTATTTCAAATCATCATAGATTGATGATTTTAAGGACCTCAATTTTATACTTTTTTTTGATTGATGACCTCAATCACTACCTATAAATATTTACGTTTTTCCTCCAATTATATGTCTATAATTGCCACCAATGTTCTCCTAATAGAGATCATAATTTGGTGGTGATCCTTTCATTTCTATTTTCTTCATATTAAGACTAAATTTTAGTAACCCAATTTCCGATGTGGGTTTTCCCACAATGATATTTTCTATTTTCAACCTTTTATTTTCGAAGAACAATTTCAAATTGCGAGGACGCAATTTATTGAAGGTGGGGAGAATGTAACACCCCAAGATTTTATAGTGTGTTATTTCTTCAAAATAATTCAATAACTTTCACTACACGCAACACCAAGTTCAATCGCACCATGAATTACCAAACAAGCTGTTCAAAAGAGGTTATGAATAGTGTTAACTAAATTTTAAACTTTATATAATCCTTATAATTTTAGAATCCATATTATGAGTTTCTTAGACATAAGGTAAGAACAAATTCATTTTCAGTATTTCACTTTTACCAAATTATAATAGTGAACCCTTTTTAGATACTATATTTTAAACTTTTTGACTAAATGGGGACATCAAAAATTTAAAATGAAACATCCCAAGCTTCCACGGTACGCTAGCGTGTGTTGTACGCAACACCGAGTTCTAACACACCATAACCAATCAAACTAGCCATTATGAATAGTAATACCTACAATTTGAAATTATATATATTTTATATTTTAAAATGGACTTCATTTTTGTATTCGTAATATCGAATTTGGCCTAAGGTGAAATTTTGGTAATTTTCGGATAAATTTCATATTTTGATGAATAGTGAAAATTACTAAATTTTAATTAAAAACAACTTTTTTAATCAAAATAATTAATAGTGATAAATTGTGAATTTGAGTAGTTTTAAAGTATATTTGGAATATATTTTTACCATTTAATATAATGTTGGTCATTGGACATAATTTAACAATTAAAACGAACATAAACAAGTGTCAATCTTTTGATAGTTATTATCTCTTAAAAACACGCTTTTTGTTTTGACAGCGGGAATTAATTTTAAATTAATTTCTGCCACTTCTGTGTTTTGAATTTAGAAAAATGGATTCCTTATTTGGAATCAGGATGTCCAAATTATGTAAATAGGTAACTTTTATTTTTACACATTTTGAATAATTACTGCAGTAAATATTTTATTTACCATGGTTAAAGGGTAAATCCGGTAAATAAGGGTTAACAAATAATATTATAATAATACAAAATTACCCTAAAACGTGTCCTAACCTTATTGGTGGACACATACCCAACCATGGGCATCCTTGGGTTGATTTGGGGACCCCTTGGAGCCACTTGTATGTGGTAGGGACACATTATATTAATAAAGTTAAAATAAAAATAAAAATGGCATAAGCTTACATCCTTTAGAAGAACAATTTTTACATAGTGTTATACATGTTGGATTTTCGATTATAAATATTAATTAGAAAGATAAAAAGATTTCCTACATAATGATATTTTATTTATAATTTTTAGACATCAAATAAGTCAAATTATTAATGACACAATAATGATTCAATGTTTACCCCATTAATAAATCATTTAAATAAATAAGATTATAATGATTAAAATATTATCTAAAACCTGTCCAATTCTTATTGGTTGATGTTATTTAGAAACAGAGTCATCTTATCTTCGACCTCAAAGATTTTTGGACCATTATAAACCGAATATAATTATATTATAAAGTAATACTTTCACTCTTTCCTAAAGAGCCCCTCCTCTCCCTTATAAAAGGAGACCACTTCTACTCATTCCTCACACCTCTCAAGCCCCTTGGCTCGTCCAAAACCTACCTAAATAAGCTCCCCACATCCCTCTCCTCCTCCTTGAAGAATCCCCTTAGGCAGAAAGCATTTCAAGAAGTCCTTTGGTTCCAACCAAAGTGAGTTACCTAAATTAAAGGTAACGATTTATCTTAAATTATTTTCATTTATTTTGCTTCTCCAACCCCCAAACTCTTTTTATTTCCTTTATTTTGTAACAACACCAGTATCCACAATATACTAGGATATTTTTATAAGATGGATTCAAACTACACATACACACAACTCCATCTAATGGATGATGAACATAATGTTTCTGTGGATGGCAAACTAACGCCTCACGAAACGATGATTGTTCAAATACATCTTACCACCTCTCATGGTGGCCATTATGATTGCACTGTAATTAAATATGATATTAATGATAGATATTTTATATATAAGCTTCTGTAATTCCATTTTATTTCATATCATTATTCGTTTCATGTTGTATATACATACGATAATTTCATTTGAGGAAGTGCGGACTACCGCCCCCTTAAAATGATATGACTCATTCATACCACACATGGAACGTATAAAGGATGGTGTTAATGAACTTAAGTAACATATATAAAATATTATATTATACTGGAATAGTAATATACCTATGTATCATTAGGATTCGATTCTTTTAAAATAAAAATTAAATGGAAGTAGCGTTCGTGCGTACGTACGGACTACCGTCTCCACGAACGCGATGAGATTCATTCTCCATCGTATCCATTCAAGTCTTATTCTCATTTTAGGGTTAAAAATAATGTTAATATCATTCTGATTATGAATAAGATATAATCTATCCATTACAAACATGTCTTACATAACCAAACATTTAAGAAGAACGAATCGATTATCACCCAAAACGACAATAATACTAAGATATTATTAATAAAGAAATGTTAAAAGATCATATATGATATCATATTAATGTATATGATTCTTGTATAATTTAATAACAATTATTTCACCATTATACAGGAGGTTATCCTACCCCAAAAAAGGAAAAGTACAAGGTAAGGGTTTATTTCGCAATCTCTTCATTATCCGAGGTTGTTTATACATAATTATCTACTGGGACCTCGTTATCATCCACGTCCATGTTTCTTCAAAATGTATTTCAAAACATTTTTAATATTTAAAAGAATATGGGTTAAAGTCATTTATACCCTTGTTTGACTTTTTATAAGAGGTTTATAAGGGAATCTTTCCGTCGTTTTCCAAACAAGGTGCTTTTTAACCTTTTCGACAGAATTAAGATAAGAATGTTTTTTTAACTTATACGGTGGGTGCGGTTATTTTCCGCCGTTATAAAATAGTGAAATATTCCCTTAGAATCTTATAAGAATATTTTCAAGAAAATTTTTTATTTTATATGGCTCTTAAATGATTTCAAAAATAGAAAGAGATATTTCTCTAAAAAGTGTTTTGATTTCATCTATGTCAACATCCTTTGACGGATTTTACGCTTATTTGAAGTTGATTTATTATGATACAAAACTTCTATATTGTATTGAAGGTTTTGTGATATGTTTGACTGTGGATGTGCTATTTTTATACCATTCATAGTTTATGGTGAAATTATTGACATTTCGTATGCTAGTTTTAATACGAATGTTTATGTTATGTTTAAACCTTTTCATATGGGAATGCATTGGACTTAATATGTGACGGGTGGAGCCCGCTATAGCTCCTCGATGCATCGGTAGGTCTCATGAGACAAACTAGTGTCTTGGCACAAGGCCTTGGCAAAATCATATTTGTAGTCTTGCCACGAGGCCTTGGCTATGTGGTTATGATAGTATGGCATTATGCATTCCAACATTATGAAAGTGGTTATTGATATTGCATGTGATTATTCGATTAGTAGAATATCCATGTGAACAAGTAAATGGCAATATTTCATTTTACTTTTGCCATACTATGTTGAAGTTCAAGTTTAAAAGGCTTTTGTTTTAGTAATTCATTGCCTTAAATGTTTATGCTTATTTTTGAATGTTCCGCTATATTGTTATCCTTACTGGGCATTTGAGCTCACCCCTTTTCTATGTTTTATTTTTCCCAGGATGTGATGATATAAGTTATGAATGACCTACAGGGATATTATGAGGGGTTTATAGTGTGGACTGTGGAAACATTATGTTGTTGTAGTAGTTTTTCATTTTATTATGTAATGTAAAACTTATGAATATATCTAGTGTTTCCAAGGCTACTAAACCAATCGGTCTTTCGAGATTTGATCTTTCTTGTGATCATGCCAATGTTATGTAATTAATGCACCGACTCTGGGTAACTAGGGTCGGGGCGTTACAGTTGGTATCAGAGGAAGTTTAGTACAAACCTTGGAAGCTAGATTTAGATAAACTCTGATTTGAGCACGTAGACCTAAGATGAACTTTTAGGATTAATATTGAAGAACTTCCTAGAATTTTGGTATTGTAGAGATTTTTTGAGTTTTCCGAACAATACATCCCTGTCTGGATACGAGCAGGTAGAGGCGGCTCTGGAAGAGATGTACCTAGGGGTAAAACCCGAAAACACCGCTTTGAGCTAGACTCGAATGGGAACTGGTGCACGACAACGGGCCTTGCTGCACTCTTGGTTAAGACACTCGCGGGGGATATGCTTAGGATAACTCTCATTTTCTTTACAAATCATTAAGAAGGGTTTATGAGTATATAATTCCTCAAAGAAAACATTTTTATGATTATGGATTATATCCATAAATAGTTAAATTTATGTTAAGTGTTTTATAAGTATGGGATTATGTATTTTGATTCATAAACTGATCTAGTGTATGCCATTGTTTAGAAATGGCGCCCAGTAGAAGGAATGAGAACTCCAGAAATGCACATGATCCAAGGAGAAGGAAGGATCATATCTTTCATGGTCTTAAGCTAGAATTTATAAGAGAAATAGTATCCCATGTATTATCATCATATGAATAAATAATATCATGTGTTGATAAGATAAGTAAATAGTTCACTAAGTCCTATGGATTTGAAGGGAAGCAAGAGAAGAAAAGGATAGAAGAGAGAAATATTGATAAAGGGAAGAGGGAAAAGAAGAATTTTCCCAAATGTGGTAACTGTGGAAAGAAACACCCCGGAACATGCCTGAAAGGAATGGGAGTTTGTTATAAGTGTGGAGGAAAAGGGCACAACGTACGTGACTGCAAGGGTAAGAAAATGGTTTCAAATGTACAATGCTTCATTTGCAAGGAGTTTGGACACTACGCGAACCTATGTCCCAGTAATCAGACTATGCCGCAAATGATGCTATTGGATAATAATCAAGTTATGATACTACCACAGATGAAGAGGAATTATTAGAGTTCTTATGTTGATTATGTCAATTGAGTGTTGTATCAACAATGTACTTGTTATAATAATTATGGAGTATATAAGGATTGTACTGCAGTACTATTTCATTAAGGACTTGAGATTGTGTGGAACAAAGAAAAGGGACTGAATAGCAGGATAAATTTTTGGAAAATATATGGTTGTGAGAAAGATAAACCATAATATGGTTCTGATACCGAGTTAGTGATTTTAGAATAATACATGATTGATTTGGATAAATTATATTGGATATTCTTGACTACCTTGAAACTGATTAATGATTTGTATATTCCATCATTTTTTGGGGTTTAAAACATTTTTGGATTGATGAAGTATATCCAACATTCTATATAGAATAGGGGAGCATGAATGTAATCAATAAGGAATATGGTAATTCAGGATGTTTCAGTGTATTAAAAGAATACAAGATGAAGGTATTCATATGCTATTATGGGGTAAAAAGGATCTATATTATGTTTACCTTCCTTATAAATGTTGGACTATGAGTTTGGACAGAAGTATTTTGGATAGATCTAGTTTGGATTATTTTGGATTACCATAAAAGGACAACCTGGAGGTTGGGCGGCAACCCGTCGCGTCCGAAAAGGCCGCAAGACTTGAACCCGCAACCGAAGGGCGACAAGGGTGTATCACCTACCACTATCCCACGAGATGTCCTGGATTAAATAAAGTAGTTTTTTAAAAGATCTGGTAGATGAATTATAAATTCGTTTATTTTGGAACCCTCTATGAATAGTATAAATAGAATTTTTTTTACGAGTGAATGATGAGTCTTTGGTAGAAATTTATTAATCGATAAAACTATAATTATAAAGTAAGTATATCTCCTTATGATCTTAGCCAATCTCATAAATAAATTCCTCATAATTAAGAAAAGGAACTTAGAACAAAAATGTTGTCCTAGATGGTACCTTAAATCATCACTAATTTATGGCTTTGGGATTGTTGGCCTTTTCATAGCCATGTTCTCTACCACTCTCCATCAGATAATTGATGGCAAGATTTTTCTTCCATATCCATATTTTCCTACATGGAACCCTAGTATGTGTTATTTTCGGTAATCTTCATACTTTCCACTCTTTATTTAAAATAGAGGCCTCATTAATTAAATTTTCGATGTGGGATTTCAACTAAGATATTTTGAAACGTCAAAAATGTGTTATCCCAATACCCTATGTTTTGTTGAACCGATGGTATTTTAAATCATCATAGATTGATGATTTTAAGGACCTCAATTTTATACTTTTTTGTGATTGATGACCTCAATCACTACCTATAAATATTTACGTTTTTCCTCCAATTATATGTCTATAATTGCCACCAATGTTCTCCTAATAGAGATCATAATTTGGTGGTGATCCTTTCATTTCTCTTTTCCTCATATTAAGACTAAATTTTAGTAACCCAATTTCCGATGTGGGTTTTCCCACAAAGATATTTTCTATTTTCAACCTTTAATTTTCGAAGAACAATTTCAAATTGTGAGGACGCAATTTATTGAAGGTGGGGAGAATGTAACACCCCAAGATTTTATAGTGTGTTATTTCTTCAAAATAATTCAATAACTTTCACTACACGCAACACCAAGTTCAATCGCACCATGAATTACCAAACAAGCTGTTCAAAAGCGGTTATGAATAGTGTTAACTAAATTTTAAACTTTACATAATCCTTATAATTTTAGAATCCATATTATGAGTTACTTAGACATAATGTAAGAACAAATTCATTTTCAGTATTTCGCTTTTACCAATTTTTAATAGTTAACCCTTTTTATATACTATATTTTAAACTTTTGGACTAAATGGGGACATCAAAAATTTAAAATGAAACATCCCAAGCTTCCACGGTACGCTAGCGTGTGTTGTACGCAACACCGAGTTCTAACACACCGTAACCAATCAAACTAGCCGTTATGAATAGTAATACCTACTTTTTGAAATTATATATATTTTATATTTTAAAATGGACTTCATTTTTGGATTCGGAATATCGAATTTGGCCTAAGGAGAAATTTTGGTACTTTTCGGATAACTTTCATATTTTGATGAATAGTGAAAATTACTAAATTTTAATTAAAAACAACTTTTTTAATCAAAATAATTAATAGTGATAAATTTTGAATTTGAGTGGTTTTAAAGTATATTTGGAATATATTTTTACCATTTAATATAATTTTGGTCATTGGACATAATTTAACAATTAAACCGAACATAAACAAGTGTCAATCTTTTGATAGTTATTATCTCTTAAAAACACACTTTTTATTTTGACAGCGGGAATTAATTTTAATTAATTTCTGCCACTTCTGTGTTTTGAATTTAGAAAAATGGATTCCATATTTGGAATCAGGATTTCCAAATTATGTAAATAGGTAACTTTTATTTTTACACATTTTGAATAATTACTGCGGTAAATATTTTCTTTACCATGGTTAAAGGGTAAATCCGGTAAATAAGGGTTAAAAAATAATATTATAATAAAACAAAATTACCCTAAAACGTGTCCTAACCTTATTGGTGGACACATACCCGACCATGGGAATCCTTGGGTCGATTTGGGGACCCCTTGGAGCCACTTGTATGTGGTAGGGACATATTATATTAATAAAGTTAAAATAAAAATAAAAATGGCATAAGCTTACATCTTTTAGATGAACAATTTTTACATAGGGTTATACATGTTGGATTTTCGATTATAAATATTTATTAGAAAGATAAAATGAGTTCCTACATAATTATATTATATTTATAATTTTTAGACATCAAATAAGTTAAATTATTAATGACACAATAATGATGCAATGTTTACCTCATTAATAAATCATTTAAATAAATAATATTATAATGATTAAAATATTATCTAAAAACTGTCCAATTCTTATTGGTTGATGTTATTTAGAAAATGAGTCATCCTATCTTCGACCTCAATGATTTTTGGACCATTATAAACCCAATATATTTATATTATAAAGTAATACTTTCACTCTTTCCTAAAGAGCCCCTCCTCTCCCTTATAAAAGGAGACCACTTCTACTCATTCCTCACACCTCTCAAGACACTTGGCTCGTCCAAACCCTGCCTAAATAAGCTCCCTACATCCCTCTACTCCTCCTTGAAGCTTCCCCTTAGGCAGAAAGCATTTCAAGAAGTCCTTTGGTTCCAACCAAAATGAGTTACCTAAATTAGAGGTAACGATTTCTCTTAAATTATTTTCATTTATTTTGCTTCTCCAACCCCCAAACTCTTTTTATTTCCTTTCTTTTGTAACAACAGCAGTATCCACAATATACTAGGATGTTGTTATAAGAAGGATTCAAACTACACATACACACAAATCCATATAATGGATGATGACCATAATGTTTCTGTGGATGGCAAACTAACGCCTCACGAAACGATGATTGTTCAAATACATCTTACCGCCTCTCATGGTGGCCATAATGATGGAACTGTAATTAAATATGATATTAATGATATATATTTTATATATAAGCTTATGTAATTCCATTTTATTTCATATCATTATTCGTTTCATGTTGTATATACATACGATAATTTCATTTTAGGAACTGCGGACTACCGCCCCCTTAAAATGATATGACTCGTTCATACCACACATTGAACGTATAAAGGATGGTGTTAATGAACTTATGTAACATATATAAAAAATTATATTATACTGGAATAGTAATATACCTATGTATCATTTGGATTCGATTCTTTTAAAATAAAAATTAAATGGAAGTAGCGTTCGTGCGTACGTACGGACTACCGTCTCCACGAACGCGATGAGATTCATTCTCCATCGTATCCATTCATGTCATATTCTCATTTTAGGGTTAAAAATAATGTTAATATCATTCTGATTATGAATAAGATATAATATATCCATTACAAACATGTCTTACGTAACCAAACATTTAATAAGAACGAATCGATTATCACCCGAAACGACGATAATACTAATATATTATTAATAAAGCAATGTTAAAAGATCATATATGATATCATATTAATGTATATGATTCTTGTATAATTTAATAACAATTATTTCACCATTATACAGGAGGTTAACCTACCCCAAAAAAGGAAAAGTACAAGGTAAGGGTTTATTTCACAATCTATTCATTATCCGAGGTTGTTTATACATAATTATCTACTGGGACCTCGTTATCATCCACGTCCATGTTTCTTCAAAATGTATTTCAAAACATTTTTAATATTTAAAAGAATATGGGTTAAAGTCATTTATACCCTTGTTTGACTTTTTATAAGAGGTTTATAAGGGAATCTTTCCGTCGTTTTCCAAACAAGGTGCTTTTTAACCTTTTCGACAGAATTAATATAAGAATGTTTTTTTAACTTATACGGCGGGTGCAGTTATTTTCCGCCGTTATAAAATCGTCAAAGCTTCCCTTAGAAGCTTATAAGAATATTTTCAAGAAAATGTTTTATTTTATATGGCTCTTAAATGATTTCAAAAAAAGAAAGAGATATTTCTCTAAAAAGTGTTTTGATTTCATCTATGTCAACATCCTTTGACGGATTTTACGCTTATTTGAAGTTGATTTATTATGATACAAAACTTCTATATTGTATTGAAGGTTTTGTGATTGTTTGACTGTGGATGTGCTATTTTTATACCATTCATAGTTTATGGTGAAATTATTGACATTTCGTATGCTAGTTTTAATACGAATGTTTATGTTATGTTTAATACTTTTCATATGGGAATGCATTGGACTTAATATGTGACGGGTGGAGCCCGCTATAGCTCCTCGATGCATCGGTAGGTCTCATGAGACAAACTAGTGTCTTGGCGCAAGGCCTTGACAAAATCTTATTTGTAGTCTTGGCACGAGGCCTTGGCTATGTGGTTATGATAGTCTGGCATTATGCATTCCAACATTATGAAAGTGGTTATTGATATTGCATGTGATTATTCGATTAGTAGAATATCCATGTGAACAAGTAAATGGCATTATTTCATTTTACTTTTTCCATACTATATTGAAGTTCAAGTTTAAAAGGCTTTTGTTTTAGTAATTCATTGCCTTAAATGTTTATGCTTATTTTTGAATGTTCCGCTATATTGTTATCCTTACTATGCATTTGAGCTCACCCCTTTTCTATGTTTTATTTTTCCCAGGATGTGAAGATATAAGTTATGAATGACCTCCAGGGATATTATGAGGGGTTTATAGTGTGGACTGTGGAAACATTATGTTGTTGTAGTAGTTTTTCATTTTATGAAGTAATGTAAAACTTATGAATATATCTAGTGTTTCCAAGGCTACAAAACCAATCGGTCTTTCGAGATTTGATCTTTCTTGTGATCATGCCAATGTTATGTAATTAATGCACCGACTCTGGGTAACTAGGGTCGGGGCGTTACAATAATCCTTTAGGATATCCATTTCCCTTCCAATACTACGTAATGTTATAATTATCTATTATTGAAGCTTGATCCAATTGTATGATACACGTAGAATTGTAGTTCCGTTGAATACTTGATTTTTTTCATATAAATTATGATAATATAATTACAAAATGATGTGGATGGTCATATAATTCTATCCAGTAGAAGTTATATTTGATAACATTGTATTACTATTCCACTATGATTATGATTCGTTCACCTATATCTAAATAATAATTTAATTTCTTTCGGGGAAAATCCCAACATTGATTATGATTGTAGATAGTGTTCTCATTTTATCCATTTGTTTCAATTTCTATACAAGCATGTATATTAAATTATGGAAATATATTTTATTTTAAACTACATTTAGTATTTTATTTTCAAGGTATGAATTCATTAAAATCATATTTGTTTTCTAAAATATTTGTGATATGATACTGTGTTCTTATAATTCAATTCCGCAATGTTTTTGATAATCCTTATCTGATACCAAATGTACCAAATCAGACTGTACAAAACTAAATTTAGTTGTTAAATCACATTATTGGTTTATTATACTACTATAACATCCCAATTTGGTTTCCAAAAAACATTCCCATAATCTATTCGATTACATGACCTCGAGCATACCTCTTGATATGGTAGATGTTGCTGACAAGCTGTGAGGTTGTAATATTATTCATAAGAGACCATACCCACATTTTCATTATATTAATACACCAAAAAAACAATCAAACAATTAAAACTAAATAACAAAAAGATATCATAAAAAATACCATTATGACAAGATAACCAAAAATGGCCTAGAATAACAAAACAAACATTAGATAATATATTCCAATTTATGTATCCAGTGTCAAACTAAAACCCAATGTAGATACACTAAAAACTCAAAAATTTGGTCCTGAACAATTTATGGTTCCCTCACACATGGTCTATCCAAAAACATCCACCTAAATCATGGACCTTTACATTGTCCCCCTATGCACCCATGAAATCTATCAAGGTACCGGTCATGCTACCTAATAAGGGTGTGACTACAACATAGAATTCCACCACTAATGGTCTATACAAAAATATCGTACATGATAATTTTTTATGATATTTTATAATTAAATAATATATATATATATATAAAGTAATCACATTACAAAATAAATCGTTATTTAAACATATTAATTTTGTAGGATTCGGGAAAACCAAAACTCAATACCTACTTCAACCCATGCCAGAGTCTAAACTATCTACAAAGGCGTATCATGATCTATAATGACACAATTGAAATTATATATCTCAAATCAATCTACAAAATCCATTTTTATAATTATATATCTCTATTATCCATGGAATTCTATTTTTACTATTAATCATATTTAAATTTATTGAACAATTAATTAATCAAATAATTTTTATTAAATACATCAACAATCAATGAGTCTTCTCAATATCATTAATTAAATAAATAAATAATTATTATTCTCAATTGAATTAATTTTCTCAATAATTAATGAATATCACAATATCAAAAATTAAATCTAAAATTAATTAATTTTATTAATATTTTTAATTATATCATTTATTAATTAATCATCTCAAAACTATTATTTAAGTAAAAAATTATTTAATCATCTTATTTCCAATAATTAACTGAAAATTATTAAATCTTATTCAATTCTAGTGATTAATTCAATAATTAATTAATCTTCTCAATTTTATTAATTAACTGAACAACAAAACAAAATCTCAATCACAATATCATATAAATAATTCATCAAATGATCATTTAAATTCATAAACACAATATTTTATAATTAACTGTAAAATTAATGATGTAAAATTACAACCTAAATATACAACAATTAATTATCAAATTTATTACTAAATTTAATAATCTATAATTCCCAATTAATTCTACAATTATTTATTCGACATCTACAATTAAAATATTCCAATTTCGACAATTTTCAATAATTAATAAAATCACCATAAAAATTAATTATACATGAAATAAATTTCTAAACAAATAATATCAATTGAAAAATTCTAATCACATAATCAAAATCAAGTAAATATGATTTTAATCACATACCACCTACCTTAAACCGATGATGAATGATCACCTAATGGAAATTCAAAAAATTTAGCAGCACAATGACTTATAATGACATTTATATATAATTCCTATAATCAAGATTGAAAAAATAAATATCATTTTATTTTAGATCAATATCCAAAATACTATATAAAGATATAATTATAATAGTAAGATCAATCCTTTCTATGGTGGGAGAAAAAAAGAAGATTAATTAGAAACCAATCTCTATAGGAATCTCTTACCATATAGTGTGTATATATTTGATCATGATATGATTACTAAGGATTGTAGATGTGAATGGCTAGGAATATATTTAGTAGTTTTTAAAATCACGATATAGGGACCCGGATCAAATGGGGGTTAATTTGTGATTAAGATGGGGTTCAGGTCATCATAAATCAAATTATCATGTTAAATTAAATCCATTGCATAGTTTTTTGGGTATGGAAATATAGTTTAAATTAATTGTTCACCTAAAACATGAATCTTTTTTATAAGGTTTAATGGTTGACCCTATGATGATGCACAATTTTACAATTATTTTTCCAACCGTGAAAAACCCCACATTCCATGGTTATATGGTTTGCTTGGTCGGGGAGCATAGTTTTCCATACCCATGCACCAACAGTGTAATACACTATTATATCGATTTTGCATAATTTTGTTACCAAAAATACCCAACAGTAAATCCCAAATAATTATTACTAAACATAAGGGAAACAAGTACCTGTAATAAAACTCTATTAAAATCCAGAAATGGTAGAGATATTACATTTTAATAACAACTCGCCATGAGCTGTACTCCCAAGAACCACTAAGGTTTCATGCCTAATAGATCATGCCACGAATACAACCTAAATCCATATCTCTCCCATGGTTGCTCTTGGTCATGACCCTTTTTATACAATACATTAACAATCTTCATGGTTTTTCCCCAAAAATATTCATCAATGCAGTCCAAATCAAGTTTCTGATGCTCTTCAATGGGTGCATCTATCAAATGGTTAATAACATCCAAATCATTGATATGATTTATTTTGGTATTATACTAAGTATGTTTAGACACATAGAAAACATAAGGCATAAAAATTTATTTTTGTAGAAGACCCAAATGGTACACCACCTACCTGATTCTCCAACAACATCAAATGGTCAAATGAACCTGGGACCCATATTTATGTATAATTGTATCTTGTGGTGACACAACCATAGAGAGAGCTAATAAAATACATGATCACCCTATATAATCTCTAGTTTCAATTTACATCTGAAATAAAACAAATTATATCTATTATGTGCCATATCCATAAATTTTTTAAAATGTTCAAATAGTTTCAACGTCTCCTGCATAAGACTTGATCGAAAAACATTGACTCACCTACCTATATCCATCATCTAATGGATATACATGGCCTATCATAAAGATCCTTGTGTGGTTACATATGTATATATTCCTAATAACTACTTTTATAGGATATCTACACCATAGTTATGTTTTTCTCATAAACTCCACCAAAGCCTATGGCACACACCCAAAGAATATCATCAAGATATTGTGTAGTATGCTTCAACTAACCATTTGGTATATGGGTGGAATGACATAATCATTAAAATTGGTTTCCATATTTTTTATATAAATCATATAATAATTGATAATTAAAATGTGATTCCCAATATAAAATTATAATTTTTTGAACCTAATGTAGGAAGACTATCTCCAAAATACATGTCTCCCAACGGATCCACTAATAAGGTATTCTGTATAGGCGTGAAATGTGATACCTTTTTCAGTCTTTCAACAATATCCCAAATAGATACATTCATAAATGTTTTCCTTGGGAGAACCACCACAATTTCCATGTTAACTTCATCCAAATTATACTCCATAATGGATAATTGTTTCTAGAAGACTCAATGTCATTGAGTCTATGCCTTCACCTACTGATAGGTGTAACATGTTGTCATAAACTCTACTATATACCTTTCATTCCCATCCAATAAAACATTCATCATACGTATCATTAAATTTTGTGTACACCTATATTTACAACCCAACTCATTGAATTAAATTCCCACATCGAATCCTCCAACATACGCATAGTCACAAAAATTAGATTCTTGACATAGATGATCTCATCCTTATTTATTCTCTAATACAAATTTAAAACCCCACCTACATTGTTTTTTGTCATGTTAAAACAATATGTTCCCCTATAAAATATGTCCATGATTAGTCTCAAACATATAAAATCCATTGAATCTAATATAAAAGTAATATACTCCTTATTCTCATGAACCACCACAGGTATCTCTTCTAGTGGAGGCGTCCTTATCGACTCATTATTGGACACATGAACAACATGAATCTGAATTTTTTACATCAGATATTATTTCAATTTTATCATTCCTGGGCATAAATTCTAGAACAAAATCAAATGATTTTATATATTTAATCCATCTTCGCATGTAAAGATTCAAATATTACTATGAGTAGATATACTTTAATCTCTTGTGAATTTTAAACCATCTAAACATCACTATGATCACATAATGTTCTGAAAAATTAAAATCATAAAATGTATCCAACTCTTGTTCATCCATAGGTTCGTTTTGATCTTGTGGAATCACCATCTGAGGTCGATATTGCACAACTTCATATCCCATCATAAACATTATTCCATTCCCTATCATCAATACATCACAAAACACCTTGTACTCCAAACATTTTTTTTGAGATGATAAATATTGGTGATGATTTCAAATGATTCTTCAGCTCCTACAAATAATTATCATAATATTCTGACCATTCAATCTATATCCCTATCATGGTCAAGACTAAAATAGGTTATAAAAATCTTGACAAGCCTTTGAATGTCCAACAATATCAAGATAATCTTCTAATGCTGCATATATTGTACAAATTTTGGTGTTATTACGATGAAACCAAAACATGATTCTTCTCCATGACCACATACATGTCTTACTCTAAGATAAATTCACCCATGATATTTATCCAATATATCCAAAATTTTCACCTATATTGGTTTGTGTTTTTGTGATCCTCTCTCAAAGAAACTAAGGACAATGTAAAGATATTGGGGAAGATATTCGTGAGTCAAATAATACAAAAATATATCATCCCAATACACTAGAAAGACCTTATATATATATGGATGATCCATTCCATCAATTAATCACACAATACTTGTACGTCTCTAAAAAACAACATTTTGGAGAACTCTTATAGATCATACCTGCATCTGAAGGCTAAACTTGGAATATTAAATGGTCTAAATCTAATATGCGGATACCATAATCACAAGTTTGTCATTCAAAAGATAGAATATCCTCTCAAATGGAAAAAATTCCATCAATACATGGAATATTATACAAGTTATTCTTTATCATCCAGTAAATTATCCCTTAATCAATACATAATCACAAACATATTTCATCCTTCTTTGAAAAAAAACATTGATGATCACCCTAGTGTTGTTATTGGAAGGATGAACCCATAATCCATCAACACCTACCTTTGAATATTTTTCCATTGAACCTATATAAGGGAAATTATGCATGGTGGAATATAAACTAGTTTATCTGATGGACTGGTCTGAAAAATAAATTCATTATCCCTCTTAGGTTTAATCCCTAGGAATTCATCAAGAAACAAATATTTAAAAAATCCACTATATGTGGAATGAAATAATTTTTTACATAACATTTATCCAATAGTAGAATAGAATAAGTGGGTGTGATTTAAAATAGTTGTTGAAAAATTTGACCTTCTTGTCCTTCATGGATATTCCATTTTCCTTGATGAATATAATTTTCATCCATAGGATATGTAAGCATCACCCACTTGTGGTAACAATCAATATGGGTATAAAATGCTACTAACCAATCTATACCCAGTATTAGGTTGACTATTGACATGTCTTGGATATAGAGATTCATTAGAAAACTATACTTGACCTCATTGAGTGAAAATAGTTTTCAGAAGCATATATCCCATGATCATATTCATAATGGTGTACCAATTATAAGGACCCGACCATAATAATTACATAATCTTGAATTGTGTCAAGAATTCACATTGATGGTCATTTCATGTTTAGAGTTTTAGAGAATTAGGACATAAAAATTACATATTAACTTGAAATTTACATGTAGACACTACTACTCAGTGTCCATTTTTCTCATAAAATAAGAAATCGTAAAAATAAACATGTCTACTTCCATTTTTAGACAGCATGACATTTCCATGATACCATCCTTGACCCTATTCATCTTTAAGTCATGTGGAGAACATTTTAAAAACATGGGATGAGTATAAAAACCTATATAAGGGTTATAAAATAAAGAAATAAAACATTAACCCATCATTATATAAAAATAAATAGGACTATACTTTTCAATCATAACAAACCTTACGAAATCCTAAGATTTATGAATAACACACGCAAATCATAAATCCTAAAGGTATCTTATGGTATTCATAACATACATACATTGTAGCAATCATAGCTACATAGGGAGTCACATTTGGAATACCCATCATAGTATATTCCGTAAATCTCTTAGGAGAAACATTAAGGTTTGCCTCTATCACATTATCGAATGCATTGGAGAGTTATCTTGGGCTCACCCACCCTAGGTTTATCATAAAGCCACCAGTATAGGTAAAAAATGCCCAATAACCCTAAAATATTCATAAAACATAACACAACAATAAATGAAAGATAAAATTTCCACATTCCCATCATAATATATCAAATCATGATACTGAAATAAATTATTCTTAATCCAATCATTTTAAAAACCAAAAAATATTTTTAATAAAGGGAGTTTTGAATCAAAGTGTCCCATAACACTTTTAAGAATATAAAGGAATTAAAATTTTAAAACACTATTTTACATATAAATAAATACTAAAAACAATTATGAAAACATGGACATTAATGAGAATGATTTAGAAGAATAAATCATTAAAAATTTTAAAATGATATTTTAGTTTGAGTGTTTTTAACAAAACGAGAGACACTTGAATACAAATAATTGAGGAATAAAATTTAATCAGACCATTATAATATCATGAGAATAAAGGGATTCATGATATAATATTCCAGAGGATAGTATATACACCACATAAGAGTGAATTGATAAATAACAACAATGAAGTCTCAATGGAATGTAAATTGAGATGAAGTCCCTTATAAAGTAGGTTTCCATAGATTAAGGATAAATCAATGGCCAAATTATGTGTGAAAAATATAAATACACCCAATATACGTGGATATTATGTGTAGAAAAAATAGAGTTTATTCACACATATTCATATTACGTCATAATAGAGAAGTGGAAGTTCAACACAAAGAATTTTAAATGGGTGAAGAAGTTCTCTTACTGAAATTCAATAGCATAACGACGTCACATTAAAATTATGAAAATTAATTGATGGGAGAAAAACTGGTATCTCATCACGTGGACATAAAATTTACATAAATAAGGATATAGAAGAACAAATCCCTACCTAACAAGTTGTAAATTAAAATACATAACAAAATGACGTCTTTTTAAAAGAAGAGGTTGAACAGTTCCCTTACTGATTTGATAATATATGAAACATACACCAAATGAAATAATGATCATAAAATGAAGATGTAAATACCAATTAATTGAAGTATATTACACAATGAATAAAATAACAGGAATTACATACACCACAGAAAATTAAATAGTGGAAAATATATCATGAATCTCACCTGAATAAAAAGTGAGATGAAAATCCCTTACCACGTTGTAATCAATCGAGACGTATGACCAAAAGTTAATAAATAATAAAGGATTCACATAATAACATTAATATAAAAATTATCAGGATAATATATATATATATATATATCAAATGGATGTTTACAATACAACACATGCAATAAATTAGTGACGAACAATTGAAATCTCGCGGAATTAAAAGTGAGATAAAAATCCCTTACCACGTGTCAGACTTGACTTGTTTGTTCATTGTTCTTATGGAATAATAAAAATATTTTAATTTATACATGATTAATAACCCTTTTTAAAATTTTATTATTCCTTTTATATTAGTTATTACGATTTTATAAACAATATTTAATCATTTTACGTTAATAATGGTCCTTTTGTCGATATTTGGTACTTGAGTTAAAAATAAACTCCTTATAATTACAAGATGTCCATGTGGTCAAGAGTCCATTGTCTCTAGAATGAAATTAATTATTTATATATCATATATATATTATATATCCATAATATATATGTGTTTAAAAAATTACAAAAAATTTTGATATAAGAAATGAAATGGATTGTTCATGGAGACGGTAAGTCGTACGTACGCATGCACGCTAATTTCAATTCTATATCATATTTTAATTGAATGAAAACATAATGAGACATAGTTATATTAAAATTACAGTATAATATCATATATAATTTAATTAAATCCATCCTTTATATGTTCCATGTATGGTGTTAACTAGTCATATAACTTTGATGGGACGGTAGTCCGGACTTCCTCAAATGAAAATATCGCATTTAATCATAATGGAAACCATAAAGGTATGATATAAATTAAAAATACAATAGTATCAGGAAAAAATAAACATAATATTTATCATATATAAATACAATTTCATCATAATGGCCAACATATGAGGTGGTTGAGATAATTGAACAATCATCATTTCATGAGCTGTTAGTTTTCCTTCCAAAGAAATAGAATGTTCTTTACCCATAAGAAGGAGGTGTGTGTAAGTGTAGTACAAATACATCCCATAACAACATCTTAGTATATATAAGATAATGTTGTTGTTGTAAAATAATGTAATTAAAATAGTTATGGGGTCATAGAAGTAAAATAATAGAAAATAATTTAAGAGAAAACTATTTCCTTTAATTCGGGTAACTCCCGTGGGTTTGAACCAAAAGGACCACGTGATGTGCCTTATTCATAAGGTCAGTCTTCTAGGAGGAAGATAGGGATCTAGAGATATTATGTGGGTAGGGTTTGGACAAGTCAATTGGCTTGAGAGTTGTGAGGATTGAGTTATAAGAGAGGGATTTTTATAAGGGCGAGGAGAGGCTCTTTAGGAAAATTTAAAAATATTATTTTATAATATAATGATATTCAGTTTATAAAGGTCCAAAACTAATTAAAGTAAAATATAAGAGTACTAATGGTCAAAATAAAATAATCCAATAATAATTGGGCAGTTTTTGGATATTATTTTAACATTTATAATCTTATTTACTTAAATCATTTATTATTGAGGTAAATATTGCATCCTTATTATGTCCTAAATAATTTAATTTATTTGATGTCTAAAAATTATAAAATAAACCATGATGTAGGAAATATTTTTATATTGCCATTGAATATTTATAGTCTAAATGATAATTTATATAACCCATTGTAAAAATTAATTTACTAAGAGATATTTGTTAATGTCATTTTGCCTTTACATTATGTTAGTTAATCTGATGTGTCATTATCACTCCCATGTGGCTCTATACTGTCCCAAAATAGACCCAAGGATTTCCATGTTCGGCCAGGTATCATCCAATAAGGTTATTACAAGTGTTAAGGTAATTTAGTATTATTATTATATTCATTTTACCCTGAATGTCCCTATTTACCTCTAACCACGACAAATAAAGGTCAAAAGTTACTATTCACCAAAACAATTATTATCATCCTATTGAACCACATTTCACATACTAATAAAAACAATTTATGTTGGATTTTTAAAATTTAATTCACAGAAGTGGTAAAATTTAATTTAAATGAAAAATTCAGTTTTTTAATTAATACTTAGTCGTTCAACTATTCATAAAAAATTGTTGTTTTTCTGAATAAAAACAAACCATTCATACTATGAAATATTTGATATTCCAAATTTAAAAATGTTGACTTTTTTAAAAAATTCAATACATAGATGTTTCATTAATTAATATAGAATTAATTTCCATTTTCGAAGAAAATATCATTTTTTGATAAAACAATACCAATCAAAAGATTGACACTTATTTATGCCCAATTTCAAAGTGAAATTAATTTCAATGACCAAAATTGTATTAAATGGTAAAAAGATAATCTAATTACACTTTAAAACCATTTAAAATGTTAATCTATCAATAAAATTAAATTATTTTAAATGAAAATTTTGCATTAAAATACATAATTTTTCACTATTTAACTAAAATTAACTTTTATCAGAAAAATACCAATAAATTACCACAAGTAAATTATGTTGTCATGATTGTAAATAAGAATTTAATTTTATCAAATAGAAAATATAAAATTGACCAAAAATATATTTAAATAGGGTTCTTCACCAGAAGGCGGTAAATCGACCTTTTAAATAATATTTGAGTATTCATGCTTAAAATCAGATTCATTTCTATTTTCAGCCTCTAATTTTTTGGATAAATGTAAAAACATTTAACAAAAAACTATATTTATATTGTATTCAGTTGAGTCCATTCTCACCAATTCTTCATCTAGAAATCAACTATCATTTAAAATAATATATTATTATTTTTTTCAGTATGACTCAACATTGTCTGCAACATAAGATTTCAAAGAAACCTATTGTTGTGTATCAGGTATTCCATCGAACATAGCATCCCATTTAATGTAAAATTAATAATTAATTTAAAAATATTAGAAAATATGAAAATTTCATATTCTTTATTTACCTGGGATGTACCATCCTTCCCCCCATTCGGGAATTGTATCCTCGCAAATGTTAAAATTGGGCTCAGAAACATCATTGAATGTCCCACATCAGAAAAAGATTCAATGAAACAATCACTTTAAAATAATGAAAAATAAGTACAATGGTCACCTGAGATAACCCATACTAGGATTCCATGTAGTAAAACATAGATATGGAAGAGAAAAAAGTCGGTAATGTTCTGATGGAGAGTGATAGAATACATGATTAGAAGAAACTTATCCACCGGAAAATCAAAAAAATACAATGTTTTAATTAGTAATTGATGACCTTGAAAAAACTGTAAACTAAAAACATTTTTGTTTTACGTTCCATTTCAAAAAAATTATGTATTCATTTACTACATTTAATAAGAACATAAGGAAATATACATACCTTAAAGTAGAGTTTCAACCTTTTATAAGTTCTTAGGAAAATCAAATCTTTTCTCCAAACAACGAGCATTCAAAAAGGCTTGGTCAAATCAAAAGCACAAGAATCATCTTCTAGAGAATCACATAATTTAAAAAAGTGGGACTATATATTTCCCTTGTCTTTAGAAATCATCTAAAACAAAAATAGTTAGTACGAGATCATATACTACCCAAAAGGATAATCTTTTAAAAATATAAAACCATATCTTAATCTCCAAAAATTTTCAAACAACACCAAAAGTACAAACAAGACCATTCTATAATTTTCCATAAATTTATTCTATGTAATACAAACAAAGATTTAAACCCAAATCTCAGAATGATTTAATCATATAGTCTTCAGAGAAAAATCATAACATGTATCTCTGAATAACATCAGTTACTCTTAAAGTCTCATTTTGAAATGTAATTATCCTAATCACATATTCTCCATGATAGGTTATTTATTTCCATAGATAACCGAACATAAATATATTATTGATATAAACAATAATATAAATAAAAATATTTTGCCATACTAACTAGGGACATCAAGTAGTCCAGTGGTTGGTGATATATCCCAATATCACTTTGGTTGTGGGTTCAATTCCCTAAACATTTTCAGATGTGACGGGTTGTCATGAGGTCTATATGTTGTCATTTTTAAAAAACTATATAATTTTTTAGAATTCCCAAAAAGAGATAAATTCATCAAAAATAACCATAACATATTTTAACCACAAATTTTATCTAATAACTTTCAATTTGGATCCCAAAATGTATTAACCTGTAATTTCCTCAAATTCATGGATCATATAACTCCAAATGTTTCATTATAACAATATCCAAAAAAAGATAAATATTCTTTGAATTAAATTTTCATACATAAATCTTCAGGGTTATACATACTATAAAAAGTCGTCTAATGTAATCCCATCACCAAAATATGTTTTTATAATTTTAATCATTTCGGCATTCTAAAATATACCATAACTCATGAATCCCATATATTATGACTTCATACTCATTCAACATTATTCATGTTAAATTAACCATTCCATTCCAACATATTATAAAATACTTCTTTCTGACATACAAAATCATGAATCATATCCTAATATTCAATAATATCAAAACATATCTTAAGAAATAATTCATTCCTTTCATTGGTCATTGTCATTTGCTTCATCCTAAATCGGAATGGAATTAGGATTTTGTAAACATATATCTGTACGGTCCTAGTGATTTCATTCCTGAATAATCTTTATAGGACACACACACACACACACACACACACATATATATATATATATATATATTGACCATGCACACAACATTTAAAACAATCAATTGATCCCTCAGAAATAACATCATTCCATTTCGTAGAGTCAATAGGATGCTTCCTTTCTTCATGGTAGGTTCTTTCTTTATGACCCTCACTTCCACATCTATAACATCTTCTCACCCATTTGAAACATTTTTCTATGTGTTTAATTCCACATTCATGACAAATAGGATTTTGAATATACTTTACTTTATGATTATTACCTAAACATCCATGGGGATGTGTTTCTCGCATGTACGATGCCCCATGAAAATCACCAACAATCATGAGGTCAATCATGACTCCAGATTGTTGTTTGAGAATAACCATAAGAGTTCTCATTACTGATCCCATTTTATTCAATTGCTCATTCAGAAAACCGTCACTGTTTTCTTCACATCCATTGTTACTTTGATGATTTCTTGATGCAACCATCGACTAAAACTAAAAAGGATGGTGTGAGTATATCATTAGAATCATCATATATTATCTTATGAGGATGGTAAACACTAAAACAAACTTTTTCATGTAATCATAAACTCATTCAATTTATCTAAACAAACTATGACTCTTTACAATATACTAACCACTATGGTTTTGTCAATTATGATTAAATAATACCCTAACATCTTAGGTTATCTAAACTGACCTCTGATACCAACTATAAGGACTCGATGTTAAGCATTAAATAATTTGAATTATGTCAAGAATTTACATTGAGGATCATTTCATGATTAGATTTTTAGAAAATTAGGTCATTAAAATTACATATTAACATGAAAATTACATGTAGACACTACTAATCAGTATCCATGTATTTCATAAAATAAAAACTGTTAAAAATAAACATGTATACATCCATGTTTAAGACAGCATGACTTTTCCATGATTCCATCCTTGACTAAATTTATCTTCATGTGTTGTCGAGAACATTTAAAAACGTTGGATGAGCATAAGAAGATCAGTTAGGGTTATAAAATAAGGATGGAAAATATTATCCCATCATTATATACAAATCAATGAAACCATAAATTTCAATCATAACATACTTTACGAAATCTTATGATTTATGAATAACACACATATATTATAAATAATAAGGTAACTTATGGTATTCATAACATACATTCATTGTAGCTACCACATTTACATATGGAGTCACATTTAGAATAATCATTATAGTATATTCCCTAAATCTCTTCGTAGAAACTTTAACGTTTACCTCTATCACATTACACAATTCATTGGAGAGATGTCTCAGGATCACCTGCCCTAGGTTTATCATAGAACCACCTATATATGTAAATAATGCCCAATAAACATAAAATATTCATAACACATAATTCCTGAATAAATGAAAGATAACAATTTTAAATTCCTATCAAAATATATCAAATCAAGATATTGAAATTAACAATTATTTATCAAATCATTTTCAAAACCATTTAAATCATTTAATAAAGATATTTTTGAATCAAAGTGTCCCATACCACTTTGAATCTTTTAAAGGAATTTAAATTTTAAAACATTAATTTCCATATTAATAACTACAGATTTTTTTTCAAAACATCGAAATTAATGATAATGATTTTGAAGAATAAATATTTAAAACATTTAAAATGATATTTTAGTTAGATATTTTTTAACAAAATGAGAGACTCTTAAATACAAATAATTGAGGAATAACATTTATTCAGAACATTATAAAATCATGAGAATAAAGGGATTCATGATATAAAATTATAAATGATAGTATATACAAGACATAATAGTGAATTTATGAATAACAACAATGAAGTATCAATGGAATGTAAATTGCGATGAAATCGATTATAAAGTCGGTGTCTATAGATTAATGATAAATCAATGACATAATTATGTGTGAAAAATATAAGTAAACAAAATATAAGTGGATGTTATTTGTAAAAATATCAGATTATATTCACTAATATTCATATGATGACATAATCAAGAAGTAGATGTTTAACCCAAAGATTGGAAATTGGGTGAAAAAGTTCCCTTACCGAAATTCAGCAGCCTAATAACGTCACTTTAAAATTCAGAAAATGAATCGATGAGAGAAAAAATGGTATCTCATCACATGGACATAAAATTTAATTAAATAAGGGTATATAGTAACATATATCTGCGTAAGAAGATTTAAATTTAATGACATAACAAAATGAATTCTTTTAAAAAGAAGAGGGCGAAAGGTTCCCATATCGATTTGGTATCATACAAAAAATACACCAAATGAAAGAAGGATCATAATATAAATATGTAAACACCAATAAATTGAAGTATATTACACAATGAATACAATAATGGTCATCAAATACACCACACAAAAGGAAATAGTGGAAAATATAGCATGAATCTAATGGGAATAAAAAGTTAGATGAAAATCCCTTAACACATTATAATCAACAGAGTCGTAAGACCAAAAGAAAATAAACACTAAATGATTCATATAATAACATGAGTATTTAAAGGATCATGATAATATATATATCAAATATAATTACACAATACACCACATGAAATAAATTAGTAGTGAACAATGTAAATCTCAACGAATTAAAAGTGAGATAAGAAATCCCTTACCTCGTATCTGACATGACTTGGCTGTTCATTGTTCTTCTTGAATTATAAACATATGTTAATTTATACTTGATTAAGAACCAATTTTTCAAGTGTATTATTCCTTTTATATAACTTATTACCATGATATAAACAATATGTAATCATTTAATTTAATAATGGTCATTTTGTCGATATTTGGTACTGCAGTAAAAAATGAACACGTTTTAATTTAATGTTGTCCATGTGGTAAAAATTCCAATGTATCTAGAAATATATTAATGATTTAGATATCATATATATCATATATATACATTATATATATATTTATGTATTTATAACAGTAGATAACATTTGGATATAAGAAATGAAATGCACCGTTCATGGTGACAGTAAGTCGTATGTACACATGCACGCTACATTAATTTTTATTTTGTATTTTAATTGAATGAAAACCTATTGATACATAGTTATATTATAATTAAAGTATAATATAATATATAATTTTAATAAATCCATCATTTATATGTCCCACATATGGTATGTACGATTCGTTTCAATTTGAGGAGGCGGTAGTCCGAACATTCACAAATGAAAATATCACGTTTAATCATAATGAAAACCATAATGGTATTCTATAAATTAAAAATACAAAAGAATAATGAAAAAATATACATAATTTATATCATATATAAATACATAGTCATCATAATGTCCACCATTTGAGGTGGTAGGTGATAATTTAAATTCATTATTTCTTGAGGCGTTAGTTTCCTATCCACAGAAACTGTATGTTCTTTACACATTAGAAGGAGGTGTGTGTAAGTGTGGATAAAATAATAATCATAACAAAATACTTGTATATTTAGGATAGAGTTGTTTTTATAAAAAAACTAAAGAAACTATTTTAGGGGTTGGAGAAGTAAAATAAAAGGAAAGAATTTAAGATAAATCATTGTCTTTAATTCAGTTAACTCCAATTGGTTAGAACCAAAACGACCTCTTGAAGTGCCTTATGTATAATGGAAGGCATCTAGGATGAAGAGATGGATCCTGAGAGATTAGGTGGGAAAGGGATGGATGACAAAAGTGGCTTCAGAGGTGTGATGAATGAGTTTTAAGTGAGGGATTATTATAAGGACGTGGAGGGGCTCTTTAGGAAAGTGTGAAAATATTATTTTATTATATAAATATATTCAGTTTCTAAAAGCCCATAATTTATTAGAGTCGAAAATAAGATGAGAAATAGTTGAAATAAAATCAACTTGTAATAATTGGACCGGTTTTTTATATTGTTTTAATATTTATAATCTTATTTATTAAAATCATTTATTAACAAGGTAAATACTGCATCATTATTGGGTCATAAATAATTTAATTTATATGACGCTTAAAATTTATAAAAATTTTACCATGATCTATGTAATTGTTTTATATTTTAAATTAATATTTATTGTCAAAAATATAATATATATAACCCCATGAAAAATTAATTTACTAAAAGTTATTTATTTATGTCATTTTTGCTTTAGGTTATGTTTATTAATCTAAAGTGTCATTATCCCTCCCATGTGGACCCATGGGGTCCCAAAATAGACCAAGGTTACCCATGGTAATACATGACTCATAAAATAATGTTAGAACTAGTTTTAAGGTAAATTTTTATTAATATAATATTATTTTTTTACCTTGATTTTCCCTATTTACATTTAACCGTGGTAAATAAATATCTAAAGTTACTATTACCCCAAAAAAATTATTTCCAAATTATTGAACAAAATTTTACTTATTTATAACAAACATGTATGTAGGATTTTTTAAATTCAATTCACAGAAATTTTAAAATTTCATTTATATGAAAATGTTAGTTTTTTTCTACAATATAGTGGTGTCACTATTTATAAAAAATTTATGTTTTTCATAAAAATACAAAACATTCTGTGTAAGCTACATTTTATATTATGAATTCAAAAATGATGTATATTTTAAAAAATTATAAACATAGAAGATGAATTAATTAATTTAAAATTAATATTTGTTTTCAAAACAAATAGTGTGTTTTTAAGAAACAATATCATTCAAAAGATTGAGACATGTTTATGACCAATTTTAATGTGAAATTAATTCCAATGACCAACATTGGATTAAAGGGTAAAACTATAATGTAATTACACTTCAAAACCAAATACAAATATAATCTAACTATATATATAAATTAGATTAAATGACAGTTTTGAAACAAATTACAATATTTTCACTATTCATCAAAAAATGAATTTTATTAGAAAAATACCAAAAAATGACCGAAAGTAAATTTTGATGACCTTATTCTAGAGAATAGTTTTAATTTATAAAATAGAATATATAAAAGTGACAAAAAATTGATTTAATGAGGGATCACCATCAAAAGATGGTAAATCGACCTTTTAAATAATATTAGAGTATTAATGCTTAAAATCAGATTATTTTTTATTTTATGCCTCTAAAATTTAAAGGATAAATTTAAACACATTTAAAAAACATGTATATTCATATTCTTCTATGTTCGGTCCACTACCACCAATAAAACAGCTAGGCTTTAACAACTATTTAAATTAATTTTATATTATTATTTTTTAGCATGACTCAGCATTGTCTACAATATATGTTTTCAAAGAAACCCATTGTGGTGTATCGGGTGCGCCATCAAACATAGAATCCCATTTAAAGTAAAATTAATAATTAATTTACAAATATTAATAAATATGAAAATATCATATTCATTATTTACCTGGGATGTTACGCCTATAATCATCATCGAGCACACAATATCCACCACATGTGTCAAACTGATCAAAATTTCGTAGAAATAATGGAATGAGAGGCACCAATATCATATAGGGAACTCAATGTTAATGAATCTAAAAGAATTTTACCTATTATTTTTCATGTTGTAACCTCCCATTCCACAAATTTATGATTATCTTCATGAAATTATAATACCCATATTTTTATGGTGTCATAAAACTCACCTATGCTGCACCACTCTACTGATATGGAATCTATGGCTAAGAAGTACTGCATCTCATTCCTCTACATCCAAGAATAGTAGAACTCAAATATCCGTCTAGAAAATGTTTAAATTGTCACATTCATAGACATTAATTCAATCTACTTTGCTTATTTTTAGTCATATATCATGTTTTTATATATAGGTTATGAAAATTTCCCATCTTTACTTATGAACAACACTTAATTAGTTATCAATAATGTTTCTATGATAATGTTTTGGGTTACCACACTGGTGTATAATCAATGATTAAATGTCACTTGTTAATAACATTACCCAATGAAAACACTATTTTTCACTCATTAGGCTGGGGATAATATAATGATGATTCTTTATATTGGAAGACGTTCCTCCTGGACATCTATCAGAAACCATTTTTCCTACATTAGAGTCCTCCTATAGGTTTCCCTCAACTATGATATCCTTATTCATCACCTCAAAACACTTCTTCATAATTAATATGTTCACTTCATACATAAGTTCACACTTACATCCTTTCAAAAATCATCTTCTTGATGTATTATCATCCACTACAAACATTTGAGATTAACACTAAAAATTAGTAAATTTTCCAGCATAGTCCATTAAAATACTTAATTACCGGAGTCAAGATCAAGAACCCACATACTCTATCTTGACCTAGTTTTTCTATATACATGTGCACTAATATCCATTCTATGAATTCCTTCCACAACATGCAATTAGCTTATCCAATAATACCATAAACTTCCCACTAATGATTTGCTAATCCCCCGAGCATATAAGTACCCATATTGACACTCTAATCAGTAGGATTCTCCAAGTGGTCAATTATATCTTGTATATAATCAATGTATAACATATCTTCCTTAGGTCAAACGTCTCCAAAAAAATTGGAGTGTTCTACAATTGAATATCCCTCTTTCAGTCATACATTCTCTTATCAACCATCCATGATTATCCTAACATAAATTCCCTCAACTGAGAAATGATATCTAAGTACGTCCCTCTAACATTATATCTCAACACATTCATTCCATCTATTTCCATTATTAGTGGATCATATCAAGCCATGTCCTAGTATCATTATTTTAACAAGTATCTCCACAGAGGAATAACTATATAAGTGAAAAAAAATCTTATGATACTTTTCCCAACAATAAAACATTTATGAGAAATAAAAACAATAATCATCATTCCATTTCCCTAAAACCCACCACACTATCAAAATCGAGGGGATAATAATACCATAAAATATCACAAATATATGTCAATGTTAACATGGATTAAATAATTTTAATAATTCATGTTTCATACTTATGAACATAATTTTCTCAAATGGAATCATTTTAGGACATTCAATTTCATATATTTTTCCATTTTAAATCCATTTTCCCATGAATGAAAAAATACATCATAATTATTAACATATCTAAAATTCTTTTTCTATGTCTATATAAAGTGATATGTGTCACAAAATTATGTTTAGTTCCTAGTATGATGCATGAAACCCAAACTATCATGCCATATCGGGCCAAATTTCACATCTAAAAAACATATTACAAATTAATCACATTACACCACAAGATCATCATCCAATGTAAAATAATATTAAAATGTAATAGAAAATATTAATAACATCAACCCACCCATGTCCCTTCAGTTCTCCCTTGTACATGGGTTAGCTAATCCAATGCACTAGCTCATAACCAAGGCTTGACTCTTCCTTCTCTCATGTATAAATTTCCAAAATAGTATAATAAATAATGAACAAAAGAAATATAGACTATGAATGAACTTTATAAGTTCATGGAATGGATTAGATGCACCAGTTCCTAGATCCAATTTGTTACACGACCTCATGTTCACCTTCCCATACATCTTATGCTTCTTACTAGTAACGGTGGTCTAATATCAATCAAAGGGAAATTGTACCATATTTTTCCTTAGTGTATTACTACATTAGAAATAAATAATGAAAAAATACTATGTAACCAAATCATATCATAAAAAAAAATAACAGTATGAAAATATAATAAAAATTGGAATACACTATCAAAATTAATAGTAGATATGCTATTACAAAATATATTTCCACTATCAAAATTCCACTCAAATAAAAAAACACTAATAACTCTCAAACAAGTCTCAAACCATTTTTGGTTCCCTCATAAATGTTCCATCCCAGCACATCCAACTAACAGATGTCCCATTCCATTATGATTTTTTAACACCCTGATATTTTTTTAATTATACAGTTTTAAAATTAATTTAATCTTTTGACATTTTTCATTTCATGCAACTTTGGAAAATATTTTATTATTATTAAATAACTATGTCAAATATTTATTTCACATGTAAAAAACTCGGAGTATGTTACATTTTACTCTCTAGGAATATAACACATAGATCATCGAATCAACATGTGATACATGAAACCATGATATGGCATACATTAGATGTTACACTAATGTTTCTATGAGACATCATTTTACTTTTATAATTATTTAAATGAGATTATTATTACATTGATATTAAAAAATTTAATATAGATATTAATAAATACTTTTATAATATTTTTCATAATGTTTTTATATAAATAAAACATATTTATAATGAAGGATAGTTTTTTTAAATATCATATAGGTTTGAAAATACTATTTTTATAAAAAAAACTACATTTCATGTCTTTTTTGTGAGAAATATTAAAATTAAATTTAGACACAAATAGAAATTTAATTTGTTATGATAAATTTAATTTAAAATTTAAAATTTAAAATTTATATTATGATGAGTATTTGTGATCTTTCTAATAAACAACATTTTATATTAATAGTAAAACATAATCCATTTTATTTATAACTACCTTTTCATTTAAATTATTTTTAATGATAAATTATAATTTAAATTTTCATAAGTACACATTATATAAACTATAAATCTATTAATAAAATTTAGTTCATTATAATAAATTTTACGTTGAAATTGAATTTAATATCATAAATTTTTTTCAATATTATTCTACAATAAAAAACCTATTATTTCGTCCAATCTATGGGATTAACATTAATATTAATTTTTCCACATCTATGAATTAAACATATAAAACTATATATATGTATTTGTTATAATTATAATATCTATATTATAGTTATATAATGTTTATTTCATTAAAAAATTTATTAAAAAAATTAATTAAAATTAACTACAGCAATTAAGGACAAATTAACATTAAACAGTTACTAAACCTTAATATTAAGGGTCCAAATGAACTTTCCAACCGTCCAAAACGAATTTAATGTCCATGTATCATCAATAAACCATCTATTATTGATTGTCAATTTTTTAGAATTATTGTTTAGTTTAGAAACTGTGTATAGTGAACTTGTTTTTAATTATTTCTAGTGACTTCTTTTACATCCCTATAAAAGGACACCACCTGTCCCACTTATTAACACATATCAAACCACATTGGTTCAAAAATGATATGACCCATAATTTTATAAAAACATCTCCTTTATTCATAGATTCAAATCTTTGGTAATAGTGAAATCCAAGGATGCCTTTTGGAGCAAACCAAAATGAGTTACCCGGTTAAGAGGTAACCACTTCTCTCAAGCTCATTTCTTTTGTTTTCCTTCTCTACCCTCCACTATATTTATTCAGTTTTTTATAAAAAAAGATAAGTATGTTAAATATTATAGGTTATTTTTATGATATTTGTTTCAGCTACACAAACAAACACATTCACCTAATGGGTAAAGAACACACTATTTATACGTACAATGAACTACCGCCCCACTAAATGCTAATTGTTTATTTTTCCATTACTACCACTCATGATGGAAATTATGATGGAAACTATATATATATATGTCACATATTTAATTTATTATGTTTTTGAGGATTTTTATACCTTTTATAGAACATATATTTTTTAATTCCTATTTTGTGTCAATTGGATAATTTCATTTGAGAATGTGTGGACTACCCCCATAAAAATGACATAATTCATTCATAGACTACATGGAATTTATTTAAGATTGTTTAGAAGAATATGTATGATTTACATGATATAATAAATCTAAATTACTAAGGATATATATATATATTATACATAAGTTTCTTTTATAATCTTTTTACATGAAAATTGAACGGAAATACCATTCATGCATATGTATGGCATACCGTCTCCCTAAATAGTGAATTCCATTTCATACATATATAACATATATGTTTTTATAATACACATATAATATCTATGAGTATTATTTATATCATGTTTTACATTATCTAAATCATGATATAATTATAAGGACAAAACATATATAAAATTTAGACACATGGGAAAAACCAAGAAAATATGTATTGAATTGTAACCCAAACATGAAATTATGAAGATGTGGGTAATATAAAATCAACATAAAAATATATATGTTATTATATTTAATTATATGGTTCCCTTGGTGATGTATAATTAATTTAAATTTATTATATATGAGGTTTTAATGTGTACGATGATGGTAAAGACAATAGTAATGGGAATTTCTTCTCTATTTTTATTTTTGAGAAATATGTTATATATTCAACCCTAATTCCTTTTTTTGTTTGTATTGTGAATATATATGTATTTTATAATTATTATATATAAATAAATGGGTATTTACAAATCCAATCTATGATATTTATTTCATGGGGTTAATGTTTCAAAATTTATCAAATTGGTGAAGTCGTTTTATCTCGAATTGCCTTCATTGGTGCATTGTTTTGTTATGAACCTATGTTTTTTGACATGGTGTATATGATTAAAAATTACTTGTTATATAATGAATATACATTTTTTAAGTATATTTTTTGATTAGTTAAATTGAATTTTTTTCACATGAGTTTTATCCCATGTATCCAAGTGTTTTGATTTTATGGAAACAATCACATCATGTTTCGAGGATGATTTTGTTTTTTCTTCCATTGATGAAATATTATTATCCATATATTATGAAATCTCATGGGTCATATTATACCCTAGATATTCAATATTTATTAACTCATTGGTTCTATTTTTCCAATATTTTGTATATAAAATATTTATGAAAGTGTTTGTTAGAAAGTCTGATAACAACCTATCTTTGGTCAGATATTTTTGTACCTTAAAAATGAAGATTTATAAAAAGGGTCTCAAAGAATAAAATAATAATATATTATGATAATTAAAATAAATTTTCTCCCTTTTTCTCATTTAACAATGTTTTCAATGGAAATTTTTTCACTATCTGAATTAGGCATTTTTCTATCATTATTTCATGAAAAAGTATTGTTCTTTTTTCCCTGTATGATATATATAGGTTTAGTAAATGTAAATTATTTTAATATTAATAGTCTTTATTAAATTTATAATTTTTTACATTTTTATTAATATATTTTTTAAAATAATTTGAATTAACATGTTTTTTATGCTTCTTTTTTATGTTTTGAATAAAATGGTTTTCAAAGGGTTTTATTTTTTAAAAATACTTTTAAAAGAAATAAATGATATTTACCTTAATAATTTTACCAATATACACATTAATGATATTTACCAAAATTTAAAACATACATTGGTTTTAATAATTCTCTTCTAGGAAATGATATATGTTTTTCATTCATATTCATTCTTGAATGGTCTATGTTTAGATGGAATGATACTTAAGACACCAGTTTAATTTAAATGGGTTTTATGCTTATGAGTCCTACTTTATTACATGAGTTATGCTTTTAATAATTTAATGTGAAACCTATATCCTTTAATATGACATGATGTGATGAAATTTTAATGAAACCCATTTAATTTCATGGATTATTATTTTATGTTTAGAAAAAAACCACTTTTTATGTGTCTAATATGATAAATGTTTTTATCTTATGGAACCCGTATGAATGATTTTATTATTAGATGGGTGGGACCTATAAATTCACCCAAATAATTTGGTAAGGATATGTTTTATAATTGAATAGATGTTTTATTGTTTGTATGATAATACTTAAAAAAAAGGTACACGGGTTCTATCTCAAGTCTAAAAGATAAAGGATATACAGTTTCTATAAAAATACCAATAATAAGAGGGTACATTAGATCTATCCAAATCCTTAAGAAAGAGGCTAGAGAGTTTTTATCCCCTAACTGAAAACAATTAGATTCATGGGTTGTACTGTAACGCCCCGACCCCAGTTACCCAGAGTCGGTGCATTATTACATAACATTGGCATGATCACAAGAAAGATCAAATCTCGAAAGACTGATTGGTTTAGTAGCCTTGGAAACACTAGATATATTCATAAGTTTTACATTACATCATAAAATGAAAAACTACTACAACAACATAATGTTTCCACAGTCCACACTATAATCCCCTCATAATATCCGTGAAGGTCATTCATAACTTACATCTTCATATCCTGGGAAAAATAAAACATAGAAAAGGGGTGAGCTCAAATGCCCAGTAAGGATAACAATATAGCGGAACATTCAAAAATAAGCATAAACATTTAAGGAAATGAATTACTAAAACAAAAGCCTTTTAAACTTGAACTTCAACATTGTATGGCAAAAGTAAAATGAAATAATTCCATTTACTTATTCACATGGATATTCTACTAATCGAATAATCACATGCAAAAATCAATAACCACTTTCATTATGTTGGAATGCATAATGCCAGACTATCATAACCACATAGCCAAGGCCTCGTGCCAAGACTACAAATAAGATTTTTCCAAGGCCTTGTGCCAAGACACTAGTTTGTCTCATGAGACCTACCGATGCATCGAGGAGCTATAGCGGGCTCCACCCGTCACATATTAAGTCCAATGCATTCCCATATGAAAAGATTTAAACATAACATAAACATTCGTATCAAAACTAGCATATGAAATGTCAATAATTTCACCATAAACTATGAATGGTATAGAAATATCACATCCACTGTCAAACATATCACAAAACCTTCAATACAATATAGATGTTTTGTATCATAATAAATCAACTTCAAATAAGCGTAAAATCCGTCAAAGGATGTTGACATAGATGAAATCAAAACACTTTTTAGAGAAATATCTGTTTCTATTTTTGAAATCATTTAAGAGCCATATAAAATAAAACATTTTCTTGAAAATATTCTTATAAGCTTCTAAGGGATGCTTTGACGATTTTATAACGGCAGAAAATAACCGCACCCGCCGTATAAGTTAAGTTAAAAAAAACATTCTTATCTTAATTCTGTCGAAAAGGTTAAAAAGCACCTTGTTTGGAAAACGACGGAAAGATTCCCTTATAACCCTCTTATAAAAAGTCAAACAAGGGTATAAATGACTTTAACTCATATTCTTTTAAATATTAAAAATGTTTTGAAATACATTTTGTAGAAACATGGACGTGGATGATAACGAGGTCCCAGTAGATAATTATGTATAAACAACCTCGGATAATGAAGGGATTGCGAAATAAAACCTTACCTTGTACTTTTCCTTTGTTGTGGTAGGTTAACCTCCTGTATAATGGTGAAATAATTGTTATTAAATTATACAAGAATCATATATATTAATATGATATCATATATGATCTTTTAACATTGATTTGTTAATAATATCTTAGAATTATCGTCGTTTCGGGTGTTAACTTACTCATTTTCTTTTATATGTTTTGTTACATAAGCCATGTTTGTTGTATCTTATTCATATCCAGAATGATATCAAGTCCTTAAACATCATTTTTAAATCATCAAATGATAATTATACTTGAATGGATACGATGGAGAATGAATCTCATCATGTTCGTGGAGACGGTAGTCCGTACGTACGCATGAGCGACAATATCATTCTTTTGATATTAAAATAATATATAAATGGATGGTATATCATATATACAGAATCATTAACATGTTATATTTATTATTTATATGAGTTACACTTCATTATTATACCCATCCAAATAATAATATATTGAATAACAATTACACCACGACGTGGAGACGGTAAGCCGTACGTACGCACGTATGGTCACATGTTATTAAAAGGGTGGATATAATACTGAATATGGTTGTACCATATTTATAATAACATCACAGTATATGTGAGATACTGGAGTTATTATTTTAGAATGGTAAGAACAAAGGAAGAAGAAGTGGAAGAAGATAGGAACTTGAAAAGGGGTGGTGAAAACATTACCTCTTCTTCGGGTTCTTCCTTTTGATTTGATCAAAAGGGCTCCTTAGGTTGGCTTTCTGATCAAAATACGTCCTCTAGGTTGTAGTGAGGGAAGTTGGGAGAGTATTTGTGCAGAGTTTGGCCGAACCAAAAGACTTTGAAGGTGTGAAGAAATGAGAAGGAGGAGTTCCCTTTTATAAGAGGGGTGAGGGGCACCTTTGGAAAAGCTAGAAATATTAATTTATAATAAATTCATAATCGGTTTCCAATGGCTCCAAAGTTGACTATTCAATGTTTATGGTGTGGATAGGTCGAAAAACACTCAACCAATAGAATTTAGAAGGTTTGGGTACTTATATTAACCTTATCTTTAAGTATTAACTCTAAGTTAATTAGTTTCACCTTTACAATGTCTCTTTGTATTTTTATATAATATGGTTAAAAAACATACTATATACATCCAAGAGACCCAAAAGTGGTCCATTAATGATACACCTATCATGATATAAGTCTCTTGGCCGAACCCTAGATTTTTAGGAATTTAATATCAATTAATAATATAATATTTGTTTTAAAAACTCTTTTATGTCAATTTTGACACTATTCAATAGTTGATTTTTGTGAAACTCATAACAGATTGATTACTTAGAACAAAGTCAATTAAACCAATACTAATATATCATATAATCCTAGAAAATTAGTTTAATTCATTAAAAGTTTCATATTATATTTAGTTGGGTATTTATAGTATCAATTATGTTAATTTTTCACTATTATTGTAATTACTGCATCATCAGTGTGTCATAAATAAAATAAATTATTTAATGTTTAAAAATTTTAAATAAAATATAATTATGTAGGAAATCTTTTTATCTTTCTAATGAATATTTATAATCTAAAATACAACATATATAACTCTATGTAACAATTGTTTTTCTAAAAGATATATGCTTGTGTCATTTTTGTATTCATTTTAACTTAATTAAAATAATATGTCATTATCACTTACAAGTGGATCCATGGGGTCCCAAAATCGACCCAAAGATGCCTATGGTCGAACATGTATCAACCAATAAGGCTAGGACACGTTTTAGGGTAATTTAGTATTATTATAATATTATATTTTTAACTCTTATTTACCGGATTTACCCTTAACCATGATAAATAAAATATTTACCGCAGTAATTATTCAAAATGTCTAAAAATAAAAGTTACCTATTTACACAATTTGAACAACCTGATTCGAAATATGGAATCCATTTTTCTAAATTCAAAACACAGAAGTGGAAGAAATTAATTTAAAAATAATTCCCGCTGTCAAAACAAAAAGCGTGTTTTTAAGAGATAATAACTATCAAAAGATTGACACTTGTTTATGTTCGGTTTAATTGTAAAATTATGTCCAATGAACAAAATTATATTAAATGGTAAAAATATATTCTAAATATAATTTAAAACCACTCAAATTCATAATTTATCACTATTAATTATTTTGATTAAAAAAGTTGTTTTTAATTAAAATTTAGTAATTTTCACTATTCATCAAAATATGAAAGTTATCTGAAATGTACCAAAATTTCACCTTAGGCTAAATTCGATATTCCGAATCCAAAAATGAAGTCTATTTTAAAATATAAAATATATATAATTTCAAAAAGTAGGTATTACTATTCATAACGGCTAGTTTGATTAGTTATGGTGTGTGTTAAAACTCAAGGTTGCGTACAACACACGCTACTGTATTATTCAAAGAAAGTGTACCGTGGAAGCTTAGGATGTTTCATTTTAAATTTTTTGATGTCCCCATTTAGTCAAAAAGTTTAAAATATTGTATTTAAAAATGGTTCACTATTAAAAGTTGATAAAAGTGCAATACTGAAAATGAATTTGTTCTTGCATTATATCTAAGAAACTCATAATATGGATTCTAAAATTATATGGATTATATAAAGTTTAAAATTTAGATAATACTATTCATAACCTCTTTTGAATGGCTATTTTTTTATAATTCATGGTGTGATTGAACTCGGTGTTGCGTGTAGCGCAAGTTATTGAATTATTTTGACGAAATAACACACTATGAAATCTTGGGGTGTTACATGTACCCAATTCTAAACTAAATATTGTAGTCAGGTATTTTCCTAATCCCAAAATCAATAATGTTCATGGGTTGTATCCCAATCCTAAAAGTTGTAAGGTACATAGGTTGTTATCCCAATCCCAATATAGTTACATGTGTCTATGCCCAAGCCTAAAAATTTATAAATGTCTTTATTGGTAGCCTTGACATAATTATCCAAATTATTATATGAATTCCAAAGATCCTATGTCTTAATCCTCTATTTTGATTTCATGGATAATGTTGTTCATTTCCCTATGATTAAGGTATTATGAACTTCCAATATTTATTATGATCTCTATTAGGAAATGTATGATCATAAAATATTATGTTCCAATTATATAATAATTTTTCATGTTTTGTATACACATTAATTTTACATAACCTTATTGTGCATCTGATCTCACCACATTCTGATTATCCATTTACCAAGGTTATGAAGAAATATTTTAGGTAGATATATAAAAGGGGTAAATCATTATTAGAGTTGTTGATGATGCTTCAATATGATCAAAGATTATACATCTGAGTTTCCAAATATACTAAACTATTAGAGTCATTCGACAAGTATTTTTTATAATGTAATAAATATTAATCTAAGAAGATGAAATATCGATGTATGTCAATCCGAGGATACGTTGGCTGGTATGAGAAAAAAATTTATTCATTATTTTGAAACTAGGATGATAAAACCTAAGTGATATCCAAAGGTATATTTTTAAGGATATGTATAATTATGTCTCTAATGATAAGTATAAGGATAATTAATTTTTTGTAATATATGTTGGAATTTTGGTAATGGATAGAGTGAGTGGTTTCCATGTAGTACATCATTGTCAAGATACTACAAGTGGATGTGGTTCTCGAACATATGTACCAAGGGGTATCAACTCCAAGAAAATATTCCCAGCCCGACTCAGTGTAATTTTGAACATGATAATAAGACATGTTTCACACATGGATTCACATGACTAGCATATATGCATTGGGAATTCAAAAACTATTCATCTTCCATCATGAATGATTTAAATATAAGTTGTCTATGAAAAACCTTGGAAGATGCAAGGGTGTTATATATTAAAAATTTTCATGCTTTAAAAATCATATAATTAATTCTTTTCATGAATTCTTGGTTTTATACTATGATATATAATTCTAACACTATGATTTCAGTTTTAGTCAATGTCATTAACTACAAAGTAATAGATAAATGATGAATTTGACAGATAATTTTCTAATGAGAAGTGAAGTGGGATGATCACAGGAGTGAATTTTCTTATGACTATACCTAATTATTTTTCACAGAACATGATTAAAATGGTTTTCCTTAACTTACTCCTAGATTCATCAAGGAATAATAAGAAGGTGTTCATTATGTTTTTTGGTAATGTAAATCATAAAATAATGATTATTTTGTTTTTGTTGTGTAAAGAGTGTGGAAATAATCACCTATGAGAATGTATTAGAGAATAAGAATATGTTTTTATTATGTTAAATTATACAAAGCCTGTGGCGGTAGGTGTAAATTAATGATTTTAGTTAATTAAATGGTTTCTAATATTGTCCAATTTAAGGTATCAGCAAAATATAATTGATTTATGTATTGAATTAGCATCCATTAAGAAGTAAAATGTACCATGAGGAATGATACAAAATAGGATCATCAAGGATGTAAATGTAATGGTTACAATGTTAATGATTAAGAGACTAGAGATGAAATGTGATTGGAAATTTGGATTCTGTAATAGGATGAGCTATCCTTGCAAATTGAATAAAAAATAATTGGGTTAACAAAATATTTTATGTATTTAGAGTCAATATGTAAGTTATATGAAACGTGAAATATATATAGAAGGTTCAATTTATGTTTTTTTCAATAGATTTAAAAGAAATTTATGAAGGGTCATAATGGGGTATAAAAGTGATATAATTAAAGTGTTATGCCCCTGGAAGAAACATGATTAATGGAATAATAAAATGAAATATCATCCTTATGTTATAACAATATGGTTTGGATAAATATTTATAGGATATGAATAAGAATGTTGTAAGGTACTAATTACCTTAGAACTAATTAAGGACTTGCTGACTTGTTGTTTATACTTTCAAGGATAGTGTTTACAAATTCTTATATTTATAGAATATGTCCCATAATCATTAACATACAAAACAATAAATGTATTCCTGGAGAATTTTTCGTAATTCAAGTTCTTAGTGTGTTTTAAGAGAATATATGATGAGGGTGTACACATGATTGGACTGCGAAATCTAAGAGATACATTGTAATATATATGGGGTAATCATTGATTAGTTGATTTCTTCACAATATTTTTACTTAGTATAATTTTTATATTTGTTAAGGGTAATATGGTCAACCATTCATGAAAAGTTTTAGTCAAACATAATATGAAGTATTTATGCACAATGTTTGTATTGATACCCTTCGATAGAATTCTACCATGTGATTGACCAGATGTATAATATGTACATCATATTTACTTTGTTTAACTTAGTGTTGTGGCCTCCTTTGGCGGCCTACATTAGCGTGCCACCCCATTCGTAGCCGGGTTCTGCCGCCGCATTGGTGGTATTCCATAGAGTGCGCAAGGGTTGAAAAGTTTCCAAGGTTTTAGGCTGAGTTTGTTAGGCCCACACACTTCACGTTAGCTCGTAATCATGAGGGGGATTAAAGGGTTCAAGATATTAACATGAATTTCAATAGGGATAAAACCCCTACCTCAAGAATGATGGAGAATCGCCCACGGTAGAGGAAGTGGGTCGGTGTTCTTCATCCCCGCAGCTAGCCTGCAATGACATCGCTTGATCATCGATATTCTGTTCGAGGTTTTGGTGTCTCTCATCACTGTTCAATGGAATCATCTCCATCCTCCAAGGGTTTGATATCTCGACAAATAGTCATCATTTCATTTCTTGGTGAAGCAGTGTCGACACCTCTACAAAAACTCCATATAAATAGGAGAAGGGAAGGGTAAGTAATGACATTGGGAATTAATGAGGGTTCAATAATTATGAACCTTCCTAATTCCCCAACAATTTCATTACTTATGTTTGACAGGACAATCCATATATTGTCTTGACACACTGCTCGTCCGACGTTGTCATTTTTCTGTCAGAGGGAATGAAAGAATATAAAAATTAACTAAGTTATTTTTATTATTCATTAAAAAATACAAAAAAATAACTTTTTCTCTAGAACTACAGTTGTAGAAGTGAAGCCTCCCTTAAAAAAATCTTGGTGTTTTGGATTCAACAGATCCCTCCAATTTTTTATCTGAGTACTAGTTCAAAAGTTTAAAAACAACACTTGTGCGTTTACTGAATGTAAAGAAAAATGATCCGAAAATTATTAACATTCATCCTCATCCTGCCTAGGTCGAGGATAGTCTCTATATAAGTGAAACATGTCCCAATGAACTCAATGGTACTCTTGTATTTTCCATCTGAGTTACCATTTGTATGTTATGGATTTTATAATAAAATAATTGTCAATTAATTATTTTATTAACGGCCAAAAACTAACATTCAGTGGTGGCCTAATCTGGCCAATGTTAGTACTAGTCAAGGGAAACAAAACTCTTACATGTTCAACGGTGGTATCATATTTTCAATTCAATTTACAGTTCCTGAGTTATAAGAAGATAAAAATAAAATTATTTTTTAAAATTATTTTATTTACGGTTATACCATTTTTTGTATTTTCCCACTAGAGGTCAGTGCCAACAAACCTAATGTCACACCTAGGGTAAACCCACCATCCTGAACAGAATGATGTATGTAGATTTCTTAACCTGATAACAATTTACTCTTATTTCAACATTTTTATGAAAACGTCTTACTTGTGCTAATTAAAGCTTAACAAAACATCGACAGATCATTCTGGGCACTCCGGGCTGTGGAATAATGCGCCGTAAAATGTCACAATCTCTAAATAATTCCATATAATGAAAAAATTAAATGTAAAATCTAGGTATTTAGAGTTATACCTTTATAAAAATATATTTCTCAATGAAACTGACCAGTGAAACCAATGAGGTGAAACAGATTACCTGAAACCAATCAGTGAATCTTATCAGGTGAAACCGAACAGTGAAACAAAATAGTTGAAATTGATCATGTGAAACTGATCACGTGAATATGATCAATGAAACTAATATGTGAAATTATATGGATGGATCTGATCATATGAAGTTGATAGTTTAATACTGTTAGTATGAAATTGATGCATATAAGGACAATTTAGTAAATTTATATTTCAAAAATTAAATGGCATTGTTTTGTTTCTTTTCTTTTTACCATTATTATAGTTTCAATTTTAGGAGTTACAATCCCAAATTGACAAATTTATCTTCATCCAGAACTCTTCACTACCCTCAATAACATGGAACCTTGTACCCTTTGACACTCTACCTCTCTACGTTCGACCTTTCGACTGCCTCTCTGAACCCAATCCTTATTAATGGAGATAATGAAGAATCTGATGGAAGAACTAAGTGATTAATCGATAGTGAATCGTCATAAAATATAATCTAGTAGTTCCACGGGTTATGTGACATTGGGTTTGGGAATCTGTGTGGTATCTAATGAGATGGAACTTTCAGTCGAGTGTCTTTTGTTAATCATGCCACATTGGTTGAATGTTTTGGAATCACAGGGTTAGATCACCTAGTTTTCAAATAATTGGAGACCATTTTATCCCAATCCTTTAGGTGATATCCACCTCAATTTAAAAGTGTCTCAAGAAGGATCTTTGAATGATCTTATGTATTAAGTGGTGAAGAGAAACTTGATTTTTTTTATTCTTCAATAGAGTGGGATGAATGCATAGAGATGCCACATAGGGGCATATATGCTGATCACCCGGGTAATATTCCTCCACCCATAGATTTATTTTCCTATGAATATTCCTTGAAAGATTTAACTATATATGGGGAGTCATGGATTGGTACATCCACTGATATAGATGGAGAGGGATGATTAAATTTCCTGTTAATTCAACAATGAATCTCCCCAAGGAAAATAAATTTTGTAGCTGTGAAGTATCTGGATGTTTACTTGATTTATTTGTCGATGATTGGGGTGAAAGTGAAGTTATGTAGGAATAGAATGCTACACATTTCAGATATAATCAAACCATCCTATAAGGAATCCTGTTTATACAACCCTAAGATGATCATTCTAATGTTAAAGAGGCAAGGATGTGTAGAGGATAGTGATGAGGTAACCACTGCCCGTATTGGATTCTTCCTACACAAGGAAAGATGAAAGAGGGTGGAGATATTTTGGATTCCATGGAGAAGAATGTAGGTAGAAGATGTGGTGAAAATATATGAGGATTTAAATCCCATAGATCATCCAACCATGTCAAGGAATCAAACTGATCTTGGGGTCAAACATTGTGAGGAGTCTATTAATTCAAATGAGTATGTTGAGCCTGAGTTTCCAAGGGAAGAGGGGTCTCCAATATATGTTAAGAGCGACCCAAATATAGATGATACCGTTGAAGATATTTTTAATGTAGCTGCTAGTCCACCATTCAAATTAGCCTCTCGAGAACCATAGTTGGGTTATGAAAAAGTGGAAGAGAATGAAATATCTTGAGATAAAGTATATTTATGAAAAATAGATGGTGATGGTGATGCTGATGTTGAGGAGTATAATTAATGTGATCATGTGAGTGACAGAAAAAAATCTAGACATGTTGGACACATTTCGGGAGAGGAATTTGTGTATAAATAAGATGCTGAGGCTGCTGGGAGGCTGATGCTAATCCTATTTGAAACGATGTAGATATCAATTTTGATATAAATGCTAGTAATGAGGAATGTAATGACAAAAAAAATTATGATCAATGCACCATTTATGAGCTTATTTATATCATGGATGGAGGTCTAGAGGAAGAAGATGATGATCATATTGCGCATATGCCATAGATGGAAGGAGTGCATCAAGTGGGTGGAGTGGATGTAGTTCAAGAAGAACCTCATGTTTATTTAGTACCAGTGACAGAATGTTATTTTGTATGGATATCAAGAAGAAGAAGAAGTCTATGAAGTTGATATTGTACCTGATCCTCAAGGAAGAAGAGGCAAGGTTGACATAGTGGAGCCTTGTGATTGGACCTGAATTTGTGAGTGGAAAGAAACAATGGTTATATATTCTTTTGGTTGTATTGTGACTCATATGATGATATGGTTTCCCCTATAACTAGTCAGGCTAATTTTTAAATAATTCCTCTAACTTCACCTATATTACTTCATATTGATGAACCAGTTATGCCTACAGTGCCTAGTGATTTTGTCCCAAAGGATGATATTGAGAAATTTAATATAGATATATGTGTGTCTGTGAGATCTACTATTGGAGTTATAAATGAAGACTCAACATCCATGAGTATTTTAATAGTTTATTATTCTAATATTGAAAAAATAGTGATTCAGGATATTCAGCCTAAACTAATCACTACAGTCGAGACAATTATTAGAAACCATACCATTCTATGAGAGTATGTAAATAGGATGAGTTATGAGTTGGAATATCCAACCACAGAGTATAATACAACACTTGATGGTGTTGTGGTGGTTCATAAGAACCCAGTAACACATCTGAATAGTGAATATATGATGATGTAGAATAATGATATTGGAAAGATTATTTTTGGTGCATCAGGTTAAAAATGTACCAGACTTGTAGCTGATATAAGGATCTGACATTAAACATTACATAATCTTCAATTTTGTTATGAATTCACAATGAGAATATTCTCAGGTTATAGTTTTATAGAATTAGTCCATAACTATTACATATCAATATGAGTATTAAATGTATATAGTATTACTCATTATCCATTGTTTCACAAAATATAAACCTCTAAAAAGAAACATGTCTTTTCCATGTTTTAGATTGCATTACTTTTCATTGATCACATCCTTGACCCTATTCATCTTTATGTCTTATGGAAAACATTTCAAAAACATTGTATGTGCAAAAAAATATCAGTAAGGGTTATAAAATAAATAATGAAAACACTAGCCCATCTATAAATACAAATCAATGAATCCATTATTTTCAATCGTAACATACCTTACGAATCATTAGATTTATGATTAACACAAACAAATCATAAATCATAAATGTAACTTATGGAATTCATATCATACTTACGTTGTTGATATGAAATCTACAAAGGGAGTCACATTTGGAATACCAATGAATGTATATTCCCTAAATCTCTTAAAAGAATCATTAACATGTACCTCTATTACATTACCCAATTCATTAGAGAGCTATACGGGGCTCACCTGCCATAGGTTTATCATGGAACTACCCGTATACGTAAAAAATTCCAAATAACCATAAGATAGTTATTACATATAACACAAGAATAATGGAAAGATAACATTTCTACATTACAATCACAATATATCAAATCATGATATTAAAAAAACAAGGCTTTATGAAATCATTTTCAAAACCATTTAAAACACTTAATAAAGAGATTTTTGAATCAAAGTGTCTCATACCACATTCAATAAATTAAATAAATTCTAATTTGAAACCACTAAAGTACATATAAATAAATCCTCAAAACCAATTTTAAAACATTGACATTGATGATAAAATCTAGAAGAATAAGTAATTAAAACATTTAAAATGATATGTTAGTTAAATAGTTTTTGACAATATGAGTGACTCTTGAATACAAATAAATGAGAAATAACATTGTATCAGAACTTGATAATATCATAATTATATAGGGATTCATGATATGAAATTCCAATGGAACATATATACTCCATATATGTGTGAATTTGTGCACAACAACAATGAAGTCTCAATGAAATGTAAATTGAGACGAAATCACTTATAAAAAGTACATCCTTAGAAAAAGGATAAATAAATTACATAATAATTTGTTAAACATATTAAAACAATAAATATAAGTGGATATTAAGTGTTAAAAAATCATAGGTTATTCACACATATTCATTGCATCACAAATTCAAGATGTAAAAGTTTAACCCAAATAATTGAAATTGGGTGAAGAAGTTCCCTTATATAAATTTGACAGCCTAACCGCATCACATTAAAATTTTGAAAATGAATTAATGAAATAAAAAGGGTATCTCATCACTTGGACATAACATTTATAGAAATAAGGATATATAAGAACATATCCCAACATAATAAGATGTAAATTAAAAGACATAACAAAAATAATTATTCTAAAAAGAGGTGTGTGAAAGGTACCCTTACCGATTTGGTAACATATGAAACATACTCCCCCTGAAAGAGATATCATACAATGAAGATGTAAATAACCATAAATTTAATTATATTACACAATTAATACACTCATGAAATTTACATACACCACACAAAAGGAAATATTGTCAAATATATCATGAATCTCACATGAATAAAAATTGAGATGAAAATCCCTTACCATGTTGTAATCAATCGAGTCGTATAACCAAAAGTTAACAAACAAAAACTTATTCATTGAATAAAATCAATATAATGATGATCATGATAATATATGTCAAATGGATTTACACAATACACCACTTGAATTAAATTAGTGGCAAAGAATGTAAATCACATGGAATTAAAAGTGAGATAAGAGACATCTTACCTCGTGTCTAACTTGAATTGTTTGTTCCTTGTTCCTCCTGAATCATTAATGTTACATTATTTATACTTGATTAAGAACCCTTTTTATTATTTTTATTCCTTTTATATCACTTATTACATGGTTATAAACATTATGTAATCATTTAAGTTAATAATGGTCGTTTTGTCAATATTTGGTACTTGAGTAAAAACAGAACTTCTTATAATTACACGTTATCCATGTGGTCAAGAGTACATTATCTCAAGAATGATATTCATGATTTAAATATCAAATATATCATATATATCTAGTATATATGTATTTATTACAGTATATAACATTTAGAGATAAGAAATGAAATGCACCTTTCACGGAGACAGTAAGTCGTACGTACGCATTAACACTACTTTCATTTCTATTTCATTTTTTAATTGAATGAAAATTTAATTATACATAGCTATATTATAATTCACATAGAATATCATATATAATTTCAATAACTCCATCCTTTATTTGTCCCACATATGGTATAAATGAGTCATATAACATTGAGGGGGCGGTAGTCCGCACTTCCTCAAATGAAATTATCGCGTTTACTCGTAAATGAAACCATAAAGGTATGTCATAAATTAAAAATTCATAAGAATAAAAAAAATTAAACATAATATATATCATATATAAATACAGTTCCATCATAACGGCCACCATAAGATGAGGTAGGAGATAATTTAACAACCATCGTTTCGAGAGGTGTTAGTTTTCCATCTATAGAAACATTATGTTCATTACCAATTAGATAGATGTGTGTGTAAGGATAGTTAAAATACATCTCATAACATAATCCTAGAATATTTTGGATAATTTTCTTGTTATAAAATAATGGAATGAAAAGAGTTTAGGGGTTTGAGACGTAAAATAAAAGAAATGAAATTAAGAGAAATCGTTACCTTTATTTTGGGTAACTCCCTTTGGTTTGATAAAAAAAGGACTTCTTGAAGTGCTTTCTGCATAATCTATAGAATCTTGGAGGAAGAGATGGAACATGAGAGATTATTTGGGCCAGGGATGGATTAGCCAAGGGTCTTGAGAGGTGTGAGGAATGATTTAGTGGTACGGCCTTTTTATAAGGGGGGTAGGGTTCTTTAGGATAATGTGAACCTATTATTTTGTTATATAATGATTTTAGGTTTCTAAAGGTCCAAAAATCATTATGGTCTAATTTAATATGACTCATGGTCTAAATAATTTCATTCGATAATAATTAGATGGGTTCTAGATGTTATATTAATATTTATAATCATATTTATTTAAATGATTTATTAATGAGGTAAAATCTACATCATTATTGTGTCATAACTAGTTTAATTTTTTTGATGTATAAAAATTATAAAAAAGATAATCTATCCATATAAATAAATTGGATTAAAATTTACTTTTTAATTTAATATATTCTATTTTTCACTTTTCATAAAAAATGATTTTTATCATAAAAATACCAAAAATTTACCCAAAGTAAATTTTGATGTCCGGAATCTCAAAAAGAAATTTATTTGGCCAAATAGAACATATAAAAGTAACTAAAAAAATATTTAAGTAGGTTTCTCCATTAAAAGGAAGTAAATCAATCATTTAAGGTAAATTATGCTTAAAATTAGATTCATGGACATTTTAAGCCTCTAAATTTTATTGGAAAAATTTAAAACATTTAAAAAACATGTATATATATATTGTACATAGTTTTGTCCATTGCTACCAATAAAATGACTACACATTATCTACCATTTAAAATAATATTATATTATTATTTTTCAGTGTAACTCATTGTTGTGTGCAATGTAAGATTTCAAAGAAAGTCGTTGTTGTGTACCAGGTACGCCATCGAACATAGCATCCCCTTTAAACTAAAATGAATAATTAATTTAAAAATATTAATAATTATTAAAATGTCATATTCCTTTTTTACATGGGATGTTACATCCTTCCTCCTTACGTCGTCACAATTTTAAAATTAGGCTCTGAAACATCATTGTAAGTCCCACATTAGAAAAATAATCAATAAAACTATAACATTAAAATAAATAAAGATATATACAAAGGTCACCTGAGACAATATATGCTAAGATTCCCTGAAAACATGGATATGTAAGAGAAAGTAACTCACATTGATTAATAGAGAATGATATAGAACTTGTTCATGTAAAGTTAACCAACAAAATACCATAAATATTTTATTGGGTAAAAGTCTGATGATAAAAGAGAGAACATAAATTTTTTTACATCATGATCAGTTTCATAGAGTTGATGAATTTTATTAATAACTAGACTAATATCATAAGAAAATATACATACTTTTCATGTAGAGTTTCATCCATTTATAAAAATCTACAATAAACTCATCTTTTCTAAAATTGGTAATTATTCAAGATGATCTGGTCACACCTAAAGTGCTAGAATCAACATCTAGAGTATCACATAATCTATAAAAGATGAACTATATATTTCCCCTATCATTAGACATCAACAAATATCAAAATTGGTTATTAGAAAATCAGATAATCCCCAAAAAGGATAATCTTTTACAAAAAGAAAAACTATTCTTAATCTACAAAATTTTTCAATCAGTACCAAATGTTCAACCAATACCATTCAATAAACAACTGTCCATAAAATTCTTCAAAATAATCCAAACTAATATTGAAACACAAATCTCAGAAATATTTAATCACATAATCTTCCAAGATAAATCATAACATTTATCTCCAAATTACATCAATTACTCTTAAAGTCTCATATTGAGAAGTAATAAACCTAGTCACATATATTCCTTGATAGGTTAATCATTTCCATAGCTAACCCAAAATAAAGTTATTCTTGATTCATAAAATCATATTACCTAAATGAATTAGTAAAACAAACTAGGCACATCACATAGTCCATTGGTAGGATATAAATCTTAGTTGCACTTTAGTTGTGGGTTCGATTCTCTTATCATTGTCTGATGCAACATGTTGTCACATGGTCTACGAGTTTTCATTTTTCAAAAACAATATAATTTTAAAAAATTCCATAAATAGTTATAAATTCATAAAAAATAACTATAACATATATTAATTACAATATTTATCTAATATCATTTCTTTTGCATCAAAAAATATGTTAACCTATAATTGCCTCAAATTCAAGGATCATATAAACCCAAATGGTTATTTATAACAACATCCATAAAAGAAAAGAAAATTATTCCTTGAAATAAAATTTACATATATCATGCTTCAGTGTTACACATACTATAAAAAGACTTCTAATGTAATCCCATCATCAAAATATCCTTTGTATATTTAAGCATTTCACAATCCTAAAATCTACAATAACTCTTGACTTCTTTATATGTTGACTTCTAACTCATTCAATTTTTTTCATGACACATTAACCATTCCTTTCCAACTTTTTCTGAAATAATTCTTTCCTACAAACCAAATCAAGAGTCATATCCTAAGATTCAATAATTTCAAAACATCACTTAATAACAAAATCTGAACATTTCATTTTTCATTGTCATTTTTTTCTTCCTAAATTAGAATGGAATTAGGTTTTGGTAAACTTATATTTTTATGATCTGGGTGATCCCATTCCCGAACTTTTTTCATAGGACATCTGTTTGTATAATTACCATGAACATCACATTTAAAACATTCAATTGATCTCTCAAAAAAGAACTTCATTACATTTCAGAGAGTCAACTTGATGATTTCTTTTTCATGATCGGTTCTTGCTTTATGACCTTCACTTCCATATATATAGCATATCCACTTCCATTTAGAACATTTTCCTATGTGGTTGTTTCCAAATTCATGATACATAGAGTTTTGAATATACTTACCTTTATGATTATTACCTGATCTTCCATGGGAATTTCTTTCCCGCTTATAGAATTCCTTATAAAAATCACCATGGTTCAGTTGGTCAAACATGACTCCATATAGTTGGTTGAGAATAACCACAAGAGTTCTCATTGCAGCTCCCAATTCATTGAATTTCTCATTCACAATACTGTCAATGTTTTCTTCACATCCATTACTACTTTGAGGACTACATGATCCATCCATTGACTTAAAACAAAAATCTCATTTTGAGTATATCAGTAAAATCATCATATATTATTTTATTGGGATAGTAAACACTAAAATATTCTTTTTCATATAATATTAAACTCATTAGATTTATCTAAATACATCATGACTCTTTCCAATATGCTAACCATTATGGATATGTCACTTATGATTAAATAACACCCTAACCTCTAATGTTATTTAAGCTGACATATGATAGCAACTATAAGGACCCGACCATAAACAATAAAAAATCTTGAATTATGTTATGAATTCAAATTGATAATCATTTCACGTTTTGTTTTTTGGAGAATTAGGACATAAATATTACATATTAACTTGAAAATTACATGTATAAACTAATACTTAGAATCCATTTTTTCCAAAAAATAAAAACTCTTAAAATGAAACATGTCTATTTTCATGTTTTAGAAACCATGACTTTTCATTGATCCCATCCATGACCCTATTTATCTTTAAGTCATGTGGAAAACATTTCAAAAACATGGGATTAGAAAAAAACCTCAGTAATGGTTATAAAATAAAGATGGAAAACACTAGCCCATAATTAAATAAAAATCAATAGAACCATACTTTTCAATCATAACAAACCTTACAAAATCATAAAATTTTTGAATAACACACACAAATCATAAATAAAAATGGAAATTTATGAAATTCATAACATACATAAATTTCAGCTATCACAGCTACATAGGGAGTCACATTTGGAATATTCATCACATTATATTCTCAAAAAAACATAGGAAAAACTATAACGTTTACCTCTATCACGTTACCCAATGCATTGGAGAGCTATCCCAGTCTTAGTCGCCCAGGGTTTATCACAGAACCGCCCATATATGTAAAAAATTCCAAATAACGATAAGATATTCATAACACATAACACAAGAATAATATAAAGAAAACATTTCATCATTAAAATCACAATATATCATATCAGGATATTGAAATAAACAATACTTTGTCAAATTATTTTCAAAACCATTTAAAACATTTAATAATGATACTTTATAATCAAAGTGTCCCATACCACTTTGAATATTTTAAGTAAATTATCATTTGAAACCATTAATGTCCATATAAAGAGATTTTTAAAACTAGTTTTTATACACAAACATTATTTATAATTATTTAAGATAATTAATCATTAAAAAAGATACAATTGTAATTTAGTTAATGAGTTTTTAACAAAATGAGAGACACTTAAATACCAATAATTGAGAAATAACATTGAATAAGAAATATATAATATCATGATAATAAATGGATTCACGATATAATAAGCTAAAGGTCAATATATACACCATATAAGTGTGAATTAGTGAATAACAACATTGAAGACTCAATGGAATGTAAATTGAGATGAAATGCCCTATAAAAACAGTATCCTTAAATTAAAGATAAATAAATTACACAATAATGTGTAAAAAATATAAATATAGTAAATATAAGTGGATATTATGTGTGAAAAAATCATAGGTTATTCACACATATTCATAGCATGACAAAATCACGAAGTATATGTTTATCCCAAAGAATTAAAATTGGGTGAAGACGTTTACATACAAAAATTTGACAATGTAAATTCATCACTTTAAAATTCATAAAATGAATTAATTAGAGAGAAAGGGTATCTCATCACATGCACATAAAATTTACAGCAATAAGGATATTAAATAACACATCCCAACAGACGAAGATGTAAATTAAAAGACTTAAAAAGTAGTCTTCTAAAAAGAGGACGGTGGAAGGTTCCCTTACCGATTTTGTAACTTACAAGGTATACACACCATGGAAGACATATCAAATAATGAAAATGTAAATAAACATAAATTTAAGCATATTAAACAATGAATACTCTCATGGGTAGAACGTACACCTCACAAAATGAAATAGAGGAAAATATAGCATGATTCTAATAGGAATAAAAAGCGAGATTAATATCCCTTACCACGTTGTAATCAATCGGGTTGTATGACCCAAATTCAACAACCACAAAATGATTCAAAAAGTTACTTGAATATAAATATTATCATGATAATATATATCAAATGGCAGTACACAATACACAACATGTAATAAATTTGTGGTGAACAATGGAAATCTCACGGAATTAAGAGGGTGATTAGAAACCCCTTACCTCGTGTCCGACTTGACTTGTTTGTTCCTTGTTCTTCTTGAATAAAAAAAATAAGATAATTTATAGTAGATTAAGAACCCTTTTTAAAGTGTATTATTCCTTTTATATAACTTATTATAGTGTTATAAACAATAGGTAATCATTTATGTTAATAATGGTCATTTTGTCGATTTTTGGAACTTGAGTAAAAAATGAACACATAATAATTATAAGTTGTCCAGGTGGTCAAGAGTCCATTATATCCAGAATTATATTCATGATTTAGATAGAATATATATCATATATATCCAGTATATATATGTATTTATATCAGTACATAACATTTGGAGATAAGAAATGAAATGCACTATTCATGGAGATAGTAGGCCATACATATGAATGAATGATACTTTCATTTTTATTTCATAAGATTAATTTATTGAAAACATAATGATAAATAGTTATACTCTAAATACAGTATAATATCATATATAATTTCAATAACTCCATCCTTTATATGCCCCACTTATGGTATGAACGAGTAATATCACTTTGAGGGGGCATTAGTCTACACTTCCTCAAAAGAAATTATCATGTTTAATCATAATTGGAACAATAAAATTATTATATAAATTAAAATTAGAGAATCATAAAGAAAACCTGAAAATAATATATATCATATATAAATAGAGTGTTATCACAATGTCCAACAAAAGAGGTGGTAATAAATAATTGAACAATCATCGTTTCGTGAGCCGTTAGTTTCCCATCCACCGAAACAACATGTTCATTACCCAATAGATTGAGGTGTGTGTAAGTGTAGTTCTAATACTTCACATAAAAACATCCTATTATAATGAGGATACTGGTTTTGTAATAAAATAAATTAATGAATAGAGTTTAGGGGCTGGACATGTAAAATAAAATAAATGAAATTAATAGAAATCGTTACCTTTAATTTGGGTAACGCCGTTTGGTTTGAACCATAAAAACTTCTTGAAGTGCCTTATGCCTAAGGTAAGACATCTAGGAGGAAGTTAGGGATCTTAAAAGATTATTGTGGCTGGGGTTGTACAAGCCAAGGAGCTTGAGAGGTGTGAGGAATGGGTTATAGGTGACGGCTTTTTATCAAGGGGAGGAGGGGTTGTTTAGGAAAATGTGATAGAAATATTTATTATATAATGATTTTAGGTTTATAAAGGTCCAAAACTCATTAAGGTCAAATATAAGATGACTTTCAGTCGAAATAAATTCATCCAATATGAATTGGATAGGTTCTGGCAATTATTTTAATATTTATAACCATATTAATTTTAATGATTTATTAATGATGAAAAACACAATATCATTATTGTCTCAGAAGTAATTTAATTTATTTGATGTTTAAAAATTATAATAATAATACCTAGATGTTGTAAATAATATTATCTTTCCAATTAATATTTATAGTCAAAATGATAACATATATTACCCCATGTAAAAATTTATTGAACCAAATTTTACTTACTAATGACAAAAATGTATGTTGTATTATCAAATTTCAATTCACATAAGTGGTAAAATTTCATTTACATGAAAATTTCAGTTTTTTACTACTACTTAGTGGTTTCACGATTCATTAAAAATTTATGTTTTCCAGAATAATACAAAAACATCAGCCTCAGATATATTTGATATTCCGAATTCAAAAATTATTTCTATTTTACCAAATTTAGAACATTGATGTTGCATTAATTAATTTAATATTAATTCTTGATAGCAAAACAAATAACATGTCTTTAAGAATCAATAACTATCAGAATATTGATATAAGTTTATGTTTAATTTCAAAGTGAAATTAATTCCAATGACCTACATTGGATTAAATTGTAAAGACATATTATAATTAAAAATTAAAACCACTTAAAAAAATACATCCATATAAATAAATTATATTAAAATGAACCTTTGAATTAAAAATATAGTATTTCTCACTATTCATAAAACTGAAATTTATCATAAAAATACCCAAAATTTACTCAAAGTAAATTTTGATATCCCAAATCTAAAGAGAAGTTTATTTGGTCAAATATTACATGTAAAAGTTACCATAACTTTATTTAATTATGGTTCACAATCAGAAGGCGATAAATCATCCTTTAAGATAAATTATGCTTAAAATTAGATTCATTAATATTTTAAGCCTCTAAATTTTATTTGATAAATGTAAAAACATTTAACAAACATGTATATTAATATTGTAGTTAGTTCTGTACATTCCTTCCAATACAACATCTAAGAATTAACTACCATTTAAAATAATATTATATTATTATTTTTTAGTATAACTCAAAATTGTGTGCAACATAAGATTTCAAAGAAATTCGTTGTTGTGTATTGGGTAAAACATCGAACATAGCTTCACCTTTAAAGAAAAAATCAATAATTAATTTAAAAATATTAATAAATATGAAAATGTCATATTCGTTATTTACCTGGGATGTTAAAGCTGATATGGAGTCCCTCAGGACTGTTTTACAAGAATTGATCGAGGGTATTCAGAGTTATTCTAATATGTAGAATCTTTCCAAAGTTCATAAAATCCTGGATCTTGTTTACAACATGGTGATACAATGTACTAATGAAGCCGCTGGTACAAAACATTTTGTAAGAGAAAAAGTTGATAAATTTTTTCCAAACTCTATACAAAGCATGATCTAAACAACAACATAAATTAATTGGTTGTGAATATGAAGATACAACCAATGAATGAGGCCTTTAAGAGGAATGTGGATCAGTTTAGGGACTTTAATCCCACATTGTAAATGATCATGGATAAAAATATTTTTATAAAGAAATGAAATATGGAGGTAAAGTCATTAATGAATTCATCAACTAGTTGAAGCCATACTCTCATGTGAAATATAGAGAAATGGTGGTTCCAATAGCTTCTTTCATTTGGGCCTAGTTTGATGCCTCCTCAATTAACAGTTTCTCAAGCCTTATCTCCAATTCAGTTAGTGAATCAAGAGAAACCTTAGAGTCATGTTATTTCAAAGAAGAGACCAATCCATGCAGCAAATGTTTTTATAGGTGTTGCCTTAAACAGTGTGTTTCTTCGACCAGCCCTTCCTACAACCACACCACCACCTCCTGCACATCTCTTGGCTATTCAAACCAAGGAAAGGCCCTCCAAATTCCAAGCCATAAGCTATGGATCATTTTTTTGATAGCGATTTGATGTTTTATTTTTGAAGAATTTATTTTTTTATTTTTACTATTTATTGATTTCATGAATATCAATTCTAATACCATATGTTTCAAATTTTTTGTGTGTTCTCTTTCTATATCCTTTATGATTATTTTCCCGTTTTTCTAATACCAAAAGGGGGAAAATGTATGTTTGATAAATATATGGATCACCTAAATTCATTATCTAAGGGAAAGAAATATAGCATAGTAATGATGACATGTAATAATCATAATATATAAATATTTATCAATCCCAAATATAATACAAATTATACATAAAACTTACTAATGTGAATCATGAAAATACTTTGAAATCTGTCTCTTAAAAGGAACCGTATATATATATATATCCTCAAATAAAATAATTGAGGGGGATCCTAAAAGGGAAGACAATACTGTTATACTGAGAATTTATACTCGATATTGATATGCTATGTCAAGTAATTTTTATTCATTAACATCATGTATTACTCATTACTTACATGATTTGTGATTGTCAAAATAGGGGAGATTGTTAGACCATCTATTAGATAGTTGTTTTAATAATCACAAAACAAGTAACCTTAAAAATCATGGTAATTCACATTTTAGTTCTAAAAAATTTCAATACTATATTAATAAATTGATAACTTATGTCACATAGTATAATAAATTTCAATAAGTCCAAAAACTATGGATATTTATCTTTTAATATATTGAAAAGTATATATTTTAATGTAATTTTGATTTTCACATAACTTTGTGATGTTCTTTATAGGACATACACATTATAAAGTTTTCAATGACCCTGACATTGATACCTCAATGGAGTCAATGATGAATGATTCGGCGATAATGGCTCACTGGTGAGTACTCATCGATAGACAGGTCACTAATGATTGATCACACTGATAGTTTAAGCAAATAACTATTGGAAAACTCATCAATGTTCATCCCACAAATTATTTTCAAAGTAATTACAAATTAATGAATCACCAATGGGTGACAGACCCTTATTTCAATGGACTTAACCATGAACAAGTCACTGATGGAAGACGCACCTATATTTTAATATGTGTCACTGATGATAAATCACTGATGCCATGATAGATTTTGAGCACAATGAAATTACCAATGCCTTGAGTCCCCGATACAGATGGAAAGGACTCACTGATGAAGATAGTCACTAATTTTTATAGAATGATGTTTCTTCACTGGTACAAATGATTCACTGATACTTTTGACTCCCCAATAGTCATATAATCAATTTTTCATTTATTAATTAGAATTTAAATCTAATGATCATTTTTAGAAAAATTACTTTTTGTGACATTATTTAATGTTGTCTATATGATATTTAGGAGACCCTATGAGGTACATGCACATTGGGAGATAACCGTGTCTGCTAGTCCTCAAAGTATAATATAATTACATGATGGTTCATTAAATATAAGAAGAATGTGCAGAAAAGTATTAAGAGAAGAAAACCTGAGAACTCCTGCAACTCTTTATCATACTTTTATAAAGAATATGAATTCATGGGGAGAATATATAGGGAGATTATGATTTGAAACAAAACATTCTAACCTGACCTAAACTTCTTACCCACAATATCCTAAACATTTCTCTCTCTTGTAATCCAGACCACAGAAACTAAGTTACATTGTTTTGAAGAAAAAATCTAAAGGAGGAATCAAACATCATTTCCACAACATCAAACGAGTCTATAGTTTCACTACGTACCACATAATGAATTATTAATCTTTCTATAAATCCTTAGGTGTACTGGATTTATTTATTTACTTTTCTAAGCAGCGTGTGTATCTGTCTGTTACACACACATTGTCTCTTGTGCCTAACTGGAGGATACAAGATATCCTTAATCTCACTCTATTTTTTTCACTTTTATCCCACATAGAACCGTCGAAGAGGTCATGTGTGGCCTTTTTTATGTTTTTTCATGAAGAACTATGGGAGAGTTCATGTGTGACCGGGACAACCTTTTATGATATTGTGTACCCCAATCAAGTGTGTGGATCAAAACTGTTTATCAATTTAAAAAGATAGGCGCCAGGTGATCACTAAGTGGAGAGGACTAAGTCTCCCCTTGAGACTAGACCTATTTTTTTATATCCAATGAGTTCTTTCTTATTGTTTTTAATCGTTTTTTATAATATATTTCATTTATCTAAATTGATATTTGATAGTTAATATAGCAAGTTCTTATCACTATATTGAACATGCTTCTTTATTTAAAAAGTTGTATTATTCATTTAGATTATTATAGATGATTACTATTCAATCATTCGACAATGTAACTAAAAATTCAGGGATATTATAAATTCACTAAAAACTAATAGATAATATTTAAAATTGCATAAATTTTTAATGACTAATTTTTTTCATAATTTCTTATAGATAGTCAATTCGCCTCCTTTTGAGTACTCTACTAAAACCAATAAATATTTACCTAATGAAATAATCTCAAAATATCATTCCATTTCATTTCCTATCTAATATAACATATGGGGAGGGTAATAATTCCATTTTCTAGTAAATTAATATTAGGTTACAATCATATTCTTTCTTGAATGGTTAATATTTTGATGTAATTATTCTTTTGTCGCCTGTTTCACTTCTACATGTTTTGGGGTTTTGAAACTCACTTCTTTTAACATATTATGCATTCATGATGTTATTATGAAACCTAACACATTTCATAGGCTATGATGTGATGAATTTTTAATGATACCAATTTCATTTCATGGTTATGATTTTATGTTTTTGAATCCTTTCTCTTTTTATGGGTCATGACATGAAGAATATTTTATTATCTTGTCGAACATGTATGAATTATTTTATTATGAGATGGGTGGGACCTATATCTCCCCCTAACTAATAGTATAATGATAATTTTTATATAATCTAATGGGTTATACAGATTGTATCCCAACACGCAAAATAAGAAAGTTCATGGGTTGTAGCCCAACCACAAAAGAATGAGTCTATATGAGTTGTAGCGCAAGCCTGAAAAAAAAGATGGTATTTAGTTTATATCCCAATCCTAAAAAAATAAGGTACATGGGTTGTAGGCCAATTTTAAAAGAAATAGTTAACTTGGGGTGTCACCTATGAACAAAAAAATGTACATGGGTTGTTTCAAAGAATATAAATTAAAAGGGTACATGTGTTGTTAGCCCAAGTATGAAGTAGCTAAATGGGTCGTAGCCCAAGCCTAACATGTTATAATTTTCTTAGTAGGTTTCCTTGACTGAAATTATCGATTATTAAATATATCCCACAACCACATTGTCTTTTCCTCCATTAATATTCAAGGATCATGTGGTTTATTTGCTTATGATTCATGTCTTATTAGTTGACAAAATTTATTATGATTTCTACTGTGTAGGGTATGATATTCAAATGTAATGTTCATGTTATATAAACATTTTTTGTGTTTTTCTTACTAATTTTTATTATTTACCCTTACTGAGCTTCTAACCTCACCATGTTATTTTGCTTCATTTTCCCATGATATGAAGAAATGTTTTAGGTCGAGGTTCTAAATGTGGTTATCATTTATGGGATATGTTATAGATCCTTCACTAGGATCGAATTTTGTGTTCCCATGTTTCTAAAGAGACTAAACTATTAATGTCACGACACATCCCCTGGGGCCCGTGTGGTGACTCCCTCATGCCTGCCTTCAATAGACCAGGGGTTGGCGACTAGCACCGAAGGAGTAATTCCTTAAACTGCGGTGGGATTTCCTTTATAACCTCAAAACACACACACATGATAGCACACAGGTGGATACAAATCACTATGAAAACTATATATCTAAAGAGTTATAAAAGTAAAAGGGGCCAGAATTCAAGCCCATATGGAAACCACCATCGGCATTTGCATAAGGAGAATTTCAACGTGGAAAATGGAGTACCAGTGTTGGGGGCCGCAAGGGGCGCAAGCCGGTTCGGCTGGGGCACTGTGAGGGGAGAAGGTGGCATGGCCCAGACTGGCGGCTTAGCTCGGCGGCTTGGTTCGGTAATGGTACGGCGGCTGCCTAGAGTGGTGGAGGCCACAGTTGCCGCGTGGTGACACAGTTAGGCTGCGGGCGTCAGATCACCATGGGGCACAGAGGACGTGGGTGGCATAAGCCGTGGGTGGCGGAGCACCGTTGCCTTTTTCACCGTCCTCAATTTCGAAGAACACCCCAAAGAAGAACGGAAAAGGGGTTGGGCCATGTTAGTTTGGCCCGCACCCTCCGTATTTAGAGTTGTTGTAAATGGTACACAATGAATGATGCAATGAACATCGACCTTGATCTATCGCAATTTAATTATTCCCAATCCTTCACAATAGAAGAAGGTTGTGCATGGAAATTGATAAAAAAATATCATTAAACCCCTAATTTGTTCTCTTGATGATGTTGGCACAAGAAGGTAGTACGGTCGTCAATTCAACATAGATGAGGACATCCCACGTCGGAAGAAGCTTGGAGTTAAGGTCAATGTTTTTCATTGGAGTTCTTCATTGGAAGAAAGCATTCTTCATTCAGAGTAGTAGATATTCATTGGAGATATGTTCTCCTAAGGCTCAAGGAAAATGAAAAATGGCCAACTGTTGTGTTTCCCCCAACAATAATCATTGGTACCTATTCAAAGTAGCCTAATTAAACACCTATGTTGGCATATTTAATTAAAGAGGAATAGAATAATTAATGTGGAGGAATTCAAGAGGCTCCTCTACATTAATGAGGGTGTTGAGAGGTTTATCTCTCCCCCCAATAATAAGGATCGGGTGGTCCCTACCCCCAAAATCAAAATGGGTGGTTTTGATATCTCGGGTGGTCCCCACCACAATAAATCTAGAATATGAGGTTTAGTTCCTATGGACCCCACCTCTGAACATCCACATGGGGGGTTGTTACAACAAAATAAAATAAGTCGGGCATTTATTTTATTTTATTATTTCCAAAAAAAACTCAAAAAATAACTTTCACCCTCGGCCATCATCTGTCGAGGTGAAAGTCTCCTTAAGCGAATATCGACACTGTTTTTTCAACGGTGCCCTCAGATTTTAATTTCGAGCACAAGTTCAAAAGATATAAAACTTTCTCGTATTTTTACTAAAAGTACCTAAAAAACATCTGAAATTGATTCCAGGCACACAGGGGCTCGGAATCACGCACCATTAATACTCGCAGACTCATAAAATTCCCATTTAATTAAAAACAATTACATGGAAAATTTGGGTCCTTACAATTACGGTCCTTATTCATGTATTTATTTTAATGTACTAAATATTTATATACAATTATGTAATATCTATGTATGCTATGTTTGAGTTGTTATACCTGCCATGCATCCAAGTAATCTATTCAGGTACGGATCAAGAAATCTATGCATGGTGTGAGTACAACATAGAAAGACACCACTAACTTTTTATAAATGAATATCCATTCAAATAATAGTATATTTAGTTTTATAATGGAATAATTTCAATGCATGAATAAATAGTAATAACATTATCAAATTATATATATTTATCCATATAAATATTATGGTTTTCAAGACCCTAAAACCTTGATACCTTCTTCAGCCCATACCAAATTTGAAATAATCACCAAGGGATGTCATGTTTTATAATTCCACTGTTACCATTCTATATCTCAACTCAATCTAATAATCCCATTGTTACAATTATAGTTCTCAAATCTCATATTAATTCCATCATTACCATTCATGATCGATTAATTTATTCAGTAATTAATTAAACATCTTAATCTCATCAATTAGCTCTACAATTAATTGATCTTCTAGATATAGTAAATTTACTGAACAAATAATTAATCATATAAATGCCAATAATTAACTGAATTTTTTTTAAACTTTTAATATGATTATTTCATTGTACAATTAATTAATCTTCTCAATGACATTAATTAATTCATTAATTAAATATTCACCTCTGTTCAATTTATTAAGTAAAAATTTATTTATTAGTATCAATTTGACTAATAAAATAAAAATGCAATTATTATTATAAATACAATTAAATAAAACAATATTTAATTAACAACATCAATTCAATTAATTAGATAAAAAATTAATTAAACTTACAATCTCATTATCCTATAATTAATTCATCAATTAAATATTTCAATTGAAATACATAATATCCATTAATTTATTATTATAATAATTATGATAAATAAAAATAAAAATATCCAATAATAAATTCCCCAATAAATTAAATAGTTTAAAAATCTCAAATCCCTAATTAGTTTGACAAATAATTTTTCAGTCTCTAAAATTCAAATATACCCAATTAAACAATTTTCCTCAATTAATAAAATAACCAATTTAACAAATTATATCACAATATAAATTTATAAACAACTAATTGAAATTATAGAATTATAAACACATATGCCATATCATGACATTGCAATCTGAATCACAAAAAACATTCGGCAACACTTTGATGAATGATATGTAAATGGAAATTCCTTATATTTCAGTACGAGAATGTTAAGACATAGATATAAATCCATAAATGAAGATTTAAAAAATCATGATCCGTAAATTATTCATCAATATATATAATCCATTATCTATATACTGTCAAAATAAGAAGATAAACTCGATCTAAGATTGTATTACAATGGAAGATGAACGAGAAACCAAGATGGATACAATATTCATACAAGGTGCAGTGAAGATATTTGATCCAGGTTTCGATTAATTAATAATATACCTCAACATGTCTTAGAATCCATTCAAGAGGCTCTGAAACTGGGAAATATGGGCTTCACTCTAATGGGGATTGATTTTGGATTAAAAGTGTTGTACTAGTGAATATAATTTTAACATTTAAGATAAATTAATTCACCCACATGTTTTTCTGGTCAGGGGCACATAGTTTCGCAGACCCGTGGAACAAAATTGTGTTCATGTTTTGTAGGGGATTGGGGAAACTCCTAAGATGGAACATGGTTTAAAAATCCATAAACCAACTGTAAAAAATTACCCTACCTTGGGATACATGGTTTACTAGTCTATGGTGCATGGTATTCATTAACCATGTGAAAAATTATAACTACCCTATTTCATCAATGATTCTCATATTTTGACCAAAAAACACAACAAAGTAAAATACAATAATTTATTAACCAATAAAAGGGAAAATAAAACCTAAAATAAACAGTTATTAATATCTATGAAAATGTGGGATCTTACAACTATATTCCTTGCCAGATACAACATCATAGCACTTTTGAGAGACTAATTACTTAGATATATTACATTTCAAAATATAATATACAATAAGTTTATATAGTAAGAACATTATTATGATATCCATGATAGTCATAATATTTAAATATAGTTCACATACATGTTTAATAGTGAATGGAAATCAAATAATTTTGAGCACTAATGATTAGTGGCATGTACCATAAAAAGGGATATATCATAACATCAACATGGAAGAAGTGATATGTTTGGAATATATAAACAAAATCAATCGATAATAAATTAAAATAATTGGGCATTTATATAAGAAAATAGTAATTTAAAACATAGAAAATGTAATTGATCTTATATTAATGGAAGTAATAATTTCATCCATTGAAACATGTTTTCAATGACTATATCTACATTTTTTATCTTGATACATGTCAATGAATTGAGGATATATATAATTATACATCCCACACATCAAATTATTGTGTGTAATTAATTTAATATAATAGTTATATTGACATTTCAAACCATTCTCTAAGGAACCAAAAGACGATTTCCAATATGAATAACCATATAATAGAAAATATGAAAACAACTAATTCTCTATTTAGTGGAAGAATTTGGTTGTCTAGGAGAAAAAATATAATACATGTAAATTTTTTGAGTTATTATCATTGTATTGGGATGTACTCATATTATTGAAATATAGTGGAAATGGTACAATCAATGAGTTATGGTATTCCTAGAATAACACAATCTTGTCAAATAGTTTACATTTCCATAATACCAATGAAATGGTAGGAAGAACCCTTCATAAATATTCATAATAAGAAATTGAATAGTCTAATGAATATCATTAAAGAGTGCCTAACCATGTTTAATGTCTTTGTCTAACTAGTCTTTCTTTAAAAGTGATGAGTGAATCAATTCTCAACCAACATTTTTTGGGTTTATTACCGTTATGTTAATATTTACCACAATAATATCCACATTTATCTATCCAAAAGGGTCATATAATATCTACAAAACTATAAACACATATGATTTTCCAAAAATAACCTATTGTTTTTTCAATATTGGTATGATTGATTTGAAATTATTTTAAACTAATGAAACAAATAAATAATTACTTGAGAAAAAAATATACAAATTTTAATCAATTCAAATTCATTAGGATTGTGTTAAAATGTATCCCTTGTCAATTTATACAACACTCAAAATGATATTAATTGTGTATATAACTTGTGACAAATATAATGAAATTTGTGATGGAATAACTAACATATGGATTATCTATAATTACAATAAAAATCACATGGAAGAATATATTTCAAATTGATTGTGAAATAGGTAATACATAAACATTATAAATAAATTATGTGAATAATTCAAAACATGCATAAAAGAGAGTATTTTGATATGGAAAACACGTAGCTCATGTCTTGAATTCCATTAATATAAAATAACCCCAGTGTCAAGAACATATCTATTAGAATCAAATAATTCCATGCCTTACTCATTTATATTTTCAATTTTAATATGAGTTTTAGTTAGTTAAACTATATGTACCTCATATTTTTTTATTGGATAATTATTTGTACTATTTTAATAAAATAGGTGTTGTTCATTATTTTTCTATAAATGTTCAAAATTCATAGAAATATATAGTACAATAATTTTTTTTAATCTTATTACCACATTCTATTATTTTATTAGTTATGGGTCATAAAACAATGATCGATGTTTAATTATTTTGGAAATTTATTTAATCTAATATAATATTTAAATAATACACTAAATACATAATATAACATTTCCAAAAAAATAAAAAATAATTATTTTCAAAATATATTATTATAATATAAGTATTTAATCTCCCATGAAATTCTATGAAATAGTGTTGTAGAATCTTTCAAGGTAGAGATCAGACTAACCCAAGTTTGAATAAATTAAAAGTAATGGATTTTAGTGACTATATAACTACATTTTTTGGGAAAAATATCTTTGTTAAAGAAAAAAAATTATAATATTTAGATACATATAATTTGGTGAGTCATATTTAATTTATTATTAATAAGTAATATTTAATATCAATGAATAATAAGACATCTTATTTTGTGGATGCATAGTGTACATAATTCATGGTTAATTTTTTAAAATCTAAAATAATTTATTTTAATTAATGAATATGATAATTTTAAATTTTATAATAAAAATAATATTATAGATATCATATTTAATCATAAATCACATCATGAAATCTGAAAAATACAGGAGGAATGAAAAAATCAATGATGTGGATTCGTGGAGGTAATATTTTATAAAAACACACTAAAAATATTTTCTTTTTTATCATCGAGTAATTTTTTATTCGATGATATTTCCCAAGGGCCCAAAGAAACTAAGGCTCATAGGGGCCCGAAGTAGTGCAGACTAATGGAATCCCCATGAATGATGTTGAACCCTTCGGTTTTCAAGGACCTTATAGTGTGAAGTACATGGGGGGTTTAATCCCATAAAATCAAGGGATGCAAGGTGATCCACATCATGATTTCCATCACGCCATGAGTGCAGCACATTGGTATTGCTATTGATGATTCATATGTACTTTCTGATGATGTATGTAATAAACCAAGGGTAGGGAAAATGGAAAATCATGGTATTATACAGGATCTTGGAGTCAGTTCCAACTTCTTATAATTTAATAATCTTATGATGGAAATGGTTGATACCCTAGAAAATAGCATTTTACTCTAATTGAAGGGAAGAACCACAACCATGGATGGAGGAGAATGTAAGGATCACTAACCCCTTGTTATAAAGGACAATGTCGCTGCTGAGAAGGATCCATATGCAACAGGATCCATCTAAATTATGATTTATACCCCCAGAGGGATTGCAATCAAAACTAGTGTCCTCTTTCAGTTCTTGGAACTGTCTGAGAGTCATGGGGGACTCTTTTTTAAAAATGGAGTTTATGAGGTTCTTGGTAGTGGTTCAGGGGACGGGCCAACCCCAGAAGTTAGTTGTTGGATCTGATGATGAATGTTCCACCATAAATGGAGATCTAGCCGTGCCTTGTCTTATTTCCCTCTTTTCAAATTCCCCAAAATCCAACATTTAAAATAGTGATATGTGCCTACCTATTCGGACCATGGTCTGTTGAGCCACAGAACATATTTTCCACGAATGTGGAATTGGTCGTGCTGGGATCCAAAATGGAAATCAAATCACCACGGTTTCTCCATACATCACACTCCCAGTAACCCCAAAAGAAAAAGTTATCAGTAGTTTCATCCTGATTATTTCTACAATAGGGGAAATGAGAAACGAATGGAATACTGCATCATTTTATGTTATCATCCGTATGGATTTCAGGGTTTCAAATTCACAATTACTGGAAGTAGAATTTAGAGTGGAGGATATTTGGAAAAATTGTATGTCTCCATGATATCAGGCTTTCTGGAGACATCATGGTTATTTGTTGTCCTGGAAGGAAAAAGACCCAGAGGAGGATAGTGTGAAAATACAACAGTCTAGATCCAGTGAGAGGTTGATGAGTTTGAAGGTGTCCTATTGAATATTGTCAAACATTGTTGGTGAAATCATGGTAACACATAGAATAATTGTAATATAAATGGGAATAAGGGCATCATTGATAACCAATGAACTCCATAGAATAGGTTTTGCTCTAGAAAAGGTGTTCTCCCATCCCCACAAGCCTTTGTGAGAGCATTTGGAGGATGTCGAGAAGGGTATAATGGTATTGCAGAGATAGATTCCTGACTAACCTCTAATGGGGGGTTGAATAGAAGAGTGGAATGGATGGTTTTATCCAATAGAGTTCGTTGTTCCACAGTTCCCCATGCAAGTTTTGCATGCATACAGTGGATGGTGTCTTAGATGGAGTGGACTAATTTTGATAATAGTCATAATTAATTTATATTTTTATATTGGAATAATTTTTTCCCATATTTCTAAGAGTAAATTAGATGGGATAGGTGTGGTATTGAGTGGGGGAAGTGAGTCCCTTTTATAATTGATAATACGGTCCCTTTTCTCAATACCCATTATTTTCATTAATATAAATGAACTATTGAAGGAAATTGGATCTATCAATCTTTTATAAATAATTTTTCAATGTCATTGGTATATATATCCCAAAAAATAATTTTGAATAATTGTACATATTTTTTTATTTTAATTTCAATTATATTTTTATATTTTTTTTAAAAAAAAATTATCCAGGTAATTAGTTATTACCAAATAAATTTTTATTTTCTTAAAAATTTTAGATAACCACTTTTAAAAAATTATGGTGTGACTAAAACATATATACTCCATTTAATATATGTATGTTTATAAATATTTTAAAATGATTTTTTATTATAAAATATATCATATAATGAAAAAATGTATTTTGTAGAAAAAAGATGTTATCATAATTTACATTTATTAATCATATATAGTAATTTTTAATAAAATAATTATTTTTTAATATTTAGTTATAGGATTTCAATAATGTATTTAAAATTATATATTACTGAGTTATTTATTTTATTGAATAAAAATTATACAACATCAATAAAACATTTATTGAGAAAAATAGTTTTACCATTATCGCAGTACTGATCATTAATCATATAATTTATATTTTTTTGAATAAAAAAATTTTAAAAATTTATTTTGTATAATTTAATTAATGATGTAAAAAATTATATTCATAATAAGAAATTATTTTTTATAAAATTAAAAAATTTATCTTTTAAAAAAATTCCATAAAAAAATTAGAGTTAAATATTATATAATTTTACAAAAGTATAAACATGGTTTCTGTAAATAAAACACAATATTTTTAAATTAATATTTTTTCTTAAATGTATATAAATATATATATTGTTTATATTATTTTCAAATATTATTGATACATTATTTTTCGCATGATAATTTATTAAAAGTGATTATTGTAGAAGCATAATTAATTATTTAAAATCCACCTAATAATAAAGTCATTTAAGAAGTCTGTTTCTAACACTTTCGTCGGGGCACACACACATCCATTTGTGGAGAATGCGCATGTTGTTGCCCCGAATTCCCGCTTTCCAATGGCGGGCGGCATTCTCTCCTTATTCATGGACGTCTTCTCCTTGATCGAAATGGGATGATGGGATGTCGGTTCCTCCTTCCGTGGATTCCTCCTCGGAACTCATCACATAGTCAGGGTCTCCCTCATAGATTTCATATGATGTTCGTGAAACTCTTCCCAATGCCATATTGATGGATGTCGATTAATTACAATGCTTCTATCAGGACATTCCAAAGGGTTTGGATAGGGCAGCAACCTTCAGTTGGGGGAGTAGTCACGTCGGGGCATCATTAACTTGTCTGAACGCTAGGGAATGGGAGTGTCTATTTTTGGTCCCTTATTATAGGGCTTCTCGAGGGCATGGAAGACCGAGGCAACCCACATCGAACGCGGGGTATTGTATTCCATAGGCATGTATCTGAGGTTTTCCTCAGCATCCCATGTTTATCACGGGGTATGCCGCAAGTTTAACGTCCAGAGGAGACAGATCGGGCTGATCAGAACTCTAACTGGACTGGATCAGACTGAAGACCCTTTTTGAGGGAACACCAATATTGGGACCATCCCATGGGTGGATTCCTGGATGTTGTGGAGGGGAGTGGGGTGGCATGATCTCACCGGTATGTGGCGGCCTGGGTAAGAATTAGGGTGGATGATGGAGAATGACATGGAGTGGAAGGGGAGTGAAATAGGGCCATTTTGGAGATGACGGCGGTGATGGGCTTGAAAATCGTGGAGGCTTCCTACGTATCCCCTTGGTAGGGAATCAAAGTCTGTGTAGTTCGATAGAATGGGGCTTACACTCTGAGGTGGCCCAAGGATATGGGGTCGTTGTACCAACGTGAGGCTAAACCCATGGGGTCCACTGGTGGTGGGATTGGACCTCATGGAGGCCTCATACGTACCATGACTTGACAGGGATCAAAGACCACATAGTTCAGTTTGGAAGGTGGTGTCGAGCTGACACAAAGGGGCGTCAGAACAACTAGATAGTAGGACCATAGTGGCTTACAGCTGGACCAGGATGCGGTTTAACATCATACAGGATGAGGGCGTGTCGGAGAACCGACATGGAGAAGGACTATGGTCTGGATGGAGTGGGGATTACACTCTGGGCTGCCCAAGTGCTGGTGAACCGATGTGAAAGAGGTCGGAATGACCAACAGGTGGTGGGATTGACTCTCATGGAGGCTTCCTACATACCGGGCCTTGACACGGATCAAAGACTATGTAGTTCAGGTAGGATGTCGGAAGGCAAACATGAAGGAGGACCAGGGGTCCAGGTGGTGGTGGGCTTGGACCTCATGGAGGATTCCTATGTACCATGCCTTGACAGGGATCAAAGACCACAAAGTTCAGGTTGGATGTCGGAAGGCCTACATGAAGGGACTAGGGGTCAAGGTGGTGGTGGCCTTGAACCTCGTAGAGGATTCCTACGTACGATTCCTTGACATGGATCAAAGACCTTGTAGTTCAGGTTGGTCACAACTGCTTAACGCTGGTCTGGGATGCAGTTTAACATCATGTGGGAGCAGGGTGAGCCCTGACGTGAATAAACTACGGGTGTTGGTCTTGAACCTTGTGGAGGATTCCTACGTACCATGCCTTGACATGGATCAAAGTGCTCATAGTTCGGGTGGTGATTTTGTCGCCGAACTGACGTGAAGGTGAACCCGGGGGGGTCCACTGGTGGTTGTCTCGAACCTTATGGAGGCTTCCTACATACCAAGCCGTGACATGGATCAATGTCCTCATATTTCGGGATATAGTTTAACGTCATACTGGGTGAGGGGACACAGTTTAACGTCATGCTGGACGAGGGTATATAGTTTAATGTCATGCTGGACGACTGTGGAAGTCGTCATAAAGAAACGACTGAGTGGTGGGCTTGAACCTCATGAAGGCTTCCTACGTACCATGCCATGACATAGATAAAAGACCACGTAGTTCTCTTGAGGTGGGGGTCAGGGTCGGTGGTTACTCTAAGCTCACGTGAGTCATGCCCGGTGTGAGAAACAAGAGGTTGCAGGGACCTGATTATCACATCGCGAAGGGTGCATCTGTGGGAAATGAAGAGGGGCTTACGCGTTAGGCATCCCATGGTGCAGGGACTTACTCCAGGATGGAGGCCCATGGTGCGACAAAGCGCAGAGGGAGAGGTATTTCAGACCCAACAATGTATATGCCCCATTCCCTATCACACCCTCACCTAGCCTTGGCGGTGGAGAATTACGGAGGTGCATGGGTTCAACCATCCACATGAGAGGCTAGAGGCTTACGCTCTGAGGAAACCCTTCCCCCGTGGACAAACGCCACTCCAAAAGGGAGGATCTCATTCCATGTGAGGAAGATTCCATTACCATGGAGACTAGCGGCATAAATAATGTCCGAGACGGGGGGACCCGACATGCGAATCACGAGATCAGATCACAGTTTAACGTCATGTGTTGAGGATGAGGTGCTTGGAAGTTTAACGTCCTGCAGATCAGATGAGGTGGGTTTACTCCACACCCCTAGGGCATACATAACCGGTACCCTCTGCTCCATGTGGGAGGGAAGGCATAGTAAAGGCCATTTAGGAGGGGGGTCGCAGAGCGAACCACCAAGGGGTCCACCATAGCATGGCTATGCAAAGAAACAATAGCCATTAGCATGCATATGTGAAGAACCATTAGGGGAAGCAAATCTACAGGTGGTATCGTCCAGGGGACTTTAAAATCACACTGTTCAAGCCAGGAGGGCTGCACGGGGAGAGGGATTGACAAGTAGAGGGTTTCATAGGTAGGGGCGTAGTGGTACTCAGTTACTATGTATGGTGGAGGGCACTTACAAAGGGGGGTACTTTGTGAAGTGAAGTGCCTTGGACTTAGCATGGGGAAATGGGGAGAGTGGGAGGTGCTTCGCGATGTATGTTGATCCTACCTTGGCATATGGATCACAGGTACAGGATGGGTGTTTCACCAAGCGTAAATGCTCCATGACTGCCCGGGTCCCCTTGGGGATCCCCTTCCATCACGAACGTCCTTAGAGTTCGCGAAGGGAATCACTCTTGGAAGAGGGGCTCAAGACGAGACAAGAAAAAGGCATCTCGCAAAGCAAAAATACCTCGCAGAGCTCATGATTCCCAGAAGGCAAAGAGTGCATTGCGATGCAGGAGCTGAGAAGCTGAATGTTTCGATTGTCCATCTGGAGGGATTGGGGGAGCCCTGTATTTATAGGCAAGGGGCACCGCGGAGTGGAGATCACGTGGCGGGAAGGGGATTCAGTTTCATCATGGAGGATCGGGAACATCAACCGGATTCTCAATGGTTTACCGGTTCCTCTTCTTCGCGGTGGGCTCGCGAATGTCACAACATTCACGGAGTGCTACTGCCTCCTCTGCTTCGTGGCGGCCGCGTTGCTGGGGTACGCTCTGCGGCTGAGCTACGCAGGGTAGCGCGCGGGGTTCGTTTCCTTCTTCGTTTGTTGTCTAGTATTTTGGCACCAAAAAATGCCCCCCCAGACTTGGATCCACGAAGGGATCAAGGGTCGAAGTCTTAGGGAGAATCTCCAAAATTATCGGCAGTTCGCGGTTCAGTCTCATTAAAGAGGTGCGTGGAGCGGATAGCGGCCGCGCAGGCCGAACGCGACACGATGCTCGGCACGGGCGGGATGTGTCGTGATGCTCTGGGGTCGCCACCTATAAATAGGAGGGAAGAACTCTCTTTTTTCCTCTCACGACTTTTGTCTTTTTGTGCTCTCGACTTCGCGAAGCTCCGTGTACTCCGCGTATGCTACCCATGAATTGATTGTTGCGGGGAACCGCGGGTCTCTGACTCTGTGACTGCACCTAGAGAACGACTTCTTTCTAGCCGAGGCCAGGCCCCGCGTCTTGGTTTCGTGAATGAGCATCGTGAGCAAACATTGTGATCAACCTTCACGGCCAGACCCAAAAATATTTCGAGTCAAAACAGTCATGGACCGTCAAGAAGCACTGTTGGGGGTGCTTGCTGACACCGCCCGAAGGGATGATATGGCCAACTGTCTGGGCCTTGGGGAGCTGGTCCGAAGCCACTCAGATCATGACACTTTGAAATCCCTTCTATCAAAGATCCAATAGAACTATCTGCTAGGTAAGAAACTCCCCATGTATGGCTTCGGCCTAAGGGATGACGACTTCATCCCTCCGTCGAGTAGGGACGAACTGGCTTTCTGGTTCAGGAGCATGCCTTGCCGACACCAATTGTTCAGGGCGGCTGATGGTCATGCACAGGAGGACTTCATGCCTGTCACCGCCGATTATCTGTACAACCACATGAATAAAATCGATGGGATGCCCTTGCAGCAAGAGACTTCCCCTCCTCTGTACCGCACTTTGCTGAAGGCGGCTTTGGGGAATCTGAAGAAGTGGTGTTCCGGCGAGTGGGACATACTCCAGGATGGAAATTTCACCAATGACTGGGCATATACCTACTGGGTAGGTTCCTCATGCGAAGAGTTCTGGGCCGAGCTGAGGAGTTTGGGTTTGTACGAGGCGGCCTGGGCCTCCCAATTCCACATTTATCAATTGAAACAACTGATGTTGGAGCTATTGAGAAGATGCCCATCTGGGACCAACACATTTCACCTACACCATGGGGAGGTGGGAATCAGCCTGTGGGATGTCCAGCAGATTTCGAGGATCCCGATCTTGGGGGCCATGTATGATGAGTTCCTTCCCGTAATGAGTGCATGGGAGGATCCAGAGAAAATGTCGTGGTAGGCGCTGGAACTGATGGAACTAGTTCCTGGAGAGGACAAGGAAGCGGTGAGGGATGCCACTTTAAAAAGTGGTTCGAGAATTTCCTGAATCTCCCTGTAAATCGGGAGTTACCTCTGAGGGCTCGGACTTCCCTGAAGGGGCCTCAAGGGTGCAGGGAGCAGACGTACTGGCGGCTCTTGGAGGACAGCTAATGGAAGACCTGAGGATTCAGTGTCAGCCCTGAACAGTAGCCGATATTCAGGCTGGCGGCGTTCATTACGGCCCTTATCTTCGGTTGGATCCTACCGGTGAGGGATTCCAACATGGGGGTGTAGCCTAGCTCGTTCATCATGGTGTCCATGCTGGCCATGGGACAGCGGGTCAATCAGGGGTTCCCCATGCTTTCCAGGCTGTACAGGATGCTGCGGAATGTCAGTGAGGGAAAGAAGCCACCGAGGATATGCAAACCGTTCCATCTATTGTATGGGTTGATCACAGTGCACATCAGGGGGGTCGAGGAATATCCAAACCCCATCTCACTGCCAGAGTCAATCTTCTAACCCTATATCCTGAATGCGGTCGGGAGCTTCCCATTCAAACTAACTATATCGATGGTGCTGAACTGGGTATTGAAAGTGAATGAGTTTAACATACACCCGATTCTATTTCCAATGGGGGTGATCACCGACGGCGGTCAGGGAACAGAAGAGCCTCTTGCCTATCTCCTGGCCTTTCGAGGTGGAGTTTTGGTGGCATGGGTGGACCGTCAGCTGATCAGTGAACTTTACCCCCCGCATCGGTTTGTGAGGCAATTTCACTGCCTACAATGGCTGGCCCCACAGGTTTACTCGGACGTTCGCCATGAGGAGCAGCCATGTGTAATGAAGCAGTTGTGGCTCATGTTCACGTGAGAAGACGGGAAAATGCGAATGGAATTGCCTCCACCGACTGCCTCCATTGGACTGGTGAAGGAGTATCCTATCAGTTGGGAGGCAGCTTATCCCGGGGAGATGCTAAGGCAGCCAACCATTCGAACTTGTGATGGCAGGCCTCCCCTATCCCGAGGTCGGGGATGAAGAGAGACAAGGGACTCTCACGGTGGTGGGGATACCGTGGCGGTGAGACCTACACCGGATGAGGGTGTGGAAGCAGCGGTGTATCCAACAGTGGTAGTGGACTCGGCAGCCCCAGAAGAGCCGATCCATCCAGAGGGGCGTCCACCGAGAGGATTCCGCAGGATATCCACCCAGGCTCTGGGGAAGTGACTGCACCATATCGACATGCCAGAGGACTCCATCTTCCCAGAGGCCTGGGATATTTTGGATGTCAACCGCCAATTCCTCAGGCCGTCCGATATATGGTCACACTTGGATCACCTCGGGATAGAGCTACCAGGCATAGGCCTAGTCCGGGCTGGTTTCACGGTGTCTCCAGCCTAGGCGGAGCAATATCTGGATGAGCTCGAGGACTTCGTGCACTCTTGTGGTGTTTCATGACCAATGAAAGACTGGGTGAGGGTACTACTGGATCGGATGGTTACTCCACAACTATCATCCACCGATCTCGTTTAGCGCTTTCCCCTGCCGGAATAATCAGGTGAATCCTCTGAGGAAGACGGGGCTGGCGGAGGGAGCCCGTTGAAGGAAGGCAATGTCAGAGATCATGAATCAGATCCCGATGGCTTCGTAGAGTCTCTTGAGGTAACATTCCAAGTAATTTCTCTCGGGGTCCAATCTCAGGACATTATGGACCTCTTATGATCATCTGAACTGCGCAGGAGGAACTCGTGCACACACCTCGCTCTCGCCCCTTGGCAGTTGATGATGTCGGGCCATTAGAACCCCCACCTATGGATGCGTCCAGTTCTGTGTTTGGTGGGGCCAGGGCACCTGAGGTGGCTCCTCCAGAATCTCCAGACCTTCCAATAGTGTATGGAGGGCCACACCTTGGGGTCGCGTCAGCATCGACTCAGGAGCAGCACCAGTAGTTAGATCTCTATAAGAATTATCTGCTGGATTCATTGCTTTCATACGTAGATCGTTCCAAATTATATTCATTCCCTTCTCTATCGTGTAAAGTTCTATGAATGGCTTGGGCTACTGCAGCATGTCTGGTCGGGATGTCTAGTGGCATCCCTCTTAGGGGCATGCCGGTGATTGTGGAGATAGTTCCCCCACCTACCCGAGCTGTAACACATACTATCATTGGAGGGATCACCAGAAGGGTCATGAACAAGGATATTGTGGTGGAGTATGATGATGAGGATTAACCAGACGACCCAAGTCCCATCACGCCTGCCTCGTTGCCAGATGTCGCGCCAGATTCAATGCCAGATGCAGATCCTGCCGACGATTTCCTGCGGGCGTATCCCGCATACAAACCTCCCAATCACGCGGAAAGGGAAGAAATTTCCTCTGATGAAGAGTATAATAAAATATTCTACCACCTATCTTGGATGTTAATCACACACTTCATCAATGACACACCCAAGTGCAATTGCTGGATTAGATGGACAGATTTTGCTCGTCGTTGCGCGAACTGTGCGCTGGGGGAGTGGATGCCCAGCGTCCTCATACAATCATCTGAGACCTCATAGTAGAGACGATTCGAGAGTATGATCGTGGGCTCAACATGGGCTGGAAGTGGAGGAAGGTGACGAATGTCAAGAAGCTCCAGTAGGCTGAATGTGAGGTACATCAGCTGCAGATCTGGGCGGATGTTCATTCAACCTCTCTCCATGCACAATATGAGATAATCTTGCGATTGAGGGCCCAGCTATCAGAGGCCGAACCGGCTTGAATCATGTTTCTGTGGAGGTTTCTGGCATTCAGGCTGACATAGAGAGGGCCCTAGCTGAGGCTGATGAACTATGACCCATCGCTGCTGAGGAGGAGCGGGGGCTAAGGCGATGGCAGCAATTCTTGGACGCCACCAGTCGAAGGGTGGCAGAGCTGTAATGCTCTTTTGATGGGGTCAATCCGTTCATGGGGGGGGGGGGTTTACCCCCCGGGTACTGTAATAATTACAAACCCTTTAATTTACTCTTGTGCTTCGATTTTTTTCTGTATATCGTAGCATGCACGATTTCCACTATTTTCATCGGTTCATTGCATTCTTATAATGTTTGCGGAACGTCCAGCGAGAATTCTCTATGCTCAAGTGGGTCGAGCCCTATCTGAGAAACAAGAGATAGTCTCCTTATCTCCCCACCCAAGATAGGAATTTAAATCGGGCTTTGGACATCTGCGGTTTGGTTAACCAGTCCAGATTTCAGGGAAGTAGTAGATACCTGACTGCAGAAAGATGTTCTCTGAGCAGCCAAATTAACATTTTTTCAGCGTGCTCTTGCACACGAATGGTTCAACACCAGGGGAGATGAAATTGGAACAAACTGATGGGAATGGGAATTGTGAATCATGATACCCAAGAATCAGAACACTGTGGGGGTGGCATGAAGACGTCGCCCGAAGGGATGAGATGGCCAAATGTCTAGGCCTTGGGAAGCTAGTCTGATGCCACACGGATCATGACTCTTTGACAGCCCTGCTATCAGAGATCCAAAAGAACTATCTATTGTGTAAGAAACTCCCCATGTATGGCTTTGGGCTAAGGAATGATGTATTCATCCCTCGGGTGAGGAGGGAAAACCGGCTTGCTAGTTCAGGAGCACTCCATGTCAACACCAATGGTTCAGTGCAGTTGATGGTCAGGTGTAGGAGGACCTCACGCCTGTCACCGCCGACTGTCTGTACAACCACATGAATAAAATAGATGGGAAGCCATTGCATCCAGAGACTTACCCTCCTCTATACTGCACTATGCTGAAGGCAACATTGGGGAATCTGAAGAAGGGGTGGTTCGAAGAGTGGGACCTGCGCCAGGGCGGCAATTTCACCAATGAATGGGAATGAGCCTTCTGGGTAGGAGCCTCATGCGAAGCTTTCGGGGCCGAGCTGAGGTGGGTGGGTTTGTACGAGGCAGCCTGGGCCTCCCAATTATACATTTATCAACCTAAATAGCAGATGTCGGAGCTGTTGAGAAGATGGTCATCTTGGACCAACACTTTTCACCTACACCATGTGGAGGTGGGTATTAGCATGTGGGATGTCCATCAGATTTTGGGGCTCCTGATCTTGGGGGCCATGTATGATGAGTTCCACCCTGTCCTTAGTGTGTGGGAGGATCCAAGCAAATGTCGGTGCTGGCGCTGGCACTGATGGCACTACTTCCTGGAGCGGACAAGGAAGGGTTGCGGGATGTCCACTTCAAAAAGTGGTTTGATAATTTCTTGAATCTCTCGGTAAATCGGGAGTTCCCTCTAAGAGATCAGACATTCCCGAAGGGGCCTCAACGGGGCAGGGAGCACTCATACTGTATGCTCTTAGAGGACAACCAATGGAAGACCTGGGGCTTCAGTGTCAGTACTGAATAGCTACCGAATGAAAGGATGGCGGCGTTCATTTTCACCCTTATCTACGGTTGGATCTTACCAGTTATGGATACCAACATGGGGGTGCAGCCCAGCTCATTCATAATGGAATCCATGCTGGCCATGGGACAGCGGGTCAATATAAGTATCCCCATGTCAACACATGGTATACAGGAAGCCTCCACGAGGCCAATCCCACCACCAGTTGGACCCCTGGTCCTCCTTCATGTCGGCCTTCCAGCATCCAACCTGAACTATGTGGTCTTTGATCCATGCCAAGGAATGGTACTTAGGAAGCCTCCACGAGGTTCAATCCCACCACCTGTTGGTCATTCCGGTTGACGTTCGCGACCCTCCGGGAAGAAACTGAATTCCTCCTTCGCTCCGCGTGAGCTTTTATTCGCGGCGCCCCTGCCTATAAATATCCAGCTCACCCCTCTTCTCCGGATGGCCACTTCGGCGCTTGGAGGACCGCTTTGCCCCATGGGCGGCCGATCTCCTAGTCCGCGGAGCTCTGCATTCCTTTGGGAAGCGGCTCCATGAGGCCATGCTCTGCGAGAAGCTTCCTTTACGTTGCTGCTCCGCGATGATGCTATGCGAGCAGCTTCTTTTATGATACTGCTCCACGAGTCTATGCTCCGCGAGTCCATGCTCTGCGATTCCATGCTCAGCGATGCTACTCCGCGAGACCTTGCTCTGCAAAGAGCCCATGCTCCGTGAGATCCCTTTGCACCATGAGACCTTTTCTCCACGATGCCACTTCACGAAGACCTATCCTTTTGCGAGGCTCTGACATTCGCGCCCACCAATCCATATTGTGGGGGCTACCCCCACCCCCCCCCCTCACACCCCTACTCGAGTTCAATGCCAAGACGCGGTCTCGGGCCTCCGAACCGGTCCCTTCACTAGCATCACAAACCCCTGTGAAAAATGGAGAGTCGCACCGCGAAGTTTTCGTGCCTGGATGTTGGGATTTTCCATTGCGCCCCTATGCGCACCCACCATCAACCTATGGAAAATCATGATTTGAGATAATCCTCCACACACCATGAAACACCTTTACTCTACATATTCCTCTTGGTTTCATTCCCATGTGGTGTGTTGAGATTTTCATCATCCATTCCCTGAGTACCTTGAGTCGAACCATTCCTCAGGCAACTCTTCCAAACCCTATCACGTGGGTCCTACGCCTGGTGGAACCACAAAAGGCCACCCTCGTGTAATTCCCAACACCATCCATTCAAAGGCCATTAGGGGTTCCCTTCATACATGGAAGTGGATGAGGATCCAAATGGAGAGCACAATAAGCATGGACATGGAATGTGGGGTTGTCCTCGTGAGAATTCCACACTCCAGGCTCTCTCAAAATGCATATGAATACTTTTATAAGACTATCAGATAGAGGGATTCGAGTCTGTTCCCATAGGGAGATCTTATTTTACAGTTGTAGAACTCGAACCATGTATCAGAGATGGGGATGTGTACAGCGCGATAAACAACCCAACATGGATGAGGGAATAATGTCATACCACACTGCACTCCAAACCCTTTGGGATCCCCGAAGGATGCTGTACTACAGCTTCATCCCCCTTGACATGAAATTGTTCACTGAGGGATAGTGCCAAAAGTGTCGATATTCCACATGGACATGATGGGGGTGGAATATAATTTGAATCATGTATCCAACATTCGAGGACTTAAGGGGCTGGAATGACGACATGGGATTATTACTGACCGTGGCGGAAAAGCAGTATCCATATCGCATTAGCCTAAAATGGGAACAATAAACATGCATCGACCACTGACCACATTCCCAATGCTGGGTTTGTATCAATTTGTTGTCCAAAAACCATCGGGGGAGTTGGCCTGTATCCGTAGGAGAGCCCTTGGGCGTAGTTTCCAAGTCGTTCATGGGGGTCCCTCTGGGTAAGGAAGATGATGGAAGCCCGAATAAAGGGGAACACAAAGCTTGAAAAGTGGAAGGAACTTGACCAAGTTGAATCTAACACTCTTGGTCCTAGACCATAGTACTCAAAACACATGGGTGAACCACTGCTAGGGCTCGAGAGACTCAACCTAAGGGTATCTAATAGAGGGCGGGTTCCCGGGAGAAGGAGGCATGGTGCCAAAAACCCTGTATCATACCTATATATCCGCTTCTTGGAAAGGGACATGCCAAGGGGCCTAGATGACTGGAAGATTAGGAGATCTCTAAGAGGTGCGGATGGACCCTATGTTAAGACATTCGGGTGTTCCTACGTATCCCATGAGGATGGGAATCAAGCCACACGTAGTTCTGAAGGGTGCCTTTTAATGTCATGTGGGACAAACAGTAGGAGGGTTAACTCTTAAAATGGGGTGTGTGTGGTGCAGCTATTGCAAACCTGACGTGCATGAGGACATCATCCCACATCACACCACACAGTCCCATAGTCAAGGTCCCAAAGGCAGGAGCGGAGAGGCGAATTAGTTGAACTCAAGTTGGACACAAAGACAGGAGGTCTGGGCATTCCTATGTATCCCATTAGGATGGGAATCAAGGAGAACATAGTTCTGAGAGGATCTTAGTTTATGGTCTTAGAGCTTGGACCATGGGGAATGAAATCTTCTTGAGTAAGCATAGACCTCAACCCATTCCCTGAGCCCACATGAGTTAAACTCGGCTTGGGAAACAAGGGGGGGATCCTTATCACAATACTTGGGGCATCCATCAATAGGGAGTCAGTAGAGAGCCCCAAAGGACACCTTTAACACAACTTTGTCCCCGTAACATGCAGATGTGCACTGAGGAGTAGTACCAAGACTTTTGAAACTCTACTCAAACATGATGAAGTGATGAAGGATGTGAATCATGTACCCGACACTTTAGGCTTAGTTGGGTTGGCGTGGCGATGGAGGATAACTGTTAACCATGGCGGAAAAAAAGTCTCCATATCGTGTTAGCCTGAAGCGGGAACAACCAACGACCATCGACCACTGACCGTATTCGCAACGCGGGATTTTTATCGATTCGTTGTCCAAAACCATTGGGGGGGTTGGCCCGTATCGGTAGGAGAGACCTTGGGCGTAGTATCCAAGCCGATCTTGGGGGTCCCTCCAGGTGTGAAAGGTAATGGAAGCCCTGATGAAGGGATACACAAAGCCCGAAAAGAGGATGGAAACATGTCTAACAGATTCCATCATTCCAGGTAATAAACCAGAGTACCCTTAGTCACATTGGTGAAATGCCAAAAAGGTCCAATGAAACAACTTGGGAGGGAGAGGTACATGGTGTGCTCATTACAAGACCGACGTGAATGAGGTCATAATCCCATTCCACGCCATATACTCCCCTTGTGGAGGAAGGGTAGGCCAAGGGGCCAAGGTGGGATGGAGACTCCCAATAGATGGGGATGGACCCGAATCCTAGACATTCATGTGATCCTACGTATCCCATGAGGATGGGAATCATGCTTTACGTAGTTCTATAGATGTAGTTTAACGTCATGTGGGATGAGGTGATGGAGTATGATACCCCCATGAAAAGGAAGGGGAAGTGTACAGTACTGAGAAAAAACCAATGTAGATGAGGACATAATCCCGCACCACACCATATACTCTGGGTAATAAGTTGGGCGAAGGGGTCCGAGAAGGCCAAGGGGACTAAGGCTGAGCCTCAGTCAGGAAGGTCCGACCAGTTAGCAGTTTAATGTCTTGCAATGAAGACGAGGGAAGAGATAACTGTATCTCGTTTGGGGATGTATATGGCATGGCAAGTAACCCATCGTGAATGAGGACATAATCCTACATCATACCATAAATTCCCCTCATAATCACAAGGGCCAGGGGCCTAAAAGGCCGAGGGGCCTGAGGCTGGGCCTCAGTCAGGAAGGCCTGAACAAACTTTCAGTTTAACATCTTACTGTAAGGACGGGGTTCGTGGGCCCAGATAGGCAAAGAGGCCTAAGGTTAGGCCTTGGTGAGGGATTGTGTATAGTATGGAATGAAACCCGATGAGAATGAGGGCATAATCCTACATCATGTCGTACACTCCCACAAGAGAATATGGCCCATGGGCCCGACCGTCGGCACCACCAGGAGGGATGTTTGTCGCTTCAGAATTGGGCAGAACAAATCACTGCACTCGACGTTTGGGACATTTTTGGGGTGGACCCGAAGATCCAGGACAATGTTGACCATGTTCGAAACACAGCGTCCCGATGGTGACCAGTTATGGGGGAAACATATGATCATAGACCGCTAACCAAATTCGAAACGTCGAACTAGTATCGGCTTGTGGCTTAGAAACCCTCGGGGGGCATTGGCCCATATCGGTAGGAGAGCCCTTGGGCATAGTATCCATGCCATTCTCAGGGGTCCCTCCGAGTGTGGAAAATGATATAATCCCAGTCAAGGAGTGGGTGAAGCATAGATTTACCCATCTACGAAAGAGGTTAACATCTCCATGGAGGGGGACATACAGCCGGTTTGAGGCTTACTCAATGTAAATTGGAGAAAAAGTGTGCACCCTGCAATATTTATTGACTAGAGGAAAAGATTTTGGATTTTGGGATGGGCCAACAAACGAAATGTCTGGGCGTTCTTACGTATCCCATTAGGATGGGAATCAATCCATACATAGTTCTAGAAGGCAATGCAGTTTAATGTCGCGTGGTGAAGACATGGGAGAATAGATGAATGGGACTGGGAACATGGTCTGACCATTATAATCCATGTATGAGCAGGGATAAGGAAGCCCACTCCTCATCATACAAGGACCCTCTGAGGAAACTATACCCAGGGGGGACAGTCAAAGAGAAGAGCTTGGGGCTGGGCTCAAGACAAGACGTCTGAGCACTCCTACGTATCCCAAAAGGATGGGAATCAAGCCCATACGTAGTTCTGGAAAAGCAGTTTAATGTCATACGGGATGAGATGCAGTTTAATGTCTTAAGGGACATGGACGGTTCACTTTCTGGGGTATGTATGGTATGGTGAGAAACACGGCATAAATGAGGCCATAATCCCACGCCATGTCATACAATCCCACAAGAGAGTCTGAGTCGTGGAAGGCCAAGGGGCCTCGGTCAGGAAGGTCTGACCAATATTGCAGTTTAACGTCTTGTGGCAAGGGCGGGGGTGCAGTTTAGGGTCACGTGGGACCATACAGTTTAAGGTCATGATGGACCAAAGGGGCTCAGGAAAAGTATTTCTTGAGAAACTTGGATTTGGTGGGAGGAGTTATACGCTAACCATCCATAGTCACCAAGGAGTATGCTCCATTGGGGTAAAACTTATGAATGACGTAAGGTCCTTCCCAATTGGGCTCCAGCATGGATGGTTTTCTGCCGGGGATCATTGGCACTCGAAGGGCCAATACCAGGTCTCCATGCAGAAAAGAGCGAAGGCAGACCATCTTGATGAAGGCTCTGGCTATCTTATTCTAATGTCTTTCCAGATTGTGCAGTGCACAAAGCCTATTCTCATCCAGCATTTCCAATTCAACTAGATGGATTTCGGCCACCTTATCTGGTGCCTACTGGTCATAGACCACAATGTGTAGTGATAGAAGCTGGATCACAATGGGCAGGACATCCTCATCCCCATGCAGCAGGGAATATGGTGTCACCTGGGTGGAATTGCAAGTCGTCGTCCGATAGGACCAGAGGGCGTTGGGGAGATTTTCCGTCCAACTTTTCTTGTTCTAAACAACCATCTTTTGCAGAATAGTAGAGAGGGTTTTGTTAAATGACTCAATATATCCATTTGCATGATGGAGATAGTGAGAGGTATGGTTCGATCGGATATTATACCCGGCATACAATTTCTTCACCTCGGCTGCTCAGAAGATGGTACCATTGTCGGTGAGGACAGCGTGAGGGACTCCAAACAGGAGGATGATATTAGAGCTCACAATGTCGACGACGGAATGATACTTAACCTCTTTGAGTGGAACTGCCTCCGCCCACTTGGAGAAGAAATATCTAGCAATCAGGATGAACCCGCATTGGTGAGTAGTCACTGGTGGGTATGGTCCCACGACATCGAGTCCCCACAAAGAAAACGGCCAAGAATACTTGGTGGAGTAGAGAGGCTCTGGTGGCCGATGCAATAAGATAACATGAACTTGGAATGCATGGAATCTCTTGGAAAAGTCAATACATTCATGGATCATAGAGGTCCAGAAGTACCCCAACCTCCGGATCTGATGAGACGGCTTTGGCCCAGCCTGGTGGGCACCGCTGGAATCGGCATAAACCTCCTGCATGACCTGAGGAATCATGACTCCTTGATTACAGTGGAGGATAACACCATCAAATCTCCACTTATAGATGATCTTCTCAAGGATGGGACCACACTATAGGGTAAATTGCACTGCGCGGCATTGGATTCGTTTGTGCTTAGCCCGATCAACCGGGAGGCAACCATTTTTTAGATACTCGACAAAGGGTGTCCTCTAGTCGGGGGTGACCCGGAACACTACACCTGAAGAACTTGGGACCCCTGACATAGAAGGTCTGGCAGTGAGGTGGCTTACCAGCAGGCCGTCATTATCCTCTGAGGTGATGGGAACGATGACTCTCCGATGCGCCACATGGATGGTCAAATCATCCAGCACAAGTTCCGCAAGTGACGCAGCGAAGCCGGCCAAAGCGTCTGCTCGACCATTCTGTGACCGAGGAGCATGGGTAACCTCTGGTCGTGAAGGAAATCGGGCCATCAGACGGAGGGTACACTCCAACAATGGCATGATCTCTGGCTTCTGGATGATATAATCTCAATTGACATGCTTGATGACTAGTTCAGAATCCCCTTTCACGTGCAAATGGGTCACATCGATCTCAATGGCTAGCTCGGGGCCGGTGATGCGAGCCTAATACTCTGCCTCGTTGTTGGTGTAGCATTCTGACAACAAGAATGAGTAAGGCAGAACGTCTTGTGCTAGGGTGTTGAATACGACACCCAGACCCACTCTGTGGAGCTTAGGGTCATTGAGCCTCCTACCGGTGGGGCTCCGAGAGGCATCTTAAAAGTGCATTTTCCAGCATGAGGCGACATGATCGACTGAGAGGATTTCCTAATTAGAAAAATGCAGGTCCAGGGATTGATCCTTGAAGGTTGGATGGGTAGCTAGGATGTATGCAAAATGTTTGTCCCTTTACAGCCTTCTGGGGTAGGAACCTGATGTCAAACTGCTAGAGTATCCCCACCCACCACGCCAGTCGGCCAGTCAACATGGGGCGGTAATGGATGTACTTCAGTGGGTCTACCCGAGAGACCAATTATACCTCATGGTTCTGCAGGTAATGCCGCAATTTCTAAATGGTGTATACGAGAACAAGACAGGACTTCTGGATGGGGGTATCTAGTCTCCATGTTGAGGAGCATGCAGATGAGGCAGTAGAGGCTATTCTCCATTCCCTCGTTTTTCTTCGGGGTAAGAAGCGCGCCGAAGGACAGTTCCAGCATGGTCATGTAAAGGACCAGTGGATTTCTCGAGATGGGTGGCATCATGACCAGAGGTTAGAGTAGATACTGCTTGATTTCCTCGAAGGTAGTCTGACACTCTTCATCACCCTCAAAGGCAGAGCCTTTCTTCATGAGCCCGGAAAAGGGATTACACTTTCCGACTAGATTCGCAATGAATCGGAGTATGTAGGACAAGTGGCCTTGGAGACATCAGAGCTCCCAACTGTTGCTTGGGGGAGGCATTTGGCTGATGTCCTTGATCTTCTTCGGATCTATCACAATGCCTCAGTATCTAAAAACAAAGACAAGAAACTTCTCGGAGGTGACCCCGAAGGCACAATTACGCGAGTTCATCTTCATGTGGAGGGAACAGAGGAAGTCGAACAATTTTTCAAGGTCCTTGATCTGGTCCTAGCATTGATGAGACTTTACCACCAGGTCAACAACATAGCACTCCACCAGTGTCCCGAGAATCTGCTTGAATATGCGATGCATGGCCCACTGATAAGTGGCAACTGCATTTTTCAGGCCGAATGGCATGACCTGGTAACAGAAAGTACATTGGGGTGCCCAGAATGTAGTGGACTCCTCATCTTTGGGGGCCATTCGGATCTCGTTGTACCTAGAATACCCATCCATGAAGGAGAGGGCTTATATCATAGCCGTGGCACCAATCAACGACTCTATCACTGGGAGGAGAAAATCATCCTTCGGACAGTGGCAGTGGAGATTGCGGAAGTCGATTCAGACTCTGATCTATACATTCTTCTTCCTGACTGGCACAATGTTTGCTTGCCACTTGGGGTACTGGACCTCCTTCATGAAGTTGGCACTGATAATCTTGTAAACTTCGGCCTCAACCATGGAATCGTGGGAAGGGTGCATCTTCCTGGGATGCTTCTTGAATCCGTGATGGTTTGTCCGGAGACAAAGGCGGTGAATGAATACCTGAGGATCTAGTCCTACTATCTCATCGTAACACCCGGAAAACACGTCATGGTGCTACTTGAGAAAATCCACACACTGCTGCTACTCCTCGAGGGGCATGGCGACACTGATCAATGTGGGCCTCGGATCTGACTTGCTACCAAGGTTCTCCTATACCAGTTCATCGACCGTGGTAGAAACTCCTTCTTCAAAGGCGGGTGGATCATCCTCAAGATATTCTTCTCCATTTGTGTAGGGATCTTCCATGGAGGGAGCTCTTTCTGGACCACCAGACTCTGATGAGAGGTTGGTGTCGGCCTGGGCGTTAGTGGTCGTCACATCGGTAGACTCATACGCTACTGAGATCATGGCGATGAAAGTGGTTGATCCAATTCCATTTGGCCTTCGTCCCAAGGGGCCACACCTAATAACATCGATGTAGTGGTGGCGCGTCAGCTTGAGCCGGTTGATTCCAAATCAGCAGAAGTGACACGTGTGATGTAACGCCGTCCCCATGCGCCTAACGTCTCAGTACCGCATAGGGGTAAGAGGTTCTGGGATCACTTGAGCCAGATTAGTGTAGGAGTACGAGGTGATTTCCCGACGTCGCCTGGACCTGGGAATATGCCTTCCTCTTGTACCTGCAACAACAAAACCCTGCCCTATGTTAGGGGTCGTGGCCTCCAACCGATGGATTGGGAAGATGTAGGCGACAACCAGACCTGCCCAGGGATCGCTTATGGATGGGGCGGGTTCATCCTCACTCACCAAGATTTGTTTATCCTTTCTCCTGTTATAGTCAACATCCAAATAGTGGGCTTCACAAGAGGCAAAAAGAGATGCTTCTTCCTGTAGAACGCCTACTCAACCGTTGATGGAGTATTTGAGGCATTGGTGATATGACGAAGGGACCGCTGCATGCAGATAGAGCCATGTCCTTCCCATCCATGCGTTGTATGCAGTTTCTTGGGAGACAACCATGATTTCGGTGCTGGCCATTAGGCCACTGAACTAGGTCTTCAAACGGATATTACCGACTAGATTCTGCTCGGTCCTGTCATATCCCTGAATTCTAAGGTCATAGGGAATTAGATCATCCTATGACAAACCCAGCTTCTGCATTGTCTGAGTCGGAATTAGGTTAATCACCGAACCTGTGTCAATGAGTCAGCAGCAGACTTACATGCCATTGAACTTGTCAGTGACATATAACAGGCATATGTTCCCCTGTATGGGAGGGTCTTCTTCTTCACCAGAGAGTGAGATAACCGCCTGAAATTTGACATTCCCAATTACCTCAGCGTGGAAGGACTTTGCAGCTGATACCTCCGTTTCAAACTAGAGGGGGCTCCTTAGTGCCTCGGAAAGTGCCTCGCGCATTTTAGACAACAGGCGAAGAGACTCAACGTTAGAGATCCTTGTTGTAATGCTGACAAGGTGCTTTAGAACGTCATACTTCCATGTCCTACGTGAGCCTCTGCTTACAGGAGGTCGTTCTGCAGATGGAGGCACGTCGGGCCCTGACGGCTGGACCGGCAGCTAGCTGGCACTGGGTACATCCCGCTGCCTGCTAGTTGAGGCCTGGAGGGCGGATGTCCGATGAGGACCGGACAGCTAAGATTGGCCTGTAGTAGGGTAAGGCTGGCCACAGTGGGGACGAGACAACTCTTCCTGATCTAATAGCACGAACAGTGGTGGTGGTAGATTTGAGGGCACTAGATGAGGTTGCGCATTCTGAGCACTATGGTGGGCCTGCTGTCTAGTTTCAGTGGCATGCACAGCCTAGCTGAAAGTTCCCACTGATGTGCCTTGACGACCCATGTGGCTGCGGTTTTACTGACGTTGATGTCGACTAGGGATGTTGGGGAGGCTCGCCCAGAATTCCCCTTTATCAGGAGTCATATAGGGATTTACCAGCTCCATGGTATTAACCGAAGCATACCCCAGACTGTCACTTGATGAATCATCCACCACCGGGTGGATTCTAGGATGGATCCCCATACCAGGGGGCATAAATTCGCCGAGGGTGCGGGATGACTATGGTAGTTGGGGAGCTCGATGCTTCTCCTTGCGCCATCGCTGCTTGCCCTTTTGTGAAGAGGTCGGCTGAGATGATGATGTGGACGTACTGGCTGCTTCCTCTGAAGGCTCCGGTTGATTCAGGCATGCCCAAATGATACCATCGGCATGGGCGATTATTTTACGAACCATCCAGTCCTCGTTCTTCTGGGACCAATGGCTCGGGACTTGCTGTCACTTGCCTTCGTCGTCACTACCACCTTCTGATCTGAAAAAGACACCCGCTACTTGTGTCAGGTAAGGGCCTAGCCATACTATCTTGTTTTTGACCTGGTCTTGGTGCCAGTATTTAAACACAAATAACTGCTTGACGTTATGCCCCAGGATCCGATGATAGGGGCAATAGTTGGGGCGACTGGTAAGATTCGCCTCTACCGTCCTTCTGCACTCAGGTAGCTGCACAATCCCCTGCTCTATGGAACTTCGCAAGTAACTGAGGACCTGATTCTTGTTGAACGAGAAGATATGGTGCCTTATTATTGGGAAGGGGGCTCTTGGAGCCTGTCCCTGACGATGGGCCTGAGGGGCCTACCGAGGGGGCGGCGCCAGATTGCCCTGCCTAGGTGGTGGTGGCGTATTGCGTGGGGGAATCTGTTGGTTATGAGGTAGTCGTTGTTGGGCAGGAGCCTGCACCAAAGGCGGGGGGCCTCTGCGAGGTTGCAGAGCTGAAGCCATAGGCAGAAACTATAGTTGCCTTGGGGCCTCTATCCAGGCCACCGCAGCGGGCTCAACTTTGTCCCTCCTAGCTGGGATCACAGGGGGCAGCAGACGTGCCTGGGTAGCCTGATGTAGAGCTTCCTCGAGGATCTGGGCCTTATCTGAGAAGTCCTGAAACCCTCCAGGATAGTTCTGGGTTACCAGGGAAGGAACCAGCTCTGTTTTAACATTCCCTACGCACATCGTCAGTAATTTCTCCTTAGTCAGTGGCTTGTCAAGTGAGTATGTAAGCCCCTTACACCGAGCGACGAAGTCCGCGACTCTCTAATCCGGCCTTTGTTTTCCCTTGAAGTGGTCTGTGATGCTGGTATTTCGCGTGGTGGAGGTGAACTGATATACGAACTGTCAACGATGATCCTCCCAGCCGATCACCGATCCGATAGGGAGCTGGTTGTACCAGACGAATGCAGGTCCCTCCAACATCTGCACAAAACATCGGAGCATGGTGGCCTCCTGCTGAGCTGGGGTCCCCAACATGGGTCCACACCTAGAAGAAATTTGGTCCAAGTGTTGTGGCTAGTCCCCTATCTCGTTAAATGGCGAGAAAGTGGGGTTCCCAAAACCCGGAGGTGTAGGCATATCGTCCACCCATGCTGGATATGGCTTTCTATATAGTGGGACTTCCACCGTCCATGTTTCCAACGCCTCGAGATGGGTGATGAGTACCGCTATAAGATCATCCGGGTGGGGGTCCTTTTCTTGATGGGGATCCCTAATCACGAGTGAGTTTTTGGGCTCTTTGACAGGGTAGCCGTCTCCGGAATCTCGTTGAGCGATTTGTGGGATGTCTTGTGGCGTGGATGGGGGAGCCTGGGCTGGATTCCTTGGATTTCTTATCCATTTAAGAGGGTTTGGAGAGATTTATCATGCCCTCTTGCCATATGTTTCGACTTCTGCCCTGTCTGTGGGAGTAGCATGATCAGGGATACCCGAAGGCATCTCGCCAGGGGAAAATTGTTCCTTACCCTGTTGTCCCGGCTAGAGATCACCATAGTCGGGTCTTCTCCCGATAGTGTGCTCACCTAGAAGTTTGTTGACCATCCTCATGTGCTCAGCGAGCTGTTGGCACAACACAGTCTTTTCGGGGACTCCATCCGTCTTCTGCACTGAGGCGGACGGGTCAGTGTGCTAGGCAGTCCCGACATCCTCCTTAAACTTATCGGTCATCCGACCGTGTACCAGCGGCTCGGTGGGTACCTGGAGGCCTAGAAGGTTCCTCTTTTGACGGCTAATCCTCCTTGATTGGTCTAGTAGTGGTGGTACACCCTCAGGGGGTAAATCTCCATCGAGGAACTCCAGATCATCCTCTTTTTCCAATATGTTAGCAATGTGGACTACGACCCCTCTTGGAGGCATGTCCTCAATGTCGCATAACGAATTGGGCTACCACTAGATAGGACTGAATTGGAGGCCATCATACTGTCCCCAACCACGAACATGCACATGTGGGGTAGCTTCCCTGATGACTTTTCAGAGAACATTGAAACTCTGAATGCATTTGTGTTGGAGGGCACTCTGGCGACCTAGTGCCTCAGGGTGCTCGGCCACGGGGAGTACGGCCAAATCAACAAGGCAGCATTGTTCGCCAATTTATTCAATGTGATCTCGACTCCGGGGGTACACCACCCGCTCATAACAAAGGCGGATGTGCATCTCCCATTGGGTTTGGTGGAAGCACTCCACTTCCTCCGGGGTGAGGGATTCCGGCACACAAAATTTTGTTGCTGCGATAGGCCAGAACATCTATGGGAAGTGACTCGCCGCAGGAATGTTCCGGAAGCTTCGGAGCTCATATTCAGGGTCTAGCCCTGTATTTCCCCACTCGTCAACCGGGGGCGTCTGAGGAATCAGTAGCAGTACCGAGGCGGACTGCTGGGACAGTAAGCTAGGCGGTAGAGAATACGGCGAAAGAGATGACTAGCCACCGAACTCCGTGCCATCCTCCGAAGAGTGAGGTGACCTAACCATGATGTCGTGGTACGATGATCTGACCACCACAGCTTGTGGTGTAGGGATTGTAGTCACCAGCGATGTGTCATGTCGTTGCTCAACCATCGTGGGTCCCAAAAATGGCTCTATGTGATATCGGGTAGAGGTAAAGGGAACTTCGGGTGATGACGGTGGTGATTGCACGGTCGGAAACTTCGGGATTCCCACAATTTCCTCCTCCTAGATGTACCTACGGAGATAGGCGGGAATCCGATAGACTTCACATTCTGGAAGAATGAGGCTGACGTGCCTTGTTCCTGCCCCGGTCCTTGACACGGGGGATCGAGGAGAAGGTTCCATATCTGGGTCGCATTCTGCTTCAGAATAAGAGAAGCGGGCCGGATTGATCTCCGCCCGGGCCTTCCTGGGTTTCTTCTTGTGGCAGCGACGACCCGCTGTCTTAACCTCAGATGGCTCTTCAGGGCGAGGCAGGTTCCCGAAATGTTGTCTCGAGGCCGTGCTAGTGTCAGGGCGGAGAGGAATTCCACATGAGATGGACGAGGTGCGAGGGGAACCGGGGAAGATGTCGAAGGGTACATGGGGAGAACCTCCATGAACAACACTCGTATGAGTGGAACCTCTGTTGGAACCGACAGGGGCATGGGGAGGACCTTCATGCTTGATGCGGGTGGGGCGAGGTTGACCTTTACCACTTGGGTTGATGGGGCGAGGAGGACCTTCGCCAGTTTCAAAAAGGACGTAGGGAGGATCCCTTCGTTGAATAGAGACCGGATGGTCAATACCTTCAAATCGACGGCCGGGGGCATGAGGAGGATCTCTATCCCCGGTGTGGTGGGCACGGGAGAGGCATTCGCACCGAGTATCACTACCACGGGGCACATCTTCATTAGGGATGGGGGTAGCGCGAGGCATACCTCCATGACGAGCTTCGCAACGGGGAAGGCCCACACGTTGTGGAGTGGTTGTATGAGGAGGGTCTCTATACGGGGTGACATAACCGAGAATTGGTTCAGGACTATCACCACTCAATCCTACGACCTGGAGATCCAACCTAGCCTGCACATGTGTTGGTTGGGGTCTCGATCCTAGTTGAGCGTAGAAGTGCCCCTGCATAGCATGTGTAGGGACTTCATGGTGTACTTCGGTGGTGGCTCAGGATGTAGTAGCCATTGACGTTAACACCCCTTGACAGGCATCCTTAGCTCAGGCCCGACACTGGTGTCAGGTCAGACAAGCCGGTGCAGGGGCGTAGCCTCCCTACTCCTCTGGAAAAGCCGAACGGTAGCGCTGGCGTGGCCGGGTTGGGGCCCTTTCCTGGATTCATTGGACCAGGGCCCTGGTCGGGATGAGCTAGACATCACCTGCCTCATCAGCATATGGCAGGGAGTCATCGAGGCGTTTCGGGGATAGGCTCCTGAAACGATTGAACATTGGGATGAGGAGCAGGGGCTCCCTGCGCAGCCCTCGAGGGTGGCGTTGATGGCGTGGCATGGAATCCTCTAGGTCCATGCGGGACATATCCTAGGTTGGGATGACCCCTTCCTCCTCGTACCTACGTACAAGGTCGTTTATCACCCTTCATTGGATAATCTCTGATGGAAAATGGGGACATGGGTGTCCTCCATTCATGGATATAGATGTCGTTGTAGTGGCAGTAGAGCTTCACAGAGAAATTGTGCTGGTATTGCCCCCGCCCCTGCATAGGCGGGTGGGTGGTGATCGTGTTCCGATAGTAACAACCAGATTCCTGAGAGGCAGAGATGTTAAGTCATCAGCAATATGAGGAAAGGAATCGAGAACCAGTGCCCCAGCGTCATTCTATCTTCCGTTGGCCGGTAATAGGAATCCACACCAACATGTTGCAGAATTGAATGCCCCATGTTCTACTTCCCCACCATTCGGTGAGTTTGACGCCAGGCCCACTGTTTGCTTAGTGGGGCCCGGTGCCGGATATCTGGACTCGGTGACACGCCATTCTATTGATGCCCCAAACATTACTAATCGTCATATTGAGGAGAAGAACCTTCACTTTAGGTTCACCATTTCTGTTTCCGATGCTTTTGCCAGGGCGCGCATGCATCCGTCTGTGGAGGACATGCAATTTGTTGCCCCGCATTCCCTCTTTCCAAAGGAGGGCGGCATTCGCTCCTTATTCAAGGACGTATGCTCCTTGACTGAAACTGGATGATGGGATGTATGTTCATCCTTCCGTGGATTCCTCCTTGGAACTCGTCACCTAGTCTGGGTCTCCCTCATATATTTCATACTTTGTTCGTGAAACTCTTCCCTGTGCCATATTCATGGACGCCGATTAATTACACTGCTTGTGTCAGAACATTTTAATGGGTATGGTCAGGTCAGCAACCTTCAGTTGTGCGAGTAGTCACTTCAGGGCATCATTAACGTGTCTGAACGCAGGGTAATTGGCATGTCTATTGTTGGTCGATTATTACAGGTCTTCTCGAGGGTGTGGAAGCCCGAGGCATCCCACATCGAACACGGGGTATGGTATTCAATAGGCATGTATCTGAGGTTTTCCTCAACTTCCCATGTTCAGCACTGGGTATGCCACATGTTTAACGTCACACAGAGATGGATCGGGCTGATCAGAACACTAACTGTAGTGGATCAGACTGAGAACCCTTTTTGAGGGAACACCGATATTGGGACCATCCCATGGGTGTCTTCCCGGATGCTGTGGAGGGTAGTGGGGTGGCATGATCTCACCGGGATGTGGCGGCCTGGGTAAGATTCAGGGTGGATGATACAGAATGACATGGAGTGGATGGGGAGGGAAATATGGCCATTGTGGACATGACGGTGGTAATGGGCTTGAACCTTTTGGAGGCTTCCTACATATCCCCTTGGCAGGGAATCAAAGTCTGCGTAGTTCGATGGAATGGGGATTACACTCTGAGGCGGCCCGAGGATATGGGGTCGGTGAACTGACGTGAGGGTGAAACCATGGGGTCCACTGGTGGTGTGCATGGACCTAGTGGAGACTGCCTACGTACCATGCCATGACATGGATCAAAGACCACATAGTTTAGTTTGGAAGGTGGTGTCGAGCTGACATAAAGGGGCATCATAACAACTAGATGTCAGGACCATAGCATCTTACCGCTAGACCAGGATTCAGTTTAACGTCATGCGGGACAAGGGCGTGTCAGAGAACTGACGTGGAGAAGGTCCTTGGTCTGGATTGTGTGGGGATTACACTCTAGGTTGCCCAAGTTCTCGTGAACCGACGTGAAGGAGGATGGAATGACCAAACGGTGGTGGGCGTGAACCTCATGGAGGATTCCTACGTACCATGCCTTGACACGGATCAAAGACCACGTAGTTCAGGTTGGATGCCAGAAGGTCGACATGAAGGAGGACTAGGGGTCCAATTGGTTGTGGGCTTGGACCTTGTGGAGGCTTCCTACGTACCATGCATTGACATGGATCAAAGACCATGTAGTTCAGGTTGGATGACGGAAGGCTAACATGAAGGGACCAGGGGTCTAGGTGGTGGTGGGATTGAACCTCATGGAGGCTTCCTATATACCATTCCTTGTCACGGATCAATGACCTTGTAGTTCAGGTTGGTCAGAATGGCTTACCACGGGACTATGATGTAGATTAACATCATGTGGGTTGAGGGTGATCCCTGACATGAATAAATGACGGGTGGTGGGCTTGAACCACATGGATGATTCCTACGTACCATGCCTTGACATGGATAAATGTGCTCGTAGTTCGGGTAGTGATTTTGTTGGCGAACCGACATGAAGGTGAACACGGGGGGTCCACTGGTGGTGGTCTCGAACCACATGGAGGCTTCCTACATACCATGCCTTGAAATAGATCAATTTCCTTGTAGTTCGAGATACATTTTAACGTCATACTGGATGAGGGCATACAGTTTAACTTCATGATGGATGAGGGTATACAGTTTAACATCATGCTGCACGACGGTAGAACTCGTCATGAAGAAACGACCCAGTGGAGGGAATAATCCTTGTGGAGGCTTCCTACATACCATGCCTTGACATGGATCAAAGACCAAGTAGTTCACTTGATCTGGGCGTCCAGGTCGGTGCTCACTCCAAGCTCACGTGAGTCATGCTCGGTGTGAGAAACAAGAGGTTGCAGGGACCTGACGATCACATCGCGCAGGGTGAGTCCGTGGGAAATGAAGAGGGGATTACCCGTTAGGCGGCCCATGGTGCTTGGATTTACTCCAGGATGGAGGCCCAAGGTGTGACAAAGCGCAGAGGGAGAGGGTTTTGGGACCGAAAAAAAGAGATGCCTTGTTCACTATCACACCCTCCCCTGGCCTTGGTAGTGTGGAAGTACAGAGGTGCATGGGTGCAACCTTCTGTGGGAGATGCTAGGGGATTATGCTCTGAAGAAGCACTTACACCATGGAAAAACGAAACTCCACAAGGGAGGATCTCATTTCATGTGAGGAAGATTTCATTCCCATGGAGACTAGCGGTATAAATAATTTCTGATCCAGGGGGACCCTACATGCGATGCACGAGGTTGGATCACAGTTTAACGTCATGTGTTGAGGACGAGGTTCTTGGCAGTTTGAAATCCTGCAGCTCTAATGAGGTGGGATTAATCTGAACCCCTAGGGCTTACATAACTAGTACCCTCTGCTCCTTGTGGGAGGGAAGGCATCGGCAAGGCCATTTTGGAGGGGGGTCGTAGAGCGAACCACTGAGGGGTCCATGTTAGCGTAGCTATGCGAAGATGCAATAGCCATTAGCGTGTCTATTTGAAGAAGCATTAGGTGAAGACACGCTATGTGTGGTATCGTCCAGGGGACATTGAAATCACATTGTGCATGCCTGGAGGGCCGCATGAGAAGAGGGATTTCCAAGCAGAGTGGTCAACGGGGGCCTTATAGGACTCGGTTACTCTGTATGGTGGAGGGAACTTGCAAAGGGGGGTGATTCGCAAAGCGAATTGATTTGTCCTTAGCATGGGGAAAAGGGGAGAGTGGGAGGTGCTTCACGAAGTGTAAGGGTGTTCGCGGAGCACAGCCTCGGGAAGCAGATGTGCCTCGCGACGCATGGTACCGATCAGCAATGTGCTTCGCGAAGTACGGTGATCCTGCCTTGGCATATGGATCACATGTACATGATGGGTGTTTCGCGGAGCATAAATGCTCCGCGACTGCCCGGGTCCCCTTGGGGATTCACTTCCTTCGCTAAGGCCCTTAGGCTTCGCGAAGGGCATCCCTCTCGGAAGAGGGGCTCAAGACGAGACAAGATAAAGGCATCTTGCGAAGCAAAAATACCTCGCGAAGATCATGATTCCTGGGAGGCAAAGACTACTTCGCCATGCGGGAGATGAGAAGACGAAAGGACGGATTGTTCTTCTAGAGGGCTTGGGGGGATCCATGTATTTATAGGCATGGGGCGCCGCAGTTTAGAGCTCATGTGGCGAGAAGGGGATTCAGTTGCTTCGTGGCGGATCGCGAACATCAACCAGATTCGTGAAGGGTTACCACCTCCTCTACTTTGTGGCGGTCTAGCGAACATCACAGAATTCGCGGAGAGTTACCACCTCCTCGGTTTCACGGCTGGCTGGAAAAAGTTAGGGCGTTTGCGGAGCATTACCGCCTCCTCTACTTCGCGGCGGCTGCATTGTTGTAGTGCTCCCCACAGCTGAGCTTCGCGGGGCAGCGTGCGGGCTTAATTTCCTTCTTCCTTTGTCGTCCAATATTTTGGCGCCAACAAAGTTTAAAAAAATAATATTTAGCATAATTTTTATATTTATAATTAAAAAAATTAATTTAATTTGTCCAAATAAAAATCCTAAATTTTAAAATCTATTTATATTCATTAATAAATGATCTTTAGATGGTGCATTTCACATTAGTTATTGGGAAAAATTGGTTATATACTATCTTAACATCTCATGTAGTATAAATTATATGTTTAATGTATTATATTGATCAGAATTTAGGGTTGTTAAATGATTAAATTCGTGAACAATTGGGGTTTAGATTTGATTATGTATTGAATCTCTTAGTGTCATTGTGATTTCAATAGTTTTATTATATATTTTCAAAGTTATTCAAGTGTGTTTTTTGGAATATATTGTTTCTTTTAGGTGGTATGATTTGTCTAGTCATTGTTCATAGTATAATCATTTGAAAACATAGGAATGTTATCCATGGGTATCCCCAAATAATGTTGATGAGGTTGAAATATTATGTGGAAATTTAGGCTATTATAGTATATTAAATATTGAATTGTCTCAAATTGTGACTCTTGTGAAACATTTTAATAGAAGGATCGGGATTACTTGTGGAAGGACTTGTGTAATTTGTATTCATGTATTTGAAAGTGAATATTTTTAATGCTGCAGTTCATTATTTTCTGAAGAATATCATGACATTTTATTTTCATTATGATTCATCCCTTATTTTTTTTGGATGTGTATAGATATAATAAGAACTATTTATCACTTATTAATATTAGTGTCTAAGTCCCCATTGAATGTAACTGCACCACTTATGATCTTGATATTTTTTTGGTTGATTTTTCTTAGAATATATGGAATAATTATAGAATCATTAATTCTGTTATGTTCTTTACAGTTAAAAGAATATTAGTTTTTGTATATAATAATCAAATTTGATATTATTGAACAACTATTTTATGTTATCAATGGGAATGGTCATGATGATGTGGAAATCAAGAATATATCACTCAATAATATAACTAAAACTATTTAGAATATAACACCATAAAAGATGATTGTTGGAGATAATCCTACAATGGTAATGAATCTTGAGGATAAATTTTTAATGTAAATTTCCTATAAAACTGCAATGAATTATGGTAATTTATCCTTTGGTAAAATGGAACACTAAAATATAGAGTCATGTACACTCAAGAAGATCTTGAATAGTGTCACACCTAATTGGGGGATCAATTTCAATTATGAAATAATACTTCACATCATGGAAACTTTCGAATAATCCATGAAGAAGACTGTATAAATGAATAATCTATGATAGAGTAAAAAAATTGTATGTGATAAATTTATGGACTATATTAGTGACATTCATATATGAAAATCCATGTTACAAAACTAAACCACCTAATAATATTCCAAATGATTGAATATACATATTGATTCGTTTCATTGAGAAACTATATAATTGAATCCCAAAAATCAGGAATAGATAAGTGAAAATTATAATATTCCTTTAGGTGTGTTGAATTTCATGAGAGATTACCAAATGTGTATAACATAATACCTCATACATTATTTTATAGAATTTGTAAGCTGGAAGGAATCATTTCAAATGGCTATGTAGAAATTATTACTAACAAAGAAGAAATAATGAAAAAATTTATGAAATAACAAGTAATACATGTGAAATGATATCTCATTATAAAATGAATACCTAACACAATTTGAGAATAAAAAACACCTTTTACTAAAAGAATACTCTTATTTTAAAAAGTATAATGGACACATGATTTGACCATCTGAACACAGATCATATTTGTAAAGTAAATAATAGTTTTATTGAAATTATTTATCCAGCTACACAAATTTAGGATTTAAAATATCCACCATATATCCTAAATTTGATTTGTTTCTTACAATTTAATAAATTTAATGTGATGAATGTTCTCAAAATGATTATGAATTCAATGAATTAATATGACAAAATATTCCATATCTAAATATTTGAAACCACATTGGTATGATATTCAAAATGGTATTATCATTATATATAATAGTACAATTATTAATGATGGGAAATAAGATTCCTAAATAATATATAAGAGTTATAACAATACCTCATATTATTTCTAAAAAATATATGTTTTTATGTAGTATATTCAAATATGTGATTAAATTGTAATGAACAAATAATAAATAAATACATTTATGTGTCCCATCAAAAAAAGATATCATAAATACTATTTCATTGGGGTATTAGTATTGATTAAGTGAAGTAGGACATCATCCATCTGTGGGGAGTATATTGTGAGATTATTTCATGATCATTCAACTCAAACAAATCATGATATACTAGAAGGTGATAAATAATATTCATTTTGAATGAACAGAGTCACATTATATAATATTTATTTTGAAATATTATTTTTCATATTAATAAAGAAAAAATGATTCAAATAAATGATCTTTAGTTAAAATAGGGTGTTCTATTGCTATTTGAAATCACAACACTCTAGTTGGATGTGAATGTTTTTAGTCTATGTTTAGTGTTTGTAAAACAAATATACAACAAAAATTTATGAAAATATTTTGAACAATATATATGAAAATATATAATCCATGATACAAGAGAAAAGACTCCATGGAAGCCATTGATGTCATATTTTATTAAATATAGAGAACATGAAAGTCTAAATCAAGTCCCATTGTTTTCTATCCCATGAATTGATGAAGTAGACATATAATATAATATTTGAGGGATAATTTGTTAATAATTAAATGATACCAAACTCTATCGAATCATTATTAATATTTTTCAATAACGGGGAGATACAAAAACATAAGAAGTTATTGGAGAGAAGGAAATATAGTAAAAACGAAATTTAATCACATATTGTAATTTCACTTTCTATAATTTCTATTAACAACATGTAAAATGGTGGATATTTATGAGATAATAATTTTAGTGAGTTATATTTATTGTTTATGATTGAATAATCATTCATGATTTAAAAATGTGGAAATGTAGGAAATAATATAAGGAATATTTAGAACAGAATTATGTTAAGAAGAAGAGTGAATTTCCGTAGAATGGAGACACATTTTGTTATGTTTTATAAGAAAATCATTAATGTTAGATGGGATTTAGGATTCCACCAAATATTATATTGAAAATAATGTACATTTATGGTGTTTGAGTTTCTTTAGCCATTCGATATGGTTAATAATCCTTCATCATGAATAATAATAGATGAATATTAAATATATTGTTTCAATGTATTCCATATATAGATATTATTCAAGAATATTTCATGTATGTAGAAGGAACATATCGGGGGAGTAACCATACTGATAAATATTATATCATTATATAATATTCTAGTATATTAATTGGTATGCAGATCATTATAAGAAATAAAGGCATGTGTTGGAGTATTATGAAAAAAATTCTAATTTTTAAAATGTTTTTTGTTTTATTCATATGATTGAAAACCGTTAGTGAAATTTGAAATTTTTTATGTTATTTTCATAAAAACATGAATATTATATATGAAATTCTATATGATATGATTTCACATTGGTATATCCTATAAACTATTCCCAATAAGATAATTCAAAAAGTTAGTGCACATTACCAACAAAAAAGGATATTTATCTAACAATGTTTAGAAGATGAGTTTGAAATATTAACAGATTGATTTATTTTATCAATGCTGACCATAATATATTTCACATATCCATTACTTAATTGAGATTACCAAAAGATAATTCATCAACAAGACAGAGAAAATTGAAATGGTAATTCAATTATATATTGGGGTGTTTTTTTCACTTAATTAAATTATGTTATGTAGGCCTACATTCAAGGATAAGCATACACATAAAATATTAGGGATCCAATAAGTAATTTTTTCTATATAAATAATACTATGAAATTATAAAGTTTTTGTATTAATGGAATTATTCTATTGGATCAATATATTTGGTTGATTCTAGATTTTATCATATGATGGCATTAAAAGATTATAGCATGTCTTGAATATCATTTTTAGTATGTTCTATAAGTTGTTGATTGGAATGATCTTGTGATCAATCTAGATGATGGATTATTTTCATCATTGTTAATTCAATATCTTCTTCATATGTTATATCCTCAATGTATGTTGTTTTCTCATGTGGTGTATACATATGGTCTATCATCATATTTTTGGTTATTTGGGATTCCGAATAATTATCTTATAATAAATGTAATTAATTCATATGTTGATCTACTATTATTTCATTGATAATTTATCTATGTATATTTAATCATGATTCATATAAATATGATATTAGAATTAAAAATGGGTATGATTTGGTTGAATGATTGTTACGAAATAAATGATGATTATAGATTTGTGAAAAACGTGGTGAAAACATTGAATGAAAAATAAGAGCAAGATTATGACCATGTCATAGTTATAATCATTATGCTATTATAAATTTTTCCTTGAGACATAATAAGGTGAAATGTACTTCACAATCGTCAAAACCCCATCACAATATCATGAATCAATTCACTTGTGGAAAAATAATATTAATTTAATGGTTTTTTATGAATATTAATAGATAGAAAAAATAATAATTAATATTTCCCATAAAATAATAAAAATTATTCATATACATAATTATTAAGAAGAATTGGATAATTATTTGACTTAGATGTAATGATTTTGAAACGGGTTTTTAAACAATATCAATTTCTGAGAATAATGGAAAATCCTTGGGCCATATTCATATGATACTATTTACATTTCTTCTTAGAAGAATACTGAATAATGTGGGATTTCAATAATATGATCTTTTTTAATATTCTATTTTAAATTTTATATTGATATATAATAATTGATTCAACTACCTGTATAAGATCTTATTTATTGGAGAATAGAAGAAGGTGACCTAATGGAATGAAAGATGACTATAGAATAAAAACATATCTTAATCCCAACCACATACTAATTTTTTTATTACCAGAATTAAGAGACCAATAAATAAATTCTTCATCATGAGAAGATTCCATGTTTACTAAAGAGGATGGAAAGTAGGATGTTATTTTTGTTGGGTATCATCAGACGACACCCTATCCATGTAAGATATTTATAAAACCATTCATTACAATTTTCTAGGTACATGATCAATCCAAAGTGATAATTATTTTAAAAAATGAATATTAATTCTCTTGTAAATAGGGAAATAATTACCTCACTTTCATTATAAATAGTTCATTCCTGGAATACGATTTCATGGAAATACCCATTGTCTTCGTTACTTTATATAAAATAGAGGATTGCAAGATATATATATATATTCAATCACTATGTAATTTTTGATTTGATTAAGGGATATAAGTAAAATATGAATAATAGTATATGAACCCTGACCCACCAACGCAATGTTGGGAATATCCAAATTTGATAAAAAATTAATTAAATATGACCATGTTGGTGATGTGATGTTCCATTTTTAAACATAATGACATAGACAATGATTTAATTTCATTATTAGACGAGGGTTGAGAAGAGATAAACACTTCAAGATATGATTCTACATCACATTACGATGAACATGTGCAACATTATATTTCAAAACATAATGAAGATAATTGAAAATATATGTAGATTCCTCATGAAAAACGTTTTAAAATTATAATATCATTAAAAAATTATTATTGTGAATAAAAATATTGAATTGGGAAATGTTAATAACTATAATAGTTTATATTATTGAAATTAATATTCAAATATTCATATAGAGTAGGTAATATAAAAAATATGAGATGAAAATTTTGGAAATTCATATTCTTAAATATTTTAATTTATTTCGCAATTCTATAAATTGAATGTTGAAAGGAATATGATAATTGATAGAGGAAATACATTCAGATCAAGTATATTAAATAAAAACATAGTGATATGACTCTAAAAGAACATATTTATTATGTAAATTAATAAAAAGAAATATTTATTTATATGTAGAATGAATCCATCCATTTAACATTGAGGAATCAATAATGATTGAAACATACTGATGAAATTGGACTTATTGTTCATGTCAAAAGAAGGGAAGATATAAATTATTGATCAAAAATCATAAAGTGTTGCATAAATCCTATATTCCATAATGAAATACATAAAAACTCCTAACTCATTGATTTTGACCAAACCAGTGATACGTTAAATAGACTTTGTCTATACCCTTTCAAATGATTCTTTTGATAATATTCCCGATTTTTTATTACAGTGGGATAAATAATCATTGTACAATGGGGATATTTCATAATTTTTAGGTAAACCTCAACAAAATCCTAAGTATTCGGGATGTGACTCTTTATTATTTATAGAGTTGGGAAAACTGACTAAATGTGACAAATAAAAATAAAGATACATTTACTAAACATCCAAATAACTTATTTATGGAAAACAGAGAATTATTTAGAATTTTTCCACACAAATTTACCATCCACATATCATTGTTGTAAAAATACATATGAGATCTTTTAAATTTTTATTTATGTATGTCACACTTCTATTTGATTAATATATTTTATTAAACAATTTGGTTTTTAATGTCAATTGTTTAGTGGATCATAGATTTGTTGATACCTGTGAGGTCCCTTATATAAAAAGTATGGTTCAGATTTCTCGAAATACATAAAATAACAAGAATAAAAGAGTTGAACCAATGTTAATAAGGACATACCAGATAATGTAAATTCTCATGTATTTTAGTACTGTAAAAATTGAATAATTACAATTACATATACTAAGAAGTCTCATCGTGATGATTTTGTTAATGAGAAGAAAAACCTCATGTGATAATAGGTATATAAAACTATTTATACATGAAGTTATTATATAGAATAGAAATTTTTCATGGGGGAATGCATATTATTAAATCAGAATAGATCTATGGTATGGGAAAATATTATATCCTAAATGATGAAATTACTTAAGTTGATCAATAGTTATGTGAAAATTATCATAATTACGAAAAACTAACAATTTTTAACATTGATCACTTTTCTTATAGTTTTTCTTGATGATTGAATTATTTTTGTTAATGGATGTTATGAATAAATGTTTAAGATAAATGTATTCTTATATTTATGTATTTGTTTCAGATGTTTGTAGGATATGATCATCCTGATTTAATAAGAATTTGAAAATTTGGAGGCTGATTTGGAAGAAAGTCTATAGAACATTGTGATGATCTATAAACTAATGGAATCCAAATAAAAAAATAGAATTTTAGGATAGGTTCTCTGGTATTTATAATTATTGGACTAAATATCCAGAAATAATAGAATAAATAATGGATAAAAGAAAATAACAATGCTTCTAATGAGATTGTGCATCTAATAATTCACAAAATGAGTTTAATGAAAATAATATTATAATATATTACCATATATAGAAACAAATTTGAAAAATGAATAAAGAAATTATTAAAAAAGAACAAAAAAATAGTTGATGATATAATAATGATAGTAGATAATGATATGTGATGTCATAGTAAGAGATAATTGTAGTTTGATGTTAAATTAAACCATTATGATTTTTTAAATATGTGTATTCACAACAATATGATACAATTTTTGTTTCCACATGAAGCAAAAAAGACTGTTTAAAAAGTAAAATGCCTCATACATGATGGAAAGTCATTATGAGACCATATAATGATCATTCTTATATTTATTAAAAAATAATATCATCATTCACATAAAAAATAATTGTCCGGGTTAAATATTTTTTTTTCATAATGAAACCATAAACTAAACATTTAAATAAATGGTGATTAAAAAAACTACATATGAGTTTGTCACTATATCATGGTGGGTTTGAAGAACAATAAATGATGTTGCCTCCAAAATATTATATCATTATTAAAATGAATAGATACAAAAACATCATCCAAAAAAATAAATTCAAGATTCAATCAAAAAATAATAATCATGTTTTTCAACAATTTATTGGGTTTCAAATAGATTCTAGTAGATGGAAACATAATTTCTACCTATTTCATTTACTATATAGGAAAGGGGGTGACGACAAAAATCAAGACCAAATATAGAATAATAAAATGAACAAAAAATGGTTGAGATAATTCTACTATCCTAGAATATATTTAAAATAAATTGGATCTCTATCAATCATAAAATTAGATATTTCTTGGGAAGGATTGAAATTTGTATAAACACATTGTGGTTGTACCAAATTTATTAAATTAGTGGGGCAATCAAATGATAAATAATTGGAATTATTTTAATAAATTAATGAACGCATTTGGAATGAGGCAAATGAATGAAGATATCGAACAAATAATTCCAATACATATAGTAGGGAATAAAGGTATTATATACTTGGGAAATACATATATGTAATATCTTTCTCAAAATAGTTCCAATAAGACAAGGCATAATGATTCATCAAATACAAATAGTAACTTATTTTTTTGTAAGGTATGGAAACAACATAGTTTCTTTAAAGATTCTTTTTTTGGATATATAAATACAAGGAAACATGAAAATATTGGTTAAATATTCTAGGAAATTAACATTATGATTGAATTGATAAATGAAATTACAAAAATATATTTTCTAAATCAATGGAATCTGTGTTTGTTTCCAAAGAAAGATGGATAATATATCCATCCTAATTGGAAAAAGAAAAAAATGATACTGTATAATATAATTAGAGTTAAAAGAAAATGTAAAGACACAATATGAAGTTAATTAATTTGATTTTTATGAGATATTTTCAAAATGTGAAATACCATTACCTCATGAGGCCTTGTGTGTGAATTTCAATCAAGATTTAAAAACTCAAAATATTTTACAATAATCAGACCAACTAATGGAAAATTTTGAAAAAAAATAAATTTTTCACTAATTGATTCATTTGGTTTGATATAGAATGTAAAAGAAGATTATCCAATATAGGGATGTTTCTAAAATTATAATTCATTCATAATACTATATAGTGATTTTAATTTTCATTAATGATGGGTTCACTAAGACTTGTTTCTAAAATTAAATGAGTACACTGTTATAGGTGAATATCTCAACAAATATTCTCACACTGATGATCATGAAGATACACATCATTATATAATATATTATGTTTTATATAATATTATTAATTATATTTAATTTATGAATAATAAACTTCCCAAAATTGAAACAATAAATAGAATTATTATGGGATAAAAATTCATGATTTTATAGTATTGTATAACATCATATGATTTTTTAAATTTGTATTGTAAAGAATATTTTGTTAAATTATTCACCTTTATAAAGTGAATATGAAGATCAACCATTGATGTTATTTTTATACAAGCAGCTTCTAGAAATGTTATTATAATTCCTATAATATGAATTAAATGATTCACAAATGTTTTATGTATTAAATTTAACAATACATGTTCATGATTGATTAATTTATTATTTTAATTGGGAATGATTGAATTTTTCAATAACATTAAAATAAATAAGAATTAATATTACATGTTCTTGTCAAAAAATATTAAATATAACCAATGTCTTCAATAAATCGTTTTATGTTCTTATAGGTGTCTAGATATTTCATCATTCAATCCAAAATAAGAAATAATTATAAACAGGTGCCGAAAAGTAAAAACAGAAAATGATTATAAATCCATTAAGATAGAAAATAAAAATTATATCATTTGGTATCATATTCAAGGAAATATAGACAACACTGGTTTCTTTGGAAAGAATCTTATTTTCTTTTCCAATAATTTCATACATAAACAACAAGTGGTATGATTGATGGAACCTTTCATATGAATGTTGTTATATCACACAATTCAATGAAAATTGTATTTATTATAAATTAGATGAACAGATAATAAATAAATAATTCGATGAGAAAATGGGTGATATGAAATTTTAGATCACATATTAAAAAATAATTTATTCTAGTAATTAATAATAATAAATAAATTAAAGAGTAGTTTTGAAACTATATCATTTTTGTTTCATTTAATATTAATAATGATTTAATTCACTAATTCAAGTTTCCTCATGTTAATATATGGAAGATGTGTTTCATGGAAGTAATTTGTAATTCCCCAAGAATGTTTGTAAGATCCTATGATTCTTGAGAACAAACATTGAGTTTTCATGTGTTGCGTGTTAAGAATAAAATTTATTGATTGATGCTTTTAGGTTATGATTTAATATTCATCGGAAAATGGAGCTATTTTGATTGGATTATTAAAGGGCAATTCAATAACTTATATTGTGATTTAGAGTGTATATGTTCAACATTTTTTTCTATATTCATTGAAAATTTATAATGTAAAATGTAATTTGAATGTAATTATTCTTGTTTTAAAATATAATAACATTTATTGAGTATGTTTCTACGAGTATGTTGATATGAATGATTTTCAGTCTTTTGAAGGGTAACCCATTTCCAAATAACACCAACCAATTTGGAATTGTAGAATACATTTATAGAGGGTTTTACAAATTTCAGAAAAAAATAATTTGAAATTAGTATTATATTTTAGAAGATTTAGTATATAATTGAATGTGATGATGCTTATAAATAATATTGATGAAGAAAATACCATGATTTTATGAAGTTAAAATGATTCAAGAAGTGATAGTAAATTAATATGACAGTGTAGTGTGAAGATGATGAGGTGATTTTTAAGAAGATAACTTCATATGAATGAATTTGAATCTCATACAATACATGATAATGTCGTATGATACATGAGTTTCATAAGGAAGTGGTCACATTGTATGATACACCAAATTAATATTTTTGAAATCTCACCAAATGTTTTAGTGCATATAATATATGGTTAATATATGATAAAGGAAATATCATTAGAGAAACCATCACATATGTTTTACGAATGTAATAGCATAAACATAAAAAAAGTGTTTCTCAAAAGATACTTGGTGTGCATATAATATAGCTCTTCCATATAATAAAATTTGATTGCATTAAATTATTCCACATTCTATGATATGAATATTTCAATAGTAATATTTCCCGTATATGATTATTACAGCCCATAAGAAAGTGTGAATTTAAGAAAAAAAATACATATGACAGATGGATTAATTATATATTAGTTTCATAATATTAAGGTACAATTTATTATACACCTTATTATATAATAATTCTAATGATGTTATTTCAAGGGTTTTCATCAATAATAAATGAAAATCATGGGTCATGATTCAAGGTAATCATCTATTTAGTGATGAGCTAATACCCTTTGGGGATGATATTTTTCCATGACCTAGTCTCATGAACATGTCTATATTGATGTTAAAAATTATCATGAAGAAATATTTGTCAAATATTTCCCAAATCATTTTGAAACCCCAACAAACTAGAGAGTCTAAATAAAAAATTAATATTGAGATTACTGATTTTGAATATAGATATATTATGATCACGAAATATGATGGTTGTGGAAGTAAAAAGTGAAATATTCACATGAGATTTAATATTAAATATAATTGTAAGCATATGAAATGTGAGATGATGGATTTTTTTATGTTTGAATGTTTATTTAGTCGAATGTGAAAAGAAATATTGTAACTGATAAAAGAATGAAATGAAATCATATTTTATTAATGAAATATATAGATAAATGAATCTATATGAACATACTTATATATGAATTCAAATGATTTTTATGTTTAAATGCTATAACATGAAACCATCCCATTAACATTGAAGTGGAAGAATATGGGAGAAAACAGGACTTATCTACAACTAATTAAATTTTGGATGAGAGACTGAGAGATCCACTATATAGTAAATTGTTATATAATTATAAAGGATATTTTTTTCATAATTTATGATAGTTTATTTTGAATATTGATATTAATTTATTGTAATCTAGAGTAGTATATTGATGAATCATTGATCACACCTCATTGGGGTGAATTTTGAATCATATATTATGTATGGACATATAGAAGATTAAGCTTGATCTTTCATTTTACATTTTTATAATACTATAAAAAGTAATATATTATGGCATTTCCAGTGATTCATTTTATAATTACTCAAATAGAAAAATATCAACCAAAATATATCTCTTCGAACCAATTTAAATTTTTTAATGTTTTTTATTTCACACAACACTCAAAAAGGCTTGTGTCATATGAAATCACTATGTTTGTTTTTATTCCAGTCAACATGATATTCATATTTTTATACATACTACACTTATATTATCATTTGGTACACATAACAATATTTTTTTATTTTGTTACACATTATTTTGAGTTCCTTTGATAGCTTGTTTTAGATGCAAGACCTTATTTGACCAATATAAAATGTAATATAATGATTATTATTAAATTGTTAATAATGATTTTATGTTGAATTTGGAATGGTGGTTATGAATAATATTTAAGAAATAATATTTTTTTCGTATTAATATAAGAAGAATGATTTTGGTGACCAATTGACTATAAATTATAATAAAACCCTTTTGAAAGTATATGAAAACGTTTGCTGAAAAACAGTATTTATGAAATAATACATGTTTTAGCACAATAAATTAGTCTAACATCTTTTTTAAAAATATTTTAATAATATATATAATATTCATTAAACAATTTAATTTTTCTCTATTTTGTTTTCTTGAAAATAGATTATAAAAGATTCCTTTTTTTGTAAACATGTATACTTTTTTCTAATGGGTAATTTTAGAACATTATAATTTTGAACCTTTTATAAATATAAATATTAAAAATTTATAAATTACATTTTATATTATTAAATTATTTTTTGAAATTGGAATATCTAAATTATCTTGGGGAGAATATATCATATATTTATGATATGTTTTATTTGTTTTTTGATTGCTGAGAAATACTATATATTAATTGAAATATAAAATTTCTTAAAAATTATATATATATATATATATAATAAATTGTTTAAAATTATATTTATTTAAAACAGTAAAATACGGGATCATTTAACCTAAATTAAGGTAAAACATATATCATATGGCCACATATGGGCCATTCCTACCATTGGATATAAAATGGACTATCAATTGGAGGCATAAGAATCAAAGGGGACCTCGAAAAACTGTTTTATTTTATTATATTTATAAGAATTCCAATCTTTATATACCAAAAATTGGAACTCACACCTATCACTTCATCACAATATTCAGTCTTATTGTCTCATACAACCCATAACAAAATATTCTACCAACATCACTCCCTTAATCCAAGATTCATCACATTGGTAATAAATCTGACCAATGTATCCCTTTGGTGAAAACCAAAATGTGTGACACAAAGAGGAGGTAACAAACTTCCATAAGATCTTTTGTTTTATATGTTTATCTACCACATAAATTATTATTATTATATTATTATATTATTAATACAATGTATAATAAGTATATAAATATTTTTTGGGTTTTTGGGTTCAACTATCACCCATAAAAATGTCAATGAATTGGGATACACAATCAGCATTCATTGTGTACTGCAGACTACAACCTCATGATCTATTATTGTTTGTTCATCCATTCCCACCTATCAAGGTTCATAATAATGAGAAATATAAAATTTTAGTATGATATATTTTATATTTATGATTAATTTATTCTTATTTAATTATTATATAACACATTTTACATTCAATGTTGACAGAATATGATCCTTATTTTGTGGATGTTTGGACTACTGCCTCAATAAACCAATGTGATTCATTCACACATTACATTGAATGTATTAATTAATGATTATTAAACATATATGATATATATATGACATAATAATAATACAATATTGAATATATATATATATACATATATGAAATATAATTTCATTCATTCAATATGATAACATAATAGAAACCACGTTAATGTATACATACAACCTTCTACCTCCATAACAATACATCCCAATTAGTATTTATATTATTTATATATTATTATAAATAACTATATAATGAATATATATATATGATATTTAAATAATGTTTTTCGTTATTTATTTATGTAAATTATAATCTATGTAATATGATCAACTATAAAATGTCAAATCATATGCAAAAACCAAAGCAGTTATTAAATGAAATGTATCTTTAACATGGAAAAATTAAAAAATGGGCATTATAATGTCATGATAAAATTACATATGGTAAAATATATAATAATATAGATCATTGGGTCATGTAAAATAATATAATATTTATTATAATGGTTATTCGATGTTTTATAAATTTAGTTAACATTTAAGATAATAATTTGTCTAAAACACATTTATTTCTATGATATATATTCTATATTTATTATGTATTCTTGTTATGTGGTGTATATACAACACTAAGAAATGTTTTATGATTATTAAAATTTATTTAATTATATAAAATGTTTATATTAGTGTTATAATTTTACCAATCGCAGGATTTAAAAGTTACACATGTAGTAATTGGATTTCTTGTCTAACTTTTATTTCTACAACAAGAATACATTATTCACCACTCATTTAATTTCTGTAATTCACATAATTTTAATTAATGTATTCAATGAATATTATATTTAAATCTATCAGTATTGCAATATAAATTTTATGATCATACATTCAGGGCGATGTTTGGATCAAAAGTTATGAAATTTATTTATTTATTTTGTCTCAATTATCCTTCATTGAGACAGATGTTATGTTATGAACCTATATTATTTTACAAGGTGAATATACATGCCATTTAAATTATATATAATTAATATCGATATTTTCATGTTTTTTAATACTCTGTAAATATCATTGTCTCTGGGGGACTGTGATTATGATTTATTGATGTGGTATGAGTTTATTATTACATTCTCATCATTATTGGTATAGATAGTCATTATGCGTTAATTAATGGAATATTATGATATATATACCATGAAATAGATTGATTTTTTTAATAATATATTTATTTTTTATATTATCAATTAATGGTATAATTATTTTGATCTCTTTTATTTTCGACAACTAAGTAAATGTGTTTAAGAAAATCATACTTTATCTCTATTCTTAGTCGAGAATCTATTTTATTCCAAAAATATATTTTAAAAAAATCATAATATTTACACTTTACTACTGTGTTATTTAAAAGAAATTTATTCCCATGACTTAATTTTAAATTTTTTTAATAGAATATTCTTGTTATTTTATAGTCAAAAAATATTTTTAATCTTTTCACAGTGAAAACATAATGTTCAGAAATTATAGATATAACTACTATAATAAACTTCATTTATATTATGATTTAATTATATGTTTAAAAGATTATATTTTCTATGAAAAATTATTTTTTCAAATATTTTTTATATTCATTTTATTTAAAATGTATTTCAAAGAAAATGATTTTCAAATAATATTTTTTTTAATTTTTTTTAAATGATTTCCATGCTTATTTTATAAGCATTCTAGGAAAAATAATTTAAAAATATTTTCATGTAGAAATATTATATTGTTTAAGAAATAAAGTTATATTCATGATTCAGTTATATTTAATCATCATAAAATTTTTTCAAAACATTTTAATGCCTCTTTTATATTTTCCCAATGCAATATATTTGGAATTATTTTCTGTCATCCATTATTTGTTTTGAAGGAATTTTTTATAAAAATATTTCAAGATTTCTTTTTATGTTTTCAAGGAATTGTTTTCATTCATTTATACTTTTCAATGTTTTTTTCCAATATAATTGTTCTAAAATGATATTTACGTCTAAAATTAGTTTTTAAGAAATAAATTATATTTTCATCAATAAATAATTATAAGACATATCTCAAAAAAAATTCCATCTAAGAAGACTTTTTTTGTATTTACTCGTTCCTTGTTGAGTATATGATCCATTGCATACATTTAAGACATTTCACTAAATATTTATTTTTTATAACATGATATTTTTAAGACATATATAACTGTTACAAGTTATATATTTTTTGAAATATCTTTCTTATTCATGTGTTATATGAATATGAATCCTTTATTCATTTCCTGGGTTATATGCTTAGGGAATCAATTTATTTATATATATTATAATTCAAAGAAATTATTATGAAACAACTCAATTTTTCATATTTTATGATATAATTAATGTTTAATGATACACATTTCATCACATTGGTTATGATATGATGTTTATGTTACACACCACCTTTTATGGGCCATGATATGATGAGTGATTTATTATCATGTGCTAAATTTATGTATGATTTAATTATGAGATGAGTAGGTTATATATATCACTATATTTCAATTAATAATGATTTATATTTGATTAGAATGAAATTGACGGAATTGGGAGTGAACATAGTTCAATAATGGGATTTCCCTACTAAGATGTTGTCTTGAGTGAACCATGACTACGTTGATAGTAATGGGAGTAAACCTTCATTACTAATAAGGAAATTAAAGTGAAAATGGACTATGATGACGATTTAGGGATTGAACACATTACACTATTATTGATATTATGTGACTATGGATAGTGTTGTGTCCCTCTCAAAAGGAGTACCCCCGAGTAATTCCATGAAAATTATTGGTAATAATCCTTGACTTATAAGAAATGATTTTATATGTTTATACGTCTTCCTAAATTCCATGTCTTATTCTTATATTATCATTTCAAAAAATGTTCTATTTATTACCTTATGATTCATTTATTATGAACTACCAATCATTATTAAAAAAACTCATATATGTGATATTTGATATGCATGGAATGATATTCAATTGTTATTATCATGTTCTCATACCTTTATCTATATTTTATGATATAATATCTTCTTTAGTTATTTTTACTAAAAATATGATACCACATTTTATCATTTTAATTTTCCCTATGTTTTGAAGAAAACATTTACATAGGAGTACTGAATGAGATGATCTGTGTGGGAAGCATTCATGATCATTCACCGATATTGATGATTGTGTTTACTGTTTCTTATAAAAATAAACTATTACGGTCCTAAGGATCATACTTCGTAAATGTTCTTAATATTAATAAAAAATGTTCTAATATCCATGAATGGTAATCTTGGTTCTCAATAGTTTTTATTAAATGAATGGTATAGAAAATCTTTTTAATCTCTGAAGATAAAACTTTAGTAAGTAGAATAGTTATATGTCAAAGGATATTTATAGGGATGTATCCAAGGATAATCCAATTGTGTCATAAATTTTAAATAAGGCATCACATTTTCACATTGAATAAATATTTTTTTCATTATTATTAGGTTTTTTCATTGATAATTTTCTACTCACACTATTATTTATAGTTTTAGACAGTGGTGGGAACTATAAGGCATTGGGATAATAATAAATTTGAAGGAAAAATTCTTAATGAGCTGTCCAATGAGACTATAACTAAAGTAATGTAGATACCCAAAGCCTGATGTACATGGAAATTACATTAATTTTTCGGAATACTTAATACATAACAAAAACCAACACTCAAGGATGGTAATAGATTAATGTCTTTGGAAACTTGGAACATAATCTTCTAATCATGGTTAAAGATCTTCAACGTCTCCCATAAAGATATTCCCCTTTTGTATTATTACCTAAAAACATTCTTTATATCCTGGGTGAATGAAAACATAAAAAGGGTGAGCTCAAATTCTCACTAAGGGTATGTATGGGGACAATAAAATAAGCCATATACATTAGAACTTAAAAACAAGAACATAATGTTTAAACATCAAAATCTTGAGAAATGACATAATGCATGGCAGTACATAATGCATAAATAATAATGGAACATCAATCATGATATAGTAGCATGGTAATAAAACATTTAATTACGAAAAAAACTTTAATCACTTGATATTATTTCCGTTGTATCCATGGCATTGATTCTAAAACCATCATAGTGGACAAAGTCCCTTACTGAATCAAGTTCACTCCTTGTTCCAGTCATGTATCCCTAAACTGGATTAACTTATCGTTCTATCAATGTATATCTCATGAGATATAAATATTTACCCAATGTATTGGAGGGAGATATAGGTCCCAACCATCTCATAATGAAATCATTCATACGTGTGCCACAACATAAACATTAATCATTCATCATAACCCAAATAATAAAATGGGTTTCATAAACATCATCCCATCATAACATAATGCATATATAAAAACTGGATATCATTTCATCATAAAAAAAAGTGAAACCATGTAAATCATAAAGTTATTATACATGAAACAAAATTATGCTAAATAATGTCATCTTAGATGGAAAATAATTTTGACAAAACACATGAAATAAATTCTTGAGGAAAAAATCCTTTCATCTTCAAAATAATTTTCTTTCCACAAAATGCCATGAAATTTTAAAAGAGAAGGATTTTGTTGAAAATATTCATGAAATCATGTGGAGGAAGATTAATGAAAACAAGTCTATATAAAACCATAAAAATATGTTCATGCCATATAAGTTAAAAAAAATTCTTCTCGTACTTTTGTTGGAAATGTCAAAAAGTACATTGTATGGTAAACAAAAGAAAGATTCCTTACATTCCATGTAGTAAAATTCAAAAATGGGTAAAAGGTAATTTAAACATACATGAACACATTTTTATAAAATAGGGACATGGATGACAAATATAACCCCAGTACATACTTACGATCAAACAATCTTGGATAAAAACGATATTGGAGAAGTTATCCTTTACCTTTTGTCCGATATGATTCGTCTGTATACGAAACTCCTGTATAATGATTTCAATAATTTCATTGACTTATTACAGAATCATATTAATTGTTATGATATCATATATGGTTTACTTATGACTTTATATTACCCATTCGTTTGTAAATTCCATGTTAAAGCAACGTTTTGGGTAAAATCGTTTCATTTATTGTACGTGTTTCAACTTGTTGTTCTTGATATTACTACTTATATCCTGATTTACTTAATTCCAGAATTTAAAAAATTATTTATATATAATATATATTCATCATATAAATATATATGATATATTGATAAATGGAATGAAATACAGCATTCATGGAGACGGTAGGTTGTACGTACGCATGAACGCTGTTTTTGTTTACTTATTGAATTGAATAGAATTAATTAAATGAAACATATATTTAAATAAATCCATTATCATAATTATGTAATATCATTCACGATGATATATTATATATACATTATAATAACACTTGAATGGTTATTCATGGAAAATAAATCTCATCGTGTTCGTGGAGACGGTAGTCCGTATGTATGTACGAGCGATGATATTGTTCTCATAATTATTGAATAGAATTGGAGTGGATGATATAATATCTTAAAATAATTATGATGTTATAATAACCATATATAGTTATTCTTTATATCATTATACCCATCCAAGTAAGGTGGTGGTGCGAAAACTGATTACACCACGGCGTGGAGACGATATTCTGTATGTACACACGCACAGTGATTTTTTTTCAATAGAATGGATAGAAGATGAAATGGGGTTGTTTCATATTTATAATATTGTATAAGTATATTAGTGATACTGATAGTATTACTTTACAAAGAAACAACTAATGAAGATGAATTTGAAGAAGAAATTATCTTGAAAGAATCGGTTGAAGAGATTACTTCTTCTTCGACGCACCTTCTTTAAGCTTCCTCTTAAGGGACTAGAGATGGAATTTTGAGAAGACCAGAACTTAAAGAATTTTTCTAGGTAATTTGATAATAGATATGGTCAGGGTTTGTCCAAGCTTTAATGTTCAATGTGTTGTGAAGAGGAGAGGGAGGAGGTTCCCTTTTATAAAGGGAGCGGCACTTTTGGAAACCTATAAAATATTAATTTATAATAAACTCAAACCCCAATTAAAAACATCCAAAGTGACTCAAATTAGGATATGAGGTAATATAGGGTTGAAATATCATCAAAAAAGTAAATTTAGACATGTTGGGAAATTATTTTAAACCTTATCAATTTGATTTATCCTTATTTAATTTATTTAATCTTATTTGTGTTAATAATATTCTAAATTTTAAATTTTTATAAATAATTACTTATGTGTTGTGAATTTTCCATAATTGGGTAATTTATGAAATTTTAGACCATATAAATTTCAATTTATAATTTTTAAATTTTTTTGTGATGTTTAAATAATTTAATAATATGTTATTTTTATAAAATAACAATAGTGTTAATTTTTACACTATTCATTTTTTTGAATTTAATTAAAATCCACATAAAGAATATATTCGAAACAAAATGTTTAATAGATTCCTAACATGTAATATTCATCTATGAATGTTTTTTAGAACATTAATTAGTTTACAAATGTTTATTTTAATATTTATAAAACCATTTATTTGATATTTCTCTTTATAAATCAATTACTACATCATTTTTCTATAATCATTTAATATACTTATTAGTTGCATAAAAATTAAAAATAAAATCCTATGATAAAGATAAATATAATGAATTTAAAAACAAAATATTTAAATTTTTATATTTATTAAAATATGAAGGTGACATCTTTGACATCATTTATATTAAAATAATATAAATATCCTAATATGTTTTATAAGGATCCAAATTATCCAAAAATTGACAATTGGATTATTAGGGTATATATATACTCAACCAATATGTTTTGGTCATGTTTATTTCCATTTGGATAGGTATTACTATTTTATTAAAAACTATATTATTGATCTTTCACTAAATATATAATTTCTATATCATTAATGTATAAGTTATTAAGGTACTTAAATATTTCTTAAAAATTACAAATAAATTACCATGAAATAGAAACAAATTTCATCTTTAAAATGAGTATTTATAATCCAAATTATATTCTATAAAACCTTATATAAAAAGTAATCCAATTATTAAAGTTTGAGTGAGACATATTTCTCTTTCTTTAAAATAAAATAAATTAAAGGACTTAATCATATCAAAGTGGGTTCTAATGGATTCCATTTCGAGAAAAATATTCCTTAGGACATAATATAATAATCCAATTATAATAAGACATGTATTAGGGTAATTTGGTAATATTATTTTTACCCTTAATTACCTAATATTCCTTTAACTGTGGTAAATAAAATTTACCATAGTTACTATTCATAATGTCCAAAAATAAAAAAGTTGCTTATTAACATAATTTAAACCTAATGATTCCAAATATGGAATCAATTTTTATAAATTCAAAAAACAGAATTTGTAGTAATTATTTTAATATTAATCCCATTGGCGAAAAAATGGGGTTTTATGTAAAACAATGCAAAAGATTGAATTGATTTAACCTACAAATTAAATGTAGAATTAATTATATTTAGATACATTAAATTAAATGGTAAAAATATTTTTTATTTATATTTTAACACAATTTACTATTATAATTTAACCATATACATAATCTGGATGAAAACATTTGTTTTTAAGTAAAATTTAGCATGTTTTTACTATTCATCAACATAAGAACGTTGTCAGAAAAATATCAAAACATTATCCATTGTAAATTATTATATCCACATTCAAAATACGAGGTTTATTTTTTAAAATTGAACTTATAAACTTGTCAAAAATTATATTTAAAATGGTTGCGCCATCAAAAGGCGACAAAACTACATTTTTTAAAAAATACTTATTTTACCTGAAAAATTTATTTTGTTCAAATACCATGTTCTACAAAATTTTATTGATGAATAATAATGTTATAAAATTCAAAATTCAGTTACAAATATTCATAACGCCTAGTTTATAATAATATTATATCCATATATCGTTCATTAGTGAAACTCGATACTGCGTACAACACACGTTATCGGGGAAGGTCGTGATTGTGTGAAATGCAAGCCAAGTCAGAGATGTGTTTAATGCAAGACTCCTTTTTTGTTGTGTATAAAAAAATCCAACCATATTTCATTTATACATTGAATATATATATACACTCAATGTTGTGTAGAATAACTATTATCAAACAAACGTGAAATTGTGTGTAACAAGATCCAAGATTAGTGTTACGTATACTGCAGGCTAATACGGTGTTGAGTATAGTGCAAGATAATCTTGGTGTAGTGTATAACAGATGATATGAAAGAAATTAAAAATATAATATCTTATAAAATCTTAGGGTGATACATTATACCCCCCCCCCCTTAAAATGAATTTCGCCCTCAAAATTCATTGGGGTAATAAATGGTTTATTACATGACAGTTTTTTTCATAGAAACCCTCATCGTAAAAAGGAATAGAAAAACTAATATTTAAAAACTAAAGTAAGAAACGTAACGGTTACCCAATTTAACTAATAACTGGGTTTCTGCATAGGAGAACATAGTTGAAAATATGGATACGAAAGAGAAATCTAACCATCAAATTCTGATGGATAGTGGTAAAGAACATGGCTATGAAAACGCCAACTATCGCAAATCCATAAATCTGTGATGATCTCAGGTAACATCAGAATCATCGGATATGAGGACACTAGGACAACATTTTTTTAGTTTTCATGATCATTTCCCTAATGTTTAAGAATTTTAATTAGAAGAAATACTTACTTTATTTTGGTACAATCTCACCATTGTTCATGCCTTGAACAATTTCCACATCATCTATTAATGAAATGAAGTTGAATTTTTCATTCTTTAAGTGTTTACAGATCATATGACAGAATGATGGTTCATTCCATCTGTCTCAAACAATAGGATATAAAAAGTTATCAAATATACATAAGTCCATCTATGGTGAGGCTAATCATATATGATTCCAAAAATGGACTTATACATCATCTATCATACCAATTAATAAAATAAAACTACTTTCTACTAACTAGGGACTTCTTGTAGGCCAGTGGTAGGTGATAAAGGCATGTCACACATCGGTTGTGGGTTCGATTCCCACATGATTATCCGATACGACGAGTGATCTCCCGTCCTGCAGGTTGTCATTTTTCTAACATTCCATCAATAATATCGAAAACAATTCTAGACTTGAACAATACTAACTTATGTCCAACATAATCCATTTCAAATATTTAGGCTTATCCAAAATACTTATGTCCAAGCTCATAGTATAAAGAAAACAATTACTAGAAATGTCATCTACCAAGCATATGAATACCACCATTTATCCCCCATATATCATACCATATATCTTGTTGGTCACATTCCAAACATGTGAATTCCATAATCATGTAATCTCCTGAAAAATGAATACCCGTTGAACCTTAGTGAAAACATGAATGCTGTCAAAATTTAACTCTTTCCACATACCAAAATCCCAAAATTTCTATATACTCAGCCCATGATATAACTTTGTCTTTATATCTGTAATGAGATCACTTCATTTTCTCTTTATCCCTTCATTATGCGCATATCATCTTCTTTCCAAAAAATTTCAATCACTTTTCAGGGTTACCGGTAACATATAATTATTGAAAGCCAATATATAGGTATTCCAAAATTCCAAGACACCATAAATGAGATTCCATGATACTATTTTGAAACCACATTACAAAAAAACATAATCCTTCCACAACATTTTATCATACTAAATATCACAAATAGCGATCGAAAGTGACTTACCTTTATCCATTTCTTTAAGAGGTTCCTCACGTCAATCAAAATTAACCCTTGTATAAGGGGATTGAATAGAATAATTCCCCATTTTCAGGCACTATAAGCATTCATGTATTGGTGGAACGTTCTCTATATTGTTTTCACTATTCACAACACTAGCTACGTTTTTTCCATTACATTGAAACTGAACTACTCAATGACCATATTTTCAACAGTTAAAACATATTCTAGTACCTTTTTGGTAATCTCCACCATGCTTCTTTCCACACTTTGATCATAAAGAAACATCCACCTTCTTTTCACCATTGTTCTGATATTTCTCCTTGAACTCCATCGTTCGTATTTTTTCAAAACCATGAGATGGATATGTAACACCTACTTCCAGTTCTACCTTGATAGCACAACATGAAATATTATTCATATCTACTGAAGTCTCATATAGCTAATTTCTTTAGAAGACATGGTTTTAAGCCATTGAAGAATCGATCAACTTTACATTCATGTTGGATGATAATGCTGGATGCATAACTTGAAAGCCTTGTAAATTTCTCTTCATATATAACAAAATATTAATCATCTATTTTCTTAAGCTCAGGTAACAATTTTTACATATTTGTTTGAAGAATATGAGGAACATACTTATTGAGAAACATGTTCTTGAACTCGTCCCATTCCCTTGATTAAATTTCATATTTGGGCCTTTTATTCTTAATTAGGGTCCACCACTGGTCTACTTCACCTTCTAAATGGTAAAAATCCACAATGAGTTTTTCATGTTCAAAACTACGAAGTATGGAAAATATCGTTTCAATGGTACTGATCCATTGTTAAGAAACAATTGGATTAGAAAACCCAATGAAAGAGGGTGGACGTTTCCTCATTAAGGACTCAATAGAATAATGTTCTCTTCTCTTCTCATTTGGATGTCCAGAATGATTCATAGCTTCTGAAAGTATATCAATAAGATTTTTCATTCCATCGCCCATAACAATGGTTTGTTCACAATTAAAATCATTGCATTGACCATTACTTTGATCAACACGATTCCTTCGGGTTCCATCCATCGTCTAAAACCCAAAAAGAATAGTGTGAGAGGTAAAAATCATGCTATGGAATACAACATAATAATGGGGGACTACCTTCAATATATAAAATATTAGGTTTAATTATATGATTGTTACCGTAATTCTAGGACTATAACCTATACTTATACTTAACCTTAGGGACATCCCTAGACATACCTTAGAAATTTATCTATGGATCTCACTAAAGTTTTCGCATCTGAGTTTCCAAAGATTAACTAAACCTTTCTTCTGATACCAACTGTATTGACCCGAAGCTTGGCGTACATGGAATTTACATTACTTTTTTGGAATACTTAATACATAATAAAAACCAACACTCAAGGATCGTAATAGTTTAGTGTCTTTGGAAACTCGAAACATATTCTTCTAATCATGGTGAATGAACTTCAACATCTCCCATAACGATCTTCCCCTTTTGTATTCTTACCTAAAACCTTTCTTTATATCCTGGGGAAAAGAAAATATGTAAAGTGTGAGCTCAAATTCTCAGTAAAGGTATGCATGGAGAAAATAAAACAAACCATATTCATTTGAACATAAAAATATGAACATAATGTTTAATCATCAAAATCTTGATAAATGACATAAATCATGGAAGTACATAAGTCATAGATCATAATGGAACATCAATCATGATAAAATAGCATGGGAATAAAACATGTAATTGTGGAAAACCATTAATCACTTGACAAGATTTCCATTGTAGTTAAGTCATTGATGCCAAGACCATCATAGTGGATAAAGTCCCTTACTGAATCGAGTTCACTCCTCGTTCTATTCCTGTATCCCGGAACTGGATTAACTTGTCATTCCTGCAATGTATATCTCATGATATATAAATTGATACCCAATGCATTGGATGGAGATATAGCCCCCGCCCATCTCATAATGAAATCATTCATACGTGTTCCACTACATATACATAAATCATTTATCATAACCCAATGAACAAAATGGGTTTCATAAACATAATCCCATTATAACATAATGCATATAAAACAAATGGATATCATTTCATCCTAAAAATTGTGAAAACATGTAAATCATAGATTAATTATACTTGAAAATAATCATACTAAATAATGACATCTTATATGGAAAATAATTTCGACAAAACACTTGAAATGAATTCTTGAGGAAAATATCATTTCCTCTTCAAAATCATTTTCTTTTCACAAAATGCCATGAAATTTTAAAATAATAGGATGTTGTTGAAAATATTCACGAAATCTTGTGGAGGAAGCTTCATTAAAATAAGGCTATATAAAAACATAAAAATCTATTCATGCTGTATAAGTTAAAAAATCATTCTTCTCATACTTTTGCCGGAAAAGTCAAAAAGTACCTCTTATGGTAAACAAAAGAAAGATTCCTTACATACCATGTAGTAAAATTCAGAAATGGGTAAAATGGAATTCAAACATACATGAACACATTTTTAGAAAACAGGGACATGGATGATAAATATTACCCATGTACATAATTACGAATAAACAATCTTGGATAAAAAAGAAATTGGAAAAGTTATCCCTTACCTTATGTATGATATGCTTCATATGTATACGAACCTCCTGTATAATGATTTAAATAATTTCATTGACATATTAAATTATCATATTCATTTTTATGATATCATATATGGTTTACTTAAGACTTTATATTACCCATTCTTTTGTAAATTCCATATTAAAGCAGTGTTTTGGGTAAAATTGATTCATTTATCGTACGTGTTTCAACTCGTTTTTATTGATAGTATTACTTATATCATGATTTAGATAATTACAGAATGTAAAACATTATTTATATATAGTATATATTCAGCATATAAATATACGTGATAGATCGATAAATGGAATGAAATACACCATTCATGGAGATGGTAGGCCGTATGTACGCATGAATGCTCTTTTAGTTTACTTATTGAATTGAATAGAATTAATTAATTGAATCATATATGTACATAAATACAGTATAATTATTATTTAATATATCTCATGATTATTTATTATATATACTTTATAATAACACTTTAATGGTTAATCATGGAAAATGAATCTCATCGCGTTCGTGGAGACGGTAGTATGTACGTACGCACAAGCAATGATATCATTCCCATAATTGTTTAATAGAATTGGAGTGGATGATATAATATCATAGAATCAGTAAGATGTTATAAAAACAATATATAGTAATTATTAAATCATTATACCCATCCAAGTAAGGTGGTGGTGGGAAAACTGATTACATCACAACATGGAGACGATATTTTGTACGTATGCACGAGAGGTTATTTCATTTTCCGTAGGACGGATATAAGGTGAAATGTGGTAGTTTGATATTTATTGTCTTATATCAATATATTAGTGATACTTATTGTATTTCATTACAATGAAACAACTAATGAATATGATGTTTAAGAAGTAAGAAACTTGAACGAATCGGTAGAAGAGAATATCTCTTCTTCGAAACACCTCCTTTAAGTTTCCTCTTAAGGGACTAGAGATGGTCTTTTAAGAAGACCATTACCTCCATAATGTTTCTAGGGAATTGAAGAAGAGAAATGGTCAGGTTGTGGAAGAACTTGAAGGATCAATGTATTGTGAAGAGGAGAGGGAGGCGGTTCCCTTTTATAAGGGAATAGAGGGGCACTTTTGGAAACCTCAAAAATATTAATTTATAATATATTCAAACCCCACATAAAAACTTCCAAAGTGACTCAAATTCTAATATGAGGTAATATAGGGTTGAAATATCATCAAACAACTAAATTTAGAATTTTTGGGAAATTAATTTAAACCTTATCAATTTGATTTATCCTTATTTAATTTTTTCAATCTTATTTGTGGTAATAATATACTAAATTTTAAATTGATATAAATAATTTCTTATGTGTTGTCAATTTTCCATAATTGGGTACTTTATGAAATTTTAGACCATATAAATTTAAATTTATATTTTTTAAATATTTATGTGATGTTTAAAATTTTTAATAATATGTTATTTTTAAAAAATAACAATAGTGTTAATTTTGACACTATTCATTTATTTGAATTTAATTAAAATCCATACCATAACGTCCCGGTCCTGGGTGCCACTCAACGGGTTCCCCAAAGATGGTTTGCCACAAGACCTCAAGTGCATTTCCCCAAATTCCAGAGGCTACTGACTAGCAGCGAGGGACCAGGTCTGATAGGGGAAAACTATGGCCTCATTAGTCAAAGTGTAGCGCAGCGGAATTTAAATAAAACATATAACAAACAGCAGAATCAGTAAACCATACACATCTGAAATAAAAACAGTAGTGGATATAGCCAATAGTATATAAATGATGATGCTATATGTTTCAAGTTCTCAGAAAACATCCAGAACATGTTAAACAACAATATAGTACAAAAACATTCTGAGTACAGCAAAACAGGAAAAACAGCTGGCAGCAGCATCGCGAGCCTAGGCTCGGTCCCATGCCCTTATACTCCTTAGCAATAGTCAAGTACCTGTATAGAGACTATTTGCCCTATCTACACCTGCAGCAACGTAATGAAAAGCGTGACCCAAACAGGGTGTGAGAAATATATATCAGTAGGCTCGTACCCAAGGCCCATGCAAAACTACGTGTAAGAATTAAACAATAGTGTGCAATAGTAAAATTCAATAAATTAAGCAGTACTCGAAAGTAGCAAATTCCAGTTATATTGCCATTTTAAATAATTATTTAATCTATTTAACATAATAAATCACTACAGTTCATTTCTAAGTAAACAACTACTGTCCACAGACACATAAATTTCTACCCTCAGGTAACGAGTATCCAACAAAGGAATCTTCCTTCAGGCATAACAGAGTTTTCCCTCAAGCGTAGTTAGTGTCGCCCACAGGCACAGAATCAGCTACCCACAAGCACAGAAGAGGCTTCTCTCAGGCCAAGATAACTACTTCCCACAGTATAAATAGTGCAGTGCCCACAGGCTAATCACAACAATGCCCTCAGGCTAAACAGGTAACCGGGGCATGACCAACATATTAAAATGTAGTAAACAAGCAATTATTCTCAAGGAAATTCTACACTTACTACATTAAAGGAATACCCTCAGGTATCCGGCCAAACGGCTAAACAGTGGAACGCACCCCCGGGGTGGTTCCAGATCCATGAAACGATCCCAATCAGCATTTTATTATCACAATTTTATCAACTATGAAATTCTAGGCATTTAAATATAGCAATGGCCTCAGCCACACGACACCCCAACATGGGTTTATGGCAAGAAAACGCACAAAAACACATGACAGTTGGAAATTTACACCAAGCCACCTACCTTATACATCAGCGAGCGTTATACTCTAATACCGACTCTAGAAACGCCCAAGAACGATGTAGATCTGACGAAGAAAAAAACACATTAAAACGTAAATAACTTCCGTTAGGGGAAGAATTGGTAAGAACCATACCAGGAGAGGAGAGGGCTTACCCATGCGGTTCCAAAGAGATCGTCCGAAGCTGAATCAGATTCCAGACGATCACTCGGTGGATCTTCAAATTTCCGACCGTCCTCCTTGGCTCCAAAACGGCTCAAATTCTTCCTCTTCCAAATGAGGATGCTACTGCCTGTTTTAAGATGAAAAAATGTACATGACGTGTACTTCTGAGTACAAGGCGTATACTTCCTTAATTTAATTGTTCCTCTAGTGGCACCACCACTCGGTTCATCAGTCGACATGAGTACACGACATGTACTCCCAAGTACATGGCGTGTATTGTCGCCCAACTGGAGGATACTCCACCGCCATACTGTTTTGGCATGCCGACTGACTACACGGTGTGTAAGTACCACTACACGGTGTGTAGTCGGTTCCTACACCCCTCATCACTGACAAGGCTACACACCCCATGTGCTCATCCCCACACGGCCAAAAGTACAGGACACGTGCAAAAACTACACTGCGTGTAGTTCCAAAATTTAGGATTTTCCCCCATTCTCCATACTTTCTCAAAAACACATAAGGAAAAGGAAAAATAAGAAGCCCTAACCTCAAAACTAAGAACTAGGTTCTTACAAAATTCCCCCTTATAGCAATTCGTCATCAAATTTCCCTACCAAGGGTGGCGAAGATACAGCTCAGAACAACTCTAGCCACAGAGCAAGTAGGTTGGCCTCCCACTCCCAGGTCTCGTCCTACACTTGGCCAAGCTACCATAGCACCTGTATGAGTGGAACTGACCAGTTTCGGAAATCCTTCGTGATACTATCAACGATACAGATCGGATTCTCCTCAAAGGACGCATCATGCTGAAGCTCGACCTCCTCTAGCTGAAAGGTGTGAGATGGGTCTGAATGGTAGCAACGCAATTGAGACACGTAGAAGTCATCGTTCTTGGCTCGGTACCGCTGCGGTAACTGCAACCGATAGGAAACCAACCCGAATCTCTCCAGAATCTCAAATGGCCACACATACCACGGTGAAATCTTGCCCTATCTCCTGATACGCTTGTGTGCCAGCCTCGGTAAAACATGAAAGAAATCCTGATCCCCAACCACAAACTCTAAGGGTCATCTACGATGATCAGCATATGACTTCTGACGAGACATCGTGGAAGCCATCAGCTTCCGAATCAACTAGACCAGCTCAGATGTCTCCTGTATGAGCTGTGGCCCCAGTAAACCCGCCTCACCTGCCTCTAACCAGTACAATGGTGATCAGCATGGCCTACCATATAAATCCTCGTACGATGACATCTCGATAGTTTCCTGAAAACAATTGTTATAGAAAAACTTGGATAAGGGTATATGCATCTCCCAAGAGCCCCCAATTTCTAGGAAACATGTACGCATCATGTCCTCTAGGACCTGTATTGTCCGATCTGACTGGTCATCTTTCTGAGGGTGGTATGTTGTGCTCAAAAGCACCTGAGTACCCAGTGCCCTCCGAAAACACTGCCAGAAACAAGATGTAAAGCCGGCGTTTCTATCAGAAATGATAGAATGAGGGAACCCATGAAGGCGTACGATATCTCAGATATATATCCTTTTGAACTCGTCAACACCAAAGGTCTCCTTGATCGACAAGAAGTGAGCTACCTTCGTGAGTCTATCCACAACAACCCTCATGGTGTCATTTCTAGGAGGTGACCTTGACAATCCATTCATGAAATCCATCGCAACATCATCCCATTTCAACTCTGGAATGGGTAACTGCTGTAACAGCCCAGCTAACCTCTGGTGCTCCGCCTTCACCTGCTGACAGGTGGAACACCGCTTAACGAAACGAGCTATCTCTCTCTTCAAACCCGGCCACCAGTACTGACGCCTCAAGTCATAGTACATCTTGGTAACCCCGGGATGAACTGCCCAAGCTGAAGCATGAAACTCCTGCATAATCTCATCGTGTATATCTCCTAGAACCCATACACGTCCATGGAAACACAAAACCCCATCATCGACTATCGTCCGCCCAAGAGTAGGGTCCTCACTTGCCACTGACTCCAGCAGAACTAGGCCATCTGAATTCGATAGATGTCTCATCCTCACTCTATCCAGGAGGGTAGAAGTCACAGCTAAAGATGAAAGATAAGTCTTCTCTTGACTATCATGCACCTCCATATGCATCTCAAAGAACCAGGCCATGAGCTTCCACTCACCACTGGCCTCCTTCACTCCATGTATCTGGGTCTTCCGGCTCAGTGCATCGGCATCTGCATTACCTTTACCATGTGTATAGGCAAGTTCAAAATCAAAGGTCTGAAGGTACTCGACCCACATTCTCTGCCTCAAATTCAGGTCTTGCTGAGTAAATTTATACATGAGAATTTTGTGGTCAGTTAAAACCACAAAATGATCTCCCAACATATAATGTCTCCAATAGTGAAACACATGCACAACTACAACCAACTCAATATCATGAATCGGGTAATTCTGCTCATGTGGCCTCAATTGCCGAGACCCGTATGCAACAACTCGGTCTCCCTATATCAAAACTACTCCTAGACTAATCCCTGATGCATCACAGTAAATTGTATAGCTATTCCCCTGCTCTGGTAGTATCAGGATCGGTGCTGATGTCAACCTTCCCTTCAGGTCCTAAAAAGATGACCCGTAAGCTTCTGACCAAATGAAATTCACACCCTTCTTAGTCAGTCCCGTCAACGGTGCTTCTAAGCAGGAGAAGTCCTGTATGAAGCATTTGTAGTTACCAGCCAGCCCAAATAAACTCCATTTCTCAAACCCATTCTTAGGCTGCTCCTAGGAAACAACTGCTCTCACCTTCTCTGGGTCTACTGCAACTCTTGCCTCTGAGATGATATGACCTAGGAAGTGAATCTGGTCCATCCAGAAGTGGCACTTTGAGATCATAGCATATAGATGATTCTCTATCAGTGTACTCAATACGATCTCATGATGGGTGGCATCGTCGTGTAGGGTGTGAGAGTACACCGAGATTTCATCCATGAATACTACCAAAAAAGAATCAAGATACGGATAGAACACACGATTCATGAGAGACATGAAAGCTGCTGGCACGTTTGTCAGTCCGAACGGCATAACCAAATACTCATGCATACCATATCTACTCCTGAAAGCAATGATTTTTATATCAAATGGTCTAATGCACATCTGATGATATCCGGACCTCAATTCAATCGTCAAGAACACTCATTCTCCACAAAGATGATCAAACAGATCATCAATCCTCGGCATGGGATATTGGTTCTTAAGCATCAACTTGTTCAGCTTCCGATAATCCACGCAACGTCTGAGGGTACCATCCACCTTCATTGCAAAAAGGACTAGAAAACCCCAAGGAGAAGTACGGGGTCGGATAAAGCCCTTTTCCTGTAACTCCGCCAATTGCCTCTTGAGATCTCGCAACTCTGGTGCAGCCATCCTATAAGGAGGAATGGACACCTGTGCTGCTCCTGGAACAAGCTAGATAGGGAAATCCGCCTCTCACTCTGGAGGAAGATCAAAAAATTCGTCCGGGAAGACATCCCTGAAATGATCAACAACTAGAGGTAAATCCATCTGACAAGTCCCCTGATCATCTATATATAAGCTCGCAATCTGGTCTATAACTCTACCTCGCATGTGATGCTCTGGTCCAGCTCGACTCGCCTGAACATCCCACTCGCCCTTATATAGAAACTCTCTGCCCTCTGGTGACGTGAAACTCACCCTACGACGATAGTACTCTATAAAGCCATGATAGGGAACCAACCAGTGCATCCTGAGAATGATTACATAGCTCATCATCTCTAAGACATAGAGGTCCCATAGGAAGTGACACCCTCCAACCTCAAGGGGGCACTCCTTACACTCACGCACACCACCCGCCCTAGTCCCCAATAAAGTGTCTAGCATCATGATATCTGAAGAAGAAGAAACACCAAGCCTAAGGCTCTCTACAATGTGTAAAATTATGAAACTATGTGTAGGACCCGTATCGAAAAGTACTGAAGATAAAACCGAAACTACTAGAATAGTACCTCTGACAGTAGAAGGTCCGGGATCCCGCTCCTGCTGGGTCTGTTGCACTACATATGCATGACCAGTGCCACAGACCTGCGAAATAGCTTGGCTACCCTACGTTGTCCCGCCCTGCTGCCTCTGAGATCCTTGTGTCTGGCTACCACGGCCACAACCACCATCTCTGCCTGTATGCCCTAACGTATTCTCGTTCCCTTACTGGTGAGAATCTACTGGTCCTTCTCCTGTATGGGGAGTCTTCACAAAACCCCTCTCACTATATACTGGTGGAAACGCCCAGAAAAAGTGTTGCAGATTACCCATCTTGCAGTAAGATCGGCACTCCACTGGATCAAGTGGACACTGTGGCCTCTTGGGCCCCACTATCCCACACTGGTAGCAAATAACCTGGCCACCTGAAGCATTCTTCTGACTGGTACTGCCGCCCTGAGAGTAGTATATCTATCTCTTCCTCTTGCCAACAAAAATAGTACCAGTAACTATTGCTGAACCGCCCTGGCCCACACCACTAGATTCCCGAAGGTTCCTCTCAGTAATCAGTGCATGGTTCACAATAGCACGTATTAAAGGCAACCTGAAAAAATTTAACAACACTCAGTTGTCATAACTAAGACCATCATCAAAATTTCAAGTTCTCAACTTCTCATCACCAACCAGCACGGGTGTAAAACGATGAAGCTCAGTAGAGCAAGTGGAATATTCCATCACTGACATAGCGCCCTACTGCAGATTCATGAACTCTCGAGTTCTATCTTCCCTCAGCATATCGGGAAAGAAGAATTCATAGAATACTACCTGTAAATCGTCCAATGCCATGTCTCTATGATGCTCTGACTGGGTGGAAACATCCCACCACCTCTTGGCGGAATCACGCAGCATGTAAATTGCGAGCTTGACCCTCCGCCCTGGAGGCATCTCAAGATGCTCAAAAATAGTTTGCATCGATCCTAGCCAAGACTCTGTAGCATTTGGTCCTCCATCCCTTGAAAACGTAGGTGGTTGCTGCTGTTGAAATATACATGTCAGCTCGGCCATAGATGTGGAAGCCTGCGGTGCTCCCAAAACGGTCTGCATGAACCGCATAAAGCCTTCAACGAACTGCACCTCCGCACCTGTGTCCTGTGTAACAGATGGCACCACATCTAGCTCTGCTGGAGGATCAACTGGTAGCACATGGCCCACCATCTTCGGAGTATAATCATCGCCGCTCTCCTGGAAAACTACTCGCGGTCTTCTAGGAGGCGTGACACTATAGTGTCAAAAGAACGCCTTAGATTCAATATTATTAAGACCAAAACGAAGGAACCACAGAGGAAAAAGAGGAACAAGGCATTTCAAAATTTTCAAAACAAGACTACACTGTGTGTACACTGACTACACGGCGTGTACTTGACTTCTCTTCCCCTGCCCGGGTCCTTATACACGGCTAATCCACACGGCTCCTGTTGAAAAAAACCTACACAGTGTGTATAATATCTACACGGTGTGTATGATGTTATTTTCCAACTTCCTGTGCCGTTTGTGACACAACCGACTACTCGTCTTGACACTACACAGTGTGTTACACCCATACACGGCATGTATAACACCCCGTTTCACAGCCACATGGCTAACACCACACAGTCTGTCCACAGACAAGACTACACAGTGTGTCCCAATGGTACACGACGTGTTCAAGGAGAGGTGACACTGGCCCCTCTTGATAGTTACATAGTCGAGTCCCTAGGTCACACTACACAGCGTGTTCATCATTGACACGACATGTTCTGTATAGGAGTTCACCGACCCATGTTTGATAGTTACATGACTGGAATCCGGGTCACACTACACGATGTGTTCACTAGGTACACGGCGTGTTTTACCCAAGCCTTTTCCTTCCTCAGTTCACCACCCACAGGGTTTGTGACACGGGAAGAGACTACATGGTGTGTACTCATGATACACGGTGTGTACTAAAAAAATTCATTTTTCTTCCAGAAAGGAAGAACATACATGGCCTGTATATAGATACTACACGGCGTGTATACTGGGTATCTAGACATTATTCCTCAGAAACTACCCCAGAAACAAGAAAATACTAAAAAAACACCTAAGTGTCAAATGACGACCCGTGAGGTCCCATACTCCACACAAATCAATGTTTGGAATATTATATGTGCTATAACCAATAACAGCTAATGATCCACCAAATTTCGGCCAATGGGGGCCCATAATCCCCAAAAACCAATGTTTGGCGTCCATTCTATAAACAGGGTCACACAAGAAATTACCCTATCAAATGGAAGGTATTTTATTAGAGCATCTTTCACAACAACATTATTTTATAGCACAACAAATATCACAACAATATGAAAATTCTAATGCACCAACATGGCATGGAAACTATGCATGACATGTGATATCTAGCATGTACCTATATGATGCATGAGATGGCATACCCTCATCTCATTGGGTTGCAACTCAATAAAACCCACAGATAAATTATAAACTGCACAATCTCAAGTGAGTCACCCAACGATGAAATCAAATCAACTATAAAGTGAAAAATCAATAAAATTGCAACACGAGGTAAATTGGATTTTCCCTGTATGCGGATTTGCTACACCCGGGCCCATCTTATTACCAACTATCGTTCGTCCTATTCCTGACTACGGCTCCAAATAGTAAGTCAAAGAAAAGAACCCCTCTGATTCCACATTGTAACATCTCGGTTCAGGGTGCCACTCAACCGGTGCCCCGAATCCGATTCGCCACAAGACCTCAAGTGCATTTCCCCAAACTCCATAGGCTGCCGACTAGTAGCGAGGGCCTAGGTCTGATAGGGGGGAAACTATGCCATCATTTGTCAAAGTGTAGCACAGCAGAATTTAAATAAAACATACATCAAACAGCGGAAGCAGTAAATCATACACATCTGAAATAAATACAGCAGTGGATATAACCAACAATATATAAATGATGAAGCTACATGTTTCAAGTTCTCAGAAAACAGCTAGAACATGTTACACAACAATACAATACAACAAAATATAGAGTACATCAAAACAAGCCAAACAGCTGGTAGCGGCATCGTGAGCCTAGGCTCAGTCCCATGCCCTCCTACTCCTCATCAACAATCAAGTACCTGTATAGGGACCATTTCCCCTATCTACACCTGCAACAACATAATCTATTTGGGCCAAAAAGCGTGACCCAAACAGGGTGTGAGAAATATATCTCAGTAGTCACCCACCCAAGGCTCGTGGCCAACTGCATGTAAGCATGAAACAATAGTCTGCAGTAGTAAAATGCAATAAAGTAAGTAGTAATCAAAAGTAACAACTACCAGTTATTGTGTCCTTTTAATTATTCATTTAATCCATTTAACATAATAAATTACCACAGTGCATTTCTAAGTAAACAACTATTGTCCACAGACACATAAACTCATACCATCAGGTAATGAGTATCCAACACAGGAATCTGCCCTCAGGCATAATAGAGTTTTCCCTCAAACATAGGAAGTGTCACCCACAGGCACATAATCAGCTGCCCACAGGCACGGAAGAAGTTTCCCTCAGGCCGAGATAACTACTGCCCATAGGATAAACAGTGCGGTGCCCACAGGCTAACCACAACAAAGCCCTCGGGCTAAACAGGTAATTGGGCCATGCCTAACATATCAAAATGATGTAAACAAGTAATTTATCTCAAGGAAATTCTACAATTACTACATTAAAGGCATACCCTCAGGTATCCGGCCAAACGACTAAATAGTGGAACGCACCCCCGGGGTGGTTCCGGATCCAAGAAATGATCCCAACCAGCATTTTATTATCCCAATTTAATCACCTATTAAATTCTAGGAATTTAAATATAGAAACGGTCTCAGCCACACGACACCCCAACATGGGTTCGTGGCACGAAAACACACAAAAACGCACGACATTTAGAAATTTACACCAAGAAATCTACCTTATACGTCAATGAGTGTTATACTTGAATTTAGACTCCAGAAACGCCCAAGAATGAGATAGATATAACGAAGAAAAAAACCCATTCAAACATAAATAACTTATGTTAGGGGAAGAATTGTTATGAACCATACCTGGAGAGGAGAGGGTTTACCCGTGTGGTTCCAACGAGTTCGTCTAAAGCCGAATCGGATTCCAGACAAACACTCGGTGGATCATCAAAGTTCTGACCATCCTCCTTGGCTCCAAAATGACTAAAATTCCTCCTCTACAAATGAAAAGGCTACTGGTTGATTTAATCCGAAAAAACATTGTACATGGCGTGTACTTCTGAGTACATGGCTTGTACTTCCTTAATTTAACTATTCCTCTGGCAGCACCACAACACTGTTCATCCATCGACATGAGTACACGACATGTACTCCCAATTACATGGCATGTATTGTCGCCAAGCTGGCGGCTACTCCACCACCTTACTGTTTTGGCCTGCCGACTGACTACACGGCATGTAAGTACCACTACATGTCATGTAGTAGGATCCTAAACCCCACATCACTGACAAGGCTACACGCCCCGTGTACTCATCCCCACACGGCCAGAAGTACACGACATGTGGAAAAAGTACAGGACGTGTAGTTCCAAAATTTAGGATTTTTTTCCATTTTCCATATTTTCTAAAAAACACTTAAGGAAAAGGAAAACGAAGATGCTCGTACCTCAAAACTATGAACCGGGTTCATACACACACAGAGGATATATTCGATCCAAAATGTATAATAGATTCGTAACATGTCATAATTATCTAGAAAATTTGTTTAGAACATTAATTAATTCACATAATGTTTATTTTAATATTTATAAATACATTTATTTGATATTTCTCTTTATAAAACAATTACTACATCATTTTTGTATAATAATTTAATATACATATTAGTTGCATAAAAATTAAATATAAAATATTATGATGAAGATAAATATAATAAATTTCATAGTAATATTTTTAATGGAATTCATCATCTTAAAATCACAATATTTAAATTGATAAATTTATTATATTATGAAGGTGACATCTATGACATCATTAAAAAAATATAAATGTCCTAATCTATTTTAGAATGCTCCAAATGGTCCACAAATAGTCCCTTGGATTCTTAGGATATTTATATACTCGGACGATAAGGTTTGGTCATGTTTATATTCATTTGGTTAGGTATTATTATATTAATAAAAACAATATTATTGATCTTTCACTAAATAAATAATTTCTATATCATTAATTTATAAGTTATTAACGTAAATAAATATTTCTTAAAAATTACAAATAAATTACCATGATAATGAAAAACCTTTTATCTTTCAAATGAGTATTTTTAATTGAAATTTTATTCTGTATAACCTTATATGAAAAATAATCCAATTCTTAATGTTTGAGTGTGACTTATTCCACTTTCATTAAAATAAAATAAATTAATGGACTTAATCACATCCAAGTGGGTTAAAATGGATTCAATTTGGAGCCAAATAATCCATAGGACTAAATATAATCATCTAGTTATAATAAGACAAGTGTTAGATAAAATTTGAAATATTATTTGTACCCATAATTACCTAATTTACCTTTCACTTTGGTAAATAAAATTTAACATAATTACTATTTATAATGCCCAAAAAAATAAGATTATTAACATAATTTGGACCTAATGATTCCAAATATGGAAGAAATTTTTCCAAATTCAAAAAACATAAGTTTCATTAATTAATTTGAAATTAATCCCGTTGTTGAAAAAACGGTTTTTTATGTAATATATTGCAAAATATTGAACTGATTTAACCTAAGAATTCATTGTAAAATCAATGCTATTGATATACATTAAATTACATGGTAAATATATAGTCTATTAATACATTAAAACAATTTAATTTTATAATTTAACCATAAAAATTATCTTGAAGAAAAAAGTTATTTTTAAGTAAAATTTATTGTGTTTTTACTATTCATCAAAATAAGAATGTTGTCAGAAAAATATCAAAACATTATCCAATGTAAATTTTTATATCCTGATTCAAAATAAGAAGTTTATTTTGTAAAATTCAAATTATGAACTTGTAAAAAATTATATTTAAAATGGGTACACCATCAAAAGCCGGAAAAACTGCATTTTTAAAAAAATACTTATTTTACCCGAAAAAAATATTTTGTTCTCATAATATGTTCTATAAAATGTGTATGATGAATAATAGTGTTAAAAAATAAAAAATTTAGTTAATAATATTCAAAACGTCTAGATTATAATAATATTATAACCATATATAGTTGTTTAGTGAAACCTGGCATTGCGTACAACACACGTTATCGAGGAAGGTCGCGATTGCGTGTAATGCAAGCCAAGTCAGGGTTGTGTGTAGTGAAAGACTCATTTGTTGTTGATTATAAAAAAAACCAACCATATTTCATTTATAAATTTAATATATATATATATACACCCTCAATGTGGCGTAGAATAACTACTATCAAACAAACGTGAAATTGTGTGTAACACGATCCAAGATTAGTGTTGCTATACTGCAAGCTAATATAGTGTTGCGTATAGTAAAATATAATCCTAGTGTAGTGTATAATAGAAGATATGAATGAAATTAAAAATATTATATATAATAAAATCTAGGGGTGTTACAAGTGATGTATATTGTGATAATTCTTAAACAATATTCATGGAATATGATTAATAAAATGTAACTTTAAAATTCATCGAATCACAAAGTAATATAAGGATGGAGTTCTCTATGGTTTTAGGTATGAAGACCATTTATGAATGATGATTATGTTTCCATTGGGTTGAGTATGTGGAAACATTCACCAATTTGAATGTATTAGAGGAAAAGGATTAATACATGATTGTCAAAAATATGAAAACAAAGAGAGTAAACACAAAGGGAAATTGAAATGTTTAGTTTACATAATGAATGATAATAATTTCGTCTTATTTACATTATCAATTGTTAAAACCTTTTAATGTGGATTTAATCTTCATTATCATAATCATTGTCAGAATCTTGAAGGACATTGATAGAATCATTAAGGTGGTATGATTAATGGTTATATTGTGGTTCAATATGAGAGTATTGGTGAAATGTGAATGGAAAGAGGTATTAAGGAATATGAATAGGTTTCATTTTTATTGTCTTATAGGTTATGTGGAATAATAAATGTGATTTTGTATTTAGATTTGATGATTATGTCAAATTATGTGTGAAATATGTAATGACTGTTCAGTTTTTGTTTTTATATATGGATTTAAATGAATATGTTTCATTGTAATGAGGGAATATAAAATTGGGTTTATAGAACAATGATATCAATGTGAAACACATGATTATGAAGAAAAAAACCATCATATATTATGTCATTTGAGATAATGATGTTTGGATAAACATATTTTGGATATGAATAAGTAAATTGTATTGTGTTGATTACCTTGGAATAGAGTATTTTTTTGTCGAAAAAGTGTTTTATGTTGTCATGGATTAAAATTTAATGCATGTTCGATTTGAGTAATATATCTAATAATTACTGGAATAATAATGAATTCACATTGACAATAATGATTTTTTGTGACATATTTATTTACCATGTTTCAAGAGAAAAATAAATGAGAGTATTGACTTGATGCTTATCAGAAAAATGAGAGATAAATTATGCTATATAGGGAATCAATGTTATGTTTATTTTGATAAATTTAGTGTTCTTCTTTAAAATTTTTAATAAATTAATCTTTCATAAGTTCTACATAGTTAACCATTTATGGAATAGTTTTTTAGTAACTTCTAATTTTGTTTTATAGATTATTGTATTATCTATCCATATATGGATATAAGGACCTGGCCATAAAACATTACATAATCTTGAATTAAATGAATAATTCGCATTGAGTTTCTTTTCAGGTTTAGAGTTTTAGAGAATTATGCAATAACTAATACATAAAAACATTAGTATTACATTTAGATAGTACTACTAAGTATCCATTTTATCATAAAATAAAAACTGTTGAAATGAAACATGTCTAGTTCCAAGTTTTAGACAGCATGACTTTTCATCGATACATTTCGTGACCCTATTCATCTTTATCTCTTGGGAAAAACATTTCAAAAACATGGACTGAGAATAAAAATCTCATTAAGGGTAATAAAATAAGGAAAGAAAACATTATCCCATCAAAAATTAAAAATCAATGAAACCAATACTTTTCAATCATAACATACCTTACAAAATAATAAGATTTATGAATAACACATAGAAATCATAAATCATAAATGTAATATATGGAATTCATAACATTATTACATTATAGTTATCACCACTAGATAGGGAGTGACATTTGGAATACCCATCACATTATATTCCATAAATCTCTTTGGAGAAAAATTCACGTTTACCTCTGTCACGTTACCCAATGCATTAGAGAGCTATCTCGGGCTCACCCGCCCTATGTTTATCACTGAACCATCAGTATATGTAAACAATTACCAATAACCATAACATAACACATAAAACAAGCATAAAATAAAGATAACATTTCCACATTCCAATCACAATATATCATATGAAGATATTGAAATAAACAATGCTTTATCAATCCATTTTCATAACCATTTAAAACATTTAATAAATAGATTCTTGAATCAAAGTGTCGCATATAACATTGAAGATCTTAAATAAATTAAAATTTTAAAACATCAATGTCCATATAATTAAATCCCAAAACCATTTTTAAAACATGGAAATTGATGTTAAATATTTAGAAAAATAAATCTTTAAAAATTTAAAATGATATATTAGTTAATGAGTTCTTAACAAATTGAGAGATTCTTGAATTCAAATAATTGAGAAATAAAATTTAATCATAACTTTATAATATCATGAGAATAAAATAATTCATGATATAATATGTCAAAGGACAGTATATACACAATATAAGTGTGAATTGGAGCATGAAAATAATGAAGTTTCAATGGAATGTAAATTGACACGCAATCTCTTATAATGACGGTATCCTAATATTAAGGATACATCAATGACATAATTAATGTGTGAAAAATATATATACACCCAATATAAGTTGATATTAAGTGTAAAATAATCAGATGTCATTCACACATATTTATAGCACGACATAATCAACAAGTAGAAGTTTAACCCAAAGAAATGAAATTGGGTTAAGATGTCCCTTTACAAAAATTCGATAGCCTAACAACGTCACATTAAATTTCAGAAAATGATTTTTTGAGATAAAAAGGGTATCTCATCACATGTACATAAAATTTACATGAATAAGGATATAGAAGAACATATCCCAACATAAGAAGATGTAAATTGAAATACATAACAAAAAGAAGTCTTTTTAAAAGGGGAGGGTGAAAGGTTCCCTTACCGATTTGGTAACATTAAAAACATATGCCACATGAAATAAGGATCATACAATAAGGATTTAAATACACATAAATGAAATTATATTACAAAAAGTCTACAATCATGGTCATTACATACACCACACAAAATAATTTAGTGGCAGATATAGCATGAATCTCATGGGGATAAAAAGTGAGATGAAAACCCCTTAGCACGTTGTAATCAATCGAGTCGTATGGCCCAAAGTTAATAAACACCAAATGAATCACAGAATACCATGAATATTATAAGAATCAAGATAATATAAATCAAAATTAAGTACACAATACACCACATCCAATAAAGAATTGGCGAACAATGGAAATCTCATGGAATTAAAAGTGAGATAAGAAAATCCCTTAAAACAATTCGGCAGCCTAACGCCGCCACATAAAAATTCATCAAAAGTATGGATGAGAGTAAGAGGTGGTCTCTAATCATGTTTAAATAAAAATTACAGTATGTATAATATAAAATAACATCCTCCAACATAAGAACATGGAGTATAGAAGAAATTATATAAAAGAGAGTACTTGAAAAGAATGGGAGAGGTCGGATCCCTTACCTTTTGTCTGACATGACTCGGTCATTCTTTAATATCTTGAATAATATGCTGAAGCTAATTTATACTTTCTTAAGAAACTTCTTCATGTTTATTATTACTTTTATATCTCTTATTACCATTTTATAAACATTATGTAATCATTTAAGTTAATAATGTTCGTTTTGTCGATATTTGGTACTTGAGTCAAAAATGGACTTTTATTATTACATGTAGTTCATGTGGTCAAAGATTCATTATATCCAGATTGATATTCATGATTTATATATCATATATATCATATATATCAAGAATATACTTGTATTTATAATATTACATAACATTTAGAGGTAAGAAATGAAATGCACCGTTCATGGAGACGGTAAGCCGTACGTACGCATGAACGCTACTTTCATTTCTATTTATAATTTTAATGGAAATAAAACATAATGATACATAGGTATATTATAATTCTAGTATAATATCATATATAATATCATTAACTCCATCCTTTATACATCCCACATAAGGCATTAACGAATCAAATCACATTGATGGGGCGGTAGTCCGCACTTCCTCAAATGAGATTATCGTATTTACCCACTATGGAATCCATAAAGGAATAATATAAATTGGAAGTAAAAAATAATAAGGAAATAAAAAATAATATATATATCATATATAAATACAGTTCCATCATAATGGACACCATGAGAGGCGGTAATATGTAATTGAACCATCATCGTTTCGTGAGACGTTAGTTTTCCATCCACAGAAATATTATGTTCTTCATCCATTTGATGGAGGTGTGTGTAAGTGTAGTTAGAATACATATTATAAAAACATCATATTATATTGAAGATACTGGTGTTGTTACAAAATAATGAAACAAAAATATTTTAGGGGTTGCAGAAGTATAATATAAGAAAACAATTTAAGAGAAATTGTTACCTTTATTTTTGGTAACTCGCTTTGGTTTGAACCGGAGGACTTATTGAAGTGCCTTCTTCCTAAGGTAATTCTTATAACGAGAGGTTAGGGATGTTGAGAGCTTAATTTGGCAGAGTTTGGACGAGCCAAATGGCTTGAGATGTGTGAATAATTGTTTAGAAGTGGTCTCCTTTTATAAGGGGGAGGAGGGAATCTTTAGGAAAGTGTGAAACTATTATTTTATTATATAATGATATTCAGTTTCTAATGGTCCAAAAATCATTATATTCTAAGATAAAATGATTCATGGACGAAATAAATCCATTCAATCAGAATTTGACATGCTTCAGATAATATTTTAATCATTATAATCTTATTTATTTAAATCATTTATTAATGACGTAAATTATGGATCATTATTGTGTCATAAATAATTTAGTTTATTTTATGTATAAAAATTATAAAAAAAATACCATGATATAGGAAATATTTTTATATTTACAATTAATATTTATAGTGTGATATAGGACTTATATAACATGATATAAAAATTAATTACTAAAATATTTTTGTTTATGTCATTCTGTCCTTTAATTTAAATTAATTAATCTAAATTCTCATTATCACATCCAAGTGGATCAAAGGGGTCCCAAAATAGACCCAAATATGCCCATGGTCGTTAATTACTCACCCAATAAGGTTGGGACATGTTTTAGGGAAATTTAGAATTATTATAATATGATTTTTACCTTGAACTACCTTATTTACCTTTAACCGCGGTAAATAAAAGTCAAAAGTCACTATTCACCAAAAATTATTTTCTTCTTAATAAACCAAATTTTATTTCATGATAACAACCATGTATGTAGTATTTTTAAAATTCAATTCACAGAAGTGGTAAAATTTCATTTAAATGATAATGTCAGTTTTTGTAACTACCAATAAGTGGTTTCACTATTCATCAAAAATTGAAGTTTTTCAGAAATATACCAAAACAAAAGCCTAAGATATATTTGATATTACGAATTAAAAATTGATTTCCAGTTTGTCAAATTAAAAACATAAAAGTGGCATTAATAAATTTAAAAATTAATTCCGGTTGTTAAAACAAATAGAGTGTTTTTAAGAAACAATAACTATCTAATGATGGACAATTGTTTAAGTCCAATTTCCAAGTGAAATTTCATCCAATGACCAACATTGGATTAAATGGAAAAATATATTTTAATTTCACTTTAAAAAAAATTGAGAAGGTAATCTAGCCATATGAATAAATTAGATTAAAAGTCACTTTTGAATTAAAATAAAATATTTTTCACTATTCATTTAAAATTGAACTTTGACCGAAAAATTCCAACAATTTACACAAAGTAAATTTTGATTTCCCCATTATAAAGAAGGATTTTATTTGGTCATATAGAATGTATTAATGTGTGAAAAACTATATTTAAAAATGGCTTTGCATTAAAAGATGATAAATCGGCCTTTAAGTGTAAATTATGCTTTAAATTAGATTTATTCACATTTTAAGCATCTAACTTTTATTGGATAAATGTAAATACATTTATCAAACATGTATAATCATATTTTATTTATTTTTGTTCATTCAGACAAATAAAATCACTAGGATTTGACTACCGTTTAAAATAATAAAATTATATTATTAGTGTGCGACGTAAGATTTCAAAGAAACTAGTTGTTGTGTATCAGGTATGCTATCGAACATAGCCACCATTTTAAAGTTAAAATAATATTTAATACAAAAATATTAATAATTATGAAATATGTATTATTCATTATTTTCCTAGGGTGTTACATCCTTCCCTCCTTTTGGGAAATGCGGCCTCTCATTTTTAAAAAAAGAGTTCGGAATCTTCATTGAAAGTCCTACATCGGAAAAAGAGTCAGTAAAACTATCACATTAAAAGAAAGAAAGATAAGCACAAAGGTCCCCCGAGTTATCCAATACTAAAATTCCATGAAAACAAAGATATGTAAGTGAAAACAAAGGGTCATGTTCTGATGGAGACTGTTAGGAAACATGTTTAGGAGAAAGTTAACCACCAGAAAATCAAAAAATTGTGATGGTTTAAATAGTCTTTGATTCCCTAGTAAGAAAATTTAACAGACAATGTTTTTGTTTAATGTTACTTTTACTTGAGGAATTTATTAATGAGCCTAACCAAAAACATAAGTAAATATACTTACTTGTCATGTAGACATTCATCTTTTACTATATTTCTAACATAAACTCATATTTTCTCCAAACGATGAATATTCAAGATGACTTTTTTCACATTAAGAGAAATATAATCAACTTCGAAAGAACAAAATAATCCAAAAAAGATTAACTATATTTTTCACATGTCTTTAGATATTAACTAAAAAAAAAATTTAGTATAAGATCAGATAATACCCCCAAAAGATAAACTTTTACATAAAGAAAAACTACTCTTAATCTACAAAATTTGTCTCACCAAAACCCAAAGTTCAAAAAATACCATACAATAGAAAAATATACATAAAATTCTTCAAATTTAATCCATACTTTGATTGTAACCCAAATCTCATAAGGATTTAATTACATAGAATTCCAAGATACATCTTACCATTTAACTCCAAGTAAGACTAGTTACTCATAATGTCTCAAATTGAAAAGTAATTAACCTAATCACATATTCATCATGATAGGTTAATCATTTTCATAAGTAAATCAAATCATCATCTTTCCATAATAAAAACATAGATTCTTCCAAACTATAATTTTAACCATTATTCCACAATTTAAATCCCATAGTATTCTATCTTCCTTAGGCATATAGCGTTTCCTCAAAAGAGATAATGTCTTCCAAAACAACCTTTTATCACTTAATCACTAAATCATTTTTCAATACTATGTATATCCATTTGATAAAACATAAGTTCCAAAAATCAACTTATTCTTATTCCATTAAAAAATTTTACTAAAAATAATAAGTCATACTAACCAGGGACTCAATTAGGATAGTGGTAGGCGATACACCCTTGTCGCCCTTCAGTTGTGGGTTCGATTCATGTAGACTTGTCGGATGTGATGGGTTGTCACCCATCCTACGGGTTGTCCTTTTTATAAAACTCAAAAATAACCGTAACATGTTTTAAACACAATGGTTTACTTATACCTCTCATTTTCATACAAATTTATTGTGATCTCAACATATTAATTCTTGATGTCTAATTTCACAACCAAATGATAAAATAAAACAATCCCCAAATAAAGTACATCATACCTTGATCATGGTGTCAATTTGGTTTCATTTCCATCTTGTTCATGTAGGTAGAAGGTCCATGCATTGAAACAATGATTTAGAGATCCTTAAAATCATTTTCTTCCTCTATCCAAATACACATTGTACAACATGTGTCATATGGGTGTTCACAGAGAAACAGTTTTGGAAAATAATCAAGTATGACATATAATTTCAAAACATCTGATAAAACATGATTTCTATAAAATAGTCATACTGAATTTGAGTTGAAAGTTTCAATTAATGGTCCATTTAAAATACCACATGTATGTGCTGAGATACTATATTTTAAAATAAAATATAAATAAGATTATCAAGGGTCTCCTTCTTCAACACCTTTTTTAAAATCATAATATGCTTGAAAATCTTGTGATGAGGTAAAATATTTGAAAATACCTTGATAATATTTACCTTTCATGAAAATATTAGAATATTGTGAAAATAGGATTTTTCTAAATACATCCCATGATCCACTATGATAACAAGGTATAGTGGAGGTGTTTGAAATCGCAAAAAACTTCTTGCAAGTGAGTTTTGCGCTAGAAAAAGTTTCACTATCATTAGAACATGACTATGCAATAATTATTGCAAGCATGTCATCAGGAAGAGATAGAAATTTCATTTTAGATCCTCCTCCTTCAAATTGTAACTGGTATTCCTTGATCTAAAAAAAGTTATAAAATAAGGATTTAATTGAAATAATGGACAATGGAACTGACCATGTGTCTAAAAAACGCCTAATCCCTAAAGTTGTCTAGACCGACCTCTGATACAAACTATAAAGATCCGGCCTTTAAACATTACATAATCATGAATTAAATTAATAATTCTCATTGAGGATCTTTTCAGGTTTAGAGTTTTACAGAATTAATCCATAACTAATACATAAAAACATGAATATTACATGCAGACAATACTACTCAGTATCCATTTTATCATAAAATAAAAACAATTGAAAAGAAACAAATCTAGTTCCATGTTTTAGACAACATGGATTTTATTTGATTCATTATTTGACCCCATTCATCTTTAAGTACTGTGAAAAACATTTAGAAAACATGGGATAAGCATAAAAACCTCAGTAAGGGTTATAAAATAGGGAAAGAAAACATTACCCCATTAATAATTACAAATCAATGAAACCAATACTTTTCAATCATAACATACCTTACAAAATCATAAGATTTATAAATAACATATAGAAATCATAAATCATAAAGGTAACATATGGAATTCATAACATAATTACATTGTAGCTATCACAACTACATAGAGAGTCACATTTGGAATACCCATCACAGTATATTCCCTAAATCTCTTAGGAGAAACATTCACGTTTACCTCCGTCACCTTACCCAATGCATTGGAGAGTTATCTCGGGCTCACCTGCCCTAGGTTTATCACGGAACCACCTGTATACCTAAACAATGCCCAATAACCATAACATAACACATAAAACAAGCATAAATGAAAGATAACATTTCCACATTCCAATCACAATATATCATATCAAGATATTGAAATAAACAATGCCTTGTCAAACCATTTTCATAACCATTTAAAACATTTAATAAATAGATTTTTTCATCAATATGTCCCATACCACATTGAAGATTTAAAAGAAATTAAAATTTTAAAACATTAATGTCCATATAAATAAATACCAAAACCATTTTGAAAACCTGGACATTGATGATAAATATTTAGAAGAATAAATCTTTAAAACATTTAAAACGATATTTTAGTTAAAGAGTTTTTAACCAAATGATAGATGCTTGAATACAAATAATTGAGAAATAAAATTTAATCATAACTTTATAATATCATGAGAATAAAAGTATTCATGATATAATATATAAAAGGACAATATATACACCATATAATAGTGAATTGGTGCATAAAAATAATGAAGTATCAATGGAATGTAAATTGAGATGCAATACCTTATAAAGACGGTATCCATAGATTAAGGATAAATCAATGACATAATTTATGTGTGACAAATATAAATAAACCCAATATAAGTGGATATTATGTTTAAAACAATATGAGGTCATTCACACATATTTATAACATGACATAATCAACAAGTAAAAGTTTATCCCAAAGAATTGAAATTGTGTTAAGAAGTATATTTACAAAAAATTTACAACTTAACAGCATCACTTTAAATTTCATAAAATGATTTTATGAGATAAAAAGGGTATCTCATCACATGGAAATAAAATTTACATCAATAAGGATATAGAAAACATATACCAACATAAGATTATGTTAATTAAAAGGCATAACAAAAATATGTCTTTTAAAAAGAGGAGGGTGAAAGGTTCTCTAACAGATTTGGTAACTTGAAAACAACAGGCCACATGAAATAAGGATCATACAATGAAGATTTCAATACTAATAAATTAATTTATATTACAAAAATTGTACAATAATTGTCATTAAATATTCCACACAAAAGAAAGTAGTGGCGGATATAGCATAAATCTAATGGGGATAAAAAGTGAGATGATAACCCCTTACCACGTTGTAATCAATCGAGTAGTATGACCCAAAGGAAATAACCAAAAAATGAATCACAGAATACCATGAATATTATAATAATCATGATAATATACATCAAAATGAAGTGCATAAATACACCACATGAAATAATGAATTGGCGAACAATTGAAATCTCATGAAATTAAAAGTGAGATAAGAAAATCCCTTACAAAAATTCGGCAGCCTAATGGCTCCACATAAAAATTCATAAAAAGAATTGATGAGAGTAAGAGGGGGTCTCTCATTATGTGAAGATACAAATTTCAGTATGGTTAATATAAAATAACATCCTCTAACATAAGAACATGGAGAACATAAGAAATGGTATAAAAGAGAGTACTTGAAAAGAATGAGAGAGGTCAAATCCCTTACCTCGTGTCCGACATTACTTGATCGTTTTTTAATATACGGAATAAGACACTAAAGTTAATTTATACTTTCTTAAGAACCTTTTCATTTTTATTATTCTTTTTATATCACTTATTACAATGTTATAAACATTATGTAATCAATTGAGTTAATAATGTTCGTTTTGTCGATATTTTGTACATGAGTAAAAAATGGACTTCTTATAATTACAAGTTGATCATGTGGTAAATGTTTCATTATATCCAGAATGATATTCATGATTTATATATCATATATATCATATATACCCAGTATATAAATGTATTTATAATAGTACATAACATTTAGAGGTATGAAATGAAATGCACCGTTCGGGGAGACGGTAAGCCGTACGTACGCATGAAGGCTACTTTCATTTCTATTTATTATTTTAATAGAAATAAAACATAATTATACATAGTTATATTATAATTCCAGTATAATATCATATATAATATCTTTAACTCCATCCTTTATACATCCCACATAAGGCATTAACGAATCAAATCACCTTGAGGGGGCGGTTGTCCGCACTTCCTCAAATGAGATTATCGTATTTCACCACTATGGAAACCATAAAGACATAATATAAATGGGAATTACAGAAGAATAATGAAATAATAAACATAATATATATCATATATAAATACAGTTCCATCATAATGGCCACTATGAGTGGCGGTAATATGTAATTGAACAATCATCGTTTCGTGAGGCGTTTGTTTTCCATCCACAGAAACATTATGTTCTTCATCAATTAGATGGAGGTGTGTGTAAGTGTAGTTAGAATAAATATTATAAAAACATCCTTGTATATTTAGGATACTGTTTTTGTTGCGGAAGAAAGAAATAAAACGAGTTTATGGGTTGGGAAGTAAAATAAAAAAACAATTTAAGAGAAATTGTTACCTTTATTTTTGGTAACTCCCTTTGATTTGAACCAAAGGACTTTTTGAAGGGCCTTCATCCTAAGGTATGGAATATAAGAGGAGGAGAGGGATATTGAGATCTTAATTTGGTAGTGTTTCGACAAGAAAAATGGCTTGAGAGGTGTGATGAATTGGATAGAAGTGGTCTCCTTTTATAAGGGGAGGAGGGTCTCTTTAGTAAAGTGTGAAACTATTATTTTATTATATAACGATATTCGGTTTCTAATGTCCAAAAATCATTATAGTATATGAAAAGATGATTCATTGTCGAAATAAAATCATCCAATCATAATTTGACAGGTTTTGGATTATATTTTAATCATTATAATCTTATTTACTAAAATCATTTATTAATGAGGTAAATACAGCATCATTATTGTGTCATAAATATTTTAATTTATATGATTTCTAAAAATTATAAAAATATTACAATGACATAGGAAATCCTTTTAGCTTTCCAAATAATATTTATAGTCTAAAATAGGACTTATATAACACCATATATAAATTAATTACTAAAATATTTTTGTTTATGTCATTTTGGCCATTACTTTAAATTACTTAATCTAAATTGTCATTATCACTTCCAAGTAGATCAAAGGGGTCCCAAAATAGACCGAAAGATGCCCATGGTCATTAATGACTCAACCAATAAGGATAGGACAAGTGTTATGGTAATTTTAGTTTTTATAATATGCCTTTAACATTGAATTACATTATTTACCTTTAACTACGGTAAATAAAAGTCACAAGTTATTGTTCACCAAAAATTATTTTCAACTTAATGAACCACATTTTACTTCTTGATAACAACCATTTATGTCGTATTTTTGAAATTCAATTCACATAATTGGTAAAATTTCCTTTAAATGAAGAAGTCGGTTATTTTAATTACCACTATGTGGTTTCACTATTCATCAAAAATTGAACTTTTTCAGAAAAACACCAAATATTTAGGAAAAGCTATATTTGATATTCCAAATTCAAAAATGATTTCCATTTATCCACATTCTATACATAAAATTGGCATTAATTAGATTAAAAATTAATTCCTGTTGTTAAAATAAATAGTGTGTTTTAAGAAAAAATAACTAACTAAAGATGGATAGTTGATTAAGTCAAATTTCAATGTGAAATTTCTTCCAATGACCAACATTGGATTAAATGGTAAAAATATATTTTAATTTCAATATAAAACCAATTGATAAGATAATCTAACCTTATAAATAAATTATCTTAAAAGTCACTTTTGAATTAAAATACAATATGTTTCACTATTAATTTTAAAATTAACTTTGACGGAAAAATTCCAAAAAATTTACACAAAGTAAATTTTGATGTCCCCATTCTAAAGAAGAATTTTATTTGGTCATATATAATGTATTAAAGTGAAATAAAAAACTATATTTTAAAATTTTTTCCCATTAAAAGATGATAAATCGGCCTTTTAATGTAAATTATGCTTAAAATTAGATTTATTCAAATTTTAAGCCTCTATCTTTTATTGGATAAATGTAAATATATTTAACAAACATGTATAATAATATTGTATTTATTTTTGTTCATTCCTTCCAATACAATGGCTAGGTGTTGAATACTATTTAAAATAATAAAATTATATAATTAGTGTGCAACATAAGATTGCAAATAAACTCGTTGTTGTGTATCGGGTACGCTATCGAACATAGGAACGGTTTTAAAGAAAAATTAATATTTAATTCAAAATTATTTATAAATATGAAATATGTATTATTCATTATTTACTTGGGATGTTACAAAGGATTTATGCTAATTAGATAACATGTTCTAGCCAATTTTATGATAACAATATGTGTAAGGACATTTTATTTTATTAATGGGTCACATGATCTACTAATTGTTTATGACTAAAAAACATTCCATCATTTATTGTACAAAGTAGTTAAGTGGAAATTTATCAAGTAATAAAAAAGGGGGGGATTTTACAAAAATAAATTATGGATCACTTCTCCTCCAAATTATTCACCAATAGGAAAATATTCATGAAATACAAATTTATCCTTTTATCATCTTTATTTATAACATCAGCGACCTTTATCATGCCTCTTATGGTCATAGTTTGGTGATCCTCAATTTTTTTCTAAAAAAAATTTCTCTATCACTCTCTATCAGAACAATATAGTTAGATCTCACTTCTTTTTTCCATGCATTCAATCACTCAAATTTTTCTTCTATTTGGAAACCTAGATATATGTAACTTCGGGTAACCATTTTTTTTTATCATTACATTTTAAAATAATGTTTAAATATTTATTTTCACAATGTTGGTTTATATGAAAATGGATTTCTTGTTTTAATAAATTGAGCATGGATGAATTTTGGGAGTGAAATTTATTTTATTGGCGTATATTGTAACATATTTTATTTCTTGAAAATATATTTGTTTAGAATTATTTAAATTTTTTGAAAATTTTTATTTCACAAAACAAAAAATATAGAATATGTCATATGAATGCACTATGAGTGGATTATATTCCCTAAAAACTATCATAAGAATACATTTATTGAAAATATAAATACTAGATTTTGTTACACACAATTATTTGGTTTCCTCTTATTTCACATGTTTCTATGTTCATTAGAAATCTTTAGTTACAAAAAATACCTTGTATTATGATACTATAATGTACTATTAATATTATTATTAAAATATTATTAATTTTCTAACCTTTTAATTAGAATGGTGATAAAAAATATTAGAAATTAAAATTTTAAAATAGGAATTAAACATATATATAAGAAGAATTATTCTGTTGACTAATAATCTATAAATGAAAATGAAACCCATTTAAAAATATAAGAAATTATCTGATGGAAAATTATACTTAAGAAATCAAACACATTTTAAAATAATAAATTAAATAATAAAACATGATAATTCATTTAAATGTAATATATAAGTATCATATATATTCAAATATATAACGTTCATCTTGTGTGTTTTCTAGGAATGTGAGAAAAATAATTCCAATTTTATACATAATGATATATATTTTATCGTAAGGTTAACTTCAAATCCATTTTATTAAACTGTTATAAAACATGTTTTTGACACTATTATGATTAATAATTAACATAATAAACCTAATTTTCTATATAAAGACATCAGAATTTGTAATGTTTTACATTTTGGTTCTTCTGAAGATGTTTTATTCTTGGATAAATAGTGACTAATACAGAATATTAATTCAAAACTGAATTTTATTCTAATTTAATTATAATGTTATTTTATATTTTTACTTAGTATTAAATTATATTTATGTTATTTAAATATTTATTATTAAAATTATTGGTGTTGGAATCCATTTCAATTATAAAATAGTTATACAAACATTTCATTCTTATGAATATTTATAAATTAAAAATGTGTCATCTCATCCTATATAGGGATAAATATTAAATTATATTCTTACACATCATATTTTATAATATGAAAAAAATGAATAAATATTTTTATCCATTATAATTTAAATTTTTATTAAGTTAATCAAAAAATTTATCTAAAAATATCAATCTATGTATTTAAAAATAATTACTACGATTATGGTAAAATGATATTATGTAATGATAAAACATTAAATTAAGGGAGAAAATAGCCTATAAAAATGTCCAGAAATACCTTTTATTCCAATACGAATATTATCCTCATTAATATTGATAATGTTCCATTATAGGGGGGACATGTTGTAAGGGAGTCATCTCGAGAGTATTTTCATTATTATATTTATAAGAATATCATGCCCTATCTACTTTATAATGAAACTCAAGCCCATCACATAATCAAAACTATAAAACCAGTTTTCTTATAAAAACCCTTCACAAAAATCCTCACTATTTCCCTCCATTAATTCTCTTGTACTCACTTTAGGAAATAATCCAATTATGGAATCCCTTTTCTGTAAACCAAAAAGAGTTACACTGAGAAGATGCAAAATCATTCAACAATCACAACTATTTTATTTCGTTCTACACCCAATATATTATTCTTAATAAATTTTATATAATAATGTCATTAATATTAATATGGTGTGATGTATTGGTTCTATTGTTTTAATGTACACTCACACACACTTCCATAAAATGTGATACACAATCAGTGTTCATTTGTGTGGCAAACTACTACCTCGTGATCATAAATCAACCATTCATCCATTAAAACCACTAATAGTATTAAATAATGATGTAAATAATATTTAAATATTATAATAATGATATTTAGGATTTATTTATTCCTCTTTAATTATTATATAACATGTACATGCATTTTTTACATTTATTGGGTATGCGTTGATTTCATTTTTGGACGTCTAGACTTGCACCCCCTCAAATCGACATTATTCATTCTCACATTACATGGCATGTAATAAGGATGGGATTATAAAATTAATGTTATATAAAAAAATTCTACTACAATTATCATATTTATTAAAAACCTATATTTTATTTATTTTCTTTCATTAAATATGATTATAAAATGAAAACATCATTCTTGCATATGTACAACCCCCTGCCTCCACAAATGGTGTATTCCATTTAATATTTATATAAATTTAGATTATTATACATGCATATATACAGAATATATTTTTTATTTTAGAATTTATTAAATTAAAAAAAATTATTTATCTTTGTAATATGATCCTTAATAAATAGTCAAAACATATACAAAAAATCATTTGTTACATTAAACATAACATTAAAATGAAATTATTAAAAAATGTGTCATGGAAATTAATAAAAAAATAAAAAAAAATTATGATATATTATAATATGGTAATTTTATTAATTTATAGTGATCTTATATTTCTTATATAATAGGTTTTAATGTGTACAAATAATCTCAAGACATAAGGTAAGGGTTTTCTTATCTCACATTTAATTTATGACATATATATTATATTCAAAAATTATACTTGTTTTCAGGTCAATATAATTTCACTTCAATTATTTTATAATAAATATTCTTTATTTCATGATATCAAAAGTTTCAATATATATTTTTCATTCATAGTTCTCATTATTTAAAAATTACTCACGAAGTTGTGGAATTTCTCGTCTCACATTTCGTTATGCGAGACTTATTACTTATACACCACTTGATTTTTTTTGGTTTATATAATTATATAGATTGTCTTATATGAATTTTATTCATAAAATTATGATTATATACACATAAATGTTATGATCAGACATTCTAGTGATTTATGCTTCAAAATTTTCCAACTGAGTAATATAATTTTTGTCACAATATAGATTATCTAAGATGCTTGTTAAGTTATGAATCTATATTTTTTTAGAAGTTATATATACATATATTTGAATTTTTTTATCTTCATATAATTTTTAATTATATTATAAGATTATTTTGTTAAAATTATTCAAATTGGTATTATTAATAAATAATCGGGACGTTGTGTGAGTTTATTGTTACAATCTCATCGTTATTTGGATTGTTTTAAATTATGATACAAATAATATAATTTTTTGATACTTAAATGTATATATCTCCTGAATTTATATTACCACTAATTATTCATGATAACATAATGAATTGTGTTATTTTTTCCACTATTTTATACTTTATATAATTATGAAAATTATTATATTAAAAATCCTACTTTATCTCTCCCTTCGGATAGAAATCTGTATTATATAAAAACAATTTTTCTAAAAAATGTAAATTTTTATATTATTGAAATATGATATATAATGAAATTTGTTACCCACGCATTGTCAAATTTTAAAATTTATTTATAAAAATAATAATCTTGTTATTTTATAATTTATGAACTTTTCTAAACTATTTAATGAAAAAAGGAATGATCATCATGTACAGATTTATCTACCATTATGATAATAATTTATTTGAATCATTTAGGGAATTTTAACAAGATTAATTTTAGAAATATATTCTTAATAATATTCAATTCATTCATTCTCTATAGGAATTTTTCAATGAAAAGTTTTGTACCGCATTTTCTTATTTAAAAAAGGATTGATATTATTTTCTAGTTTCAATTAATGTTTTCAAGGAAAAAGGTTTTCAAAATGTGTTCAATAATCATTTATGTGTTTTCCACAAAAAAAATTCATCTTATTTTCACAAATCCTTCATAAGTTTACAATGAAGATTTATTTCAAGTTGTCTTCTATTTCCGCTGTATGTTTTCATAGAAAATGATTTTCAAAATGATTGCAATCATCTTTTAAATATTTTTGTTGAAATAATTTTTCAATATTACTTAATTATTACATTATATATGTTAAATAACAATTTGTTTAAGTTTTTTCATAAATAATTTATAATTTTTTAATGTTATTTTAATTGAAAATGGTATTTAAATTTATTTATGTTTAAAAAAAAATTCCATGAAAAATGTATATTTTTTTGAAGATATTTTTATAATATATCATTAGAATGAATTTTTCATTTAATACAGAATTCATTGGTGTTATCCATTCCTTTCATGGGATATAATTGATGTGTTCCATTCCATTTATATCTATGTTATTATTATTTTTTATAGGATGATGACTATTAAACCAATTTCTCTTTACCATGTTATATGTTTATGAGATTTGTCTCTCTTTCACATGTTTTATTCTTATAAAACATAATTATTTTAATGGGTTGTTATTTGAGTAAATTATTATAATCCATTCATATTTTTCATAGTTTATGGTATGATGAAATTTCAATGATCCATATTTCATTTCATGGGTTATGATACGATGTTTATGAAACATATCTTTATTAATAGTAATCATATAATTAATGGTGTATTACATTGTTCAACACATATATATGATTTCCATATGATATGTCTGGGACCAATATTTCCATTAAATTCATTAGGTAATGAATTATAACTCATGAGATAGAAACAACTAAATCAGGAAGTTAACTCAGCACATTAGTGGTATTTATGAGTTAATATGGTTTCAGATTTAACATTTACTACTAAGATGATATTGGGAGTGAACCATGACTAATAAGATAGTATGGGAAGTTAACCCATTACAGTACAAGGATGGGGATATGATTTGGGGTAGTGGTTTTTCCATACTTGTAGGTTTTTCACCCATTATGTGCCTTGATAATTTTTTAAAATGGGCCATGACTTATATAGAATTAAATTTTAAAATAGTTTTTCTTAGAAAATCTCATTTCAGATTACTATTTTATGCTTGAATGGTGTATTCTATAGATTCCCATATTATTCAAGTCATAATGAAATACAATTTTTAACCCATGATTCATGTATATGCTCTTTGAGATGCTATGTATGATCATAACATGTTATTCTTGTGATCTCATACACTTAAGTTCTTATTATTATTACATATCTCATTTATTTACCCTTATTGGGAATTTGAGATAACCATTTCTTATTTTTCATTTCCCTTAGTTATAAAGATAGTTTTAGGTAGTATTATTAAATTGAAATATCATTGTGGGAATCAATGAAAAACTCTCACCAAGTTAGAAGATTGAGTTCCATGTTTCCAAAGACAATAAAATATTGAGATCATTGGGAAGACAAATTTTGAATTTAATGATAATTTATCTAAAATCATTTAATGGTAATGAATGTAATTTTTTGGTCACATTTATAATATATATGATTGGTTTCAATATGATAAAAACCATTAAATAGAGAAATATGACACCATTTAGAGGCATATCTCATCAAAAAAACAATTGTGTTATTATTGTACTCCTTCAATATATATCACTATATGTACACTAAAAAATATAATTGAATGAAAATGATATATATATTAATTTTAAATGTGAGTAGGTGACAATGGATAAAAAATTGAATTGGAATAGAATAATACAAACACAAATTAACAACTCATCTTATTGTTGGACACATATGTATTTGTAACTTTAAGATACATTATTGGTAGGATATATATTGTATTCATGGTTACCAATATATTTAGAAATATATTCTTCTATTTTCATTTAAACATTATACAACGGTGGTTGATTAAATTCATATAGGATTACGAATTGGTTATTTCTTATAAAACTACGAAATGGAATGTTATTTGTCCCTGACTATGTTGTAAGTCATACAATGATGTTTTATGATATTATAGGGAGATTGGGATATTTAAATTCATCTTTATATAGTAGATATTTAGGATATATGGGAACACCTATCAGATAAGTATCAATGTATCGGTGGGGGGATAGAGGAAAAATCTGTTTTGATCCATCATTGAGTTAGATAATGGTTGTGTTAGTGCTCACATCTGTTTTATGGTGGTAGATTTTGCAGGTAAAACATCTAACAATGTAATTACTTTATTTTTGAGGTTCATAATTTTTTGTTTTAGTTTTTATGTTTCAACGATATCTCTATAAAATAAAACATCAATATTGGAAGATACGATTGAGAAGCAATAGGTGCAGTATAGTATTTTCAAGGAAAGTTTTCTATATTAGTACTGAGTGGTGTTGTTGCCAATAATTAGATATGGTGAGGTGGAAATATCCTCAATAGAGTAATTAAGGATATGGTTGATTATTTACATTGACCGTATCATGAATTATAATAGAAAAGTAGGTGTACTTATGATTTTTGCAATATCATTGGAAACATGTTTCATTCACCTAAAAATCATGAATGAAAGGAGGTATTGAATTTCACATGATAGATTAGAAGTCATGATATGTACCATGTTCATATCACTTATAAAAATGATTATCATGGAATTTTTTTGATGACCCAAAAACTTTACAGGTCATTTTTTTTAAATTAATGGAATTTTTTATCTAGGGTAAATTTATATTTTGAGAATTATGACTCATAAAGACATTTCAAGTGTAGAAAAATCTGTTGAAATATTTGGGATGTGTTATTAAGATCAGTGGATGTCTTGAGATCTCATGTTACTATTGAATCATTTTTGAGGAATTTTCATTGTAAATTTTTGTAAAATTAATATAGTATTACACAATATTCAATGGGGTAGCATAGTGTAAAGACCTGGATCAAGAATAAAGGTGGTTTTTTTCATAAGGTTTTAGGTTTGTTAGATATATGGTATGAATGAAATATATCATTTAATGTAACACCACTACTATTTCCAAAAATAAATAGAAATTCATGGAACATTTTTTAAGTTTATATTTATAACTAACCCTTAATCATAATTTTTCAACTTCTATGTTTTGAATTTCTAGAAACTTTCATCTACAATTGCGTTACTAAGTTATTTGGTGTATGATGAAACCATCTTTTTATTATGAATAGTAAAATACCATTATGAATAGTAATATAACCCTAATTAATTGTAAAATTTATTATTATTATATTTTTATAATGAAATAAGATAACAACATCTTGGTTAATTTTTCAATGTGATATATAAGTAGTTGTAGAATTAGAATTGTTGATTTTTGAATTAAGTATGATTTTATTATAAAAATAAATTATTAATATTTACAACATTATTTTTGAAAAATGGACTTCAATTTTGAATTCTACATGTCGAAAAATGTTTACGGTAATTTTTTGTGATTTTTCCAAAATTCATCAATTTTTGATGAATAGTGAAATACGATAAAATACCATACGATCAAATTATCCGTGAAATACACTATTTAAGACAACATATGTGATATAGGGCCACTTGTTTCGAACTCACATTCCATTATTTATATTTGAGGTCACATGACTAATTACTATTCATAATCTTTGGCAGAAATATTATAATAATGATTAAAATAATGAAAAATACCCCATCTCCCCACTATAAATACCACCCCCACTCCCCTCGTCTCTCCACCTCTCTCAAGCCTTGAGACATTAATATTTTCTACCCAATACTCCTCCAAGGCTCTTCCCCAAATCCTAGAGCTGCTGGTCTCACAAAAAGTACAAAACCAAAGCCCTTAAGAAATATCTGAAGGAGAAGAGAACAAGGTGTAAACATCCTCTTTTTTTTCTTTCTTTTCCATCATTTTATGTTCTTCTCTTACATAACATTTTTCTTATTCTAGGATAAGTAATTCCATAACCAACATAACTTCCATATTATGTATGAGTTATGAGATATCCACTTTATCTCATTAAACTATTTTTATGAAATTTTAAGAGACGGCGTCAGGCTGCCAAAATTTCGTGACAAATTTCTCAAGTTTTCTTTTCTTTCTATATTCATTTATTTTCTTCTTCATTCCACACCTACTCTTAACCAAAAGGAATGAAATCTCCAAAAATCATGTATAATATTTATGTTATCATATTCATGGAAAATTCAACATCACTCTTCTTATCCTATCCCACTTATTGAATGAATAAAATACAGTGTCCATGTTGTGTAGAATTACCAATATTGTGGATGATGTGACTTCATTTTTCATTAAATACTTAATGTCTAGTCATGAAAGGATTTTTTTGGTTGAGCCTGGTAATAATATATTCATTATATCTCATCCATGGTTCTTGAATACTTTTGTAAACATGGTTTTATTTTATAAAACCAAATGAGGTTGTTTTTATCAAAGACCCACTAAAATGATCTAAATGAACATCATTAATATAGGTGATAAGTATGTCTTTTGGAAATGATTTCATACGTTACATTTATTCATGAAGAAATTTGTTCTTTCTTCCTTTTTATATCCCTTATGGAGTTTTTGTTCTCATTGAAAGTTTTAAATTATTTTCACAGGTTAATGGATTTGTAAGACATAGAAGGAATCCATTTAAAATTTTAATGAATTTTCTAGGAATCATCTTTTAAATTTTAATGTTTTAAAAATTGAAAAATATGAAAAATATTTTTCTGTTATACACTCTCTAACAATGTGTAATTTTATGAATGTGGTCGGTCCCAATTTTCTGAAGCACTATAGTTGAAAAGATCCTCAGTGTAAAAGGATGTTTTTTATAGACTAAATTCATGATTATGTAATATAAAAATGTTGGGTCTTTATAGTTTGTGTCATAATATTGTTTAGATAACTTTAGGTGTTATGATTATGTTAAAAGAATACAGTAAATGAATTTTTTACCCTATGATTAATTTTAAATGTTATTGATTTTAAATGAAACCATGTGGGATCGTCTAAGGTAAGATAGTTCAGAATGGATGTCCGCATGAGGTGGGGATAATGTAACACCCCGTGTTTTTCAAAATATAAATATAAATTCCTGGAACTTTGTTTTAAGTAGATATTTATAACTATACTTTAAAGAAAAATTTTCCAATTCTATGTTTTCAATTTCAAGAAACTTTCATCTGCCATTGTGTTTAGTAAGTTATTTGGAGTCTAATGAAACCAACTTGTTTTTGTGTGAATTATAACATACCATTATGAATATTAACACAAACATTAATATAACCCTAATGAATAGTAAATTTTATTATTATTATTTTTCCCAAAAGATTAATGATAATAACATTTTGGATGATTTTTTATCGTGATGTAGAAGTAGTTATTGAATTATAATTGTTAATTTTTTAACTTAGTATTCTTTAATTTAAAAATAAAATTATTAATATTTAGAAAATTATTTTCAAAACATGGTCTTCATTTCTGATTTCAACACATCGATAAATGGTTAGGGTAAATTTTTCTAAAATTCATGAAATTTCGATAAATATTGAAATACGATAAAATACAGTATAATCAAATTATCAGTAAAATACACTATTTTTGTCATCATAAGTGATGTAGGGCCATTTGTTTGTAACTCACATTCCATTATTACAATTTTACATCACCTTAAATGAGACTATTCATAATCCTGGGAAACAATATTTTAATAATGATTAAAATAATGAAAATTGCCCCTATCCTCCACTATAAATATCACCCTCACTCCCCTATTCTTCCCACACCACTCAAGCCTTGAGAGATGCCTACATTATTCCCAATACTCCACCCAATGCTCTTTCCCATGTCTTAATGTTTCTTTTCTCAACAAAAGTCCAGAACCGATGTCCTTAAGAAGTATCTCAAGGAGGCGAGTTCAAGAGGTAATGATCATCTTATATTTTTATTCATTTCTTTTTTTATGTTATTCTCTTACTTTCCATTTGTCTTATGTTGTGATATTTCATTCCATATCCCCACTTACTATCCATATAATGTAAGAGTAATGATATATACCCTTTATCTTATCATAATTTTTGTATGAAATTTTAAGAGACGATGATAGGCTACCATATTTCCATGAGAAATTTATCAACTTTTATTTTGTTTCATGATTCCATTATTTTATTCTTCTTTCCTCACCCCTTCTTTACCAAGAGGCATGAAATCTCTATAATCATGTATATTTTTGATGTTATCATGTTTATGGAAAATTCAACATCCTTATTATTCTCATATCACACTTAATCAAGGAATTAAAAACATTGTCCATTATGTGTCGAATTATAGACATCATGGATGATGTGATTTCATTTTTCATTAAATCCTTAAATTCTGGTCATGAAATCGATTTTATTATTGAACTGGGTTATAATATATTCATTATGTCTCATCCATGGTTCTATAATTCTTTTGTACACATGGTTTTAATTTATAAAAATTAGGTTGTTATTATCGAAGAACCACTAATATGATCTAAACGATCATCATTAATGTTTTAACATATGAATCATCCAAATGTAAGAATTAAAAATAATAAATGGTATAATATATGTTACTAGAAATATGTAAATACTAATCCATTCCAATTCTAGAGTTTCACATTCAATCGAAAGTAACATCCATCATGAAGCAAACTTGGAAATCATGTAAAGAACATAACAAAAAACAGCGCAAGGAGCAAAATATTAACAATTAGGGGATGAAATAATGTTATGAAATGATCATATATGATTTTATAAACATGAAAATGTTACATTAAAATCCAAATAACAATCCATAAACCATTATAATATAAGTTTAAATAAATTTTATTTAAGACAAACCCGGGGTATGGAAATTCTTAACCTGATATCCTTTCATTGGGTAATCCTTCTACATCGATATTTATGTGGTTTTAAAAATTGATGGTGTGATGGGTTTTACTTATATAATATTTCATTATGTGTATTTACCATTTTAATTCATATTCCATTCATAATATTATGTTTCAATTTAATTATATGATATTTATAATAGACATTCCTTTTAGAACCCTCTTAAAAGTTTGTTCTACAATGTTCAAAATTAATGTTTTTATGCAATTATTTATTTCTTATGTTTATGTTCTAGTTCTTGGTAATTGTTTATTATAATTTGTGGGATATTTATTTCCATCTATTTCATTGGGTATGTGTATATTGGAATTCAGACATATGGTTATTCCATGTGTAACATTGATCGTTACAAAAACATTAAGGTAGCAGTGAGGGTTACAAATTATAAATTAGTCGAGAGGGTTACAAGATTATGTATGTAATTCCCCAAGATACATTTATGGATCAACTTATGTTCTCATGTATTGTGTAACTATCATGTTTTACAATGTACGTGTATATATATAGGTGATAAGTATGTCTTTTTGATATGATTTCATATATTACAAGTATTAATGGACAAATGTGTTCTTTAATTCTTTCTATATCCCTTAATGAGTTTTTGTGCGGATCCAATGCTTTATTTGATTTATATTGGTTAATGGATGTGTATGAAAAAGAAGTAATCCATGTTAATTTTTGAATAATTGTCAAGGAATCATGTTATGAGTTTTAATGTTTTAAATATTGCAAAAATGGAACTGTTTTTATGGTATTAACTCAGTAACAATGTGTAATGTTATGAATGTATTATGTCACAATTCTATAAATATCTAAACTTGAAAAGATAATCAGTGTAAAAGTGAGTGTTTTATTGACTAAATTCATGATTATTTAATTTAATAAGGTCGTGTCCGTATATATAATGATTTATATAAAAGGATATTGGTTTTTTTAAGATATGATTTAAATGACATCTTATGATATATGTATATTTGGGGAGTTTTATATTTCTATAAAAATTAAAAACACAATATGAATATTGGGTATCATATGAAAGGATACATATTGGGATATATATGGGTTTACTATGATGCATAATGATAAAACATATGATGTTTTAGGTTTAATTTGTAAGGCTTTATGGGATACCATTTTATTTTCACGAGTGGACCTCTAATGTATGATAGTTAATAAATAAAAGTGATTGTATAATAATTATTGGTATCCAAAGGAAAATGAATAATGTAATGGTTTCCTTTCAAAAAAAATACATAATAGATGATACCAATATTTTGTAATGGTTAAAAATATATATTAGGTTTATGAAATAGTAATATACTCATGTCACTAGTGATAAATAAGTTTACACTCCATAAAATGTAAGAGTTATTTTTCATGATTTACGGTTAACCTTGTGATATATAAGAGGCCCTTATGATTTGTAGGTCTACAATGAATCATATGATTCATATGTAAGGGTCAGTTCTTATATATATATATATATATAGGATTCAATAATATATAGTCCTTACTCATATGAGTAATCTGGTAGATAAATGATTATATATATGAGATCTAGAAATTTGTAAAGCATATATGATATGTAAGGGTCTTATTTTAATACAAAAGAGTGAATTCCACTCTAAATGACGTAAAGTTTTTCCTCAGGGTGATATCTAATTATTAAACTGTTGAATAATGAGTCTTATTTAGTGGTTACATGGATTTTAAAAACTCATCCAAATATTGGAAAATTTAAATAATGGTAATTCAAAATTTTAAATTGAGAAATAGTATCTGGAATCATAAATTCGTAGAAATGAGAATATTGGAAGATCAAGAGCATATTCAAATTCACTTCTCTCATTTGACCAATTTATCAATTTTGATCAAAGATTTATTCCCTTTTTAGTTATGATATATTTTTCTCCCTATTCCTATCTTCTCCCTCCTATTGATCACTTATTGATTTTATAGTGTTTGGGAGAGGGTTTTAGTGATAATTATCAGGGTTCTTGGTGATATCATCATTAAAATTGGTGGTGTTTATATATTCTAGATGATGGAATTTAGATATTATGAAATTATATATATATATATGATAAATTTATTTATGTTTTACTTCTACTTTTTTTTACAATGAACAAGGTTTATCATTGTTTTTTTATGAAATAATTATTTTCGATATAAATTGTAAAATGAATAAAAACTATCATGAAAAGGATTTCACTCCATTTATCACTTACAAACATGTATTTATTATTTTATTTTGACTCGTAAGGTTGCAAACCAACGCATAAAGAACATATAAGAAATGAAGAAAATATAAAATGTATGATTCCATTACGTGACACACAACTTTAAATGATCTAAATAATATAAAAAGTGAAACACATACATGAAATTATATAATTTATCAATTTCCATGACCCATAGAATTTTATGGTCAATGATATGTACTAATTATTTCATAGGGGAAAATGGACCTCAATAACATGGTGTGAAACCAGCATACATAAAGAGAAGATGATAGGATGGAATTCAAATAAGGAAGTTTATATCTTTTATACATTAAAAACATTGTACTTCTTCGAATTATTAATATTTTGAGATCTCCATAGTGGAATGAAATATGGACCAAATTTATTATCTCTCATTTTTATTCTATTATTTTCTTTCCTTTTCTTCATGTACTATATTTTATTTATTAATTTCATTTTTATTGAATCCTTGTGAGTAGTTAATTATCCTTCACTTGTAATTAATCTTTTTCAATATTGTTTTCATTCAAGATGTTTATTATTCACTATACATGTATCATTATTCAACCATTTTTTTTCTATAGTGAGTTTATTTAATGTTTCTCTATTACTTATTAAAATATCACATTATTCCATTTTTTCTTCGTTGAGAATATTTATTTTCACATACTTATGTATATCTCTAATTATTTAAGAATTAATTAACATTCATGAATAATCCTATTTTTCATCATTGTTAGTTGTCTTTCAAGTATGCATAATATATTTAATAATTTCTTTCTTTTGACCATCATTGACATTGTTGGATAATCCATCTAGGGTTATGGGTCGAGATTAGGGGTGTTTCTATTCCTAAATAATTAATATATTGAACCATGGTTACACTATGTCTAGTTATTAGGTTAATAATAAATTTTCACCAGATTCAATTGCACATCCTTGGCCTTGGGAAGTGTGAGTTACAATATATGACCTAATTTGAGTAGAGAATGGCAAAGAAAATCAGATGATGAGTTTGTCGTCATAAGAACTCGAAATAGTGAATTATTGTAGTTGGGGACTATAAATTATATTTTGGAATCATACCATAAGAAATGAAAGATCATTGTCGACAAGTTAAATCATGGAATTGATGTTGGATACTTCTTTTACTCAATATCAATGGCCTTGGAATCAATTCTAGGATTAACTCACCCCTCCAATGTTATTTTATTCAATTATCCATTTATATTTTATATTTTCCTACTTTGATTTATCCTCCATCCTCTCAATTTAAATATTTTATTATTTTATTCTATAAATGTGTATCTTATATGGGATGTTGACTCACTTGAGAAACATCGATTTGGAAGAAAAACATCCCATTGATCATCATAATTATAAAACAAAAATTGTAACATGGCGTTTCAAAATAGATGATGAAAACAATCATTTGACACCCTACCATGAATACCCCTAATATGTTCCACCATCTAATTATTTTGTGAGACTAATGATGGAGGATCATATAATCATGCTCTAAGGTTTTCAATCTTGTGGTAGAGTTATACTCGGAAATGTGAGCCAACTATTAAAAATCAGAGTTTCGAAATTAAACCTAAACTCATCCATATGATCCATAACATGGGGAATTTAAGTGGGACTCACTCTGAAGGCCCCAACAATCACTTCTTGAACATTCATAATGTTTTACATTCCATTCTAATACAAATAATCTCATCAGATGCCTTTTGATTAAGTATCTCCACATTATCTGTGAGTGAATTAGTGAATGAATATATAAAAAGTCAATATCTCATGTCAATCATTAATTAAGATGAATTTGAAAAGGAATTTATTGAAAAATAATTTCCAACAATTCACACATCGATGATCTAGAAGTAAATTAAAATTATTTCTCAGGTAGATGGAGAAAAATATTATGAAGCCTGGTATATATTTGAGGAGGTCACATGAAAATGAACACATCACAAATTATATATATTCCTTCAATTATAATCACTATATCAAGTACATCGTCAAGGAAAAGTAAAAATGGACTATGTTTATGCTAAGGTGGTACTCCTGATCATTATGGTATATGTTGGTTAAGAAAGTCTACATAAAGTCTCTCACAACGATAGTATGTTAAATGTGTGGGGGGACCACCCTAGTTTGGAAATCATCAGGTAGAAGAAACCAACTACCTTGCTAAAAAATTATAGGTTTAAATCAATATGTTGTAATCCATTGATCTACATATTATTTAACCCCCACTACTACTCTTATAATGAAAATTAATTCCTATGAGATTTGTGGAGGACTACATTCGTACCAAGACTGCTGGGAATGGATGGAAGAACACCAAGATCGAGATTGTAGTTATTTCAAATATGATCTACATAGAAAAAAACAGTATTCCTAATATTATCAACATAAATACTACCATCTGAGGTTTTCTTAGGAGAAGTTATAGAAAAACCATTGTTATATCTAATAGCGAATTTATTATGCTCCACAATCGAATCAGGTTCCACATAGGTTCCCACCATATGGTCCATCTCTTAAACAACAACAACAATTCAAAAAACAATTTCCCAAAGATCAATAATTTCTACCTTCAAAACAACATAAATTATACAAATATCAACTATTATATCAATATAAATATCATAACCTATAGCAAAAACATGTAATAATAATCGCTAACATCCTGTAGAATGAATATCATAGTATTTCATCCAATGTGTTAAATTTTGAAATCTATAAGGTGGGCTGTAAATACAAGAGCATTAAAAGGATCATATCTCTCTGATCTTATTTGATGAAATACTAGTTATGATTTTTTGTAATAATAATGCTCATATAATGGATTATTCAAACTATATAGTGTTCAAATTTTGAAATATGCTATATTTCTAGTAACAATGTGTATTTTAGAAAACACAATTGAAAGTGTGTAATGATTCTAGTCAAGGGAATCCCTAAGAGATAAAATCATATGAGAATAATCCAATTTTGGAAAAGTCAAAAGGGTAATTTTTAAATGTATCCATCACCAAACCATCCACCTCCCTCATTTAATAAATAGTTAAAAAATGAAAAAAAAAGGTAGTTTAAAAAATCATCAATTTTTTTAATCAATTTCATTTGAATAACCCTTTTAAATATAATTCATCATGTAGCTTAATATGAATGATTCTAGACGGTATTTATCTTGAGTAAAAAATAATATTGAATAATTATGATTCATCTCCCTAAATAAATAATTCCCCATAATTGTTCAATGGATGATACCACCAAAAATGATAAATTTTTGTTGTCTAAAAATTACATTCACTGTCAGGGTGTGTATTTTTTAAAAATCATTTATAAAATCTAGGATCTAATAATAATCTAATTACAATGAGTTTTTAAACAAAGATGGGTAAAGGATAATTAAAGAAACATGGATGAAACTCTAACATTATGACCTCTTAATCAATAATTGTTAGGTACTACAATAGGACATATAACTAAAGGTTAAAAAATTCTTATTCCAACTGATGTCCCTGTTCTATATATAGAAGAGGGAGGTGATATTCCAGTCATGAATGGAGGACCATTTCCCATTACTATAAATGTGATAATTGATGTTAACCTGGAATGATTATGTTCTTTTCATTTTATGAATATTTTGTTATATTCAAATTGGATAATGAATTTAATAAAATTGATGAGTCATTGAATTGTCAATCCAACTCACTTAATGATATGATAGATTATAATGACATTACAGGAGATGAAATAATTACATTACCTTATATTTTATAAAGATCCAAAGATCATAAAAATGGAATGTGTTGTTCTCCTCACACAAGGGAGTCTATGTCACGTTTCATCCCATATATTTTCAAGAATCATTCTACAAGTTGTATTAAGTTAACAAAAAATATTTATATCATTAAAAACCCCATGTTATGGAAAATAAATATTTTAATGTTTGGTTGATAATCGTAAGTTGTTTAAATAAGATTAATTTATAATTTTTTAGTCTTTAGGGTGTTTTACTGTTTGGTGTGTTAGTTTCAAGAATATCTAGAACCAGAAGGGTAAAATGGAAACATAAATGTTGTAAATGAAATACAAGGCATGTAAAAGGTGAGCACTAGAAAATAAAAAAAATTGAGAAACACATATTGTGTACTGAGTACACTAACTGTAATTTTAGTGGTTCTATAAAATCCTATGAACATAGAGTTTATGAAAAAACACTATCACCCATCTCCCATGAACCCCCTTGCCACTCTTTATCTCTCCCACCCCTCCGACTCTATTGACAATTTTCATCCTTTGAAGCACCCTTGACTAATGTTTCACCCCTCGCTATCCTCCCCTTTTTCCATACTAATGGCCACATATCCCCCTATCCATCAACTACACCACTCTATAGATTTTTACCATCGATCATAGAATAAACTAAATCCTTTGTCACCCCAACATCCAATCGCATGATGGATCATAAGAACACACCTCTACCACCAAAACTGCATAGGGTCACACCTCCTCCATCACGAGAATATCTATCATCCTATACCTGCACTTTTGTATCTAACTCCACTACCCCATTGATCAAATCGTTATTTGATTCATGTGAGTAACAAGGTCATCCATGTCATCACCATCATCCATACCCCCATTTATATGACCATGAAAAATGGTCTGAGTTGGTCCATATCCATGCCATGTGAATGTGGACCAACATGATATATGATCTTTCATTGATATATTGGATCCACAACCTTGATCTTATAGGCCATCACCACTTGATTCCGATAACACCTATGTGAGATGAGATTTATAGTGTGATCTTCTTGGATTTCTTTTCCATTATAGAGTTGTTTATCAACAATTTCTACTTCTGACTCGATGTTCATCCAGATATGATTATCTTGGGAAATTTTTCCAATGTTACTTTTCTAATATTTAAACAATGTTCATATCTCATCCCCCTCTGTTAAACTCCATTTTATTTCTTGATCCTAAATTGTATGAGTCTCCACAACATTGGAATAAGATTTATAGAACCTAAATAAGTATGTATAATACTCACATTACAAAGAACACCACGATCTAAGGTGCAACCCTAGGGATCGTACAGAGGGGATTATCTCATTATATTATGGTCAATGGTAAATCCTAGGGTGGAATGAGCTATATATATGTAATTAATCCTTCGTCATCCATCGATGGCCCAACCTTCAACATGGCCAAGCAATTTTGCTAGTTCCATAGGACCCTAAAATAGATGAATTACAGTACACTGATTATTGGACTATTAATAACCATTTGGTGTATGCATCATGGTGACATTGAAGAATCATAGACCCACACATACAATGACCCTTGATAGTGAATTGGCCTTCTGCAATTCCACAATATGTGGCTTTGCACAAAGCACGATAGCATCTATTGATGTGGGCTAAAATATTCTGAAGAATCTAAGGAGTCCCATGTTCATCTTGTAGCTAACCCAACTATACCATCCTCTTATGATTATGCTCATAACCCCACCCCATCCTCTAATATTATACCATCCCCTACTCTCATCACCTCCATTTTACTCCATCCTTCCACCACCTAGACTAGATTCATTACTAAACCAATACACACCCCAGACACCATATATTCCTTCCTTATCCACCACTTCCATTACCACACCATGTCCCAACCCATAATTTCATGTTGATCTCAAGTCCATTCACAATTACATGCTAGAGAACATGTGTTAGGTTTCCCACCTCCTATGCATCCCACCCACCACATTCAGTAGGCCCTTAATGTTAATTTTTTACCACTAGAAACCACCATAACCCCTCTAGTCTTGAAGAAAATATACCATGAGGAGCATTATGAGTATTTAGCTGAGTAATATTGGTTGGGGTAGTGGTATTGTCATTTGAACATCAAATAAGGCTCTGTTCAGTGGCCATTGTTCTTGAAACTAGTCCACATTCAGGGTTGATGCCTCACATTTACCTTATACGATGCTAGTGTACAACAACATAACTCTCGCAATGGAAATCAATGATCATATTTCCATGTCCAAAGAGGACATAAATATGGATTTATGCATCATCATGAAAACGTTTTATTATGATAATTCTTATGTAAATTCGATGGGGATTTTTCCTCTATGATTTAGTTTCCTTTGTACCACTCCACCATTTTTTGTAAATTTTTAATGTAACAATATATATACTACCTGTATTATATTTCATCCCGTTTTATAATTATTATATATGAATACATGGGAAAAAATATTTCCCATCCTAGCAAGTTGAATTATTTTCATAACTATATTACCTTAGTCATTTACATCTCTCCTACCTCAACCATGGTAATTGATGCACCTATTCTTCCAACTATGTTCCCTCAAACATGAGATGAATCAGAATCTTTCCAAAAAAGAGTGTCATTTGGATGATCTCTCATTAGTGATCTGTTCGCAGTAAGAATCCCCACCATTTTGAGAATGCATTCAATTATTACTACATGTGATTCATGATCAGTATTCTCTTTAATTTTCTAATCCCGCTATAAATCCATTTGAGATTTATGTCACAACCCCAAGTTCTTGTTTGTAGTAGTGGAATTATGAAGAGATAGAAAAAACTACATCATACATTTTTCAAAAATTCTTGATGAAGATGGCCTTTTATGTGGTTTATGGAATTTGATATTTTTATATTTAATTTAATGTAATTTTATTAGGATCTTTGTTTCTTTATTATTGAAATTTTTTTATCATAGTTCATTCTGGAACCATACAATATTCACTTATCATCATTTATATATGATGTATTCTTCATTACTATTATCTTTATGGACATAAAAAATTCAATAATTTAAACATATTTAAATCATATAGACTATTGTTTCATCTAGTTTTTTATTTTTCATTATAACAAATTATTACCCTATCCCAAATTAAAATCAGCTTCCCCCATGTTTTCTACAAGGAATAACACTAATAGTAGGGATATCTTTGATCCCTAAATTAAATTTCACCTTTTAATTTCATTTTTTATATTTTATTAATGTTATATACCTCCTATAACACACTCTAGGAATGTGTAGACACTATGTCATTTTTTTGTGTTAGATACAATCATAAGACTTAATATCGACACACGTTGACTATTTATTGGTTTAATTAACCTTGGTGACATTTTTAAATATAAACCGTACATTAATATAGAAAACTAAAACATTCATTTAAATATAAATGAATTTAGGTTGTAAATTTTTTAATTCAATTTTTACAACTATTTATATTTTTAGATAGTTTTTTCATTGGTAATTTAATACATTTTCAAACTTTTAAAAAATAATTTTAATCACATATTACACATTGAATACTTTCTTGTTACTTTTATAAACTACTATTAAATATAGTATTCTATGAAAACAATATCATATTCTATTCTTATCATATTTTATAAGAGACACACGTGGAATGTAAACATATCACAACTTGCATTGTTATATTATTTGGGTAATGAGTAAAAAATACATTTGTAATATGATTAAGGATATTTCTAGGAGAAAACTTTTCCCAAAACCCACATTATATTTTTCCTTATTTATTCGATAGTATAAATGAATAAACTTTTTATGATTGATCCATCTCAAGATGATTATTCTTTCCAACCCTTCTATTGGTCTAAATAATGACCATACTTTAAACAAGCATGAGTTAATGATCAGTTGATGGACAAGGGTTATTGATGTTAATGAGGTGTAATATGTAATATTTACTAAAATTATTTGATGTGGTCAATGATTACTTTTGGAATTTATATGACAACTCCATTTCTCTGAAAAATATAGGAAAAAAGTAAACATGATTTTTTGTTATATTTTTGGAAGGTCAAAACAACCATTTCAAACCGATTAATCCTACGATATATCATATGTGGTGGGGTATGTTTATGAGATCTAGAATGATTATGGTTTTCTAAAAATAAATATACTATACATATAATGAAAGTAATAAGGCATATTTATGATACATACTTGACATATTCATGGATCCACATTGATATATTTGGAAAATGGACCCCATTTGATCATAAAGGATCCATTTAAATGTAATATTTATGTTTATCATGAATAATACATTATATATTACAAAATATTTTATAATTGTTTTTAATTTCTACACACCTACCCAAATTCTCAATGTCATTTGAATATTTGTTTTTATGACCTCTTGAATAATTTTGTATTTTTCATTATGATGTGGAGAAGATATAACCCCTGGTAGTCTATGGTTAGGAACATATATTCGTCTTATGAGTTTAAATCAAGTTCAATTTTACCTTGAGTGATGAGATAAAATTCGTTTTCATGAAAATTGAAATTTTTATTTAGAATTGAAGAAAGAGTTACGAAATTGTAACTCGATGAATACGGAAGGTAGATACATAATTATGTTATGTAAAATAACTGATTTTATATTGGGGATTAGTTATAGAGGACTAAAATTTTCTACTAAAACATTGTTTTATTTCCTGTGTTTTAATAACTGTTCATAATTTTAAATAATGTTTCATTTGCAATCCCCATTGAGATTATTTTCTACTAAGGACAAGAAATTTTTCAAGACTGGGGAAAATTCATAAGATAAAATGATATATATATATATATATATATATTGGAAACATGTATATAAGGTTTATTCATGATCTATTATATAATTAAATAGGTTTTTATTTGTTTTTAAGTAATTAAGATTTCCAAATATGATGGAAAAAATGATGTTAACTATTCTAAATGTATTCACATGTCTTGTATCACATTGACGACATGTAGAACACATTAAAAACATACCAATGTGGCCTCAAACAATCTTTTAATAAAATTTCATGATTCTATCACAATAAAAAATAGGTCAATAAATTACCCAATATTCTTATGTCCATGATCATAATCCCATACGAGGTGAAACACATGCACCACATAATGATATTGTCGGACCATAAAATTTCATAGGTTCTCAAGTACTATGATACTAACTAAATTTATTGGGGTAAAAGTTGATCTCAAATAAATGGCATATGGATAAAATACATGATATGTAGATGTTGGGATAGATGACACATAATCCAGTAAATGAATTTTATAACATACATACAGTGTAGTTCTCAGAAAAAAAAATTTCAGCACTCTTCCACACACAGAAACATGGAAGACTATTATTATCTCTATTTATTCATCCAATATTAACATCTTATTCATCCTAAAAATATTAAAAACATTTTATTTACCTTTGTAATGAATCCTTGTGTGTTAATAATCATTAATTTCCTTTTCATTATCTATTTTAAATATTTTTCAATACCTATTTTTTTCAATTCAACACTGAATTCATCATCATGCATACGTTTTACTTCAACATTTCTTCGTTACTAGTGAGTTTTTTATTGTTAATTACTTGTAATTATCGAAATTTATCATTCCCCTATATTTTAATCATTTTTAATTTGTATTAGATCATACATGTATTGATATAATTTTTTTAATGTTTTATTTCTTGTTTAATCTTCAGTTGCTTATTTACCAAATTTTTCAAAGTATAGATAACATGTTAAATAATTTATTGATTTGCATCATCTCCACCATGTGTTCCCTATCAATATAAGGTTTATATAAGTTTTTATGGGCGTCTCTAAGCCTAATGAATTTATATATTCAATATAGGTAGCCGTATATCTAATAATTATGTTAATAATAATTATCCATCGCATTAGTTTGTTAATCCTTGACAATGAGACATGAAATTTAATGAACCAATCCCAATTAGAGTAAATTGTGATAATGAATATTAGCATACAAATATTTATATATAGAAGGTAGGTACATTGAACTTATATTTTTAGATATACTCTAAATAAATGATTGACTAAGTATAGATATATCGTATCAATTTAATGAAAGCAAATGGGTGATCATTGCACTACATTCAAGCCTAATACATAAGAAATTCCATGTAAAATACAGGATTTTCATTTATCATGTTCACCAAACATTACCCTGATCCATTCCTTTTTTATCTAAATTAAATCTATTTAACTTGAATTTTTAATAAGAAGACATGAAGATTGAAATTCAGAATTTCTAAAAAAGGAATTTTTGACATTTGTTAATGACATATCAGTAGTATTTGTGGGTTAAACCCTCTATTTCTACTTTTTTACACCATAGATATAGGTGTAATTTCAAACTATAAATTATTATGTTATCTCATCCCATGATATTTCAATTATTCATGTGGGTGATTAAATTTTAAAATATTATTATCACACTTAGATTCATGTTGTTTCATTGAGGTATGTTGTTTCTTGAGTTTTTTAGGTATTACAATCACTGATCAAAATTAATGGAATAATTGAAATATCAAATTCATTATTTGGGTTTTAAACTTATGTTTGGATATTTTTTGTTTTTAATTACTCATTTATCATTGATTAGTTCATTTAAGAACACCTAATGAATAATTTATTTACTATTTCAGAGAACAATTTTGGGAATTATTATTGAATTCATGTGTGAATTAAATATAAGTTATATGTAGAAACAATTTTTTATTTATAATTGAATTATGGACATGTATTGATGGTAAATGACATATTGGTCATAGATGATCTTAGGTGATGGTGTTCAAGATTCATTTAAAGTGGACAACATATGATTAAATTAAGTGGTTTTTGTATTACTAAATAATACTATTGTTTTTTTATGAATATGAATTATTTTATACGAATTTGTTTTCAAATAAATTTAATAGAGAATGATATATCTGTAGGTGATTAAATAACATATCATTTATCATCCGATATATGGTGCATGTGATACTTTTAATATTGTTTATTTTATACATTTCTTGGTGAGTATGTATCAGTTAGGTAAAAGATTCTATTTTTGTTCACAAGAGATATATTATAAGTAAAATTGTTTTATATGAGTTATTGTTATCCTAGAATATGTTCCTAAATATAGTGTCAAATTCATGGTATTACTAGTCTAGTTTATGATGAGTGACATGTTCATATATCTCACACATGGTTAGGAACACTCCATAAAGGGTATAATAGTTTCATGATCGGTTTTATAAGAGGGATAATTCTTTCAGTGATAAAAAATTGTGATAGGGAAATTTTAATGTTTTTAATGTGAATGAGAGTTTCTATAATTTAGAATTTATTTTTTACCCAAAAAGGTATTGGAAATTGTATTCACAATACAGATTTAGGTTTCTATGGGTTTGTGATTGAGTTCCTTGGAGCCATTATTGTTTAAAATTTTTTGGACATGCTGATGGAATTAGAAATATAAGTAGAAATGACATCATGAGGAATGGTTTTGGTAGTGAGTAAGAGTTTTTGGATCATCATGGGGAAATGTGTGAGGTTTTATATGTACATTCATAAACTGGGTCATGATTACGCAAACAATGTGAATTAATTCATTACTAATATAGGGATAATTATAGAAGTAGTATGTTGTGATTTTGTGATAAAGATGGTCTTCAGGATATATTAATGTGGGTTTTTCAATCTATGATAGGTGTTAATGAAATGAGGGGATTTTTATGATATAAAGCATGGTACCATGACATAGATTGACTTGGTGAGATGGTACATGATACCACGATTGATATTGTGATTGTGCTAAAAAAATGTGTGTAAGACTCATGGAAATAATTGATATATAGTGTCATTGTAATGCCCATATTTTCTAAATGTATATAAATTTATTCTATTTAATTTGTTTTTTTACTTATAAAGGACAAAATTGGATTGAGTTTGTGTTCAATGTGATCTGAAAATAAAATGACTGTTTTGTAATCTTTTTCATCGAAATGAACAAAATAATATGGGTCACATTCTATTATGTCTCTAGTGTGATTTAGTCAAAAATAGTTAAATGGGAAACTTTGTGCATCCATTTCATGGTGATAATATTATATTCATATGTTATATGTCTTGGCAAACCACACCCTCCATGTTATGGAGTTCATAGTGAGTGAAAATTGTCTAAATATTTCCAAAAACATTGTAGGGTTATCCATTTCATGGTGTAGTTTTAATAAAAATAGATTTTGTGGTTGGGTCGTGGTGTAACAATTTTTTATGATCAAGAAATTTTGAAATGGATGAAAATATAACTTTTCTTCCAATAATATCTATAAGTTATTAGTATTTGGTTTTCAAAACAAGTTATAAAATAGTTAGGGTTGATTGATAACTTGATCCTTAGTTTTTAATATATTAAATAGATTCATTAAAATTCTATCTTAGAGAAATAAATATTGGAATAATTCATGGAAGAAGGTTTTTTGTTGACGAAATCCTTTTCCAAGAAATTATTTCCAATTTTTTTGGTCCTATCACATCATCCCTTTTTTCAATTTAAAGACTCATTTCATCTATCATTGTTGGTGCTCTAGGTTTCAGTGATTTGGTGGGGAAATATGGTTATTCATTTGTTCTTGTTCAATTATTCTATTGTTCTCAAAAAAATATTAGAATGAATTTATTATGTATTAGAATATGAATATTTTATAGACTAGGGAGTTGATTACATAATATGGCATAATAATTACCTTTCAGGAGGACCATTGTCAATCTATGTTGTCTCAGTGGTGATTCTCGGGGTAACTCTACATATGTGGGTCTATTTCATTCTATACATCAGGTTAATATCTTAGAATATATATTATTGATATCTTATGAATCATTTGATATAGATCATAAGAGCTTTGGTCTAGTATTGAAGCATGTTATTACTTTCTTGGGGATCCATCACATGAAATCCAAAATCTCGAGATACAATGTTCCTTAAAATATATGGAATTTTATGTGATTTTTTATTAATTTGATCATTTATTCTTGAAAACCATGATGGTAATATGTTTTTTTGGGGTGTGTGAGTTTCCCTTGATACCCAAACATGTATGTGATTTCTTATTATATATAAGTATCATGTGTAACAAATGATTTCTTTTTTGTATTTCATGCAGTATTGAGGGTAACCTCTTGAGAACTATTATTGACATTCCCTATTGTTTCGTTATATGGTTCGGATTAACTATTATATTGTATAGACCATGGAACCATTCTTCAGGTATCATGATGAATATGTCACTCAGTATTGGTTATAAAATCCCTTAGTGGGGTTGTATGTTGACACAAAAGGGGATGTAGACAATTAATCATTTGATGGTATGAGTCAGATCATGGACATGTCATTGAATTAGGGAGTATTCCATGAATGGGTTTTGAGTATCATTTGGATATAGGTGGATATGGGATATTTCAATATAAGTTTGTCTAGAGCATCAATATATTATAGAAATGTTAGTTGTGACTTATCATTATCAAAGGATTGTGACCAATATTTGGTAAGGGTAATGTATTATTATTATTGTTCACCATTACTGTAGGATGTGTGGTGTTCCTTAAGGTTGTAACATAGATAAATAACTGATAGGAATATAGTGAAAACTGGCTCTATGAATTGTGACATATCTATTGACATTTTGTTACTAACATCAAAATCCTTACTAGTATAGTTCCATGTCATGTAGGTATTATGTTCGAGTCTACTTGGTAAGAACATGATGACTCATCCCATTTGTGGCTATATATTCACATTCAAATTTACATAATTCCATGAAAATAACTATTATATATCTCTTATGACCTATTTTAAGGACACAATGTTTGCGACATTTGGGTTTATACTAACTCCCTACATAGGTATCTTGATACGTGTGAAGACATTATGATTAGTGTCGTATGGAAGGAAAAGGCCCAATAATATGGAGATAGTATATATATCACGGTTTTTAATGGTGTAAAACGCATATAATCTTGATGTATATCTCCATATTTTATTTACTTATATATCAAGCTTATATTCTTGTTTGACTATCCCTATAAGGGGTCTTCCATTCTCTAATATGTATGACTTGTGATACAATCCATGCTATTTATTATGTTTTATTATTATTTTAATTATGTCTTTATTTATAATTATATTTTTTACAGAGGGTACAGTCACCCCACTTATGAAATACTAGATATCTCAATAAGACAATATCCCCTTTCACATGGTAAGGGAAGCATATGTTCCTAGGAACTGTAGGTCAGATATGTTGACTCAAACCGTGGAATTACAAAATAGAATCAGAGAACTTTTTACACCAGCCTTTCTTCTTGAATATGTTCTGGGGGAAGATACAAAAGAGTTAGGGTTTGTGGGAATCAAGTAGGGTAGTTTCATTTGTTCCATGGACATAACACATCTAATGGACCTCTGAGTTACCATTGCTGGTATTTAATTTAAATTTATGGGTTTAATGTTTCATGAGAATTATAATTTTATTATTTTGTTAATATTTTTGGGATTTGGCTATGTTCATATATCTTGATTAGGTACACTAGATATCATGTCTTATATATATTGACATGTTTTATGTAGCATAGTTTTTCAGTAATTAAATTCTCTGATTTGTGATATCTATTCTTGAGAGGCCAATATTGCAAACATATTTTATATATTTTTGTATCCATTAAAAAAATGAATATTCATCATGATTTTTTTATATATGTATATAAGTTTGAATATTATGAAGGTAAATATGAAATAACATTGATTATGGATTGCACTACGATGAATCTACCTTGTATTACAGGTATGCCTCTTAGGGGAACCATTATCCGATCTGAAAGACTAGTTTGTATCATTCTAGAACTAATAGATTTTTATGTCTTAAAATTTATTTTAGCATTTAAAAATTGATTCATTGAATATGTTTTATAAGGAATCCAGAATCTGAATCCCATGAATCTCTCGTTATGGTGGATATGATTTTAACACTACTAGTAGGGAATGATGATATACCTTAGCATTCACTTCTACCTTCATCTGTTATTAACTCTATTTTTCATGTTGAAACAATATTCTTTAGATAGTTATCATTTAATGAGGAATCATTAGAATTCCATTGATTATAATGATTTGGATTTTTAGACCTAGTTTGCACTGATATAGAGGTTACCATATTTTATAATCATTTAGATGACTTGATAGAAATCATTGATGGAATATTCTTTTATCTATTATTGAATTTTTGGGTGAGTGAGATTAGTGACCTTAATATTCCAAAGATCATCCAAGATATGATGGAAAAACATGAATTATAGTGGAATATGATAATGACTTCATTGGGTGACCATCATAGTGTTATTATTTGAGTAATATTTATGTATTCTAAAAATGTTTACTATGCAATGTAATTCCTAAATTTTTTGTAGTTATTTATGATCATCATTTCGTAATCTACTAATTTCATATATATTAAGACCTATTATTCTCTTCAAGTTGTAAATGAAGACAAAAATTACTTGAATACCAAAATAAACCCTTCTATAAGAGTAGATTGTGTGTTATGATTTTTGAAATGAAAACATAACTAGAGGTGTTAAGTATGGAATTGACCATCATGAATGGTCTAGAGGATAATAGGATAATAAGATTAATTCTTTTTTTAGTGGAATAGTGATTGTGTATAGTCAGACTAATAAATAATGGTTATTTAATAATATGAATAGAAAATATTATTATTAATACAATGGTAGTAAAATATGTGATAAATAATGACTTTTTAAATGACTTATATTTAATGTGCTTCTACCAGTCTCTTAAATTATGGTCTAATAGGCCATATCAACAATCATCTTAGGAAGAAACTTGTGGAATGACACTGCTATATATATATATATATATATATATATTATGGTAATTATTTGTTTTTTCACTAAAGGGATTCTCATAAGGTTTCATGGATATCTTGAAAACATAGGGTTAAAGGATATTGGTAGAGAATAGTCACTAAACATATATTGATGACTCTTGGATGATAAGCATGGATTTTAGAAATGTTGAGATTTAATATTGGTTTAAGCATCATGTGAATGATGTGTGGGAACTTCTATAGATCTACATACATTCATGTTAACCTCTATAATAACTACCACATGGTTTGATTTTGTAATGTCTTATTTTTAATCTTGGAACATTTCATAAAAATCCTTGTCTTATTCGTTAGAATATCATCATACATGATTTCAATAAAAGTCATTTTAAGGAATAATGTATACTGTCTTCATTATTTTTAATAATGTCACGTAGTTGTCATTGGATGCGATTTTTTTTTCTTTTCATTGTTATAATTATGAACATAAATGATGTAATATTTGGGATTTAATTTTTTATGAGATATCTTGATCACCTCAAAAACTATTAATGTTGGGTATCAATTATCATGGCAATGGGGAGGGGGAGGTTTTTAATTATTTCTATGTATGAGTTTTGAGAAGATATATTGGCATGAATTTGAGTCAAATTAGATCTATAAAATAATCAAATTAAGGGCCTGAAATTTTTAGAAATTCATTATTAAGCCTAATATTATTTCCCTATATTAATTGATTATAATTGGTTTTTATTTTTTGAAAATTATTTTTTTCTAACTCAAGATAAATTTATTGAGATTCAAATATAACTCATTATAGGAGCACAACCTGTGTTTATCCACCTAGTCATATGGAACCAACCAAGTTAATGGATCTCAAAATCGTGTTTATTAATATAGATAATAATTATTTTACCTGAACTTGAATGTATCCATGAGGATCTATATAGTCATTAACCAAAATTTAAAATAATACTTTTACTTCCTATATTTATTATATATTGTTGAACTATGTGGAGGTGATTAACATATTCACTATTCATGGGATTGATTATATATTCCATCAGATATGAGGAGCTCATTTGTATTCCTAGATCAAAATTCATTCATGATACAGTTAGCATTGGTTCTTGGGGGAAGACCTCTAAATATAGATTTGAGGTCTAGGTATGGCCTAAATAAGTTCTTTTTTATTCCGTTCAATATGAACAATGCATTAGAATTGTTCATGGACATCATAAAGACGATCTTTAACCTATATCTATACTCATTTTCAATGGTGTTCATTTCCAAAATCATCATCATTTCATGGAACATAACACTACATATCAGGAATCTCAAGATAGTATTTATTTAACAATGATCACATCATCTTTATATAAATTTGGAAACTATTACATTTCTATTTAAGTGGAATGTATCCTTAGACATGTGATCTATATGGTGGGAATTTATACAGACCTAGAGAAGATGGAGCTAGGGATGTATTTTGATCATCCTCTAAATGTATTAGATATCAGTATATTCATTTGATAATAATGTTAGGAAATGAATTTCATCCATGATCTATCACACTTGGTACACCCAAGACATTGATGGACAAGAAAGGGGTGGATTATGAATGTTTGTAAATCATTTATGAAATGGGCCTTCAGGTGAATGTTAACTTAACGATTATCTCTTTCATTACCATTTCTGACATAGTAATGGATATATGGTGTTTTATGATGCCTCGGTATTTTTATTTGGGCGTTTGATGATGTAGGATGTTGGGGAAATAGATTATGTGTCTAACTAGATACGAATCCCCATGTGGAATTATCATATCTCAAGAGTATCCTTTATATATTATCATTGAGAGAAATGAATTTGTGGAACATGTGCTTGGTAAAGTATCTATAGATATTAATCATTGAGTTGTCTTACATACATGGTATGGGTAATGTTGATGTAGTTCTTAATTTTATGATAACATAGGATTATCAGTACCTTGGTGAGTGTCCATTGATATAAGGGTCGCATATTATTTGATTGTTGGATGAATAGAGGTCATATTTGACTGAATATTGTGAATTAGTGACATGATCAAAAATGTTTATCAAATTTCTATTAGTGGAGTGGGTGATGCCCATCAATGAGTTAGATCACGACTGTGGAATGATGTGGTATTAGTTTATGAAAACATATTTAATCAATACATATTAATTCATGATTTATTTTATATATTTGGTTAAAAATATATCACAAAAGATAGTGGGGACATGTGTATTTTAATAATTATATTCATAACATAATGACATTAAGTATGTAAATAATGAAACTATTTAAAAATATCAAAACATACCTATTATCGATTAATTATTCTAATAATGAATGTGTTAACCTTTGGATTTACATAAAAATTGGTGAGATATGAATCCCAAAAATGGATTAGTAAAATAAAAACAATATTAATGTATCCCAAGTTACTCAAAAGGCACATCAGGGTGAAATAAAATTTGTGAGAATCATAACCACTAACATCATAACATGATATATGATGCCAACATCTAGGAACAATTGAATTTTGGTAAAAAAAACCCATGAAATCATACACTTAATACAATGATAATCACTACGAAATCATATATTATGGTGTGTAAGGTAATATCATGACATAAATCTATATCGAATTCATTAAAGGGAAACACAATTTTAGCCCCCCATCACATTCATATCATTTATAGGCATTCACACAACATATTGATCATATAATATAGGAATCCATATCAAAAACAAATTAACCACATTATTATAGAGTGATTCATACATTAATGGAATTCCATAATAAATGAAGGATATATATTATTAGGTTAATAAACATGACTAGAAATGGGGATGAGATTTCAATATACAAATGGTTGGTATGGAAAAATTATTGGAAACTTTTAATATCAATCTGGGTGAAAATAATGTTTTATAAAAGGAATGAGTGAGAATGTGTTATGTTATACCATTTCTTATTAACAACTAGGAAAAAATGTATTTGTAAAAACACATAACAACATGAATAATTGGGAATCAAAAGCCATAGTAGAATGATATTACATGAAATATAAGAAATTGAAGAGGATCTCATACCGTGAGAGGGATCTTCAAAAATTCTTGTTAGGGTATCCTTCATATATTGGTATACCCAATAGAGGGTATTAAGGATGTTTTGGTGGAAAAAATGCATTCTTAATGGGTTTTTGGGAAAGTGGAGTTAAATAATGGGTTGTTATTTATAGAGAAGTATAAGGGATTTCATTATCATTTTCTCTGATATGGTTTTGGATTCCATATATTAAAATAATATAAATTAAAAACTCACTAATGTTTTCTCCCAGGGATTATAATATAGAAAACTGGTTCTAAATATTTTATTTGGCTAAGAATAATTGTCAATAAATTAATAACCATTGTGATGTGGATGTGATTCATGTTTATAATGGATTGATATTAAGACAGTGTAATATAATATTCGTTTTCTAGGATTCATTGAGGATTTATCAAATAAATCAAATAAAATAAAATATAAATTATTTTAAAGGATAATAAATATATTTAATATAGTAATTTTTATGGAAATTACTACCTCACTTTTGAGTCATTAAGAATTCATAATACAAACATTGTATGTATACCATAATTAATGTTTTCATAAAAATCAACTCTATCAAAAATATCCAAAAAATTTATCTTTTAATAAAATTGGAAATTTTTTATTGTAAAATGATAAAATTTCATTAAAATACTTTTCTTAATGGGAGAATTTACACATTTAGATAAAAATCCCCAAATAAGGGATAATATCAGTTTTTAGGATATTAACTAATTTTGAATCCTTCTAAAATTTTAATTGGATTTAATTATATAATCATTTATATTTGAATAAATATTATCGGATAATAATATTTTAAAAAATATAATTTATTTAAAAAATTCACTGATTTAACAAAATAATTCAATAACTGAAACTATTTATTTCCCAAAAATAAAATATTGAATACTACATGTAATTTTTTTTATAAAACTATTTATAAAATCATTGATATATTAATAACCAAAAGGGATAAATAAAATAATAAAATAATTTAAACAAAATATATAAAAATTAATACTACTAGGTTCTAGATATGTAAACCCTTATTTGAGTATCATAATACATAAGTGTATGTTGTTGGGTGGTGAAGATTTCATTTAGTGGTTCAACAACTATGGGTTGTCTCATATACTTGAGAAGCATTAATATTTCTTGTAAATGGGATTTCTATATGTTATTTGTTAAGTATCGTCATAAAATTTTTCATGGGAAAATCCAACTATTCCAAACTCCCTAAAAACATATATAAATGGGATTTATAGGGTATTATCCTACTGGTTGATCCCATCTCTTCTTTTGTCAATGAATATTAGACTATATCATAACCATTAATATATAACAAAATTTCATGTTCATTGTATGATTGATATACTATGAATGAATAATATAATTAATGGTATTGTAAATCTAATAGGGTATATTGGTCCAAAAAATCAATAGTAATGTATGTTTTATATATATGTATATGTTATAAACTCAATTAAAAGGAAAATTATTTTATAAGAGTTCGTGTAGTATCATAATTCACTATTTCATAAGATCCACCATTATAATTTAAATATTTTCACTAGAATTGATGAGGGTTCCTGAATTTCATTACATCTTCTAGTTCCTATGATTCCTCCTCAAACTTTTTATTCTACAATAGAAAATTGAATATGTGATTTTTCTTATTTTGTTAACATTCTCTATATGATTTAATATATTCAATGGATATTCCTTATATGAATGATAGTTATTCAATTTTACAACCTCTTTATTTAGTCTGTGTGAGGTGTTTGGTGTGTACATTCTCAAGAGGCAAACATGGATAATATCATGTAAATATCAAAATTTATAGGTACGTTCTAGTCGATAGTCCCCATATCTTATATGGTCACAGGGGTCAATTTTTTGAACCCAAATACTTCCCTTCTTACAAATCATCTTGCATTTATTATGTGATGATATAAAAAAGAACAACTTATCAATAACTTGAAAATCAAGGTCTCATTATAGATTATATGAATATATTTTTTCAACATTTTGAATATTTCATATAATATTGAATCGTTTTCACCATCTATGTCATCATATAGGGAATATTAATTCATGTTATTTTCTCCTATCATACTTCATCACATCATGATAGTTTCTAACTCCCATTCCAAAATAAATGCTCAAAAGTTCTCATTTGATTATTTTAATGGAAGATGATGTTACATGATAACTCTACCAGTGGATGTTTTTGTTCCAAAATTCCATTTAAATCAAATTGATACGATCATAAAATATCCCCTATAGATTGGATGGTTCTATTGGTATAACAATCCATCTGTGGGAGATAACAAGTATTAAAACACATCTCTGTAAATAGGGAAAATGGAACTCTTATACATAACATTCTATAAAACTCATAACACAATATTACTCTATAGAGGTCCATACTCATGCATTTATTGAAATATCTATATGTATATCATCGAAAATTTTTCATGGGAAATTTTTCCTTGAATATAATTAAATTCATTGACACTGTAAGGCGGTCGACTACGAACCATATGCAATTATTTACATTATATTTCACGAGGAGTCAAATGATGAAGTCCATAGTAAATTATTCATATTTACAAGGTAGTATGGGAAATGGTTTCATCATAAAATTAGATTTCTGTCATTAATTCTTGACTAGTTGGTATACCAAGAAGAGAGATATAAATTATGTAATCTCCAACTTCATATTTTACTATTATAAGTATTTCATTAATTAATTATTCATATGATTACTTATATGAATATTATTGAACGTTGAGATATGAACATCCTCCACAAGTTCTTTATTCAAATTTGTCTTTTATGTGACACATTACAGGGTTCAAAACATTATAAATCGAATATTACATATTTCTAAATCCCAATTATTCAAAAAAATTTAACAAATATTCACATCATATTCCATGGGCCTAAATGATCATTTTCTAAAGGATGGTTTAGTAGAAATTGAATAATTTAAGATAAATCTTTTATTATTTTTCTCATTTCCATCCTTATCATATACAAAAATATTTGATGAATATCAATAGTATTCATGGATAGGGTTTTTTGGATAATTTCTACGCATAGAATCCTTCAATTTTTTCACCTTCCCGTGGTCATACTACATTAAATATTATTAATCCATTTTTTTCTATAACAACATTTATTATTAGAGATTAACCTCTATTTTTGTGAATATATAAATTAGGATTTCAGGATCCATATAAATTCCATAAATCTATCCATAGAGATATTGCACTAAATCAAAAATATCAAAATTAACAAAATCCTTGTCCAAAACATGGAATGAGGTATTTATTCTCCTATTTCACTAATAGAATGGATTCATATGATTTCAATTTTTCAAATATCATTAGTACATAACCCATTCCCTTTTTGGATTTATCGTTGTAGATCACATATCCTTTCCCACTGGTTTGTAATGATATAACATGTAATGATTATCCACTTCTCTAAATCATTAAATATTCTTTCACATTCATCATTCTGAAAAAACACTACCCCATTCCAATTTTTCCTAGTTAGTGGTGTGGGATATTGTGATCAGTTTCATAAAATTGATGATAGTACCCAGCTAATACAGGTTAACTACAAATCTATATTATAATTTTTTGTTTGAGAAATTATTCGATTTATTATAATTTTGACGGATCCATGGATTTCCCTTTATTAGGGATCTCATTCACATGGAATGTTATGTAATCAATTTAAAATTAATATTTACTAAACTTTACAATCATGTTTTCTTTTTATAATTACATTAGTACACCATTCAAATGATCTTCATGTTACTCCTCTCTTTTGGAGAAGATATGAATATATTATATAAAAACAATCACAAATTTTCTATGGTAATTCCAAAATAATTAATCAATTTTTTCAATGAATATAGTATGATAAATTGTGAGTCCAAACAATAACACTATTAACTCATAGTTTATATTAATTATATAGAACGAATTATTGGGGATATCCTCCTTCTTTACCATTACATGGTAATATCATTGATGAAGATCCACCATATATAAGTGTAGGGATCCATGTTAAATATTTAATAATTCAACAATCTATGGAATATGAATCAAATTAGTATTCATGATATTTTTGTGATAAAAATAATAAATGCATAGTTTCATTGATTAATCATTAAATTTATTTAAACGATCAAATGATCCCCATGGTGAATCACTTGGGTGTATATACCCTTTATTTATATTCTGATTCTAATTAATTTTTATCTAATATTGTTAAATAATTGTAATTCTCTATGTATTCTTTTATATTTTATAATATATGGGTGTAATCATGAATGAGAATATAACATCAAATCTCAGAATAATAGTTTGAAATTATTGTGGAAACACATCAATATATTCCCATACAATTTTTATATCATCATGTATTATTTATCCCATATTCTAAACATTTTGAGCTAAATAAACTTACTCATAATGAAAAAATATCCATTCTTTATATTATGATACCAAATTAGATTCATCTTTCAATTTGATCATGTAAAGATTTGGGTGATATTAACTATTTGGAGGGGGATTTCCTTTGCTCTTAAATTTATGTTGGATTTATCGAAGGAAAGATAATTTCCATCTATAATTTTATCGAATTTCTTTAATGGAAGTATCATGAGGTTTTTTTTAAAATTTCAAGAAACTGATATGTATAGAAGAGAAGTTATATACTTAGGAAAAAAATTCCCCATTTTATTTTTTCATAGAATTGTTGATATCAGTGTTTTGAGTTGGGGTTTCAATAATTCAACTATACTTGAATGATTTGAAGTAATATGTAGTACTTGAATAGATTTATATGTTTAATATTTATGAATGAATAACTAGCATAACTATCACCACATATTTTTCAACATCTACCTCATTATATTGATGAATTACACACACCCATGAACAAAAGACCTTAGAGGTTTCTCATGTAATTTATTGAATACAATACATGTATAACAATATTAAATCAAAATTTTATGTATTCCTTAGAAAAAAACATTATATTGATGGCTAAGTGAAGATGTTTTAATTCCATTATTCAATAGTATTGGTTGGTTTTTATGATCCATGTTAGTTAGAAGGGTTCCAATATTTCCCACGACTAGTGAATGTATTCATTCCATGTAGAAAATTTCAGAGATGCTTCCTCAAAATAATTCTGAAGAGTGGGATGATGGAATTTATTTCCCCATTATATTTCTCAGTCACTCCACTAGAATACATATTAATTCATAGTATCTTATCTTATGTTCCATATGACTTGTGAGATTCACTTATTTCAACATTGAGGGAACATTTAAAACATTCTTCATAGAATTCATAGACAAAAATCTCAAATTATTTTCATAAACACAGATTTATCAACATAAAGAAGTGATCAGACTTATTTTTTGGGGAAATGATAAATTGAGAGGTGTATCATGCATTTATTATGAGCATCACCTCATACAATCAGATGGATTCATTATCATTTTCTCTTAATAGACTATAAATATCTATCATTTTTATATTAAACGTTGTGAAAAAAAAATTATGAAAAATTATTTTCTAAATTTCCTTCCACTCCAATACATTCATCTCTTATCGGGCATTGTATATTTTTTGGACATCCTCCATTTAAGATATTTTTAAAACATATGATATAGAGTATGGATGGTGATCAATTGGTTAGAGAATATAATTATGGATATGAAGATTTTAATTTAGTTGATCAATTTTTACATGATTAATGTATCATTAATCCATTAAAATTCAGAGGCCTATATCATATAAATACCGCCTTATAATGTTTCCCTTTCTTATGGGGTTATCTGTATTCCCCTTAATTCAAATTTAAATTAAAAACATGTGTTATTTGAGAATGTATTTTCCTTAATTTTAAGAATACTATACTCTTTATTCTAGGTATATCATTTGGGAGTTTCTGATCACACTAGTTGTTGAATTGGTTACTCCAATTTCCATAAATTAACATAAATAAAGGTGGAATTATTGATGTGAATCATTAAAATATTAAATGGAAAAAATAGAAACTAAAAATAATAAATGGATAACTCATATACGGGGTATAAATTCCATTAAAAATGATTTACTGGGTTTCAATATATTTTATCCATGGTTTATTTACTAACATCAATTATTTTGAGATTTGTTTTCCGAACATAATATTTTTTAAAGATATTGTGAATTTACAAAAACAAATGTATCCCCTAGGAGTGTCAAAATGTGCATAATGTCAACTATTTCATTCACCGAGTTATGATCAAGTAAAATACATATTCTTATTTTTGTGGTTATTAATCATATGCATAACAAGTATAGATAAACAAAAACATGTAGTATCAATAGAGTTTTTTTATTATATTCCAATGACTCTATACATTACAATAAGTTATAGATGATATCATTTGTATGTACTTATCCTAAAGGAGTTCATTACAGTTTTATAATCATAATCCTCAAAATAACAAAGCTTTTTTTATACCAACTATGACAACTTATATCATTAATACACATTATTTCATGATTTATTACATAAAATCAAAAATAATAAACCCTCAAAAAATCATAAATCCTTGGGTTAAATAATAGTTAGATACATAAAATAATAACATAAAACATGTTTATTGTGAAATTATTTAAAAAAAATTGAAGAATTCACATTCATTCATTTAATCTTCTAATACTACATGAGATGGCCAAGGGGTGTACCTAAGAAAGGGGTGGGTTATAAAGAATAATAATCTTATAATAAAAGAATATCATGGGGAGAGAAATTCATTATTGTGGAGGGGAATATCAAGGTCAAATATAAGGACTTATAATCATAAAATCAAACATCATAACATGAATATATGATTATAACATCATGAAATTAGTGGAATGTGAATATAACAAATTACATGACATAATAAGATTTTTTCTAGGATAATCACCAAGACATCATAATATAATTTCAGGAATGTAACATTATAGAGACCACGTGTGGACTATAATTATACAGAACATTTCCCAAATCATTAGTAGAATAAATAATATCATTCCCACGTTCATTTTCTTATCGTTCGCATGAGTTCATGTGAGAAATTTACTATAAAACATAACAAATATTTTCATGAAAGTTAACCCAATTACCATTGAGTGAGGTTTAGATTCATGGAATTCACCAATAAATAATGTATATGTTTTAAATTTTTAGTACCCTTGAGTATAAATTTGGTTGAGTATTCATTGCACAATGTTTTTTAATGGAAAAATCACAGGATAATTTATACTTCAAAATAAGTGTACATAATGGTTTTTTGAATGGAATAATGATAAGATAAGTTTGTTATGCGTAGTTTGCGAAACATAATCATGGAAAATGTATCTAAAATAAAACCTTATGACATGACTAATTGAAAATAAAAATATATTTTATAAAGAAACTACTTGAAATAAATGGAAGGGGATTTGATCCTTTACCCTGTGTGGTAACATCCCAAATACTAAAAAAATTGTATTGAGATTGGGAAAATATTTTGGTATCCTTATAATGGGACATTGAGAGTAAATTTTATCTCAAGGGGGGTTTACGCAATATAAGAGGGGTTGATATTTATTCAAAAATAAATTGTATTTCTTTATTAATTTCAGAACTTTTTTTTGGACCCTAAATGATAATGTATTCAAACGCATAATCCTTCACTTTCTTTTCTAACGGTTTTTCCATTGTGGGGAGTTTTAATATATTTTTATTATTTTATGAAATAAAATATATAAAATAATACTCTTGGGGATGGGGAAGTGTTTTAATTCAATGATTAATTTATTTTTTAAAACAAATTATAAAAATGGTTTTGGTGAATTTGTTAAGGTTTTATAAATTAAATCAAATAACAAAAAAATTACTTTATTTTAAACGATACGTATATTTTTGGTCAATTATTAATTCAATTGAATTTTCTAATTCCCTTTTGGGCCATTATAACAAAAACATCATATTCTTTACATACATTGATATTACTTCAAAATGGATGAATATCCAGTAAAAAATATAACAAATTCACAAACATGACCATATTGGTATTGTGTAATTATAAAATGGGAAAAATAAACCACTGGTTAATAAGACATACTCATTATCTCCCACGTATTTCATCATAAACTGTCCTTGTTTTGAAATATCTTACTTAACGCCCTTTTTCATGACAAGTGGACATGAATCATATTAAAGGGTGAGATCATATTCTCAAAAAGGGTAAATAATTTAAATATCAAGCATACCATAATAGTAAGTTATTATAACAAAATATTTTAAAAAAATTATCCTGCATATGATAGATCATGATATCATGCCATGTGATAAATCATAAAGGTTTGTCATAATCAATGAATGTACTCCAAAAAGTCATAATATAATAAATTAAATTTGGATGAATATAAATAAGAATAGATATTCTTTCATAATATTCATGTCTTATTTAAAAAACCATCATTACAGCCAATTTCTATTACTAAATCGAGTTTACTTCTCGTTAAAGTCATGTACTATTTAATTGATATCATTTCTCGTTCAAACAATAAATATCATATGAGATATAAATAATTACCCAATGATGTAAGTAGAGAAATATGCCTCATCCATATCTTAATGAAATAATTCTTATGTGTTCCAAAATAACATAAATCATTCACCATAACCCTTGTAATAAAATGGGCGCCTTTGAATATCATTTTACCATAACATAATCCAAGAAAACAAATTTATTTCAAAAATAGAATTACATCATAAAAACATTCATACCATATGAAAAATAATTATATTATTCATGAAATATATCCTAATTAAAAAATTATAGCTTATATGTAAAATACTATTGATATAATAGTTGAAATCATTTCTTGAGAAAATCATCTTTTTTTCTTCAAAATCGTTTTCTTTTCTTAAAATGTCATGAAATTATGAAATAAATGAATTTAATTTAAAATAATCTTCAAATAGTATAGATATATATATATATATATATATGGAAATAAGGTGTTTTGAAAATATAAAAAATTGTTTCTGCCATATAAGTTAAAAAACATCCTTTTTATAATATTTATGGGAAATTAAAAAAATAACTCTTGTAAAAAATGAAAAAAAAATTCCATTCACATCATTTAATAAAACATCATTGTTGGGTATAAATGACTACCAATAAATTTATAGTAAAAGAAATATTATTTTCAAATACATAATTTTCAAACACGGACATGGATAATAAATTCACTGTATTTAATAATTACGTATAAAAAATATCAGTTAATAATGATATTAAAAAATTATCCTTACCTTTGGACTGATATCAATTGTATGTATTTGTAACTCATGTATAATGATTTAAATAATTTCAATGAATAATTTCAGAGTCATAGTAATTTTTATTATATAATATGTAATCATGTTATCACCCATTTGTTAGTATCATTATAACTCGTCAATCAGGAGTTAACTTCTGTATTTTCCTACGATGGTTTTTTCACATAAGTTCTTATTAATATTTTTAGGTTTTAGTTCTATTATTTTTAGAATTATATTAGTATAATATATATCATATTTATTCATTCCCTGCATTTATATGTTATTTATTAATTGAAGATCATGTTGAATAAATCACATCATATCTTGAAGATAGTAGGTTGTATGTACACATGAGGGATGTTATCATTCCCATTATTGTTGAATGATATTCATTTTGATGGTGTATAATATTTCAGACACAATATCTTGTTATATTAATCATATATAGTTATTATTTTATCATAATACACATCCTTGTAATGTTGTGGGGAAATCCAATTTATACCATGGTGTTGTGACTATAAGACATACGTATGCACAAGGGGTGATTTCCTTTATCGAAGGATATATAGAATATTAAATATGGTTTTTTCATAATCATAATAACATCTTAGTATATAAGTGATACTATATTTACTATTTATAATTAAACAACTCATGATGTTAATGTTGAAGAAGAAATAAGTTTGAATGAATCAGTATAGGGGATTACATCTTCTTGGACGTCCTACCTCTAAATATTCACATAATGTAATATAGATGGTCTTTAATGAAGGCTTGAACATATATAATGAAACTAGGGTATCTAATAATGGATGAGGGTAGGTTAATACTATTATTAGTTTCTCAATGTGAAGTGAACAGGTGCAGGAGGAGGTTCACTTTAATAATTGATTTTGGGGACACATTTGGGATCTCCAAAAATTTTAATTTAATATAAAATAAAAAACCTACCAAAATCATCCAAATGTACTTATTTAGTTGATGATATTTTAATGGGTTTTAATCTTATTAACCCATAAAAGTTTTGACATATTTTTATGTTTATTTAAACCCAATCATTTTAATTAACATTAATTTATAATATTTATTTTTTAACTATGTTAACAAATATTTCAATATGAAAAGGATAAAATATTTACATATTTTAGGCCAAATATATAATAAATAAATACCTTATAATATTTTAGACCATATAATAATTATTTTATATTTTTAAAAATTGTATTATGATTTTAAAAAAATTTAATAATATTCTAATTTTATGAATAATTAATGTTGTCAATTTTAACATTATTCAATTCATTGATTTTAAAAAATAATAAGATAAAAAAGATAACATCACACCAGTTATTTTATTATCTTCTATAGAGGGAATAATATTATAGAAATTTCATTGGAAATATATAATATCCAAAATTATATTTATTTTAATATTTTATATTATTTTATTATATTTCTAATAATATAATAATTACTATAATATTTTTTTGTAAATTTTTAAAATGCCTATTTGTTGAGAAAAATTTCAAAAAAATACTAAGACAATTATAATTCCTCATGTCTTCCGGATAATACATACAATCAAACATATATTCTATATAATCCATAATTAAAAATGTAAAAAAAAATTAAAACATTAATGGGACAAGTTTATCATCACCTTAAAAAAATATAACTATCATAATATATTCTCTAAATCTTCAAATGGTCAATTACATGACCCTAGGATGGTTTTGGTCATGATATACATGACCATTATGATTTTGTTATGTGTTTCAGTCTTTCAATGGTTATCATCAATTTCATAATTTTTATTTTATTGATTTCCCCTCAATGAAATAATTTCCTCATTCTAATAGTTTAACTCTTTAGGGCAATGATTTATTTCCTAAAAATTAAAAATAAATTAACATGATAAATATAATCATTTTAGCGTTTTAAACAGTATTTATAATCAATCTTATCTTTTGTATAAACATATATTAAAAATTATATACATATTAAAATATGAGTATGACATATTTAACATTTCTTTAAATAAAAAGAATTAAAGGTCCTAATCTAATCCAAGTTGTTTCAAAGAACACTATTTCAAACCTAATATTTTAAACAAAACAATCCAATGATATTAGGAAACATGTAGGGGTAATTTAATAATATTACATTTATCTATTATTACCATATTTACCATTTATAGTATTAGTGAAATTTACTAAATTTACTATTCCTAATGCCCAAAAATCAATTTAAGATATTTCTATAATTTGGACATACTTATACCAAATATAGAATCCATTTTTGAAAAGAAAATTCATAGATGCTGCATTAATTAATGTAAAATTTACTTCCATTGTTGGAACAAGATAAGGGGTTTTAAAGTCAAAAAATTGCAAAAGATTAAAATGTTCATACATATGAATTCAATGTAAAATCAATGAAAATTTCATACATTATATTTAATGATAAAAATATATTCTATTTATTATTTAAACTATTTAATAATATAATTTGACCAATAAAATTAATTTAATGAAAAAAAATCTCAAATTAAAATTAAGATTATTTTTACTATTCAGAAAAACATGAATGTTATTGGAAATATATCAGAAACTCATCCAAATTTAATTTTTATATCTTTCTCACATAGAACATGTTTATTTTGTCATATAAAAATACTAATATATCAAAATATTAATTTAATTGGGGTTCCCCATTAATTGGAGGAAAATTTATCTTTTGAAAAATATATGTTTGTATACCTCAAATATAGTTTACTTATACCATAAATAAAAAATATATATTGGATGAAGATAAGATATATTTTATTAAATATATAAAAAAAATTCATGAATATTTTTTATTAATTGTAAAAAACATAAAAAAATAAGATATATAATTGATTTAAAATTTTCATTCACATTAAATTTTTATAAGTTATATATATGTATTACCATTTACTTAATGATAAGGTTATAATTGTCATTTTATACTAATGGCTTATCATAGTTCGTTTAATCACATGATTCCTTGCATTGAAAGTTGTTGATGAATTATTTTAATAAAATATTTCATAACAACATCTGGGAGTTACATTCCACCCACTTACCTGAATTTCATCCTCAACATTTGTTGCTTGGATACAAACTGATGAGGATAAATCTGCCTCATCACACCCTAATGTTCTCAAATAGCATCCCAGAATTGATGGTTCATCCATTAATCATTAACCCATCAAGCGATCTTGTTTGGTAAAACATTTTCGCTATGATTCAGAATATCTATCGCTTTTTCTCCATAAGAAAGTTCATTCTCTAGTGGTAATACTTTTGAGTTTACTACATGTTAATGATCAGGTATATTCATTCTGATGATAGAGACATATAAAACCTCATAAGCATGAGGGTGAATTTTTGGATGCTCTAACCAGTAAGTCACCTTCCCAAAATGATCTATGATTTCAAAAGGGCTGATATACATATGGCATAGCTTGCCCTAAATTTAAGTTCTATTTAATGTCATTGAGGGGGATATTTTTAGAAACACTTAGTCATCCACCTCAATCTCTAAGTCTTATCATCAGTTTTTAGCATAAATTTTATGATCATTCTAATATTCTATTATGTTTTGTTGAATAGATATGACCTTTTCATTCAGTTCATCAACATGAATAACTTCCAATATCTTTAATTCCCCATCTTAATCAAACCAAGTTTGAGTTCTATACTTATTTCCATATAGGTATCGATCCAGATCCTCTTGAATACTAGAGTGAATGTAATTGTTGAATAAAAATTCCATAAAAATTAGTTTTAGATCCCAAAAACCATTGAAATCCATTCACCAATCTATCAACATGTTTTCTAAATATTTAACATTCCTCTCAGAGTAACCATCTGTCAGATAACGATAAGAAATGTGGAAACGTGACTCTGTATCCTAAACCTACTAAAGAAATCTATAGAACTTCAAGGTAAACCTCAGATTCTAATATGAAATAATGGAATGTGGTAATCAATGAAATATTACTTTTTCCTTTACATACATCATATCACACTGATCAATAGTGAATTAATGTCTAATAGAAATAAAGTGTGCCTACTTCGCAATGCAATCAACTATAGCCCATATAGAATTATGTCATTTATATGTATTGGTAAGTTAGATGATAATGTCCATAGTGATTTTTCACATTTCTATTTTGGTATGGGTAATGGTTGTAATGTCACCTTATACTTTTATCTCATGGGTATAACATGCAAAATCTAATCACCAGGTGACCAATTTGGCAATACATATTTTCCTTTTTTCCGACCTGAAATACTCTTTCATGTCCATATAAATCTTTTTTCGTCAAGGATGAATAAGGAATTATGAAATATGAGCCTCATCCAATACAAAAATTAATTTTTATATGGGATGACTATAAATCCAGCTCCAGAATCAAATTATTCAATCAAAATCAAGATTTAATTCAGGATCATTTCTCACCTTTTTTTCATCTACATCTTCCTTCAATGCTTCCTTATTCTATAATTGTATTGATTGCTGAAAACACATTTTATAAATGTAATATTTCTCTAATTACTTTTAATTTCTGGATCAATCCAATGAAAATACATAAATATTGGATCTTTTGTAACCCCCTTAATGGATAGGATTATGTTGTGATTTCAACTCAATGAATATACAACCTTGTTCACAATACTGTGAAGGTAATGTATTAAGCATTTAGAATCCATAATAAAATCCATCCATATTCTCTGATGCATATTCAACACCTTTGTGTGAAAATATGCGGTACTGTTTTTTATCAGTATAAATATCACTCCTTTCACCATAAGGATAATACCTCAGTATCTTTAGTGAAAATAATACAATATATAACTCCACATCATGATATGGGTAATTTTTCTCTTGTATTATCAACTCTTGGGAAGCATAAGTTATCAACATATAATTTTTCATGAGAACAAAACCCATGACATTCATGGATGCATCATTGTAGACAACACCTATTTCACTTCTACAACGAGATGTGAGCATAAGTCCACTAGATAACCATCATTTTAGATCATTGAAATTTTATTCACATTCCTCAATCCACAAGAATGTTTCTAATTAATAACTCAACATGGTGAGTGTATTAGGAAAAAAATCAAAAATATTTCACAAAAAGTTGTTAATATCAAGAAAAACCCTCAAAAATTATATCTTAATTATCGTTGATTATCTCAACCAATTTTTAATAACTAATTTTTTTAATGATACATATAAACCCCAATCATGAGATTATTCTCCAAAAAATGGAATATTATTAATCCAAATTTTATACATGGTAATCTTTTCATAAGAAATTTAATTTTTTATGGTATTTAGTAAAATTCCCATGTGATCTTCACAATCATCATTTCCATTCAAATAGGAATGAATATCATCTAAAAAGACTACCACAAAATAATCAAGATAGTTTTTAATGAATATATTCATTAGATACGTAAAGATAATGGGGGCATTAGTATGGCCAAAAGGCATCACTATAATTTTACACTATCCATACCTTGTATAAAATATCATCTTTGGTATATCCTCCTTTGTGAACATTAATTGATGATATCCTGAATAGAGATCAGTCATTGGAATGTATTGAACTATGCGTCGTTGTTTAATCATTTTATCAATGAGGTGGAGAGGTTATTTATTCATGATAGTGATCTTGTTATGTTCTTTATAATCAATGAAAAGTCACATGGACAAATATTTCTTCTTAATAAATAGAAAAGGTTCCCCCAAGGTGACACATCATTTTAATGATTCTATTGGTGTTTCTTCTTTAATTCCTGTAACTCAATTTGGGAAATTAAATCTACTATATTTTAAACAGGCATAGAACCTGTAATGAGTTCTAATAAAAACTCAACTTCCCAATTTGGTGGAAAACCGGATAATTCATCATAAAAGAAAAAATAAAACTCCGGTAAAATGGTTATATTATTACTGTGATTTTATCACCTACCATTTTAGATAGATAACTTTCATATTAGGGTCAAGATGCCTATCATGGAAGAAATTTCCACTGGATGGTTATATTCTTCCGAGCATCAATGTGTGATCACAGATTGATCCAAAATATGAAATGCTACTTTGATTCATTATAAATTATTATAATATCCATATAGATGATGAAAAAAACGTGCCATGAATCACATAATATTCCACTATAGCGGGGATCCAATTATTTAAAGGTATCATATTCCCATTAAGTTCAATTATTGATGGAATATATGATTTTGATGTGCCTATTGTGCCATTTGAAGTTGTCGCAGATGACTCAACATCTAATTATTTGGGTAATGTAGATACACCATTACAAAATTCATCAAAAATAAAATATTGGGTGGATCCAAAATGAAATAAAACGTCTTCTACATTATAGTGGATGGTATGGATACATATCACCACTTCTTTATCGTATTTCACATTGTCAGTTGTAATCACATGTTATTTTTAGTTTTCTTTTGAATTTGGATCTTGTTAAAAAAAGATCATCATCAATATAAATTAGATTAGGTAATTTGTTTGAATAATTCCCCATTTCCATGAATTGGTATCCTTGATGTTTAAGAGGAGATTTATCTATAGACTTTTCTCTATTCACGTCATTAGATATATTTTTTTCCATCACTTTGGTATTCAACTACCAGGTTTCCTTCTTTTCCACACATAAAACATTTTATAGTACCTTTATAACAATTTCATACATGTTACATTCTAGAAATTGAGAATCAGGGAAACATCATCATCTTTTCAGTGGGGTCTTTAAATTTTCCCTTGAATACCATTTTCTCTTCTTATCAAACCCATATGACAGGTGGGTTACTCCATTCTCCATCAGAACCATTGGAGAATATAAATGACTTTCTCAAAGCTATTGAGGTCTCGTATATATAATTCCCATTGAATACCTGGTTTTAATCCACTAATTAATTGATCTATTTTAATATTAGGTTGGATAATAATTTCAAAGGTGTACATTTCATGTCTTCTATGATTTTCTACAAACATACCAATAGATTCCACATCCATTTTCTTATGTTCAAGGAACTCATCCTCAATCTCTGATTGGAGAAGAAGAGGAATGTACTTATTGATAAATTATTTTAGGAACTCATCCCATTCCATGGATTCAATTTCATCTATTTTACTCATATTCTTGATAATGTTCCATCCATGATGAGAATCATCTTACAAACAATATACTACTAAGATGAGATTATCATATTTTGTACATTAGAGAAGTGAAAATATCATATTATTGGTATTGATCCATTGTTCAGCCTCTAATGGTATAAAAGTCCCACTGAATAAATGTTTATAATACCTTGTGAAGCACTAAAATAAATTTCCCCCTTTTCTTATTTATATTTCCTTCATGATTCATATCTTTAGAAATATGCATTGCTATATGATTTTTCATTCCATATCCCATTACATTTGGTTTGTCAGGGGTAAAAAAATTGCATTTTACATCACATTTAACAATCTCATGGTTCCTCATAGTTCCTACCATTGACTAAAACTAAGAAGTACAGTATGAGAAACACTATTCATAATGAAAAACAACACAATAGAGAATAAAGTTCACATTTTAGAAACATTAGATTTTATTATTGTTTTTGCATGATTATTTTTAAATAACAAGGATTGTAACCTATACTTCGAGATATCCATATGGTTATTTAATATGATTTTTTCAACCTAGTATCAAATGTTCTATTTTTACATTCCTATGATAAAAACTAAAATGACACATACTTTATAGTCATTGATATTACATCAAAATTGTTGAATAGTAATTAAAAATATATATAGTACATGATACGACTATATAGGTATAGGGATTTTTGATACTAGGAAACATAAAAATTTAGTTTATAACACATCTTCATCGTATCCCATTTATTTCCTCAGAGAAAGAAACTTTTTTGAAATATTTTACCAAATAAGCTTCTTCAAGAATTGGGGAAAATGAACATATGAATCCATGAGGTCAGATGCTCTTTAAGGGTAAAAATGGTAGGTATAAATCCTTTCATAATCATAATTAAAAAGAACATAATATTTTAAAATCCAATCCTGAATATGAATTATTGTGCTATCATGTCTTGGATAAATCAAAAATGTTTAAAATAACTCTTCAGTGTAATATCAAAGGTCATAACCTAAGACATGAAATTTTATGTCATACTCATATGTATAAAAAATAAATTTATATTATTCAATGTTCATTTCCAATACCATCATAGAGGAAAAATTCATTTACTGAACTGAGTTCCCTCCTCGTTCCAGCCTTGTACTACTAAACTGAGATAACTTCCCACTATAGCCATGACTATATCATGAGATATAAAAATTTACCCAATGAATAACGGGGAGATATATCTCCCAAAAATCTCAGAATGAATTCATTCATACATGTACCAAAATAACATAAATCATTCATCATATTCCAAGGAATAAAATGGGTTTCTATAAACATAAATACACAATATCATAATATATGTAAAACTAATATATTATGTAAATCAAATTTAATCATAAACAAAATCAAACCATATGAATAATAAGTATTCTATAATTCAAACATATCCCTGAAAATGAATTAAATATTAGATGGGAAATAATTTTTTTCTAATACATGAAATTAATTCAGGATGAAAACATCGGTTCTTCTTGAAAAAAATATTCTATTCTCAAAATGATGTGAACATTTTAAATAATTTTTTAAATAAACATAAAACCATGTAGTGTATGATTTAAGGAAAACATTAATTATGAAATTTTTAAAAATCCATTCATTCCTTAAATGTTTCTAAAAAATATCCTTATACTTTTCTCAGATAAGCCAAAAAATAATTATTATCTAAAACAACAAAAGATTACTTTTATACCATTTAATAAAAAAATTCAATTGGTCAAATTGACTTTAAAACATTTTTAAAGAATAGAATGAATATTTCAGAATACATAGTTATCAAATATGGACATGGATCATAAACATATCCTAGTAAATACATATATATAAACACTCTCAGATAATAATGATATTGATAAATTATCCCTGAATTATGTCTGATTTCCATTATTTGTATCTAAAGCTCTTATATAAAGATTTAAATAATGTAAATAACTTATTTAAAATTCATATTAATTTTTATTATTTCATATATGATCATATTATCATCCGTTTTTTAGTAACATTATTACTCATTCATCGGGTTTTAAACTTATTTTTTTACTTACATCTGTCTTGACAGATAAGTTCATGTTACACTTCATAGGATATATTTATACAATTTACTGTCTGATATTAATTATAATATATATCATATTTATTCATTACATTCATTTAGATAATCATTATTTAATGAAGATCATGTAGAATGAATCACATCATATTGTTGAGACGGCATGTTATATGTAGACACGAGCGACAATATCATTTCCATATTTGATCATGATTGTTGAAGTGGATAATATATAATATTTATGAATCAAAACGATGTTATAATAATAATATATTGTTATTATTTACATCATTATACCCATCCATGTATGTTGGTAGTGAAATGTATATTACACACGGCATGGATATGGTAAGACATACGTACCCATGCTGGGTGATTTTTTTAGGATGAACTAAATATAGATTACATTTGTTTAAAAATAATAATAACATATCATGATATAATGGATATTAGATTTATTAATATATAATTATAAAACTCATTAATAGGATGTAGAATAAGAAATAATTTTTAAAGAATCTGTATTGAAGATTACAACATCTTCAACATGCACCCTATAAATCTCAACATAATGCACAAAAGGTGGACTTTAAAGAAGTGCAAAACATATAGAATGTATATAGTGAAGTTAATGAATGATATTTTAGGGGTATTTATAGGATTTTAGGCTCAAGATGAAGTGAAGAGGAGATGTAGTTGTATCCCTTTTACAATTGAGGTGAGGGGAACTTTTGGGATCTCCCATAATATTAATTTAATATAAAATAAAACCACAAAAAAAAAACCTCTAAGAGAACTGATTTAGAAGATAAGAGTATATAGAATTATATTCTCATTATCAAATAAAATTCTCACATGTTTTTTTATTCATTTCAACCTAATATTTTTAATTAATACTTACATATTCTATTTAATTATTAACTAAGGCTACAAAATTTTAAATAATAAAAGAATTAAATATTTACTTATTTTATATCAATTATATCATAAATGAATACAATATATTAATTTAAACCATATAATCATTATTATTTATTTTTAAAAAGGGTTTATAGTATATAAATAATTTATTAAAACATTATTTTTATATTCAGTAAACAATGTCAACTTTAATAGTATTCAATTCATTTATTTTTTCAAATATGATGATAAAAATTAACCTAAAAAAATTAAATTATTATATTACTAAGAGTTTATTGTATTATATTAAATTAATTGTAAATTTTAATTATCACATCATTTGTTTATTTTAATATTTAAATATTTTTTTTGATATTTTACTTAATTAAATAATTATTACAGTAATACTGTGTAATTATTTAATTTGATTTATGTTTGAGTAAAAATAAAAAATTAGATACTATGAAAAATATAAATACTGTTGATTTCAAAACAATATTTATAATCAAATATATATTCTTACCAATCCATCATTAAAAATGTTATATTATTAATACATTAATGTGACAAGTTTATCATCACTTTAAATAAAATAATATTAGTTTCAAACTCTCAACTAGAAGGCTCCTAATGGTGAATAACTCGTCCCATGGATTGTTATAGTTGATATATACTCGACCAATATAATGTTTTCATTTTATGTAGTCTTTTAATAGATATTATTACATTAGAAATAATTGGTTTACTTATTTACATCAATTAAATAATTTCTACATCATTAATGAATAAGTCTTTATTGTAATTAATTATTATTAAAAATTACAAATAAATTATCATGATGAAGAAAATTATTTTTGATTTGATAAGAGTATTTATAATAAAATTTATTATCCTTATAATCTTATAAAAAAATTGATATTGTTTTTAAAATTTGTGTAAGAAATATTTATCATTTCTTTAAATAAAATAAATTAAATGTCATAATCTCGTCCAAGAGGATTATAAAGGACAACATATTGACTCAAGTATGATTTAGGTCAAAATAAAATCACAAAATGATATTAGGAATTATCAAGGGTAATTTCATAAAATTATTTTTACCCTTAATTACATAATTTTCTCTTTTACATTATTAATTAAAATTACATAAGTTTCAATTCAGAATACCCAAAAATGAAAGTAAGATATTAGCATAATTTGGACATACATAATAAAAATATGGAATCTATTTTTTTAAAATTCTATGCACCTTGTTTTCATTAATAATTTAAAATTAATCATGTTGTCAGAAAGAGATAAACAATTTTAAAAGTTAAAACAATGTAATAAGATTGGCATTCTATTTTATAGGAATTCAGAGTAAATTTTTTTCTAAAGGCATTAATTATATTTAAAGATAATATTATATTATATTTATAATTTGAAAACAGAAAATATTATTATTTAACAATAATATTTATTTTTGATTAAAAATGTTATTTCAATTAATATTCAGTGTATTTCAAATATTCAATAAAACATAAATGTTATCAGAAAAATATCTGAAACTCTTCGAAAGTAAAATTTTATATAATGCATACTAATAAAATCTTTATGATTTCGTACAAAAAATATTAATATGTCAAAATCAAAATTTCGAACGGTTTAACAATTAATAGGTTGAAAGTTTCCCTTTTAAAAAATATTTGATTATATACATTAAATATGGTTTATTCATTCCTTATAAAAAAACGTTCATCTGATAAATATCAAAAAAAATAATTTTATTACACAAATAAAAAACATTTTTTATTAATATTATTTACTAATTATAAGTAACTTCCCAAATATACAAATATATAATTCAATTATATTTATCATTCCTAATATATTTTATGATGTTAGTTATATTTAGTCTGGCTAACCAAATAGATTAGTTATAATGGTTATATAATAAATATGGGATCTTTTTTTCACTTAAAATCATGCTTTAATGTAATGCATGATATTTAAGGATTATTTAATGAAAATATTTTGAAAAAACTTTTAGGTGTTACAACAATTTCATAATCCATTTTATATGTTTATATCGCCTTTAATTTGAACCCAAAAATACAACTACCTCAGAATATTATGAAAAATTAACCATTTTCTTGATTTTAACAAGTAGAGTTCAATACTTATGTATATTTTATCCAACAAACTTTTGTAAATATTATAATATCAGCTTTTATGTTAAAATAAATATTTAATGGAAAATAAATGTTTATTTGAAAAAAAAAATTTCCCTTATAACAATTTATATAGACTTCATTATATTATCATTTATATTTATCTAATTATCATCCAACATGGAAATTTTTTCGAAATTTATTATTAGTAAATAATTATTGAACTTATCAAAATATTTTATTCATTTAATGTATATGTTTACAAAACAAATATAGAATTATACATGTAGAATTATGATTTTTATTAAGCACAATATGTAGACATTTATAATGTAATAATGGAAACATAAAATATTATCATTATTTCATTAAAACTAAAAATATAAAAAACTATACTTCAGTGTTTAAGATGAATAAACCATTATTACACATGCATGAACCCCAATGGTAGTTCGTGTGATGTTGATTCATTCATGGGGTATTTCTAAAAACATATGGTTGGTCATGATATCAATATGCTCTATTTTTTTCTACAGATATTTCTTTCTCGAGATTTAGTTGTTAAATCAAATATTGGAGATGGTAAATAGAAAATCCTAGTGATGTTATCTCCCTTAGATGATTTGATTATGGGATTGATATGGCGTAATGATATTATACAAGGCCACAACATCTTTTTTCAGTTTCAATTATACATTATTGTAAAATATAATATGTATTAATCTCAATGACCAATATAAAATGAATATATAAAGAGAGTTTAATAAGAATAATTTTCTATTAAGTCTAACATGCTCTATTAGTCCAAAATATTCAATGCAGTTCCAGAGTTTTCATTAACTAAATATAATTTACTCAATGAAGATGTAATATATTTGATAAAATTTTGGGTAATTACATATTTGGAGGGAGTTTATCCAATACCTGGTTGTTATATAGAGGATAATACAATGTTTTCCATTACTAGGATGGTTTTAGTTCATACTCCAATCATGGAAAATATTATGGTAGACTCTCAAGACATTCAGTAGACAATGCATATGAGTTCAAAAAACATGTGACATGAAATCAGATATAAATTTGTGTGACTAAGAAATAATTGGGTGGTCACATGTTTTGTTTCATAATGAATTATTTTATAGAGAGTAAGGTATGAGAAAAAATTCCATGTGGTTTTCTCCATCCACTTCTAGTTCTAGTGTAGAAATGGGACGATGTCATGATGGATTTTATGAAAGGGTTACAAAGAAACATAATGTTTCACGGCGATTCATTGGTGATTGAGGTTCATATGACTATGATGGAATATTTCATAAATATCCATGGGAAACAATTTATGGACTTGTTGGGAAATATATATGTCCATTATATAATACATCATTGAGGAGTTACTTAGATGACTATATTAGATAGATAATAATGTTTTGAGTCAAGGTTCTAGTAGGGAATACAGAATGATCTATGGAATTATGTGACATTTAGAATGAAATATCATCTACATACCGTTGGATGGCCTGAGAGAAAAATCATTATTATTGAAGATATTATTCAATATTGAGATGTAGACATTATAGAATCATTATATATCCTTGTTGGAGTTTTAATTTAATAATAGTTACTAAAATTATATACATATGGAACTCTATAGGGACCTCTATGTTCAACCTTATGACTCACTATTATATAATTATAATGTGGGTATGGAAAATATTTTGGGACTGATCAACTTATATAAGCTTGTGAATATTTAGAAGTGGATCATGAATTGTGTTTTCACTACTCAAAGGATATGGTGGTATTATGATATCCACATATGGAGACTATAAGAGTTCCCTATGGACAAATGAGTTTTCTTGTAGTTGACTCATCATTTGGGGAATCATTGTCTTCAGATGAAATGAAATCTACAACAAAGATTCGTTCATTCCTTCATCATCATCATGAATATATGCAATTTGTCCTTGTAATTTAATATTACTAAATTTTATTTTAGGTGTTCATCATAAATTAAAAATAACACTATATTGGATATACATATATGATCATATGTATCTCATAAACTATTAGGATGTTTAGTTGTATCTAGATTCACCATGTGTCAAATCAATTGTCTATAAAGTCATCAATTGTGATGATGTTTTTTTTTTCAGAAGATGGTTCGATTTCTTTAATTATTATGTAGGAGATAATTATTCTATGGGGATACAAGGGAATAACAGACTGAGATATCAGTGTAATGGCCTGAGTTGTTTGAGATCGACCCCAAAGTTACCTCATAAGTGTGAGAAGTCACTATAGTTGGTAATTTTAAAGAAATCATTTTTTGTGGTTATGTTAATGAATTTTCAATAATATATTAAAAAATAAATTAATCTTTTTAAATTTTGAACTCATTTTTATAATTTGATTTATGTTTTTGGAAGCATTATAAATTATTTTGTACGTTTTTGGATCAAAATATGAAACACTATTTCTAGTTTGAATCATTTTTTGTTTCTTTAGGGATTTAATGTAAAATGATTTAGGGTGAAAATGGGTGTGTCCACATTATGGTTGTTGATTTTGTTTTTAGTTCTCTAGATTATGTGACCACACCAAACTCAATTTAGATTCCATGGTTAGGGAAACCATCCAAAAACCATGAAACACCATACGAGGATAGAAATTTTGTCTTACCATGTTCAAGAACTCCATGTTCATAGTCAGTACATGGGGTAGGGTGTGGCGATGTAATGTATATTTTGTATCATCCATAATAGTCACCTTGTTCCTTGACTCTCTGTAAATGGGTCAAGTGTAGTCATCAAACCATAATCCAACATAAGTATGGGTTGATCATTTCCCTCCCAATTATTTTTATTTCGAATAAATAACTTGATCCACCATATATAAAAATAAATATATCCCAATGATTTCAGTTTTCAGGGAGTTATTAGAAAAATAATGGTTGGTACTATGGTCTTAATCTGATTCATAATTTAATTATTACATATTAAAATCCTTCAATTTTGTTGGTTGATCTCAATCATCCTTCCATATTCCTTTTATGGTTCTCTTGTATTACTTCAATTTGATACAAAACACATATGAGTCAATTTAATGTCGTATGAATTCTTTTATTCCTGTTAAAAGATCATTTTATAAGACATATTTTAATTAGATAAAGGAAATAAATTTTTATTTGATTCTAATCCCTCACATTAATATATAATTTCTTGAGGATTAATATCATTCATTAATATATTTCTAGTTATTATCATAGAAACACTTCTTTAGAGAGACTCTTAATTTATAGGCCTGATGTAACTATCATAGAATAGTTTTTCATTAACTCTTATGTGACCGTGGAGATGGTTAATGGTGTATTTGGTGTTTCTTTGATTCAATTTACTAAATTTGTGGAGAAACTTTTTGTGACATCAACAGTAATAAAATTACATTTCCCTATCCATATAGGGCCTTACATATAATTTGGTCATGATTTGTTCATTTTTACTTGAATCACAAGGTTATTATAGGTTACATGTAGGTGTGTGAATGGCCCTTGTGGATCAACATTGATATATATGTTCTAATAATATATATATATATATATATATGTATATAGAATTTATAACCAAATAATTATTTCGGTTTTTTGTGGTTTTTTGTGCATCCTCGTGAGAGATGTTAATAATATGATTTAATGGTCCTTGATTTTATTTACATTTATTATGGTTTTTAATTACAATATGAAACATCCCTTAGTTATCAACATGAATAGGTTTCTCACCGTTGGTAATAGGGAACCTTTTAGGGAGAGTGTGACGATGTGGAAAGGGATTCAAACTATTTCACATTTTGGGGAATGAGTCAGATCTCATATATGTTGGTTGATGTGGGATTTAACCTTTTATTGGTGTTTTGTATCCATCAACTATAACATGGTATAAGATATTTTTATAAATGGGTGAAGTACACATCCAAATACATTAGAATTGTCAGGTATTACATACCGACATCTGGGGATTATGGCACCATCATGGAGGGGAATGAAATTTTTTAGTTAACAAGCACCATTTGGGTGGGCTGTGTGGAATACCATAAAGGATGATCATGGAGACATGTCTGATAGCTGCAGGTTTCCAACCGATGTTGGTTCATGTAACATGTATTGTGAGACATAATGACTGACATTAAAATCCACACATGAAGAATGAAAAGGCTTGTGGGTCTGGGATTCATGATTACATGGTTAGCACAAAATGACCTGACACATTTTTGGTTGTATGTTAACTATTTAATTTAGTCCATGGATTGAAATGGACTTTTATATATCTATATTTCACCTTTTAAATGAATTATATATTTTTTTAACCTTGTGGTTCTATTCTCACACCCTGTACATAAAACTTGATATGAATGAATTCATGAAAATTATGGATATAGTGAAGGTAAAATAACCAATGACATAGATTTTTTATGTCATGTACCGATAAGGATCAATATATGAATAGTACCCAGATTTTTTCAAGACCTAGATCCAATTTCACCTTTCCTTAGTTTGGAGGATTCCTATTAATAGTGAGGGACTTAGGTGTGTTGTTAGGGATACATTTCGTCATATCAAAATTATTAAAAGAGTCAAAATAGATAAACATTGTTCATAATTTAAAATAATACAATTGTATAATAATTAATTATAAATAATGATGTATTGAATGAAATATAGCAAAGTATTAAAAAACCATGTAATATTTAAAACTCTAATCTTCCACTGGTCCAATAACATATACAATTTAACAAACCAAAATGAATATTTAAGGCTCCACTACAAAATCATTCCAAACCACATACAGGGACCCAAAGGACCCTACCTAACACCTATAGTAAAAACCTAATAATTATTATAAGTGTATCCACTCAAACATAAAACCTTAGGCCTCCCCCTATAAATCGTTCACATTTAGTTGACCTGAATGTAGACATACAGTCTTCAAACACACTATGGTGACCATGCATGAGGTGAGAAATAAATCACATTGACCAACCCTCGACGGTGAACCTATAACAAGATACTATATGTTAATTTCCATACAATATTCCCTTTCTATATGAGGCCTAAATATACTAACATAAATCCATAATCAATACATTTTTTATTTTCTTGATCAAAAATAAATTCATCATCCTTTTTAAAAAATTACTCCGAACAAGAAACATCATAATACGTGGGTAAAAATCACCAGCCTATGATCACCCATACTCAACTATAAAATATAAATTATGAATTTATATAACAAAAACAGATCATGTATTAAATGTGAGAAAATATATTTTAGACCCATCATGATGTGTGTAACCAATGGTGTTTGGGGCTTACACTCTAAGGTGACCCAAGGTGTTGGTGAACCGACGTGAAGGTCCTCGGAATGACCAGGTGGTGGCCTTGAGCCTCGTGTAGGCTTCCTACGAACAATGCCTTGACATAGATCTCAGTCCTCGTAGTTCCAGATGGTGTTTGGGTCCTACACTCTTAGGCGGCCCAAGGTGGTGGTGAACTGACATGAAGGTGGTCGGAACGACCGAGTGGTGGGATTGAACCTCATGGAGACTTCCTACATACCTTGCCTTGACATGGATCAATGCCCTCATAGTTCTGGATGGTGTTTGGCACACTAACATGGAGATGGCTAGGGCCAATGGTTGTTGGGATTGAACCTCATGGAGGTGTCCTACGAACCGTGCCTTGACATTGATCAAAGTCCTCGTAGTTCGAGATGGTGTTTGGGGCTTACACGGTGAGGTGGCACAAAGTGTTGGTGAACCGACGTGAAGGTGGTCGGAATAATTGGGTGGTGGGCTTGAACCTCGTGGAGGCTTCCTACATACCATTCCTTCACATGGATCAATGTCCTTATCGTTCGGGATTGTGTCTGGGGCTTACACTCTGAGGCAGCACAAGGAGTTGTTGAACTGATGTGATGGTGGTCGAAACGACTGGGTGGTGGTCTAGAACCTCATGGAGGCTTCCTATGTACCATGTCCTGAAATGGATCAATGTCCTCGTAGTTCAGGATGGTGTTTGGGGCTTACACTCTGAGGCATCCCAAGGTGTTGGTGAACTGACGTGAAGGTTGTCGGAATGACTGGGTGGTGGGCATGAACCTCATGGAGGCTTCCTATGTTCCATGCATTGACCATGATCAAAGACCTTGTAGTTCAGAATGGTGTTTGGGGATTACACTCTGAGGTGGACCAAGGTGTTGGAGAACCGACGTGAAGGTGCTCGGAACGACCGGGTGGTGGGCTAGAACCTCATGGAGTCTTCCTACGTACCATTATTTGACATTGATCAATGTCCTCGTAGTTCGGGATAGTGTTAGGGGCTTACACTTTGAAGCGGCCCAAGTTGTTATTCATGGTCGGTGCTTGTAGTAAGCTCACATTAGTCATGCTCAGTGTGATAAACAATAGAGACTAGAGACCTGATGATCACATCAAGAAAGGTCTGTCCATGGGAAATGGGGTTGGGCTTACGCATGATTAATATCCCAAAGAGGAAACAAGGGAATATGCGTGGTTAGCATCCTGAGAAGTCGGGACTAACTAAAGGATGGAGGCCCGATGGGGACAAATCATAGCAGGAGAGGGACTTGGTACCGATGAAAGGAGAAGCATCATTTCCCACCATTCCCTTCGATGGCCCTTTTGATCGAAGATGAATGGAGGAGCTGGGATGCTGCCTCCAGCAAGAAAAGCTAGGGGATTACGCCGAGATGGATGCCCATTCCCCATGGACAATCCCACTCCAAGAATTAGGATATCATCCCCTGTGTGTGGTGATCCCATCCCTGTGTAGGAGATTGTTATTGATGAATGTCTAAGACGGGGGACCCTGCGTGCTAGGCATGGGGAAAGGACAAAGTTTAACATCATGTGCTGAGAACGATGGTGCTTGGTATTTTAACGTCAGTATCTCAGATGATGTGGGCTCACTTCACACACCTGGAACATACATAACTGCTACCCTATACTCCTTAGTGCAAAGAGGGGATATGTGATGCCATGGAGAGGGGGTGTCATGGAGAGAACCATCAAGGGGTCTACGTTATCATGTATATGCAAATAAGCAATATCTTTTAGTGTTCCTAGGTGCCACTGAGGAGCGATACCAGTGGGATAATTCCAAGGGGTTTTTTAATTAGTCCGAAAAAATGGGAGATGGAAAGTTTGAATCACATGCCCGACATTCGGAATGCGGTGAGGGTGGCGTGCGATGGAGGATTACTCGTGAGCATGTTAAAATCACCGCATCCATATCACGTTATCATGAAATGGGGACAAACAAATGAGGGTCTACTGTTGATCGTGTACGAAACATAGGACCATACTCATAATGTTTTTCCCAAGGTCATCTAGGGAATCGGCCTAAAACGGTAGTTGAGCTGAGGTGGCATGGGACCAGGCTGTTAGGGGGTCCCTTTAGACATATAATAGGATGAAGATCCGATTGAAAGACACGCAAAGTGTGAGATGGTGTGATGGACTGTTTGAACATGCTCCAATGCTCTTGAAGTTATGCCACAGTGATCATAGCATAATGAATCTTATACATGGAGCATATGGCATCACTTTTTTGGAGCAAGTGGCACCCTATGTTTGGAACATAAGGATTACTACAGTTTAAAGTCATTTGGATCGGACTATTGGAATGTTATGCTTGGAGCATAAGGCATCTATTGTTGGGAGCAAGAGGAATCCTATATTTGTCACAAAAGGAATATTACAGCTTAAAGTCATGTAGATAGGACTATTATGCATAAGGATCCAAACAATGGATTGTGTTGGTACTTATACAAGGGAAGCCTTTTCTTGTTCGACCTGGAATAGGATCCATGTGATGGGGTTTGGAGGAGTTTCTTGAGGAATGGTTCAACTCAAGGTACTTTGGATATTGATGACGAGAATCTCTACTCACGACAGAGGAAACGAACCAAGAGGAATACTAAAACTAAAGGTGTTTCATGTTGTGTGGAGGAGTATCTAAAAACATGGTGTTCCAAAGGTGGAAGGTGGGAGCTCATAAGGGTGCAATATAAAATCCCTACGTCCCAACCTGAAAAGTTTGTTGTGCGACTCTCCATTTAGAATGTGGTTCAGTCACGATATAGAAGGGACCGGACTAGAGGACCAGGACCATAGGCCGCCACTGACCCGAAGTGGGGGTGCAGGCCGCAACCCCCATGGTATGGATCTGCAGGTGCATGCTTGGATAATATTGTGCGTAATAGTAGAGACACATAGGATGGGCTACACCCAAGGGGGGAGGATTGCGCCCAAAAGGGGCGGTGTCATGAAAAAATCTGTTGAGCTGCGCAATTGAGATAATTGCGTGAAAAAGACCACGGTGGAGCGATGTCGGTCGGGGTGGTGCGCAATCCGATTCTATGCACGAAAAAAGACGGTCTGGGCATGCAATGGGATTGCGAGCGTGAAAAAGGGAGGGCCAGCGCACAAAATGAATTCAGTGCCGAAGACCTAATTTTGATCCATTGGATTGAATTGCGTATAGGAGAAGGGGCTCAATTGGACTATGAAGATGATCATTTCCATGAGGTCTCGTGCAAATGTGGACCACCGAGAAACCTGGGGAGAATCATTACGTACCTAAAATCCTTCTTTTGCATGCCCAAGTGGTGAATTTCACGCAGGGGAGACAGTTCATATTCTTCAACCTAGAAGTCAAAGGGGTCACCTTGTATCTATAGGAATTTGGGGGCATGTCTAATATATCATCTTGAAATAATTATGCGGTGATGTTGGCGGTGCGACATGACAACCATGTGGGGAGGGGGCACGGAATATTCCACGCCAACACCACAGAACTCTAGCGAATCCTAGAGCTTTCCGTGTAGGGCATATTGTTTCGCGCACTTATGAATTGTTTTCGCACTACTCTTCTAGGCCCCCCCGGACTGGGTCCCTGGATCCAAATATGACTTCCATTTGTCGTTTTGAAACCTTCTTCAATCATTGAGATCTTTTCGGTGCTTACTGATACCATTATGGTTCAACTTAAGTTCTTATGTTTTGTGGTAATCTCATGTTTTACAAAGTAAGTATATATGGGTGACAAGAATGTCTTTTGAAAGATATTTCATATGTTACAAGTATTCTAGGACTAATGTGTTTATTTTATATCCCTTACTATGCTTTTTGGGCTCATCCCATGTTTTTAATTGATTTTCACAGGTCATTAGGATGTGTAAGAAATTGAAGGATTCCATGTAAAATGCTTGAAGATCAATCAATGAAATAATGTTTTATTTTGAATGTTTTAAATTTTAGAAGGAATGGGTACTGTTTTTATGGTATCTACTCTATAATAATGTGTAATGTTATGAATTTATTGTCCTAATTCTCTAAATCTATATACTTGAAAATATCCTCAATGTAAGAAGAAAGTGTTTTCATGACCAAATTCATGATTATGTATGTAATAAGGTATGGTTCTTGTAGATTACATGGGATTTCAACAAAATTATCCAAACACATATCTATGTATTACTACATGATATGTAGTCTATGTACATGGAATATAGTCCCAAAAAAACCATCTTCCCAAGTAATCAGATGCAAGACTAAGTAAATCTACCAGGTTTATACTCAATCCACATGGTATGTAGCACTAGAAACTCATATTCCCCAAACATAATTAATAAACATTGTATTTTAATAGAACCAAAATCATTAAAATATTTATTTTTGAATGAGATCCCCCAGTAACCATCCAAAAACCATATGTTTCCCCATTTAATCATATAACAACCCCAAATGGGTCCTCATTAACCATATAATTTAATTAAAACTGGAATGTGAAAAATCTATATGTAATTAAGGAAGAAACATAAAAACATTCAAATATTTGGTTGAATCCACCAAAGTATAACATGTATCCATGTTCTATAGATTCCAAATTGTGAACCAACTCCTCTGATGCTTCGTAATGGAAATACCTTCTTCCCCCTCTTCAAATATCTCTCTACCAACCTTATCCTATCATTGTCGCATAATAGGGAATCCTCAATGATGGTATAAATATAAAGATAGGGAATAAGGAGAAATAAAATAGAAACTTAAATAAATGGTAACAAACAGTTGATATTTCACCATTCACATAACTTTTAGTGAATTTATACCTTGCCTGGACAACACCCCTGCCATTCCAGACTCAAACACATAAGTGGAATCTAAATCCTATACACCATTTAATATATATATCTGAATTAAGGTTATGTAATAAATTAATATATAAATTATTAACTATTAAAAATAATTAGTCCTTGAAAATTAAAATAGATTATTTTTCTACCAAACTCATATCCTATGGTAAAAAACCTATTCTATGAGAGGTATAGTGGTAAGATAATTATTATTGGTAATTTTGAATGATATGATGGCCATTTTAACCCTTGTGAGTATTTAAAATACTAAAATTCAAATCTCTACTCAATTCACAATCTAGAAAAACATAGTTAATTATATAGGGGATTGAGAATATTTTTTATAGTCGGTAACAAGATTAAATCCATAGGGATATAATTTTTTTTATTTACTTATTTATCATTCTCGTTATATTATAAAACATACAAAATTGATGGAATTTGTTTCATTAATCTAAATAACATTATGTACATATTATTCTATTTTTCATATTTGTGTATCAGTAAAGTTATATTATTATTTATGCATATTTTCATTGATATGGATTGTATAATATCCCCGTCAATTGATTATAAACCCTCACCATTAGTATTTAACAAAATTAATTTGTCCATGTGTGAATGAGTCCATGTGGAACTCAGAAAAGGGAATTATACAAACCCTGAGTGATATGATGCTATCATGGACCACCCTGAGGGATATGTTATTCGATTAGGGTATGTATTTTTAACCTCTCCCTTAGTGAAAGGGTGCTTTCAAATACACACCTAGTTATAAAATTTCTTTATTTAGGGTAGATTCATGTAATTCCATTCAATGATAGTATGTTCTCATGGAATACCGTGAGTGGGAGTTTATTCATATATGTTGTATACTTCTACCAGCATTTAGAAATAGGGTTATCATCATTATGTGTCTTGGGACATAATATATCGTCCCACCATGATTGATATGTTATTTTCATGGAAATCTATTTTTGAGATTGTGTTTGTCAAGATATGATTGTGGGACCATATTCCAAGTGAGTGGTTAGAGTTCAAATCAATATTTGTAACAACTATGGTTTGGTATGGATCCTATCCTAATACGATGGGTAGTGGTCATGGTGTATAATGACACCCTTCCATGAATAATTAGGAATAGGTCAAGGATTGTTGCATGAGGCATCTTATATTTAGTATATTCTTATGATGGTATGGTCAAGTAGCATGGTGTCCTTGTAAGCTCACAATGATTCAACACACATTCTTGCATTTTTTTTTGTATTGCATTTATTTATTTCACTCACATAGACACATTTTTATGTTGTAATACACTATGGGAATTTGGTGGGACCCTACTGAGATGTATTAGTCAAAACCGATATGAGAACCCTATTGTCCATGAATAACTTATTCCTATTATAATTTTTTATTAATGTATATATAGAGGATCATGAAAGAGTAACTAAATATGGATTAGAAATGGGGATGACAGTATTTATGGGGTTATTATGGTTCCTTTTTTACATTTTCTCATATGTGATTAACTGAAAATTAATTTTTTTTATTCAAATACTTTGAATAAAAAGTGAGAAACCATAATAGACTGCACAACTAAAAAAACAAGATTTCCATGGAACAAAAGTTTTAGGCCAAAATACATAATCCATCACAAAAGATTCCCTACCCAGCATCAAATAAAATAAGATCAGCTTCCTCTTACTCCACACTACTAGAAAAATATCATGTGTTTGAGTGTTTGGTCCTGGAAATTATGGTAAATCCATACCCTATCAAACATCTATATCTGTAGCTAAGACCAGGACAAACAATCTTTTCTAAAACCCAACTAAAGAAACTCAATGTGAGATAGATGCAACGGCCCACAAACCTTGAACTATAAGAGACATAATGATTTATAAAAATAGAATTCCATTCCATCGATTCAACACATCAACCAACCGCTCCACCATTTCCAAGACTTCAACACAATAGAAAAACACACCAAAATACGTTCTATTAGAATTTTATTTGCATACCACCAATACATTCACAACTCCATATTACTAGAGAAAAAAACATGTTCATTTTAATGTAATTCACAACGCTTTCATACCCACAAAACAACTCAATGATTATGAGGTTCATGAACCATGAACCAATTAACCAAAATCAGAAACTACGAGACATGAAAATTCAAATATAAAAATCATGACGCACACCACAAGATCCACTAGAAATTATCCAAAACCATAATACTATCCAAAAACTCAGGAACTGAAAATTGTCATTGTATCCATACACCCGAATGATATCATGACGAAAAGGGTCCTAGTCACAAGCCAGTTATTAAATTATGTATCTACCTCCATAGCCTCACTCTGAGTTAATATAATACCACCCTATGCACCCATCGTTGACACAAAATCGAGGCAGTAAGAGACGGGAATCGACCACGAGCCATAACAATGCCGCTGTGAAAAACGTAACCAATTCCGAGTTGGGAAAAAAGGAGGTATCTAGTAGTGGAAACGTTGGTTCAGGCCCACAAATCCTGAATACGTGCTCCACATGCCGCCGAATAGGAATGTTGAGGAGCAGACACTACCAAACTGAGACATAGAGGTTGATGGTGGAGATAGTGGAAAACACTAAAATCACATAGCCCCGTATGGGCTCATCAATATTCCACAACACTAATATTCATGAATATATGAATGAATATTCATTTTTATGTAATGTAATTCCTTTTTAATAATTCATACTATAATTATCATTTTTGTATGATTTTTGGTTAGTTGTCTATTATTTATGGTTCCCATATCATGAGAATAATATCTATAAGACATTATCATTTCCTTCATTTTAGAAACCGATAGAATGTGTGGTGGTGCAACTAAGGTTCTATAGAACTCCATATTAGAAAATATTTACTGATTTTCAACTAACTCAATGTACACAGAATATAGTAGCCGTTTTTGATTAGGTAAATGGTTTTTTTATTTAATAGAAATCATTAGTGGTGGGTGTATGATATATAAAAATACAACAAAACTAATCCTAACTTCCAATCATCACAGTGAGTACCAATTTTTATGATTGACATTGGTTGGACTAGAAAGGTAGTTTATTGGTATTTCACCATTGGTGGAACATTCTTTATGATTCTATAAGGATGTTCTCAGTTGAATGGGATGAGGTTTTATGGGGCCTATCAAAAGGGTGGATAGTACCATTAATGGTTTTTAGGTTTCCATCGTTTAAATTGGATCATTATAGAGAGTTGGGGCTAATAATTTAATGCAATTATCTCTAGTAATTTTCATAAAAAACCACAAAACACAAATTTTATATATGATTTAAATTAAAATATTTATCGTTATAAATAATCATTGGAATAAAAAAGATCTGAAAAATTATTTGATCGATGTTTTGAGGTTGTTGAATTGCCTTTTCATATATCCATATAAATCTCCCATCGAGTTATTGGTAATGATATTCTATGTGATGGACTCTATTGTTGGTCCTACCGGAGATATTGATTTCATAAAACAACATTATGTTTTATAACATGAGGTTATTTAAAAAAGGATGTGTCATCACTATTTGGTTCAATGTCTATCCCTTTTCATTACGAATATAAATATTCAGTTGGAATGAAATTTAGTATTATATATTCTGCATCAACCAATTAACCATATTGATTCACAATGTATTGGGAAACTATGAATTTTGATTAATCGTCAACATAGTCATTATTATCATCTATATTGGTTGATTAACTAAAGGATACATTGGATTTTGTTTCAATGTGTAATTTTGTCCAAATATTAATCTTTTAAAACCCGAATGAGACAGGTTATTCTTTTTTTGTGATTGAAATTAAATCCCAAAAAATATGAACTGATTTTAAACCAAAATTAATAAATTTTTCATTTTTTTTATGAAGGTATACCTCAATTCCTGTAATCCCTGATCACTATTTAAGAAAGTTTCCATCAGAAATAATTGGTGGTTTCCCCATATTTAAGATACAAGATACCAAATTCCAATAAAAATTCATTTATTTTATCATCACATTATTTCACGTCAGTTTAACCATATTTTTTCTTCAACAATATATGTATGGTTTATGATGTTTATAATAAAAAATTCCCAATTCCAATAATGGTGTAGTTATTCATCCAATACATTATTTGACATTAGGATCAGTATTATGTCATTCAGAAGATTTATAAATTATTAATATAAATTGGGGGTCACATATGGTTAAAAAATAATGCACATATAGGTTAATATTTTCATCTCTCATAGAAACTCCCAATGCTTCCCATATCCAAAAAAATGTAATGAACTACTTTCGGAAGGCATGTGGTCAATTTGGGTTTCAAACACAACAATAATTAAGAAAGCACATTGGTCAAGAGAAAGGGATTTCAGGATAATAATGCCCTTTTTTTAGAGGTGTATCCTTTTTGGGACTCTCTTTTATATTAATTATATTATAGTGATTCTCATATGAATCACGATGTTGTACTAATTACCATAACAAATTGATCTAGAATTACCTCCTTCTACTTGCGAATGGGATTTTTGTTAGTGAGACCATATGTATATATTTGGTTTTCCATATTTGTATCCATTGATTTATTAGAAACTGGTCACTACATGTCATTTTATGTCATAAAATAGGGAACTCTAGATATTCCTTCCATATAGGGAGAATATTGGTTTTTTAGAATGGTATTGAACCTTCATGAGGCGTCAAATGTGTCCTTATAATAGGAATGAAAATCCAAGTAGTTTTTTATTTCATGTTTTGTAGAATAGCATCATTCTAAATGGAAATACATGAGGGAATATAAGTAATGTGTATGGACCATGAGACATAGGACAGATTCATATTTATCCTACATATAACAAGAATTAGTGTCACTATTGTTCGATCTACTCTCAACATGATGATGGGAGGTGACATATAATAATTACTCATGTTGTTTATTTCCTTATGATTTAACAATATGAAAATACCATTGAGACATACACTGATGTAGATTACCTTTTGGGTGTAATGTTGTAGACTGTTACGTAATAGGAATTACACACAATGGATTCCACGGCTAGGATAAATCTATGATGTGAGTGATAAAATCATTTTAAATCCCTACTGCCATGTGATTCATAATAGTTGTCAGTTTCAAGGGATATAAATTGATTATACACACCGAATTTGGATATTTTACTTATTCATTAGGGTATCCCTAATGCAGTGATGGATATGAGGATAAATCCATAGGAAGGTAACCTATTTATCGTTCTTGTTAATGGAATCAAATTCTTCATAGTTTGAATATTCATAACCCACTGATGGGTTACGAAGGGGGAATAAACTAAAATGGATTATTATTTTCCATGATGACCATGAAAGTTAGGGACTAAATCCAAAATTATTTTCTATTGAATAATATTGGACCGTTACCCTCTAACGGATAATGAGTTGGAACCTTGAGCGGCTAGTTGAGAATGTTCGTATGAAATGATGATCCTATAATACCCATAACTGTGTATGAATGTCTATTCCTAACCCTTTATATAATTTTCCCTTATAAAATGTGTATTCTTATCCAAATATTCATCGTTTGGGGATCACATGGTTCTAGGGTACATATGAAACTAATCCTATTGGAAATGGATGACTGTAATGGCTCGGGTTCTTGGGGGTCCATTATGTAGTAAAATGCGATGTTTTGGTGTTTGGGGTAGTCTCGGTGACTCCTAGAGATATCCCTAGCCTGCCAGTAGGCCTAGCCTACCGGTAACATTGGGGTACCGGTGCCCCTCGGTTACCCGTAGATCTGGGCCACTGGTAGCTCAGGGCTACTGATAGCTCTCGGTTACCGGTAGCTCTGGACTACCGGTAGCTCTCAGCTTCCTGTAGCTGGCGCCGACCGATAGCTCTCAGCTACCGGTAGTGCCTTCCCCCACGTGTTTTTCTATTGGCGCCTCTTTGTGCGTAAATTGGATTTTATGCTGCGTTTTGACCCAGTGTAAAGCCATTAATAGGGTTTCAATTAAATTTTGGTGAGGCATGTGTCTTTTTTAACCGCCCTGAATAGCAGGGACACTTTAATGACGTTTGGGGTGTCCCAGCCATGTGGTCAACCCATGATCCCACTCTTTACGCGGTTTTAAGTTTTCTTTCATATCATAACTATTCCGAGCCTGCTCGATTTCAAACCGTATGATCCTTTAAAATCTAAAGGCTTCTCCCTAGGTTTATTTTCTCGGTCACCCTGCCATCGGAGTACCCTTCCTCCCCGACAAATGTTTCTTGATCGAGTTCCATGGAGTTAATAGTACTCTGGTTCCAGTTCCAAGCGCGGACTTAAATGACAATCCTTGATCAATAAAGTAGGATTTTACCTTCGTCTCTCCTTTCTATGTATCATACTGGTGGGTGAGCTACTGATTCTGTAGAACTGGATGAACCAAACCATAATGAAGATAATAAATGGATTGTAAATAATAAATGGGAGGGGTGTGATCGATGATGATATGTATTCTCCTTTCTAACTTATGTGGGATTACGCCTACTGAAAATCATGGTCATTGGTGGTCTTTCTCGGTGAACTAATAAACCCCAACTTCTTGTGATGTTAAAATGGCGTGTATTTTGGTTTTGAACCTTTTCTTTGTAAAAGAAATTTTTTAACTACGTATATTCGGCTGAATAAATTTAAGCACTAGGATAAACCCTTTCTGTGATAACCCCGACAAAAGCACACCGAGATTGAAATTATGGAGTGTGTTAAATATCGTAAATCTTTAAATACTAGCATGGTATTGATTTGTGTTGGTGGAGTGGATTGGTTATTTTCATTCACGGGCCGATTTCTGGGTGATGTGGGTGGGGATGGGATCCCCTGTTGTTATGGATTCGCTGGTTATGATTTTGAGGTCATGTGCTTACTTTTATTATATCACAAATTGGGGTGGAATACTCTGTTGTTGAGAGACCCTTGGCTCCTGTGTTTTGGGAACATGGGGTTGGTTCCAGTACATTGAGGGATCTCACATATCCTTTTTGTGGTTGTGACTTTACAAGAGAAACGGGTGTGAACATTTAAGTTGATGTTTGACTGTACTCGGTTGCTAGTTTCCCTAGTAGGTACAGAAACTTATGTAAACATTATTACTGAACACGAAAACAAGGATGGAACAAATGGGTTTTGGTTTGGTATGAGTTGTGACTTGACACGGGTGTTGAGTGTGTTATGTAAGCTGTCTGAAGAAAAACCTAGATTGGGTGAGTACATGTTTCCAATACATATACTTGTAGTTTTTGTGTTTTTTATTCTCGCCCCACACAAGTTGAGCACTTAGTGCCGAACACCCCCATTTCATGGCGGAGGGTGTTTTCCCAACACTTCGACCAGTGGCTTCTTATTAGCTCCTTTTCTACTCCATTTCCTGGATAGCCCAATAAACTTCGAGTAGGCTGTGATGGCCTGAAGTCCATTATTATCCCATGAACCTTCGGGCATGGTAGTGTGGTGGTTGGCCTAGGAGTGTGCGGGTAGGTGGTTTCCCAAGTGTCTTCGGGATGAGGCCCAGGAGTCTTCGGGCCTGGCAGTAGATCTTCTATCCCATGTATCTTCGGGAGTGGTGGTGGTTGTTCTGTCCTAGGTGTTTGCAGGTGTGGTTATGTGTGACTGTTGTGGCCCAGGTGTCTGCGGGCGGGATAGTGGTCATGGCCCAGGTGTTTGCGGGTAGGGTTTGGCAGTGGGACTGCATAGGGATGTGTCCCAAGTGTGTGAGGGTGGGGTGTGTTAGTGGGACTGCGGTGAGAATGGCGGGATTGGTTCAATGCATAGAATGTCTTCAATAACCAGTGGGAAAGTGGCGCGGGGTACCCAAACTTTGATGTGGTATTATTATATATTACATTCTTGCGTTATTTGGTGAGTGTGTCCGGTGAGTGGGATGGATGAACTCCTTAATAGTGTTGGTTGTTTGCTTCTCACGGTACTTTAGTACTTTCCACCACTTGTGCATGAGAGTCTTTGGTTTTTCCCTACTTAATATACTCATATGCTCACCCTACGTATATAAAACTGCTTTCAGGTTTCCAGGAGGACGTCGGGGATCACGCGAGACTGTACAAGCTTGGACCTTTGGGGTGGTTGCTGTTGTCATTTCCCTTTTTCATGGTATCTTTTTACCTTAGTGTTTTGTGGCTTGTATCATTTACTTTTGAACATGCATTTGGGAATGGTTTACCTTTTTGGTTCTTAATTTTCTTTCAGTTTTTGTGTTTTTAGGTTTCATCATCTTATCTCCCGATCCTATAAAACAAAAAAAGGGTAATGCCTTCCATTTGTGTGTGAATTCCATACCATTGGAGCAAGTCGCCACTTCGGGGCCTATTGAAGGTGGGTTTCAGGGGGGGTCATTATCTCTTCATCAACGTAATGAAGGAAGGGCTTGGAAATCTACTGACTCATCCCTCCTTTTGGTGAAGGCGGGTTGTGACAATGACATTTATTGGGTCATATTTCTATCATTTCCTAATTTTCTTCTTGACATGTCCTTGTTTATATTGTGAAATTTATATATTGTGAAATTGGAATGTCTTAGGTAAATTCCATACATGTCATGAGTGTCTACATAACCTTTCATGAGTGTCTTCTAGAGAAATCCTACCTTCCTGACAAGGATAAAATTTCCCATGGTGCTTCACATGATCCAAGATGACATTTCTAGGAAATTTCACATGAAAATAATAAAATTTTTACTTTTCTTAACATGGTAGATGAAATCAATTCAAGGAACATTATTTGATAAAAGAAAACATTTCAGAGGGACACAAGATTTGGATGACATGTCAAGAGGACTGTCGCATGAGTGACTTACATTTCTGTAGGACTGCTGCATGATTTTTCTGACCATTCTAGGGATATGATTCTTTATCAATAAAAAAACATAAAAGTGAATATTATGATCAATAATGATACTTAAATAGGAATATTATTGACTTGGATAATCTATCTGGAGGAATACTCATAATGTGGATTATATGTCTGGAGGACATTTCATGACATGGTTGATATGTCGGTAGGAATATTCATGACATGGAATATATGTAGGTGGGACTTCTTGTGACTTGGATGGAATTTACTAACATAATCATGTAACTAATTAAAATTCCATGTAATATAATTGATCCCATCATATAAAAATAATAATACCAATCATCATATAGTGCTTCCTTATTTTTATGACAATTACACATATCTGCCTCAATGTTCATCTGGTATTGGAATGTTGTGACATCATGTTTCCAAACTGACAAAAAGATACTCCAATTAATAATCTTAATGACACATTGGAATTCCTTCATGTGACAAATAGGGTGATTATAAGAAATATAAAATCATTCCACAAATTCTATTGAGTTATTACCAAGGATTACCCACATTAAGCCTCATATTTTTCATGCATGATTACTATATGAATTCCAATCTTACCATTGTTATCTCATGTGAATTTGTGACTTTTTTGGCAGAGGTAGAGAAATATAATGGCCTCTATACCTCAGATATTCACATCATTACACAACAAGTATGTTTCATATATGAGATTGAGTTTGTGGAGATTCACATGTCTTTTATTGACCCAACTCAGTTCATCATTCGAATTATCTATATGTGTATGACTAGGATCCACTGGTCATTGAGAGGGGGTGGGGGTGAATCAGGGATATCATTTTAATTTAAGTTTCCTTTCATCTAAAAAATTATTCAACAATACTTAATGATTGGTTTCTTTGATGGAAAAAAATCAAAACACACATCAACATGGAAAAAATAATTTAAAAGTTTGAATACTCAACAAGTTTATCTACCACATTTTATGGTTTTCAAAAAATTAAATAAAACAAAATACACAAGAGAACAATATTTTTTGTTGGATATAACAACTTGGATATTCCAATCTTGTCTTATAGTAGTATGATTAATAAATCAATTCACATTTCTCATGTGGAACAAAAAAACATGTAACAAATTTTTTGTAAAAATATATTTTGACTTAGTTTGATCAAATTTCACAAATTTTTTTCTTAAAAATAATTATAAACATTCTTACACAAAATAATATAAGAAAATATTTTGTACATCATAATAAAACTCAAGATGATTCGCTTGTCCAATAACTCAATACAGAAATATAACTCTATCAGAAAAATATGGAAATAATTATAAACTAATTCACCACCATTGTAGAAATATCCATCTTATTCCCAGTCTGATTATCTAGCATAACACAATGACCACATGAATACAATATTATTTCTAATACATTATATATTTTATTTTGAAAACATACTTAGGTATGAGAAATCCAAAAAAACGGTTCACCTTGGAACAAGAATTATTTTACATTTTTGTTCTTGAATATTAATTTTTTAGGAAAGTAATAATGTACCTCTCTATTTATAGGCGATCCAAATTTGTTTGGGTGGATTCTGTAAATCATTCCCACTCAAACAAAGTTCTTGAATCATTTATTCTCTATAAATAAACGATCAATAATTCATTTATTATATGATTATAACCATATCTCAAATATTATTTATTTATCATAGTATATTCTCTCTTCATACATTATTTACAAAAAAAAATTCCTATTCATATTTCACATTCTGATTTTTCTATAATGATAGTGACATATAGTCCCCCAAATATTTTTTATCGACATAAGAATAAATTCAAACATAATAAATATCATTCTATTTTTCATTACTAAATAAAAACAATCATATTTATTCTTCTTATGATTATTGGAACCAACTATTCATTTTTATTTCCTCATTATGATTTATAAATTAAATTCTTCAATATGTTGCTAAGCACCAAATGAAATAGATGGAAACCATTTTTTAAATTCTCCAACATCATACTTGATAATATTTGATTCAATTCAAGAAAATATAAATTTCTTATTTTCTCATACTAAATAATTTTTTTATGATGAAAATATTAAATTCATCACAAGTTAGATAAATGATAAACATGTATCTGAGTTCTTATTTTTCTAATCCTTATTGTAAACAACATCGAAATTTATCATAGTGAAATTATTGACTACATTGTTGATATTCATCGGGTTGATCAATATTTTATTAAGAATTGATTTTAATAATATTAAAATTTATTTATTTTTTTCATTAGTTCAATCAACTTCCAAAAAAAAGATATTATTCCACTGAATATTGGTGGAACATGACATCTGATGGAAAATTTATAGCACCTTCAACTTCATTAGATTATTACCTCTTCAGATGATAATAAAAATTTACATTAATCACATTCTTTTTTCTATGAATATTTTTTTCCCATGGATTATTTTTTGACTAAATACCATAATCCACATGTTATATAATTCAGATAAATCTTCCCATCATTCAAAAATTATTGTGTCTTAAGATATCATATCAATTCACTAATACTGAAAAACCTATGCTTCATCAAAAACATTATTCTAAAAATTTCTTCTTGTAATCATGAATTCATCATGAATTTTAATATGTTTCACATCATCAAAACATCTCTTAACTTAAATTATGATGTTTTATAATTCAATATTTTTGAAGTGTCATTATTTCATTCCATCCATCCTAAATATGAATGAAAACATATTTTCTATTATCTTCCATTATCGAACATGCATCAAAATGTATTCATAAAACACAATAATTTTGTGAAATATAATACAAAAAATAATCTTCAGATTTTATATTCTATCTTTAAATACTATAAATTACTTTCTCATAAATATGTTTCTTTCATTCGGGACCGAGGGTGAGTCTGATGAACCATTTCATCTATAAGTCATCTTCTTAGTATGAGTAAATTTTTTAATCATTATGAGTCAATTTTTTTGATTTTGATGGTCAGTATAGTTTTCATATTTTAAAAGATTATTTGATTTCATTATATTTAACAACAAAATACAGCACATAAAAAACATAATTGAAATCTTCATTCATATTCAAAAAACTTCTCTATTCATCTTTTTCCCAAAAATCCCCCCCGTTGGATTTTTTTCAACAATGATTCAAAAATCATTGGAATTTTTAACCCCATGAAATAGATTTCTTATCAATAATTATAATCCCATGTATGCTAACACATTGAAATAAATAGTATGTAGTGATATAAAAAACATGTTGTCTTAATGTATTGACTCATAAAACCTCGTCATATTTTATTCACATCATTCATCACCACATTCATTTCATAGTTTACATTATAATAATATAAATTTTCATACAACCACTTTATCAAAATGATTGAAGTGTTCACACACATATATACTTGATTAATATCTTACCAACAATTCCCCAATTTAAATGATTTTAAAAAGGTTTAGTAGATAAAAATGAATATTTTAATGGAACTAATATACCCCTTGACATCTTTTTCCAAAGAAAACATGATAGGGGGAACAAAAATAATTACTAAAAATGTGAAGAGAAAGACGTTGTACACCATTGGTCCACCTCGTATTTATTACATGTAATTTTGTTAATAGTTTTATTAAAATAGAAATAACATTTCATTTTTTAGGAACATGCTCTAACTTCAATTAATTATTTTAACCATTCTCTTTGATGAAATAATATTTCATATCAATCTGTACTAAATGGTAATGTTTTAATTTATTTATGGTATGATTTATGGAATGTTTATTATCAAAAACATTGAGAAAATGTAACTCCACATCAACAATTATGTCTTCCAACTGAATCTTCCTCCACAAATTTTGGGTATCTTGTTGAGTGATAGTAACAAAATCACCTTCATAATTACTAAGAGTTATTGAATTCAATTCCATTATATGAAATCTAACACTTCATTTTACTAGAATGAAAACTACACCTGATTTAGAACTTTTATCTTCAACATTTTTGCACTATTCGTATCTCAATACTCAAATATATCAATACATTCATAGATATCATACGAAATTCACAAAATTATTTTCCCTTTTATATATGTGAAAATTAAATTTTCTATACAAAATGTGTGATTATTTTTGCGAACTATGTAATCATTCAGATAAGGAAATATCATAGACAATGTCAGGTCTTGAGGCAGTAAAATAATAAAACAACCTATCAACATCCAAAATTCATTCTGAAAAACATCAATACCTTCAATGTCATTAGTCAACATGTTTACTAGTTAAATTATTGTGTAAAATTGTTTTTAATTCTCCATTATGAACATTTTAATATTTTTTAGAAAAATATTATTAGAAATGAAAAATGTTTTTCTTCATTTATTATAATTTTAACCAAATAACAATATTTAATTTCACTCAGCATAGACATCTCAAACTACTTTTTAATCAATTTAGAAAATATTTTACATGTTTTTCATCATTAATAGAAAATATTATTGTATATGTTATTTCATCATTCATCAATTTAGAAAATGTGTTCCTTCTTCACCGCTCTATTCTATCATTCTATGTATTCCACCATTGTGTTTTATAATTCATAGACACCAAAAAACTCTTTAGTGTTTCATAGATGGATTTTTTCCATAAAACAATTAATATTATGTAATATATGATTATCATGTATAGAAACCTTGGTCTTGAATATACACAAAAAATATCATGAATTACCTCACAAAATTATGATAAATACCATGTTCTGTAACATAGTTCTTCCTATTTCCATCGAAGTACATAAGAGTTGCACTTGTTATTAATATAGATTGAAGTGAAAAAGAGTTTCGTTTTTTTCATTGAGATGTCAATATATGAATAAATGTTAATGATGAAGAATTTGTTGTAGCCTTGAATAATTGTTGTTGATTCAATGAATTGAATACTACACTTGATGAATTGTCCATGAAGATATAAATATAATGATTATAGAGATGGTCTTAATGATCCAATACATGTATCAAAGAGATATATTGTTACAACACCTGATGAATTCAATTAAATGCTAAATTGGTTTATGAGACAAGAAAATATCCATCCACAGTCCCTTAGTGCATGAAGTGTCGATGATTCATCCATTTAATCTAAATTGATGAAGTTTAAAATATCAGATGATTTTTTAAGCTAGTCCCGAAAGTCCAAGATATGTGTTAATGGTGAAAACACCCCTCACAACATGGAAAAGTCATGCATTATGTTTTAACGCATGATTCATGTAGAAAATATCCATTCATCCTCCAATACTGGATTTAAGGAATGTTAATGATCGTAGAGTTGTTATTTCAGAAAGAAAAAGAAGGCTGATGTTTGAAGATGAAGAAGAGAGGATGAAGGGCTTAGTGTAGAGTTTACTTTCTGAATTTCCCAGGCATGATCCTTGAATAAAGAAGGATGGTTTGGAATACATATATTTTAGTCAATGTACATAGTTTATCCCTTTATCAAAAAATAGTTCCATCCATGAAGACTAGTCAAGGTCATCACCTCAAGAACATGTGGGACCCGATGGTCAACCGTGCTTGAGGGAAGGACTCAAGGCAAGCCCTGCATGAGGTAGTGGGCATGGGCTATGTATAAGAATGCATGGTACCACACGGTGGTGAAACCTTGCAAAGTGGGTGCTATGATAATGCTAGGATGAAGAATAGTGGGGACTAAGAGTGTGATCATAGAACACGGTATGAGGCAATATAGTGAGCGGAGGAGGAGAATTCTGGTGATATTCTGCCTTGGGTTATTATTTAAAGAAGATGAAACAAGCCATACATATCGATTTGGGACACTTTTTTAAAATAGTGGAACAAACCTCGACCATTAATCCGTATTTTGCACTCGGTCTACCGATCGATCAATCGCGGGATTGATCCCGCATATACAGGCAATCCAACTGATCACTATTGTTCTAATTTAAAAGAGCACCTTTAAATCTCTCTACAAAGGATGTATTCAACCTCTGATCACCTGAGCTCCTCCCGTAAACCAATATTTGATCCGAGCACTTTGGTCTTGCTCCTGAATACTGATGAAGCTCAATGTTTGTGCATGATGATATTCTAGATAAACCGAATACATTCTTTCATTAAATGTTTCGGGCATGCATCATGATGAAGAATTCAAACATGGTCAAAGAAAACAGAGTTTTAAGGCCATGTCAGAATGCTCTTAGCCCGAAGGGAAATGATATGCATTCATTTAAGAATGCATTCATGTGAGGATGATGATACAATGAATAAGTCTATGTTCGAAAGAAATATCCCATGATTCCTGACATAACATTTATGTGTGTTTGATGTTTTTCAATTCAAAATATCTTTTCTTATTCATATAAATAATTGAATTATATCTCTCAGGGGTTTGAAGATGAATCGAGGCAGATCCATCACTTATAAATAGTTGGACCACAATGCAATGAAAATTGATTCCATTCTTGAAGAAAGGAGCTACTATTTCTCCAAAGAAACAGAGCAACAGAGAACCCTTCTGGTGTGTGAAAGGTAGAAAATTCTACACAACATAGCTAGATAATGAATAAGTGTCATGAATAACTTGTGCTAAGAAGAATTCCCACACATTCCATGTGCAAAGGAGAGCCACACACCTCTTGTGATTTTCGAAAAAAATGCGGACCCCTCTATGCGAAGAGAAACCATGAGTATGAGACTTGTTCTTTTGAACCCTTGTTTTGCATTCATGCATAGTATACAATATATAAACAATAGGTTCCTGTACCATTGTGATACTCTGCGAAGTTACCCAGGCCATGGATCCCTCCCTTGTTTCAAAAAGGAGAAGAACCCATGCAAACCACATTCACATACCCATTCTAGTTGTGTGTGTGTTATTTAAAAGAGAAGAATCCAAATGCCCTTAGAGACGAAAAATAATTGTTCCCTCCTATTTTTAATGTAGTAGAAGAACCCGGGGCCATGTGTTTTCACAAAAAAGAACACATGCCTGAGGGTGGGGCATTGATAATCTCTTAAGATAGTGTGGGAAAGAAAAAGAATAATTGATTGTGTTTGGAATGAAAAGTAGATAATTCATGCATGATGCACATGAAAATCATGAGAATGATTTGAGACACCCAAGTTTCCATGAACTAGGTGAATTGAGGTCAGCACTCGTTTGGACATGAAGAATACCCATGCAGAAAGACCTAAAATTGAATGAATTAAATAAGACATTTTTTGTGTTCTAAGACCTAAAAGAAAGAGTGAAAAAAGGATAAAGAGAAGATATTGTGTTTCTGTGATGAAAGTATTATACCCATTGGGGTTTTCAACCAAGAGAGAAGAAGTAGGTTGTGTATGTATGCAATCATGTACATGCACACATGAAGACCGTTAAGAATAAAAATTATTATTATTAGTGCACACATGTAAACTAGAAGAAGTAATTCCATGAATATCATGGATGAATCATAATCAATTTAGATGATGCGAAGTGAGTTGATCCTTAGTATTTGAATAATCTCAAATGTGTATTTCATTAATTCTAAGAAAACAAGTATAAGTTTTATTGCATTCCGTTATATCACTAAAGAAGAAGAAGTTGAGATATCAAAATCCAAGAGGTATTGGATCCCGTGGAATCCATTCATGAAGTGAATGAGTACGGAGACTGAATCCTGATAGTGTTAAAGAAGATGTTAAATCCAAGTTAATAGTTTTTGAGAATTTAATAAGAAAGACATTACAGATATTGAGAAAGATCATTCCTGTATATTGTATTCATGAAGAAGTTGTCTTCATAGTAGGCCCACCTCTTAGTGAGGCCAAGTATTCATCAAAATATGAAGGAATTTCCATAGCATTGTTGAGACTGAGAACTGATCAACTCAAGTGATATGAAATATTGAGCATGTACAACAGACCATACCATAGGTTATTGAAGATCCTTGAAGAGATTCACAAGAATTTATTATTCAGCAATCCTGTGTGAAGAGATCATAAGATCATCTACATTGAATCAAGAAAGAACATATATAATGAACCTTCTCGTGTGACTCGAGAGCTAGAAGACCCATGTGAGATTCAAGGATGAGAAGATTTCTTCAGTGGGACTATAAATCAGGCTTGCGTGATTCTAGTAACATTGTGGGAATCAATAAAATGAGCCTCTTATGGGACTTCAGGGAGATATAGTGGAACTATATATCCACCATTTCAATTAAAAACTGAATTATAGTGGGTAATCTATGTTGGGGGGAATAACCAACATAGTTAGGAGTATGTCTTTGAACTGAACATTGTAAATCCTTATGTTCAGGACATTTACCATTACACCATCATTCTTAGTCAGGATGAGAGGAACACGAAGAGTATATCAGGGCATTAACTATCTAAAGAGGTTTAATTGAAAATAATAAATTAGTAAAAATATTTAAACGGATCACTAATTCACCCCTCCCCCTCTCAGTGATTCACATTGATGTGGGAACTTCAATTGGTATCAGAGCCAGGCTACCTATAAAAGTTCCAAGGGACTCTTTATGAAGTGAAATTATGATGAGATTAGTAAACAAACTCATGTTGAGAAATATACCAAGACTCAGAAGAACAAAACGATGAAACATGCATGGAAGATGAAAAAGACTCTTACTGATAATGGGGAGACACCTTCTATTGAAGTTAATCTGAATGTTACAAAATGTGATAATTCCATTTATTATTATGACTCTTATAATGAAACATGTTCAAGTGGTGAAGATGATCGATAACAGTGTGATCTTCAATCTGTACACAAATATCAACTAAAGAATGCCCCTATAGAAGTGGATATACATATTTATTTAAGCATTATTGCTCTTCGAGATGAAAAATTAATTCTAGAAGAAGAACTATTTCTATGAATGATGCATTGGCTAAAAGGGTTGGAATATCCAACAATCTCTCAAAACTAGTAATGGAAAAGGAAGAATCAATTTTTCATTGTAATGAAATTCCTTATTGAGTTAATAAATAATAGTAAAGAAGTATTTGTGAGAATTAATTATTTGATATTGTGTTTGTAGAAGCATTCCATGCTTTTTAAAATATTCCTAACATTTCTAGGGTTGTCAAACTGCTCCAATGGAAGACATAGCCTAGAAGTTAATGGATATTGAAAACTCTATTCAAAAATTAAAAAAATGCATGTGGAACAAATTATAAAGGTAGATGAAAATTGGGAAAGCAACATGATATCAGTTGAAAATGAGATAAACTCCCTCATCATTAAGTGTTTAGAGATGGAGGTGAAATTAATGAATAAAAAATCGCTCCAAGCAGGAACTTCCCAAAAATATGAATGTACAGATGTTTCCACTCAATTTTTCATTATGGAATATGAAATCAATAGAAATATCAAATCATCCTCTATTCAAATGTAAACATCCACCAAGAATAAGGCATCTTATAACAAAATTATTTTTGTTTCTACTTATGTAGTTTAATCTGAAAGTACATGTTCAATGAAAAATGATGGGAAAACGTGGATTGATAAAAATGTAAAAACATCTGTCAAAATTTCAAAGATGGGTTCTAGGATAATTAATAATATCAACTCATAAATGGATTCTATAATGGAAGTAAGATAACTACATAGACAACAATGAACCAAATCTAGACAGACTAAGGATACAAGTAAAAAAAGAGATTGGATGGCTATTGTTTGATGTTTGGGCATTGGGACAATTATTTCTAGCATAATATGCTAGCATATGAAATTTTTTTAAGGCCTCCATTCAAGTAAATTAGATGTGACGAAATGAAGAAACCTTCAATGAAAAAACCGAAATCATATATGAAGAAGAATCTATCTATCAAAACTGATTTTATTATCTTGAATACATCGGTGATAACTACAAAAAATTTGGTCATGTTTATGATTACTGATGGTTTAGTACTACCATGTCTCTGGTAGTTCATAAGAATCATATACCACAACAAAGGAAGTAGAATTGAAAAACAGTGGAAAATAATTCTATTGGGATTATGAAAAACACTTATGTTAATAAAACAATGAAACAAACTATTCCCAAGAAGAAAACTAAGATTGATTCCATGAATGTCATATATACAAATAAACAATGCTTCTACTGTGGAAAGAATGTTCATACGATGGATCACTGCAAACAAGCCATGGAAATGAATGGAAGGAAGCTGAAACTAAATGGATAATCAATCTAGAAGAAGATGAGATTGACTGAATACATTCTTGATGATAATAATTTGTTTAATAAAGGTAACTTGAAGACAATTCATATGTCATGTTGAAGCTTCAATTCATAAAATGGTACGAATGACAGTTTAGTAATCTGGCCTAAACAATTTCAAATTTATAGATAACTAAAAAGAGTTGGATATGATGTACTAGCTAATGAAAATGAAAAATGGGAACATGTCATTCCACATGAATGTAAATTCATATTTCATGAGAGGTTTTCATCTCATGCTAACACAAGTGTCTCACCACTACTATGTGGAAGGTGAAACACGACAACACATCATGAAAACAAATTTATAACTATTTTACCATGGAAAATAAAGATGTTGAAAATTAAAAATCTTGCACTAATGAATGCTACATCACTACTGACATAAGAAAAGGGAATGAATCCACACATATAGAAGTTAAATGAAATAAAGGTTACAAGATAACAATGAATAATCAAAATTTCAAATGGAGTGGAATCACCTATATGAAGAGTACCAGAAACATTATAGATTTCAAGAAAATATTTTGTGGGTTGAGAGAAAAATCTCATCCCTAGTGCTTGATTTAAGAAGCTCACAAGTTTTCCATCTTATTCCCTTATATTTTTTATATGCATTTTCCTAAATTTTCGGTAAATAAAGCTGAAGGTAATCCTCAAGTTCCTAATTTGATGTGAAAAGTGGAGAACTAGAAGATGGACTCATTATTTATGATATGATAATTACTTGAAGTGATTCATCGTAGAAGATTATCAGCATGCATATCGTCACAATTATTTGATGATATTCTCCACCATGGTATTACAAAGGGAGTGAACCCAATGAGGGGGATAAAAAATTAAGCATATGATATCTAGGAATATATAAAGAAAAATTATTGATATTACTATCATATCAAGAATCTAAAAATAAGGTATTCCAATAACACTTTTATCCCATATTCATAATTGTATTTATCATGTCAATTAAGGGGGAGTGCTTGATTAATGACAAGATGTGATGAAAGGGGGATCATTATCTAGAATTTGAAGTTTTTTAAAATATTTGGTGATTATTGTGAAGGATTTCTCATTTAATTGATGAATCATATTATCTATAATCCCTTGGACATGATTTGAACCATTCTGATCATGATATCACATGTATGATGGTTTATTGATAGCACTAAATACCTCGGTCATATCTCCCTTTTTTTCTACACTCGGAGAGCCCAAGAAGACATAGAGTTGATTAACTAATGGGTATTTTCTATGTGAACCATGTGAAATCATCTCACTCTATGAAATATTCCAAAAGATATTATTTAAAATGAAGAGGACATGTTCTTGAGGAGACCCCACTAACAACATTTCATTGGGTTACCAATAAGGTGGATAAATGTTTGGAACAAATATTGACCCAATCAATGTGTGCTTAAGTGATATTGACGACAAAATAAAAATGGGGAATTGATGTGAATTAGATTATAATTTTTTTCAATGTTGATTGAAGTGCATAAGAGTTTCATTTGTTGTAAATGAGAAGTCAATATGTGATTGAAATGTATTGATGAAGATGTTAGTGAAGCCTTTTAAAACTGTAGTTGATTCAAAGCAGTGAATACTACACATGATCAACTCTCCAAGAGGATATAAATCTGAAGATTGTATTACTGGTCTTAAATTTCCAAGACATGTATCAAAGAGAGACATTGTAACAACACTTGAATAAGTCCATGCAATACTCAATTTCATAAGGAGATAATTAAAGATCCATCCACTATTACTAAGTGGATGAAGTGTTGAATATTCATCCCTTGAGTCTAAATGGGTCATGTTTAATATACCAGATTATTGTTTGAGATAAAGTCCAAGAAATGTGTTAATGGAGAACACATCATCCACTAAAAAGATAATTTTTTCAAAATGTTTTATTGAATGAGGCATGAAGAAATAATCCATGAGTCATCCATGATTTTATTTAAGGAATGTGGATGCTATTGGAGTTTTTATTCCAATAAAAAATAAGGATGATGATTGAAGATTAACAAGAAAAGATGAAGGGATTACTATGGTGTTAACTATGTGAATTTCACATGCACGAGCTTTAAATGAAAAATAATGGTTTGGAATACTTCTCTTTTATACTAGGGACATAGTATATCCCATTATCAAAAAATAGGGCGATCCTTGGAGACATCTCGAGGTCCTCATCTCAAGAAAATGCGGCACCCGATGGTCAACCATGCTCAAGGGAAGGTCTCAGGGGCAGCCTCACATGAGGCAGTGTGTGCGGGCCATTTATAAGCATGCGGGTTCTGGACAGTGGTGATCCAGAGTAGAATGGATGCGAGTTTTTTTTTAATATACATTTTTTCAAAAAAAAATTTTTGAAAATACATCTAGGTTAAAAAAATTTATTTTTTTACCCCCCAAAGGCGGCACCTGGTGTGCCGCCTTTGGGGAATTTTCCGCCCAGGGCAAGGCGGCACATGGTGTGCCGCCTTTGGCCAAAAATAACCGCAAAGGCGGCACACCAGGTGCCGCCTTTGCCTAAATATTTTTTTTTTAAATTTTTATTTTTATTTTTATTTTTTGTTTTGTTTTGTTTTATATATATATATATATATATATATATATAAAACAAAATTTTTTAGCAGAATTTTTCTGCTATTTAATATCCAGCGGTTCTGCCATTACAGCAGTCTGGATTCTGACTGATACCCTCACCCAGGACTCCCTTTTATAAGGGGGTTTGCCCTGAAAACAATACTGCATTTCCGATGTGGGATTCTGGTTCTCCTTTTCCTGCACAGTACATTCTGCGTTTCCGATTTGTGATTCTGTTTCAAGTACGCGACTTTGAAAGACTATAAAAGTTAAACTATAAGACCAATACAAATGAAACTTTAAACACTGAGTAAACATATAAGAAATAGTTGAAAACAAAAATAATTTCATAAAAAATGTTGATACAGATTAATTTATAAGCTTTCAAAACCACCTACTTGAAACTTAAACATATTTGAAGTACGTGACTTTGAAAGCTTATAAAAGATAAATTATAAGACCAATACAAATGAAACTTTAAACATTGATTAAACATATAATAAATAGTTGAAAACAAAAATAATTTCATAAAAAATGTTCACCAAAAACAATTTATAAGCTTTCAAAACCATCAACATGAAACTTAAAAATGTTTCAAGTTCCCGACTTTGAAAGACTATAAAACATAAAATATAAGACCAATATAAATGAAACCTTAAACATTGATTAAACATATAAGAAATAGTTGAAAACAACAAAAACATCATAAAAAATGTCCATAAAAATTAATTTATAATCTTTCAAAACAGTCTACTTGAAACTTAAAAATGTTTCAAGTACGCGAATTTCAAAGACTATAAATTGGCAAGAAGAACATATTGGATGACACTAGAGAACCCATAAATGTTCCCATGGTTGGGAAGATTCAACCAGGAAATCTAATCATAATATTCAGTATGTTCTACCTAACTAGGTTGGAACTTTATTCATGTACATGTCCACTTCCATGTAAGTTCATAGAGAAGAAAAAAATCCATAAATCCCCAAACCATAGATAGGATATAATACTAAACTAGAAAGAAATTTTTCACTAATATAGGTAGACTATAAGCTCCCCAGACCTAAAAAACACTATCCAACTAATAGAAGATTTCATTATATAATTCTCAGAATTGATGCCAAATCTAATAATATCCCAAATGACTCCTCTCACATCTAGAACGTGAATAGAAATGACCAATAAAATCCAATTCAGAGGCCACAAAGACATGATTTGAGAAAACTAAAACCCATCACCATTTTAATTGAAACCAGTACTATCCCTATAGGGGTGAAAATAATAGGGCACCCAAAATAGTTTTCAGAACCACATAAATAACATAAAAACCAATACAGTTCTACTCAACCACATGTAAAAATCCTTAATTCAAGACCATATAAATAGGACCTCATCCATCCTCTTGGAATAAAACCTATATCCAATCAATACCTCACACATTATAATATACTAAAAGGTCCATCAGACCTAATTAAAACTTTACTTAATAGAACTCATTTGTTCTTGACATCCCCATAGGGTCACCATATCATAATGTCTATAAAAAAACTAAACTTTGAGAAACTGACTAATAAAACACAACCATGAGACTACACTATCCTTAATTATAGAAAAAATCAAAAAGAGAATAAAAAAATACACCATGGTAATTCTAAGTCATTCCAAGAAGAAATCCTACAGCCCCCACTTGGACCTCACACCACACTTCCTTTAATAGGATTCTAAAATAAAAACCATGAAGGGGTCCTCCAAAAACCATTGTAAAAACCAAATATAAATATATAATATATCAATAATTTCCTCATATCACCACTTCATCCTCACACCTAAAATTCATAAGAAGTAAATGGTGTGTTCATCATGTATATAGAATGTTCCTCCTCAATCCTTACCTTCTCATAAAACTCTTCCCAACCTAACATGTACATCCAAATTATATGGAATGTCTCCCTTATACATAGCGTGCATATCAAATGGGGTACCTTACCATGTACCAAAATTTAATCTTTCCATGTTCCAACATGGAATCCTTCCATGTTCCAACATGGAATCTTTCAATGTTCCAACATGGAATCTTTCCATATTCCAACATGGAATCTTTCCATGTAACACATATAACTACTTTCTACATATAATAAATGGGATATGGTGATGTTACTTACATGTCAATATTCCCCCACATAGGGTATCCAAAAAACTAAAAATCCACACCCATATCTACTCTAAATTGAATTTCCCAAAAAAGAAAATAGTGTATCCACAAACCATTATTCACACGATTAATCAATCACATGTGTTGATAAATGCCAATGAGAGTCAAAGTTGAGGTAGATCAATGAGAAATCCCTATAATTTCAATCCATCGAAACAAGGATCCAATCCATCAGCAGCATATGAATTTTTCACTCTCAAAGATAGAGAGTAGAGAATAATGGTGGATTCCACAACAATAAGAGATATCCACATCGAAGGAAGAATAATAACATCCATTGTTACTTTGGTCTAAGAATATTACGGGTTAGAGTGGTCAAAATAATCTACTGAGAGCCTAAAAAAACCAAAGGTTCAAATTAGAGTTGATTAGGAGGAGTTAGTGTAACATCATATCCTGGGTGCCATAAAACCAGTGCCTCGGTTAGGAAAGGCCTTCAGTGGAAGCACTAAAGTTAGAAGGAAAGAGGCATTGTAGGTGTGCATGAATTATAAAATATTTTCATGAAAATTAAATAACACTTACATAAAATTATCATGGAATATTTTATATTTGTCTTTTTTAAATAAAATTGAATTGATATTCCATTAATTTTATATACATAAATATTGAGACCGATCTAGGTAGTGTTTCAGAAGATATATAACCATGTTATGAGTTTTTTGAGATTAGTCCAGGAAATTTTATGTTCAATGGATAGTGATAAAGATAAGGTCATTGAAAAACAGTTGCCTAATTTCATTAATATTGTACATGGGTAGATCATGTGCTTTGGTTTGTTTTTTGAGAAAGACTATATACGAAGGTTTTCCAGAAATATAAAAATTTGATAGATATATTTAGGAAAAAGTTCATATATTGTGTGATTTAGGAATTTTGAAGTCTTTTTTGGGACTCAGATGTAGAAGAGGTCACCAGTGGGACTCTCGAGTAGGCTTATGAGATTTTAGAATCACCATGGATATAGTATAAAGATCCACCTATGGGAGTTAAGAGTTGTTAGTGAAGGTGGGAGCTTGTAATTTATAGTGGGACTCTAGATATGAAGCACTATTGGACTTATTTTTTATGGGGATACAACTTTCCCATGTTGTAACCGACTAAAAAAAGTGAATAACCTTTATCAAGGTGTAATAAATGGTTATAGTAAGGAGTAGGCCTTTGTAATGAACCTAATAGAATCCCTGTGTTTTTCATTGATTTTATTTTTTCATTCAGGCGGATTTTCAGAATTTAAGATAAGGGATAGATAGTTTAATCAGTCATAGATTTTAGATTACAGAATAGTGAATTTTTAAAACAATGTACTATGGATTCACCCCCCCCCCCTCATTAGAACCCAACTGATCCTTGGTTAAATCAAATGGTATCATAAAAAGATCCCCTCTCATGATAAGAAAACATTATGAGAAATGAAGGATCATAATTTAGTGAGAAACCATGGAATGCCTAATTTTAGGGAAATAACTACCATACATAGAGGAATATTATACTCTTTTCCTTCAATCGCTTTTCTTATAAATGAAAGACGTATCAACCATTAGATTACCACCTATTATTAAGTATTATTATTGTACTAAATCTAAAATGATAAATCTTGAAGTTGATGGAAAATATCATAATTATACCCTAATGGATTTATCAAAAATGTTATACACTAAAGCGATGGGTGTTGAAACTACCAACGATATTTTAGACAAACTAGGAAGTACTTATGAAGGAAATATTAATGTTAAGAGAGATAATATGAAAATACTAAGAATAAAGTTTGAGAATATTAAAATGGTCGATGATGAAATCATTGATGACTATTTCATTAGGTTCAATGAGATGGTATGTAATATCTATGGATTTGGTTAGAAGATATAAGATTCAAAAATTTTGAAAACACTTTTGATAAATTTCCCTATATGATTTGATGCCATGGTTTTAGACATGGAAGATAGGGAATATATTTCATTAGAGGAGTTATATTTTATTCTCATAGATTATGAAATGATAAAGGAAATGAGTTTCAAAAAGAAGATATAGATTATATATCCTTTGAGGCTATAAGAAAAAATAAGTTCAAATAATTGGAAATTGGGGAATCAATTGATTCTGATGATGATGAATTTGATGAATACATTAATGAAATTTATTCACCTATTTAAAGATGGATTATATAGGGTAAATGAATTTAAAACTAAATAAACCACTATGGTGATGAATCTATAATTTCATTGGAATCTTTTCCATGAATTTTATAATGAAAATGGATAATTTATAATTTGATAAAAAAAGTGAGAATCCTCTAAAATAGAAAAACGATATGAAGAAGACGTATCATTCTAGTAATAGACATAATAATTTGATAAGAAATTATTTAAAAGATAATTCATCAACTAGTAGTTCTTAAAAATATGAATTTAGTTTCATTAATCAAGTTGAGAAATTTTCAATTTATTCATATAGTAATGATAATGGTAAAGCTAGAAAATACAATAAATGGATATTAAAAGATGAGTTGGAATATTCTCTTGAGAAAACCACACAATGTTGTATCATTATGCCTATAATTTTTATTAGGATCATAAGAATATTATTCTAATAGATAAGTTAAAAGTGGGAATATTTTAGTATTAAAAAATGTAGTTTAAAAGAAATAAACTAAAAAATAAAAAACTCTTACATTTTTTATTGGACATGGTTCTCAGTCCAATCAAATAATCATAAATAGAAACAATTTGATTAAATCAGAATGTAAAAGATCAGAGTCTATATGAATCCGAGTAATCAGAGTACAAGAATCATAATCATGATAGATTTTATTAATTCAAAAGTTTTGTTATTATCAAAATCATATTAATATGGATAAAATCATAATAAAAATACTAATATGATGTTTTGAATTCAATTATATGTGTGGTGGAAATATAAAAACTTTTTACAAAAAAGAAATACAATTTTATACAAAACAAATAATGACTTTCAAATCCATTAAAAGAATAATGTCTTTTAACCTTAAGAGAATCGTATTCTATAACCAAAAAATAAAGGTGTCCCTTATTTTATAATTATAAGAAAGTCTATATTCTCTTAAAAAAGAAATACCTCGATATAATGAATGAAATGAATCTATCTTCCTATCCAAAAAATCCATAGATACAATGATCCGATTATCTATCTACCTAGCCCTAGTATCCCTCAAACTGATGGATCAGATTCCCTATTCAAGTAAATTGTTCTGAAATATTATAAATTAATTTTTATGGAAATTTTTTAGGAAGTTTTTGTTGTTTTCAACTATTTCTTATATTTTTAATCAATGTTTAAGGTTTCATTTATATTGGTCTTATATTTTATGTTTTATAGTCTTTCAAAGTCGGGAACTTGAAACATTTTTAAGTTTCATGTTGATGGTTTTGAAAGCTTATAAATTGTTTTTGGTGAACATTTTTTATGAAATTATTTTTGTTTTCAACTATTTATTATATGTTTAATCAATGTTTAAAGTTTCATTTGTATTGGTCTTATAATTTATCTTTTATAAGCTTTCAAAGTCACGTACTTCAAATATGTTTAAGTTTCAAGTAGGTGGTTTTGAAAGCTTATAAATTAATCTGTATCAACATTTTTTATGAAATTATTTTTGTTTTCAACTATTTCTTATATGTTTAATCAGTGTTTAAAGTTTCATTTGTATTGGTCTTATAGTTTAACTTTTATAGTCTTTCAAAGTCGCGTACTTGAAACAGAATTACACATCGGAAACGCAGAATGTACTGTGCAGGAAAAGGAGAACCAGAATCCCACATCGAAAATGCAGTATTGTTTTCAGGGCAAACCCCCTTATAAAAGGGAGTCCTGGGTGAGGGTATCAGTCAGAATCCAGACTGCTGTAATGGCAGAACCGCTGGATATTAAATAGCAGAAAAATTCTGCTGAAAAGTTTTGTTTTATATATATATATATATATATATATATATATATATATATATATATATATATATATATAAAACAAAACAAAACAAAAAATAAAAATAAAAATAAAAATTTTAAAAAAAATTATTTAGGCAAAGGCGGCACTTGGGGTGCCGCCTTTGCGGTTATTTTTTGGGCAAAGGCGGCACACCCGGTGCCGCCTTGCCCTGGCCGGAAAATTCCCCAAAGGCGGCACACCAGGTGCCGCCTTTGGGATGTAAAAAAAAAAATATTTTAAACCTGGTGGTATTTTTAAGAATTTTTTTTTGAAAAAATGTAAAAAAAAAAATAACCCAATGGATGCTAGGAGAGCGCACGGAGGAGGGTTTTTTTTTTATATGCATTTTTTCAAAAAAAAAATTTTGAAAATACATCTAGGTTAAAAATAATTTTTTTTTTACCCCCCAAAGGCGGCACCTGGTGTGCCGCCTTTGGGGGATTTTCCGGCCAGGGCAAGGCGGCACCGGGGGTGCCGCCTTTCTCCAAAAAATACCGCAAAGGCGGCACACCAAGTGCCGCCTTTGCCTAAATAATTTTTTTTAAAATTTTTATTTTTATTTTTATTTTTTGTTTTGTTTTGTTTTATATATATATATATATATATATATATATATATATATAACAAAACTTTTCAGCAGAATTTTTCTGCTATTTAATATCCAGCGGTTCTGCCATTACAGCAGTCTGGATTCTGACTGATACCCTCACCCAGGACTCCCTTTTATAAGGGGGTTTGCCCTGAAAACAATACTGCATTTCCGATGTGGGATTCTGGTTCTCCTTTTCCTGCACAGTACATTCTGCGTTTCTGATGTGTGATTCTGTTTCAAGTACGCGACTTTGAAAGACTATAAAAGTTAAACTATAAGACCAATACAAATGAAACTTTAAACACTGATTAAACATATAAGAAATAGTTGAAAACAAAAATAATTTCATAAAAAATGTTGATACGGATTAATTTATAAGCTTTCAAAACCACCTACTTGAAACTTAAACATATTTGAAGTACGTGACTTTGAAAGCTTATAAAAGATAAATTATAAGACCAATACAAATGAAACTTTAAACATTGATTAAACATATAATAAATAGTTGAAAACAAAAATAATTTCATAAAAAATGTTCACCAAAAACAATTTATAAGCTTTCAAAACCATCAACATGAAACTTAAAAATGTTTCAAATTCCCGACTTTGAAAGACTATAAAACATAAACTATAAGACCAATAGAAATGAAATATTAAACATTGATTAAAAATATAAGAAATAGTTGAAAACAACAAAAACTTCCTAAAAAATTTCCGTAAAAATTAATTTATAATATTTCAAAACAATCTACTTGAAACTTAAAAAAATTCATGTACATGATATGAGTATGATGGGTGGCCTTAAATTATATTCCACTTCATAAAAATGGGTAATGTTTTTACCTCATGAGAAATCACTTACAGTGCATGGGAGGTTATCCTAAGCACTCTATGTTATATTTTTTTAGTGGTTATCCTTGACTTAGAATTGTGATTCCATGTTTTATTTTTTATTGCATTCCAATGTTGTCTTGATATTATTATATTATATAATAATTTGAGGTTTATTTTTACGAATCACATCAATTTTATATCACCTTGTTATGTCTCTCTACTCACATGTATTAATTTCATAATTTTATTCTTGGATTATTTCTTTACAAGGATTTATAATTCACCCCTTTCTTATGTACATCCCCAGGTTATCCTATGCAGTATTATAAGATCAGTGGATTTTAAGGGCATTTTATGGAGTTTTAAATAATTTTTTTGTATTCTTATTTTAGGTTATTATTCTATGTAACTAATTACCTAAGGACACATGGAATAATTTTATTTTGTGATTATATTAAGTGTATATTTTTTGAAAGAAATCATGAAATTGGGGGCATTAAATATATGAGTTGTCATTTTTTCCTGGGTCTCATACCAATGAAAACTATTGTACTCAATTACTATCTTCCATGGATATACAACACATTGAAGGTACCCTCACCACTATATTTTTATGATTAGGGTAATTCCAATTACATGGATGGTAACACAAGTCTTCCAAGTTCAATAAGGGTTTTTCGAGAAGAAATTTACATTATTATAAGGAATGGGAAGTATTTTATGTATACATTTATCAATATATGGATACCCATGATTAATTCAGCAATAGGTTTCATAGGTAACTTTTACAAAGGTCATTATGACTCGTAGAGTGAATTGATTAGTCTTAATCAAGTGATGGGTCTGACATATAACTATATTTCCCATCAATTCATCAGTAGATATCATATGAAAAAATATGTTGGTATTTGGTGTATTCTTCTTCTAATAATACTAATGTGGCCTAGCGTTAAGCCTTAACAACAAGAATTTCATTTCTAGAAATATACATTCCATCAGTATGAGATAATTGATTATTTTATTCCATGTTATCGTTTATAATCATGACCATATAATTCCCTCAATTTTAGCATATTATGACTTCATTTTTTAATTTATACTTTACATATCACTTATTCTATGTTTATGTTATGTAAGGTTCTCATATATGCTACTCTGTAATGAGCTTTTGATCACACATGTAATTTTTTTCTTTCTCAGGAATCATTGAGGAGGAATATGTGATATTTTCTGGGATATGATTGAAGGGGTTTTCATGATCTCATAATATGTTCATTTTGTATCTTCTATTTTAATATGTATTGTATATCTATATATGGTCTTCCCAGACTACTAAATTGTTCTTTCCATTGGGGACTCTTTTACTTTATATCAATAATGTAATATAACTATTGACTATAGGTTTATGGATTATAAGATGATATAATTGGTATTTGAGTAACATTATTAGTAACATTTAGAAATTGATTTAGAGGAACCAATATAGATATAAATATTTCAATGAAAAACACTCAAGATTTCTAGAAAACACTCTATAATTCATAATTAGAATTATATTTTACATTTATATTTTATTAGCTAATAATATATATGTCATTATAAAAATATAGATACCAAGTGGAGGAATGGGAACCATATAAACATTCTTAGTCAATGTAGGGATATTCACCATAAACAATTTAACAAATATATTTTTGCAGAAAAACCTATTCATAACTATATTAGGGATTTTAACCCTTGTTATGAAAAATAAACCCACCTATATAGAGAGACCTATTGATCTACAACATTGTGTAACTATAATGGATATCTTCATGCAGTAATAACCTCTAACATTCAGTGAAATTTCTAATCCATTTGTAGATGAAAAATGCATAATGTCCCTATAGAAAATAATTTTCAATTTAGGAATTAGTTAAAAGGAAAAAGTCATCATGGTGGTTCACCATATGAATGGATATGTGGAGTGCCTGCAAAGAAAGTTTCCATGGTTTAGTGCTATATTGTATTATAGAGAGGACCCTAATACACACATATTCCAATTCCACATAATGTGTTTACTTATTAAGCAGTGCCAAGATGGTTCAAAATCTGACATGTGATCCTGAATTTTGTGTAATATTCATCCTCATTAAAATTTATGGGTAAAAATTTGAATAAAATTTCTGTATGATCAAGAATCATAATCATGATAGATTTTATTAATTCAAAAGTTTTGTTATTATCAAAATCATATTAATATGGATAAAATCAAAATAAAAATACTAATATGATGTTTTGCATTCAATTATATGTGTGGTGGAAATATAAAAACTTTTTACAAAAAAGAAATACAATTTCATACAAAACAACTAATGACTTTCAAAGCCATTAAAAGAATAATGTCTTTTAACCTTAAGAGAATCGTATTCTATAACCAAAAAATAAAGGTGTCCCTTATTTTATAATTATAAGAAAGTCTATATTCTCTTAAAAAAGAAATACCTCGATATAATGAATGAAATGAATCTATCTTCCTATCCAAAAAATCCATAGATACAATGATCCGATTATCTATCTACCTAGCCCCGGTATCCCTCAAACTGATGGATCGGATTCCCTATTCAAGTAGATTGTTTTGAAATATTATAAATTAATTTTTACGGAAATTTTTTAGGAAGTTTTTGTTGTTTTCAACTATTTCTTATATTTTTAATCAATGTTTAATGTTTCATTTCTATTGGTCTTATAGTTTATGTTTTATAGTCTTTCAAAGTCGGGAATTTGAAACATTTTTAAGTTTCATGTTGATGGTTTTGAAAGCTTATAAATTGTTTTTGGTGAACATTTTTTATGAAATTATTTTTGTTTTCAACTATTTATTATATGTTTAATCAATGTTTAAAGTTTCATTTGTATTGGTCTTATAATTTATCTTTTATAAGCTTTCAAAGTCACGTACTTCAAATATGTTTAAGTTTCAAGTAGGTGGTTTTGAAAGCTTATAAATTAATCCGTATCAACATTTTTTATGAAATTATTTTTGTTTTCAACTATTTCTTATATGTTTAATCAGTGTTTAAAGTTTCATTTGTATTGGTCTTATAGTTTAACTTTTATAGTCTTTCAAAGTCGCGTACTTGAAACAGAATCACACATCAGAAACGCAGAATGTACTGTGCAGGAAAAGGAGAACCAGAATCCCACATCGGAAATGCAGTATTGTTTTCAGGGCAAACCCCCTTATAAAAGGGAGTCCTGGGTGAGGGTATCAGTCAGAATCCAGACTGCTGTAATGGCAGAACCGCTGGATATTAAATAGCAGAAAAATTCTGCTGAAAAGTTTTGTTATATATATATATATATATATATATATATATATATAAAACAAAACAAAACAAAAAATAAAAATAAAAATTTTAAAAAAAATTATTTAGGCAAAGGCGGCACTTGGTGTGCCGCCTTTGCGGTATTTTTTGGGGAAAGGCGGCACCCCCGGTGCCGCCTTGCCCTGGCCGGAAAATCCCCCAAAGGCGGCACACCAGGTGCCGCCTTTGGGGGGTAAAAAAAAAATTATTTTTAACCTCGTTGTATTTTCAAAAATTTTTTTTTGAAAAAATGTAAAAAAAAAAATAACTCCACGGAGGAAGCATAGTGCTCGCTAAGAGAGCACCAACCGAACAAGGTATAGGGCAGTACTGTGAGAGGAGGAGGAGAATTCTGGAGATATGCTGTTGCATCATGTTATTTAAAGAAGCCAAAACAAGTGGAATTTTTCTATGTGGGTATTGTTTTAAAACCAATGATCTAATTTCAACCGTTGAAGCCTCAGCTACCCATGGTTTTTCCTCTGATCAATCGCGTGATTGATCCCGCACATCCAAGACGTCCAACTAATAACTGTGGTTCGGGTTTAATCAAGAAATGTCTGATCTCTCCACTGAGGTTTTCTTCATCCTACGGACACCTGAGCTCCAACCGTGAACCATTATACATTCTGAGCATAGAGGTCTCACTCCCGGCCATAGTTGATGCTCATAGTATGAGCATTATGATATGCCAGACGAACTGAATACATTCTTTCATTAAAATTTCCCTACATGATTCAAGAGGTAGAATTTAACGTGGAAAAAAATAATGAGTTGCGAGGCGAAGTCAGAATGCTCAAATACTTTGGGGAAATGATCTGCATGTGTTCTTAAATGCATGCATGCGAGTATTATGATAAAATGAATAATTCAGAGTTCGAATGAAATATCCCACATTTCTCCAAATATCTTTCAACACATGTACGATGTTTTTCAATACTGAAGATCTCGGAATATTCATATATTGATTTTAAGTGCATCTCTTGGGGATTTGAAGAAAGCTTGAGGTAGATCCATATCTTATAAATAAATGACCCCTACCAAAGCCAAGTTCTACCATTCTCGAAGAAAGGAGCTCTTGTTTCTCAAAAGCTGCAGAGAAACTGCAAATCCCTCTAGTTCGTGAATGGTTTGTGATTCCGTATATCCTAGATACACAATGAAGAAAGGGCCACAGATCATTTATTCTATGAAAGAGTATGGCTACACCATTCACGATGTAGATCTGTGTACCTCTCAGGGTTCGTGAAAAAATATATCTCACCCCTTGGTGAAAAGAAAAAACACGAGTACCCGATAGGTTCTTTTGAAACCTCGCTATGGCTTCCTATGTAGTATACTGCATGTACACGATAGGTGAATTCACCCTCGTGATAATCTATGAAGTTACTAGACATGGCTATCCCTCCATTGTTTCACAAAGGAAAATAACCCATGCATACACCATTCACGTTCCCATTTTGGTTTTGTGTGAATTATTTGAAGGAGAAGAAACACATGGCCCATAGATAAGATAAATAATTGTGCCCAACTATTTTGCACAATGTTGAGGAACCTGAGGAATTTAATTTCACAAAAAAAACACGTGATTGAGGCCAAGGCTTTGATAATATCTTGAGATAGTGTGGGAAAGAATAGGAAAAAGGTGTTTTGTGTGCAAATAAAAGAGGATAATTCATGAATTATGCACATGCTAATCATGTGCATGAGTTGAGACACCCAAGTGTCCTAGAACACGGTGAACTGTTTGATGCACTCCTTTGTACATGAAGAGGAACCTTGCATAAACACATAAAATTTAATGAATTAAATAAGAAATTGTGTGTGTGCTAAAACCCAAATGAAGAATAGAAAAATAAAATGATAAAGAGAAGATATTGTGTGTGTGTGTGTGCAAAAATTATAATACCCATTGGTGTTTTCACACAAGAGAGAAGAAGAATATTATGGACGTATGCACGCATGCAGATTCACACGTGAAGAAAATTAAAAATATGAATTAATATTGATAGTGCACGTGTGTAAACTAGAAGATGTAATGTCATGATACTCATGCATGAAGCCTAATCAATTCAGATGATTCCATGTGAGATGATCCTCGTTATTTTAATAATCACATTAGTGTATGATATTCTTGACTATAAAACTAGAAGAAGTCCTAGTGCATTATTTTATTGAACTAAAGAACAAGAAATTGAGATATTAAAATACAAGTGGTATTGGATCCCAGGAAATCCATGCATGAAGTGAATGTGTAATGAGACTGAATCAAGATAGAGATAATGAAGATCTTCTGATAAAGCTATAATTTTCACATATTATATACTTTATTTCAATGTTCTAAATCCCACCAAAGTGTAATTTTATGGTCAATTGTCGTAGTTTTATGTTTTAGTGGTATTTTGAGCTCAAATGAAAAAATGGATTAATTTTGGTGTTTAACTATTTTATTTAACTTCATTATTTCGGCCATATCATTTTCTAAACATACCAAAATTTTGAAATTCCATTTTAATAGGATTACTTACAGAAATGGCCGAATGTAATCCTTCTGGAGGCCCATCACAATCAATCATTTGGAGGCCCAAAATCAGCTCATAATCCAGACCTCAAAAACTGTGTGCAGATTTGGAATGTTTTAATGGTGTGCTTTTATTCCGAAGATGACCGATCCAATGGAGCTGCTATTAAACATAGATCTGGAAGAATAATTATGGAACATTATTCAATAAGGAGTCCACATCTGAATCAGCTAGTTTCAAGGAATTAAATTCATGGGAATTTGGTGTTGTGGACTACGAAGACTCACTTTGTCATATTATATGTTCTATACTAAAATATCAATAACTCATTCATGCGTGGAGCAATTTGGCTGATATTTTGTGGAGGAACACAGGAGAAGAGAGGGAACATGGTTTAAAAAGGGACCATCTACGAATTCAGTCATTTAATGGGTCTAACAGTCGATGCAATCTGGAAGAAATAATTTGAGCGAGATTCCTTTACCCATTTCACCTATAAATATGTGTCTCTTCTCACTTTTACAAGGATAGCCCTTTCAAGGGTGCAAGGTTGAGTGTTGTTTCTATAATTGTTCTTTATAGTTATAATATATATTAGTGTACCTTTATTCTTCTTCTGTTCGTTTCTCCTTTTCATTCACTTCGTTTATTTTATGTGTTTCTCCCACTTTGCTTCTTTCTAACTCCATGTTTGTGGAGAGCTAACCCTCACTGTTGTTCGAGGGGGGGGGGATGTGGTGGTATTTGAGTATATTGTACTTTATTGTTTTGTCATGTTCTGTTCTAAGAATTAAGTGGTGGTTAAATGATTATGGTGACTGGTCTCCCCACTTTCTCTACTATTGACTTCTTCCGCCTCATTTATTATTTTACCTTCCCATCGATATCTAGTTCATTCAAATGGCGGAGTTTGGATTGGGAATTGATGTGGAAGAGATTACTCATGCATGCAGAGGTCTCGATGTAGGGTAATACATTTCAAACAAGAGGGTGTGGAGTAACATGTCTTGATCTCGAAATTGAATAACTTTTTGATGATATATTGAATAACAATGATAATTCCACCATGAAACCCCAAGAACAATGGTTTTATTCTTCTATCATCTTTGTGTATTTTCATCCATTTCATTTTATTTTGTATTTTTATATATTTATATATTTATATTATATTTATATTTTATGCATTTCAATTCCCCCCATTTATATTTGTATTATATTTTTATATTAGTTATTTAGTAATAGTGACAATAGAAAATTTGTGTGTGTGAAAATTTAATTGAATTGTGGTTCGTGAAAAAACCACTCTCATCAATTTGAAGTCTCTTTTGGGGATGTCATGTGCTTTCACACTCTATTTTTCATAAAAACAAAAAAAAATTAAAAATTTCAAAATCTAAAAAAAAGTGCTTCATTTAATATCATTCTTATTTTTGGTTGTGATGTATTATTTTTGTGATTATTCATATTCTTGGACTACTTCCTAATTTCCAAGTATGGATGAGAGTTTTCTGATCCAATTGGAATAGGATTCCACAATGATTCAAAATAATTTCAAAATCCTTGAACAAGCAACCAATATGTTGGAATCGCTGGCGGCTGAAGTTGATTATGTTAAAAGTCTATGGCTGGAATGACAACAACAAAGTAAACAAGATGAAGACTAAAAGGTAAATTTTGTTCCACCTACATTTAAATTTTATGAACCCAAGGAAGGATTGAAGACTCAACTAGATGATGCAATCATCTCTCCTTGGCCATTGCTTAAAGAGGTTCCTAAAGATTACAAGTCAGCTGATACAACTATGGGAGATCAATATGATTTAGATGAACATTAATATGAATTTTTGTAGAAAAAAAGTTAAGTGATCCTCCCATATTTTTCAAAGAAGGATCAGTACCTCTATACCCCTCTCTTGCATTGGAAGAAGATGAAGAAGTCCCTGCTGAAAAATAATCCCCGATGGCCTTGCCTGAAGAGATCGTGTTTCAAGATATCCTACACGAAAGGAAATATTTTTATATTGATTGTTCATGTTTTAATCAAATTCAAGTGTAATTATTTTCTAACTTCCATTATGAATTTTTTGACCCAGCATTACATGTGTAATCCCTAGATGTTGAAGTTGAAGTGGCCCAGGAAGTCGTGGCTGAAGATGTAGAGGACCCATTCTTCCTCCTTCCCCAATCATTCCAGTTATACCACAATAAAATGGTGAAGGATATATTGTACTCTTTATGTGGGTTCCTTAAAAACCTATATAAGTTTAGGATCCTTGGAATAAATAATTTCTTGTGGTTTCTAAGAAAAAACATCATCCACCATCAGATAGGGGTTAAACTGCTACAACTGCTGGACTAGGGGAAGTAAAAACCTAGCACCCACTGGGGGGGTTAAACCAAGAATTATTCTCTTTTGTTTCCCATACACATTCTTTTTATTTATTTTTCTCATATTTTTCTTTATTTAAGGTCTTTTAGGTCATGTGGCAGTAGCTAGGATCTTAACTCAAGGCTACCACTGAAAAATAAATCAGGTTGTCTCTTTCTTTCTTCTTTTTTTTGCAAACCAATTTAAATTCTGTGTGAACATCTTTCTTGATCTGATTTTAGCTAAATGAGGGTAGTAAATGTAATAATTGTTGGGAGGGATTTCAACTTGTTTTTAGGAATTTTGTGTGTTCATTTATTTTTCATGTTGTTTTTTTAGAAATTTTCTTGTTTTCCTTTTTTCATTTTTTGGTATGTTTTTAGGAATCTTGAGCTGAATCGAATACTTGGGAAAATTCAAACCATCTTCGTATTTTTTCCACATTGTTTGATTTGAGTATTTGATGATTTAGATGATTTCTGAATCGATTTTTTTTTTCTGATTTCAGATCTTTTCATTTTATGAAATTTGGTTGATTTTGAAACTCATGTGCACTAGTGCTTCCCAAATTGAAAATCGTGCCCAACACAAGAGGTTTCTAAACCTTTTTGACGTATTCTTTACATTTATATTTTTCTTGATAGTCTTGATACATGTTTTATGATCCAAAACATGAAATATTTCTATTTTCAATGCTGTTAGAGTTCATAAAATGTGTTAAGTATGATTGAGGCCCCATTTTGAAATCCCTTCTTGCATAAAACTCTTATTTTGGCCCACCATTTCATCAAACCTTCTGTAAGCCCCTAGTAGCCATGAAATACCTTGTTAGGAATCCAAACTAAAATCCATTTATCCCTTTACAACACATTTTAGAAGTTAAATGCATGATTATTGTTATACTCAAGTGTGGGGGAGGGAGAAGACGAGCTTTGTGTTGCTTTCTTGGAGAATATTTTGGTGCTGAATTGAAATTTTTTCCATATGTATTACTGCATGGGTGGAATAAATGACCTGATTGGAAAATGGATGGGTGGAAAAAAATATCATTACATATATGTGCTGGTTGTTCACAAATACTCGAGGAACAAAAGCTGCCCCTCTTTTCCTTCAAAACATGATTCTGAAGAGAAATCCAGATCTGAATTCAAGATGAAACAATGCTACAAATGGAGAAATGAGGGATGAAAATCATTGATGCTGAACTTATATGTGTGAACATTCCAAAAGAATAGGTGTTTGGTGGGGATTAATTTTTGAACTGATGGAGGAGCACACCATTCTTAAGAAAAACTGTTTTCATGCTATTACTTCACATTAGAGCATAACCCACCTCATTCAACCTCATATGGTTTTACATTTTAAACCTACCAAACCTAAGCCTCAGAAATACCCATGAAAATGACTCATTATTGGCACATTTTTTACACTTTGAATGAGAGATATTTGGATGATGGTAAGACTATGGAGATAACACATGTTTTGGGAATAAGAAAAACTCCACATTAAATATTCTTGATTGATGATAGAAATATTTTTCTGGGGAGGTAGGCACGACATTCATGTGAGGATTAAAATTATATTGAATGGATTCATATGATTTTTTTAGGATTTCTGAAATTTTGATCCATGTATGAGGCATGATATTTTCCCAAAATGATAATTGAGTTGTGTGGTCATTTAAGCTTTGAGAAGTTTGTTTTGACCTTGGTCTAAGATGATTGCCCAGGAGTGAAATGATGAAGTGTGGGGACGTGAGAAAGCAAGAATTTTTACATATTATATAATTTATTTCAATTTTGTAAATCCCACAAAGGTTTTATTTTATGGGAAACTGTCACATTTTTATGTTTTAGTGGTATTTTGAGCTCAAATGCAAAAATGGATTAATTTTGGTGTTTAACTGTTTTATTTAACTTCATTATTTCGGTCATATAATTTTCTACACTAACCCAAATTGTGAAATTACATTTTTTAGGTTTACATACATCATTGGTAGAATTTCATCCTTCTGGAGGCCCATCTCAATCAATCATTTGGAGGCCCAAATTTAGATCATAATCCGGACCTCAAAAACTGTGTGTAGATTTGGAATGTTATAAATCAGAGCATTTATCCCGAAGCTGACCAATTCAATGGAGATGATATTAAAAATGGAGCTAGAAGAATAATTAATGAACATATTTCATTAAGGAGTAAACATCTGAATCGACTGTTTTTATGTTCTTAAATGCATGGGAAGTTGGAGTTGTGGAATAGGAAGAGCCACTTTGGCAGATTACATTTTCCATACTAAAACATTAATAACGCATTCATATGTTGACCGATTAGGCTGATATTTGTGGAGGCATATGGGAAAAGAGAAGGAATGTTTTTCAAGAAGGGACCATTTACCAATTCTGCCATTTAGTGGGTATAACAGTCGATGCAATCCGAAGGATAGATTTGGAGTGAGATTCCTTCACCCATTTCACCTATAAATATGTGTCTCTTCTCCCTTTTACAAGGATAGTCATATAAAGGGGGAATGGTTAAGTTTTGTTTCTGTAATTATTATTTATAGTTATACTATATATTATTGTGGCTTTATTATTCTTCTATTCATTTCTCATTTTCATTCATTTCTTTTATTTTATGTTTTTCTCCCACAGTGCATCATTCTAACTCCATGTTTGTGGAGAGATAACCCTCACTGTTGTTCAAGGGGGGAATTTGTGGTATTTGAGTTTATTGTAACTTATTGTTTTATCATGTTTTGCTATATGAATTCATTGGTGGTTAATTGATTGTGGTGAGCGGCCGCCCCACTTTCTCAAACATTGTCTTCGTCCTCCTCATCTATTACTTTACCTTCCCATCGGTATCTAATTAATTCAAACGGTTGAGTTTGGATTGGGCCTTGATGTGGAAAAGATTACTCCTGCATGAAGAGGTATCAGTGTAGGGTAATACATTTCAAATGAGAGTGTGTGGAGTGACAGGTCTTGATCTCCACATTGAATAACCCTTTGATGATATTTTGAATAACAATGAAAATTCCACCATGAAACCCCAAGAACAATGGTTTTCTTCTTCTATATTTATTGTGTATTTTCTTCCATTTCATTTTTTTATATATTTATATAATTATATTATATTTATATTTTCTTCATTTTAATTCCCCCATTTATATTAGTATCATATTTTTATAATAGATATTATGAAATAGTGACAATGGAAAATTTGGGTGTGTGAGCGGCCTCCTTCTGATCAACCCAAGGGTGTGCCACAATGTTACATTTTTAGGTAAATAATAATTTAATTGAATTTTGGATCGCAACAAAACCACTCTCATCAATTTGGCTCCGTTTCAGGGGAGTTCAAGTGCTTTCACACTCTATTTTTCATAAAAACAAACAAAAAAAATTTAAAAAATTAAAAAACTAAAAAAAATGCTTCAGTGAATATCATTCCTTTTTTGGTCGAGATGAATTATTTTAGTGATTTTACATGTGCTTAGACTAGTTCCGAATTTCCTATTAGGGATGAGACTTTTTTTATCCAAATGGAACAAGATGCCACAATGATTCAAAATAATTTCGAAATCCTTGATCAAGCAAGAAAGCTGGTGGCATAGCAGGCGACTGAAGTTGATGAAGATAAAACTCTATGGATGGATCAACAACAACAAAATAACCAAGCTGAAGAAGAAAAGGTAAATGTTTTCCACCACATTTTTAATTTTATGAACACATGGAATATTTGAAGACTCAACTTGATGTTGCAATCGTCTCTCCTTGGCCATTGCTTGAAGAGGTTCCTGAAGATGACAACTCAGCTGATACAATTGTGGGAGATCAACATGATTTGCATGAACATTGGTATAATTTTGTTGAAGAACAAAAGGTAAGTGATACTCCCATATTATTCAATGATTAATCAGTACCTCTACACCCATCTCTTTATTTGGATGAATATGATGAAGTCCCTGCTGAAAAAGGAATTCCCAGTGGCCTTGCCTGAATAGGTATGGTTTCAAGTTGTCCTACCCAAAAGGGAAGATTTTTATATTGATTGTTCATGTTTTAATAATATTCATGTGGAATTATTTTCTATTTTCTTCTGAATTTTTTGACCCAGCATAAAATGTGAAAACACTGGATGTTGAAGTCGAAGTGTCCAAAGAAGTCATGGCTGAAGAAGTGGAGGACACATTCTTCCTCCATCCCCCATCATTCGAGTTGTACCACAATGAAATGGTGAAGGAGTTGTTGTACTAATTATGTGGGTTCCTACAAGACCTATATATGTTTAGGATCCTTTTATGAAATAAGTTATGCTGGATTCTAGAAAAACATCATCCACCATCGGATTGGGGTTAAACTACTACAACAGCTGGACTAGGGGCAGTAAAAACCTAGCACCTGCTTGGGGGGTTAAACAATGAATTATCCTCTTTTGTTACCCTTAATCTATATTTTTAATATTTTTCAAATATTATCAATTTTTATGTCTTTTAGGTCAAGTGGATGTATCTCGGAGCTTAACTCAAGGCTTCTACTAAAAAATAAATCATGTTGTATCTTTTATTTTCATTATTTTGTTTGCTACCCAATTTAAATTATGTTTGAACATATTTCTTGGTCTAATTTTTGAAAAAATATGGTAGAAAATGGAATAAGTGTCGGGGGGGGGGGGGGGTATTTCATCTTTTTTTTAGGAATTTTTTGTGTGATTTTATTTTTCATGTTGTTTTTTTTTGAAATTTTCTTGTTTTCCTTTTTCATTTTTTGGTGTGTTTTTAGGAATCTTGATCTGAATGAGATACATGGGAAACATCAAACCATCTTGGAATTTTTGGCTCATTGTTTGATTTGATTATTTTAGGTTTTAAATGATTTCTGAATGGATTTTGTTTCTGATTTCTGGTCTTTTCATTTGATGAAGTTTGGTTGATTGTGAAACTCATGTGCACTAGTGCTGTCCAAATTGAAAATATGGCCCAACCTGAGAGGTTTCTAAAACATTTTGACATCTTCTTTACATTTCACATTTTCTTGAGAGTCTTGAGACATGTTTTTTGATCCAGAACATGATATTTTTCTCCTTTTAAAATCTTTTAGAGTTCATAGAATGTGTTAATTATGATTGAGGCACCATTTTGAAATCCCTTTTGCATCAATCTCTTATTTTGGACTACCTTTTCATCAAACCTTCTTTAAGACCCTAGTATCCATGAAATACCTTATTAGGAATCCAAATTAGAATCCATTTATCCCATTACATCCTATTCTAGAAGTTAAATGCATGATTATTATTGAACCCAAGTGTGGGGGATGGAGAAGATGAGATTTGTTTTCTTTTATTGGATTATATTTTTGAGCTAAATTGAAAATGTTGCTATATTTATTTCTTCTTGGGTGGATTAAATATCTTGATTAGAAGATGGATGGGTGGATCAAAATATCATTACATATATGGGCTGGCTGTTCACAATTATTTGAAGAACAAAAGCTGCCTCTCTTTTCCTTCAAAACATGATGCTGAAGAGAAATCTAGATCTGAATTCAAGCTGAAACAATGCTTAATATGGGGAAAAGAGGGATGAAAATCATTGATTCTAAAATTATACGTGTGAACTTTAAAAAATAATAGGTGTTTGGAGGTGATTAATTTTTGAGCTAATGGAGGAGCACACCATTTTTGACCAAAACTGTTTGCATGCATTTACCTCAGTTTAGAGAAAAACCCTTCTCATTTGGACTCAGATGTATTTACATTTTAAACCTACCAGCCCACATGCTCAGAAAAACCAATGAAAAGGTTTCATTATTGACACATTTTTGGCTCTTTTATGTGGAGATATTAGGAGGATAGGAAGCCTATGGAGATCACACATGTTTTGAGAATGAGAAAAACTCCACATTAAATATCCTTGAGTGAAGAGAGAAATATTTTTCTGGGGAGGTAGGCTGACATGCATGTGAGGATTAACATGATATTGAATGGATTGATATGATTTTTGAGGAGTTCAGAAATTTTGATCCATTTATGAGTCATGATATTTTCCCAAATATGGTAATTGAGTTCTGTGGTAATTTATGCTTTGAGAAGTTTGTTTTGTGCTTGGTATAAGATGATTTCCCAGGAGTGAAATGATTAAGTGTGGGGGAGTGATAATGATAGAATTTTCACATATTATATACTATATTTCAATGTTCTAAATCCCACCAAAGTGTTATTTTATGGGAAATTGTCACATTTTTTAGTTTTAGTGGTATTTTGAGCTCTAGTGTAAAAATGGATTAATTTTGGTGTTTAACTGTTTTATTTAACTTCATTATTTCAGCCATATCATTTTATACACTAACCCAAATTGTGAAATTGTTTTTTTTAGGTTTACATACATCATGGGTAGAATTTAATCCTTCTTGAGGCCCATCTCAATCAATCATTTGGAGGCCCAAAATCAGTTCATAATATGGACCTCTAAAACCGTGTGCATATTTAGTATGTTTTAAATCAGAGCATTTATCTCGAAGCTCGCCGATCCAATGGAGCTAATATTAAACATGGAGCTGGAAGAATAATTAATGAACATCTTTAATTATGGAGTAAATGTCTGAATCAACTATTTTCAATTACTTAAATGCAAGGGATGTTGGAGTTGTTGAATATGAAGAGTCACTTTCGCAGATTAACTTTTCCATACTAAAATTTCAATAATGCATTCATAGGTGAACAAATTAGGCTAATCCTTTGTGGACGCTTGCGGGAAAAGAGAAGAAACGAGTTTCAAGAAGATATCAGTTACCAATTTTATCATTTAAAGGGTCTAATAGTCGATGCAATATGTAGGACAAAATTTGTGTAATATTCCTTCATCCATTTCACATGTAAATATGTTTCTCTTCTCCCTTTTACATGGATAGGCATTTCAAGGGGTCAAGGTTGAGTTTTTTTGTAATTGTTCTGTATAGTTATAATATATATTAGTGTAGCTTTATTCTTCTTCTATTCATCTATGCTTTTCATTCATTTCTTTTATTTTATGTGTTTCTCCGACCGTGCTTCTTTCTAACTCCATGTTTGTGGAGAGCTAACCCTCACTATTGTTCGAATGGGGAAGTGGTGGTATTTGAGTTTGTTTTACTTTACTTTTTTATCATGTTTTGTTCTATGAATTCAATGGTGGTTAAATGATTGTGGTGAGTAGTAGACCAACTTTTTATACCATTGTCTTCTTCCTCCTCGTTTATTACTTTACCTTTCCATCAGTATCTAATTAATTCAAATGGTGGAGTTTGGATTTGGTATTGATGTAGAAGAGATTACTCCTGCATGCAGAGGTCTCGGTGTAGGGTAATAAAGTTCAAATGAGAGTGTGTGGAGTGATAGGTCTTGATTTCCACAGTGAAAAACTCATTGATGATATTTTGAATAACAATGATAATTCCACCATGAAACCCCAAGGACAATGGTTTTCTTCTTCTAACTTCTTTGGGTATTTCCTTCCATTTAAATTTATTTTGTATATTTATATATTTATATATTTATATTATATTTATATTTTCTTCATTTCAATTCCCCCATTTAAATTAGTATAACATTTTTATATTAGTTTTTTTGTAATAGTGACAATGGAAAATCTATGTGCGTGAACGACATCCTTGTGATCGACCCTAGGGTGTGCCACTATAGTACATTTTTAGGTAAATAATAATTTAATTTAATTGTGGTTCTTTATGAAACCACTATAATCCATTTGGCGTCGTTTCTAGGGTGTTCAAGTGCTTTCACACTCTATTTTTCATAAAAACAGCCAAAAAAAAATAAAAAACTCAAAAACTAAAAAAAAGTGCTTTATTGAATATAATTATTTTTTGGTCGAGATGAATTATGTTTGTTATTTTTTTTATGCTTGGACTAGTTCCAAATTTCTTATAAGGGATGATACTTTTTTGATCCAAATGTAACAAGATTCCACTATGATTCAAAATAATTTCAAAATCCTTGAACAAGATAGCAAGATGGTGGCATCGCTGGCGGCTGAATATGATGAAGTTAAATCTCTATGGCTGGAATGACAACAAAAAAATAACCAATATGAATAGGAAAAGGTAAATGTTGTACCACCTAAATTTGAATTTGATGAACCCATGTAAGGCTTGAATACTCAACTTGAATATGCAATCGTCTCTCCTTGGCCATTGCTTGAAGAGGTTTCTAAAGATGACAAGTCAGGTGACATAACTGTGGGAGATCAACATGATCTGGATGAACATTGGTATGATTGTGTTGAAGAAAAAAAGTTATGTGATCCTCCCATATTTTTCAATGATTAATCAGTACCTATATACCCCTCTCTTGCTTTGGAAGAAGATAAATATGTCCCTGTTGAAAAGAATTCTAGGTGGCCTTGCCTAAAGAGATCGTGATTCAAGCTGTCCTGCACAAAGGGGATGATTTTTATATTTATTGTTCATGTTTTAATAATATACAAGTGGAATTATTTTCTAACTTCCCTTTTTAATTTTTTGACCCAACATCACATGTGAAAACCCTGGACGTTGAAGTCGAAGTGGCCAAAGAAGACATGGATGAAGAATTGGAGGACCCATTCTTCCTCCTTCCCCCATCATTCCAGTTGTACCACAATGAAATGGTGAAGGATTTGTTGTACTATTTATGTGGGTTACTACAAGACCTATATATGTTGATTATCCTTGTATGAAATATGTTCTCATGGTTTCTAAGCAAAAAACATCATCCACCATTGGATTGGGGTTAAACTGCTGCAACTACTGGACTAGGAGAAGTAAAAACCAAGCACCCGCTTGGGAGGTTAAACCACGAATTATCCTCGTCTATCACCCTTCCACTTTCTTATTATCTTTTTTTTATAATATATTATTTATTTTATGTCTTTTAGGTCAATTGGAATTATCTAGGATCTTAACTCAAGGCTGCCACTGAAAAAGAAATCAGGTTGTGTCTTTCTTTTTCTTAATTTTGTTTTCTATCCAATTTAAATTCTATGTTAATAGATTTATTGATCTGATTTTATCCAAAAGAGGGTAGTAAATGGAATCATTTTGGGGGAGGTATTTCAAATTGTTTTTAGGAATTTTGTATGTGCTTTTATTTTTCATGTTGTTTTTTTAAAATTTTCTTTTTTCATTTTTCAATTTTTTTGTGTTTTTAGGAATCATGAGCTGAATCGAATTCATGGGAAAATTCAAACCATCGTGGTATTTTTGGCACATTGTTTTATTTGAGTATTTGAGTTTTTAAATGTTTTTTGAATGGAATTTTTTTCGAATTTATGATCATTTCATTTGATGAAGTTTTGTAGATTGTGAAACTCATGTGCACTAGTGCTGTCCAAATTGAAAATATTGCCCAAACCAAGAGGCTTATAAACCCTTTTGACATCTTCATTACATTTATATTTTTCTTGAGAGTCTTGAGACATGTTTTGTGATCCAGAACCTGAAAGTTTTGTCTTTTTTAATGCTTTTAGAGTTTATAGAATGTGTCAATTATGATTGAGGCACCATTTGAAAGGCCTTTTTGCATCAAACTCTTATTTTGGCTTACCTTTTCTTCAAACCTTCTTTATGACCCTAGTAGACATGAAATACCTTGTTACGTGGAAAACTTACAAGCCATTTGTCCCTTTAAAACCTATTCTAGAAGTTAAATTCATGATTACGGATGAACTCGTGTGTGGGGGAGGGAGACGATGATCTTTTTATTGCTTTATTGAAGAATATTTTTGAGTTGAGTTGAAAATGTTTCCATATTTATTACTTCTTGGTTGGATGAAATGCCCTGATTATTATATGGATGGGTGGATCAAAATGTCATTACATATATGGGATGGCTGTTCACAAATATTTGAAGAAGAAAATATTCTTCTCTTTTCCTTCAAAACAATATTCTGAAGAGAAATCCATACCTGAATTCAAGATGAAACAATGATACAAATGGGGAAAAGAGGGATGAAAATAATTGATGCTGAAATTATAGGTGTGAACATTCCAAAAGAAGATGTCTTTATAGGTGATAAATTTTTCAGCTGATGGAGGAGCACACCATTCTTGATCAAAACTATTTTCATGCATTTACTTCACTTTAGAGCAAAACCCTCCTCATTCTACCTCAGATGTTTTTACTTTTTAAACCTTCCAACCCTCATCCTAAAAAAATTGATGAAAATGCCTCATTATTGACACATTTTTTAATCTTTGAAGTGGATATATTAGGTGGATAGAAAGCCTATGGAGATGACACATGTTTTGAGAATGAGAAAAACCCCATATTAAATATCCTTGAGTGAAGAGAGAAATATTTTTCTGGGGAGGTAGGCACAATATGCATGTGAGGATTAAAATGATATTTAATGGATTCATATGATTTTTGAGGAGTTCTGAAATTTTTATCCTCTTATAATCCATGATATTTTCCCAAATATGATAATTGAGTTGTGTGGTCATTTATGCTTTGAGAAGTTTGTTTTGACCTTGGTATAAGATGATTACCCATGACTGAAATGATTAAGTGTGGGGATTGATAAATCTAGAATTTTCACATATTATATACTGTATTTAAATGTAATAAATCCCACCAAAGTGTTATTTGATGGGAAATTGTCACATTTTTACGTTTTAGTGGTATTTTGAGTTCAAATGTAAAAATGGCGTAATTTTAGTGTTTAACTGTTTTATTTAACTTCATTATTTCGGCCATATCATTTTTTACACTGACCCAAATTATGAAATTTATTTTTTTTATGTTTTACATACATCATTGGATGAATGTCATCTTTCTAGAGGCCTAGCTCAATCAATCATTTGGAGGCCAAAAATCAGCTCATAATCCGGACCTCGAAAACTATGTGCAGATTTGGAATGTTTTAAATCAAAGCTTTCATCTCGAAGCTGAATGATCTAATGGAGCTGATATTAAACAAGGATCTGGAAGAATAATTAATGAAAATCATTCATTAAGGAGTAAACATCTGAATCGGTTGTTTTCAAGGACTTAAATGCATGAAAATTTGGAGTTGAGGAATACGAAGAGTAACTTTGGCATATTAAATTTTCCATACTAAAACATTAATAACGTATTAATACATGGACCAATTAGGCTGATTTTTTGTGGTGGCACGTGGGAAAATAGAAGGAATGAGTTTTAAGAGGGGAACATTTACAAATTATGTCATGTAATGGGTCTAACATTCGATGTAATCCGGAGGACAGAATTGGATCGAGATTCCTTCACCCATTTCACCTATAAATATGTGTCTCCTCTCCCTTTTACAGGGATATACATTTCAAGGGGGCAAGGTTGAGTTTTGTTTCTATAATTGTTCTTTATAGGTATATTGTATATTATTGTAGCTTTATTCTTCTTCTATTTGTTTCTCCTTTTCATTCATTTCTTTTTTTATGTGTTTCTCCCACCATGCTTCTTTCTAACTCAATGATTGTAGAGAGGTAACCCTCACTTATTTTTGAGGGGGGAAGTGGTGGTATTTGAGTTTATTGTACTTTATTGTTTAATCATGTTTTGTTCCATGAATTCAGTGGCGGTTAAATGATTGTGGTGAGCGGTTTCCCCACATTCTCTACCATTGTCTTCTTCCACCTTGTTTATTACTTTACCTTCCCATCGGTATCTAACAAATTCAAACGGAGGAGTTTGGATTGGGCATTGATGTGGAATATATTACTCCTACATGCAGAGGTATCGGTGTAGGGTAATACATTTCAAACGAAATTTTGTAGAGTGACAGGTCTTGATCTCCACATTGAATAACTCTTTGATGATATTTTGAATAACAATGATAATTACACCATGAAACCCCAAGAACAATGGTTTTCCTCTTCTAACTTCATTGTGTATCTTCTTCCATTTCATTTTATTTTGTATTTTTAGATATTTATATATTTATATAATATTTATATTTTCTATATTACAATTCCCCCCATTTATATTAGTATTATATTTTTATATTAGTTATTTTGTAATAGTGATAATTGAAAATCTGTGTGTGTGAGCGGCCTCCTTGTGATGAACCCTAGGGTGTGCCACGATGGTCAATTTTTAGGTAAATAATAATTTAATTGAATTTTCATTCGCAAAAAAACCACTCTCATCAATTTGTAACCCTTTTCGGGGAGGTCAAGTACTTTCAAACTCTATTTTTCATAAAAACAAACAAAAAATATTAAAATTTTCAAAAAATAAAAAAAGTGCATCAGAGAATACCATTCTCTGTTTGGTCGAGTTGAATTATTTTAGTGATTTTTTATATTCTTGACCTAGTTCCTAGTTTCCTATCAGGGATGAGACTTTTTTGATCCAAATGGAACAAGATGAAACATTGATTCAAAATAATTTCAAAATCCTTGAACAAGAAGGAAAGATGGTGGCATCGCTGGCGGTTGAAGTTCGTGATGTTAAAACTCTATGGCTGGAACGAGAACAACAAAATAACCATGATAAAGAATAAAAGGTAAATGTATTTCCACCTAAATTTGAAGTTGATGAACCCATGTAAGATTTGAAGACTCAACTTGAAGTTGCAATCGTCTCTCCTTGGCCATTACTTGAAGAGGTTCTTGAAGATGACAAGTCAGCTTATACAATTGTGGGAGATCAAAATGATTTGGGTGAACATTGGTATTATTTTGTTGATGAAAAAAACGTAAGTGATCCTCTCATATTTTTTAAAGATGAATATGTACCTCAATACCCCTACCTTTCTTTGGAGGAAAATGAAGAAGTCCCTACTGAAAAAGAATTCCTGGTGGCATTGCCAGAAGAGATCATGTTTCAAGCTATCCTACACGAAAGGGAATATTTTTATATTGATTGTTCATGTTTTAATCAAATCCAAGTGGAATTATTTTCTAACTTCCCTTCTGAAGTTTTTGACCAAACATCACATGTCCAAACCCTGGACTTTGAAGTCGAAGTGGCCAAAGAAGTCGTGGTTGAAGAATTGAAGGTCACATTCTTCCTCCTTCCCCCATCATTCCAGTTGTACAACAATGAAATGGTGAAGGAGTTTTTGTACTCTTTATGTGGTTTCCTCCATGAACTATATACGTTGAGGATCCTTTGATGAAATAAGTTCTGGTGGTTTCTAAGAAAAAAACATCATCCACTATCGGATTGGGGTTAAACTGCTACAACTGCTGGACTAGGGGCAGTGAAAACCTAGCACCCGCTTAGGGGTTAAACCAAGAATTATCCTCTTTTGTTACCCTTCTTATTTATTTTTATTAATTTTTCTCATATTTTCATTATTTTATGTCTTTTAGGTCAAGTGGAAGTATCTAGGTTCTTAACTCAAGGATTCCACTCAAAAATAAATCAGGTTGTGTCTTTCCATTTCGTTATTTTGTCTACTACACAATTTAAATTCTATGTGAAAATGTTTCTTTATCTGATTTTAGCTAAAATAGGTTAGTAAATGGAGTACGTGTGGGGATGTTATTTGAACATGTTTTTAGTACATTAGTGTGATTTTATTTTTCATGTTGTTTTTTTGAAATTTCCTTGTTTCCCTTTTTCATTTTTGGTGTGTTTTTAGGAATTTTAAGCTAAATCAGATATATGGGAAAATTAAAACCATCTTGGTATTTTTGGCTCATTGTTTGGTATGAGTATTTGAGGTTTTGAATGATTTCTTAATAGATTTTGTTTCTGATTTCTTATCTTTTCATTTGATGAAATTTGGTTGACTGTGAAACTCATGTGCACTAGTACTGTCCAAATTGAAAATATTGCACAACCTGAGAGGTTTCTAAACCTTTATGACATATTCTTTACATTTCTCTTATTCTTGGGAGTATTTAAAAATGTTGTGTGATCCAAAACATCAAATTTGTCTATTTTTAAAAGATGTTAGAGTTCATAGAATGTGTTAATTATGATTGAGGCACCATTTTGAAATCCCTTTTTTCATCAAACTCTTATTTTGGCATACCTTTTCATCAAAACATCTTTAAGCCCCTATTATCCATGAAATACCTTGTTAAGAAGACAAATTAAAAGACATTTGTCCCTTTGAAACCTATTCTTGTAGTTAAATTTATGATTATTATTGAACTCAAGTGTGGGGGAGGGAGAAGATGAGCTTTGTTTTGTTTCGTGAAGAATCTTTTTGTGCTGAATTGAAAATGTTTCCATATTTATTGTTTATTGGGTGTAAGAAATGTCCTGATTGAATGATGGATGGGTGGATCAAAATATCATTACTTATATGGGCCAACTGTTCACAAATATTTGAATAACAAAAGCTACCTCTCTTTTCCTTCAAAACAAGATTCTGATGAGAAATCCAGAACTGAATTCTAGCTGAAACAATTCTACAAATGGGGAAAAGAGGGATGAAAATATTTGATGCTGAAATTATACGCGTTAAAATTCCAAAAGAAGAGGTTTTTGGAGGTGATTAATTTTTGAGCAGATGGAGGAACACACCATTCCTGGGCAAAACCGTTTTCATGCATGTACTTCACATTAGAGAAAAACCCTCCTCAATCTGCCTCAGATGTTTATACATTTTAAACCTGCCAGACCTTAGCCTCATAAAAACCCATGAAGAGGCCTCATGGTTGACACATTTTTGACTCTTTTAAGTGGATATATTAGGAGGATATCAAGCCTATGGAGATCACACTTGTTTTGAGAATGGGAAAAACTCCACATTAAATATCCTTGAGTGAAGAGAGAAATATTTTTCTTGGGAAGTAGGCATGACATGCATTTGTAGATTAACATGATATTGAATGGATTCGTATTAATTTTGAAGAGTTTTGAAATTTTGATCCATGTTTGAGGCATGATATTTTCCCAAATATGATAATTGAGTATTGTGGTCATTTATACTTTGATAGGTTTGTTTTGAACTTGGTATAAGATGATTGCCCAGGATTGAAATGATTAAGTGTGGGGGAGTGATAAAGATAGAATTATAACATTTTATATATTGTATTTCAATGTTCTAAATCCCACAAAAGTATTATTTTATGTTTAATTGTCACATTTTTATGTTTTAGTGGTACTTTGAGTTCAAATGTAAAAATGGATTAATTTTGGTGTTTAACTATTTAATTTAACTTCATTATTTCGGCCATATCATTTTCTACACTGACCCAAATTGTGAATTTCCATTCTTTAGGTTCATATACATATTTGGAATCATTTCATCCTTTGGGAGGCCCAGCTCAATCAATCATTTGGAGGCCCAAAATCAGCTCATAATCCGGACCCCAAAAACTGTGTGCATATTTGTAATGTTTTAAATCGGAGCATTTATCTTGAAGATGAAAGATCCAATGGAGCTGATATTAAACATGGAGCTGGAAGAATAATTATTGAACATTTTTTATTATGGAGTAAATGTCTGAATAAAAATTTTTCAAGTACTGAAATGCATGGGAAGTAGGAGTTGTGGAATACGAAGAGTCACATTGGAAGATTAAATTTTACGTACTAAAACTTCAACAATGCATTCATACATGGACCAATTAGGCAGATCTTGTATGGATGCACACGAGAAAAGAGAAGGAATGAGTTTCAAGAAGGGGCTATTTACCAATTCTATCCTTTAATGGGTCTAATAGTCGATGCAATCTGGAGGACAGAATTTGAGCGAGATTCCTTCACCCATTTCACCTATAAATATGTGTCTCTTCTCCCTTTTACAAGGATATCCATTTCAAGGGGGAAATGTAGAGTTTTTTTATGTAATTGTTCTTTATAGTTATAAAATATATTAGTGTACCTTTATTCATCTACTATTCTTTTATCCTTTTCATTTATTTCTTTTATTTTATGTGTTTCTCCCACCGTGCTCCTTTCTAACTCCATGTTTTTGGAGAGACAACCCTCACTGTTTTTCATGGGGGAGGGGAAGTGGTGGTATTTTAGTTTATTATACTTTATTGTTTTATAATTTTTTTTCTATGAATTTAGTGATTGTTAAAGGAATTAGGTGAACAGTCTCCCCACTTTCTCTACCATTTTCATCTTCCTCCTTGTTTATTACTTTACCTTTCCATCAATATCTAATTAATTCCAAAGGTGGAGTTTGGATTGGGAATTGATGTGGTCTAGATTAATCATGCATGCAGAGGTCTCAGTGTAGGGCAATACATTTAAAATGGGAGTGTGTGGAGTGATAGGTCTTGATCTCCACATTGAATAACCCTTTGATGATATTTTTAATAACAATGATAAGTCCACCATGAAACCCCAAGGACAGTGGTTTTCTTCTTCTAACTTCTTTGTGTATTTTCTCCCATTTCATTTTATTTTCTATATTTATATATTTATATATTTATATTATATTAATATTTTCTTCATTTCAATTCCCGCCATTTATATTAGTATTATAATATTATATTAGTTATTTTATAATAGTGATAATGGAAAATCTGTGTGTGTGAGCGGCCTCCTTGTGATCGACCCTAGCGTGTGCCACTATAGTACATTTTTAGGTAAATAGGAATTTAATTTAATTGTGGTTAGTGAAAAAACAACTCTCATCCATTTTTCGTTGTTTCCGGGGTGGTCAACTGCTTTCACACTCTATTTTTCATAAAAACAAACAAAAAATTTAAAAATTTAAAAAACTATAAAAAAGTGCTTCATTGAATATCATTCTTATTTTTGGTTGAGATGGATTATTTTAGTGAATTTTCATATTCTTGTCCTAGTTCCAAATTTCCTAGAAGGTATGTGAATATTTTGATCCAAATGGAACAATATGCAACGATGATTCAAAATAATTTCAAAATCCTTGAACAAGCAAGCAAGATGGTGGCATCGCTGGCGGCTGAAATTGATGAAGTTAAAACCCTATGGCTAGAACAACAATAAAAAAATAACCAAGCTAAAGAAGAAAAGGAAAATTTTTTTCCACCTACATTTGACGTTGATGAACCCAATGAATACTTGAAGACTCAACTTGATGATGCAATCATCTCTCCTTCACCATTTCTCGAAGAGGTTCCTGAAGAAGATAAGTCAAGTGATACAACTATGGGAGATCAACATGATTTGGATGAACATTGGTATGATTATTTTGAATAACAAAAGGTAACTGATCCTCCCATATTTTTCAAAGATGTATCATTACCTCTATACCCCTCTTTTTCTTTGGAAGAAGATGAAGGAGTCCCTGCTGAAAAAGAATTCCTGATTGCCTTTCCAGAAGAGATCGTGTTTCAAGCTGTCCTACAGGAAAGGGAATATTTTCATATTGATTGTTCATCTTTTAATCATATCCAAGTGGAATTATTTTATAACTTACCTACTGAATTTTTTGACCCAGTGTCACATGTGTAAGCCCTAGACGTTGAAGTCGAAGTGGCCAATGAAGTCGTGGCTGAAGACGTGGAGGACCCATTCTTCCTCCTTCCCCAATCATTCCAGTAGTACCACAATGAAAAGGTGAAGGAGATGTTTTACTCTTTATGTGGGTTACTCCAAGACCTATATATGTTTAGGATCCTTCTAAGAGAGATGTTCTTGTGGTTTCTAAGCAATAAACATCATCCACCATCGGATTGGGGTTAAACTGCTGGACTAGGGGCAGTAAAAAGCTAGCACCCGCTTATGGGGTTAAAACAAGAATTATCCTATTTTTTTCCCTTACTCTTTGTTTTTATATATTATTCTCATATTTTCTATATTTTATGTATTTTAGATAAAGTGGCAGTATCTAGGAGCTTAACTCAAGGCTGCCACTGAAAAATAAATCAGGTTGTGTCATTCTTTTCATTATTTTGTTTGCAACCCAATTTAAATTCTGTGTGAACATCGTTCTTGATCTGACATTAGATAGAAGAGGTTAGTAAATGGAATTTCTTTGGGGGAGGGATTTCAACTTCTTTTTAAGAAATTTGTGTGTTCTTTTATTTTTCATTTTGTTTTTGTTTTGCAATTTTCTTTTTTTCCTTTTTCATTTTTTGGTGAGTTTTTAAGAATCATTAGGTGAATCAAATACATGGGAAAATTCAAACAATCATGGAATTTTTGGAATATTGATTGATTTGATTTTTTGAGGTTTTAAATTATTTATGAATGGATTTTGTTTCTGATTTCTGATCTTTTGATTTGATGATATTTGGTTGATTGTGAAACTGAAGTGCACTAGTGCTGTCCAAATTGAAAATATTCCCCAACCCGAGAGGTTTAAAAACCTTGTTGGTATCTTATTTACATTTAAATTTTTCTTGTGAGTCTGTAGACATGTTTTGTGATCTAGAACATTAAATTTTTGTCTTTTTCAATGTTGTTAGAGTTCATAGAATGTCTTAATTATGATTGAGGCACCATTTTGAAAGCCCTTTTTGCATCAAACTCTTATTTTGGCCTACCTTTTCATCAAATCGACTTAAATCCCCTATTATCCATGAAATACCTTGTTAGGAATCCAAATTATAAGACATTTATCCCTTTCTAACCTATTCTAGATGTTAAATACATGATTATTGTTGAACTCATGTGTGGGGGAGGGAGAAGATGAGCTTTGTTTTTCTTTCTTGAAGAATTGTTTTGAGCTGAATTGAAAATGATTCCATATTTATTGCTGATTGGGTGGAAGAAATTTCCTCTTTGTAAGATGGATGGGTTGATCAAAATATCATTACATATATTGGCCGACAGTTCTGAAATATTAGAAGAACAAAAGCCGCCTCTCTTTTCCTTCAAAACGTGATTATGAAGAGAAATCCAGATCTAAATTCAAGCTGAAACAATGCTACAAATGGGGAAATGAGGGATAAAAATCATTGATGCTGAAATTATACATGTGAACTTTCCAAAAGAAGAGGTTTTTGGAAGTGATTAATTTTTGATCTGGGGGAGGAGCACACCATTTTTGAGCAAAACTGTTTTCATGCATTTACTTCACTTTAGAGAAAAACCATCCTCATTCCGCCTCATATGTTTTTACATATTAAACCTGTCGGCCCACATCCTCAGAAAAACCCATGAAAAGGCCTAATGATTGAAACATTTTTGACTCTTTTAATTGGAGATATTAGGATGATAGCAAGCCTATGGAGATCACACATGTTCTGAGAATGAAAAAAACTCTACATTAAATATCCTTAAGTAAAGAGAGAAATATTTTTCTGTGGAGGTAGGAAGGACATGCATGTGAGGATTAACATCATATTTAACAGATTCATATGATTTTTTAGGAGTTCTGAAATTTTTATCCATGCATGAGGCATGATATTTTCCCAAATATGATAATTGAGTGGTGAAGTCATTTATGCTTTGAGAAATTTGTTTTGACCTTGGTATAAGATAATTGAACAGGAGGAAATGATTAAGTGTGGGGGAGTAATAAAGTTATAATTTTCACATATTATATAATATATTTAAATGTTTTAAATCCCACCAAAGTGTAATTATAAGGGAATTTTTTACATTTTTATGTTTTAGTGGTATTTTGAGATCAAATACAAAAATGGCTTAATTTTGGTGTTTAACTCTTCTATTTAACTTCATTATTTCGGCCATATCATTTTCTACTGTAGAGACACGAAGCTTGACGTACATTGACATTACATTACATTTGCGGAATACTTAGTACATAACAAAAACACACACTAAAGGATCGTAATAGTTTAGTGTCTTTGGAAACTCGTAACGTAATCTTCTAATCGTGGTGAAAGATCTCCAATATCTCCCATAATGATCATCCATTTTTTTTTACCTAAAACCTTTCTTTATATCCTGGGGAAAAGAAAACATAAAATGGTGAGCTCAATTGCTCAGTAAGGGTAAACAAAAGAAATATAAATCACATCATATACATAAGCACATAACTTTTGGAAATCTTAACCTGCAAAAGAGCTCATAATATCATAACATGGGATAAATCATAGAAGTGAAATGTAATCCCAATAATAATAACATAAAACATGAAACTTTGTGGCATACACACATAATCATGGAAAATCATTTCTTGTTATTCAAGACTCATTGCCAAGACTATCTTAGTGGACAAAGTCCCTTTCTGAATCGAGTCACCCTCGTTCCAGTCCTGTTTCACTGAACCGATATAACCTACCGTTCCAGCCATGTCTATCTCATGAGATATAAAATCTTTACCCAATGCATTGGAGGGAGATATAGGTCCCACCCATCTTATAATGAATCCTTTCTTATGTGTGCCACATAATCATACATCATCGCATAACACATGTAACAAAAATGGGATTCTTGAAACATCATGACATCATAAATCAATTCATATAAGATAAAGGAATTCATAAAAATAATTCCATCACAACATGATCAAATCAGTGTAATAATAGGGATAAAAACAGAACCCTTTATTATCTTATATGGAATATTATTTTGATAAAACACTTGAACTCCATTCTTGAGGAAAATATCCTTTCTTTTTCAAAAACATTTTTCCTTTCATAACATGTCATACATCTTTAAAATAAAAGAAGACGATTAAAAATAAACTTGAAAACTTGTAAAGGAAGATTCTTGGAAATAATGTTTTAAAAATCCATTAATGCCGTATAAGTTAAAAAAACATTCTTCATACTTTTGTCGGAAAAGCCAAAAAGTAACTCGTACGAAAAACGACAAAAGATTCCTTTCATTTCTTTTACTAAAAACTCACCGAAGGGTAAAAATGGATTTAAACAATTGTAGGTGGATGGAAATAATATTACATATTTATGAAACATGGATGTGGATGATAAAATACACCCCAGTAAATACTTACGAATAAACAATCTCGGATAAAAAGGAGATTGTAATATTTCCCTTACCTTAGGTCCGATTTGCTTTGTACGTGTCCGAAGCTCCTGTATAATGGTTTAAATAATGTCATTGACTTATTACAGAATCATATTCATTGTTATGATATCATATATGGTTCAATTATGACATTATATTACCCGTTCTTTTGTAAATTCAATGTTAAAGAAGCGTTTTGGGTAAAATCGTTTCTTTTATCGTAGGTGTTTTGACTTGTTGTTCTTGACATTATTATTACTTATATCATGATTTACATACTTCCAGAATATAAAATATGATTTATATATCATATATATTCAGTATATATATATAATAGATAGATAAATGAAATGGAAAACATCGTTCATGGAGACGGTAGTCCGTACGTACGCATGAACGTTGTTTTCCTTTCCTTATTGTCTTGAATGGAAGTAAGTAGATGAAATACATATATATATATATATATATATACATAAATTCAGTAGCTTTATAATGTCATATATTTCATTATTATTTCTTATATATACTTTATAATCATTCTTAAATGGTTAACATGAAGAATGAATCTCATCGCGTCGTGGAGACGGTAGTCCGTACGTACGCACGAGCGATGATATCATTTCCATAAATATTGAATTGAATTTGAGTGGATTATACAAAATATCAGAATCAATATGATGTTGTAATAACTATGTATAGTTATTCTTTACACCATTATACCCATCCATGTAAGGTGGTGGTGGAAAATAGAATACACCACGGCGTGGAGACGGTATTCCGTACGTACGCACGCGCGGTGATTTCTTTTTCCGTAGGATGGATAGATGGTGAAATAGGGTTGTTTCATACGTATAATAATATATCAGTATATGAGTGATACTGATGTTATTACTTCATAATGAAACAACCTAAGAAGAAGAAGTGGAAGAAGAAATAAAGATGAAAGAATTGGTAACGGTAATTACCTCTTCTTTGAAGCGCCTTTTGGAGACCTCCTCTTAGGGAACTAAAATTGGTCTTTGAGGAAGACCAGAACCTCTAGGATGTTTCTAGGGAAGTGGAGAAGATATTTTGGCAGGGGTTGGCCGAGCATGAGTGCTCAAATTGGTGTGAGGAGGAGGGGGAGGAGGTGTCCTTTTATAAGGGAGGAGAGGGGCATCTTAGGAATACCTCAAAATATTATTTTATATTAAAGTCAAAATCGGTTTATAATGGTTCCAAAGGGTCTTATTTCGGAGCTAAAGTGGGGATGGGTCGAAATCCTATCAACCAATAAGATTTAGACATGTTTAGGGTATTATTTTAACCTTATCAATTAGATTTAACTCTAAGTTAAATAATTTAACATTTACCGTGTCTTTTTGTTTTCTTTCACTATATGGTTAATACACTTACTATAACATGCCAAACGAACCCCAAATTGTTTATTATTAATATATATATCCTTATCTAAGTCATTTGGCCGAACCTTAGATTTTTAGGAATAAAATAACAATTAATAATATAATATTTGATTTAAAAACTATTTTGTGTCAATTTTGACACTATTTGATATAAGATTTTTGTGAAAGTCATAACAGAATTATTTGTTCGAACCAAGTTGATTAAATCAACACTAATATATCATAGTAACCTATAAAATTAGTGGAATTCATAAAAAGTCTCAAATTACATTCATTGGAGCATTTATAACTTCAATTATGTTAATATTTCCTTAAAAGGGTAATTACTGCATCATCGTTGTGTCATAAATAAATTAATTTATATAATGTCTAAAAATTATAAATAAATTATCATTATGTAGGAAATCGTTTTAGCTTTCTAATGAATATTTACAATCAAATTTATCTTATGTATAACCCTATATTAAAAATGCTTTAGTAAATAAACTTTGATTTTAACTCTTTTAACTCTTCTTTGAATTAAATAATAATAAATGTCCTAATCTAATCCAAGTGGACCTAAATGGTCATATTATATTCATAAGGTTGTTTTTGGTCAAATTACACTTATCCAATAGAATTAGGACATGTGTTAGGGTAATAGTAATATCATATTTACCCTTAGTTACCCTATTTACTATTAACCGTGGTAAAAAAAGTAAAAAGTTACTATTCACCAAAAATTATTTTCATCTCATTGAACCACATTTTAGTCCTTGATATTAACCGTGTCTGTCGGATTTTCGAAATTCCATTCACAAAAGCGGTAAAATTAAGTTTTATGCAAAATTCAGTTTTTAACCTACCACTTAGTGGTTTCACTATTCATCGAAAATTGAATGTTTTCAGAAAAATACCAAAAATTAGGCATAAGGTATATTTGATATTATGAACTCAAAAATGATGTCTATTTTACCAAATTCAAAACATATCAGTTTCATTAACTAATTTAAAAATTAATTCTCGTCGTCAAAACAAATAGCGTGTTTTTAAGAGATAATAACTATCAAAAGATTGACACTAGTTTATAACTGGTTTAAATGTAAAATTACATCCAATGACCAACATTGTATTAAATTGTGAAAATATATTCTAAATATACTTTAAAACCACTCAAATTAATAACTTATCACTATTAATTATTTCGATTAAAAAAGTTTTTTTTAATTAAAATTTAGTAATTTTCACTATTCATCAGAATATGAAAGTTATCCGAAAAGTACCAAAATTTCACCCTAAGCTAATTTCGATATTACGAATCCAAAAATGAATTCCATTTTGAAAAATAGAATTTAAAAAATTTCAAAAAGTGGTTATTACTATTCATAACGGCTAGTTTTAATAATATCTTAATAGCATATCGTTGTTTAGCGAAACTCGGTGTTGCATACAACACACGCTATCGTGGAAGGTCGCGATTGCGTATAATTCAAGCCAGGTCAGAGATGTGTATTGTGAAAGCTCCTTTTGGTGTAGCATATAACACAAGACATTAATAAAATTAAAAAGAATATTTTTCATAAAATCTCGGGCTGTTACATTCTACCCCCCTTAAAATGAATTTCACCCTCGAAATTCGTCGGGGTTATAAATGATTTACTATTCGAAAGTTTCTTTAATAGAAACCCACATCGTAAAAAGGAATATCAAAACCAATCTTTAAAAACAAAAGTATGAAATGTAACGGTTACCCAAATAAACTAATCACTGGGTTTCCACATAGGTGAAAATATGGATATGGAAGAGAAATCTAATCATCATGTTGTGATGGAGAGTGGTAGAGAACATGGCTATGGAAAAGCTAGCAATCACAAAGCCATAAATTTGTGATGATCTACGGTACCATCTGATTCATCAGATATAAGATCACTAGGACAACATTTTTGGTTTTCAAGATCGTTTCCCTAAAGCTAAAGAATTTGAATTAGAATAAATACTTACTTTATTTTGGTACAATCTCACTATTGTTCGTGCCTTTAACAATTTCCACTTCATCTATTAAATAAATGAAGTTGAATTTGTTATTCGTGAAGTGTTAGCAGATCAGGTCATTCCATCTGTCTCAAACAAAAGGTTATCAAAATTATATAAGTCGATCTATAGTGAGATTAATCATATATGGTTCCTAAATTGGACTTTATACTTCATATATCATACTGCTTAATATAATAAAACTAGTTTCTAATAAACAGGGACTTCCTGTAGGCCAGTGGTAGGCGATAAAGGCCAGTCGCACTTCGGTTGTGGGTTCGATTCCCACAGCCTTGTCCGAAGCGATGGGCTGTCGCCCGTCCTGCAGGTTGTCCTTTTTCTAAAACTACATTACAATAACATCACATAAATAATATCAAAAAAAAGTTCTATACTTAAACAATACTAACTTATGGTTAACATAATTCATTACAATCTTTAGGCTTATCTAAAATACTTCGGTCCAAGCTCATAGTATAAAGAAAATGATTACTTGAAATGTCGTCAACCAAGCATGTGAATACCATCATTTATCCCCCATATATCTTGTTGGTGACATTCCAATCATGTGAATACCTTAATGATGTATTCTCTTGAAAAACAAATGAATACCCATTAAACCTTAGTGAAAACATGAATGCTGTCAAAAGTTAACTCTTTCCACATACCAAAATCCTAAAATTCTATATACTCAAACCATGATATAACCTTCTCCTTATATCAGTCATGAGCTCATGAATACTATCAAACATTTAATTTTCTCCTTATCCCTTCATTATGCGCATATCATCTACATTCCAAAAATATCTGAATAACCTTTCATGGATACTGGTAACATTAATCAGACAACAATGTAACAATCCTTACATGTCTCTTTGTTCCATAGTACCATGAGATTACTTATACAACATTACACATGATAAACATGTAATCATTCCACTACATTCTTAAACCATTGACCGAGCTTCAACAATTCTTTCATCTCACATATCATTGATAGTCTCTTCATCATCATCCACATAGATACTTCCCATACGACCATACTGATTATCTTCATGAGACTTTCCCTTAGGGCATTGGTTTGCATAATGCCCGTGCATTCCACATTTAAAACATTTAACCATTGTTGAAGTCGTAGCAATACCATTATCCTCATCCCTGGTGTTAACTGAACCTTTTCCTTTGCACTTACTGGCTTTGTGTCCTTCTTTTCCACACCCAAAGCATCTTCTAGTTCCTTTGAAACATTCTCCTTGATGACTCTTCCCACATGATTTACATAGGGGAAACTGAACTTTCTTTCCTCTATGATCATCATGAAACTCCATCTTTCTCTTATTAGCCGAGTTAGGAAACTTACCAAATTTTACTTTATTGATCATATTATGAGATTGCTGATTCGGCATAATAATGATTTTTGGACTTCCGAATCCCATTTCATTTGGTTTCTAATGAAGAATATCATTCTATTGTCCATCATATCCTCCATTATCATGAATCACCTTGTTTCCAGCCATTTTCTAAAACCCAAAAAGAATAGTGTGAGAGGAAAAAATCATAATAAAAGGGAGAGTAACTTAAATATCTAACATCTTTGGTTTAATCTAATATCGTTACCATGGTTCTAGGACTATATCCTATACGTATACTTATCCTTAGGGGCATCCCTAGACATACCTTAGAAATATCTCTAGGGATCTCACTAACGTTTTCGCATCCTAGTTTCCAAAGGTTGACTAAACCTTTCCTCTGATACCAACTGTAGAGACCCGAAGCTTGACGTACATTGACATTACATTACATTTGCAGAATACTTAGTACATAACAAAAACACACACTAAAGGATCGTAATAGTTTAGTGTCTTTGGAAACTCGGAACGTAATCTTCTAATCGTGGTGAAAGATCTTCAATATCTCCCATAAAGATCATCCCTTTTTTTTACCTAAAACTTTTCTTTATATCCTGGGGAAAAGAAAACATAAAAGGGTGAGCTCAAATGCTCAGTAATGGTAAACAAAAGAAATATAAATCACATCATATACATAAGCACATAACTTTTGGAAATCTTAACCTGCAAAAGAGCTCATAATATCATAACATGGGATAAATCATAGAAGTGAAATGTAATCCCAATAATCATAACATAAAACATGAAACTTTGTGGCATACACACATAATCATGGAAAATCATTTCTTGTTAGTCAAGACTCATTTCCAAGACTATCTTAGTGGACAAAGTCCCTTTCTGAATCGAGTCACCCTCGTTCCAGTCCTGCTTCCCTGAACTGATATAATCTACCGTTCCAGCCATGTCTATCTCATGAGATATAAAATCTTTACCCAATGCATTGGAGGGAGATATAGGTCCCACCCATCTTATAATGAATCCTTTGTTATGTGTGCCACATAATCATACATCATCGCATAACACATGTAACAAAAATGGGATTCTTGAAACATCATGACATCATAAATCAATTCATATAAGATAAAGGAATTCATAAAAATAATTCCATCACAACATGATCAAATCAATGTAATAATAGGGATAAAAACAGAACCCTTTATTATCTTAGATGGAAAATTATTTTGATAAAACACTTGAACTCCATTCTTGAGGAAAATATCCTTTCTTTTTCAAAAACATTTTTCCTTTCATAAAATGTCATACATATTTAAAATAAAAGAAGATGATTAAAAATAAACTTGAAAACTTGTAAAGAAAGCTTCTTGGAAATAATGTTTTAAAAATCCATTCATGCCGTATAAGTTAAAAAAACATTCTTCGTACTTTTGTCGGAAAAGTCAAAAAGTAACTCGTACGAAAAACGACAAAAGATTCCTTTCATTTCTTTTACTAAAAACTCACCGAAGGGTAAAAATGGATTTAAACAATTGTAGGTGGATGGAAATAATATTACATATTTATGAAACATGGATGTGGATGATAAAATACACCCCAGTAAATAATTACGAATAAACAATCTCGGATAAAAATGAGATTGTGATATTTCCCTTACCTTAGGTCCGATTTGCTTTGTACGTGTCCGAAGCTCCTGTATAATGGTTTAAATAATTCCATTGACTTATTACAGAATCATATTCATTGTTATGATATCATATATGGTTCAATTATGACATTATATTACCCGTTCTTTTGTAAATTCCATGTTAAAGAAGCGTTTTGGGTAAAATCGTTTCTTTTATCGTAGGTGTTTTGAGTTGTTGTTCTTGACATTATTATTACTTATATCATGATTTAATTACTTCCAGAATATAAAATATGATTTATATATCATATATATTCAGTATATATATATATATATAATAGATAGATAAATGAAATGAAAAACACCGTTCATGGAGACGGTAGTCCGTATGTACGTATGAACGCTGTTTTCCTTTCCTTATTGTCTTGAATGGAAGTAAGTAGATGACATACATATATATATACATAAATCCAGTAGCTTTATAATTTCATATATTTCATTATTATTTCTTATATATACTTTATAATCATTCTTAAATGGTTAACATGGAGAATGAATCTCATCGCGTCGTGGAGACGGTAGTCCGTACATACGCACGAGCGATGATATCATTTCCATAAATATTGAATTGAATTGGAGTGGATTATACAATATATCAGAATCAATATGATGTTGTAATAACTATGTATAGTTATTCTTTACACCATTATACCCATCCATGTAAGGTGGTGGTGGAAAATAGATTACACCACGGCGTGGAGACGGTATTCCGTACGTACGCACGCGCGGTGATTTCTTTTTCCATAGGATGGATAGATGTTGAAATAGGGTTGTTTCATACTTAAAATAACATATCAGTATATGAGTGATACTGATGTTATTACTTCATAATGAAACAACCTAAGAAGAAGAAGTGGAAGAAGAAATAAAGATGAAAGAATTGGTAACGGTAATTACCTCTTCTTTGAAGCGCCTTTTGGAGACCTCCTCTTAGGGAACTAAAATTGGTCTTTGAGGAAGACCAGAACCTCTAAGATGTTTCTAGGGAAGTGGAGAAGAGATTTTGACAGGGGTTGGCCGAGCTTGAGTGCTCAAATTGGTGTGAGGAGGAGGGGGAGGAGGTGTCCTTTTATAAGGGAGGAGAGGGGCATCTTAGGAATACCTCAAAATATTATTTTATATTAAAGTAAAAATCGATTTATAATGGTTCCAAAGGGTCTTATTTCGGAGGAAAAGTGGGGCTGGGTCTAAATCCTATCAACCAATAAGATTTAGACAAGTTTAGGGTATTATTTTAACCTTATCAATTAGATTTAACTCTAAGTTAAATAATTTAACTTTTACCGTGTCTTTTTGTTTTCTTTCACTATATGGTTAATACACTTACTATAACATGCCAAACGAACCCCAAATTGTTTATTATTAATATATATATCCTTATCTAAGTCATTTTACCGAACCTTAGATTTTTAGGAATAAAATAACAATTAATAATATAATATTTCATTTAAAAACTATTTTGTGTCAATTCTGACACTATTTGATATATGATTTTTGTGAAAGTCATAACAGAATTATTTGTTCGAACCAAGTTGATTAAATCAACACTAATATATCATAGTAACCTATAATATTAGTGGAATTCATAAAACGTCTCAAATTACATTCATTTGAGCATTTATAACATCAATTATGTTAATATTTCCTTAAAAGGGTAATTACTGCATCATCGTTGTGTCATAAATAAATTAATTTATTTAATGTCTAAAAATTATAAATAAAATATCATTATGTAGGAAATATTCTTAGATTTCTAATGAATATTTACAATCAAATTTATCTTATGTATAACCCTATATTAAAAATGTTTTAGTAAATAAACTTTTATTTTAACTCTTTTAACTCTTCTTTGAATTAAATAATAATAAATGTCCTAATCTAATCCAAGTGGACCAAAATGGTCATATTATATTCATAAGGTTGTTTTTGGTCAAATTACACTTATCCAATAGAATTAGGACATGTTTTAGGGTAATAGTAATATCATATTTACCCTTAGTTACCCTATTTACTATTAACCGTGGTAAAAAAAGCAAAAAGTTACTATTCACCAAAAAATATTTTCATCTCATTGAACCACATTTTAGTCCTTGATATTAACCGTGTCTGTCAGATTTTCTAAATTCCATTCACAGAAGCGGTAAAATTATGTTTTATGCAAAATTCAGTTTTTAACCTACCACTTAGTGGTTTCACTATTCATCGAAAATTGAAAGTTTTCAGAAAAATACCAAAAATTAGGCCTAAGGTATATTTGATATTATGAACTCAAAATTGATGTCTATTTTACCAAATTCAAAACATATCAGTTGCATTAACTAATTTAAAAATTAATTCTCGTCGTCAAAACAAATAGCGTGTTTTTAAGAGATAATAACTATCAAAAGATTGACACTAGTTTATAACTGGTTTAAATGTGAAATTACATCCAATTACCAACATTGTATTAAATTGTAAAAATATATTCTAAATATACTTTAAAACCTCTCAAATTAATAACTTATCACTATTAATTATTTCGATTAAAAAAGTTGTTTTTAATTAAAATTTAGTAATTTTCACTATTCATCAGAATATGAAAGTTATTCGAAAAGTACCAAAATTTCACCCTAAGCTAATTTCGATATTACGAATCCAAAAATGAATTCCATTTTGAAAAATAAAATTTACAAAATTTCAAAAAGTGGTTATTACTATTCATAACGGCTAGTTTTAATAATATCTTAATAGCATATCGTTGTTTAGCGAAACTCGGTGTTGCATACAACACACGCTATCGTGGAAGGTCGTGATTGCGTATAATTCAAGCCAGGTCAGAGATGTGTATTGTGAAAGCTCCTTTTGGTGTAGCGTATAACACAAGACATTAATAAAATTAAAAAGAATATTTTTCATAAAATCTCGGGCTGTTACATCTACACTGACCAAAGTTGTGAAATTACATTTTTTAGGATTGCATACATCATTGAAAGAATTTAATCCTTCTATAGGCCCAGCTCAATCAATCATTTAGAGGACTTAAATCTGATCATAATCCAGACCTCGAAAACTGTGTGCAGATTTGGAATTTTATAAATAGGAGCTTTTATCACGAAGCTGACCGATCCAATAGAGCTGATATTAAACATGGAGTTGGAAGAATAATTCATGAACATCTTTCATTAAGGAATAAACGTCTGAATCAGATGTTTTAATGGACTTAAATGCATGGGAATTTAGAGTTGTGGAATATTAAGAGTCATGCTGGCATATTACATTTTCTGTAATAAAAATCAATAATGAAATCATACATTGTCCAATTAGGCTGATATGTTGTGTAGGAATGTGGGAAAAGAGAATGAATGAGTTTCAATAAGGTACCATGTTGAAATTCAGTCATTTAATTGGTCTAATAGTCAATGCAATCTAGAAGACAGAATTTTAGCGAGATTCCTTCACCCATTTCACATATAAATATGTTTCTCTTCTCCCTATTACAAGGATAGCCATTTCAAGGGGCAAGGTTGAGTTTTGTTTTTTTATTGTTATTTATAGCTATAATATATATTAGTGTATCTTTATTCTTCTTATGCTCATTTCTCCTTTTCATTCATTTCTTTTATTTTATGTGTTTCTCCCACCGTGCTTCTTTCTAACTCCATATTTGTGGAGAGCTAACCCTCACTGTTGTTCGAGGGGGGAAGTGGTTGTATATGAGTTTTTTGTACTAAATTTTTGTATCATGATCTGTTCTATGAATTCTGTGGTGGTTAAATGATTGTGGTGAGGGGTCTCCCCACTTTCTCTACCATTGTCTTCTTTCTCCTCATTTATTACATTACCTTCGCATCAGTATCTAATTAATTCAAATGCTGGAGTTTGGATTGGGAATTGATGTGGAATAGATTATTCCTAAATGCAGAGTTCTTGGTGTAGGGTAATACATTTTCAAAGAGAGTGTGTGGAGTGACATGTCTTGATCTCCACACTGAATAACTCTTTGATGATATTTTGAATAACAATGATATTTCCACCTTGAAACCCCAAGAAAAATGGTTTTCTTCATTAATATTCTTTTTGTATTTTCTTCCATTTCGTTTTATTTTGAATTTTTGTATATTTATATATTTATATTATATTTATATTTTCTTCTTTTCAATTCCCCCCATTTATATTAGTATTATATTTTTATATTAGTTATTTTGTAATAGTAGCAATGAAAAATCTGTGTTTGTGATCGGCCTCCTTGTGATCGACCCTAGGGTGTGCCACTACAGTACATTTTTAGATAAATAATATTTTAATTAAATTGTGGTTCACAACAAAACAACTCTCATTAATTTGGCACCGTTTCTGGGGAGGTCAAGTGCTTTCACACTCTATTTTTCATAAAATCAAACAAAAAAATTTAAATTTTTCAAAAACTAAAAAAAGTGCTTCATTTAATGTCATTCTATTTTTGGTCGAGATGTATTATTTTAGGTATTTTTCATATGCTTGGGCTAGTTACGAATTTCTGACCAGGGATTCGACTTTTTGGATCCAAATGGAACAATATTTCATGAGGAATCAAAAAATATCAAAATCCTTGAACAAGCAAGCAAGATGGTGGCATCACTGGCGGCTGAAGTTGATGAAGTTAAAACTCTATGGATGGAACGACAACATCAAAATAACCAAGATGAAGAAGAAAAGATAAAAAAAAATTTCACCTACATTTGACATTGATTAACCTAAGGAATACTTGAAGACTCAACTTGACGATGCAATCGCCTCTACTAGGCCACTGCTTGAAGAGGTTTCTGAAGACGACAAATCAACTAATACAACTGTGGGAGATCAACATGATTTAGATGAATATTGGTATGATTTTTTTGAAGAAAAAAGGTAAGTGATCCTCCCATATTTTTCAAAGGTGAATCATTACCTTTATACCCCTTTCTTTCTTTGGATGAAGATAAAGAAGTCCCTGCTAAAAAAGAATTCCTAGTGGCCATTCCTGAAGAGATCGTGTTTCAAGTTGTCCTACATGAAAGGTATGATTTTTATATTGATTTTTCATGTTTTAATCATATCCAAGTGGAATTATTGTCTAACATTCCTTCGGAATTTTTTGACCCAGCATCACATGAGAAAACCCTAGAAGTTGAAGTCAAAGTGGCCAAACAAGTCGCGGCTGAAGAAGTGGAGGACCCATTCTTCCTCCTCCTCACATCATTCTAGTTGTACCAAAATTAAATGGGGAAGGAGATGTTTTAATATTTATGTGGGTTCCTATGATACCTATATAAGTTGAGGATCCTTGGAAGAAAGTTGTTCTGGTTGTTTCTATGCAATAAACATCACCCACCATCGGATTGGGGTTAAAATGCTACAACTTCTGGACTAGTGCCAGTAAAAACCTAGCACCCATATAGAGGGGATAAACCAAGCATTATATGATTTTTTTAGCCTTCCACTTTTTTTTTCTCATATTGTTTTTATTTTATGTCTTTTAGGACAAGTGGAAGAAGCTATGAACTTAACTCAAGGCTGCCACTGAAAAGTAAATCAGGTTTTTTCTTTCCTTTTCTTTATTTTTTTTGCTACCCAAATTAAAATCAATGTGAACATCTTTCTTGATATTATTTTAAATAAAAGATAGTAGTAAATGGAATAATTTTGGGGAGGTATTTGAACTCTTTTTTAGGAATTTTGTGTGTGCTTTTATTTTCCATGTTGTTTTTTTAATTTTCATGTTTTCCTTTTTTACTTTTGTTCTGTTTTTCGGAATCTTGAGCTGAATCGAATACAAGGGAAAATTTAATCCATCTTGGTATTTTTAGAACATTGTTAGATTAGATTATTTGAGTTTTTAAATGAGTTGAATGGATTTTGTTTCGGATTTCTTTTATTTGATGATGTTTGGTTGATTGTGAAACTCACGTGCACCAGTGTTGTCCAAATTGAAAATCTTGCCCAAACAGAGAGGTTTCTAAACCCTTTTCACATCTTCTTTACATTTATCTTTTTCATGAGAGTCTTGAGACATGTTGTGTGATCCATAACTTGAAATTTTTCTCTTTTTCAAAGCTGTTAGAGTTAATAGAATGTGTTAATTATGATTGAGGGACCATTTTGAAAGCCCGTTTTGCATCAAAATCTTATTTTGGCCTACCTTTTCATAAAAATTTCTTTAAGCCCCTATTATCCATGAAATACCTTGTTAGGTAGGAAAATTACAATACATTTATCCCTTTACAACCTATTTTATATGTTAAATGCATGATTATTATTGAACTCAAGAGTGGGGGAAGGAGAAGATGAGCTTTGTTTTGCTTTCTTGAAGAATCTTTTTGAGATGAATTTAAAATGTTTCCATTTTTATTGATTTCTGGGTTGAATAATTGACCTAATTGGAAGATGGATGGGTGGATCAAAATATCATTACATATATAGGCCGGCTGTTCACAAATATTTGAAGAACAAAAGTTGCCTCCCTTTTCCTCCAAAACATGATTCTAAATAGAAATCCAGATCTGAATTCAAGCTAAAACAATGATACAATTGGGGAAAAGAGGGATGAGATCCATTGATGCTGAAATTATACATGTGAACTTCCCAAATGAATAGGTGTTTGGAGGTGATTAATTTTTGAGCTGATGGAAGAGAACTCCATTCATGAGCAAAACCGTTTTCATGCATTTACTTCACTTTATGGAAAAACCCTCCTCATTCTGCCTTAGATGATTTTTCAATTTAAAACATCCAGCCCTTAGCCTTAGAGAAATCCATTAAAAGGTCTCAGTATTGACACATTTTTGACTTTTTTAAGTGGATATATTAGAAGGATAGAAAGCCTATGGAGATCACACATGTTTTGAGAATGATAAAAACTCCACACTAAATATCCTTGAGTGAAGAGAGAAATATTTTTCTTGGGTAGTAGGCACGACATTCATGTGATTATTAACATGAAATTTAATGGTTTAATATAATTTTTCAGGATTTCTGAAATTTGATCCATGTATGAGGCATGATATTTTCCCAAATATGATAATTGAGTTGTGTGGTCATTTATGCTTTGAGAAGTTTGTTTTGACATTGGTATAAGATGATTGCCCAGGAGTGAAATGATTATGTGTGGGGGAGTGATAAAGCTAGAATATCCACATATTATATACTGTATTTTAATGTTCTAAATCCCCCAAAAGTGTTATTTTATGGGCAATTGTCACATTTTTAATTTTTTGTCGTATTTTGAACTGAAATGAAAAAATTGCTTAATTTTTGTTTTTGACTATTTTATTTAACTTCATTATTTCGGCCATATCATTTTCTAAAATGACCCAAATTGTGAAATTACTTTTTTGTAGGTTTACTTACATCATCGGCCGAATTTCAACCTTCTAGAGGCCTAGTTCAATCAATCATTCAGAGGCCCAAAACCTTCTCATAATCCATATCTCGAAAACTATGTGCAGATTTGGAATGTTTTAAAGATGAGCTTTATCTTGACGCTGAACTATCCAATGTAGATGATATTAAACATGGAACTGGAAGAATAATTATTGAAAATCTTTAATTAAGGAGTCCATGTTTGAAGTGGCTGTTTTCATGGACTTAAATTCATGGGAAATTGGAGTTGTGGAATACGAAGATTCACTTTGGTAGATTACATTTTCCGTACTAAAACTTAAATAACTCATTCATACTTGGAACAATTAGTCTGATATTTTGTGGAGGCACGTAGGATAAGCGATGGAACACGTTTCAGAAAGAAACCATTTTCCAATTCGGTCATTTATTTTGTCTAACAGTTGATGCAATCTGGAGGACAGAATTTGAGTGAGATTCCTTCACCCATTTCACCTATAAATATGTGTCTCTTCTCCCTTATAAAAGGATGGCCATTTCAGGGGACATGGTTGAGTTTTGTTACTATAATTTTTCTTTATAGTTATAATATATATTATTGTAGCTATATTCTTCTTCTATTCATTTCTCCTTTTCATTAATTTCTTTTATTTTATGTGAGTCTCCCAATGTGCTTCTTTCTAACTCCGTTTTTGTGGAGAGCTAACCCTCACTGTTGTTCGAGGGTGGAAGTGGTGGTATTTGAGTTTATTATTCATTATTGTTTTATCATGTTTTGATCTATGAATTCAGTGGTGGTTAAATGATTTTGGTGAGCGGTCTCCCCACATTCTCTACCATTGTCTTCTTCCTCCTCATTTATTACTTTACCATTTCATCAGTATCTAATTAATTCAAACGGTGGAGTTTGGATTGGGCATTGATGTGGAAGAGATTACTCCTGTAGGAAAAGGTCTCAGTGTAGGGTAATACATTTCAAGTGAGAGTGTGTGGAGTGACATTTCTTGATCTCCACATTGAATAACTATTTGATGATATTTTGAATAACAATGATAATTCCACCATGAAACCCCAAGAACAATGGTTTTATTCTTATAAATTCTTTGTGTATTTTCTTCCATTTCATTTTATTTTGTATATTTATATATTTATATATTTATATTATAATTATATTTTCTGCATTTCAATTCCCAACATTTATATTAGTATTATATTTTTATATTAGTTATTTTGTAATAGTGGCAATGGAAAATCTGTGTGTCTAAGCGGCTTCCTTGTGATCGACCCAAGGGTGGGCAACTATAGTACATTTTCATGTAAATAAGAACATAATTTAATTGTGGTTCGTGACAAAACCACTCTCATCCATTTGGCATCGTTGCCAGGGTGGTCAAGTGCTTTCACACACTATTTTTCATAAAAACAAAAAAAAAAATTTCAAAAACTAAAAAAAGTGCTTCATTGAAAATCATTATTATTTTTGGTCGAGATGGATTATTTTAGAGATTTTTCATATGCTTGGCCTAGTTCCGAATTTCCTAGCAGTGATGAGAATTTATTGATCCAAATTGAACAAGGTGCCACGATGATTCAAAATAATTTCAAAATCATTGAAAAAGCAAGCATGATGGTGCCATCGCTAGCCGCTAAAGTTGATGATGATAAAACTCTATGGATGGAACGACAATAACAAAATAACCAAGTAGGAGAAGAAAAGGTACATTTTTTCCACCTACATTTGATGTTGATGAACCCCTGGAATACTTGAAGACTCAAATTGAAGATGCAATCGTCTCTCCTTGGTCATTTCTCAAAGAGGTTCCTGAAAATGACAAGTCAAATGATACAACTATGGGAGATCAACATGATTTGGATAAACATTAGTAGGATTTTTTTTGAAGAAAAGAAGGTAAGTTATCCTCCCATATTTTTCAAAGATGGATCAGTACCTCTATGCCACTCTCTGGCTTTGAATGAAGATGAAGAATTCTCTGCTGAAAATGAATTCCTGGTGGCATTGCCTGAAGGGATCGTATTTCAAGATGTCCTACACGAAAGGGAAGATTTTCATATTGATTGTTCATGTTTTAATCATATCCAAGTGGAATTATTTTCTAACTTCCCTACTGAATTTTTTGACCCATCATCACATGTGTAACCCTGGACATTGAAGTCAAAGTGGCCAAAGAAGTCGTGGCTGAAGAAGTGGGGGACCCATTCTACCTCCTTCCCCAATCATTCCAGTTGTACCACAATGAAATGGTGAAAGAGCTGTTGTACTCTTTATTTTGGTTACTCAGAGACCTATATAAGTTTAGGATATTTAGAATAAAGACATTCTTGTGGTTTCTAAGCAATAAACATCATCCACCATCGGATTGGGGTTAAACTACTACAACTACTGGACTAGGGGCAGTAAAAACCTAACACCCGCATGGGGGGGGGGGGTAAACAAAGAATTATACTCTTTTGTTTCCCTTACTATTTATTTTTATTTATTTTTTTCATTTTTTATGTCTTTTATGTCAAATGGCAGTAGCTATGAGCTTAACTCAAGGCTTCCACTGAAAAATAAATCAGGTTGTGTCTTTTCATTTCTTTATTTTGTTTGTAACCCAATTTAAATTCTGTGTGAACATCATTCTTGATCTGATTTTAGCTAAAAGAGGGTTGTAAATGGAATAATGGTGGGGGAGGGATTTCAACTTGATTTTAGGAATTTTGTGTCTACTTTTATTTTTCATGTCATTTTTTTAAATTTTCTTGTTTTCCTTTTTCATTTTTTGCAGTATTTTTAGGAATCTTGAGTTGAATCGGATACATGGGAAAATTCAAACAATCTTGATATTTTTGGAACATTGTTTGATTTGAGTATTTGATGTTTTAAATGATTTATGAATGGATTTTGTTTCTGATTTCGGATCTTTTTCATTTGATGAAGATCTGTTTATCGTGAAACTCATGTGCACTAGTGCTATCCAAATTGAAAATATTGCCCAACCCGAGAGGTTTCTAAACCTAATTGACATCTTATTTAAATTTATATTTTTCATGAGAGTCTTGAGACATGTTGTGTGATCCAGAACATGAAATTTTTATCTTTTTCAAAGCTATTAAAGTTCATAGAATGTGTTAATTATGATTGAGGCACCATTTTGAAAGCCATGTTTGCATCAAACTCTTATTTTGGCCTACCGTTTCATCAAATATTCATTAAGACCGTAGTATCCAAGAAATACCTTGTTAGGAAAACAAATTGTAATACATTAATAAATTTCCAACCTATTATATATGTTAAAATCATGATTATTGTTGAACTCATGTGTGGGGGAGGGAGAAGATAAACTTTGTTTGGCTTTATTGAAGAATTTTTTTGAGATGAATTGAAAATGTTACCATATTTATTGCTGCTTGGGTGGAAGAAATGTCCTGATTGGAAGATGGATGTGTGGATAAAAATATCATTACATATATTGGCTGGCTATTCACAAGTATTTGAAGAACAAAAGACGCCTCTATTTTCCTTCAAAACATGATTCTGAAGAGAAATCCAGCTCTGAATTCAAGCTGAAACAATGCTACAAATGGGGAAAAGAGGGATTAAAATCATTGAAGCTGAAATTATACGTGTGAAATTTCCAAAATAAGAGGTGTTTGGAGGTGATTAATTTTTGAGCTGATGGAGGAGCACAACATTCTTGAGCAAAACAGCTTTCATGCATTAACATCACTTTAGAGAAAAACCCTCCCCATTCAGCCTCAGATATTTTTACATTTTAAACCTGACATCCCTCATACATAGGAAAAACCATGAATAGGCCTCTTTATTGACACATTTTTCAATCTTTGAAGTGGAGATATCAGGAGGATAGAAATCCTATGGAGATCACCCATGTTTTGAGAATGAGAAAAACTCCACATTAAATATCCTTGAGTGAAGAGAGAAATATTTTTCTGGGGAGGTAGGTATGACATGCATGTGAGGATTAACATGATATTGAATGGATTAATATTATTTTCGAGGAGTTCTGATATTTTGATCCATGTATGAGGCATGATATCTTCCCAAATATGATAATTGAGTTGTGTGGTCATTTATGCATTGAGAAGATTATTTTGACCTTGGTATAAGATGATTATCTAGGACTGAAATGATTAAGTGTGGGGGAGTGATAAAGCTATAATTTTTGCATAATATATACTGTATTTATATATTCTAAATCCAACCAAAGTGTTATTTTATGGGAAATTGCCACATTTTTATGTTTTAGTGGTATTTTGAGCACAAATGAAAAAATGGCTTAATTTTGGTGTTTAACTATTTTATTTAACTTCATTATTTTGGCCATATCATATTGTTCACTGACCCAAATTGTGAAATACATTTCTTAGGTTTACATACATTATTGGAATAATTTCATGCTTCTGGAGGCCCATCATAATCAATCATTTAGAGGCCCAAAATCTGATCACAATCCGGACCTCGAAAACTGTGTACATATTTTGAATGTTTTAAATCAGAGCTTTTATCTCGAAGCTGACCAATCCAATGGAGCTGATATTAAACATGGATCTGGAAGAATAATTTATGAACATCTTTTATTAAGGATTAAACGTCTGAATTGGCTGTTTTCAAGGACTTAAATGCATGGTAAGTTGGAGTTTTGGAATACGAAGACTCACGTTGGCAGATTACATTTTCTGTAACAAAACATTAATAAATCATTCATACATGGACCAATTAGGCTGATATTTTGTGGAGGCACGTGGTAAAAGAGAAGGAACGAGTTCGAATAAGGGAATATGTACCAATTCGGTCATTTAATGGACCTAACAGTCGATGCAATCTAGAGGACAGAATTTGAGCGAGATTCTTTCACCAATTTCACCTATAAATATGTGTCTCTTATCCATTTTACTAGGATATCCATTTCAAGGGGATAGGTTGAGTTTTGTTTCTATACTTTTCTTTATAGTTATAATATATATTAGTGTAGCTTTATTATTCTTCTGTTCGTTTCTCCTTTTCATTCATTTCTTTTATTTTATGTGTTTCTCCCACCGTGCTTCTTTCTAACTCCGTGTTTGTGGAGAGCTAACCCTCACTGTTGTTCGAGGGGGGAAATGGTGGTATTTGAGTTTATTGTACTTTATTGTTTTATTATGTTTTTTTCAATGAATTAATTGGTGGTTAAATGATTGTGGTGACTGGCCTCCCCACATTCTCTACCATTGTCTTCTTCCTCCTCATGTATTACTTTACCTTCCCATTACTATCTAATTAATTCAAACGGTGGAGTTTGGATTGGGCATTGATGTGGAAGAGATTACTCCTGCATGTAGAGGTCTTGGTGTAGGGTAATACATTTTAAACGAGAGTGTGTGGAGTGACAGGTCTTGATCTCCACATTGAATAACTGTTTGATGATATTTTGAATAACAATGATAATTCCACCATGAAACCCCATGAACAATGGTTTTGTTTTTGTAACTTCATTGTGTATTTTCATATATTTCATTTTATTTTGTATTTTTATATATTTATATATTTAAACTATATTTATATTTTCTTCTTTTCTATTTCCCCCATTTATATTAATATTATATTTTTATATTAGTTATTTTGTAATAGTGGAAATGGAATATCTGTGTGTGTGAGTGGCCTCCATGTGATCGACCCTATGGTGTGCCACTATGGTACATATTTAGTTAAATAATAATTTAATTTAATTGTGGTTCCCAAAAAAATCACTCTCATCAATTTGGGACCATTTCTGGGGAGGTCAAGTGCTTTCACACTCTATTTTTCATAAAAACAAACAAAAAATTAATAAATTTAAAAACTAAAAAAAGAGCATCATTGAATATCATTCTTTTTTTGGTCAAGATGGATTATTTTAGTGATTTTTCATATACTTGGCATATTTCCGAATTTCCTAGTAGGGATGAGACTTTTTTGATCCAAATGGAACAAGATTCCATGATGATACAAAAAAATTCAAAATCCTTGAACAAACAAGAAAGATGGTGGCATATCTGGCGGCTGAAGTTGGTGAAGATAAACCTATATGGATTGAACAACAACAACAAAATAACCAAGTTGAAGAAGAAAAGGTAAATGTTGTTCCACATACATTTGAAGTTGATGAACCCATGTAATACATGAAGACTCGACTTGAAGATGCAATCATCTCTCCTTGGCCATTTCTTGAAGAGGTTCATGAAGATGACAAGTCAACTGATACAACTATAGAAGATAAACATGATTTGGATCAACATTGGTATGATTTTGTTTAATAACAAAAGGTAAGTGATACTCCCATATTTTTCAAAGATGAATCAGTACCTCTATAACCTTCTCTTTCTTTAGAAGATGATAAAGAAGTCCCTGCTAAAAAAGAATTTCTGTTGGCCTTGCCTAAAGAGATTGTGTTTCATGTTATCCTACACGAAAGGGAGGAATTTAATATTGATTTTTAATGTTTTTAATCATATCCATGTGGAATTATTTTCTAAATACCCTTCATAATTTTTGACCCAGCATCACAGGTGCAAACCCTGGACATTGAAGTCGAAGTGGCCAAAGAAGTCATGGCTGAAGAAGTGGAGGACCCATTCTATATCCTCCCACCATCATTCTAGTTGTACCACAATGAAATGGTGATGGATCTGTTGTAATTTTTATGTAGGTTCCTCCAAGACCTATAAATGTTTAGTATCCTTGGAAGAAAGAAGTTCTGGTGGTTTCTATGCAAAAACATCATCCACCATCAGATTGGTGTTAATGTGCCACAACTGCTGGACTAGGGGCTGTAAAAACCTAGCACCTTCTTAGTGGGTAAACCAAGAATTATCCTATTTTGATACCCTTACTCATTATTTTTATTTATTTTTCTCATATTTTATTTATTTTATGTCTTTTAGGTCAAGTTGAAGTAGCTAAGAGCTTAACTCAAGGCTTTAATTGAAAAATAAATCATGTTGTGTCTTTCCATTTTTTTTATTTTGTTTGCTACCCAATTTAAATTCTATGTGAACATCTTTATTGATCTGATTTTATCTAAAAGTGAGTAATAAATGGAATAATTTTGGGGGAGGGATTTCAACTTGTTTTTAGGAATTTTGGGTGTGCTTTTATTTTTCATGTTATTTTTTTTGAAATTGTCTTGTTTTCCTTTTTCGTTTTTTGGTGTGTTTTTTTGAATCATGAGTTGAATCGAATAAATGGGAAAATTCAATCCATCTTTGTATTTTGGGCACGTTGTTTTATTTGATTATTTAAGGTTTTAAATGATTTCTGAATGGATTTTGTTTCTGATTTCTGACCTTTTCATTTGATGATGTTTGGTTGATTGTGAAACTCATGTGCACTAGTGCTGTCCAAATTGAAAATCATGCCCAACCCGAGAGGTTTATAAACCTTTATGACATCTTCTTTACATTTCTATTTTTCTTGAGAGTCTTGAGACATGTTATTTGATCCAGAACATGAAATATTTCTCTTTTTCAAAGCGGTAAGAGTTTATAGAATGTCTTAATTATGATTGAGGCACCATTTTAAAAGCACTTTTGGCATCAAACTCTTATTTTGGCATACCTATTAAAAAAACCTTCTTTAATCCCCATGTAGCCATGAAATACCTTGTTAGTAAGCCAAATTACAAGCCATTTATCCCTTTCCATTCTATTCTAGAAGTAAAATTCATGATTATTTTTGAACTCAAGTGTGGGGGAGGGAGAAGATGAGATTTGTTTTTCTTTCTTGAAGAGTATTTTTGAGATGAATTGAAAATGATGCCATATTTATTATAGCTTTGGTGGAAGAAATTTCCTGATTGGAAGATGGATGGGTGGATAAAAATATCATTACATATATAGGTCAGTTGTTCACAAATATTTGAAGAACAAAAGCTGCCTCCCTTTTCCTTCAAAACATGATTCTGAAGAGAAATACAAATCAGAATTCAAGCTGAAACAATGCTACATATGGGGGAAAGAGGGATGAAAATCACTGATTTTGAAATTATATGTGTGAACTTTCCAATATAAGAGGAGTTTGGAGGTGATTAATTTTTGAGATGATGGAGGAGCACACAATTCTTGAGCAAAACAGTTTTCATGCATTTACTTTGCATTAAAGAAAAACCCTCCTCATTCTGCCTCAAATGTGTTTACATTTTAAACCTTTCGGCCATCAGCATCAGAAAAACCCATGAAAAGGCATCATGATTGACACATTTTTTAGTTTTTGAGGTAGAGATATTAAGAGGATAGAAAGCCTATGGAGATCACACATGTTTTGAGAATGAGAAAAACTCCACATTAAATATCCTTGAGTGAAAAGAGAAATATATTTCTGGGGAGGTAGGCATGACATGAATGTGATGATTAACATGATATTGAATGAATTCATATGATTTTTGAGGATTTCTAAAATTTTGATCCATGTATGAGGCATGATATTTTCCCAAATATGATAATTGAGTTGTGTAGTCATTTATGATTTGAGAATTTTGTTTTAACCTTGGTATAAGATGATTGCCCAGGAGTGAAATGATTATGTGTGGGGGAGTGATAAAGCTAGAATTTTCACATATTATATACAGTATTTCAATGATCTAAATCTCATCAAAGAGTCATTTTATGGGCAATTGTCACATTTTTATGTTTTAGTGGTATTTTGAGCAGAAATGAAAAAAATGGCTTAATTTTGGTTTTTAACTGTTTTATTTAACTTCATTATTTTGGCCATATAATTTTCTACACTGACTCAAATTGTGAAATTACTTTTTTTTGATTTACTAACATCATTCGACGAATTTAATCCTTCAATAGGACTAGCTCAATCAATCATTCGGAGGCCCAAAATCTTCTCATAATCCGGACCTGGAAAACTGTGAGCAGATTTGGAATGTTTTAAAACTAACCTTTATCTTGACTATGACCTATCCAATGGAGCAGATATTACACATAGAGCTGAAAAAATAATTATTTAACATCTTTTATTAAGGATTCCACGTCTGAAGCGGCTGATTTCAAGGACTTAAATGCATGGGCAGTTGGAGTTCTGGAATACGAAGAGTCACTTTGGAAGATTACATTTTCCGTACTAAAAATTCAATAACTCATTCATACATGGACCAATTAGTTTGATATTTTGTGGAGGCACACGAGAGAAGCGATGGAACACGTTTCTAGAAGGAACCATTTCCTAGTTCGGTCATGCAATGGGCCTTACAGTTGATGCAATCTGGGGGATAGAATTTGAGCGAGATTCTTTCACCCATTTCACCTATAAATAAGCGTCTCTTCTCCTTTTTACAAGGATATCAATTTCAAGGGGGAAAGGTTGAGTTTTTTTCTATAATTGTTATTTATTGTTATAATATATATTATTTTAGATTTATTCTTCTTCTATTTGATTCTACTTTTCATTTATTTCTTTTATTTTATGTGTTTCTCCCACCATGCTTCTTTCTAACTCCATGCTTGTGGAGAGCTAACCCTCACTATTGCTCGAGGGGGGAAGTGGTGGTATTTGAGTTTATTGTAATTTATTTTTTTATCCTGTTTTGTTCTAAGAATTCAGTGGTGGTTAAATGATTGTGGTGAGTGGTCGCCCCACTTTCTCTACCATTGTCATCATCCTCCTTGTTCATTACTTTACCTTCCCATCAATATCTAATTCATTCAATTGGTGGAGTTTGGATTGGGTATTGATGTGGAAGAGATTTATCCTACATGCAGAGGTCTCGGTGTAGGGTATTACATTTCAAATGAGAGGGTGTGGAGTGATTGGTCTTGATCTCCACATTGAATAATACTTTGATGATATTTTGAATAACAATGATAATTCCCCCATAAAACCCCAAGAACAATGGTTTTCTTCTTCTAACATCTTTTTAAAAATTCAAACATTTCATTTCATTTTTTATTTTTAAATATTTATATATTTCATTATATTTATATTTTCTTAATTTCAATTCACCCCATTTATATTAGTATAATATTTTTATATTAGTTATTTTGTATAATTGACAATGGAAAATCTATGTGTGTGAGTGGCCTCCTTGTGATAGACCCTAGGGTGTGCCACTATGGTACATTTTTAAGTAAATAATAATTTAATTGAATTTTTATTTGCGACAAAACCACCCTCATAATCATCCATCTGAGTTTAAAGTGTCTGAGAATCCCAGAAGACAGAAAGTGTTGATATTGAGAAAAAAACCTTTTTTTATATTATATTCTTGAAGAAGTTGTGTGCACCATTGGCACACATCTTAATGATGCAAGTTCTTCATACCAATGGTGTTTGAATATACCTGAATAGTTTCATAGGAAATTGTGATTCAGCAAGCCTCTGTGAAGAGAGGATAAGATCATATATGGTGAATCATGAATTAAATTACATAATGAAGCTGCTCGTGTGACTTTAGAGCAAGAAGGCCCCTTTGAGATTCAGGGTGGACAAGAAGTATTTAGTGGGACTCTGAAGCTGTCTAGAGGGAGTATTGAAAAACTACAGGAAGCAGTATAAATAATCTCCTTTGGAACTCATGAGAGAAACAATGGGAATCTATATCGACTATGGTAATTACTAAACAAATTATAGTAGAGAATATATGTTGGGGTAAATAACCAACATAGTAAGAAGTATGTCGTTGAACAGAACCATGTAAATCCTTTTGTTCAGTGCCTTTATATTTACAACATCATTCAAGGTCATACTGAGAGACATAAGTAGAAGGATCTAGGATATTACAAGCCATTGATGTTAAATTTAAAATAATCTATTAGTAAAAATATTTAAAGGGATCACTGATTTACCCCTTCCCCTCTCAGTTGTTCACACTGATCTGGGCACTTCATCAACATTAATTTTTTTCATCTTTTTAGAAACACAATTTTTTAAGAGTCCATGTGTACTAGTATAATTAAAGATTAAGTTCTTTTCATCATAAATTTAAAAATATTCAATTTTTTAGTCAACACCAGTATCTTGTATTAGTTTATTTACAGAATACTGACATTTTTACACTACATTTCTCTTGAAAATTTTTATTATATTCAATGAATCTGACTTATGGTTCATATATGTGACATAATTATAGTGAGTAAATTCATCAATGAATGTGATATCTCCCTTATATATATTTTTTAATTATTTCCCCATTGGGCCTCATTTATCCTAAATGATAATTTAAGGGGTTTTTTAACAAATATAATATTTCTTATGCATAAAATTGATTTTTTCATTTATAAAAAATAGTGACAAACAAAGTAATTTATATATTTAATTATGAATTATATAGACATTTTTCTATTAAATAGCCTTATCTTTTTTACTAAAATAATTTCCCATACTTTTATGCCGTAACAAATCCTCTTCAATAAAAGTCAAGTAATAAGAGATTTGAAAAACAAAAACATGGAAGAAGCTTACATCTTTATGTTGACCTCCTGTAACTATATTTCCGCATTCCACAGTTTTGCAAAAAAATATATTTTATTAATATAACAATGTTTCATTAATAATTATTTTTTCAAACACTTAGAAAATTATGTATCATCTCATCGAAAATTAATGCATTCCCATCTTTAATATTTTATGGCTGATCGAACACCTATAATTCTGATTGATTAATTATTTCAAAATGTAACAATTCCTTTTTTTCTGTATATCTAACTCTTATAAAATTATGTTCACTATCATATTAGACGAACACTCTCCAAAAATATTCCACATTATTTCTCATTTTTTATCATTACGAGATGTTTTCATGACAAGATATTCATTCTTTCCCTTTTTATATCAAAAAATCCTACTTAAAAGACTTTTTAACAAACTTAAATTTTTATAGTATCAAATAACAAAATCCTTTATAAATATTTCCAAGTATATAAACTATATGATAAATATATTAAATTGGAATGAATCGATTCTTAAATTTTACAAAAACAATCACAAGATTCATAAAACCTTCCATTTCATTTTCCACCTTTGTGAGTATTGAATCCCCGTGAGAGATTACCTTCTATAATTTGTGGGTTCGTAATAATGTTTTGTATTTATTCAAAAAAATAGTGTCCATATGTTCAAATCCATCACAATTCAATAAATATCGATAGAAATAATTTTTTCCTTTGAAACATCTATACATCCTAGAGCTGGGAGCATGTCTATTAAAACCCATCTAATCATTCTAATCAGATCATTTTGAACCCCAACAATTCTATCATCACCAAGAATTGTGTTCTCCAGCACAATATTCTTTTCCAACTTATTGAAACTAAAATTATTATAATATATTTTAGAATGCGATTTTTTATAATCATTAAACTCTATACATTGTTTGTATTTTCTAAAAACATAGAATTATTAACTTTCTTCTTCTCAGGAACAACTTCATAGGTCCTCTCAACTAGTGAAGGAATATTTTAATCGTTCTTAATTTTATCCTTTCTAGAGATTTCTCAAAATTTTGTCTCTGAATTAATGAAACTTGTTACTCACTTTTCTAATTTAGAATGATTTGGCTGGATGAGTTCCAACTCTTCTTATATTCCCATCAACAATATATATATATTTATGTTCAATATTATTATACTATTTCTAGCGATAATTCATAAAATTATAAATCAATTATTAATGTATAAAATATTCATTGTAATGTTATTGAATAATTTATATACATGTTTTCAATTTTCTCTTTTATATGAAATATTGATTTAGTTTCTTCTAGTTTATATATGTTTCAACCAAACTCGGCGTTATTCCCTATTGAAATGAATTTATATTATTTATCCTTTTCAAAAGATCTATCAAATTTAGTATAATTATATTTTACTTCATCATCTTTAGATAATAAATTTATTATTTAAAATTTAAATATTTTTCATTTCTTTCCATTAATTTTTTTGGAATTATAACCCTATTTATTCCATTATGTTTTGTATCCTTTATCATAATCATCGTCATCATCAATATTCTCTCTGTTATTTCATTGAGGACAGTTAGCCATAGTGATCCTAATGGGTTCACACTCAAAAATATTTACGGGTTGTTTTCCATTATATTTTCATGTATATCATTCACATTATTTGAATATAATAATAAAAAATAATCATGATTTTTACATGCATCATTTTAAGTATTATATTTTCTTTCATTTTTTTCAATAATAACCTTCCTTTTTTTACTTATTCGAATCCGTGAATGAAATTTCACTTACAAAATTTTTTCCATTCTCATTTCATAAGTAATAATAACTCTATTAATTTCATCCAGATAAATTTTTTTGGATCTTTATCACATAATGATTATACATTAGTAAAAAACAAGGAATGGATAATCTTCATGATCTTTAAAAAAATGTAATCTTCAAAAATTTCTCCATGACATCTAATAATGCTGAAAATATCATTCACCCAGATAAATATGTCACCAACAGAGCCATATTCACAAACCATGAGATCATTATCTATTATCCTCTATATTTTTATTTTTTCCTTATCCACTATTTTGTTTCCATTATAAATTTCTATCAACTTATCTTAGATACCATTGTTAGTGGAAATGCCTTACATATATAAAAAACACATTTAGGAAGAGATTATTATAATAAATTCTTAGATCATCCATCATTCTCATGCTTTCTTCCTACAAGCCGATGAAAGAGAAAATTTAACATCAATTGGAGAAAACCCATGTATTTAATGTTCAATAAAATCATACCAAAGATACATAAGACGAGGAAAAATTATGCCATTAAAAATTTTATAATTCATAAAACAGATGTCTGAAATACCTCTAATATTTCCACATACAAGATTATCTATCATATCATTTTTCTTTATAAATTCATCCTGTAGTAAAAAAAGGGGACCATCAAATTTTTTACAACTTTTATGTTTTGATCCTTGATCTATGTACCCTTGAGTGGGGTAGTGGTTGAATCAGTGATATCATTTTAATTTTATTTTATATTCTTTTCAAAAAACTGTCAACTATAGTTAAAGAGTAGTCACCATGATGAAAGAAAAAAAACACATACCCATACAAACAAAATAAATTAAAAGAGTTATAATTCAAAAAGAGTATCAAATCTTTGGTATGGTATAGAAACAATCAATCACCACAAAATCCACTAGAAAAAGTTCCTTTTATATCAAAAAAATCTAGAAAAATATCCCCTTACACTCAAGTAGAAAAATGCTAAATACAAGAATACATGTGTTTCAAGTAGCATGATAATATTTAATTTTGTTTAATAATCAAGTTATATTTCTACATGATCAACATTCAAAAATATGTTCTTCAAAACAATTCTTCAGTTCCTTACTTTGAATAAAGAAAGAACTTCTTATGGATCTCATAATGAACCTTAGTCTGGTATCCCAGTATGATTCCCATGTATTATTTCTCAATATGGAAACATATAATTGATAGAATGTGACTGAAAAAATTCGTAACTAATTTGTACACTGTTTGAAAATCATAGTTTGATTCTCAGTTGGATGATTCATCCAAAAATGGTAACCACAATAATAAAATCTAATCTCTTATCCTTTAATTATTATTACAGAAAACCATCCCTATGTATTCTCAATTTGGAAAAAGATTAATCCTCGATATTTATATCATGTCTCTCTTATTCCTAGAATAGTAATTTGTTTAGGAATTCATAATACACCTCATCTTATTATAGGAAAACTAAAAATGGTATGGGTGGGATTTTGAGTATCATTTCCACTAAGCCAAATTTTTTGAGTCACAAATTATACATAAATATTTGATCAATTTTTTACTATTTCAATTATTTGTAACTCATTTATAATATTTATAAATCTTTAGAAATATTCATCACTTCATATTTTCGTCAAAAAAATATTTCTGATTTTGATTTCACATTCAAATCGTTTTTATTACGATGAAGACATAGGGTCTCTCCTATTTTCATGACCCAATTAAAAATAAATCATAACTGATGATATATCTATATGTTTCCTATAACAATTTAAAAAAACATTTTCACTCTTATTATGAATTTTTGAACCACCATTTCATTCTAATTTCATCATTATGATGGAGAGAATAGATTCTTCATCACATTGATCGACACTAAATGAAGCTTATTGAAACCACATTTCAAACATATCCATGATTTTAGTTGATAAAAAATGAACATATTCAAACAATTATCAATTATTTCATTTCCCAGATTTATTATTTTTTTGTTTGAGGATTTCAGTAGTTTATATTCTATTTGTATTATTTATAAATATTTATCATTGTATTTCTCCCTCTTGACCCAATTTCAATCAAGCATAAAATATATCTGGATAAAATTGTTTGAATACATTATTAATCTACATCAATAAGATAAGTAGTTAACATTAATTAATTTATCCAATTAAAAATAATAATCCCTTAACATTTTAATTTATTCCCTAAACATCCCAACAATTTAAATTCTACCTTAAATGATTGGTGGTACACTACTTCTGATGGACGAGTTTCTAAAGATTTAACTTCACCGACTTATTTTCTCTTCTTATTAAAATAACAATGTACTTTCAACATTAACATAATTCTATGATTTTTTTCTCATGGATTATTGTTCTAAATAAATAACAACATCTTCATCCTCACTCATTCCAATCGATCATCCATGCCTCGAAAAAAAATTGGGCCCAATAATCTCATACCAATAGAATAAGTCTATAAAGATTCGGTTACAAAAACTTCCTTCTTCCACAAACAAGTTCTTTTAATAATGGATTCCTCTTGAAATTTATTAAATTGAATATTTTCAAAGCATATTCTAATAGAGATTTATATGTATTATATCATCATATTCTTCTAGAAACATTCATTCTTTCTGACGAGACTCAATATGATTGGAAGTATCTTCTCTAATCAATTCCGTTTTTATGATTGGATCATCGGTTTATAGAATAAATTTTAATTTTGTGAAAAAAAAGATATCAAATAATTATATGATTTTATATTGAATCTAGGATGACTCTAATGTTTCTTCTCATTATGATATTCCATTAAATTCGGACCTAGGTAGAGTATGAATCACTTATTCTTATAGAGACAATCTTCCCAAATTGAAGGAATTTATTAAAAATATGAGTTTTATTTAATAAATACAATGGTAAATATTTTTTCCATCATTTAAAAAGTCAATATATTTATTTCTATTTTATAAAAAAAATTATACACATAGAGTTAACTTCATTAGAAAATTATACGACCTTCCTAGAACCTTATCCAGTCAACATGTTCCCATGATTATATTTGTGCTATGCGATATACATGGACCATGATATAACTCCAATATCATAATATGTTTTTTAAACAAGTATTTTAAAAAATATCATTAAAAAATTAAAATAAAAAAGGTCCATTAGATGATTGGTCTGCCATGTCATTGAGTCTTCGCGTGATCATGACACCTGTTAAAGAGTTTTTTATGTGATAATGGGGGAATTTTTGGGGGGCCTTATAAATACTATGATGATATTTCATATGAAATTTTTATGAAATACCATGTGACACATTTTTCTATAATATTATCACCAATTTTATCTTATTTTTAAAAATCTATTGTGGTATCCCATCTATATTTCCTCAGGGCATCACATGCTTAAATGGACATTTATGGGATCTTTCACATGACATAGGTGACATTTCTAGAAGATATTTTAAGATGAGAATAACATGTTAGAAGGTAATTCTCATGATCAGAGGACTGACCATGCTGGACACATCAACCCTTTACATTAATAACATTGTAAATCCAATTTAGAGGAATCTTCCTCTGTATCCTGATTTTTCACTTTTATTATTAGAGTCCTTCAATATTTAACCTACTTGTCTTCTTCATTGTGTCACATGATAAGTAATGGACCTTACACTAGTAAGATAACATTATCATAGATTTAAACTCCATTTATTGTTGAATCAATTATGGTTTTTCATTATATAATGGATACACTTAAGGACCTTATCATGATGAAGGTTAAATACCTAAACCAATTATCATATGATTGGAAACATTCCAATAGGGATTTAGTGTTATATTTTAACATGTCAGGTTCACCATATGTCCAATCATGTGAAAATCTATAGAAATTAAATTTCATGAATCTTGTGCCACTTTTATATTTTATTTCATAATTATCAATGTGTTATAGTTAGGTTTCTGTTGGTTGACATATCACTTGATCATATGAATTCATCTCAATTGATTTTAATGATGATCATGGATTGTAAAAACATCTTCTCATATGAGTAGGGGTACATGGTAGAGCTTTTTATAGTAATAGGGACACCTAAAATTGTATTCTCAATGTCATTATCATATCTTGTAGAATTCATGATCCGGTTACCTGATTTTCCAATGGTAATGTGATCGTGTGTCCTCCTAGGGGTCACACAATATGCATAAACTATCTATTTTATCTACATATATCCATATTTATCCATAATTTATTTTTAAGTGACAATAATGTGTATATTTTTTTGCATTTATTCGCTCTTAATTTTTTTATGCTCATTTGGGAGGAACCAACAATTCCCCCCACTACCCAAATTAAATGATATATGATGGGATAAAGATGTGGTTGTGAGGAATTTAATTACCCAGTGGAGTCCTTTAGGCTTCAACAACTTTGTATGTCGAGAGTCTGTCATTATTCTGAGTGAGCATTTTAATTCTGTTGGATTCCATTTAAATTTGGGATTAATAGGAAATTCATTTCACCGGTGACTCAGACCATTAGAGCTATTGAAATATCCTTTATCACGTGACTTCTTCACAAGAACACATTGCAAAAAAATTATCATGAGAAAAATTATTGATATCCAATAAAGTGATCTATTTTTTTGATTATGTATTATAAAAAATATTAAATAAATATAAACCAATGAATAGTTCATTGGTAAAATCTTGACTCATCTTATGAATCATATGGTTGTCGTACATTCAATTCATGAAAATTAGCTTATGTCACATGATCTCATGATCATTATATGGATGATGTTATCATCAAATAGTTCCACGATTGCATGTCCTATAAAATAACATGAAATTCAAGAAACATTCAATGTTTACGTAATGTGTGAGACCTATAACATATCATATAACCAAGTATTCTTATATAGGTCACGTTATTCACCAGATGTTTACCAAGATATGTAATTATTTTAATCTTTTTAGAAGTGATCATTTCCCTTAGAACATATTCTCTATGCTATTTTCAATAAATATTCTACTTCATACACATCCCTTAATTATAAAAGTGGATGGATATGATTTCTAGGAATAAAAATATTGTCCCTAAATACTTGTCTAAAATTAGAAAAATCTGAGAAGTGGAAATAGTTTGAAGTGGGACATGCACATAGGAGGAAATATTTATAATGGATGGTCAAGGACATTTTGGGTCATAAAGAGTGGAAATGTAAATTTTTGATCAACTATAGACAATCCTTCCTTATGGGGGGAAATGGATTTTATCGTTTTTCTTGTACTATTACTCATAACTACTAGTAGAGATGTTTAGTTTTTGGTGTTCCAAAACAAAAATATTTAAGTTTCCCCATAGTGATGTTTTAATTAGCATATGGGATGTTCAATTGATTGGAGGTATACCTCTAAAATAAGATATTATACCCGAATTGATTTATATTATAGATCAATGGGATGACCCTATACAAACTCCCACCCTGGTGCAAGACATGATCAGTGTTGGGATGTAGAGGTTAAGGAAGAAGTTAACCCTATGATCATTTCTTTTTTTCATGTATTGGATCATTATCCATCATTATAATATCTAGACTCATTAATCCAATATAATTCCCTATGGATATTCTTCATGAAAAGAACATGGTATAATATTCTCTTATTAACCAACTCTGAAAGGTAGAGAAAATACCTCATGGCCTTCAGGGTTAGAAAAGAGGTATCCTAAAGACATATATTTGTAGGATTTTTATATATGATCCTAAATGGATGGATTTTAACAACATGGGATGCACTCTCATCCATTAACATAGTTAAAATCATGATACAATATCGATTTGTAGAGGGGATACCCCTTAAAGTAGATTGGACAACTCATTTCAACATTTATCAACTCCTTGTATATATCAATCATTGAAAAATATCCAAATATATTGTTCAGAATTTTGAATTATTATATCTATGGATATGATATAATTAAAAATATGAAAAATATCATGAAACAATTGATATACCTCAGGCTTAATTTTACACCAGGTTGTTGATATTTTCATTTTTTGGGACAATTCCATTACCATCCAATGAGGTTATTCAGATATTGATCTAGAATTACCATTTGACCTTCATTTTTTTATCCCACACCAACTGGGATAATTATTGACAATAAAAGAGTATCTCTTATTGAGAGTTTATAGAAAATATAACCCATAGATGGCGTTCTTATATATCACATAGAAGTGATAATAATATATGATCTATATAACCCTTTACTATTTTCTCATCAATTGTATTGTATTCAAATAGTTTCCCCTATTTCTTTATCTAGTGTTTGGGTAGAACGATAGCCTACTATCATTCTCCAATTTTGTCTTTTTCTTGAATTAAATGATAAAAAAATAAAATAATTCTTCCACCAACTAATTCCACTTTTGGAATGTCTCCAGAATATTACCTAGATTGGGTGGATGGATACCCAATATATATATATATATATACATATATATATATATTAGACTGATGCATCTAGTGGAAAACCCCTACACTTCATCATTCACATTTTATATGGTAGTATAAAATTATTTTAGGCCATGGGGAATCACATACATTACTTCTTTTAAAGTAATTTTTCATTTAATTTCTATTCCTGATTTGTTTTGGGGTTTTCCATCAATTTTGGAGGAAATGGTGGGTTTTCAAAATGTGGGCCAAACTGTATGTCCATTTCCAGAATTAAAAATAACTTTTTGTTTCTTTTATAACTCATTACTTTTTAAACATTTTACACCCATTCCTGTTCCAAAATGACATCTTTTTATATATTAATATCACTATCTCTATTTGGAATGAATTTAAAGCCATAATAATGATGGATTTGGGTTTTTTATTATGGTTTTGGTCCATCCCGAAAGCCCATTTCCTGTATTGAAATTATTTTTTAATTCATTATTATCTCAATAAATTTATATGTTTTTTTAGTGATCCTAAATTTCACCCGACCCCAAGTGCCCAAGGCGCTCTCCCATGCTCTAATCCCCCTATTTGGAGATCATATGCATCGGGATTTTAGGTGAAACATCTCTTGATTTCTCAAATCTCCCATATTTGAATATGTAAAATGATTCCTTCATAATTCCTTCATTTCTCATTATTTTCCTACATTCCAATTATTATGTGATCTCCTAATCCCTTTTCTCCAGTTAATTTTTTGATATTAGAAAATTCAAATACTGGTGGATTTAGGGTGATTTTTATATGATTCCATCAAGTGAGTGTTCCTTCATTCCAATTCTTCAATTTCCTTAGGGTTTCATCCCTCTTTGATGATGTTCCAAAGTATATATAAGTTAGTGTTTGAACCTATGGTTTTATATGGGTTCTTTTTGGTGTAATAATGAGATTTTAGGTTCCTCTTCACTTCCATGGGGTGCAGCAGTTGGGTGCTTGGAATTTTGAACCAAAATTTGTGGGTTTCGACTCAAAAGTTAGGTGATTCCATGGTTATCCAATTTTTGAAGAGTTAGTTTGCTTGGTTTACTAGTGTTTCATGTTCCCTATATACTATGTTTGATGATAAAACCATTATTGATGTATTTGTTTTAGCATTAAATTTTATAATTTCATTTTTGTAGATGTTGTGAACATTTTGAAACTAACACATGTGGTATCTTTTGTTGTGGTTTTATAAAATGTAAAATTTATTAAATAGTTGTTGAAAATGTCTGAAAATTTTGTTTTGTTAATGCATTAGTTTCATGTGGACCTTGGAATGGTGTTTTTTGGAATATATTTAGTGTATAAAACATTGATATACTTCTTGAGATCATTTTAGGAAAATGTGTGTTTTCATTTTTATCATTCTTGGTATTATTCAAGGTGATTTTATATCAATTGAAAGTTGTTTTATAAATGTCTCTAGAGCTTCCAATTATACTTTGGTAGTGTTTTGGATTAGTTTTTCTATGATATATGGTTTTGAAATGTGCTTAATGTGTAATGTTGGGGTATACTATTTATAATTGTTTAATGAATGGTTTGAATGATTAAATTATTTATGTAAGAGGTGAAACCATATTGGAAAATTGTTTTTTATTGTGTATATTTTGAAATGGTACATTTTAAATGGGAATGGGGCTTTTTTGTGATGTGTTCCATCTTGGAAGTTGTTTATAAAATTTTTATATGGATTTACTAATGTGTGTAAGAGATATGGATGTGATGTGGGATGTTTTTTGTGAGTGTGATGTTCAAAATGGTTTTTGGTTATGAAATGTGTATTATGTAAAATGTGATTGGGCTGTTATGTGAGTTGGAATATCATGGAATGGACTTACAACATTGTTTAAAGGATTTGTTGAAGTTTTAATGATATTTGAAATGTGTTGTAGTCAATTTTTTTTGTGAGTTGGATTTCAAAATCATTAAGATTGAAAAGTTGAATTTTGTAACTTCTGTTCTATACTTGTTTGTATTTTGGGGAATTCTTTATGTTAAATACTATTTTCATATGCAAATTATATTTATTTACTTCTCTAAATTGTTTGAGAACAAGGGGATACCCCAGGTATCTAGGTTGTTGGACGCGTTCTAGTATGCTTGTGAATCCATGGGGTTTTCCCTCAGTTTAACAAAACAAGCTCTACACTTAAAACTATAAAAAAAATATGATGTTGAATATTGGGGACCACTAGGTTATGGGTATGTTCCATACTAGTGGCATGTGCATGAGAATGAGTATTTGTGATGGTTACTCTCACAGAGATATGAGGTACCTAGGACCCACATCTTGCTAGATCATAGGGGTTATTTCCTATTTCATGTACTCATTAGATCCTTTTTACATGTCATAGGAATATTGTATATTTGCATGTTAAATTATGTAGCTTTGGAATTTATTTTAAAATTTTTTATTCTCTAAATTACCCTCACTTGAAAAACTAATTTTTTAAAGATGCATCTATTAGAAATTGTAACTACAAATACCTTTTTTTTAAAACTTGTACGATTTTCTTCACTGAATATTTAATTCTTATAATATCATAGTTTCTGTATCATACTAGGATTTGGATGACACCATACTTAAACATTTGGGTGTATGTAGACATTGTTCGTTTTTTGATGTCCCATGTTGGGTACAGTTTATAGTGCCGGTGGTTAGAGTTTCTAGCAGGTTCTTGGTGGCGATGTCTTTGGGACATGGATTGAGGCAGTGCCTCTAGACATTAGGGTTCATGGGATATTTCTTTTAGGTTTTTTAATTTTTTTATAGTCCACGTGAGTTGTTTTAAACAATGTTATTCAGTTCTGAATTTTTGTAAAAGATGGGTTGTTTGAAAAATCCAGATTTGTTTTATTAGATTCCTTTGTTGTTTTAAGTATATAAACATGGGTAAATTGTTCCGAATTTTTATTTTATGATACCTGAGCTCTTATTCCATAATGTGGGGATTGGGAATGCACTTCGGCCCATGTCACAGGCTGGGTTTGGTGTGGGTTTTGGTGGCGATCATATTTAGTTCATGATAAAATGGAATCAGAGGAAGTTTATGGTAACTATTTGGGTCATGTTATTTGGGTAAAAATTAATATAGTCTATAGTCAGTATTTTTAGGACATGGAATTCCAGTTGTGGGTATTTTTCCCAATCACCACACATCATGATGAGATTCATGACACCATGGGAGTTTGGGACTTATCTAATTCGTTTTGTTTTTTGGTTTGATAATGATTAAGAGAAAAGAAAAGAGAGTAGGGTAATGGTCTCAGTGAGCATGTAGAGCCTCATAAGTCATGTATATATGGGGATATTTCCATAGAAAAATCATCAATATGGTGAATTTATTGCCGTATGGCCTCCATCCATATGTACAAGTCACCACTGAAGCTAGTTCCCCTCGCATTGTCTTGTGTCCTTTAGTTTGGAAGTCACCGAAATTCTGTTTTAGGGTAAAAACGAAATGGGTTTAAGAAGAGTAATGATTTTTTAGAAATTATGTTCAATTAAGGAGGGAAGGTTTTGACTTTTTAAATGGTGGAACAAAAATTTTAGATTTTTTTGAAATAGGAAACTTCTCTGTTTATGCTGCTTTTGAAACCAAGAATTATGTTAAAGTTGGTTTTGAAAATTTATTTCCAATAGAGTTTTCAAAACGACTGAAATGTGTTTTAATGTGATGACATGTTTTTAAATTAATGTGTATGACTTGGAAGTGAGTTTTCCATTGAATGATTGTGCCTTTATAAATATTTTTCTAAAGTAATTTGGGTTTGATTTCGTGGTTAGCGGGATTGGGAAAAATAGTGTATATGTTGATTGTTTTGGTTTTGAAAAGTGGAAAGCGTTTTTGTTTAAAGCTTTGTAATTTTCATGAGAAAAAGCTTGAAATTGGTTATTTGGGATAACTAATGTTTAATGTAATGACTCGATGAGTTCCAGGATGGATATGATGAGGGTTCCTAGTGTGGCATAGAAACATGCATGTATGGGGCCTATGGGGAACCATTGGTGGATACGCTAACCGCTGAACCATTTGTTTTCAATGAAATGTTTCTAAAAGTAAAATATGTGGTCTTGATGAATTTTTTTGGATTTTGTGTATTATTTGTTTTTGGAAATGTTGAGGCTGTGAAAATTTTTGAGTCAAAGAACCCATCTTGTTTGAACTATGTTTTTTGTTTGTGTTTCGTCGGTAAGCTGGGATGAAGGGCTGGTTAGTTGTCTCATATATGAAAAGTTTGGGAAGCCTTTTTGTGGTTTCCATTATCTATTTGGATCTGGTTGAAGTATTTATTAACTAATGGTCCAAGTTGGTTGGGTCCTTGGGTTCTCTATTTGGATATGGTACGCCCCTCATTAAGTGTTATTGCACAACAGATGTGCATCACCGATTGTATCGTCGTTGGAAAATCCTTCAGTTGATCAATGTATGTAATATTTTCTATATCATTGTATAATGAGGCTGCACCCTTTAATTTTTGGGTTTTATGATACTCTTGTATTAGGATAGTGCTCGTGGAAGGTTGAAATAGACCATAGATTCTTAACTAGCCAGATTTATCGACAAAGGAAGTGGTCTGGGATTATTAGTGTGGATGAGTGTCTAGATGGTGTCTATGAGGTCCAAGAGGCCCTTCATAGTCTCTTTGAAGTATGAGTTCACATTAAACCACCGGTGTGGGAAATATGGTCATGAGAGGCCATTATGGCCACCTTATGGAATTGTGTGTTGTTTGGGGACTTGGCACAAGGTCCCTTTCCTTGTATTGTTTCTATCAATCGCAATGGTGATGTTCAGTCATGCCTTGGAATGTTGTAGACTCATTATACTGTAATGTTGAAGGTCGGGAAATCATATGAGGATATCTATTATGTTGGGAGTATGTATACCTTGGGAAAAACATCTAATCCACTATCTTGGAGGAAGGTGTTAATATGTGTCATCCTCTTCTATTATTTCTCAACTGAAGAAACAAGGTGTGATGTGTGTGATTCTTCTGATACCTTGTATTAGTGAAATGGCAGGTTTTGGTAAGTTGATTTCTAGAGTGTTTTTGTCCTGGTGAACCCATCGGGTTACACGATTTAGTTATTTGTGGCACTGAAAGAAGATGTTCCATACATGGGTTTCCAAAGCCTAACTACAAGGCTAATGTTTCTTCAATATTTTGAGCTCCATCCATAGGTTCCGAATATAAGAGGGAGTATATTGAGGTGAAATACTATGGTAGTTTAAACACATGAACAATTCCTACCAACAATATGAATGATAGAAAGAGTTTAAACCTCTGGTGTCGTCATCATTCTTCTGTTATTCTTCGTTCAATGGAGAGAGGTGGAGGGCCTCATGCCCATATTTGTGTTCTAATCTCTTTCCTTCCCCATTTGGTTTCCATTGTGTTTTTTGAGGAAGGCTTAAAATTTGGCTAGATAGGTTGAGTGACCGATTATCATATGGTGAGTTGTAACTGTGCCCCAGAAAGCAATGAAGATATAAGGATCCAAATGGTTAGTGCATAGTTTCCCAAACTATGCAGACTAATCATGTGTTCATCCCTACTCATTGAGTTTTGGTGTCTATCTGTACCGACCAATGCTGGTCGGTTAAGATGGTTGGTTATTATGGTGGGGAGACTCACCATGTTTCTAATTTATGTTCTATTGGAAATTTATAATGGAATTATACCCCTTGTATCAAGGAATATGTCTTCCTACTGTTTGTGTCCTGATTATGTATTTGGAAAAATTATAGATGCCTCTTATGGTAGGGAGCCCATTTGTGTCTCCTCGTATTAGTAACTCATTTTTCCTTGGTTTCGGCTTGGTTGTTTGTTGTCTTATTCAGAGCTATAAAACTACATAAATCATCCTTGGGTAAACATTGGGATAGGAATTTGTCCAACAGTTTTTTTATATCAATGTGAGTGCAACCTTCTTCAGTGTTGTTGTTTGTTTGGGTAAATTGGTTGAGCCATGTTCAAATATTTTTTGAGGAGTTTTCATATGGGATAAATCCTTAATGTTCTTGATAGTTTCAATAAAGTGGTGAATGTTTTGGTTGTGAATTATTCCTCATTTAATTTTGCAATGGAGGTGTTTTGGACTTCAGGGGCGAAGCTTGGTAAATGGTCCATTTCAGCATTTCGGTTGGGTTTAGTTTATTATTTTGGCCTTACCCTAGATTTCTGAGGGGGAATGTTTTATGGTGGGTATAATTGTCACATAAATGAATTCTTTTAAAGAAATGTTTCATGTAATTACAATTCCTAATTCATTTTGGGGGTTTACATCCAGTTTTGGTGGAAATGGTGGGTTTTCAAATTTTGGGCCAAACCATAAGCCCATTTCCCTATTTTAAAATAGATTTATGTTTATTTTATAAGTAATTATTTTTATAACATTTTACACCCATTCCAAATCCCATAATGAATCTACTTGTGTATTTAAATCACTATAGTAATTTTGGAATCAATAAGAATCCATAACAATGATGGATTTGGGTTTTTATTAAGATGTTGGGCTAGCCGGAAAGCCCATTTCCCACATTAAAAATATTTTTCAATTATTTAATATCACATTCAATTTTTATGTTGGTTCTATGATTACAACTATCACTAGAGCCCACATACCCATGGAACACTCTCACGTTCTCCTACCCCTCATTGGAGGTCATTTGCTTATGTAATTAAGGAAAAATGTCTATGGATTTCTAAAATCACCCAAATATAATGAGGTAAATTTATTCCTACATAACTCATTCATTTTGAACTATTTTCCATCATTAAAGTTCCTACATGATCTCCTCTGCCTTTTTTATCCTCACTTGAATGTTTGGCTATTTGAAATTTTAGATACTTGTGGAGTTAGGGTGGATTTCTCCATGATTCCATTAAGTAAGAGTTCCACCCATCCATTTCATCATTTCCTTAAGGATTCAGCCCATTTTATTGATGTTACAAACTATCCAAAATAAATGGATCGAACCAAGGGTTTAAAATAGTGTTTTTTTGATGTAATATTTAGATTTTTGGTTTCTCTTCACTTCCCTGGGGTGCGGCGGTGGTGCAATTGATGTTTCGCACAATGATTTGAAGGTTTCAAATCAATAGGTTGGATATTTCATGGTTAACCATTCATTAATGTGTTTGTTTACTTGTTTTACTAGTTTTGAAGTCTCCCTATATACAATGTGTTTTTAAAAATCTGTTTTTGAGGGACTTGGTTAAGTATTTAATTTTATAAATACATTTTTATTGAAGTTATGATATTTTTGAATGTAACACATGTGGGATCATTGGTGGTAGTTTTATAAAATATTAAATTGGTTTATTAGTTGTTGAACAGGGATAAAAATTAGGTTTTTAATGTCTTAGTGTCATGTGGGCCTTGGAAGGGGGGTTTTTAATAGGTTTTGTGTATAAAACATTGTAATACTTCTTGAGTGCATTTTATGAAAATGGGTTTTTTCATTTTGTATCTTTCGGTGTATTATTCATTGTGATTTTATAACTCTTTATAATTGTATTATAAATGTCTCTAGGGATTCTAATTCAACATTGTTTGTGTTTTGGTGTGGTTTTTTCCTTGAAATGTGGTTTAGAAATAGGTTTTATGAGCAATGTATGGGTATACAATTTAGAATTGTTTTATGAATGATTTTAATGATTTAAGGATTTATGTAATCAGGGAAACCATATTGAAAAACTACTTAGGAGGGTATATATTAAGAAATGGTACATTTTACGTGTGAAAGAGGATGTGTTCTGATGTGTTCCATCTTGGAAATGTTTTATAAAAATGTTTTATGGATTTAAAAAAGTGTGTAAGAGAAGTGAAAGTGATGTGGAATGTTTTTTTGTGAGTGTGACGTGAAAAATAGATTTTGGTTATGAAGATGGTATTATATAACATGTGAGTGGGATTTTATGTGTGTTGTAATATCTTTGGATGGTTTTATAAAATTGATTAATGGATTTTTGGAAGTGTTAATGAAATGTGAAAAGTGTTGTAGGCTATTTTTGTGTGAGTTGGACTTCAAAATAATTATGAATTAAAAGTGTACGTTTGTGAATTGTGTGGTATACATGTAAGATTTTTGGTTAATTTGTAATGTGGAAATGATATTTTCATGTGAAAAGTATATTTTTTCACTTTTGGAACTTGTTTGAGCACAAGGGGAAAACCCATGTATCTATGTGGGTAGACGTGTATTTGTATGCTAATGAATCCGTGGGGTTTGGCCTCATCTTCACTTAGCAATATTGATGCTTACAAATTGAACTAAACTATGATGATGATGATTTAGGTCCACTTGGTTATGGCTATGTTCCCTACTAGTGGATCATGCAAGGGAACAAAAAATTTTGATGGTTACTCTCACTAAGATACGAGGTACCTGTGACCCACAACTAGCTAGTGCCTGTGGGTAATTTACTATTGCTTGTCCTCATTAGATCCTTTATACATATCTTAGTCATACACTATATTTAGATGGAAAATTCATTAGCTTTGGAATATATTTTAAAAGTGTTTATTCATTAAATTAGCCCACTTGAAACCTTATTTATTTAATGTTGCATCAATTCGAAATTGCAACTAAAAATTACATGTTTTGGAAAAAACTCATGATTTTCATATTTGAATGTTTATAGCCTAGAATGTCTTATTGGTGTATCCTACTAGTCTTTTTCTTACACCCTTCTTACACCTTTGGGTGTATGTATACTTTTTTCTTTTGATTTTGTGGGTTGGGTAAAGTTTATAGTGTCAGTGGTTCAGGTTTCGTGCAGATTCATGGTGGTGATGTCTTGTTGAGGTGGCTTGAGGGAAGTTCCTCATACCATGTGGGTTCATGGTCTATTTATTTTTCATTTTATACCTTTTTTATAGTATTTAAGATTTTTCTAAACAATGTGATTTAGTTATGAATTTTCTAAAAAGAATGTATGGTTTGGAAAATACAAAATTTTTTATTGGATTCATTAGTTGTTTTAAGTTTATAAATATAGGAAAATTGTTCCCAATTTATAGTTTATGATACCCACGAACATGTGCCTGCCAGTGGAGATCGGGAATGATCTTTGGGGCATGTCACAGGCTGGGTTTGGTGTCTGTTTTTGCAGCAACCAGATTCGGTTCATGAAATGGGCGATCCCATAAGGAATCTCTTCCTCTATAGTGATGAACCTACAATTAGCATGATAATGTTTTTTGAGGAATTGTTTCCTTCCGAGCTAGATTTAGGTGAAACAATAGTTTGGGGAGAAGTACATGAGACTAAAAATCTTTCTTCTCTATAATCTTAGTCAATCCCAAATTCAACAAACATACCAAAATGACAAATTTCATTTAAAATTTCTATCCTTACTACAGAGACTACCTTAGAGATCATTTGTAACGTAGATGAACATCTCCACTATCTCATTATTGATTTAGAAACCAATAGATTCCAATTTATAAATGGGTATGATATCATGATATGTATTTTTCTAGGTTGGAAATGATTTTCCCGTTGTGAGAGTGATATGTGAGATTTTAATTAATGTGTTCTTCAGGTTGAATTTATTAGATAATAATTAGACATTATTTAATTGAAACATCTTATTATCTCTCATCTACATGCCCAAATTGATGAATTTATTACAAATATTACAAAATATGAAGCGATCATAGATCAGGCAGGGTCCTATATTTCGATGTCATAATCCATGGTGATGTACAACAATATTGGATATTGTGATTTATATTATATTATTAAGTCTCTTCATCCATAGTCAGTTGATGATGAAATTGAGTGGATGGTACGTCAGTGCTAATCAATGCCTCTCCCCAGACACTGGTTTATTTAGAAATACCCATATGATTTTAATTTATTATAATTATTTAACAAATTACTTTCTTTTTTTGAACCATGGTGGGACTCTAAATTGTGTTAATTCTTCAATCCATAACACAATATCAATGAAAAAATATTCTATACTTTACATCTTAGCTCAATGAATTAATTCACTCATGATATTCAGAGAGTTTTATTTTTATGATATCATATAGATCATCAAATATTCGTATCAATTATATAATAATAATTAATCCCAAACAATGGATTTATAAACATAAATTGTAAATGATTTATCTTTAGAATATCACATGAATGATTAGTTTAAAATGAATCCTCAATGATGTATCTTCTCTAGTTATTTCCAGATCACCTCGTTCAAAAGGGTAACAAAGGTAAAAATATTTCCATGCGGGAAATTGATCTAATTTCTTCCTATGTTGGAGGACATCTAAATCATATATTAGTATTTATTCTAGATAAAAAACATTGATTCATTTAGGTATTTTAAACTTTTTAGTATTTCCCTAATATTTTCCTAAGCATTATAAGTGGAATAATTAGTGGGTGTAGACTTGGTTTTTTCTCAATACTCTATTATATGGGTTTTCAACTAAGAAATTTTAGTTCCATTACTATTTTATAAGTGTTTAATATATCATAATTAATTAATATGCATGCACTATTTTTAGATAATTGAATATTTTTTCAAGGTTCCCTTTTTCAGTTTTCAACCCAGTGGATATTTGATCACATTCCATTACAAATTTATGGTCTTCCAAAGTAGAAACATATTGTATTTTATGGTATTTTATATAGGGACCTCTCTTTTTATAGTTTATTGTTTTTTTCAACTAACTATTATTTTTTTAGGTTATTCTAGCTTATACTATCCATTGTAGTTGTTTAGGGTATTTTAGCACTGTCAAATAGTTGGTGTGGTTTCTATCTATTTATATTGAATCATCGATTACTGTAGTTTATGTAATTTTTTATCAAAAAATATATTACTTGTTTCGAAGCATTGGTACGCATGAAGGGTTCAATTACCCATCATCCTTGATTAGATTATGAAGAAAGATTTTACATGATGGTTTATAATACCTTGTATTCTTAATTGAAATTATGAAGAATGAATTTTAATGAAGGGTTCAAACCGATTTTTTTATTAAATTAAATTTGAAATATCGATGACCATCATGGGTTATTTCACCTTAAATCATTAAAAATGGTCATTTTTTATATGGTGGTATATTAGGGATTTATAGTCCACATGGATAGTTGGAATATTGGTCGGGTAAATAATTTATCTAGGGGATTAAATTGGTGAATATAGAATGAGGAAGACATGTTTGGGAAGACCTCAAAACACTATAAGGTTCAATGATATGACATGTTATTATCAGATCTCATGATGATTGTGGGTCATTCCCAGTAAGTGATATAATCCTATAGTTTATTGGTTAGTAGCCTTTATTTATGATCCCAAATGGATTACATTCTTGGAAATGTACAAGGGTACCATCTCTTTTACAAGGGTTGTGAATTGATTGGAATGATTCACAATATTAGATAATGAAAATGGATATAGAGAAAAGAGATATCCATTAATGTCTCTACCACCCAAGATAATTTTAGTTTCTAGAGAAGAAGCATTTTACCTACTCCAACAAGCTTCATGAGATGTGTTTCGATCAATCAAATGTGTCAAGAATGGAACATCACATTCTTTATTTGAATAAAAATTTCCATACACCTTGATGTTTCATTACGGTTGTTAGATCTGTTGGATTAGTATGGTTATGTGGATTTCAAATCATGGTCTTGGAATATTTGAGTCAACTAATGGTTCAAATCGATGTGTATAGGCCAACCATTGATAATAGCGGGAGCCCATATACCATGTATTTATGAAAAAACACTTAAGGTTAAGGGGGTCCTTTACTCCTAGAAGAAACACCTAAAGGATCAGTCTCATAGGAAATATTTCATCTAATAGTGAATCCCTGTGGGGTCATTTTGGATTTTCCATACCATGTGTAAAAAAATTCTATAGGGTTAAACTATTAAAAATAGATCCCAATTTCCTTCGGATTACAATATAATGGGATCAACCCATGGATTTTACGGTGTTTTTTTTGAATTCAAAGACATGAAGGTGGGTTTTTAAAAATTTAATATTGGAGATGGGTTTGAGAACCCTTAAAGTTGTTTCACTAAATACTAAAAACATTACCATTAAAATAATATGTGATAAATCAATTTTGTATATTTTTAATAGGAAAGGGGGTCTAGTGATCATAGATCAACTTTTATGATGGAAATAGAAATGTCCCCAGGTGCATTGTGTGTTCTTTTATTGTACATATTTTATAAAATTTTGTGATTCTGAGTTTAGTTATAGGACACTTTACTCTTTCTCCATCCATAATTTTCATGTTTACCCTGTAATGTTTTATTACTCTTTCAATATATGTTTAGAGTCTTATTAATTGGTCATTAAAGGAGAATATTTAGGCTCCTACAACATCATCCATTGTGTATGAAATTGATGGTCATGATGGATATCGACCTAGTATGAGTATAGTGTTTCGCAATAGCATAATTAGTATCCCCAAGGGCAATATTACTCCATCATATTTTTTATAAGATTACTAGAGTATTATAAATCTTGGTTCATAGTTCATGGGTTATGATTAATGGCCGTAGATAGTCATGAAAATGATGATTTTGAATCACTCTAAGGTGATGAAATCCAATAGAATTATTTCTATAATGTTTTTTACGAGAAGGACCTTACTTTGGGGCCATGATAACTATTATTAATGGGTCTACGACCCATATTTATATCCACCTCATATATAGTAGAATAGATATGTCTTTTTTTCCAATATCCATTGATGGTTTTCTAACACCTATGGTGGTCAAGTTATATAGTGTTTTTTTGGATTAAGGTGATCGATATAGAGATAGGAGAACCACACATTATTTTTGATCGGGGTTAGGATATTTTAGTTCTTTGATAAGGAGTGAAAACGGATTATATTTATCAATGTTGAATATCATGTAGTTGGTATGAATTTATAATGAATCTTAACATCATGAGATTATAACGTCTTCCATTCTATTTTACATCATGATGTAAGGAAATAATGAATAATTTGACATATATCAAGATATAATTATAGAAACACTACACTATTCAGGAGAATATAGATATAGATAACACCTTTAATTAATATATAGGATAATAGATGAGTATTCATACGTTGGATCCATAATTATATAGATATATCTAATGCATATGAAATAAGTAAATAAGTCTATTAGGAAAAAAATCAGATACAGTCTGTATAAATCTTCCCTCTAAAAATATATGTATATACTATTAATATGGATGGACTTCCAAGGGATACAATATGTATAGTGTAAGGGTGGTATTCATTGTATAATTTGATTCATTAATGATATCCCTTAGTACATATCTCACTCACATAAAAGTGCAATGGGAATTCTATTTTACTCCCTTACTAAGTCCAAACATCAATTTCAGAAATGGTGTTTTCTAAATTAGTTGGGATCATATGCCAGGACAGGGAATTCAAATTTTTATTCAGTTAAGTTTATGAAAAATTCATCCTTAGAACTGTTTCAGGGATATTATGGAAAACTGTATGTAATTTATGGTTTTATAGGATATAACATATGTCGTGATGTTTAATATCAGAAAAATATAACATTATCATGCATTTTATAGTCATGATAATTTGAAATAACACTGAGTGTGATGACTAACACAATTTAATTAGCTCTTCACAGAATGTGTATAGCCTGAAATTTAAGGTTACAAGGATATGATGTAGTAATCATTCTTTTAAAATGGAAATGATGAACTGATATCTTACATCAAGAGTATCAATGTCCACTTGAATACTTTATTGTGGAAATTATAGATCACAATTAAAGAATATCTATTTTAAATGATGCAACAAACCATTTGTTATTTTTTAACCATCGATATTAGAGGAATCCCATATTCAATGTATTTGTGACAATAACATCATGGATTAATGGGCCATCTCTTCTAAGGCCAAATATCATCTAGGAAAAATATATTTTTGATTTTTTTCACTATCCATTGAATCTAATAAGGGTCTGTTTTGATTATCTAGTACATGATACCATTTTTTGTAATGGGGAGAACCAGTATCAAGGGATCCCAAGGTCCATACAGTTCTGAGAAAAGGTTATCATATAGAGAAAATATTTGGTATTAACTTGTATATCAATGATATGAAGTAGGGATATGGGGAAAATAATATTCAAGTATGGATTGAGAACCATAATGGCAATGAAAATTTGTATTGAACACATTATGTTTAAAATGGTTAAAACATGTCATTCTCTAGTAGAAAATCATTAGAGGGATTGATCTGTTAAACATAATGATAAAATTTTTGTATATGAATAGTATATGATTCCTGATCTAGGATACATCAAAATCACATTAACTAATGTGGTATTCTAGAATATATATGCTCCTATAATCTATGATCAGCATGATATATAAGGGATAACTGAGTAGTCGATTGTGCTACATGAGAGTACATGATGGGGAATAGATGGAGTTGTTCACAATTTATTATGGATTGTATTCTCTACCCAGATCTAACACTCATGGAGGAATATAATTACGTGTAATATATTCCCATGGATGGGACTAGAATAGAATATCTATGTGTTACCATGTATCTCATTATGGTGGGAATCATTCCACACATAGTTCATAGATAGTTCCATAAATCGATCTATCCTATATGAAGGGAGAGTTAATTTGTAATCATTATATCTGTTTCATATGGATCAATGAATTGATATCACTGTGTCACTAAATATATTATTGTTACAGAATCTGTCCATGCAATGTTATGTAGAGATAAAACATTTCATATTGGCATGAAACTTATGAAGAGGGGAATTTTTTATGTTGATGTTACCCCAAGTCCTTGGATATTTGAACTTGGTACCACTATGTATCTGGTGATTGTAAAAATTAAGACACATAATTATTTAATGTAAAATAACCACAGAAATCTAATCCCTATATAGGTTGTAGAATTTTTTTAATTGATATTATAGATAGACTAAGGATTTCGAATCTGGGTGTCACTATGTATCCTTTAGGAAAACGAATCCCAAAAAGTGTTGTTCAAAAATGGAAAACAATCCAAATTGGTCGGTAAAATATATAGAGGGTTTTTTCATTAATATCGTATTTGGTCCTAGGATTGAGGATATGGGTGTCTCTACGTACCTTGTGAGAGTAGGAATAAAGCCAGACATAGTTCTTCAAAAAAACCATGCACATATTTCTAACCCATACACTGAGGTACATATTATATATATATATATATATATATTAGATAGACCATGAATTTTAAATCTCGATTTAACTTCATATCGGTAACACCCCGACCCTAGTTACCCAGAGTCGATGCATTATTACATTACATAGGCATGATCACAGAATATCAAATATCAGAAGACTGGTTTGTTTTGTAGCATTGGAATTACTAGATACATTCATAAATTTTACATTACATCATAAAATGAAAACTACAACAACATAGTCTCCATAGTCCACAATCAACCCCTCATACTATCCCTAGAGGTCATTCAAAAAATACTACTTCACATATTGGGAAAAATAAAATATAGAAAGGGGTGAGATCAGATGCCCAGTAAGGATAACAATATAGAAAAAACTTTCATAAACAAGCATAAACATTTAAGGCAATGTATAACTAAAACAAAATCTTTTTAAGCTTGAACATCAATATAATAAATCAGAAATAAAATGAAATAATAAAATTTACGTATTCACATGGATATTATACTAATCAAATAATCACATGCATTATCAATAACCACATTCATAATGAAGGAGTGCATAATGCCGAACATTAATTTCTGTGTCAAGGCCTCATGCCAAGACCTAAGGGCCAACCGTAACCGGAACCCAACCCAGAGAGCCTCTGTAACCGGACTCCAACCCGGAGTGCCTCTAATAACCGGACACCAACCCGAAGTGCCTCTAATAACCGGACACCATCCCCGAGTGCCTCTAATAACCGAACACCAACCCGGAGGGTCTGCTGTAACCAGACCCCAACCCGGAATACTTACTTTTACCTTTCCCCAACCTGGAACAAACTAGTACAAAATATTCATCTTAAGAAGAGGATGAAATATAACATAAACATTCGTATTAAAACTAGCATACGAAATCCCGAAACATTAACCATAAACCATTAATGGCATAAAAATAACTCATCCATAGTCAAACATATCAAAAAACCTTAAATACAATATGGATGATTTGTATCATAATAAATCAACTTCAAACAAGTGTAAATTTTATAAAAGGATGTTCACAATGATGAAATCATAACTATTTGAGATAAATATCTTTTTTTGAATCATTTAAAAGGCACATAATTATAGAGAAAAAATTTATCTTGATAAAAATCTTATAATCTTTAAAGTAATATTCGACAATTTTATAAGGGCAAAAACTAGCTACACCTGCCGTATAAGTTAAAAAAAGACATTCTTACCTTAATTTTGTCGGAAAGGTTAAAAAGCACATTGTTTAAAAAATGACGGAAAGATTACTTTATAAATCTCTTGTAAAATGTCAAACAAGGGTATAAATGACTTTAACCCATATTTTATAATATATTAAGAATGTTATGAAAAACATTTTTAATAAACATGGATGTGGATGATAAAGAGGTCACAGTAGATAATTACGTATAAACAACCTCTGATAATGAAGAGATTATGAAATAAACACTTAAAAATTTGGTATCATACAAAACATACACCCCAAAAAAGAGGTATCATACAATGAATATGTAAATACACATAAATTAAAGTGTATTACACAAATAATACAATCATGTTTAGTACATACACCACAAAAATATAATAGTCGCAATATGGCAGGAATCTCACGGGAATAAGGAGTGAGATGAAAACCCCTTACCTTGTACTTTTCCTTGGTTGGGGGTAGGTGAACCTCCATTATAGTGGTGAAATAATTTTTATTGAATTATAAAATAATAATATAAATATGATATCATATATGATCTTTTAATATTGTTTTGTCAATTATATTTTAATATTATTGTCGTTTCGGGTGTTCACTTACTCATTTTCTTTTATATGTTATGTTATGTAAGCCGTGTTTTTTATCCATAGATTATATCTTATTCATATATAGAATTATATCAAGTCCTCAAGAATTATTTGTAATTATAAAATTAAAAGTAGTCTTGAATGGATACGTTGGGGAATGAATCTCATCGCGTTCATGGAGACGGTAGTCCATATGTACGCACGAGCGACAATGTCATTACTTTGATATTAAAATAATATATAATTGGATGGTGTATCATATATACAGAATAATTATCATGTTATATTTTTTATTAAATGAAATAAAAATCATTATTATACCCATCCAAATAAAAATTTATTGAATAACAATTACACCACGACGTGGAGACGGTTAGCCATACGTACGCACGTATGGTGACATGTCATTCAAAGGATGGATAGAATACTGAATATGGTTGTACCATATTTATAAAAAAATCACAGTATATAGGAGACAGTAGAGTTATTAATTTAGAATGGAAATAACAATGAAAGGAGGAGTTGAAGAAAAATGTAACTTGAAAGAGGGTGGTGAAAACATTACCTCTTCATCGGGTTCTTCCTTTGGATTTGATCAAAAGGGCTACTTGATTTGGCTTTATGACTAATGTAAGACCTCTAGGATTAAGGGAGAATATTTGAGATGGTATTTGGGAATATTTTGGTAGAACCAAAAGTCTTTAAAGGTATGAATAATTGGTTAGAAGTGGTGTCCTTTTATAAGGGGGAGGAGGGGCTCTTTAGAAAAAACTTAAAGTATTACTTTATAATAAATTAATATTCGTTTTTAATGGCTCCAATGTATATTATTCAATGTATAAAGTGGGTATCGGTCTAAATACTTTCAAAAAATAGATTTTAGACAGGTTTGGGTCATTATAATAACCTTATCTTTTAGTTTTAACTCTTAGTTAATGAGTTAGACATTTACTATGCCACATTGTATTTTTTTTATTATATAGTTAATAAACCTATGACATATATCCAAGAGACCCCCAAGTGACCCAGAAATGATACACCTATCATGATATAAGTACTTTGGCCGATCCTTAGATTTTTAGGAATATAAAATCAATTAATAATATAATATTTGTTTTAAAAACTCATTTATGTCAATTTTTACACTATTCAATAATTTATTTTTGTTAAAGTCATAAAAACATTATTAATTCTAAAAATATTCATTTAAAAAATCCTAACATGTCATATTAACCAATAAAATTCGTTTATGTCATCAAAACATTCAAATATTATTTATTTTAACGTTTATAATAACAATTGTTTGATTCCTTCATTAATAAGGAATATACTCCATCATTATAGTGTCATAAATAAATTTGATTATTCAATATCTAAAAATTATAAATAAAATACAATTATGTAGGATATCTTTCTATATTTCTAATTAATATTTATAGTTTAAATTATAACATGTATAACCCTATTTAAAAATTGTTTACTAAAAGATATATGCTTAAGTCATTTTTGTATTTACTTTATCTTAATTAATATTAGGTGTCATTTTCACTTACAAGTGGATCCATGGGGTCCCAAAATCTACCCATAGATTCCCATGGTCGGAAATGTATCTACCAATAGGGTTAGGACACGTTTTAGGGTAATTTAATATTATTATAATATTATTTTTTACCCTTTTTTACCGGATTTCTCCTTTAACCAGGGTAAATAAATTTTTTACTGAAGTAATTATTCAAAATGTCTAAAAATAAGACATAACTATTTACACAATTTTAACATCCTGATTCCAAATATGGAATCCATTTTTCCATATTCGAAACACAGAAGTGTCAGAAATTAATTAAAAATTAATTCCCGCTGTCAAAACAAAATCTGTGTTTTTAAGAAATAATAACTATCAAAAGATTGACACTTGTTTATGTCCGGTTGAAATGTGAAATTATGTCCAATGAACAAAATTGTATCAAATTGTAAATTTATATTTTAAATATACTTTAAAAAACTCAAATTCATTATTTATCTCTATGAATAATTTCTATTAAAAAAGGTTTTTTTAATTAAAATTAAAAAAATTTCACTACTCATCAAAATATGAAAGTTATCGGAAAAGTACCAAAATTTCACCCCAGGCTAATTTCAATATTTTAAAATCCAAAAATGGAGGCCATTTTGAAAGGTAAAATTTATAAATGTTTTACAAGTGGGAATTACTATTCACAACGGCTATTTTGATTAGTCGGGGTGTGTTAGAGTCTCGATGTTGCGTATAATGAAAGCTATTGCATTATTCAACGGGAAATGTATCATGGAAGCTTGGGGTGTTAAATTCTCCCCTCCTTCAAATAATTGGTTCCTCACAATTTGAAATTGATCTTTGAAAATAAAAAGATGAAAGAAGGAAATACCTTTGTGGAAAACCCATATGGGAAATAGGGTTAATAAAATTTAGTTTTAACAAGAGGGAAATGGAAATGAGAATGTCACCAAAATATTATGGTTTCAAATAGTAGAACATTGGTGACAACTATAGACATGTAATTAGAGAAAAATGTAAATATTTATAGGTAGTGATTGAGGTCATCAATCAAAAACAAGTATAGAATTGAGGGCCTCAAAGCCGTCATTTTATGATGATTTAAAATGTCATCAGTTCAACAAAACATAAGGTATTAGGATAACACATTTTTTGTCTTAATATCCCGTCCATAAATTTCAAGAATTAATTTATTCATAGAATAAGATATATATATATATATATATATCTTGACAAGTAGAGTCTTCATCCATCAACTAATTTCTACTAAAAAATCGTCTTTCACTCCAAAAGATAAAAGAACTGAAAAATATTATATCTATCCTAATAGTATAAGTTTCCAATCATTAACACATACCATTATAATGAAAAAAAATATTTTGTAACAACCAGGGACTTCCTTCAGGCTTGTGGTAGGTAATAAATGCATGTCTCACTATGGTTTTCGGTTCGATTCCTACAGTTTTGTCCGACGCGACGGGTTATCGCCCGACCTACATGTTGTCCTTTTACCAAAACTATAGTATCATAATATTGGAAAAATAATCATAAGAAATTTTTTATCCTTGAACAATAATATCCAATGTTCAACTTAATAAATTCCAAAAAATTATAGTTATCCCAAGTACCTATGTCCAGACTCTCTGTAAAAGGTATCTAAATTCCAAAATCAATCGCAACATCAGATTCTCAAAACAGAGTAAAGTTTTTCTTATTGTCAGATACTGAAAATATGATTACCTTAGTCATATTAAAACCTTTATGAAATCAAAAATTACTGCAGTACAATCCTTATATATATCACGTTATTCTCATATCCAGAATATAATCCTTGAGTCCAAAAACACAAATACATTAATTATTTCTCTTCAACTGTAGTAACATCATAAGCTTGGCCTTCATCCCTTGGACTTTTTTGAAGTATGTCCCCTTAAAGAGTAGGACATTCATTTTCATATTGCCACATTTCCCTATAATTGCAGCATTCAACATTGACAACCTATTTCTTTCCCTTGAAATCACCTGTCTGGTGACCTTTTTCTCCCCATTTGTTAGATCCCCAATTCCTTTAAGGAAATTACCAGGGTGTATCTTCCCACAATTTTCACATAATGAAAAATAATTCATTCCCTCATACCCTTTATCTGACTCTTTCTCCCTCGTTCTCTTCATCTCTTGCTTTAAATTATTGTCATAAGATTTAGTGAATTCGTTTTCTGTCTTGATAGTAAATAAGACTATATCATTGTATGTTGAGAAAGATTGTGAGACTAATTCTCAATGGAGAAATGGTTTCAACCCATCAAATAAATGATCAATCTTACTTCTTGGGTTATGTTTATAATCTACAACATACCTCAATAATCTTGTTAAGTTATCCTCATGCTTTGCGACATTCTCATCATCCTTTTACCTCAGACTCAGAAATTGACTTTCCATATCCGCTCAATGGTCACGAGGAAAGTATTTTTCTATTAAAAGCTCTTTTAACACCCTCCATTACAAATTTGATACTTCATCTTCTACCTTTGTGTTTTGAATCAATGGCCACCATTGAGCAGCATCTCCAGTGAGGCACTAAACTTCCATGATAACTTTTTCCCTTTCACTACTCCCCAAGGCATGGAATTTTTTCTGTAAGTAATTTATCCATTTCTCATCTACTAATGGTTTTTATTCCCATTGAATGTTGGTGGTTGTTTCCTCATGAAGCGATCTAAAATTGATCCTCCACGATGTGGACCAGGGTGCTCCATATGGGTAAAGTTATTATTCATAACCTTAGTGAGTTTTCCTAGTATGGTGTTTAGCTGATCGACACCAGCTGCATCGCCAACTCCACTATAAATATCATGACCAGGAGGGAAATCCTTATATGGAGTGAATGCATTGATACAATTTCCATTCTTTCCACTTGGTGCCATTTCTATACAATGGTATAAACTATATCTGTTTATAAATAAAAATACATAATTCCAAACTTGTAAAAAACTTAACATAAATTGAACAGTTTATTGATATAATACATAATCATAAAAATGTTTTCTTTGACGAAGTATTACTCATAATCCCTTCATAAAGGTTTGTAATGAAAATGAGTATTATCCTAAGCATATCCCCCGGGAGTGTTGTAACCAAGAGTGCAGTAAGGCCCATTGACATGCACTGGTTCTCATTCGAGTCGAGCTCAAAGAGGCATTTTTGGGTTTTACACCTTGGTACATTTGTGCCATAGCCGCCTCTACCTACTCGTATCCAGACAGGGCTATATTGCTCGGAAAACTCACAAAATATATCCAATACCAAAATTCTAGAATGTTCTTCTATACAAATCCTCAAATTCCATCTTAGGTCTATGTGCTTTAATCAGAGTTTATATAAATCTATTTTCCAAGGTTTGTACTAAACTTTCTCTGATACCAACTGTAACGCCCTGACCCATGTTACCCAGTGTGGGTGCATTATTAAATAACATTGGCATGATCACCAATTATCACATATCGAAAGAAAGATTAGTTTAGTAGCCTTGGAATTACTAGATACATTCAAAACTTTTACATTACATCATAAAATGAAAACTACAACAACATAGACTCCATATTCCGCACTCAATCCCTCATACTATTCCTGCAGGTCATTCATAAAATACTTCTTCACATCCTGGGAAAAATAAAACACAGAAAGGGGTGAGATCAGATGCCCCGTAAGGATAAAAATATAGCAGAAACTTTCAAAAATAATCATATACATTTAAGGCAACATATAACTAAAACAAAAGCCTGTTAAACTTGAACTTCAACATAATATGGTAGAATTAAAAGGAAATAATATCATTTAATTATTCACATGGATATTCTACTAATCTAATAATCACATGAAATATCAATAATCACTTTTATAATGACCGAATGCATAATGCCGAACATTAATTTCTGTGTCAAGGCCTCATGCCAAGACCTAAGGGCTAACCGTAACCAAAACCCAACCCAGAGAGCCTTGGTAACCGGACTCCAACCCGGAGTGCCTCTAATATCCCGACACCAACTGGGAGTGCCTCTAATAACCGGACACCATCCCTGAGTGCCTCTAATAACCAGACACCAACCCGGAGGGTCTGCTGTAACCGAACCCCAACCCGGAGGGCTTATATTTACCGGTCCCTAACCTGGAACATACTAGTCCAACACACTCATTTTAAGAAGTGGATGAAATATAACATAATCATTCGTATTAAAACTAGCATATTAAATGCCAAAACATTAACCATAAACCATTATGGCATAAAAATAACTCATACATAGTCAAACATATCAAAAAACCTTGAATATAACATGGATGATTTGTATCATAATAAATCAACTTCAAAAAAGTGTAAAATTTATCAAAGGATGTTGACATAGATGAAATCAAAACTATTTGAGAGAAATATCTCTTTTTTTAAATCATTTAAAAGTCACATATTATATAGAAACCCATTATTTTGAAAACATTCATATAATCTTTTAATGTAAGCTTTGAGGATTTTATAAGGGTGGAAAATAGCCGCACCCACCGGATAAGTTAAAAAAAGACATTCTTACTTTAATTTTGTCGAAAAGGATAAAAATGACCTTGTTTGGAAAATGACGGAATGATTCCTTTATAAATCTCTTGTAAAAAGTCAAACAAGGGTATAAATTACTATAACCCATATTCTATAAAATAGTAAGAATGTTTTGAAATACATTTTTAATTAACATGGATATGGATGATAAAGAGGTCCCAGTAGATATTTACGTATAAACAACCTCGGATAATGAAGAGATTGTGAAATAAAGCCTTACCAATTTGGTAACATACAAAACATTCACCCCATGAAAGAGGTATAGTACAATGAATATGTAAATACACATAAATTAAAGTGTATTACAGAAAAATACAATCATGGTTATTACATACACCACACAAAATGTAATAGTGGAGATATGTCGTGAATCTCACGGGAATAAGGAGTGAGATGAAAACCCCTTACCTTGTAATTTTCCTTGGTTTAGGGTAGGCTAATATCATGTATAGTGGTGAAATAATTATTTTCAAATTATACAACAATAATATAAATATGATATCATATATGATTATTTAATATTTTTTTGTTAATAATATTTTAGTATTATCGTCATTTCAAGTGTTCACTTACTCGTTTTCTTTTATATGTTTGGTTACAAAAGCCATGTTTATTATCCATTTGATCTACATTATTCATATCTAGAATGATACCAAGTCCTAAAACATTATTTTCAATCATCAAATGAAAATTATTCTTGAATAGATATTATGGGTAATGAATCTTATCGAATTCGTGGAGACGGTAGTCCGTACGTACGCACGAGCGACAATATCATTCCTTTGATATTAAAATAATATATAATTGCATGGTGTATCATATATACAGAATAATTATCCTATTATAATTATTATTAAATGAAATACAAATCATTATTATACCCATACAAATTATAATGTATTCAATAACAATTACACCACGACTTGGAGACGGGAAAACGTACGTACACACGAATGGTGACATGTCATTAAAGGAATGGATAGAATAATGAATATGGTTGTAACATATTTATTATAACATCACGGTATATAGGAGATACCGTAGTTATTATTTTATAGAGGAAATGATAAATAAAAAAGAAGATGAAGAAGAAAGGAACATGAAAGAGGGTGGTGAAAACATTACATCTTCTCCAGGTTCTTCCTTATGATTTGATCAAAATGACTCCTTGGGTTGGCTTTCTGACTAAAGGAAGACCTCTAGTATTAATAGAGGATAGTTTATATGGTATTTGGGTAGAGTATGGATGAATCAAAAGGCTTTGATGGTTTTAATAATTCGTTAGAAGTGGTTTCCTTTTATAAGGGGGAGGAGGGGCTCTTTAGGAGAAACTTAAAGTATTAATTATAATAATTTCATATTCGGTTTCTAATGGCTCCAAAGTGGATTATTAAAAGTCTATGGTGGGTATGGGTCTAAATACTTTCAACCAATATATTTTATATAGGTTCGGGTCATTATAGTAACCTTATCTTTTAGTTTTAACTCTTAGTTAATTAGTTTGACATTTACCATGTCACTTTGTATTTTTATATTATATAGTTAATAAACATACTATATACATCCAAGATAACCCCAAGTGGCCCATAAATGATACACCTATCATGATATAAGTCCTTTGGCCGAACCATAGATTTTTAGGAATATAATATCAATTAATAATATAATATTGTTTTTAAAAACTCATTTATGTCAATTTTAACACTATTCAATAATTGATTTTTTTACATTAATAACAACTTTATTAATTAAAAAAAAGTCATTTAAGAAATACGAACATTTCATATAAACCAATAAAATTCTTTGATGTCATAAAAAATTTCAAATTATATTTATTTTCACATTTATAATACCAATTGTTTGATTATTTCATTAATAAGGAAAATACATCATCATTATTGTGTCATAAATAAATTTAATTATTTAATGGCTAAAAATTATAAATAAAATACCATTATGTAGGATATCGGTTTTTCTTTATAATGAATATTTATAGTCAAAACTATAAAATATATAACCCTATGTAAAAATTGTTTTGCTAAAAGATATATGCTTTTGTCATTTTTTTTATTTACTTTAACTTAATTAATATAAATTTTCAATTTCACTTACAAGTGGAGGCATGGGGTCCAAAGATTGACCCAAAGATTCCCATGGTCGGAAATGTATCTACCAATAGGGTTAGGACACATTTTAGGGTAATTTAGTATTATTATAATATAATGTTTTACCCTTATTTACCGGATTTACCCTTTAACCATGGTAAATAAATTTTTTACTGAAGTAATTATTCAAAATGTCTAAAAATAAGTGTTACATATTTACAAAATTTGGATATCCTGATTCCAAATATGGAATCCATTTTTTCAAATTCAAAACACAGTTGTTGCAGAAATTAATTTAATTTTAATTCACGCTGTTAAAATAAAATGTGTTTTTTAAGAAACAATAACTATCAAAAGATTGACATTTGTTTATGTCCAGTGTAAATGTGAAATTATGACCAATGACTAAAATTGTATTAAATGGTTAAAATATATTGTAAATATACTTTAAAACAACTCAAATTCATAATTTATCACTATGAAATATTTCTATTAAAAAAATTTAATTAAAATTTAGTAATTTTCACTATTCATCAAAATATGAAAGTTACCCGAAATACACCAAAATTTCACCCTAGGCAAATTTTGATATTCCGTATCCAAAAATGAAGACCATTTTTAATGTTAAAATTTATAAAATTTCAAAAAGTGGGTATTAATATTCATAACGGTTGCTTTTATTAGTCGCGGTGTGTTAGAGTCTCGGTGTTGCGTACAATGCAAGCTATTGCATTCTTCAAACGGAAACATACCGTGGAATCTTGGGGTGTTAAAATATCGTATAGTAGTAGGGAAAACCAAAAATAGTTTTTAAAGACTGATAAATTTGAAGGACGATATTTTCTTAAATTCTTTGGGATTTTACGAGTACACAGTTTCTGACGGTACCTGATTCCGAGGCCAGGTATGACCAGAATAATTTTCTGAAGTTTAGCTCTGGTATGTTCAGTAAACGAATGAGCAGGTTTTTCTATATTTTGAACAGTTGCTCAGAATTGAAATATGAGGGCACCGATGAACTTGCAACGCCTGTAATTTCTTAAGAGGACCTTTATCAAAGATCCGTTTGCACGGGAGAAGAAGATAATTTTTTGGGGATTGTTTGATAGGTGAATAAAATTGTGGGACAATTATTTTTATATCTTAAGTGGTTATAACCTACATGTGGAGGTTAGGGTGGGACCCACTATCATCCTAAATACCCCTGTGAGGATAAATGTGAGGTGGGGCCCACACGATCCCCAACCCTTCACATTCCCATAACTCTCATAAACTCCCAGTTTAAAACTTGTTAACTCCATTTAATTAAGTAACTCTCACTCTCTCCCGCTTTTTATCAAGACAACATAGACATTAATTAATTAATTGGAACTCATCAATAATTAATTATTTTTTTAAATTTCGTAAAATTGAATGCATGGTCTCATTTAATAAAATAAGGGATGCCTTATTTTATTTTGGGGGTCGGCATGTTGTTTTGAGATTTTGGGGAGAGAGAAGTAGTTTTATTTGAAGAACTTCATCCTCTCCAAAAAGAACGTCATCTCTTCGATAAAGAACGTCATAACCACAAAGATCGATGACATTCCTTTCATTCTTCTCTCTATAACTAGTGTGGAGATGTCGTTCCCTCCTTGGATGCACTCCAACGTCATCGTCAAAACCTCACCTCGCAACACCGTCTTCCACGATGCCTAGAAAATTATATCGATTATCAAGGTAGGGGTGTTTTTGGTTTGAGTAATGATTGGTTTTCCTTCCATGCTGTTGTTCCTCTTAAATAGCTTGTTATCAGACTAATGCAGAAGGGACCAGACCAAACTAACACGGTCTGATTCCTCTGTCATTCTTGTGAATATGTGGAGTTCTTGGGTCATTCTTGAGTGGTGAATCAAATAGTGTTTTTGGAGCCAATCAGAGGCCCGGAAAAATTGTAAACAGCATCAGAGCATTGGGGCGACCTAGATGCGTAAGTTTCATAGAAATCGGATAATCAGAATGAAGAATTGACACCTCGGGAGGCATGCTGGCCAGAGGTGTCATTTTATGGAAAATTCCATAATACACAACATGTGATCCTTTTTCGGACTTTAGAAAAGTATTACACAGTGTGTGAATCTAGACACATGACGTGTACTCTCCTCACTTTTTGAAAGAGGATACTTCGATGGACATGGTGTGTATTCATCAAAAATACACTAAGACAGACAAAAATACACAACCATATAAGACGGTGTGTATTCTCTTTATAGAAAGGTAGAAGCAGCTTCACAAGGCTCAGTTAGTAATCTGGGAGATACATGGACACGGGCATAACCAGACGGCCAAGAGGCATGGCGTGTACTACCTTCACCATGGAAGAAGAGGATTCATGATGACTCGACGTGTATTCCGAGAATACACGGACACGAGGTGGAGTACACTCGCATGTACGCCACCATACGACCAGGCTTGGCCAGCGCACATGGAACTGATCCTAGAGGTTTGGACACGGCGTGTAACCATACCACACGCCGTGTACTTACTTATCTACACGACCAGTCTTGTGACACATGACGTTTCACACGGGCAGTACCTAGTGTTTGATGACACGGTGTGTATCGTTTACCTACACGCCGTGTACATTAAAGAAATGTCTTGGTTGTCTTGTTCTCTGTGACTTTGGCACGTTTTTCTTGTTTTTCCCCTATGATGTGGGACAGAACTACTGGATACATCAACTCTAGACTTCGTGTTAGATGATGTATCGATCTTTGAATCGAGGAGCGGACCCTCCGGAAATCGAGTGAGTTGTGTGTGGGAACCCTAGAGCTGGCCGCGATTGTGACGACGATGACGATTGTACTTGGATACTACGTGGGTTCGACAGTGAGAAATACTGTAATAGGATCCTCCGTGGGTTTGACAGCCATGACGACTGTACTAGGATCCTCTGCGGGTTGGGCATTGATAGTTACTGTACTTCGATCCTTCGTGGGTTCGGCAGCGACGACTTCTGTACGTGGATCCTACATGGGTTCGGCAGGGGAGATGATTCTGAGGCTACATCTATCATCTCTACGCCTCTTCATGAATAGTATATTTGTGTGATATGTTTCTTGAATTTTAATCATTATCATCAATATGATTGACTTGCTTTCCTATGTGGACTGGGTTGTGCTATCTATTGTGGACTGGGTTGTACTTGGGCTCATGAGTTGGAGCCAAATTAGAATTGATGACATAGGTATATGTATGTGCATATACCTATATAGTGTTGTTTGATACTTTGTGTTTGTGTTATTCCATTTTGATTTATCCTTTTTTGATTCTGGGAGACCTTCAGGAGTCTCTAGGTCCTTACTGAGTATCATATACTCACCCCTACACGGGTTATGCCTGCACTACATTGTGTTGGATGTAGACGACAGAAAACACTGATCAAGGTGGAGTCTTATGGAGTGGAATGATACTCGGAGGTGGACCACTTGGTGGGACGTAATCAGAGCGGAATTCCGGACTCGAGGAGCCAACTAGACTATCTGTACCCACCCTTCAGGTGGGAATTCCAGAGGATGGCATGGTGGTTGATGCTTTACCTTTCAATTGTTGTACTTTCTTTCTCTGTTGTATTGTACTTTCAGTTGGGTTTGTATACCAGCCAATTTACATTATAGAACATACTTCTGTACTCAGTTTACTTAGTTTTTACTTCAGCTTGCGTACTCTGTTGTGTTTGTTTAATTATATAAAGGCAATGCCATCCCTTTAATCGGGATTTATGCCTTCGGTACTAGTGGCCATCCCCTGGCCTATGGAAGGCTGGCATGGGGTAGTCACGACATGGTCCCCAAGGACAGGTCATGATGAATTGGTATCAGAGGAGTTGGTTCTACCGCAGAACTCAGGACTCTGAAAATTTCTTCTGTGAAGCAATAGTGTTAAGAGTATTGTGTGTGGTTTTTAGTATAGGGAGTCCAGTGTTGGTGCGGCGGCCAACGTATCCATACACCATGACCTTGACTTTTGATTTCAGACTCAGTGTTTGGAAACACTGGTTGCATGTGTGTTTTAAAAGTGTTCATTATGATTACTTTGTGTCAGCTCACCAGGTATAGTGTATTAACCGTGGCACACCTGTTTCTTTTAAGGATGGCCACATGACGGCAGCCAGCTAGGGTTCCCAGTTACGTGCGAGATGGTAGCACACTGAGTGACGAGGACTCAGTGCAAGGCCCCATTATAGAGGAGGCACAAGTGGTACCTCTACCCATTGGGTCACCGATACCACCTTCCCCAACAGCGGAGAGTGCACACTGCCTGTGTGCACTGCACGAGTTTCTGAGACAGATGACGTCCAAGTTCCGTGGAGAGACTATCCCTCAGGCAGCCGAGGATTGGCTGGAGGCTATCTTCCAAGTCTTCAGATTAGCAGGGACACTAGCTGACCTTATGGTGATCCTTGCGGTGAGTCTCCTGCATTTAGCAGTAGGTAGATGTTGGAGCCTGATTCTCCAGGTGCACGATGTGGCATCCCTACTTTAGATGGATTCGAGATCCTTTTTCGCTTAGAGTTCATTCTATCCTCCTTTCGTGCATTGTGCATCTAGGATTTACAACAGCTGCGGAAGGGGAGCATGACAACAGCCCCGTATTTGATGAGATTTACCGACCTTTTCTGCTACTCCACGGACATGGTACGGGACCCATTCTTCCAGGCCCGGACCTTCGAACAGGGTCTAAGGCATGAGATCAAGGCTTCGATGATCTCCCTCAGCATTTCGACGCAGGCTGGAGTACTAGAGCAAACCCTTACTGTGGAGAGATTCCTTGCTGAGCCTACGCTAGAAGCGAGGGAAACCGCAGGGTGACACGTAGCGGAGTCTTCTGCAACCTAAAGTATATAGATGTCGCAATGGTCTAAGAAGACGAGGGCATCTGATGGACGAAATCAAGATACTGGTTTAGTGGTGCAGGGAGCACGCAGAATATCCAGTCATACGAGAGGCATGCAGTACTATGTAAGCAGCGGGCATGGCCACATGTCTCATGACTGCCCGTCCCACCATGCAGAGGAGAAACAGACAGTTGAGGGAACACCCAGGCAGAGGCAGTGGTTCGACTGTGGCGGTCCGAAGGGAGCTGGCAGATGAGGCAGAGTAGCGGGCCATGTAGCGGGTGGTGGGCGATGCTTTGAGGCTCTACCACCACCACCACCACTAGGAGGTCCACCCCGACCATAGGGAGCTGGCGGACAGAGGTAGGCTCAACTTCAGGCAGTGGAGGCTTACGACCATGGCACACCTGAGATAATTCGTGGTACTATCTGTGTCTACTCCACCCTTAATGCAGTTCTTATAGACATAGGATTATGTCATTCTTTCATCGCCACTGCCCCTTTTTCGGAGCTCGAAGATTCTTCCGGAGCCGTTGGCTCGATCCTTACAGCTAGAGACTCCTACGGGAGTAGACTTGATGATTACGCACAGGTTCTGGCAGTGTTAACTTAATCTAGGAAGCGAGAGCTTCGGCTGGGATTTTCTTTTAGCTACGTCGAGGCCTTACGACATCATCTTTGGCATTGATTGGTTATCTACAGTCCATGATCAGATCGACTTTATGAGGCGCAAAGGGCGGTGTGTCCACACATATGGGAGCATGTTCACCTTCACCGGCAAAAAGGGAGCCTTTGCAGTACAGGATGGACTTACGCATAGAAGAGGGAAGTCGATCACGCATCAGTTGGCTAGTCTTATCCTAGGAGCGGTTGATGTGAGGAGTCCACGTTTTCCTGTTTTTGTGGATTAGTATATGGATTTTTTTCCTGAAGACGTTCCAGGACTACCTCCTCACAGAGAGGTAGACATCTATATTGACATGTACCCCATGACAGCCCAAATATCAACTCCAGCATAACGGATGGCTCCCGTTGAGCTTCGAGAGCTGTGGGTACAGCTAGAGGAATTGCAGGGCAAAGGATTCATCCAACCCAGTGATTCACCCTGGGCTTCTCCAATTTTTTCACAAAGAATGTGGCTGGGATCTTATGACTATGTGTTGACTACCGTCGCCTAAATCAGGTGATAGTAAAAAACTAGTATCCACTCTCGAGGATTGAAGTCCTCTTTGATCATCTCAAGGGAGCACGATGGTTTTCGAAGATATACCTCAGGTCAGGCTATCATCAGCTCAGAGCTCGAGACGAGGGTGTGCAGAAGATGGCTTTCAAGTGTCGGTATGGCCACTATGAGTTCTTGGTTATGCTTTTCGGCGTAACCAATGCTCCAGTTGTGTTCATGAGTCTCATGAACAAGATCTTCCTACCTTACCTCGATCTATTTGTCCTAGTTTTCATCGATGACATACCGATTTACTCGACTACTGAGGAGGAGCAGGCCTACCACTTGAGAGTTATACTGGACACACTCCGAGAGCACCAGCATTATGGTAAGCTCTCAAAGTGTAAGTTATGGATTCGAAAAGTCCAATTCTTGTGTCACGCCATCTATGAGGCGAGAGTTGTTGTGGATCCTGTGAAGATCGAGGCAGTACTTTCTTGGGATCCACCCTGGAGCATGAAGGAGTAGCAGAGTTTCCTAGGCCTGGCTAGGTACTATCAAAGATTTGTGACAGAATTCTCCAGAGTGGAAACACCGCTTTCGGCTTTGAAAAAGAAGGGGAAAAACTTCGTGTGGTCAGATAGATGTCTACAGAGCATCCAGAATCTGAGGCAGAGATTGACCAGTGGACCCATCATGAGGCTACCAGACGAAGGTGTAGGGTATGCAGAATACTGTGATGCATCAGGGACCAGACTCAGGTGTGTCCTAATTCAGGAGCGGGAAATGATCGCCTATGGTTCACGACAGTTGAGGCAACACGAGCAGAACTATGCTACCCATGACCTGGAGTTAGCAGTAGTGGTCTTTGTCTTGAAGATGTGGCGGCACTATCTGATAGGCGAGCGCTTTACAGTCTATTATAACCACCAGAGTCTAAGGTACATCTTCTCACAGAAGGACCTGAACTAGAGATAGCGGCGATGGCTCGAGTTCCTCTAAAACTAGGACTTTGAGATAGTCTATACTCCTAGGAAGGGGAACGTAGTAGCTGATGCTCTCAGCAGGAGATCAGTCATTTAGCTATTTGGAGAGGCGACAGAGTAGTTAGCCGCGTTTCAGATATTATTCATTGATAGAGATGGAGAATCCTTTCTACAGTCTCTCACAGTCACTCCTCCAGTACTTTAGCGGGTCAGAGAGGCACAACGTGGGGACGTTGACTGTGAGGCGCGACGTGCTCAGGTATCCTTTGGGCTGGCATCTGATGGGTTTTTTATAGGAGGAGAGCATGTCATCCTATTTAGGGGACGTGCCATGGTACCAGTTGCATTACAGGAGGAGGTGATGATGGAGTTTCACACGTCACCATTAGTAGTACATCCAGGTATATAAATGATTTACCAGGATCTCAGACGATAACACTGGTGGCCGGGTATAAAGAATGTTGTGGTAGAGTTTGTTTCTCGATGCGTCACCTGTCAGTAGGTGAATGCATAGCACCATGTACTGGTAGGTTTGGTGTAGCCCTTATAGGTCCCTGAGTGGAAGTGGGAAGGGATATCTATGTATTTCGTGACGGGGCTCTCATGTACTTCCAGAGGACACGACTCCATTTGGGTTATCATAGACCGACTCACCATGTCGACCTACTTCCTAACTATCAGAGAACAGGGCTTAGTGGATAGCGTGGGATGCCTCTACATTTAGTTGATAGTACATATTCATGGTGTGCCATTATCTATCGTCTCTGATCAAGATGCTCGCTTTACTTCCCAACTTTTGAAGGGGTTGAAGGAGGATTTTGGGACGTAGCTACGCATGAGTACCACCTTTCACCCTCAGCCAGATGGCCAGATGGAGATAACCATTCCGAAACTCGAGGACATGTTCCGTGCATGTGTCCTTGACTTTGGTTGCAGTTGGGAGGACCACCGACCCTTGGTTGAGTTTGTGTACAACAACAGATACCACTCCACAATCGGGATGACACCATACAAGGCACTGTACGACCAACCTTGCAGATCACCTTTGTACTGGACTGACCCTAGGGAGTCAGCACTCGTAGGACCAGAGATGGTTCAGTCTATGATGAAGAAGTTATAGATCATCCAAGAGCGGATGAGGACTTCACATAGTAGAAAGAAGTCCTATGCTGATAGGAGGTGGAGACCACTGGTGTTCGAGGATGGCGACCATGGTTTCTTACGGGTCTCACGTCGACAGGGATTACAAAGATTTGGCCGGGGTGACAAGTTATCTCTATGCTTAATTGGACCTTTCGAGGTCCTCAGTAGGGTAGGCGAGGTGGCTTACCACATGGCCCTTCCTCCTCATTTTCAATGGGTTCATGAAGTCTTACATGTTTCTCAGTTGAGGAGATACGTGCATGACCCAACACACATCATTGATCACAGAGAGATGGACATCAATGACAGGGCTGCCTTCACGGAGGATCTGGTGGAGTTCAAAGATTGACAAGAGCAGGTCCGACATGGATGGTCCATTCCTCTGGTGTGTATTCTTTGGCAGCACAGGAACCTCCAGGAGAGCACATGGGCGCATGAGGCTTAGATTCGTGAACAATACCCTCATTTGTTTTCCTAGTTTATGATGTAGCTTTACGGGGATGTAATGTCCTGAGGTGGGAGTAATGTAAAGACCCTTAAATTTCATGGATTTTATTTTCTTAAATTATTTTGGATTTTACATGTACGCCATTTCTGACGGCACCTGATTCCGAGGCCGGGTGTGCCCGGAATAAGTTTCCAAATGTTAGCTCAAGTACATTCAGGGGACAAACGATTGATTTATTCTATCTTTTGAACCGCTGCTCGGAATTGATATTCGAGGGCACCGATGGACTCGCAGCACTGGTAATTTCTTTATATGACCTTTACCAAAGATTTTTTTGCACGAGAGAAGAAGATAATTTTTTTTGAATTATTTGAGAGGTGAATAAAATTGTAGGACAATTTTATTTTTATATCATAAGTGGTTATAAACTACATGGGGTGGTTAGGGAGTGACCCACTAACATCCTAACTACCCATGTGAGGATAAATGTGACGTGGGGCCCACATGATCCCCAACCTTTCACATTCCCATAACTCTCATAAACTCCCCCTTTAAAACTTGTTAACTACCTTTAATTAAGTAACTCTCCCTCTCTCCCTCTTTATTGCATGCCAACACACACATTAATTAATTAATTGAAAATCTTCATTAATTAATTACGTTTTTTCTAATTTTTTAAATTTCAATGCATGACATGATATAATAAAATAAGGGAAGCCTTACTTTATTTTGGGGGTTGGAATGTTGTGTTGAGATTTTGGGGAGAGAGCTCTAGTTTTATTTGAATATCTTCATCCTCTCCGCAATGAATTCCATCTCTTCGATGAAGAACATTGTCACCAAAAATAGTGACGACGTGCCATTCCTTCTTCTCTCCACAACTAGTGTGGAGACTTTGTTCCCTCCTTGGATGCACACCAACGTCGTCTTCGAAACCTCACCCCACGGTGCTGCCTTTTGCGACGCCCGGAAAACAACATAGTTTACCGAGGTAGGGGTGTTTTTGGTTTCAGTAATGATTGGTTTCCCTTCCTTGTTCTTGTTACTCTTAGACATCTTGTTATTGGACTAATGCAGAAGGGACCAAACCAAAATAAAAAGGTCTGATTCCTATGCCGTTCTTGTGAATATGTGGAGTTCTTTGGCCGTTCTTCAGCTGTGAATCAAACTATGTTTTCAGAGCCAATTGGAGGCCCTAAAACATCGTAAACGGCCTTAGAGCTTCAGGGTGACCTAGAAGCGGAAGTTTCATATAAATCAGATCATTGGAATGAAGAACAGACACATCGGGAGGCGTGCTGGCCAGAGGCGTCGTTTTCTGGAAAATTCTACAATACACAGCGTGTCCTCTAGGAGGACATGCTCTGTAGTACAAGCGTAATGTGTGTTCCATTTTGGAAGATAGAAAATTAGTACACGACGTGTGACTCTAGGCACACGGCGTGTACTCTCCTAACTGTTTGATAAAGGAGACATCGATTGACATGGAGTGTATTCAGGGAAAATACACAGACACAGAAAGAAATACACATCCAAGTAACACGACATGTATTCTCTTCATAGAAAGGCTGAAGAAGCTTCGCAAGGCTTGGCGTTTAATCTAGGAGATACACAGACATGGTTAGAACCACACGGCCATGAGGCACGATGTGTAATACCTTCAACATGGTAGAAGAGTCTTCTTGATGACTCGACATGTATTCCGGGAATACACGGACACGAGATGGAGTACACATGAATCTACGCCACCACACTGCCATGTGTGGCCAGTGCACATGGAACTGACCCTAGAGGTTTGGACACGGCGTGTAACCATACCACACGCTGTGTACATACTTATCTACACATCTAGTCCTGAGACAAGGCCATTTCACATGGGAAGAACTCGGTGTCTGATGAAACGGCTTGTATCGCTTACCTACACGCCGTGTACCTTAGAGAAATGGATTGGTCTTGTTGTTCTCCATGTCATGGGCATGTTTTTCTTGGTTTTTCCCCTATGATGTGGGACGGAACTATGAGATACATCAACTATGAACTTTGTGTCAGTTGATGTATCAATATTTGACTTGAGGAGCGAACCCTCCGGAAATCGAGCGAGCTGTGTGCGGGAACCCTAGAGCTGGCTGCGCTGCGATGACGATGACGACTGTACATAGATCCTACATGGGTTTGACAGCAAGGATGATTACACTAGGATCCTCCGTGGGTTCGACAGTGATGACGACTACACTAGGATCCTCTGTGGGTTCGGCAATGATAGTTACTGTACATGGATCCTATGTGGATTCGGCAGCGACGACTTCTATAATTGGATCTTACATGGGTTTGGTAGGGGAGATGATTCCGAGGCTACATCTATCATCTCTACCACTCTTCATGAATAGTATTAATGTGTGAGCTGTGTCATGACTTTTAATCATTTTCAATGATATGATTGACATTCATTCCTCTGTGGACTGGGTTGTGCTACCCTGTGTGGACTGGGTTGTACATGGGATTGTGAGTTGGATCCGAACAGGAATTCATGACATAGGTATATTTATGGGCATAAACCTATGTAGAGTTCTTTGATACTTCATGTTTGTGTTTTTTCATTGTGGATTATCCTTTGTGGATTATGGGAGGCCTTAGGGAGTCTCGGGGTCCCTACTGAGTATCGTATACTCACCCATGCACGGACTATGCCTGCACTACGTTGTGTTGGATGAAGACGACATACATCACTAATCGAGGTGGAGTCTTGTGGAGCGGAAAAGTACATGGAGGCGACCACTTGGAGGGATGTACTCAGAGTAGAAGGCTGGACCCGAGGAGCCGACAAGACTATCTATACCCACCCTTCAGATGGGAATTTCAGAAGATGACTTGGTGGTTGCTGCTTTACTTTTCAGCTGTTTTACATTCTTTTTTAGTTGTACTGTACTTTCAGTTGGGTTCGTATACTGGCCCATTTAAATTCCATAACTTACTTTTCTACTCAGTTTATATACTATTTAAGTCATCTTGCGTACTCTGTTGTGTTTGTTTCTTATATAAAGGCGATGCCTTTCCTTTAATCAGGATTTACGCCTTTGGTGCTTGTCGCCAGCCCCTGGCCTATGGAAGGCGGGCATGGGGTAGTTACGACACGGGAACCGAGGAAGGTTCATGACATAGTTCATTAATATAATAAACTTTGTGCATGTTTGATATATATGCATATGGTGAGCATTTTTCCATTGATATGATCAGTTGACCTAGGGTTTTTGAATATTTTGTCACTATGTATCCAATATAAATAGAAACAAATCCAGAAATAATTTTTTAATGGGGATACTCCCTCATTCAAAATGACTCATACACAGGAATATGAGAACATCATTTTTCTTTCACAGTGATCTATCTCTTCTGTACTGAACCATTTATGATGTAATGTTATTCATGATATGTAACATCATGTGGTATTGATCATTTTCATGTAGTTTAATGTCTTGTGTTGAGGATTTTTTAAATGTATTTTAACATAATTATGTAAGGACATCTTATATTATATTTATCATAATGTATTCAGTAGTAGAGATGATATGGTGTTCAACATCTTTCATCTGGGACATAGGATAATTGGCGGAAGCTATATAATGTACATTTTGAGAAACCATGCATTGTTGGGTACGTATCACATTCCCCATACATCATGAAAATGAGTACGAACTATTGGAATATACCATATATAATATCTAAGGACCTTCCCACATATAAGTTTTTTGGAGGATTGCTTCCTTGTATAATTTGGGCTCTGAATGAAAATACCATTTATCATTAATGGAATTAGTTGAGACAAATAATTTAATTGAGGGAACAGATGAATTGATTATGAAGAACACTGAGGATTTGAATTGTAACAACCGTTTATCATTATTCTATTCAAAATCACCTATCCAATTTTTGGATTTCCCTTAATCAATGATTTTTCTAATGATAACTATTTGGTGTGAGGGAAACTGACCTTTTATGGAAAATAATAATTTGTACACTCAAATTAATAAGGAATCACATGTTTGGAAATGTGCATGGTGTTATGGTAGGATTTTAAATACTTAAAAATCATATTTTATTGGAATTTATTTACAAATATCCCTATTTAGGATTATATTTGATAATTACTTTTTGAAAGCCTCAATTGTCAAATTTTTCACTACATAGTTTCGAGATGAATGGTTAGATTTGAGTTTGTAATTGTGGATCAATGTTTTTTTTTGATATGATAGAACAAAATTTGGGGTTATTTTCCTTCAATATCATAAGATTTTAACCAAATTTGGTAATGAAATTTTATTTCAAGGAGTTCAGGGTATTCATTGTTCGTAATTTCTTTAGGGGTGTTACAGGAGCCCATTTTATGATGAATGTTGTTTTAGAATGGATTTACATAGAGATATTAGTTTTGGTTGGGGTATAGAAACACAATGTCAATTCCCATTATATAAAATTGATAATAATATATTGATATGTATATGGAATCTTCAGGGGTAGATGGATGATTTTTTCATGAATATTAAATGCATAAAAATTCCTCGTAAATTACACATCATCAGGTATCCCTATTTCCTTGTCGGAACCTAACCAAATAAATTGATGTGATATTCTGATCCAAGAATGATTCACGTCATAGGTTCTTCCCTGGAATTATTCAATAATTTTTGGAATCTCTCATTCTGATATTCATTTAAGGATGATTTTATCCATTCCTTATTAGTAGTGGTTTTTTTCTCATTTGGTCCATCTCGAAGGGTAATGATCGGTGCTCGACAACATGTTTATTCCCTTTTTATATCAATATAATATAAGGGACACATTTTCAAGGCCATCAACTATTAGATATATACATATAGTTGAGGATATAAATTCATCACACTCTAGGTATTTATGGACCTATTTTATTTCTTATATGTCACAAATAATGACAGATGACACAATCCTTTATTGAGTGATGTAGAAAACCACATCATACTATGTGGGATCCACCATACTCTGGATGCATTAGACTATTAATCTATATGACATTATTTTGATCATGGTACATGATTCAAATTTTCATCCAACTGGAATTCTTCAATCTATCCTCTAAAAACCCTTGATTAAGACCAATTCATTCAACATGATGGCTTACTCATCATTGATTTGATTGATCACTAGCTCTGAATAACCATTAATTTTATGGAAGTATTTCTATAGATGTAGGGGTTGTTCCATGATGGAAATAAGGGCTTCATATTCTGTAGTATTATTATTACAACACTCTGATTGCAAGAAAGAGTGCAAAAAAATTCCATTATCTATAGAGACAAACAAAATCACTATATTACAAGGTTGGGCTTTGGAATTTCCAAATGCAATTCAATATTTCATTTGGATTAACCATCAAAATATATCAACTATGTACACTGGCTATCATGGGAATAGAAAATACACTTCATATGGATGTTTACTGTAGAATAGTGTTATTTATTAGGATGTGTGTTTTTCAAGGAAACCAGTCATGTCCTTCCTTTGAATTATCATCTCTGATACAAAACTGACATTGTATTGTTGTGGAATAACTTCCCATTGAGAAATATTCCCAATTAACATAGGGTTTATGATGTTGAATATGAGTGAGTCAATAGGAGATTCCTTTTGGATGTTGTTATGTTGTACGTATTGTATCATCTTCAAGATTACAAATATGAGAATGAGAGAGTTCTTATCGACATCAGAATACGTCATCTCAGTTCCTAGAATCATTCAAATAAGATAGAAGATGTCATGTTCATTCTCTGCATCATATTATTGTGTGATATGATCACTGAGTGATTAATACATGTTAAAAAAATATGATAAAATTATTTCATTATACTTGTAGATTCAGTATAGGTATTTGTAGTTTGTACTACTCATGATTCCCAAAATATTACAAATATTCCGTATCCCATTATTAATTGAATCCATTAATATCCACTTGGTGAAGTGGTGAGATTTTTCATCCACATTATCTATGAAAAAGAATATTTAATCGAGATTCCCTGGGATCCCCATTGGATTTTTAAGATTCCAAGGGGGTGAAATTTCTATGATTTTACATTAATTTTTAGATTCACCTTGATTCCATGATGGTGTACCCAAGAGAAAAGTAATATACATGATTTCACTATAAATGCACAGAATATGGGATTCATCTTCAAACTAAACTATCTCATCTTATTGAGTATTGATGGATGATCTATGTGGTGATCCCATTTCTATAGAGATTTTACTAACATGTCATCTTTATAAAATTTCAATATTCAAATCAAAAAGGATATTAAGATGTGATGCATGGAATATTGGTATGTATTGTTACTCTTCTCTAATCTAAATAGAATGACCAGATAGAAAAATGTCCCAAGTGTTTCTCTAAAGGTGATGTATTTCTCATCTTCACGGAACATATTTATCTTATTATACCTTGAATAACCATCCATGATGAAATAGTCTTTGAATCCAATAGTTTCTATTATCAAAGGCATAGTGATCGTTAATGGGAAATTTTTATCATGTAGTGTCTGTTACAGTCATTACAATTGTTATAGATGATGATCATGTAATAATATTTCATGATGGAGATGATGTAGGGGAGGTGTTAGGGGTACTTCAAATCATATAAAAATGTTGGATATGGTTATTTTGTAACTTCAAAGTCTATTTAAGTTGCATGAGGGGGGTCCATCCACATGGATTCTTTCGTAAACCATGATGGACATTGTGTAGGCCCATGTGGTTAATTGCTACATCATGGTTCGTCTCATTAATTTATGTATAATTCCATGACAAAACGTATTGATTCAACTTTATAAATGAAATATACACCAGCTTATCCTTGAGAGGAGATGTGGAACTAATCAACATAGGTTGTGGGTCTTATGTTTTCCCAGATTTACCTTCCTTAGAACATCAATTGTGGAAGAGATTCCTTGTCAAAATATGATAGGATGGTTCCTTAGGTCATTTTATTCTTCTTCTATATCAGAGTCTAGTGATTCTTTTTTTGATATGGAAGGTAATATAAGAGAATATCTATAACTATAAATGTATGAGAGGCCATCAAAACGAATTCTATCATTTTGTATTACCAGAGTCGTCACATAGAGATTTGGCATATTCATGTATTCTTTTATACTTACATTCAGGGTAGAATTATTCATGATAAGATGAGTTGAAAATAATTTCTTGCAGAATAATCAGTTATTACTGATGTCATTATAGGCTTATCATATCCAAAAATATAATTATCCTAATCTCCATTCAGGAACTCTTTTTAGGCTGATTTTACTAGACTCACATAGACATTATCCAATGTATTATTGGTTCACAATGTATTAATGGGATAAACAATTCTACCTACATCGAGTTAATTGGTCGTACATAATCGCTATAGATCATGCTCTAGAGATTTTAAGGGGTGGTAATGAATCAATGGGGAGATAAGACATGCATATCATAATCCATCATTGGATTTTTCAATCATTTATATAGAAAGTGGCATCAGTATATATATTATTTTATTTCACAAATGGGGGATTATAAACTTGTAGTCTATCGACCTTCCCATTGATAGGGTCTTTAAAAAATTGAATAAATATTAATGGTCCCAATATAAGGATATACATACAAGGATTTTCTTAAAGGTAATTATATAATATATCATGTTGAATAACCATGATATCAGTTAGATGTGCGACCTCAAATTTTCCAATGACCTTTATCTTCAAGAGAGTAATTTTATCACAATTATCATACAATTGAATGGTTAGCTTTGACTTAGACAAGACCCCCTCACAATATCCAATATATCATAGGGTATATCTCTATATTTGGTTGATCTTGTATCCATTGTGAACTGGATGCATTCAAATTTCATCATTATCGAGTTTCTCTTAATCATATAGGGGTCTCATATATCAATATATTACTTTTTCCTCATATGGGGTTTTTAATGTGATGGTGAAATGTAATTCTAATAGAATATTCTACGATATTTAAGCCTATAATACATGTAATTCCATCTCAAACACTTTTGGGATTTTGAGGTCCTCAATGAGTTCCTTAATTAGTTATTTTGAAATATGCTTTTTATATAAGATTGATATTTTTTTCTAGAAAATCTTTTAAATGTTTCAAAATTTAATTGTTCTCTGAAAATGTCTGTAATTACCATGGTGGAGTTTAGCCTTATATTATGGATTTATATTTGAGATTTTTGTAGTGGATTGGACAAGTGTATGTGCAGAGATCAATGAAAAATATTCTCCTAGTGACAAAATTTGTGAAATGGTTGATGGAGCATCAAGATGCAGGAGATGATGATTCTGTCAGGATTATTTCTTTGAACCTGGCCATATTGGGCCATTTGGGATGACGACACTTATATGTTTTGATTATCTTCATTATATGTTCCTATTATATTGAAATGTGAATATTGGCTATATGGTATATTCTGATCATGTTTTTTGAGATATCCCCTAGTAAAAAAGGTATTTTGTCTAATAGGATGATTACATTAGATGTAATTTATTGATATTTACTTCCTAAACATTAATAGACTGATTCCTTTATGGGAGATTATGATAATAAAGTTGTAACTTTCCGTATCAGATGGGGATGATTTTGGGCTACTACTAGAACATTCTGATCATTTCTCTAAGGATTTAATGACTCGATTGAAGGATCTAAGGGAACTTGAGGTAGAAACTAAAATATAAATTCCCACATCATTTGAGGATGGGGTTGTTTGGGAACTATTTCTTATTTATCCAATAAAATTATGGGGTGTGATGAACTATGAGATGGAAATAGAGATAAAAATTTCCCCACCATAAAATAATGGGGATGATTTTTATTTTTTTCCTGATATTTCCAAAATCATCTCCGGGTATAATAATCCAAGTAGTGGAGGTGGTGGTGAAAATTCCCCTAGCCCTATGGATGTTGTGTAAATTTTGGAATAATTCTATAATGTATTCTATTTTGATTTATTTGAGTTGGTGAAATTTTATTAATATTTGAGTTTGGATAAATGAATTAATGTAATGTGAGATATATTCTATATGATGTTGTCAAGTAACCCTCAAATTTATCTACCATGTCAAAAATTCATTCTGATTGTTTGACTGGCCCATCATTGGCATCTATTACTAGGCCTCTCCCGCTTTTCATGACATCTATATGCCTTCAAACTAGGGTAATCATATTGTACATACAAATTAGCTCATTTCATTCTCATTCCCATGATTTATCCTATCAAAATAAAATGAAAATATTACATATATGTAGATATTTTGACCTCTAGGGACATATTGAATTATAGTGCTTGATAGTTTTCCCAACCGTGATTACATTTGTTAGATGAGGCTATAAAACTATGTTTCTAGAGAGTTGAAATGATATGAAGAGAAACAAATCATAGTCTATTGTTCAGATATTTCATCTAGTGATTCTATGTTATCATGATTTTTTCCATGTGCTATAGACATCAATGTTTTATTATGATCTTGATATTAGTCTCTATTCCATTATAAATAAGGTGTTTATCCTTCAATAACTCTCATATGTTCTTATGTATGTATGTAATTTAGTAATTTTAACACTCATTTTGGAGATCATTGACATAAGTGGTGGTGATATAGATCATGGTTTGGTGGTTTTTTCCATATAAATCTCTTCATATATTGAAGTTGGCCACTTCTTCATCAGAAAAATATAACACCACTAGGTTAAACTATAGAGTATTCCTCTCATGTTTTCCAGATGACTATGGTGATTTTCATTTGATAATTGATGGGGTAATTTATACTAATAACCCTTGAGTTTTGAGAACCTCTTTATATAATGGTTTCTATGTTTTTAGAACCTATCCATATGATGGTTAATTGCAAAGAGGGATGATTTCTATTTATAAGATATATATCTCTATGGGGTGGTTGAACATGATGTATGTAAAGAGTAAATATCATGTAATCCATTTGTATATGAATGTGATGAGTAATATGAATATATTGATCTCATTATGCATTGATTTATGAGTTGAAAGACCTCTGAGGTATTTCTAATATGTGTCACTTAACCACAAGGATACTGACATTATGAATATCTAGAATGTGATTGTTATACTTCATCAAAGACAAAATATCTTGGCCTAAATATGGGGGTTGAGCAAGGATGGGATCATTCTCTATGATATATAACAACCCTCTCTCTTCATACATATACATTGCATAATTTTTTCAGATTTCAAAATACAATATAGAAATATATTCCCAATGTCTGTATTATTATTTTCCCTTTGGAAACATTAAATCATAACCACTAGTTTGTATGTGAACTAAATTTTCTACCAATAGGTTTCCATGGATAGAAAACTTAATAAGAGCATCATTACTAATGAATATATTCATAACCTTTGAATGGAAACATAAAAAGGGATGAGCATAGATGTTCAATAGTGGTAATGATGGGGGACATGTAATCATAAACATGATAATATGGATGTTATGATAAGAAAATATATTTATAATATCATACCTTGAATATCATAATATTATAAATGAGAATCAGGTAATAATGCTTAGAAGATCATAAGGCATGATGCTTACAGATGTAAATAACCAAATCCATGAATGTATAACACAGGAATAATACATGGAATTGTGAAAACACATATAAAAATAAAATTATTTCAATATTCAAAAATCCATTACTATGAATTCCATCATAATAGCATGCTTTAACTCCCCATACCATCATGGTAGTCATGGATAACTCACATGGCCCTATAAGTAGCATGAGTTCACATATAACACTATCCTGGTTGTCATGGTTCTCTCCCATGGAAATCATAGTAGTCAAGGATCATTCTCAATACCATCTTATTCTTCCTCATGAGAAATAAATATTTACCCAATGCAGTGGATTCATATATTGGTCCCATCAATCTCATAATGAAATCATACACACATGTAGAAAAAAATAGAAAAATGATATCTTAACCAATGAAATTAAATGGGTATCTGAAAAACATTATCATATCATAACATGTGAAAACTATATAGGTTTAATAATTTTTTCCTCAAAACTATCATGTGTGAAAAGAAGAATGTTTCAAAATCATATAACCCTTGAATGTGGAATAGTTTTCATAATCATCAATCGATAAAAAAATCAATTTTGATAAATAATATTTTTAGAAAAATAAAGTCAATTACTTATAATAGAATGAGTAACAAAAATTTATGTCATCATGTAACACCCTGAGATTTTATGAAAAATATTCTTTTAATTTCATTGAGGTCTTTTGTTGAAATCTACAACAATATTGCCTTGCGCTATACATAACACCGTATGAGCTTGCAGTATAGACAACACTATTCTTGGATCATGTTACACAATGTTTTGATATTTTTTATTCTATAAAACATTGAGTGTATATATTCAATGTATAAATGAAATATGGTTTGATTATGTTATACAAAACAACAGATAAGTCTTGTACAACATGCAACATGGACTTGGCTTGCATTACACGCAATCACAACCTTCCTCGATATTGTGTGTGGTACGCAATACCAGGTTTCACTAAAAAACGATATATTGTTATAATATTATTATGTACTAACTGCTATGAATAGTATTAACTACATTTTTAATTTTATAACATTATTATTCATCTTACTCATTTTCTAGAATATGTTATGAGAACAAAATAATTTTTTCATGTAAAATATGTATTTTTAAAAAATTGCAGTTTTCCACCCTTTTGATGACGCACCCACCATAAATCTTGTTTTTAACATTTCTATAAGTTCAATTTGTCAAAATAAAATTCTTCTTTGGAATAAGGATATAAAAATTTGCTTAGGGTAAAATTTTCATATTATTCTGATAACATTCATATTTTAATAAACAGTAAAAAGACACTATCTTTTAATTAAAAACAAATTTTTTCATCGCAATAATTTATATGGTTACATTATCTTTTTAATTGGTTTTAAATTTTAATTAGAATATATTTTTACCATTTAATACAATGTTGTTTATTGGAATTAATTTCACTTTGAAATTGGATATAAACAAGTATCAATCTTTTGATTGTTTTTGTTTCTTAAAAACATGCTATTTGTTTTGATAATGGGAATTAAATTTAATATTAATTAATTCCACATATATATTATGAATTTGGAAAAATATACATTAATTTTGAATTCGGAATATCAAATAATCCTTAGTCTAATATTTTGATATTTTTCTAAAAAACATCAATTTTCGATGAATAGTGAAACCACTTAGTGGTAGTTAAAGAACTGAGTTTTTTTAATTTAAATTAAATTTTACCACTTCCGTGAATTGAATTTCAAAAATCCGAGAAACACGGTTAATATAAAGGACTAAAATGTGGTTCAATGAGAAGAAAATAATTTTTGGTGAATAGTAACTTTTAATTTTATTTACCACGGTTAAAAGTAAATAGGATAATTAAGGGTAAAAATGATATTATTATTACCCTAACACATGTAATAATTATATTAAATAAATTTAATTCTACCAAAAACAATATTAGGAATAAAATATGACCATTTAGGCCCACTTGGACTAGATTAGGACATTTAATATTAATTTATTTAAAGAAGGGTTAAAATAGTTAAAATCAAAGTTTAATAAGTAAATAATTCTTAATATAGGGTTATACAAAAGATAAATTCGACTATAAATATTCATTAGAAAGATAATAATAGTTCCTACATAAGGTTATTTTATTTATAATCTTTAGACATTAAATAAGTTGATTTATTTATGACACAAATATGATGGAGTAATTATCTTATTAATAAAATATTGACATAATTGTTGTTATAAATACCCAAATAAATGTAATTTGAGACTTTTGATGAATTAAACTAATTTTCTAGGTTAATATGACATGTTATTATTGAATTAGTTAACTTTTTTCGAACTAATCATTCTGTTATGATTTTCACAAACATCAATTACCAAATAGTGTCAAAATTGACATAAAATAGTTTTTAAAACAAATATTAAATTATTAATTGTTATTTTATTCCTAAAAATATGAGGTTCGGCCAAATGACTTAGATAAGGTTATATATATTAATAATAAACAACTTGGGGTTCTTTTGGATTGTTATAGTATGTTTATTAACCTTATAGTGTAAGAAAACAAGAAGACACGGTAAAAGTAAAATTATTTTACTTAAGGTTAAATATAAATGATAAGGTTCAAATAGAAACATAAACATTTCTAAATTCTATTTTATGAGATGATTTAGACCCATCCCCACATTAGCTTCTAAATAAATCAATTTGGAGCTATTAAAAAACGAATATGACTTTATAATAAAATAATATTTTTAGTTTTTCTAATGGTACCCCTCTCCTCCCTTATAAAATGGCACCTCCTCCCTCTCTTCCTCACACCACATTGAGCCTTAATGCTCGTCCATACCCTTCCAAATTCACTTCTCCACTTCCATAGAAACATCTTAGAGGTTATTTCCTTATTCAAAGACAAATTTTACTTCCCTAAGAGGAGGTCTCAAAGAGGTGCTTCAAAGAAGTGGTGATGTCCTTTACATATTCTTTCCACTTTATTTCTTCTTCCACTTCTTCTTCTTTAGTTATTTCATTATGAAGTAATATCATTAGTATAATTCATATACTGAAATGTTATTATAAGTATGAAACAACCATATTTCACCATCTATCCATCCTACGGAAAATGAAATCAACACGCGTGCGTACGTACAGAATACCATATCCACATCGTGGTGAAATCTATTTTTCCACCAACACCTTAGATGGATGGGTTTAATGGTGTAAAGAATAACTATATATGGTTATTATAACATCATACTGATTCTGATATATTATACCATCCACTCAAATTCTATTCAATAATTATGGGAATGATATCATCGCTCGTGTGTACGTACGGACTACCGTCTCCATGACGCGATGAGATTCATCTTCCATGTTAACCATACCTGAATGATCATAAAATTTATATAACGAATAATAATGAAATATATGAAATAATAAGGTTACTGGATTTATTTATGTATATATGCATTTCATCTATTTAGATTCATTCAATTCAATAACGAAACGAAAACGGTGTTCATGCGTACGTACGACCAACCGTCTCCATGAACGGTGTATATCATTCCTTTTATCAATCTATAATATATATATGTATATGATGAATATATATAATATATAAATCATGATTTACATTCTGGAATTATTTAAATCAGTATATATTTAATCATATCAAGAACGACAAGTCGAAACACATACGATAAATGAAATGATTTTACCCAAAACGCTGCTTTAACATTTAATTTACCAAAGAACGGGTAATATAAAGTCATAAGTGAAACATATATGATATCATAACAATGAATATTAATCTGTAATAAGTCAATGACATTATTTAATTCTTTATACAATAGGTTCAGATATGTACGAATCATATTGGACCTAAGGTAAGGGATAATTTTCAAATCACATTTATATACGAGATTGCTTATTCGGAAGTATTTACTGGGGTTATTGCTGTCATCCATGTCCATGTTTTATAAAAGTTGATTCATTTATGTTTAAAGTTATTTTTACCCATTTTTACTTTTACCCCATGGTATGGAAGGAATCTTTCTTTTATTTACCCTACAAGGTACTTTTTGACTTTTCTGACAAAAGTACGATAAGAATGTTTTTTAACGTATATGGCATGAAATGATTTTTTCGGTTTTATAAAGACTTATTTTCATGAAGATTCGTCCAAAATATTTCATGAATATTTTAATCAAAATATCTTTCTTTAAAAATTTCATGATGTTTTGTGAAAATAAATTGACTTTGAAGAAGAAAGGATATTTTCCTCAAGAATTCATTTCAAGTGTTTTATCAAAACCATTTTACATCTATGATGACATTATTTCATATGTGTATGTTTCAAGTATAATGTTTCTATGATTTACATGGTTTCACATTTCTTATTATGAAATGATATCCACTTCTTTTATATGGATTATGTGATGATGGGATGATATTTATGAAACTCATTGTATTTATTGGGTTTTTATGAATGATGTATGTTTATTTTGTGGCACAAGTATGAATGATTTCATTATGAGATGGGTGGGACCTATATATCCCTCCAATGCATTGGTTAAATGATTTATATCTCATGATATATACATGGTTGTAACGGTAAGTTAATCCGGTTTAGTATTACAGGACTGGAACGAGGAGTGAACTCGATTCAGAAAGGGACTTTTTCCACTAAGATGGTCTTGGCAGCAATCCCTTGGCTACTATGGAAATCATTACATGTTCTTAATGGATGCCAAAATTTCATGTTTTATTCCCATTCTATTTTTTCATGATTTATGTTCCATTTTTATCTATGCCTTATGTACTTACATGTTTTATGTCGTTGCTCAAGATTTTGATGATTAAACATTATGTTCATTTTTTTAAGTTCAAATGTATATGGTATGTTTTATTTTATCCATTCTTACCCTTAATGAGGATCTGAGCTCACCCTTTTTATGTTTTATTTCCCCCCATGATTAATAGAAAGGTTTTAGGTAAGGAAACAAAAAGTGGATGATCTTTATGGGAGATGTTGAAGATCTTTCACTGCGATTAGAAGATTACGTTCCAAGTTTCCAAAGACACTAAACTATTACGGTCCTTTTGTGTCTGTTTTTGTTATGTATTAAGTTTTCTGAAAAAGTAATGTCATATCTATGTATGTCAAGCTTTGGGTCTCTACAGTTGTTATCAGAGGAATGGTTTAGATAACCTTTGGAAACTAGGATGCGAAAACGTTAGTGAGATCCCTAGAGATATTTCTAAAGTATGTCTAGGGATGTCACTAAGGTTAAGTATAAATATAGGTTATAGTCCTATAATTATGGTTACAATATTAGATGAAACCTAAAATGTTAGATATTGATGTTACTCCCCATTGATTATGATTTTTGTCTCTCACCCTATTCTATTTGGGTTTTAGAAAATGGATGGAAACAAGATGATTCATGATAATGGAGGATATGATGGACAATGGAATGACATTCTTCATGAGCAACCAAATGAAATGGGATTTGGAAGTCAAAAAATCACTATTATGTCGAATCAGAAATCTCATAATATGATCAATAAACTCAAATTTGGTAAGTTTCCTAGCTCGGCTAATAAGAGAAAGATGGAGTTTAATGATGATCATATAGGAAAGAGATTTCAATTCCCCCTATGTGAATCATGTGGGAAGAGGCATCAAGGATAATGTTTCAAAGGAATTGGAAGATTATTTGGGTGTGGAAAAGAAGGATAGAGAGCCTGTAAGTGCAAGGGAAAAGGTTCGGTTAACACCATGGATGAGGATAATGGTATTGCTACGACATCAACAATGGTTAAATTTTTTAAATGTGGAATGTATGGGCATTATGCAAACCAATTCCCTAAGGGAAAGTCTCATGAAGAGAATCAGTATGGTCTTGTGGGTAGTATTTATGTTGATGCTGATGAAGAGACTACAAATGATATGTGAGATGAAATAATTGTTAATGCTCGGTCAATGGTTTAAGAAGGTAGTGGAATGATTACATGTTTATGAAGTGTAATGTTATATAAGTAATATCATGGTACTACGGAATAAAGAGACATCTAAGGATTGATACAGTGTTGTCTTTCATTATGTTTTGAAAGTATATGATTAATGATACCATTGACCATGAAAGGTTATTCAGATAATTTTGGAAAGTAGATGATACGTGCATAATGAAGGGATAGGGAGAAAATAAAATGTTTTATAGTATTCATGAGCTCATTACTGATATAAGGAGAAGGCCATGTCATGGTTTGAGTATATAGAATTTTTGGATTTTGGTACGTGGAAAGAGTTAAATTTTGACAGCATTCATGTCTTCACTAAGGTTTAATGAGTATTTCTTTTTCAAGAGAATACATGATTAAGGTATTCAGATGATTGGAATGTGATCAACAAGATAAATCGTGGCTAAATGATGGTATTCAAATGCTCAGTAGATGAAATTTCTAGTAATTGTTTTCTTTTTAATATAAGTTTGGATAGAAGTATTTTAGATAATCCTAAAGAAGGGATGGATTATTTTGGACATAAGGATAAAACTTTTTTCGATATTATTGATGGGATGTTATAGTAATTTAGTTTTAGAAAAAGGACAACCTGCAGGATAGGCGACATCCCATCGCGTCGGACAAGGTTGTGGGAATCGAACCCACAACTGAAGTGTGACTAGCCTTTATTGCCTACCACTGGCCTACAGGAAGTCCTTGTTTAGTAGAAACTAGTATTATTATATTAATTAGTATGATATATGAAGTATAAGTCCATTTTAGGAACCATATATGATTAATCTCACTATAGATGGACTTATGTATTTTTGATAACTTTTATAACCTTTTGTTTGAGACAGATGGAATGACCCATCATTCTATCACATGATCTGCTTACACTTCACGAAGGACAAATTCAACTTCATTTCTTTAAGAGATGAAGTGGAAAATGTCCAAAGAACGACCAACGGTGAGACTATACCAAAATCATGAAAGTATTTCTTCTAATTCCAATTTCATCAACTTTAGGGAAATGATCTTGAAGGCCAAATATATTGTCCTAGTGCCCTTATATCCATTGAATCAGATGGTACCTTATATCATCACAAATCTATGGCTTTGTGACTGGTTGATTTTTCATAGCCATGTTCTCTACCACTCTCCATCAGAACTTGATGGTTATAGTTTTCTTCCAAATCTATATTTTCACCTCTGTTCTCCTATATGGAAACTCAGTGATGAAATTATTTGGTTAATCATTACATTTCATACTTTAGTTTTTAAAATTAAGTTTTAGTATTCCATTTTATGATGTGGGTTTCTATAAATAGTAAACAATTTATAACCCCGACGAATTTCAAGGGTGAAATTCATTTTAAGGGGGTAGAATGTAACACCCCAATATTTTATGAAAAATATTCTTTTAATTTAATTGATGTCTTGTGTTGTGAGCTACAACAAGATTTCCTTGCTCTATACGCTACACCGTATGAGATTGCAGTATACACAACACTATTCTGGGATCATGTTACACACAATTTTGATAGTAGTTATTCTACGAAACATTGAGTGTATATATTCAATGTATAAATGAAATATGGTTGGATTCTGTTATAGGAAACAATGGAGGATACTTGCACAACACGCATCCCTAACTTGGCTTGCATTACACGCAATCACGACTGTCATCGATAGTATGTTTTGTACGCAATACCAGGTTTCACTAAACAATGATATATTGTTATAATATTATTATGTACTAGCCGTTATGAATAGTATTAACTAAATATTTAATTTTATAACATTATTATTCATCTTAAACATTTTCTAGAATATGGTATGAGAACAAAATAAGTTTTTCGTGTAAAATATGTATTTTTGAAAAATTGCAGTTTTCCCGCATTTTGATGACGCACCCACCTTAAATAATTTTTTTGACCTATCTATAATTTAAATTTTACAAAATAAAATTCTTCTTTTGAATAAGTATATAAATATTTACTTCATATAAATGTTTCATATTATTCTGAAAACTTTCATATTTTAATGAAAGTAAAAACACGCTATATTTTAATTAAAAATAACTTTTTGCATCGCAATAATTTATATGGTTATATTATCTTTTTCATTGGTTTTAAATTTTAATTAGAATATATTTTTACCATTTAATCCAATGTTGTTCATTGGAATTAATTTCACTTTGAAATTGGATATAAACAAGTATCAATCTTTTGATTGTTTTTGTTTCTTAAAAACACGCGATTTGTTTTGATAACGAGACTTAAATTTAAAATTTATTAATGCCAATAATTTCAAAAAATAGACAACAATTTTGAATTTGTAATATCAAATAATGCTTAGGCTGAATTTTTTGTACTTTTTTGGAAAACATCAATTTTTGATGAATAGTGAAACTACTTAGTGGTCATTAAAAACCGATTTTTTAATTTAAATTAAATTTTACCACTTCTGTGAATTGAATTTAAAAAATCCGAGAGACATGTTTAATATCAAGGACTAAAATTTGGTTCAATGAGATGAAAATAATTTTTGTTGAATAGTAACTTTTAACTTTTATTTACCACGTTTAAAAGTAAATAGGATAATTAAGGGTGAAATGATATTATTATTACCCTAATACTTGTACTAATTCTATTGGATAAGTTTAATTCGTCCAAAAACAGTCTTTGGAATAAAATATGACTATATAGGCCCACATGAATTAGATTAGGACATTTAATATTAATTTATTTGAAGAAGGTTTAAATTATTTAAAATCAATGTTTAATAAGTAACTCATTCTTAATATAGGGTTATAGATAAGATAAATTAGACTATAAATATTAATTATAAATATAAAATTATTTCCTACATAATTGTATTTTATTTATAATTTTTGGATATAAAATAATTTATTTTATTTATGACACAAAGATGATGCAGTAATTATCTTATTAATGAAATATTGTCATAATTGATGATATTAATACCCAAATAAATGTAATTTGACACTTTTTATGAATTCCACTAAGTTTATAGGTTAATATTAATTGTTATTTTATTCCTAAAAATATAAGGGTAGGCCAAATGACTTAGATAAGGTTATATATATTAATAATAAACAACTTGGGGTTCGACTGGATTTTTATAGTAAGTTTATTAACCTTATAATGTAGGTAACCAAGAAGACACTATAAAAGTAAAATTATTTAACTTGTGGTTAAATCTAAAGGATAAGGTTAAAATAGAAACCTAAACTTGTCTAAATTCTATTGTATGAGAGGATTTATACTCATCACCACATTAGCTTCAAAATAAATCAATTTGGAGCTATTAAAAACCTAATATTACTTTATAATAAAATAATATTTTTAGTTTTTTTCAAAGGTGCCCCTCTCCTCCCTTATAAAAGGGCACCTCCTCCGTCTCTTCCTCACAAATCATTGAGCCTTCATGCTCTGAAAACCACTTCCAAATTCTCTTCTCCATTTCAATTGATACATCCTAGAGGTTCTTGTCTTCTTCAAGGACCAATTTTAGTTCCCTAAGAGGAGGTCTCAAAGAGGCACTTCAAAGAAGAGGTAATGTCTGTTACCGATTCTTTCATCTTTATTTCTTCTTCCACATCTTCTTATTTGGTTGTTTCATTATGAAGTAATAAAATAAGTATAACTCATATAATGATATTTTATTATAAGTATGAAACAAACCTATTTCACCATCTATCCATCCTACGGAAAACGAAATCACCACGCGTGTGTATGTACGGAATATCATCTCCACGCCGTGGTGAAATCTGTTTTTCCACCAACACCATACATGGATGGGTATAATGGTGTAAATAAAAACTATATATGGTTATAATAACATCATAATGATACTGATATATTATACCATCCACTCCAATTCGATTCAATAATTATGGTAACGATATCATCACTCGTGCGTACGTACGGACTACCGTCTCCACGATGCGATGAGATTTATCTTCCATGTTAACCATACATGAATGATCATAAAGTATATATAATGAATAATAATTAAATATATGAAATAATAATTTTACTATATTTATGTATGTATATATGTATGTCATATATTTAGTTTCATTCAATTCAATAAGGAAATGAAAACAATGTTCATGCGTACGTACGACCTACCGTCTCCACGAACGGTGTATTTCATTCCTTTTATTGATCTATAATATATATATGTATATGATGAATATATATTATATATAAATAATGTTTTACCTTCTGGAATTATGTAAATCAGGATATAAGTAATAATATCAAGAACGATAAGTCGAACCACATACGATAAATGAAATGATATTACCCAAAACACTGCTTTAACATGGAAGTTACAAAAGAACGGGTAATATAAAGTCATAAGTAAAACATATATGATATCATAACAATGAATATGATTCTATAATAAGTTAATGACATTATTTAAATCACTATATAGGAGTCTCGGATACGTACGAAGCATATCGGACCAAAGGTAAGGGATAATTTTCCAAATCTCATTTTTATCCGAGATTTCTTATTCGTAAGTATTTACTGGGGTTATTACTACCATCCTTGTCCATGTTTTATAAAAGTGTATTCATGTATGTTTAGAGTATTTTTTTTACCCATTTTGACTTTTACCCCATGGTATGGAAGGAATCATTCTTTTATTTACCCTACAAGGTACTTTTTGACTTTTCCGACAAAAGTACGAGAAGAATGTTTTTTTAACATATACGGCATGAAAGGATTTTTACGGTTTCATAAATACTTATTTTAATGAAGCATCCTCCAAAATCTTTCATGACTATTTTAAACAAAATCTCTTTCTTTAAAAATTACATGACGTTTTTTCAAAAGAAATTGACTTTGAATAAGAAAAGATGTTTTCCTCAAGAATTCATTTCAAGTGTTTTATCAAAACCATTTTCCATCTAAGATGACATTATTTCATATGATTATGTTTCAAGTAAAATGTTTCTATGATTTACATTGATTCACTTTTCTTATTATGAAATGATATCTATTTCATTTATATAGATTATGTGATGATGGGATGATGTTTATGAAACCCGTTTTATTTATTGGTTTTTATGAATGATGTATGTTTATTTTGTGGCACAAGTAATAATTATTTCATTATGAGATATGTGGGACCTATATCTCCCTCAAATGCATTGGGTAAAGATTTATATCTCATGGGATAGACATTGCTATAATGGTAAGTTAATTCGGTTCAGTATTACAGGACTGGATCGAGGAGTGAACTCGATTCAGAAAGGGACTTTGTCCACTAAGATGGTCTTGGCAACAATGCCTTCTCTACTATGGAAATCATTACATGTGATTAATGGATGCCACAATTACATGTCTTATTCCCATGCTATTTTATCATTATTTATGTTCCATTATGATCTATGCCTTATGTACTTCCTTGTTTTATATCGTAGCTCAAGATTTTAATCTTTAAACATTATGTTCATGTTTTTATTTTCAAATGTATATGGTATATTTTATTTTATCCATGCTTACCCTTACTGATCATTTTACCTCACCCTTTTTATGTTTTATTTTCCCCCAGGATTAAAAGAAATGTTTTAGGTAAGGAAACAAAAAGTGGAAGATCATTATGGGAGATGTTGAAGATCATTCACCACGATTAGAAGATTACATTCCATGTTTCCAAATACACTAAACTATTATGGTCCTTGTGTGTCTGTTTTTGTTATATGTTAAGTATTCCGAAAAAGTAATGTAATATCAATGTACGTCAGGCTTCGGGTCTCTACAAATCATATATGGGAAATAATAATGAAAGATCTTTTAAAAAATTCCCATGGAAAATACCCATTCAGGTTTCAAAAATGCTTTTTTTAAAATATAAAACCTTTTGAAAAACATTTTAATGAGAAATAAAAATGGAAAAATTAAATGAATACATTTAAAACATTTTTGAAAACATTTCCCATAAAAAATTCTTGAAAAAATATAATTAAATCTAGAAAACAATGTTAAAACCATATACTAGAAAAAAAATTAGAACATAATGAAATCATAAAAATGTTTTGGAAAACATTTCAAAGAAAGTACATTGAAAACATCTAATGAAAATTGGAAAATATTTTGAATCATATTGACATGAAGAAATATGAAGTAATCTTTAAAAAATTTCATTACAAGATTACTTGAAAATTACATGAAACGAATTTTTCATTAAAAATTAATCTTTTGAACATAGAATGGAATCTTCATCGAAATAAAGACATATAAATTCTTACATTCCATATGAGGTAAAATATTATTTTCCGCATTCAAGGATAAAAGTTTAGATAAATACATTGTTTTTAAATTGATAATAATATTCCTTTGAAAAAGTTGACAAAATAAAAAATGATACAAATTTATTTTAAATATTATAGAAGAATATTAGAATATCCATGGTAACCCTTTATGTAAACATGGTTGTACAAGAAAAAATATTTCTGAATGAAGAGAGAGGTAAATTCATACTTTCATTAAAACATATTCTTCACGATATCATGTATGAAAGAATGTAAAAATTGTACAAACTTACGATGAAATCATGAGTAACAATAGGAGAATAAAAGTAAAGAGCATTCTTAAGATAAAGATTACAATAATTCATTTTTCCATTACACATTAATACATGTTTTATGACATAAAATATCACTTAATACAACACAAAAATGACAATAAGTCTTTTGTATTTGAGAATTATGAACGTTACATAAACATATATAACTTGGTATAAAAATTAGTTTTCAACACTTCCGTTACCGAATAATAGAATTCCAAAAAACATAAATAGTCATGGGATAACCTAAAGGAAAAATAAAAAATAGGGGATATATAAAACCCAATATGGGAATAGAAGTATCATGACTTGTAGAATCTGATACATTCCACAAAATCTTCATATCATCATGGCATAAAAAAGTAGGAATCATAATCGCGTACATTGAGACTTTATAAACATTTGTAATCATAAAAGCAACATGGGAAATGTGGAATCAATTTAAAACATTATATCATAAAAAAATGGCAATGATATAACTCAAATACTTATTGGTAGGAAATATACCATTTAGTAATCATTTTCACTACCTTTCCCAACATGATGTATCATGACACTAAACATTACCCAATGCAATTGATATCTATTTGGGCACACCCATCATATTCATTTCGTTATAATGCATATGTGTACCACATAGATCATACAACAAGATTTAGTAATCATTAAAATTTATTAAATTATTAATTACTGTAGAATAAATACATGTATCTCCCATATAATAAAGACATATGTTCATAAATGTGAACTCCATTGATTGGAAATTAGTACGGAAATCACTACACAATTGGTTTGTCATCGAAAAACACGGTGAAATATCCATAGCATAGAGACATAACATAAATATTCGTAAATACATTTTGATGATATGGAAAGGGGTCTCCCATCACATATACATAACATGGGTAGCAATCAGGTATTGGAAAATCATATCCCAACATTAATTTTTTTTTAAATAGAAGGCATCATGTAATGAAAAAATAGGAATAAATAAAACAATCCTTATGAAATTTATTCACGGTAACTGGTGTACATAATGGATCATAGGAGGCTTAGGGATATCTGAAATATGATCTCATCATTCATATATCCATTAGAAATGTACTGTAATATTTAATAACATGTCACATAATTAAAAAATGAAAAGTAAAAGACATGACATAAATGGAGTGCATCATAAAAGATGGGAGTGGAAGATTACTTACTTTATTGTGTGACATCAATTGCATGGAAATGACCAATTGAAAGATTTGAGGAACAATGGGAGGACTATTGAGAGCAGAGTAAATAGTTTGGTCATGCTCTAATGTGGTGGAGTTTATAGAAATTGGATATGGGATTGGTTTATATAAGAAAAGAGTGATAATTCTTTATTATTTTGGTTTTGGAATCCACATGATAAAATATACAAATACTGAATCCATACATGGGGTTTTCCCATGGTTTCCGTAAACGGTGAGTGTTTAAAACTATTTTATATGTCAAGGGTCAAAATTATTAATATATTACCAATGGTTATGTGGATGTGGGTCACACTCTTATGTAACGGTTTTTAAATTAGTAAAATATATTATATGTCTTGGAGGATTCATAATGAGTTTAAAAAATAAATAAAATAAAATTAAAATAACCTTATTTTAATTCTAGAAAATATTTTTGGTTGTAGAAATAATTTATTCTTCATATTACATCACATTATTATCATTTTGATTTCTTAAAACCCAAAGAATATTTATACGGTATTAAAATTTTACCCAAAAATTCAACTATCTCAAAACATTATAAAGAAATCAACGTTTGGATAATATTGAAATCCATAATCTAAAAATTATATTCAATATAAATAAATTATTTTTAAAAAATGTGAATTTTCCCTATTAAAATAAAAACCACCAATTTTTGAAAATTAAGGGGTTTTTACAATAATTTATTATGAACACTTTAAAAACCTTCAATTTACTATCTAAAAAGTACATAATAAGTTATATTTGTTAAAAATATTTATTAAAAATATTTTATTAAAAAATTAATTATTTCAATAGTCAATTAACTCATAAATTCATCAATTTAATTTGACTATTTACTAAAATATAATTTTTTCTTTATTTTATCAAAAAAAAATCATTTAAAAGTAACAATAATATATAAAATAATGTATATAATATTAATGATATGGTCATGATACAAATCATTATAATAATTCTATAAAGGCCCCATGTGTAAGGTTTCTAAAGGTGGAACTTTCATGGGGCGGTTGGGGGAACATGGTTTGGGTCGTCATCTTGATTAGAATGAACCTTTTCATATAACTGGTTTTTCTCTTGCTTAAGATATTTTTTCTCATCTTATGATTGGTCAAGATAAAATCTCATAAAATCTAACTCCATTGGACTCTTCGATAAATGGGTTCCATAGGGTACAATTCTAGTTGTTGAGGCTACCACTTACTCTGTCTACATCAAATGTGTTTTTTGAAAACCCCATAAAAATACTAGGCACGTGATTAATGTCCACCAGATATATTTTCGATGGTAATTATACATAATGTTAATTTAAATAAAATTTGATATAATAAAACAAAATAATTTCATCTTTTTTCTATAACCATATTTTACGATAATAAATCTTACTATATCCAAGGGAAATTTTATTAATAATATATCTGGATGTTATAATCTTCCCCCTTTAGAAATTTATCCCTAAAAAATTGTTTCCTCACACTAAAATAGATGATGGTAACATGGATTCATCAGTTTCTATGGTTCCCATGGTCCTTCTTCAAATATGTGGTTTCTCCAAAAAACATTAATGAGGGGAACCATCTTCATTCATATATTTGTTTCACAAATTTTCAAGATCAACATTGGCTGATCTTCATTGGAAAGTTATTTTTCCAATTTAACCGCCTCAAGATTGAAGAAATGTGAGGGGTATGTTATGTACATTATCTAGTGGGATACATGGAATAAATCATTTACTTGAGATAAGATAATTTGATGTGATAATTGATCGTCTACATCTCCAACACGATCAAGGATCTAAAAAGGATTTATGTAGCCTGCAATATGATTTCACGTCACATTAAATCTCATTACATCCATCCATGGAGATTATAGGAGGAATTCCATATCTCTAACATCAAGATATAGGTATAATCAATGACTGTCATCATAGATCTTCTCTCAGCTATGTGAAACCTTGATGTGATTCTGAATGGTCCTTTCCTTCTCAACCATTCCTTTAACCATTTTAGGACCTAGATGTTTTCATTCCCCAACTAAATCTTAAAATTTCATTGTTCTGCACTACTTTGCATAATGGGAAACATATGGAAACATTTTTATACTCAAGTGCAGACATGTTTTTTAAGAGAACATGACCAATGGACTAGGTCAGTCCCATACACATTTGGCTTCTAATAAAAAAGCTCTCATAATTTCTTAATGTATTTGGATAGTCCTCTCAAAATTTTTATTAGCTAGAGTGAGATATTCAAAACTGAATTTCAGATCATTTTTATAGCATTCTAGCAACTTTTATAATAAATAGTGGTTAATATTATATCTCAGTCTGATACTATATAATATGTCACCCTATGTATTCTTACCACTTCTCCGATGTATATTTTGGAAATTTGATCTAGTGTGAAATCCTCTATATGTTTAATGAAGTATGAAATCGTTGTATGTTGGTCCATAACAAGACAAATAGGATTCATTCCCTTATATGTATTTGGATGTCCCATTACAATGTACATGGTGGTGTTTTCGAATTTGTATGTTGGAATGGTTGATGTTTTCATCATCCAATTATAATTCTATATTTCTGAATTCACATGCTGATATACCAAGAACATTTATGAATATTCATTTATATCCTACTTTTGTTGTCCAACCAATATTTCTCATATAAATCATGATATATTTTTTTTCATCCTGGGAGAATGGATACATTCAAACTATGTGCATCATCCAATAGTTCCATCGTTAACTAATGATTTGAGGGAATACATATTCAAGACACATAACAAAAAATCCATCCTAATTAAGACTAATCATTTAGGGCTTCTTTTTTCTTATTGTATCTACTTTCATGGAAATTCCCACAACATTTCATTGAACATCCATTAACCATTCCATAATAGAAGGTTGAATAATAAATAGAAAAATAATTGATGATGTTCCCATTTTTATGATTCCCATGTACATCCTCTTCCTGTCCAAGAGGATCTGATCCTTATTAAGTCTATTGAATGACAATAATTGTCAGGTCCTTTCTATATAGAGCATCATCCCCATTTTTTACCATAATGGTAGTGGATTCATAGGTTTTAATACCTGATTATCTCTAACCATCTTTACCGGATCATATTATTCTATTTATGTGTAAATATATAATTGAGGCTCTTGCGATCAATATATATCAAACACATCTCCCTATAGAGATAATTCTTCTATATATTCAATGAAAATATCATATAATCCATCAATAGATCATATGTGGGATATGTTTTATCATCAATTTTTAACTAAAATGAGTCATAGTCTATGACATTGTCATTGAATATACACACATCCTAATCCATTCTTCAAGGAATCGTTTAATAATTTCAAATTTCAACCACTTCTTGGTAGTGTGAGCATTGGGGAAGTGATAAGCCTCTTATTCGACTCCTTGATGTTTTTTTCACATTCATCATTCTAATAATAATTTACCCCCTTCTAAATTATCATAGTACGAGGGCATTGAAATCCTGATAATCATATCACAAATCAGTGATCTAATCAAGATAACTCTAGGAAGATTCAGATATCTATCATAGATGCTGAAATTACCCATTATTTTATGTTGTCTTGAAAGGATCCATAGATATCCCAACACATGTGATGATATTATCCAATAATTATAATTCTGCTATCCATAACCCACACATATTTTACTTATCCTATATATTATACTTTCACAATTTCTTTAGTACGGTGCTCATATTCTCCTCATGCTCCTACTCAGCTCTGGAGTATATTAGAATATACTATATAAATTCTAGGACACGATTTTCAAGGTAATATTTATATACAATATTAAAAAAATTCATCAAGATTTATAGATCATTAGTGAGTCCAAATGAAATTACTATAAACTCTTAGTACCCATACATTGTATGAAAAGTAGTATTTGGGATATCCACCTTCTTCAACCTAACATGGTAATATCACTACAACATATTCACCATGGATAGGTATTTTCCTCCACAAATCTAATAAAATAAGTCATCACTCCATGGAGAAGGATACCTTTCCTTTATCATGATATTTTAGATATCATGATTTTCAAAACTACGACACATTGAACCATCCTTCTTATTTAAAAATACTACGTGGACACAACATGGTGTATCACATGTGTGTATAAACCCCCTATTTATATTATTTTGTAATTGATTCTTTATATCACAAAGTTTTACAAATGCCACATTATACAGATTTTTAGATATTTTCAACTCTCTAGGTATAATATTTATTGAAAATTTTACCTCTCAACCTGGAAGAAGGCCATGAAATTCATCATGAAACACATTTTTATATTCCCTCACAATATGTGATTCATCGATGGTGATTACTTTCATTGACGTGGTTAGTTGTGAACAATAATTTTACTTATATGGTTTTATTATCCATGATTCAGATGATCTTTCTAAATAATATTCAACCTTCTCATTTCACTTGTACTAGATAAGGGGGTTGATTCTCCAATTTAAGAGTTTTTTCATTCTCATGGGAATTTATGTTGGCTCTATATAGTGAAAGGAAATCCATGACAACAATTTCGTAAAATTCATCCAAATGTGGTATGATAAGGTCACATTTATATTCATCCAAATAAAATTGATAGGGGATGATTCATATACATTAGATTCAATAATTTTCCCATTTTCTAATTTCACTAACATCTATAATTACATACATTGTTTTGGTGTTTCTATAGTCATATTAAACATTCTTGATATGATGTAATGTGTAGAACTATGGATGAAAACCTCACTTTTTTACTTTTGGATTATTGTTATAATTTATACAATATAAAATTACGGTTGTTCATTTTAAAAGAATAAATCTCATAAAATGTAAGCCAATGACAAAAATTGGACAACATATAAAAAAATTTTATTTCCTTAACTTATGAATTTATTGTCATTAATCACTATTATCCACGATCTATATAATATCAAATATTTATATGGTAATTGTTTTGTTCCTTAAATAATGTTTCATAATGATAGTATGAATTTACCAATTTATATCCCCTAGGAAGGTCAAACTAGGTGCACAGTAAGGATTTTGTGTGTGTATCGGATTACCCCGAGGGAAGATCAACTCAACTTTTCAGAGTTATTACTCCAAGTTACATCCATTACAATACCACACCCACTTGTATTACCCAAAAAATGATTAATTTTCTTGATAAACCCCTTAATATATACTGAACAAAATTAAGAGATATTATCTTATACAATGCCTTATCCCTATGTCATTATCATCTTTTTTATAATCCTAATTCCTAAAATAACCATTCTTTCTCTGATGCCAAAAATAAAAACCGACTTCATTAGTAGACATTAATATACATTATATTACATAAACATATATATTATAAATCACCAAATGTTAAATATGAATATGGAATTTGTTAATTATGTACATTACATGACATCATAAAACATGGGATACCAATTATTTGTGAACACTTCTATGACGTGATCATAATATTTCAACCAATTTTAAATGTAATGGTATAACCTGGGGATAACATAATAAATGGATTCTCTATAAAAACCAGTATGTGAATAAAAATGTAATAAAAGGATGAACTTGTAACATTTTCGAAAATTAGAATATCAAGAAGTAATTAAAATATTACAAGTACTAAACACGAAAAATGAGACATGATATATCAAGGTATTCATAAAGGCAACATGGGAAATGAAGACATAACATAAAACACTGAATCATATTTATAGGTCATGGATAAAAAACCAAGACCCCATGGTGGATAAAGACCCATAAATGAATCTGGTTCACTCCCTATCCTAATGTGATTTATCATGATAGTAATAATTTCCCAATGCATTGGAGTGCTATTAGGGAGAACCCATAATATTAATTCTATTCTCATGCTAAATGGTGGAACATCGATCATAAAAAACGAATTTATTAACAATGATAATTTATTCAAAATTTATGGAGTGTGGAATAAATACATGTAATTACAATAATAAATATTATATATCAATACATGTGAAAATTAGTAAATGGAAATAGGGTTTGTATTCACTGCACAATTGGTATGTCATTGAAAATTATAGTGAAATTTCAAAAGCATGTCAACGTCACATAATGATTCAATAAAATGGGATGATTAGAGAGAAATGGACCCCATGACATTTACCGAAAATTGGGAATAATATTTACTATAATAAAGAATATCCCAATATTAGAATTATAGAGATTAATGGCATAATGAAATAAATAATCATTAACAGAGAAAATAATCCATAAGAATCCTTGTCATGGTGACTATTGTTATATGAGGGATCATGGGAGGATTAATGAGAGTGAAAGGTAGCTATCAAATTTAATATATTAAATTGGTAGGAATGATAATATGTAATAGCATGTCCCTTTATAATAAAATGAAAATCCATAAATATAACATAAAAGGCGTTCTTGATAAAAGTGGATAGTGGAAGATCCCATACTTTAATGTAAGGATCCAATATCATGGGAAAGACATTTTGAAAGATTGAGGGAATCTAGAGAGAACAATATATAGTAGACGAAATAGTTTTTTTCATGATGAATGGTGTTTGAGTGAAGATATTTGGTATCTTGGGAGGGTTAATATAGGGGAAGAGGGGAAATTCATTTTAACATCGTTTTGAGAGTCTCAAAATAATATAACCTAAATAAGAAAAAATACCATGGTTTCCCATGGGTTTTTACCAAGGGGAGTGGGTTACATTATTTAATAATTCCAATGACCTATCACGTTAATATATTACTACTGGTGATGTGGATGTGATTTTCACTCTTAAAGATATTATAATAATATATTAAAACAGATTAAGTACTGGAGGATTGATAATGTCATTAAAAATTACAATGAAGTGAGATGAAATTCAAGTGTAAGAAGCACGATGGTGGGGATTTCCTGGTCCATTTGGGGTACTAGGTTCGGGATTTGATCTCGATGAACATGAACTTCTCCCGTCAATGTTTTTACTAATTGTTATGTTGTTAGATCTCATCTTGGGATTGGACCGGTGAAAAGATCTTAAATTCGATCTCCCTCAAAAGCTCAGATAAATGAGATTAATAGGTCCTTATCTCGCTATTTTAGTATATAAATATTTTTTTTAATGTCAAATGGGTTTGTAAAAACCTTATATTTTGACAAGTTATCTGTTCATTTTTCAATTATTATATTATCAGTGGTAATGATACACACCATCCATTTAAATCCAATTGGATATAAAAAATAAATAGAATTTCATGAGTTTTATATTTCCATATTTTATAACAATACATCTAAATTAACCGAACAAGTAATTTTATTCATAATAGTTTGTTTTGTTACATGGATCATTAGATTTCATCAAAGGATGCATAATCGTAAAAAATCAAGAAAAGAAATGAGATTGTTTCAATAATCTCTTACCACTTGGTAACATTGAACTATACTCCCCATTTAATTAAATGAAATTAAATAAAGCATAAAATATCATGAATAGATATATAATCATCATATAACATGTCAATGTTATTATATACACCCCATAGAAAAATACAGGTGTATAACATGTAATGTGTCTCAAGAATGGATAATTGAAACAAAATAATATGATGAATTTGGTAACGATTTAATTATAGAACCAAATAATTAAAAATGATAAAAATGATATGAAAAAATATATAAATATAAGTATAATAATAATAGAATACATCCTTGTGTACTATGGACACCATACAATATAAATGGGTGGCGAATAAACCATGTATAGAACATAAATATAAAGTGAGATGAAATTACCTTACCATGTGTCTTGAATCTATTTATACTCCTAAATGAATCATATCTAATATTTTTTTTAATTATACACATTTTACCAAATAATAATCTTATATCAAATACTATATATGGTTTTATTATGACCTCAAAATAACCACCTGTAAACAATCCTATATTGAGTTTTCACTTCGTGTAATATTTTCTTTATTCATCACATGTTTCTTAACATGACATATCATTGACCATTATACATATGTCTTTTTTTCCAAAAATTTAAACCAAGGCATAATCATCATTTATATTAAGTATATTTTAATTATAATAATATATATAATATAAATGTATTAAGTAGAATACTTCATACATGGAGATTGTTTATCGTATATACACATGAATGTTGTTTCTATTTTTTTTATCATATTGAAAAAAGAATAAAAAGAAAATATATTTATTTAAATTTTTATATATATCATTAATTAAAAATTTAATGTTATACATATCATATAAGTTCACCAAACCCATCTACAATACATTCCATGTAGTGTGTCAACGAATCATATCACATTGAAGGGGTATTGTCCACACATCCTCAATCGAAATAATTGTATTAACATATCATGAAATGTATAATGATATCTGTTGTAAAAGTATTACAAAATAATAATGTCAATTTATACCTAATATATATTATATATAAACATAGTGTTCATCAAATTTTATATATGATAAGGGTTAAAGTATAAAAATAGGAATCATCAGTTTGTGAGGTATTAGTTCATTGTACACACAAAATTTATGATAATTACCCATTATATAATATATCTTCTATGTTTAGGCTGAACCATTAGCACAAAAAACATCCTAGTAGTTTTATGATACTGTTGTTGTTATCAATTAATAGAAAATATGAGTTGAGGGGCTGGTGAAAGGAAATAAAATAGAAGAACCCAAAGAAGAGTGTTACCTCTTATCTAGGTAACTACTTTTGGTTTTCAGAAATGGACATACTTGGATTCATTTCTTCACAAAGGGATTCATTTAGGATTTGGGTAGGGGTGTTGAAGATCTATTTTGGTGGGGATTTGTCGAGCCAAAGTGGCTTGATAAGAGATATGAAGTGGGAGTCTATGAGTCCTTTTTATAGTGGAGGAGGAGTGACACTCTTGTAAATTATGGGAATGTGAATTTTTTAAAACCCTAATGAATAAAAAATATATTTAATATACAATATAATTCATGATAAAATGATTCTCTACAACAACGACACATTTTTCTCATAATATTGATAACCTAGCTGTTAAACATAAAAATATTAATAGTAATAACTAATATTAAAATTTCTTTATAATGGTTTCACATAAAAAAATGGACTGAATGTTTTTTGGCATAATAGAAATCATTTATGAATTTTCAATATCAAAATTAATTTAGGGTTATTTGTTAGTATTTTTCTTTAATGTATCATTTCTCGGTGCATATTGAGAAAATATTGAATTATTGTTAAAAAAAATGTTATTAGTTTTAATAATTATTATAATATAAATAGATTATTAATGACACAATATGTAAATTAGACAGATATTAATCCAATTTAGGTCATTGAAATCATTTAATATATAAATTAGATATAAAATCATATAGACCATTACCCCCTTCTCGTTACACCATTAGGATTAACGTTAAATGTAATGTTTGCACTTATGTGAATTGATGTTTGTAAAACAAACATACAAAGTTATGATCAGAAATATATTTAGAGTCTAATAGATTCATAATATTTTTTTTCTAAATAGTAACATGGCCCTTTGAATAGTAATGTTATCCTTTTGAATAGTAATATGAAGGTTATGAATAGTAAACAATGAATACTGACATTTCTCTTGAAAGAGTAGATACAATTTAGGCATCCTATAAATGGAAATATTAAATGAATTTATCATAGTATATGTAAAGAAATGTTTTAGAAATTAATAATTATATATTAGTATTTTTATAAATAAATAAATATTTATTTAAAATTTTATAATTATTATAATGGTTAAATATAAAAATTCTTCCATAAAATAGAATTGTAAATTATTGTTTTGATATCAAATGGTTATAAGGTAATTTTATGAGACCTTAGTTAATTTTTCAAAGTGTTATAAAATTAGTTATAATTATAATGTCTGTATTTTTCAAGTAAATGATGATTTAAAATAAATATTAAATAAATATTATTTTGAAACATATTTTCATAATATCAGGATCATTATTTAATTCTACAGATATAAAAATGATTTGGGATAATTTTTTGGGATTTTATGAAATTGTTGAATTTTTGTTCAGTAGTAAAATATGGTACTTTACTACATAAATACATTATAAAATAATTCACAACTCCATGAACCTGAAATATTTAATCACCATAATTCGAAATTTAACATAATTTTTTTAATATATTTGTTGTCAATTATCATATTATTCGTATTATTTTTCAAATATAATAATCAAATGGATAAAATTTTCATAAAGAAAAACTCTCCTCCACTATAAATACAAACCCTCACCGTTACTTCTTCTCACACATATATGCCTTAAAGAACATCCATATTTTGACTATGTACATTTCCAAAGCTTCACGCCTACATTTAGCATGTTTCAGTCATAAAAAAATTACCAAACCAATGTCCCTAAATGAGGTTCTCTAAGAGGTTATTTCAATATGTAAATCGTATTTCTTTTTCTTTTAATTTCATTTTAATTTCATTTATAATTTCTTATCATATACCCACATCAAATGTTCAAAAAATCATGATTAATCCAGTATAATCAATAAACTATAATAATATCATGTTAATGGAATATCCATCATCAAAATCATTTCCCTCACTTTTATTTTAAAAATGAAATCATCATATGTGAGGTTTTGATTTACAACATTAACAGACAATAGATTTCGGTTCTTCTATTTATCTATAAATGCTGATACTGAAGCTATTTTCATTATTAAATTATAAAATGATATAGTCATTAAAACTTAATTTTCTCTTGGACTATTATATATACATTATATTAGCCAAAAAAATAAACTAGTTCATTATTATTAAAAAACCCACACTAAAAATCTAAATGCTAATCACTAATGTTTGACCTAATGACCCAACCTCATAAAATATAACGAAATTTATTATATTAAAACATAATATTAAATATTTCCATCAGTATAATATTAATTCAATTTTATATAATAATATGTATTCTAAAGGAACTCCATTACTTATAAACAAGTGAACTGATCAGGAAATCAAATAAAACATATGCACAAGAATGATGATGTAAAACTCTACAACTCATTATTATTTCCATAAATTAACAAAATAAAACTATAATTTATAAAATAAATATACAATGAGATCTTACTTAATTAATTTAATTATTTTTTTGACTATCATGGAAATAATGCATAGGTGCCGAACACATTCAGACATAATGTATGGGGGTTCCCATGTTGGTTTTATTTTTGTGATACTTCCATTATTAAACACATATGTCTTGTATATTCTGTACGTATAATGAAATTTGATATATAATATCATGAAACTATTGAAATTTATGGAATTTAAATTTTCATTGGATTATTATTAATTTTTACACACATGATTCTATTGATTACAATGTGGTAAGGATATTCATCCCGAACCTCAAATCACATTAGTGTTATGCTTTCTCCCTATATACACCCATGTAATTATTCATTATTTATATATAATTATTCTATATTATATTTATAAACTATATAATCATGTTTCCATATTAGGTTAATTTTTTTATAACAAATACATGTTTTTTTGGATCCCTTGTCGATCCTTCCACATTCGCAAGCCCGATAAAGTGGAACGTCTCAATTTCATACCCATTTTCAGGTTACATATATAATCTATTTAAAAAGTACATATTATTTAATAAAATCACTAATTGTTTCATGAAAAAATGACCTTTTTTAAATATTAGTTTTATATAGATAGTTATCATAAGTATTACTTCATTCCAAAGAAAAATGATTAATTCTCTAAAGAATTCATCGATGATTTTTTAAGAGTATTTTAAAATGATTGAAGACACATTTTGATTATTTGTATTAATTTGGACTAATATGTTATTATATTATATACAATATTTTATTAAATGAATTAATATTAAATAAATTCTGGATGTTCTAACATGATACCAGTCACCATATCACTCTGAATGGTTAGTGATTATGTTTACTGAATGGATAAATTTATTTACATTACATATGTTAGTTTCAATATGAATTTATATAATGATTTTGTTTCACCACATTCATATTAGGAATTCATTTGATTTATTATGTGTTTGGTGGTTACTATTATTTCCCCTCAGTGAATTAGTAGGTCTCAAGAGGAAAACTATTTTTGGTATGGGCCAACATATTTCCCGATTAATATAGGTGTCTTGGCGGTAGCCTTGAAAATATATTTATGATATCCCATATAATTAATTCCATCAGAATGTGATTTGTAATTGATTACTCATTTGATTATTCATCTATTATATTATCCATGGTGATGTTTCATGTCATCATTTATATATAAATATTTATTCATCTTTTTTACATCTATATTATTCTCAATGTTGTTTTTTGATGATATGTGTTTTTTTATTAATCAAGAATTATTATTTTTATAATAGATTCATCTATATTTAGTACCCTGAATGAGAATTTGGGATCAAACCTTTCAAATGTATCTTTTTCTCATAGATGCTGAGATGTATATTATAAAATACTTTTGGGGTTAATATAAGAGATCATTGGTGTTATCAATGGTGTTCATATATATTTTTGCATTCAATTTAAAATTTCATTTTTATCTATATAATATGGTTAGAAAAACTAATTAATAGATTTGTCTTTCGGGATGGGATTCCTTGTAATCATATCAATGTAATAAAGTAATTCACTGACTCCAGGCTAGTGGGGTAAGGTGTTTACAGTTTGTACTAGAGGAAGTTCAGTAGAAACCATGGAAACTAGATATACAAAATATATATTAGGGAACATCAACCTATAATAGACATTAAGGATATGAATTGAATTGCATCATTGAATGTTTGTAATTTAGATATTATATGGGTGATACTAGAAATAAATAGTTTTATGGATACTACTAGTGGACGTTGTTTTGGAAAAAACTTTCCTTAGGGTAACAACACTGGCAGTGTGTCCTGGGACTAACTTAAGGAGACATGGTACATGATAAAGGACATCACTGCACACCTTTTATAACATTCTAATCAGATATTCTTAGGATAATTCACATTTTCAATAAAAACTAGGATGTTGGCTTTAAAATTAAAAAATGACCCAAAAAATAATCTTTATAAATTTTATATTAAAATGAAATTTATCACTCAATTTATGTAATGCATTTCACTAGTTTTGGGCTTAAAAATTTTCATGCATAATGTTATGATCTAATGTAATGAATTTTATCAGTTATATATTTCCCCTAGAAGAAGGAATGAGAACCAAATTAATGAAAATAATCCAAAGAGTAATAATGATGATTTGATCAGTGGGATTATGACATTATTTAATAGAGGTAAATTTTCATATATATTTTAGTCATTTGAGGAAATAAAATTGTGTTCAAATGAGACAGATAAAGAATAATCCTAGTCTCATTTCATCAAAATTTATATATTGAGAATAGGTAAGGTGAAAAATATATAGATAATGGGAAGACAAGAAATGTGTATTTTACCACACAAAAAAATTGTGGAAGGAAACTCTTTCATATATTCCTAAGAGGAAAAGGATCTTTCATCATGTGTGTAGAAAAAGGCCACCAATATCTTCATTTCAAGAGAAGGAATGAATTATTATATATTCAATGCATTATTATTTAGGATATAGGGAATAATGAAAATGAATTTCCATGATATCATCGGAATATAGTTCAAAAAACTAAAGGGATCAAGGTCAAGCATATGATGTTTCTACTATCGTAGTAGAATAATAAATGAATTTTTGATTATGGATAAGAGAACAATGTTATGATATTATTATTATCTTTTTATTTATAAGATATAATTGGATTATACTACAGTACTATTCCATTATGAATTTGTTGATATATATTGAATCGTAGGATGAAAAATGATATAGTATTAATTTAATAATTGGAAAACACGTAATTAAGGGAATGATGAATCGTAAAATGTTCCAAGTGTTGAAATAATTATATTGAATAATGAGATGATTGATAAGTATATAGAAAATTGAATAATACTAAATAACATGGTAATTATTATGAAGTGCTACATCTAGATATTTTTGATATTTTAACCATTTATGAGATAATTAGTGTTGATAATTTTATAATCTTCTATAGGTTAATGTTTTAATTCAACACATGACAAAACATGTACTAAGAGATGATATATAAACAGTTTATGGAGAAATAGAGGAATAAGATTGTGTATATGAAATAGAAACCTCAATTTATACACTTGTGGAGTGTAATGATTCTTTAACTCAAATAAAAATGTCTAAAATAAAAATGTTTCCTATTATCATAATCTTTGATGATATCAATGAAAATTTTCATATCTTTTCTTAATTGTTTTGTGGTAATCAAATTTCATGTAATCATATTCTCTATCACTTTCTAAAAGAACAAAATTGTCTAATTTTTCTTAGATGTCTAGGTTTCCACTTCCAATTAATCTCATCCCATTAAAAATCATAATTTTTTGTGGCCATCACATTTTCCTTAACCACTTTTTATAGGATGTTTTCTAACCTTATTATAGAAGTGGGTTTCCCAAAAGTGAATTTTTCATCTTTCAACTATTAACATTCTATGTGAAATTTCAAATTAGGAGGACACAATTTATTAGAGGATGGGATAACATAAAACCCCATTGTTAAAAAATAAAATAATATTGATTTTAATTCATCCGACATTGAATCTCTATAAAACAATATGTTGCTATTATAACCTATTTATTAAACATAGTAATATTGATATTAATATGTACAATTATATGTTATTTATAATTATTTCAAATAAATAAAGCAAATTCATAATGAAATATAAATGTTTTGGTAAAATTAATATCAATTTTAATTTATCATCAAGAATCAATTTAAGGTGAATTAATTTAATTTTTATTTTATGATTTATTTTTTAATTATTAATGAGAAAAACTAAATTGTAGTTAAAATTGCGTTTTAGATTAACTAATTATTGTAATTTAAATAGATTATTAAAGTCACAAAATTTTAGTTAATCATATATTAATCCAATTTTGATCATTGGAATAATTTTTAAATTGTAATATAATATGAAAAATTATTGAACTTTTGATTGTTCATTTTAACCACCTTTTTGCCACACCAGAAAGATTAGAATCAAACTTAATATTTCAGGTCATATGAATTTAATTTCTTAAAATGGATAGACAAAATTATGATTAGTAATATATTTACAGTCTGATATGATCAAATTAATTTGTGGTGAATAATATATTGACCCACTGGAATAGCAATGTTACCCTTAAGAATTGAAATAAGATTATTATAAATAGTATACGAGACAAATGAATACATATCTCGGCCCTAAAAGGTTATATTAAATTAATCAATCCTATAAATGAATATATGAGATAATTATATCATAGTATAAGTAAATAAATGTTCTAAAATTGACTAATTAAGTATTAGTATTTTTATAAAACATAAATGTTTTTTATAATTTTATAATTAATATAATGATAAAAATGAAAATTATTTTTATAAAACCATATCATAAATTAATATTTTATTTCTTTTTATTATACTATAATTTTATAAGACCTTATTTATTTTTTCAAAAAGTTATAAAATCAGAAAAAAAACATTAAAATAGGTTTTTTATAGAAAATGATCCATTTTGTTAAATTTTAAATTTATAATATTTAGAAAATTATTTTCATAAAGTGATGTTCATTTTAGAAATCTACACATTAGTAAATAGTTAAGACAAATTTTTGTGATTTTTTTGAAATAGTTTCATTGTTTGTGGATAGTAAGATACAATAATATATGGAATAGGTACATTATATGATATATCCAATATTCTTATGCTTATTGAATGAGGTAAGAACCATAATATATATCCTACAATCATTATTTTATTAAATATGATGTTAATTCTCAATCTATTCATAGGATTGATCCAAAATAGTAAACATTTGAATAAAATATTCAAATATCAATCCTCTCCGCCAATATAAATACCACCCACAACCACCACTTATCCCTACACCAATAAAATTAGAAACGTTTAAAATTATGCACAATTAATTTTCCAACTACTCTACCCTAGATTGAGTTGGTTATAGTCACAAAAAGATAAAAATCCATTGTTCTTAATGGAGTTTCTCAATGATGAGAATTGGAGATTTAAATCCTCATTTTTTTCCAATTAACTTCCATTAAATTTACCTTTTCATTACTTATCCTCTCCTCAACCATGCCTTCCAAATGATCATGATTTATTCTTTGTGTTATATATTCAGGAATGATAACATTTTAAGGGAATATAATTTATCGAACTCATTTGTCTCTCTTCTATTTTAAAAATGACATCATCATTAGTGATGTGCTCATTTACAACCTTCACGGACGATAGATTTCTGTTGCTTAATTTCTCATTCAAGGCTATTAATGTGACTAATTTTATGGCCAAAAGGGACTATAATATATTCATTATATAGTTATTTATTATTAAATAACAAGTATATATATAAAATATTAATTCATATTAAGAACATGGCGTGGTGATTGAAAAACTGCCAAAATAAAATAAATGATTATAACTATTGTTTTATCTAATGAACCATCCATATAACTAAAGCACAAATGATTTATATAGCCACATAATTATATATATGATCTCTACTATCATATATAACCAATTCTACATAATTATATTCATTCAACATGAACTCCATTGTATTAAACATGAAAACAAATTATGAAAAATTAGAAAATGGATGCTCTCGGACAATGAAATTAAATTATATAACTCATTAATAGGTACATAAATGAACTGAATAAAAATATAATGTAAATAATAATAATATATACTATTTTTAGTTAATTAATAAATAAATTTTATTATCTAAGATATTATTATCAAGTGTAGAACACATTCAGACCAAAGGTAAGTGGTTTCTCATATCACTATAATTTTGGTTAAATTTACACTATTCACAACATATTATCTATATGTCTGATAATTTTACTGAAATTTTATTCATAAAATCATGAATATTTATATATTTCCATTATGAAATTATTCATTTAATGATAATTATTTTTCAACATACGATTCAATTGAATACAATGTGGTAAGGGGTGTTTTCCCAAAACTCCATTTTCAATCGGGTTATGCTTTCCCTCTCTATGTGCCAGTGTAATTATTCAATATTTTTATATAATTAATATATATTCTATGTATATATCCTAAAATCATATTTGTATATCGCTTTATCTTTTTTATAACATATACACTTTTATAGGTACCCTTCAAAATCCTTCCCAGTACAAAAACTTGATTAAATGGAATGTCTCGATTTTTTAATCATTTTCATGTACCATATATAATAAGATTTAAGAAACCATATATATTTATAAAATATCCAACTTAATTTTTTTATAACTATCATATTTTATTTTTGTTTTTATATAAATATTTTTCCAGAAGGACTCTTTATTGTAACGTAAAGAAAGAGTATTTCCCTCAAGAATTCTTTGATGATTTTATAAGAGTATTCTAAAATATTGCAACAACCTTGTTGATTATTATGTTTAAATGTAAATAATATTATATTTTATCATCTACTATATTTTATTGATTTTTTATGATCATATTGACTATGGATGTGCTATATTGATAGCATTCAACATATTACACAGAATAGTTAGTGATTATGTTTACTGATTGGGTAATATAATTTACCATACATATGATATTTTTTATATGAATGAATATGATGATTCTATTTCACACCATTCAAATGATGAATTCATTGGAATTATTAATTGTTGGGTTGGTCCCACTATAACCCCTCGGTGGATCGGTATGTCTCACAAGACCAAATAATTTGGGTTTGTGCTAACGACTTTCTCGATTACTTACGTTGTCTTGGATGAATCCTTGATGATATATTCATGACATATCATATTAATAAATACTTCGTTATGATATTAGTAAATGATAAATTATGTGATTATTTGAAAACTCGAATATACCTGGGGAATATTCATGTGATTATTTATATGGAATTATTTATTCATATTTTATTCCACCCATATAATTCTCAAAGATATGTTTTAATGACATGTGTTATTATTTATAAATCACACATTATTTTTTATATTGTTGATTATACTATCTTTATTTTCCTAAATGAGAATCTTAGATCACCTCTTTCATCTGTTTCTTTTTCTATAGGATTCTAAGTGGTATATTAATAATGACATTCAGGGTAAATACAATAGATCATGGATGTTATTAATGAAGTTTCTATGTGGTTTTACATTCACGTTTTAATATAATGTTCACGTATATAATAGTTATTTTAAAACTAAAAAATAGATTGGTCATTTGGGATGTGATTCATTATAATTATACCAATGTAATAATGTAAGGAACTAACTTTGAGCTACTAGGATTGGGTTGTTATTGTTTTTATGTGAGGAAGTTAAGTGGAAACCACATAAATGAGATTTATAAATCATAAATTAAGGAACATAACCCTAAGATACACATTGAGGATAATAATTGAAGAAAATACTTGAATTTTTTAAGAAATATATTTTGTGTGTATTGTTAGAAATAAATATGTATTTGGATACTAATAATGGATATTTTTTTATAGATGTATCTTTGGGTAACATCTCCGAAAATATGTCCCATGCATGATTTTGGGTAACCTGGTAAAATTACATATTCCATACAACTCACATAGTTTTAAAAACACATTGGATATTGGTAGAATAATGGAAATTTTATTTAAAAACCACTATTAAGGATTTAATGTTAAATATATTCCCAATGAAACCATATTGATGGCTCTCAGATTAGCTATACATAAATCATTCTCTTCATTTTTATCATTTCACTCAATTTTATTAAAAATATCATTCATAATTTTATGATCTAATATAGTTTATTCTATTTTTAGGAATTGGTCCAAGAAAAAAGAATTATAACCACATCAATTCACATATCCAAATATTTATAATGATAATTTCTTCGATCAGTTTAAGTTATTCTTTCGGAGGGAATCAGTATCGCAAATATTTTCATTATATGACGAAATAATATTGTCTTAAAACATGACAGTGAATGAATTATACAAGCCTTATTTATTCAAAGGGAAGAAATATTAGATTATGGTAAACGAGAAAAATATAGATATTGGGAATAAGGTAATGTTGTATTCTCCTACAGGTGATAAATATGGAAGGAAATTCCATGTATTCTACCACATGTGAAATATGATGTTTGAAACAATTTTGTAATAAATTATCTGAGAAAATTAATTTTAAATATTTTTTCTCCAAAAATAAAATTTTAAAAATGAAATATAAGATTCAATGAAATGACATCAGATAAATTTTTATATGTTGTACGAGATAAAAAGATCATTTATTTTACATGTTAAATAGGATTGAGAAATTCCATGTTTTGAGAGAAATTATAATATTCATTTGAATAAATTGGTAAAATTCAAAAGGGTAAAAATTTATTTTAAATATTGATGGAAAATTATATATAATTCTTAGAACACGTTTTATAAAACATACTATTCCCACCAAAAAGAGTTTAATGTCAGGATCTCATAGAAACAATTTATTATTTATCTTATGTGTGAATGAGTATAAAGATTGTACCACTGTAACACCCCAATATTTTATGAGATATATTATTTTTTATTTCATTTATTTTTTGTGGTCTACTCTACACCAATATTATCTTGTGCTATATGCGACAACGTATTATCTTCTAGTATACACAAAATTATATTTGGTGTAACGTCCCAATTCCGAAAGCCACCTAGAGGCACCCTGTTCCCGATTGGTCACATGTCCACAAGCTCTTTTCCCAGCACGCCAGAGGCTACTGACTAGCAGTGAGGGATTGGGTGTGATATTGGGTAAACTATTCAATCATTGTAAGAGTACACAATGGAAGTAAACAACACACAGTAGCGGAAGGAGTAAATATCAAACAACCGTAAATAGTAGAAGACTGTAATAATAAAAAACTGGATAACACACATATATATATATATAATGATGCATGATACATATGTCTAGGAAAGAATCAAAACATTTCACAATGCTATAAATACAGACAGTGCAAAACCAGAGTACAAAAGGAAAAGATAAATAGATCTTTAGCATTGCAGGCATAAGCTTGGTCCCATGCTCTCTAACTCCATAGAAATTCATGTAACATAAGTAGAAGGGTGTTTTAACTTATCTATACATGCAACAATATAAACTGTTTGGGCCCAATAGCCTAGCCCAAACAGGGTGTGAGACAAAATACTAGTAGGAAACCACCGAAATATCTGTTCCTAATAGTCAGCGATTATATGGTAGGTAAAAGTATAGAAAATAGTAAACCTGAAAGAAATCCGTCGTAAAAATCCATAGTTACAATGTAAAGCATCAACGGAAACAAATTGCTAAAATAACAGGTAGCCCTCATCCCCGATGGTCCTAATAAAGAAGTACAAGCAACCCTCTAGGTAGTGCACTCGTCCCAGACCCTCTTCTTCAGTCATAGAATTCATAAAGACCCTATGAGGAAGCACTCACAGTCAATTCCCCTTATATTCTAAGGTAGTTAAGAAATCTCTAAGGAAGCTCACGCGGTCAATTCTTCTTAGAGCCCCATGTTCAATAACACTCTGAGGAAGCTCACTCAGTTGATTCCCTTTATATCCATGATCGTTCAATGACTCTCTAAGGAAGCTCACCCGGTCAATTCCCCATATATTCTATAGTAATAAATGTAATTCTATGTAAAACTAAGACTCTATGAGGAAGCTCGCACTGTCAATTCACCTTATAGTCTAAAGTGCTCAAAGACTCTCTGAGGAAGATCAATCGGCCAATTCCCCTTATAGTCTACTACACCAGGTTCTCAATGCCCTATGTAGGTCAACAAGAAAATCAATGTAGTATGGCCAATGTATACCTAAAAACTACATGGCTAAATAGTCTACAACATATAAATCATATCAGAATACAAACTCTCCATCTTACAGAAACTTACATGGAAAATAGGCAAGGCAGCCAAATAGTATAAACTGTTCTAAATGATCGTAAACAGAAAATTCATGGGAAATACATCCATATAATAGAAATAAACCCTATTCATTTCCAAATAACCTCTTCACAAACATGCAACCATGGTAGGCACTCAATAGTGGTAAAACAATAGACATCAAATACCCAGATCATGGGTGGTAGTGGAATTGACACATAATACTCAAAGACACTGAATGGAAAGTCACAAACCATCTACCTTCGTGATAGGAGATCTCTATAAATGAACCTCAAGACATGAAGAAACATAAAATGTCAAAGATCTAAAAATACATCTAAAACATTCAACGCATGATATCTCACCAAAGAAGAGAAATTAGAAGATGTTGATCTAGGAGAAGACAGAACTCAACGATTTGATTCCAATGAAGATGACGATGTTCGATTCGGAGGACAAACTCACAATCAGGGGGTTTATCGATGATCTGTGGCCGTATGGACCTCTCAATCAAACAATACCTAAAATAAGAGTGTTCTGGAGAATAAACGCAACTTCAGTTCATTTAATGTAAAAAAGTACATGGAGGTCACGTTTGATGTACGCGGCGTGTACTCTCCATTTCCATAATATTCATTAAGTGGCCTCCAAACAACCCCCATAGGGCATTGTGTGTGACCACTACACGGCTAGCACATGACCTCCTATGGAGAATCAGTACATGGTGTGTACTCATAATGTACATGATGTGTACAAGGAAAATTTCTAGAATTTACTCTTTTCACCAAAATGACCAGAAAAGGAGAAACATTCCTGAAAATAAGATCTGGGTAATTACAAAATTCCCCCTGTAATGAAATTTTTCCTCGAATTTCCCAAGCACAGTGTAGAAGGAGAAACCCTGAATAGCTCCAGCCACTGTGATTGTACGTCTGACTCCCTCCCCAATGTCTCATATTGTACTCTCTGATGCTGCCAATGCACCCGTACCAGAAGAATAGAGCAGACACGGAGAAACATCGTTCTTCGATCCACTACCAGGATAAGATGCTCCTCAAAGGATGCATCCACTTCAAACTCAAACTCCTCTGGTTGGAAAACATGAGACATTTTTGAAAAGTAATGTCAAATATGAGAAATGTGGAAGACGTCATGCATAGCTCAGTACCTCTTAGGTAACTACACCTGATAGGAAACCATCCCAACTCTCTCTAATACCTCAAACAACCCGACATACCTCGGAGAAAGCATACCATGTATCTTAATCCTCTTGTGTCCCAACCTCTGTGTGATACATAGGAAAACCTAAACCCCGACCTCGAACTATATAGGTTGTCTCCACTGATCAACGTTAGACTTTTGTCGAGACTACGCAGTAGCCATCCTCTTCTGAATCAACTCTATCTACTATGTGGACTCCTAAGCAAGATGAGGTCCTAGAAAAGCTGCCTCTCCTACCTCCATCCAACATAAGGTTGATCGACATGGCCTACCGTACAAAGCCTAATAAGGTTCCATCTGAATAATTTCTTGGAAATTATTGATGTATCCAAACTCCACAAGAGATATATGCTTCTCCCAAGAACCTCCAAAATACAGAATGTTTGCTCGGAGAATATCCTCATGCACCTGAATCATACGCACGGACTCTCCATCTGTCTGAGGGTGGTAAGCTATAATCAAAAGTACATGTGTACCCTAACGCATTCTGATGCCCCTTCCAGACCCGAGAAGTAAAACATGAATCCCTTTCTGAAATGATGGAGTGTGGAACTCCATGAAAATGTACAATCTCTCGGATGCACAACCCTCATAGATCATCAACAGATAATATCTCCTAGATCGGTAAGAAATGTGAATCCTTTGTGAGTCTATAAACAAGAACACAAACTGTGTCTTTCCCTCGAGGTGACCTCAGAAAACAGGTCCTGAAGTCCATCGCAACGCCATTCAACTTCCACTCGGGAATGGGTAACTGTTGTAAGAGCCCTACTGGTCGCTTATGCTTTGCCTTCACCATCTAAAAATTGGAACTCACCAAGAAGAAACTAGCAACATCTCCTTTCAAACCAGGCCACCAATACTGATGGTGTAGACCATGATACATCTTGGTGACACCAGGATGAATAGCCCAAATTGAGGAATGACAGTCCCACATCAGCTCCTTACATATGTCTGCTCGTACCCATACGCGCCCCTGGAAACACATGATATCATCCTCACCTCTGGTCCATCCAGGAATAGGGTCCTGTCTTGACACCATCTACCTTAGGACTAGTCCTTCGGAATCTGTTAGTTGTCTCATTCAAACTCAATCAATAAGTGTTGAGTTAATAGCTACAGAAAATAGAAAAGTCTTCCCCTATCTGTCGTCCACCTTCAAAAGTATCTCAGAGAACAGAGCCATAAGCTGCCACTCACTGATGCCCTCCTGAACTTCATGTATCTTAGTCCTTATGCTCATCGCATCAGCCACCGCGTAGCCCTTCCCAGGAATGTAGGCAATCTCAATGTCAAAGGAATGTAGTTACTGGACCCATCTCCGATGACTTAAATTCAGATCATGCTAAGTGAAGTTGTACTTGATAATTTTGTGGATGGTGAAAACCAAAAAATGATCTCCCAGAAGATAATGCCTCCAACAACGTAGGTCATGAACAAAAGCTACCAACTCCAGATCATGCATCGGGTAATTCCACTCGTGTGGCCTCAACTCTAGAGACCCGTAAACAACGACTCCATCTCCCTACATCAGAACAACTCCCAGCCAGATACCTGACACATCAAAGTTGACAGTATAGCACTTACCTGGCTCTAGAAAAAGTAGTATCAGTGCTAAAGTCAACCTCCCCTTCTGCTTCTAAAAGGCCGAATCACAAAAATCTTACCATAAGAACTTCAAACCCTTCTTATTCAGACCTATCAGCAGTGCTGCTAAGCATGAAAAGTTCTGTATGTAATGTCTATAGTATCCAGCCATCCCTAGAAAACTCTCCATCTCAAAGATTTTCTTCAGCTGCTCCTAGGAAACTACAACTCTCACTTTCTCTAGGTCTAATGATACTCCTCCCTCTCACATAATATGACTCAGGAAGTGAATATGATCCATCCTGAAGTGGCAGTTTGACTGCTTAGCATATAACTGCTCCTCCCTCAGTGTACTCAAAATGATCTGAAGATGGGTAGCATGTTCCTGTCGAGTGTGAGGGTAAACCAAGATATCGTCCACAAAAACAACCAAGAAATAATCCAAGTATGGATGGAACACAAGGTTCATCAGAGCCATGATAACTGCAGACGTGTTCGTGAGACCAAATGGAATAACCCTATACTCGTATAAACCATACCAACTCTGGAAGGCTGTAAAAGGTATATCTGATGGTCTAACACATAACTGATTATAAACAGAACTCAAGTCAATCTTCTAGAACACATGGGCTCCTCGAAGCTGATCAAAGAGATCATCAATCCTCGTCAAGGGATGCCGGTTATTGACCGTCAACTGGTTCAACATCTGATAGTCCACAAAAAGAATTAGGGTGCCATATTTCATCTTGGAAAACAGGATAAGAGAACCCAAAGGAGAAGTACTGGAACAGATGAAACCCTTTTCAAACAACTCCTCCAACTGTTTCTCGAGCTCTTGCAACTCTGGTGTAGCCATCCTATAAGGAGTAATGGAAACCAGTGCCACTCCTAGAATAATCTCAATCAAGAATTCTACCACGTGATCTTGAGGAAAACATAAAAATTCCTCTAGAAAGACATATATGAATCGATCCACCACTGGAATAATGTCTAACTATGAAGTTCCCTGGTCATACAGATATAGACGAGATATCTGGGATATAACTCCTCCCAAACCATGATGCTCTAGACACACTCTGCTCCCATGGGCATCCTACTTGCCCCTTTGAAGAAAGGATTCATATTTTGGTGACTTGAAACTCAACCTACGATGATAATAGTCGATGAATTCCTAGAATGGAACTAACCAGTCTACCCAAGAATGACATCATATCATGTCATCTCTAGGACATAGAGATCCCATAAGATGTGACACCAACCAACCTATAGATTGCATCCCGTGAACTGACGTACACAAGTCGTTCTAGTCCCCAACGGAGTGTCTAGCATCAAGTTATCAGTAGAGTAAAAGATACAGAGACCAAGGATCTCCACAACAGTGATAGAAATAAAGCTATGGGAAGCCCCTATATTGAAAAGAAAAGAAGATAAAACAGAGGATGCTATGATCATACCTCCAACTGTAGAGGTTCTAGTATCCTGCTCCTGTTGGGTCGGCTCCACTGAAAAAGTTTGGCCTATGTCGCGACACTATGGCCATGCGTGACCACACTAAGATGATCCACCCTGCTGTCACTGAAAACATATTGAATGACAACCACGACCATGTCCACCACTTCATCCTGAACGACCAGAAGAACTCCAGTTCCCAGGATGGTGAGAAACTGGTGGTGCTACTCCTGATAGGTCTGCATCATCCTCAAAAATATCTCCATGAACTATGCATTAACAACTGTGTCAGGTATAATGGTTGGTGCCAGGACTAGCATGACCGGAGGATCTATTGGACGACCCTGATCAGCCATGTCCGGTGTCTGATCACCTCCTAGAAACTGGTGCACAACCAGAGGATGTCTCGGTGGCATTACTCTACAAGGTCAAGCGCGCACCTTTAAACAAGATTTTCAAGGACTAAAAACTAGATGTGTAAGAAGGGAACATGGGAATGAAAGGATCAATGTTTTAAAAAACATGTGTACATAGATATTACAATTCCTACACAATGTGTTCCCTTAAGTCATTCACATGGACTTATACTCCTGCCTAAACTCTTCAAGTAACACCCTAAACACACGACGTGTTGTCCTAACACACAATGTGTTCTTGAACTCCCTTTCCCTACCTGAGTCCTTCTACATGGGATTTCCACACGACTCTCTTAATACAAGACTAAATGGCATGTTCAAGGTAGACACGGTGTGTACTAGACAAGCTTCACTTGTCCCATGTTTTTAGTGACACGACACACACTACATGGCATGTTCGAGACGGAAATGGCATGTTCCTTAAAGGATAACACCGACATGTGTAGTTAGTGACTTGGTAGGGTACCTGGGTCAGACTACACTGCAATTACAATACTGACACTGAGTGTATAGCTTATGGTTTATCCTTTTGTGTTGTTAGTTATGTGGGAAGACACAGGGTCGACCCTACACGGCGTGTTCTGGAAAGAGATTCCATATCCCGTGTCTCAGCCCACACGGGCTATGACACAGTTAGAGACTACACATCATTTACATTAAGTACATGGCATGTACTTAATAAAACCATTTTCTTCTTGAACAGAACAACAAAGGGTATGTAGTCGAAACTACACGATGTGTATTCTAGGTTTTATCGGACAGTAGGCCTCAGAAAGTACTATGGAACCCAGAAAAACTCTGAAACAAATAGCACAGTTCCAAATTCTGATCTGTGAGGGCCCATACTCCTCGAGAATCAAATATTGAAATATTATACATGTTATAATAAGGAAAACATAGCAATGATCCATCAAATTTTCTTCCATGAGGTCCCATAACACCTCAAGAACCAATGTTTGGTGTTCATTCAAGAAACACCATACACAACCAATACCTTATCAAATAGCAGGTATTTTAATCAAAGCATCCATCACAACAACATTCATATTCTAAAAAAATCCACAAAAACATGCAATTGCTAATGATTCCTTGATTTCATGGCAAGAATTCAAGACATGTGAATTCTAGAATGTTTCTATATGATGCATGAGATTGCATACCATAATCGCATCCGGTTGCGAGATAAACTAAACCTCAATAGCCTCAATTATAACATCACAATACATGTGAGTCACCTAACGATGAAAATCAAATCAACTATAAAATTCCAAACTAGAAAATATGCAATAATAGAGGTTGATTGGATTTTCCTTGTACGCAGGTTAGCTACTCCTGGGCATAGATTATTACCAAGTACCTATTCCTTCCTATCTCTGGCTAATGGATCCAAATAGAATGTCAAGGGAAAAGATACCCTCTTATACCACTTTGTAAGGACCCAGTTCTGGAATCCACCTAGTGGTTCCCCTTACCCGGTTGGTCACATGGTCTCATGTGCAATTCCCCGCACACCAGAGGTTTTCGACTAGCAGCGCATGAATGGGTGTGATATTGGGGAAACAATTCCCTCATTGGAATAGTACACAATGGAAGTAAACAACACACATTAGCAGAAGCTTTAAATATCAAACAACAGTAAACTGTGGTATACTGGAATAATAAAAAATTGGTGCACATATATATATAAAATGATGCATGATACATACTTCTAGTAAATAATCCAATCTCATCACAATGTTGAAAATACAGAAATTTCAAAATCAACGTTCAAATGAAAATGATAAACAGCTCCTTAGCATCGCAAGCCTAATCTTGGTCCTATTCTCTCCACCTCCATATTAAGTCAAGTACTGAAAGTACATGGGAGATTTCCCACTTCTATACCTATAGCAATATAATCAGTTTGGTCCCAAAACCATGGAAAAAACAAGGTGTGAGACAAAATCGTAGTAGGAAACCACCCAATGATCCATGTCTAGTAGTCATTGAATATATGGCAGGTAAAAGTACATAAATTAGTAAACCAGAAATCACCAAGCTGTAAACAATTCAAAATTTCAATGTCATGCAGCAGTAGAACAAATAGGTAAACAGAAACATGTAACCCTCTTGTATGTACTCCCAGCCAGCCCCTCTGGTCCTACCTAAGAATTACATGAAACCCTCTAGGTAGTGCACTCGGAATATCCCCTCTATTTTAGTCATAGAATTCATAAATATAATGTGAGGACGCACTCACAATCAATTCCCCTTATAGTCTATGGTAGTGAGGAACTCTCTGAGGGATCTCACATGGTTAATTCCCCTTATAGAACCATGGTCGAGGACTCTCTATGGAAGATTACTCAGTCAATTACCATTATAGTCTAGAGTAATCAAGGTAATTAAATGAAAAATTACACTCTATGTAATATCCCATAGTCAATTCACCTTATATTCTAAAGTGCTCAATGGCTCTCTAAAGAAGCTATCTCATACAATTCCCCTTATAGTCTAAAGTGCTCAAAGTCTCTCTAAGGAAGCTCACTTTGTCAATTCCCCTTATAGTCTATTACACTAGGTTCTCACGGACATGTGTAAGTCAATGAGTATAGCAATGGAGTATGGCCAATGTAAACCTACAAAAATACATGGCTAAATAGTCTACAACATATCAAGCATATCAGAATAAAAACTCTCCATCATACATCAATAGTCTTGGAAAACAGGCAAGGCATACAAACTGGCTAAACAGGACCAAACGGTTGTAAACAGAACATGCATGGGAAATACATCCAAAGTATAGCAATCGACCCTATTAATATCCAAATCACCTCTAAAAAAACATGTGATCATGGTATTCACTCAGCAGTGGGAAAGCGGTATTCACGCAATACCCCTTTCAAGTGTATTGGTAGAATTTTCACATAATACTCAATGACATTGAACGAAAAGGCACAAACCACCTACCATGGATGTGGTAGATGCTATATGTGAACCTCGAGGATTAAACCACCTTATAACGTCGAAGATATACAAATACATCTAAAACGTTCAACCCATGATATCTCACGAGAAAAAATAATTCAGAAGATGATGCTCTAGGTGAAGAGAGAACTCACTCATGTGAATCCAACTCAACAGACGGTGTTCGATTCGAAGGATGGATGGACCCTTGGAGGTTCATCAAAGATCTGTGGCCATACAGAGCTCTCAGTCAAACAAGACCTAAAAGAAGAACATTCTGGAAATTAGACACGACCCTGGTGCGTTTAATGAAAAATAAATTACACGGTGTGTACTTATGAAATACACAGCATATACTCAACATTTCTGTAATCCACTTTATGTGGCCTTCAAACCACCCCCACACGGCTGTGTGTGTGGCCTCTACACGGCTAGCACATGACCTCCTGTGGCTAAGCAGTACACAACATGTACTCAAAACATACACGACATGTAATTTGAAAATTTCATGAATTTTCTCTTTTCTAAAAAATGACCATAAAAGAAAAAACATACCTGAAAGAATGATCTGGGTTCTTACATTTTCCATGTGTAACACACAATTACATTTTATTTTGATAGAATTTACTTCACTTCATAGTGATTATATATTTTTTTCAATATAAAAATGAAATATGATTGGGGAATGTTATAAAAAACTCCGATGGAGGTTTTCACAACATGCAACAATGACTTGGATTTCATCACATGCAAGAGAAACCTTCCTTGAAAGATTGAGTTATACAGAATACCATGTTTCACTAAACAACGATATATTATTAATATGTTATTAATTGATTGGATATAAACAAGAAATTTTTAATAGTATTAACAAAATTTTTCAATTTATATTAAATTAACATTCAACTTATTTATTTTCTATAAATTGATATAAGTACAATTACAATTTTTCAGATAAAATATTATTTTTCAAAAAAATGTATTTTTGACACATTTTGATATCTCACAAATTTTGAATCTAGTTTCTATATCTTTTATTTATTATATATTATAAAATAAAAATATTATTTGTAATTGGGACCTAAAAATTTACTTGGGATGAATTTTTTTTATTTTTATGATAAAATTCATATTTTAATGAATAGTGAAAAATCATTCATTTTATTTCAATGACGCATTATCATATAATTTATTTATAGAGTTAGATTATATTCTTAATTGGTTTTAAAGTGTCATTTGAGTAATTTTTTATAAATTAATACAATGGTTGCCATTGTATTTAATTTCACATTTAAATTATATATAAACACATGTCAATCATTTGATAGATTTTACTTCTTAAAAACATGATTACGGGTTTTAACCAAGGAAATTAATTTTAAATTAATTTCTACAAATTCTGTATTTTGAATTTAGAATAATGGGTACTATATTTGGAATCCTAATGTCAAAATTATATAAATATATCCATTTTATTTTGGATATTATGAATAGTAACTCCACCAATTTTTTAATTTACCATTTTTAAAGGGTAAACCATGTAAATATGGGTAAAAAATAAAAATATAATAATATATAACTACCCTAAAACAGGTTTTAATCCTATGGTATAATATATGACAATATGCATGCAACATCGGGAAATATTACGACCCCATGGAGTTACATGTGGGTGATGATGGCCATTTATAACAATTATTTAATGGGAAATGTAAAGTAAATATGTATCTTTTTACAAAAATAGTTTTAATATTAAGTTATATAATTGATCTATATGACTACATATTTTCAATATAAGTCTAAAAATATTTCCAACATCATGGTATTTGATTTATAATTTTGAGTCACTAAATAAATAAATTTATTTATGACATAATGAAGACGCATTGATTACCTTGTTAAAGCAATATTGAAATAAATGATAATATAAATAACAAAATAAATATAATTTAAACATTTATATGCCATAAAATAATTATATTGATGAAATTTACATGCGAGGAATGTATTACTTCTTTTTTTTTTTAAATTAATCATGTTGTCATGGCTTTAACAATAATAAATTACTAAATAGTGTCAAAATTGGCATAAATTAGATTATAAAACACATATTATTTTTATTAAATTTTTTTATTATCCTAAAAATAAATGATTTGGAAATATTTACTATATAATAAAGAAATGTAATTAAATATTCACTTTTTTGTTCCCATTCCGTTTTATAGTAACTATAGATACTATATATTACAACAATCCAATTACACATGGAATGCATTCTCATTTCTAACTAAGGATTGATGTTAAAAGATAAGGTCCATTTATTTCCCTAAACATCTCTAAAACCTATTACAGAAGAGTATTTAAAACCATAAGAATCTTATATTACATATAAATGAGTTTGGGGCAATTATAACCCAAAATTGATTTTATAATAAAATAATATTTAAAGACATTCCTAAAGTACCCTCACCTCTTCTATAATAGGAAACTCCTACTTCTATATTGTTCACACCTCCAAAACCTTATTTATTTTTCATAACTAACCACAAATCCTCCTGAATTCCCTCACATTATCCTATTGGACAGCCTTTTGGCAGAATGCCCACATAATTGTTCTTTTTGTGAAATTCAAAAGGAGACATGCAACGAAGAGGTATTCATTATATCATCTCATTCAAATGTCATTTATTATTGTACTTCCTCTTCCTTAGTTTTTGCTATAATAAAATAATAAATCTATATTATAATATATTCTGAGATATTTTAATGATTATTCGACAACTATATTCCTCTTTTTACATATTCGAAAAATAACAATATCATCATGTCTACGTGTGGCGTACCGTCTCCACACAGTTGTGTAACTTGTTATTCAACAATTCTTATTTTGGTTGGGTATAATAGTGAATATAATGGATTTAAATATTGAATATTTCAAGATAATTATTTTTTACAATTAATATATAATCCTATTCCATACCTTTTTACCAATAATTGGATGACATAATTGCTCAGATGTATGTACGACTTACCGTCTCCATGACGTGATGATATTCATTCTCCACGCTAACCATTTGAGAAAGATTTTAATATATATATAATAAATAAGAATGAGATATATGGCATAACAATGCTATATAATATATGTATATATATATATTTCATTTTTTCTCTTTCATTTAATTTAGTAACAAAATTGAAATAGAGTTCATGAATACGTACAACCTATCGTCTCCATGAATAGTCTATTCCATTTCATTTATCTATCTATTATATATATTTCTATACTAAATATTTATGATATATAAATATTTTTTTACATTATTTATTTATGTGAATCATGATCTATGTAATCATATCAAATATAAGAACTTAAAACATATATGATAAATTAAACAATTGTTATCCAAAATGCTTCGTTAATAAAGAATTGATAAATGTACAGGTAATATAATGTCAATAGTGAATCATATATGATATCATAAATATTATTATGTTCCTATTACAAGTTATTCAATTTTTTGTACCCACTATATCGTAATTTTGGATACATATAATCAATATCAGTTATATGGTAAGGGATAATTTTTCAATATCATTTTAACCTGATCTTGTTTATTCATAAGGATTTATCGGGGTATATTTATAATCCAAATCTGTGGTTCCTAATTAGGTAATATTATTTCTATTCTTATATTTTTTTAAATTTTATTTTAACCTTTGGTTAACTTTTATTAAATTATATCAAAGGAATATTTTTTTGTTATTTGATTTGAGGTACTTTTTGTCTTTTCCAGAAAAAGTGTGTAGAGAATGAATTTTTAAATTATATTTCTTGAATGGAATAAAAACATTTATAAATTAATAATTTAAAACAATATTCATTTAAAATAGTTAATGTTTTTTTATATTAATTTATGTTTTTTTCAAACTGGGTGGAATATTTAAAAATGATAAATTTTTTTGAATAAGAAAAGAACATTTCCTCTAGAATTGATTTCATGTATTTTATCCGAATTATTTTCCATACACGATGGCATAGAGATTTTTTTCTATCCTAATTATTAATGTGATTTTATTTTGTTTATGATGGAAATATATTTATTAAATAAATTTGTTTTATATGGATTATGTTATAATGGAATGACGTGTAAAGAAACCAATTTATTTATTGGGTTATTCTATGATGAATGACTTAATTTTTTATGGAACATTGAAGAATGATTTATTTTTGAGATGGGTGGGACTTACATATCCCTCCAATGAATTAGGTAATTATTAATATCTCGTGAGAAAGACATGACATGCATAAAATGTAAATATGGTTCAGTAATAAGGGGCAGGAAGGTCATTTAAATCTGGTTCGATAATAAAATAATGGAAAGGAAATTGAATGTAGTTCAGTAAAACAATGCTTGAATATAATGAAAACCTAGTTCAGTAATGGAAATTTTCAACTGTGATGGTCTTGGAAGCAATTAATTGGCTACTATGGAAATCATATTATGTGATTATGTGTGTTTCATAATTTCATGTTTTATTCAAATGATATTTCATCATGGATAATATTCCTTTATGATGTAGGACTTACATAAATCAATAATTTATTCTGTGACTCCAGATATTGATATTCATTTGTTATTATATTGTTTTTACTTTATTAGGATTATGGTTTGTTTTATATTTTCCAAGCTTACCCAAACCGAGCATTTGATCTCACCCCATTTCATGTTTTATTTCCCCTAGTCATTGATGATGGGTATTATGTAAGAGGTTTCAGTAAAGGGTTCTAATTATGAATGAAAAAGTAAGAGACAATGTATATGTTTTATGAACTATTTATTTCTGTTTTTTGGTATCCAAAAGAACTAATATAATATAGTCTTGTATGTATATTTTGGTATTGTATTAGGTATTTAAAAAAAGAAAAGTAATGTCCATGTATGTCAACCTTGGGTGTTTTGAGTTGGTATTAGAGAAAATGTTCAATCATCCTTTGGAAACATGGATGCAAAATATTTTGTGAGATCACCCGAGATATTTCTAAGGTACGCCTCACGATGTCACTGAGGGTATATATAATTTTAATTTATAGTCCTCAAATTATTTTAATCATCAAGAATAACCTAGTTTTAAAACCTAACTTTTTAGAGACTTAAAGCACTCCCCCATGATTATGTGGGTTTCCTAGTATGATTTTGGACTCTCACACTATTCCTTTTGGGTTTTAGAAAATGGATGGAACCCGAAGGAAACATGTTATTGATCAATTCACTAGGTAATGAAATGATTTTACTCATAAACAAAAACACATTGAGGGAGACAGAATAAAAATTCTTATTTATATACTAAAACATCCTATGAATCATTCTAGAAAACCAAATGACCAGAGAAGGGAACAAAATTTTGTTTAGTACTTCATGAGGAAATATTCAGCTTCGTTCAAGGGGTCCTCTAATCCACTATTTTCTAAAGAATGGACTAGTATCATTGAACATATATTTTCCATCCTCCAGTATTTATAACATTAAATTGTCATTTTTGTTTTTTGACTTCTATAAGGGGAAGCACACCAGTGGTGGACTCTAATCAAGAATAAAGGGAAACAATATGAAATTGGATACATTGAATCAAATGATTTCAAGAAATTATTTTACAGTAATTACATCCCTCACTTTCTTTAGAAAATATTTAAAGAAGTTCTTATAGCTTACGAAAAATCATCGTGAATATGTTGGTCTATATAAGGAATATTTTAGAAGATGTTCAATGTATTATTCTGGTTTTAATATCCAGAATGAATGTAATGTTTATTTATTCTGCATTGGATAAAAACCAATTCATAGAATGAAATTATCAATAAGATACATTAGTAGATATGAAGAGATTGTGTGTTGTGCCATCATGTTAGAAATAGAAGTTGGTGTTACATATCTATTTCATGGTTTTAATGATAAATTAAAAATGGAGTTCAATGGAAAATATTCAAGTAATGGTGAAAAGAAGATGATTGTTCATTTATGATGAATGTGTGTAAATAAGCACGATGAATATTTTCTTAAAGAGACTATAAAATGGATTAAGTGTATAAAAGATGTACATTGATAATTTGAGTTCCGAAGTAATGGGAAAAGGGATACAAATGATGTGAATATAGAAAAGACAAAATATAATGCTACAAGTTCATTGAAATGTGGAATTATGATAACCAATGCCCAAATCCAAGGGTTAATTATGGTTATAGATATCAAAAACCAATTTAGGCCAATGACTATGGAAAATAAAATGAGATTACTATTCGAGATGTTGGGTATGATAATGAAGTTGTGGAAGGGTTAAGTGTTATTGTAATGGGATTCAAAAATAGTGTTATTGAATCTCATTAAGATTACTATGGTCTATTGGAATATATATTTATTTTTCCATTCTTGTTTTCAGTATGTATATGTTACTGGTTACCGTGAAATGTTATTGAAATATTTTCTGAAAGCACATGATAGGTGCATAATTATGGTATAATAAGAAGTTTGATAGTATTAATTACCTCATGAATGATATGAGGACAATGTGATACCATGGATTGAGTATGTAGAATTTTTGGTATTTATGGTGAAGGAATGAATTAATTCACTAATGATATAGAATTATTAAATTTATTAACATATTTCAAGAGAATACATGATTAAGGTTTTCACATGTTTTAAATATTACAACAAAAAAATATCTTTGGAGATATGTTAGGTAAATGTTATGTCTATTTTTTTTCTCCTCTCTATAATGTTTTATATTTTTAGGATTATAATGAAATCCTTTTAAAGATCATATAATTTAAATTCCATTCGATGTTTGTTATATTAATTAATTAAATCACTATCAGTGCAATTATAAATATATCATTACATGTGATAACCTTTATGTTCAGACATATGGAATGACAAATAATTCTATTGAAAATTTAAATTTCATTTCAATAAATGACAGATGAAGTGGAATTTTTTCAAGGCACACACAATAGAGAGATTACAACAAAATCAATTAAGTATTTATTATCATACCAAATTCCTAAACAATAGGTAAATGATCTCGAGATCGAATAAATTTATATTAGTACCATATTATCAGATGAATCAGATAGTCGCTTAAACCATCACAGATTTATGGATTTCTAGTAGTCATAATTCTCCAAACATTTTCATTGTCACTGTCCCTCAGAAATTGATGGATATATATTTCTAACATATCCATGTTTTCACATCTCACCTATATTCTCATATGTGAAAAAATAATTATGAGTTACTTGAGGTAAATGTTATGTTTTTATCTCTTCAATTTAAGAAGATGTTTTAGTATTCCTTTTTACAATTTATGTTTCTATTAATGAAATTTTATTGTAGTAAACCATTTATAGCCCTCATGAATTTTGAGGGGGAAATCATTTTCAGGGGGTATAATGTAACACCATAGGATTTTATGATACTGTTTCTTTTTAATTTCATTAATTTCATTATTTTTACGCTACACCAAAATTAGTTAGTGCAATACACAACACTGTATTAGCTTGTATTATATGCAATATAATACCTAGCTTTGGTTACACCCAATTTCAATATCTTTTGAAAGAATTTATATCACGAAACAAGGAGTATAATTTTTTCAATTTATAAAATAAAATGTTTGGATTTTTTTATACCCAACACCGATGAAATATTTCACTACCCATGACACTGGAGTAGCTGGAGTTATATTCAAGAGAGACCTTCCTCGATAGATTGCATTGTAAACAATATGGAGTTTCACTAAACAACGATATATTAAAAAATTTATATAATTTAATGGGATATAAAAAATATAATATTAATATAATTAACCAAATTTTTTATTTTATTTAATATTAAAATTCATCTTATTTATTTTCTAGAAAATTATATAAGAATGAATTTTGTTTCGGATAAAAAAATTATTATTCATAAAAAGCTATTTTTTCACATTTTAATGGAACACTAATTTTAAATCTCATTTTTAACACTTTTATATATTATATGAGAAAAATATAAACATCTCATTTGGGAGAGGGACATAAAAATTTTCTTTTGTTGAATTTTTGGAATTTTCTGATAAAAATAAGATTTTAATAATTATTGAAAAATACTAAATTTTAATTCAAAACCACCAATTCAACGAATTAATTTTTTTATGTGGAATATATATTTTTTATTGTTTTTAATGTTTTATTGGATTATTTATTTATAATTTAATACAATTTTGTTCATGGGAAGTAATTTCACATTTAATTTGAACATAAATACATGTCAATCATTCGATAGTTTTTAATTCATAAAAACCCGTTGACTGGTTTTGACAATAGGACATAATTTTAAATTAAATTATTAAATTTTTTGTTTTGAATTTATAAAAATTGATAACATATATATAATAACATCATCTAAATAAATTAAATAATTCAATTTTATTTTTTGATACTGTGAATAATATCTTCAGTAATGTTTTTATTTACCATGGTAAAAGGTTAAATTGGTTAAATACTTGTAAATATTAATACTATTATGACATAAAACTACCCTAACACATGTATTAATATTATTGGATGATATATTTCCAACCATTATCATTCTAGGATATATTTTGGGACCCATGGAGCCATATGGGTGTGATAATGACCTTTTACAATAATTATTTTAAAGGGAAATTGAACATAAACATGTTTCTATTTACTAAATTACTTTTAAGGTGGTGTTATAAAAATCATATATATGAATATAAATAGACATTATAAATCTAAAAATATTTCATACCAAATGGTATTTTATTTATAATATTTAGACAGTAAGTAAATAAATTTATATATGACATACTGATGATCCAGTAACTACCTTAGTATTGAAATTTTCAAATAAATAATATTAAAAATATTAAAATAAACATATATTGAAATTTTTTATTCCATAAAATATTTTTAGAATAAATTTATATATTAGGGATTAATTAATTCCTTTAGTTCAATAAGTACTAGTTGTAATGAAATTATAAAAAAATCATCTACTAAATAATGTCAAAAATAACATAAAATGTTTTTAAAATAATTAATATTTTATAAAATGTTGAAATTGAAAAAAACATCTAAAATTATTTCATCAGACATATAATATTTTATAAATCTCATTAATGATCCACTTTTAGTAATCTTTTCATTTTATAGTAACTGTAATAAACTTATATTATGAAAATTCAAGTAGACACTGTAAGAGTTAATGTTTGTAACTAAAGGTTAAAGATAGAAGATTACATTAATTTTTTGACCAAAAATTATGAATTTTTTTCAGATAATAGACACCCATAAGTATGTTGAATTTGAAATAAATCATTTTGGGACAATTATAAACCTTAAATAAATTTATAATTAATTAATATTTAAATACATTCTAGAAGTTCCCCTCACCTCTCCTATAAAAGTGCACTCCGGCTTCTCTTGTATTCACACCTCCAACTACCTTTGTCTTAGACCAAAACTACCCAAATATTTTCCCAACATTCGTAAGTTCATCTTATATACCATAAATATGGAATAAAACAAACATAATGTGTATTGTTGTGTAAACCTAAAAAATACACATGTAGAATAGGTAATCGTTTTATCACTTCTTTCAATGTTCTTTTCTAATTTTACATCCTCTTACTATGTTATTACAATAATAATATAATAAATGAAGAATATAATATATTATAATATGTTTTTATTATTATGGTACAACCATATTTCTTCATTTACTCATCTAATGAATTACAATATTAGTATGCGTGCGTATGCACGACTTACCGTCTCCACACTATAGTGTAATTTATTATTCAAAAATAATTAATTTCGATGGGTAAAATGATAAGTATAATGGATTTAAATAATGAATATAAAAATATATTTTTCTGTATAAATGATATTCCACCCAATTCAATACCATTTAACCATAATTAAAAGATTTCTTCGCTCGTGCGTACGTACGGCTTACCATCTTCAGAACGCGATGAGATTCATTCTCCACATTAAACATTCATGAGTTATTATAAATTATATATAATAAATAATAATAAAATATATTACATAATAATACTACTATATATATATATGTGTGTGTGTGTCATTTACTTTCTTCCATTCAATTAAATAATGAAACAGAAACAATGTTCTTGCGTATGTATAACCTACCGTCTCCATGAAATTTGTATTCCATTTTATTTAGATATATATTATATATATTTCCATACTAGATATATATGATATATAAATCATGTTTTACATTCTATAATTATGTAAATAATTATCTGAAAAACAATTGTCATGAATAATAAGTCGGAACACGTAAAATAAATAAAATGATTATTAGTTAAAATGTTGCTTTAACGCATAATTAATAAATAAAAGAGTAATATAAAGTCATAAGTGAGCCTTATATGATATAATAAATATTATTATGGTTCTTATTAATGTTAATAATTTGTTTAAACCCACTATATAAGATATTCAGATACATATGTAGTATATCAGACCTACGGTAAGGGATAATTTTGCAATCTCATTTTTATCTGAGATTGTTTAAATGTATGTATTTAATGGGGTATATTTATTATCCACATGCATGTTTCCTAATTATTCAATATTAATTATATTTATATAAATTTTTTAAATATAATTTTAGCCTTTTTTAAATTTTTATTTATGTGTATGATAGAAATATTTTGTTATTATACAATTTGATATACTTTTAAACTTTTCTAGAAAAAAGAATGATGAAAATGGTTTTGAACTTATATGGAATGAGTGGATTATTAAGATTTTATAATACCATATTTCCAAGATTATATCTTTAAAATATTTCATGATTATTTTCAATTATATTTTATTCTTTTAAAATTATGTGGAATTTATAAAAAAGAAAAAAAATTTAAGACGAAATGATATTTATTTACTAAATTGATTTAATGTATTTTTATAAATATTATTTTCCATTTAAGATAACACAAAGTTTTCTTTCTATCGTTATGATTACATTTATTTATTTTTTTAGGATGTAATTTTTTTATGATGAAATCAATTTTTTATATGAATTATGTGATAATATTAATGATGTTTAGGAAACCCATTTTATTTCATGGATTATGCTATAATGAATGATTTATGTTTTTGTGGAACTTTTAAGAATGGATTAATTTTGTGTTAGGTGGGTCCCATATCTCCGTCCAATGAATATGTAGATGAATTATATCACATGAGATAGATATGACTGAAACAAGAAGTAAATATGGATCAGTAATACAGGGTTGGAACAACATGTAAATCCAATTTAGTTATACAGGGCTGGAATGATAATTTAATATGGTTCAGTAATACATAGATTGAATGACAAGTAAACCCTATCTGTATTAGAATTTTTCTATTGTGATTGTGTTGGATGCAATTCATTGGAAACTATGAAAATCATTTTTTTTGTTTATTTTTTGTCTACAATACAATTCTTTATTCCAATGCTATTTTATCATGGATAATTATTATTTAGGACCTATTCCTCAAATAGAACTAATATTTATTTCATGACTCAATATTCTGATATTCAATCATTATGAAAATGTTTTTATATTATTATGTTTTGTGTTTGTTTTATATTTTCCAAGCATACCCATAATGATAATTTGAGCTCACCCCTATTATATTTATTTTCCCACATGATTTGAATAAGGGTTTTATGTATGATGTGTCAAAAAAGGATGATAGTGATGAAGGATAAAAAAGGATATTATGTATATATTTCATGAACCATTTGTTTATGTCTTACAGTTACCAAATTCACTAATCTAATATGATATTTGTGATTATATTTTAGTATTTTATTATGTTTTCTGCAAAATAATTGTACTGTCCATGTAAATCAATCGTGGGTCATTTGATTTGGAATTAGAGTAATAGTTTAGTCAAAAATTGGATACAAGGATGAAAAAACTATAATGATATCCCTAGAGACATTTCTATGGTATGTCTATGGATGTCCCTAAGGGTATGTATAACTATTGGATAATGTCCTAGAATTATAGAAATGATCATAAAAAACTATGATTAAACGTATAATGTTAGATAGTGAATGTATTTCCCCTTGATTATATTTTTTACTAGTATGATTTTGTCCTCTCACACAATTCTGTTTGGGTTTTAGACAGTTGATAAAACCCAAAGGGACTGTGTTAATGATCAACGAACTGGGTAATGTACTGATCATCCTCCTTATCTACCAAATGTAATGAAATATGGAATGAAAAATCTTATTGCTATACATAAAAACAAAATGAATCATTCTTTACTTCCAAATGAGCATCGAAGGGAACAATATTCAGTTTAGTCCTCCATGAGGCAACACCCACCTTCTATCAGTGGATCTTCCAATCCACGTATTCCTGAACAATTGATCATTACCATTGAAAATATAGTTACATTCTAAATTGTTCAGAACATGAAAATGTGATTATGGATATATATCATTTAGATGGAGAATAATAACAGTGGTGAAATCTAATCAAGAATAAAAGGTAGCAAGATGACATTTAATCCATGGAATGGGATGATTTCAAAAACAAAATTTCCAATGAGTACATCTTCATTATTCATCGATAAATGATGGAAAATGTGTTCCTTTATCATAAAAATGGTTGATTAATCCATTGGTACAATCATGGAAAATTTTATAAGACACAAAAGGTATACTTCATGTTTTACGATCCAACTTGATTGCAAATTTGATCGATTCTCTTGAGGCTGAAAACCAAATCATAGAAAAGAAGTATCTATAAGATACTATTGTAGCTATAAATATATTTTTCATTATGATATCAATGTAGAAATGGAATTTCATGTTACATATCGATCTTATGGTTTGGAAAAAAAATAACGATGATGTTCAAGGAAAAATATCAGTGTAATGGTGAAATAAAGATGAATGTTTCCATGTGATCAATGTTTGTAAAGAAGAATTTTGGAGATTGTCTTAAACAGGTTAAAATGTTTCAAGTGTGGAAACGAACTTCATCGAGCAGTTGAGTGTAAATGTAATTGGAAAATGATGATAATTATGTGAATAGAGAAATGACTACAGAGAATGCTACAAGTGAATGGAAATCAGGTATTAGGCTAACAAATGGCCAAATCTACATTTTAATGATGGATTCAATGTCAAAAAACACTTATGCCTAAATACAAAGTCACATCACATGTGATCACTATTGGCAATGTAGAGTATGATAATTAAGTGGTGGAATGATTTGGTGTTAATATAATTAGATTCCAATATAGTGTTGTTGAATCACTTTTACAATGTTATAGAATATTTTAATATATATGAATTGGTCCATTATGGAATTCCATATGTATATGGTACTGGTAACCATGAAACGTGAATGAAATATTTTTGGAAAGCTAGTGATATAAAAATAACGATGGAATAAATATATAATGAGTTATTTTATAGAATTAAAGACCTCGTGACGAATATATGGACACAGTGATATCATTGTTTGAATATATAAGAACCATCATATTTTTGGGCATAAAATGAGTTTTTTCACAAATGTTCTATGGTAGATCATGTTATTGCCATGGTTAATGACAATACATTAATAAGGTATTCAAATTTTTGGAATGTGACACAATGAAATACTTTATGAGATATGGGTCATAAATTTTTTGTTGATTTACTTCACCTCTTTCAAATGTTTTATATTTTTTACATTGTAATGTTATCCATTTATAAATATTAAATTAAAAATTCCTTTAGATATTTGTTAGATTAATGTATTCTCACTATATCTGGAATTGTGCATATTTTATTACCTGTGCTAATAATTTTGTTGAGAATTATGGAGTGACTTATAATTCTATCACATGATCTGCAAACAAATCAAGAATGAAAAATTCAAATTAATTTCATTAAATAAGATATGAAGTGGAAATTTTTCATGGTATGAATGTTGGTGATATTGTACCAAAATCCATTATGTATTTATTCTCATGAAAAACTACTCAAATATAGGGCAAGGATCTGGAAAACCAAAAATTTAAACATAGTAACTTCTTATCTGATGATTTATATGGTCACTTAAATTGATGTTGATTTAGGGTTTTCAAGTTTTAAACTTTCTGCAAACCTTGTTCTCTATCACAATCTACCAGAACATGATTGTTAGATTTTTTCATCTATATCCATGTTTTACATCCCACATATATTATCCTATGTGGAAAGCAAGTGATGAGTTAATTTTGGTTACAATAATGTTTCTCACATTCATTTCAAAAATGATTTTTTAGTATTACATTTCCTGATCTCGGTTTCTATGAAGGAAAAACTCAAGTAGTAATCATTTTGTAACACCGACGAATTTAGGGGATGTAATTAATTTTAAGGGGGTATAATTTTACACCTCTATATTTTATGATATATTTTATTTTTAATTTCTTGGATTTATTATGTTTTTTCTACACCAAGATTATCTTACACTATACGTAACACCAAATTATCTTGCAGTATACAAAACACTTTACTTGTCTTGTGTTACACTCAATTTTAAATTCATTTTATAGAATTAATTTTAAACAACACTTAGTATAGATTTTTATTCAATGTATAAAATAACTATGCTTATATTATGTTATTATCAACATAAAAATAATCTTCCTATACATGCAAGACTTCCATTTCTTGTGTTACTTGCAAAGGTGATCTTTCGTGATAGCTTGTGGTGTACGCAATTCTGGGTTTTACTAAAGAACGATATATTATTTAAATTATATTACTTAATGATATATAAAATAGCCAAAATGAATTTAATTTACCAAAATATGAATTTTAAAAATCATTAACACTAATATTACATATTTTATAGAGTATGATATAAGATCAAATTTAAATTTTTCGGATATAAGAAATATTTTTTTAAAAATGCCAATTTTTCACCGTTTGATGGAACACCAATATTAAATCTAGTTGCTCAAAATTTTATATATTATATATGAAAAACATATATGTCTTATATATAAGTGGGAAACCAAAATTTAATTAGGTTCAATGTTTTGTATTTTACTAATAAAATTCATATTTTAATGATTGTGGAAAGTGCGGCACTTAAATTCAAAACTGTATTTTATCAAATTTATTTATGTAGATAGATTATATTTATCTGTATCTTTAGAGTGTAATTGGATTTTTTTTTATCATTTTATACAATTTTGGTTATTAAATGTAATTCCACAATTAAATTGGACATAAACGCATGTTAATATTTTAATGGTTTATACTTCCTTAAAACATGCTTACTTGTTTTGACAATGGTAATTAATTTTAAATTAATTTTAACAATTCTCTATTTTGAATTTCAATAAATGGATTCTTACTTAGAAATAAATTTTTACAAAATATGTATATATTTCCATTTTATTTTTCGATATTATGATATGTATGTTATATAATTATTTTTATTTACCATGGTTAATGGGTAAATTTGATAAATTAGGTTAACAAATAATATAATAATATTATAAAACTACATAAACATGTGTCTACATCATATTTTATGGGATATTTCCAACCATGACCATCCTTGGGTAGATTTTAGAACCCCATAGAGCCACATGGGTGTGATAATGATCTTTTATAAAAATTAATTTATATTAAACTGACATTTAATATAGACATGTATATGTTAGTAAAAAATTAATGTTGGGTTATATTACTAATATATTTGACTATAAATATTAATTATAAATATAAAATGATTTCCTATATAAAAGTATTTTATTTATAAAATTTAGACTCTAAAAATATATATTTATAAATGAAACAATGATGATGTTGTGATCACCTTATTAATAAAATATTCAAATAAATGATATCATAAATATTAAAATAAAAATACATTGTACATTTTGAAGCCATAAACGAGTTTTTTGGATGACATTGACATGTTAGGATGAATTTAATTATTTTGGATCGAATAAATAATGTTGTTAGGACTTTAACAACTTGTAATTACTAAATATTTCCAAAATTGGAATAAACGAGCTTTTAAAACAAATACTATTTTATTAAATGGTTTAATAGTCATAAAAATATAATATTAGACAAATGAATAATATAATGTTATAAATGACATTAATTTTCCACATTTTTTTAACTAAAAAGTTTATAGTTACTATAATAACCATATAATATAAAAATTTAAAAATCCACGGTTAGTGTTAAGGTTATTATCTAAGGGTTAAAGCTAAAATATATTGCTAATTTTGGGGCCTAAATGCATCTTAAACCTATTAAATGATAGTATGTCAAACCATCCTCATATTAGATTCTAAATAAATGATATTGGGACCATTATGAACAGAAAATCATTTTATAATAAATTGACATTTTATGAAATTTATAAAGTGCCTCACAGATTTCCAATAAAAGATAACTCCAACATTTATATATTAACACCTCCAAATCCATTTAAAAAAAATTCAAATATCCTCCTAGATTTCCTAACATCCTCATAGAGGCCACATATTTGGTATAAATTCTACATAAGGAGTCCTTTTGTAAAAATAAATAGAAGTCACCCGAAGAATGGGTAAGAATTTTATCCCTTCTGTCAAAGTTATTTCTTTCATCAAAATCATGTTCAAATGTTGTTACAAAACCAAATTAATAAATATTTCATATAATATATACTTATATTTTTATTATTATTTTACAAGCATATTACTCCTTTTACCCATCCTACATATAATAAAATGAACAACTTTGCGTGCAAACAGCTTACCACCTTCACATCATGGTGAACTTTTTTATTCATCAATAATTAATTTGAATGTGTATAATGATCAGTATAATAGAAGTATTCAATTAATTTGAAATGATAATTATTCATTATAATTAATATGTCATCCAATTATTTGGCATTAAAATCATTACGTAAATGATATCATCGCTCGTGCATACGTACGACTTACAGTCTCCACGATGTGATGAGATTCAATCTCCACGTTACCATTCAAAAATGACTATAATGTATATATAATAAATAATAATGAAACATATGAAATTTTAATTCTACAGTATTTATGTATATATATGTCATTTACTTTCTTCCATTAAATTTAATAAATAAACAGAAAAAATTTTCTTGTATACGTATGTCTTACCATCTCCATGAATAATGTATTCCATTGCATTTATCTCTATATTATATATATTACAATTCTGAATATTTATGATATATAAATCATGTTTTATATTCTGGAAGTATTTAAATCATGATCTATGTAATGTTATAAAAAATAACAAGTCTAAACACTTATGATAAATTAAACTATTATTACCCAAATCACTACATTAACATAGAATTTAGAAATGAACGGGTAATATATAATCATAATTGAATCATGTATGATTTCATAATTATTATTATTGTTTTGTTACAAGTTAAAAATATGTTTAACCTTATAAAAGAGAGTTTCAGATACATATGACACATATCAGACCAGTGGAAAGGGATAATTTTTCAATATCATTTTTATTCGAAATAGTTTATACGTAGGTATTAATTGGGTTATATTTATCATACATATCCATATGTAATAATTTTTATATTCATCTACAATTTTTTAATATTAATTTTACCATTTGGTGATTTTTTATTAAATGGCATGAATGTAATTCTTTTTTGTTATTCGATTTGACTTATTTTTTGACATTACTGGTAAAATTAAGAGGAGGATTATTTCTTTAACATATACAACAATAATGGATTCATATGATTTAATAATCCATTATTTCTATGAAGATTAATATAAAATATTTCAACATAAATTTAAATTAAATTATCTTCTTTCACAATTACATGGAATTTTGAAAAAAGGATTTTTTTTGAAGAAGAAAGTATATTTTCATTAAGAATATATTTGATCTATTTATCAAAATTATTTTCCTTATAAGATGACCTAGGGTTATCTTTATATACATATTATAACTTAGGTTTTATTTTGTTTATTATGGAATTATTTTTATGAAATCCATTTGTTTTAAATGGATTATGTTGTGATGGAATGATGTTTAAGAAACACATTTTTTTCATGGGTTCTACTATGAAGAATTTTTTTTGTTTTTTGCAGAACATGTAATAATTATTTCATTTGGAGACGGGTGGGACCAATATATCTCCCCATTGCATTGTGTGATGATTAATATCTTATGAGATAGACATGACTGGAACATAAATTAAATGAAGTTCAACAACATAGGGCTGGAACGACATATAAATTTGGTTTTGTAATATAGGGATAGAACGAAATGTGTATCCTGTTTAACAATACCTAGATGGAATGGAAATTAACCTCCATTGAATAGATTACTTTTCCACTTTTATGGTTGTGGCAGAAATACCATGTACAATATAGAAATCATATTATGTGATTATTTTTTTCCACAATCCCATGTTTTAAGCGAATACTATTTTCTTAAAGAGAAATTCTCCTCGATGGTAGTGGGTCGAGAATAAAAGATAGTTTTTTTGGATTTTTTGTTGAAAATAATGAAATATAATTTACTACACTTTATTTTATTTTTGCGTCACCATATGGAAGTTGGAGGTGGGGTAAACCAAAACTATACCTCCTTGTGGGAGTGTAATTCGGGGGACCAGCCGATCATAACCTCTCATGAGAAGTCATATTGGTGAGGCCCACCCAAACCTAAACTCTCTCGAGAGGTTAAGGTGGTGGGGACCACCCTAGACTAAACACCCATTTTAATAGTGGTAAACCTCTAAAATCCCCTCATTAATGAGGGGGAGCCTCTTGAACCCCTCCACCCAATTAATTCTGCCAACGCACTTGCCACTAATGTGCCAAATCCTCCCCATTAATTAATTGAGCTCATTAATTAATTTTTTTAATACTTTTTTAATTTTGTGCCAATAATTAAATAATAGATATACATAATCTATTATTTTGTCTTGGCATATTCATCTTGGTGGATCATGGGAGAGGTGGACATAGGGAGAAATCTCTCCAACGAAGAACATCCTCCACAAAGAATGCTAGAGAGGATCGTCTTCGATTTCTTCCTCGGAAACACCTTGCGGAGGCCATCGATGTGGGACGTCATCGACGACCGACCTACCCTCCTCATCGTCATCAATGAAACGACACATGAGCATGGATTGGATGTGGGTGGCAGAAAAAATAAGAGATGAAAACTCTGCCTTTTTCCCCATGACTCCATTGATGAACAACGATCAAGGTAGGGGTTTTTTTATTATGATATTATTCCTTTAATTCTTCCCATGTAAAACAAAGAATCATTGTGGTTGATTTTTCTTTGTGGGTTCAGATATATTTTTTTCTGTGGGAAGATGTGGGGTATTTGTTTGATTTTACATTCACCTTATTTTCTTAATAATTGTTTGAAATTCAACAAAGAATCGTACATCTTGATACCACCCTAAACACGAAGGGTGCGGGCCAAATAAACATGGCCCGACCCCTATTCTGTTCTTGTTTGTGATGTTTTTTGGAATTTCGATTAGGCGACGAGACGAAAAAGGCGACAGAGGCTACTGTTGGGCTACCCAAGGCCTCCACAACTGGCACCGCCCCGCGATGCTCCGGAACCCCCGACCGAACCAGACCCCGGCCTCCGCGCGCCCCGTGTGCCCCACGGCTCCACCACCCACGCACCATGGGCGTCCCACGACTCCACTATCCGCATGCCCCATGCACCCCGCAGCTCCACGCACCCCACACCATCACCGGATGAACTGGACCTGGCCTCTCAGGCCGAGCTACCCGAGCCGCGCCCCTCATTGCACCCGTCCGAACCGACCTCCCATGCCCCTCGGTGTGCCCCGGCCGAGCCGGCCTCCCGCGCCTCTCGCGGCCCCCCAGCCGAACTGGCCCGCACCCTCATAGCGCATGTGATCCAAACCGCCATTACGCCGATCCGCGGCCTGTCCAAGTCCTCTTGACCGGTCTATGCCCACTCGGCCCTCCATGGCCCCACATGGCCCGCGGGGCTGTGCCCAGCGGGCCAGGGGAAAAGCAATTCGATGGTCCAAGCCCAATGGGAGAATCCCGGCCAACTCGAACCAGGTCGGCCCAGACCGGGTTGGACCGGATCCGGACCCATTACGACCCTTAAAATTATTTTGACCATATATTTGCCACTAGGCATCCGTTTGACGAACTATCAGCAACCTTAGTAATCATGGAGCATGACGATACTTTTTAATATACCCCACTAGAGTTTAGGGTATAGTTGAGATACTGTCAAGTTGGATTGCACACGAATCCAGCTAGGCCCCTGGGACTAAATGATTAATAACTCATAGACCAGGTGTCTGATTGGCAAGCCGTCTATTGCGTTGAGACCTTGATGACATGGCAATCATTTTAGATACATCTTCATGGGGTTTCATGACCATTATTTTATCTACTAGTAGCATGTGAAACGGATCCTTCCAGAGATGAGCAGACAGAATGCAGAGACCAAGGAGTTGGTTGAGTGTGGACGACTGCTGACTGATTGACTTGGAGTGACTCCACTTTCCTAGTGGGAAGCGCCTGGTTGTGGTGGTAGAACCACGATGGAGGAGTGCCTGGTTGTGGTGGCAGACCCGTGGTACTCGACAGGAGGAGTACCCTTGCAGCCTATTAAGGGGAGGGTCTAGTTGTGGTGGTAGTCCCATGGTGAGGAGCGCCTTAGTGACATATAAGACCCACGATACTCAACAGGAGGATTACCTCAACCGTCCAAGGTCAGTGGGAAGTGCCTTGGTGTCAAAAAAGGCCCACTGTACTCGACAAAAGAGGAGTTCTCAAGTAGTCGTGGTTTCGATAATGTGAATAAAAATCCTGGATGAGATTAGTCTGTAACTTTTATGTTTTCCTCATGATTGAGATGGATTACATGATATCTTAGGTATATGTATGGGCTTATAACTATGTGGGGTTATCTGTTTTTTTCATACATTGTGATGTATCCTTGTTGGATTTTTTGAGACGTTGAGGGTCTCAGGGTCCCTACTAATTATCGTTATACTCACCACTTCATGGTAAATGCCCGCAACTTGATGTGTTGGAAGTAGAAGACGAACATCGCTGATCAAGGCTGAGAGTACCTAGAATGGATGATACCCAGAGGTGGATCATAAGGTATGTCGGTATAGGGAGGAGAATAATGAACATGGAGTGTAGAGGAGGTGATCTGTACCTACCCTTCAGGTTGGAACCTCAGAGGATTACCTAGTGGATGTTTTTCCTATTTGCACAGTTGTACTTGTACTTTAAATTTGTTGTACATTCTAGTTGGTCTTGTATTCATGCCCCTTTTTATATACTATACTCACTTGCCGGTTATTCAGTTTACTCATGATCGTATCTGATGTGTGTTTTTTCTGGTTATAAAGGCAATGCCTTCCCAGATTTAGGGAATTACGCCTTTGGTCATAGTCGCCAACACCTGGACAATGGTAGGTGGGCATGGGGTTGTTACGACACGGGCCCTAGGGGACGGGTCATGACAAATTGGTATCAGAGGAGTCATTTCTGCCATAGTACTCGGGACTTTGATCTTTCTTTTCTATTATGGAATATTGTTAAGAGTAGTGAGTGTGGTTCTCAGTTCAGGGATTCTAGTGTTGGTGCGGCGGCCGACGTATCCATACACAAAGAATCTGACTTCTGATTTTCGACTCAGCGCACAAAAACATTTATTGTGTGTGTGTTTTGAAAAGTTTTCATTAATTCAACTCAACTAGATTAGATAAGTCGATATAATCTTTTGACTATTTTACATCTGTTTCTTTCAGGATGCCTCCCCATGAATGACCAACTAGAGTCCCGAGAGTTGTACCCACAAATATCCCACCGAGCGACGAGGCCTCAGTGTAAAGACCATTTCCAGGGGAGTAAAAATTGATTCCACTCCTCGTTGGGCCACTGATTCCACCAACCTCAACAGAAGATGATGCAAGCCACATGATCGCATTGCATGAGTTCCAGTTCCAGATGGCACCCATGTTTATGGGAGATACATAACCATAGACGGCTTAGGATTTGCTAAAATCTATGGTGAGAGGTTTCTGACTGGTAGGGACACCAACTGACTTCAGGCTGATTCTTACCGCCAGCCATCTATAGGATGCAGCTGGAAGAGGGTGAATCTTGATTCTCCATGTTCCTGACGCGATGAAGCTTCTCTGGGAAGACTTCGAGAGCCTATTTCAGGCAGACATTGTCCTAATGACTCTTCACATAGTGCACATAGAGGATCTACTTCGTCTGCAGTAGGGAAACATGACTGTAGCTTAGTACTCAGCGAGGTTCATAGACCTCTCATGCTAGTCCACCGATATAGTACGAGACCCAATCTTTAGGGATCATACCATCGAGCAAGGACTCTAGTGGAAGATCAGAGCTTCTGTGATCTCACTCAGCATCCCGACATGGCAGGGGTGTTTGAGACAACCTTCCTAGTGGAGAGTTTCCTTACTGAGCTGTCTTCAGTAGCGAGATCCACCACCAGTCGACACATAGTGGAGTCTTCTACATCAGGCTGAAAACAGATGTCACAATGGTCCAAGAAGACTTAAACTACAAGTGGAGGGTTTCATGACTCAAGATCAGTTGTGCAGGGCACCTGGAGCAGAGACATACATGCTAGGAGCGGGCATTATTTCACATGCGGCGGGAAGGGTCACATTGCTCGGGATGGTCTGAACCGCCGTTCAGATGATCAGTAGACGGTCAAAGTTCCTCCCACATAGAGACATAGATTCTATTGAGGTGTTAATAATAGAGTATGCGGATGTGGAAGAGGAGTAGGCCTTACAGCTGGTAGTGGTTGACGTTTTGATGTGTTTCTACCACCACCACCAGGAGGTCCACCCAGACCTCATGGAGAAGGTGGATATGGGAGAGCTCAGATCCATGCAGCTGAGGCCTTCAAACATGATGCATCGGAGATGATACGAGGTACAATATGTGTCTATTCCACCTTAGTTGTAGTTCATATAGACATAGGTGTCAGTCACTCTTTCATTGACACTGCCCCCATTTGGAGCTCAGAGATTCCGACGGAGCGGTTGGCTCGATCCTTACAGCTAGAGACTCCTATGGGAATAGATTCGATGATTACACACTGATTCCATCACTGTGAGCATACTCTAGGAGGCATGATCTTCGACTAGGATCTCTTAGTAGCGGCGCCAAGGCCTTATGATGTCATTTTGGGTATGGACTGGTTGTCTACAGTCAATGCTCAAATTGATGGTATTAGGAGAAAAGTGTGGTGTGTTCGCATGGATAAGACTAGTTTTACATTTGATGATGAAAAGGGAGCCATTGTAGCATAGGATAGACTTACCTGGAGGAGGGTGCATCCGATCACTCATCAGTTGGCCAACCATACCCTCAGAGCAGTTTTTGTAGAGGGTTTGATCTATCCTTTATTGGTGGACCAGTACATGAATGTTTTCCCTGATGATGTCCTAGGTCTACATTCTCATAGAGAGGCGGACCTTTATATTGACTTGTACCCCGAGACAGAATAGTTCTCTACACAATGATATCGGATGGCTCTCATCGAGCTTCGTGAGCTGTGGGTACAGCTTTCGGACTTGCAGGTGGATGGATTTATTCGGCCCATTGTTTCTCCCTAAACAACCCCAATTCTGTTCTCCAAGAAGGTGGATGGGATCTTGAGGATTTGTGTTGACTATTGACTCCTGAACAGGAGACTGTGAAGAACAAGTACCCTCTCCCGAGGATTGATGACCTCTTTGATTAGTTGAAGGGAGCATAGTGGTTCTCAAAGTTAGAACTCAGATCAGGCTATCCCCAGCTCAGAGTTCAAGTTGAGGATGTGCAGAAGATGTTCTATAGATGTCGGTATAGCCACATTGAGTTCATGGTTATGCCTTTTGTTGTAACCAATTTTCCAGTAGTGTTCATGGGAATCATGAAAATTATTTTCCAGCCATACATCGATAGCTTTGTCATAGTCTTCATAGACTACATTCTGATCTACTCCACTACTGAGGGGGAGCATGCCTACCATTTGAAGGTAGTAGTGGACACACTCCAAGAGTACCAACTTTACAGTAATCTCTCGATATTCCAGTTCAGGATCCGAGAGGTTCACTTTCTGCGACATGCCATCTTGGAGGTTGGAGTTAATGTGGATCCAGCAATGATTGAGTCGATACATGATTGGGATCCACCCAGGAGTGTGACGGAAGTACCATGTTTCTTGGGATTGGCCGGATACTAACAGAGTTTTGTACGAGATTTATCTAGAGTTGCATCACCACTATCAGACTAGAAAAAGAAGTGGAAACCCTTTCTGTGGTCGGAGAAATGCTAGATGAGCATTCATGAGCAGAGGTAGAGGCTGACTAGTACCCCCATCTTGAGGCTTCTAGAGGAAGGCGTTTGGTACGTAGTCTACAAAGAAGCATCAGGGACTGGACTCAGATGTGTCCTGATGCATGTGCGAGTAGTTATCACATTTGGTTCATCACAACTGAGACATAATGAGAATAACTACACTACCCATGACCCAGAGTTACCAGTAGTGGTCTTCACCTTAAAAATGTGGTGACACTATCAGATGGGTGACTGTTTTACTATGTACTCTGATCAAAAGAGTCATAGGTATATATTCTCTCAGAAGGACCTGAACCGAAGACAGTGATGTTGGCTTGAGTTCCTCCAAGACTTTGACTTCAAGATAGTATATACTCCTAGAAAGGGGAACACTGTTGCAGATGCACTCAGTAGGTGATCTGGTATAATACTTCTAGGTGAGGCGATGGAGCAGTTGGCTGCTTTGAAGATATCGTTTGTGGATATAGATGTTAAAACCTTATTTCATAATCTTATAGTAAATCCCTCACTTATTCACTGGGCAAGCACCTAGTAGAATTTTTGAAGGTGGGGAGCACGTCATCCTCTTCCGAGGATGTACAATGGTACCAATGTCACTTTAGGAGGAATGGTCGATGAAGTTACACACATCCCCTCAAGCAGTACATCCAGGAGTTGCGAAGATGTACTAGGATCTCCGATGATTGCACTAGTGGTCGGTAATGAAAAAATAAGTGGAAGAGTTTGTTTCATTGTGACTCACTTTTCAACAAGTGAAGGCAGAGAATCAGGTACCATCATTCTTGGTTAAGCCTTTAGAGGCCCCAGAGTGGATGTGGGAGGGGTTATCCATAGATTTTTTGACAAGAGTTCCACGTACATCTAGTGGTCATGACTCGATCTGGGTGATCATCTACAGACTCACCATGTCGGTCCACTTCCTACCGATCAGATAGTAGGGATCAGTAAGGAGCTTGGGTCGCCTCTATGTGCAGAAGATTGTGCGGTTACATGGAGTAACATCAACGATTTTCTCTGGTCGTGACCCACAATTTACTTCACTACTATGGATTCATATGCAGGATTCTTTTAGGACGCAGCTTCCTTTGACCACCGCCTTCCTTCCTCAGATGGATGGCCTGACTGAGTAGACTATTCTGACCCTCGAGGACATGTTGTGTGCTGGTGTTCTCGACATCGGTTATAGTTAGGAAGATCACTTTCCTTTGGTGGAGTTTTAATACAACAACATCTATCACTCCACCATTAGGATGTCACCTTTCATAGCGTTGTACGAGCCACTTTGCAGATCACCATTGTGTTGGACTGATCGAGGGGTGTCAACACTGGTGGGCCAGAGACTGTACGAGCTACCATAGAGAAGGTCTAGATCATCCAGGAGCAACATAGACTTCACATGGTAGGTTGAATTCATATTCTGATAGGAGACAAAGACCTCTAGAGTTTAAGGATGGAGACCAAATCTTTCTATGGGTCTCACCCCGATGAGGTCTATGGAGATTTGGCGTATGTGGCCAGATATCTCTGAGATTCATCTGACATTCTCAAGTCCTCATCAGAGTTGGTGAGGTGGAAAACCTCTTAAATCTTCTACCTCAGTAGAACCGGGGTGCATGACGTATTGCATGTATCCTGACTGAGGAGATATGTGAAAAAACCTTCTCACATCATCGACCATTGAGAGATGGGCGTCATTGATGGGGTGAATTTTACGGAGGTTCCAGTAAAGATTGAGGATCGACAGGAGCTGTTCCTTTATGGATGGTCGATACCTATGTTGTGTGTTCATTGGTAGCACAAGAACTTCCAAAAGAGAACATGGGAACAGGAGGTTCAGATGTGTTCTCAGTACCCCCACTTGATCCCTTAGATATGAGTTGTAGCTTATGGGTACGTAAATCCATGATGTGGGGAGAATGTAAATACATAGAATTCCCTTCTAATTTTTTTAATAAATTGGAATTTTATGAGTGCTTGAAAATTGACGGCATGTGATTCTGTGGCCCGGTGTGCCCGGAATAAATTTTTGATGTTTTTTTCGGGTACGTTCAGTAAACGTACGAGAATGTTTTTATTACTTTTGAACCGGTGCATGGAATTGAAATCAGAGGGCACCATTGAACTCGCAAGACCGGTAGTCTCTTAAGAAGAAATTCTCCTCAACAATAGTGGGTTGAGAATAAAATATAGTTTTTGGGTTTTTTCGTGGAAAATAATAAAATATAATGAACTACACTTTTTTTATTTTCGAGCCACCATGTAGAAGTTGTAGGTGGGGTCCTCCAGAACTAAACCACCTTGTGGGATATGAGGTGTGGGGACCACCTGACCATAACCTCCCATGAGAGGTTATGGTTGTGGGGGCCACCCGAACCTAACCTCCCGTGAGAGGTTACGGTGGGGGGGACCACGCAGGACTAAACCCCCATTATAATTGTGGAAAACCACTCGACTCCCCTCATTAATTAGGTGGAGCCTCTTGAACCCCTCAACCCAATTAATTCAACTAATTCACTTTCTATGAATGTGCCAAATCCTATCCATTAATTAATTGAGCACATCAATTAATTTTTTTTAAAACCTTTTTGAATTTATTGAAAACAATAAAATAATAGATGAACTTAATAGAATTATTTTGGCATAGAATATTCATCTTGGTAGAACTTGGGAGAGGAAGACATAGGGAGAATGCTCTCTAATGAAGATCTTCCACCATGAAGAACTCCACTGAGGAGAATCATAGACTTCTTCCTCAGAAGCACCTTGTGGAGGTAATCGATAAGGGACATCTTCGATGACCAACCTAACCTCTTAATCATCATCAACGAACTGAGACATGAACTTGGATTGGAAGTGTGTGGAGGATGTGACGAATGATGACAAATATATCTTCTTCCCCATGACTTCATCGATGAAAAATGATCAGGGTAGGTGTTTTATTTTATTATGAAATTATTCCTTTAAATCATCCCATCTAAAACAATGAATCATTGTGATTGATTTTTCCTTGCGGGTTGGGATTTATTTTTATTGCGGGAAGACATGGGGTGTTTTATTTATTTTTCTTTCATCTTATTTTCATGATATTTTTTTGAAATACTTGAATGAATTGAACAGCTTGCTACCACCCTAAACATGGTGGGTGTGGTCCAAATCAACATGGCCCATCTACTTAGTAGTTCTTGTTTGTGATGATCTTAGGAATGGCAACGAGGCGACAAGATAGAAAAGGAGATGGAGGAAACGACCACAATACCCACGACCTCCATAACCCAAGATCCCTAGAGATGCTCTGGAACCCCGAGCCAAATCGCACCAACCGCTGGCTTCCGAGTCACCCCGACCATGCCGCCTGCTGACCGCGCCACCCAGACCGAACCGCCTGAGCCATGCTGTGCCCTGGATAAACCGGTACCCGCACTCCGCGCGGCCCACGCACCCTGACGCCTTGCCTCCCACGCACCCCATAGGCCCCACTGCTCCACTGTTCATGCGCCCCATGGCTCCATTGTCTGTGCACCCTACGGCTCCGCATGCCCCGCGCCGCCACTAGCTGAACTAGCACCGGCCTCCCTGGCTGAGCCGCCCGTGCAGTGCCCCTCACGGCACCCGGTCGAGCCGGCCTCCCACTCCCATCATTAAACCTCATCTTAACCGGCCTCATACACCCAGCACAACACCCCAGCCAAACCAGCTCACACCCTCATGGTGCCCCGGATGAACAGACTGTCGCACTAACACATGGCTTGTTTGTGCCCTCGTGGGTGGTCAACGCCAACTCTGAATTTCATGGCCCATCACGGTCTGTTGATCTGGGCTCAACGGGCCAGGAAAAAACCAATGGGTTAGCCTACCCAACGGGATGGGCCAACCCCAATGGGTTAGGGTGGGCGACTCAAACCGGGTCGACCCACAGAAGGGCTAGCTGGGTCGGTCCGATTGAGACTCACATGAAATGGGCCCATTACGACCCTTTACTTTCTTTTGGCCTTATCTTTGGCATCAGGAGTCTATTTGAAAAACCATCGACGGACCTGGTAATATTGGAGCATGAATACCCTTTTAAGTATACCCCACTAGAGTTTGAGTTATAGATGAGATACGGTCAGGTTGGATCGTGCAAGAATCCAACAGGGCCCTTAGACCTAAATGGCTAATAACTCACAGACTGGGCGTCTGATTGACGTGCCGTATGTTGCAGTGAGTCCTCTATTAAGTGGATGGACATTGAGATACTTCAACGTAGGACTTAATGATAGTTGGAGTATCGAATAGTATCTCATAAAGAAGATCCCTCCAGATATGAGTAGATAGAGTGTAAAGACTTAGTAGTTGGATGAGACTTGATGACTACTGACTGATTGACTCAGAGTGACCAGAATAGATCACTAGAAAGAGCCTGGTTGTGGCGGCAGACCCACTACGGAGGAGAAACTGGTTGTGGTGGCGTACCCACGGTACTCGACAAGAGGATTACCTCTTCAGGATGTTAGGGGGAGTGCCTGATTGTGGTGACAAACCCAGGGTTGGGAGCATCATGGTGATGCAGATAACCCAGAATACACGATAGGAAGAGTACCTCAACAGTACAAGATTAGTGGGAAGATCCTTGGTGTTTTGGCAGACCCAATGTACTCGAAAGAGGATGAGATATCCAGCAACCTTGGTTTCAAAAATGTGAATAAAAATCCAAGTTGAGCTGAGTCAGTATCTTTTGTGTTTTAATCATAACTGAGATGGATTACTTGTTAACATTGGTATATGTGTTGGTATATACATGATTGGTGATATCTATTGTTTTCATACCTTTTGATTTTTCATTGTTGGATTTTGTGAGACCTTGAGGGTCTCAGGGTCCCTACTGAGTATCCTTATACTCACCCCTGCACAGGCTATGCCCACACATTGTTGTGTTGGATGCAGATGATGGTCATCACTGGCTGACGCTTAGGGTACCAAGACTGGATGGTACCCGGAGGTGGACCTTATAGCGTTTCGGTACGTGGAGGATATGGAAGGAAATGGATTGCTGAGGAGGTGTCCATTACCTACCTTTCAGGTAGGAACCTCGGAGGACAACCCAATGGCTATTTTTCCTATTTCCTTAGTTGTACTTGTATATTCAATTTCTTTTACTTTTCAGTTGGGCTTGTATTCTGGCATCGTTTTACTTACTGTAGTCACTTTTTGGTTATACATTTTACTCGTGATGGTATCTAATGTGTGTGTTTACAGGTTATAAAGTCAATTCCTTCCCATTTTTAGTGAATTATGTCATTGGTGCTAGTCGCCAGCCCCTTTCCTATGGAAGGTGGGATTTGGGTAGTAATGGCACATGCCCCAGGGGACGTGTCGTTACATACCTTTTGTCTTGAATTTATTCATACTCTTCCAAAAATTTGTAAAATGAATAAAAATTTATTAAAAATCTATCGCAGAACTATATTATTACTATTAATACCATTTATTTTATAACTATGTCTTTATATAACACAGTTGTTAACAATTATTTGTTACATATTCATTTCGAGTAATATCCATTTTGATTTTCCCAGGTGACTTAATTTTTTATATATGTGGTCCTTATATTTATATTATGATTCAAAGAATGTAAACCATGATTTAAATATAATTTATATTCAGAATAAGTTTAATATAATATTCTATAGGATATGAAATTATGAAATAGAATACACCATTCATGGATATAGTATGTCGTACGTACGCATTAAAAATATTTATGATTCCTTTCCTTGTTGAAAAAATGAAAGTAAATATATATATATATATATATATAAATTATTCAATTATATTTATTATATAATATATATTATAAATATTCACTAAATACAACCTAAATACTTTCCACATATGGTATAATAAAATCACATTTCTTTGAGCGTGTTGTAGTCCACAATTTGTGAAATGAAATTATCTTATTAACACGAATGTTAAGTATGAAGATATCTATTGTAAAAAAATAATTAAAGATTAATAAATTAATAAATATACTTTTTAACATATATGTATAGTGATTTCATCATAATATCTACCATGAGAGGTGGTAAAAAATGATCCATCATAATTTACTGAGGTGGTTGTTCCCTATAAATGTAAATATAAGGATCATTAACCATTAGATGTCGGTAAGTTTAAATGTTTGTTTATCCCTTTTCATATAAAAATACTATTATATTTATGATACTATTTTTAATACATGAATTTTAAAAGAATACTTTAGTTAGCGGAGAATGAAAATAAATGAATGGAGATTGAGAGAAAATGAAAACCCTTAATTGAGAAAATTCTTTTTTGTTTTGGCCAACATGCTTACTTGAATAGATTTCTAACCAAGTGGATTAGTCAAGGAAGAATTTTGGGGTGTTATGAAGTGAATTTCATTGATGTTTTCATAATCGATGTGGTTTTAGAGGGGTGAAGATGCGTGGTGGTTTGTGTATTATATAAGGGAAGAGAAGTTTCACTCTCTGGAATATTTAAAGACAGAATTTTACCAATGTTTTTCATGTTTCTAGTGGATAAAATATTTATAACAACATAATATATATAGGTATATCTTAGAAATTTTCCCATAATTTGGATGGTTTTCAAGTATATGGTCATTTTTGGACATAAATATATGTGTATGTTCTTAGTTAACATTTATTTTACCTTAATCGATGTAATTAATATTAGTTAAATAGACTAATAATTTTTTTTAAAACAATGTTTAGCTAATAATACAATATATATTATTTTAATTACAAATAATAATTACACTTTTCCAAATTAAAATAACAAAAGTGGATTAAATAAATTTAAAATTCATCCCATAAATGGGATGCCACTGTGAGTTTTTAAAGTTAAAATGATCAAATGTATTCATTATATTTATACCAAATTACAATGTGAAATTGTTTCGAATGACCTAAATTTGATGAATTGATAAAATTTTTATCTAAATAAACTTTTAATAAAATATAAAACACCATTATATGTTATAAATTAATTATTTGAGAAACCTATTTTTAACAAAAAATTGTACTTTTATATATTCATTAAAAAATGAATCCTTATATAAAAATTAAAAAATATATTTACATAAATTTTAATTTTATCATTCATGAGTGATGTTTATATTGAAATAAGAAATATATTAAAGTTAAAAAAATTATTCTATAATGGTTTCTCCATTAAATTTTGGTAAAACTTCCATTATAAAAATTTCGATTTTTATTCGTCAAATTGGGTTTGTTCTTATCTTATATCTATAAAATATATATTGGATTATTATCCAAGATATTTGATTGATTATGTAACATATATATTAAATTAGTATCACTCCCTTATATAAATTAATTTAATTTATTAGGGTAAAATAGCATTGTGATAATAAAAAAATAATGTTTTTGTTTATATACAAATGATTTTCATATTTGTTTCAAATTAATTGGTAACCTATTAATTCATCGAATATTTCTATAAACCATACATTTTAATAAATCATATTATATTGTTCATTACATCCAATTTATCAACTAGGGTATGTCCTATTATATTAAATTATTATATTTTGATAATATATTATTCTTCGGTTATCCTCAATAATTCATGTTTTGCAAGCCATCAAGGAAAGTCATTATTGTGTGTGAAGCAATTTAACCTCAATGTTCTGTGTAGAGAACGATAAAATTTCTATTGCATGTAGCCCAAAATTAACATATTTTATATAACATATTCAAAACATATAAAATGATTTATTTTTAATGATTCATGATATGAAAAATATCAAATATATTAAATTAATAAAAAGATTGTAAGAACCTGGATCTTTTTTTTCAGGCATGTTATACATTTTCTAGCGGTTTTTTAGTAAAAATATATTTTGTAAATTTTCAAATTACTAGCCTTGTACATTATGAGTACACGCCATGTACTCCCTTTCCACATGAGGCCATATACTGGCAGTGTAGAAGCCCCACACACGATCTTGCAGGAGTGACCTAGAGGTCGCTTAAAACGGAGTACAGAAACAGAGAGTACATGTCATTTACATCAGAAGTATATGCCATGTACTTTATTTTTTTCATTAAACACATCGAGGTCATGTATAATTTCCAGAACACTTTTCTTTTAGGTCTTGTTAGACTGAGAGCACTGTACGACCACAGATAATTGACAAACCCCTAAGCATGTGTCTGTCCTCCGAATCAAACACTGTAGGTTGTGTTCGAATCGCATCAGTGTGTTCTATCTTTTTCTAGAGAAAAATATTCTAATTTCTTTTCCCTTTTGATATATCGTGGGTTTAATGATTCATACATCTTTTTAGATCTTCAACATTCTAAGGTTGTCCAAGCCTCGAGGTTCACTTCTTGCGATCACCTAACACGAAGGTGGGTGGTTTGTGCCTTTATGTTCAATGTATTTGAGTATTATATAAAAATTCCACTAATACCCTTGATTGGGGTATTGCATTTTTAACATTTTACCCCTATTGATGGACTTCCATGCTTTCATGTTTGTGTAGAGGTTATTTGGATAAGAATATGATTGATTTCTATGCATTGGATGTATTTCCAATGCATGTTATGTTTACGACCGTTTAATCACGTTTAGCCAATTTGGTTGCCTAGACTATTTTCCATTCCTATTGTTGTAGGATGGATAGTTTGTATTCATATATGCTTGATATGTTGTAGACTAATAATCCAAGTAGTTTAGTAGGTTTACATTGTCCATACTGTACTGCTATGCTCATTGATCTATATCTGGTCGTGAGAACCTGGTGTAGTAGACTATAAGGGTAATTGAATGAGTGAGCTTATTCAGAGAGTATTTGAATCACATTTGGATAAAAGGGGAATTTACCAAGAGAGCTTCCTTAGAGATTCCTTGACTGCTTTATACTGTAAGAGGAATTGATCGTGCGAGCTTCCTCAGAGAGTCTTTGTTTTACATTGAATTACTTTGATTACTCTAGAATATGAGGGGAATAGACCGGGTGAGCATTCTTAGAAATTATTTGTTTTACTTTGAATGACCTGAGATATAAGGGGAAATGACCAAGTGATCTTCCTTAGAGAGTCATTGACCATAGGGATATAAGGGGAATTGACTGTGTGAACATCCTGAGAGAGTTCTAGACTACCTTAGAATATAAGTGGAATTTAGTATGTGTGATACATCTGAGAGTATTTATAAATTATTATGACGGAACTAGAGGGATTAGGCCGAGTGAACATCTCATATAGTTGCTTGTACTTCTTAGGTAGGACTAGAGGGGATGGTTGTGAGTACTTCCCAGAGGTTTACCTCTTCATGTTTAGTTGTTTGTTTCACATTTTCATGATATTAAAACTATGGATTGTTTACTGTTGACTACTTTCATGTTTACTGCTTTCTATACTTTTACCTACCATATACTCACTGACTGTTAGGAACATATATTCAGGTGGTTGCCTACTCAGATTTAGTCTCACACCCAGTTTGCGTCATACTTTTGGTCCCAAACAGATTATGTTGCTGCAGGTATAGATAAGGGAAATCGTCCTTCTACTTCAGGTACATGACTTGCTGTGGAGCCGAAGATCATTAGACCAAGCATAGGCTTGTGATGTTGAGGATTTTTTATCTTTTTGTTTTGTTCCTTGGTTTACCACTTGTTGTATTTCCATCATTGTGTCTTGTTTAGCTTCATTTCTAGACATATGAACCATGAATCATTTTATATGTATATGTACTCCAGTTGATTGTTATTCTAGTCTGCTACAGATTACTGTTGTTGGATATTTATTGATTCCGCTGCTTTTTGTTGTTTTCATCTTCTTTTTACTCTTCCAATGAGGGCATAGTTTCCCCACATTCACACACAAGGCCCTCGCTGCTAGTCGGCAGCCTCTGGCATGCTGGGAAATGTGCTTGAGGCCAGGTGACCAGCCAGGTGCGGGGTGCCTCTCAGTGGCTTCCTGAACTAGGATGTTACAAAGAGGTATGAGAAGGTCTCTTTTCTCTTCATTTATTGTTTGTAGTTTTTTTTCAGGGATAAGAATGAATACTTATATGGTAATAAGTTGTTTGTGAAAGCAACTAACTCGTGTTCTAGGAAAATCCAATATACCTCGTTTAATAAATTTTTTCTTGTTTTCCAACTTTAAGAGTGATATGATTTAACCTTGAGTGATTCACTAGATATTTTTTGTTATTGGTGATGTTATTGGGGTTCTATTTCTGCCCCAACCATATGAGATAAGGGTATTCCATCTCATCAATCATATAGGCACTTGTTATAAATCACATGTCATGCATTCTTTCCAAGCCATTTTGGATGCATTAGTTATTGCATGTTGTTGTGAGAGATGTTTTGTAGAATATGGATGTTGTTTTGATAGATTCATTGCTAAAAATACCTTCTATTTGATAGGGAATTGTGTTTATGGTTTTTTTTTGAATGAACACCAAACTTTTGTTCTTGAGGTGATATAGGCCCTCATGGACTGAAATTTAGTGGATCGTTGCCTTGCTTTCCTTGTTATAACTTGTATAAGATTCCAATATTTGATTCGTGGGGAGTATAGGCCCCCACTAATCGGAATTCTCCACTTTCAATGATTGTTTCAGTGTTTTTCTGGGTTCCGGGGTTGTTTCTGAGGCATACTATATGGTAAAACATAGAATACATGCCATGTAGTTTGGAATACATACCATGTGTTCTTCTATTCCGGAAGAATCCATTTTTCTTATGTATAGATCGTGTACTTTATGTATACACTGTGTAATCTCTAACATTGTCAAAAGTCGTGTGGGAAGAGGCACATGATAGGAATTTTCTTGCGGGGACACGTCGTGTACCCTCTGTACATGCTTTCTGGTGTTATCTCGGTGTATGCCCAAGTAACTAACCACACGGATGAATAAGTATGAAGATATACACGTAGTGTATTCAATCCCCAGTACCTGGTTGTGTCACTAAAAATGCGAGTTAGTGTTATCCTTCTTTGTACATGTCTTGTAGTTTGAGTGGTGTGATAGGATATGTCGCTGACAACACGTGCTAGGTGAAGATTTTCTAGTACTCGTCGTGTCTATCCTGAACATGCCATGTGGTATTGTATTAGGAGATCCGTGTGGCTTAACCGTGTATAAGGACTCGAGAAGGGAAAGGGAATTAAAGTACATATCATGTGTTAAGACAACACGTCATGTGTTTTAGGTGTTACATGAACTGTTTGGGCAGGTGTACACGCCCATGTAAATGACATCAGGGAACACACAATGTAGGAATTGTACACTCTGTGTAGTCATGTTTTGTAAAAATTGAATTCTTTCATTATCCAGTTCCCTTCTTATGAATCTAGATTTCATTACATGATAATCATGACCTATGGTGTGCGCTTGACCTTGCAGACTCATGCCCCCCCAAGTTTCCCTCCGTTTATGTGCCAGTTGCCAGACGGTGATCAGACACCAGACAAGGCTGATCAGGGACTTCCAGGAGATCCTCCAGTCATGTCAGTCTTTGCACAAGCCATTATACCTGAAATAGGTATTGATGCACAGTTCAAGGAGGGATTTTTGAGGATGATGGAGATGTTTCTGGGAGCGCCACCTCCTACCCCATCAATGGAAAAATTGACGTGGGTCATTCAGCAGCATAATCCTCCTAATTTCTCAGGTAATAGAGGAACCAAGGCTGTAGAGTCATGGATTGAAGTCATGTTGTCGATTTTCAATCATCTAGAGATACCTCCAGAAAAGAGGGTGAATCTTGCTACATACATGCTCTAAGACTCTACCAAGAGGTGGTGCGGTGTGATCTCACAGGCGGGACGCCAGCTAGGCATGGCTTGGAATGAGTTTTGGCATATCTTCTTTGATTAATTATATCTGGAGACCTTGAGGGCCGATTGAGCCGGGGAGTTTAGGAGTCTGGAGCAGGGTACTCTTTATGTTATGGAGTAATCCTCTTTCTTCACAGAGATACAGCGTTTCATATCTATTCCAAGAGGTGATGAATTTTTCCTTTCACTGATGATTGAGGATGGTCTGGATCATGACATACGATCACAAGTGAAAATCATCAGGTTGACTTTGATATCCTTTATCATCAACTAGGAATTTATCACAGAGCACAATCTGAGTGATTCTGGAGTTGTGATCCTGGGTGGTTCGACATCTATAATTTGTATTCCTCCTACTTATAGTAGGAAGCGCCGCTGAGAGTCTTCATGAGGATTTCAGAGCATGAGGGAAACATCATCTGGTGGCCAGATGGTGTGCTACCTAGGTGGGAGGAGAGGGCGTATGAGTCCATATTGCTCGAGAGACCCAACGGAGTGCCGATCTTATAGCAAGATGGGTAACCTTCAGAGCTTCTGTCCATTCTTCTCACCAGCATCTCTTGACAGGGGTTCTTCTATGACATTGATTTTTGGAGAAACAACACATGTTTCTCACCAGTACGTGAACCGGAGTTCTTCTGTCCATTCAGGCCGAGTTGGAGGTCGTGGTCATGGTATTCAGTCACCGGTTCATCAGAGATAGCATGGTGGATTAGGTCAGAGTGGCCTGGTAGGTTTACAGTGCCACAACATATGCCAAACTTTTGAAGTGGTGCTGACCAAGTAGGAGGAGGATCTCTAACCATCTATAGTTCGCGGTACGATCATAGTAACCATAGTTTTAGCTTATACTCTGTTCGATACATGGGCTTCCTGTAGCTATATCTTTATTTTTGTTGTGCAGAGCCTTAGGTTATGCATCTTTTCTCATGCCTATGTTTTGATGCTAGACACACCATTGGGGACTGGAACAGCTAATGTACGTCAGTGCAGGGAGTGCCGTCTACATGTTGGTGGGTGTCACTTCTTCTGGTTCCTCATTATCCTAGACATGACATTCAATGATTTCATTATCAGGATGTACTGGTTAGTTCCCATCCAGGCAGATGTCGGCTGTTATCGTCGTAGGGTGAGTTTCACATCACTAGAATGTGAATACATTCTTCATATGGGAGAATATGATGTCCATGGGATTAGATTGGGTCCAAAGCATCATGGTTTGGGAGGAGTTACAACCCAGATTGATAGTTTATCTGGATGACTAGGGGACTTCGCAGATGGACATTCCTCCAGTGGTGGATAGTTTTAGAGATGTTTTTCTAGAGGAATTCACATGTCTTCTTCCAGTGTGCGATGTAAACTTCTTGATTTAGATTGTTCTATGAGAGGAACCGGTGTCCATTCATCCTTATATTATGGCTACACTAGAGTTTCTAGTTCTCATGAAACTGTTAGAGGAGTTGCATGAAAAGGGTTTAATCAGACCCAATACTTCTCATTGGGGTTTTCCTGTCCTGTTTGCGAAGAAGGATGATGACACCCTCAGGCTTTGTGTGGACCATCGAATGATGAACTAGTTGTTGGTCAAGAACATGTATCCCTTTCCATGGATCTATGATCTCTTTGATCATCTTCGAGGAGCCCAAATGTTCATGAAGATTTACTTGAAGTCCGGTTACAATCAGTTTCATGTCAGACCATTAGATATACCTCTTACAGCCTTCATAAGTAGGAATGGCCTATATGATTATGTCGTTATGTTTTTCGGTCTCACGAACTCACCTGCAGTTTTCATGGCATTGATGAACTGAGTGTTCCAACCATACATGTATTATTTTATGGTTTTTTTCGTCGATGATATCTTGGTGTACTCTCACACTCAACACGACCATGCTACCCATATTGAGATCATATTGAGTACACTGAGGGAGAATTAGTAATATGCCAAGATCTCAAAGTTCCACTTTTGGGTGGATCAGATTCACTTTCGGGTTCATATTATCTCAGAGGAAGGAATATCAGCAGACCTAGAGAAAGTGAGAGCTGTAGTTTCTTGGGAGCAGCCTAAAAATGTTTTTTAGGTACGACGTTTTCTATGGTTGGATGGATACAATAAAGATTTCATACAAGACTTTTCATGCTTAAGAGAGCTGCTGACAGGTCTGACTAAGTTGGGTAAGATGTTTTTATGGTCATATTCTTGTGAGTAATCCTTTCAAGAGCTGAAATGGAGGTTGACTTTAGCGCTGATACTAGTCTTTCTAGAACCAGGAAAGAGTAATATTGTTTACTGTGATGCATCAGGTATCAGGCCAAGAGTTGTGCTTATGCAGGGAGATGGAGTCGTTGCATATGGGTCTCGGCTTTTAATGCGACATGGGAGGAATTTCCAGACGCACAATCTGGAGTTGGAAGTTATTTTTCATGCCCTACGCTGTTGGAGACTTTATCTTATGGGAGAGCATTTTTTGGTTTTCACCAACCACAAAAGTCAAAAGTACATCTTCACTCTCTGTGATCAAAATTTAAGACAGTGGAGGTGGGTCGAGTACCTATAGTCCTTTTACCACGAGCTTTCCCACATGCCTATGAAGGGAAACACAATGGCTAATGTGTTGAGTAGGATGTCTCAGAAAAAGGCAGTTCAGGTGGATAGCAGCGACTGGCAGCTTATGGATCTGTTCTCTGAGATGCATTTAGAGGTTCTAGACTTACAGGGGAAGACATTTCTATCTTCTATAGTTTTTACCTCTACTCTTCTTGATCGAGTTCAAATGAGGCAGCTATCAGATTCTTGAAGGCCTTGTCCAAAGGGAGAATGTGTCCGGATAGGACCCTATTCAGGGATGGAATATAGGCGAGGACGAGATCATTCATTTCCAGAGGTGCATTTGGGTGAGAGAAGATATACGCAAGGAGGTGATGTGGGACTTTCATTCCTCAGTTTGGGATGTTCATCATGGAATCACCATGATTTATCATTATCTACATCATCAGTATTGGTGTCCATCGATGTAGAGGGATGTTGCGGGTTTTTTCATGAGGTGTTCAACATGCTAGCAGGTGAAGGCGGAGCATCAACGGCCATCATGGATTCTATAGTAGTTACCCATTCCCGAGGGAAAGTGGAATGATGTCGTGATCGACTTCGTGACTTGTTTTCTGAGGTCACAATGAGGGAATGACGCACTTTGGGTTGTTGTTGATAGACTCATGATGGTTTATAACTTCTTTCCAGTTAAGGATACCTTCAGTGTTGTGGAGCTGGGATGGCTGTACATCTGAGAGATTGTATGTCTTCAGGGATTTCCACACTACATCGTTTCAAACAGGTATGCACGTTTTACTTATCAGGTCTGGTATGGGCTTCAAAAGGATTTGTGTACACCGGTACTTTTGCGGATATCTTTCCACCCCCATAAAATTTTGAATTTCGAGCGTATGACTCAAGTGCTAGAGGATATGCTCCAAGAATGAATTCTGGATTTTGGAGGTTATTGGGAGAAGCATATAACTTTTGTGGAGTATTTGTACAATAATATTTTTCAAGAAACTATTCAGATGGAACCTTATGAGGCTTTGTATGGTAGGCCAATCCGATAACTTTTTTGTTAGATGGTGGCAGGAGAGGAATCTTTGATGGGACCTCATCTTTTTTGGGAGACCACATAGCGGATATAGTTGATTTGGAAGAGGATGGCTATTTTGTAGTCTCGACATGAGTCTTTTGTTGATCAGTAGAGACGAACTTTGGAGTTCAAGTTAAGGGATCATGTTTTCCTGTGTGTCACACTGATGTTGGGACACAATAGGATTAGGAGATAGGGTAAGATATCACTGAGGTACATCGGGCCGTTTGAGGTGTTGGAGAGATTGGTCTGGTTGCCTATCAGTTGCAGTTTACTCAGAGGTACCAGGCCATGCACGATGTCTTCAAAGTTTCTCACCTTCCATGTTACTTTTCAGACCAATCAAATGTATTCCATCCCAAGGAGGTTGAGTTAGAAGTGGATGAATCCTTTGAGGAGAATACTTTAGGGATTTTTTATCTATGTAAAAAGGTTCTCTATGGCCAGTCTGTTCCTCGGGTATGGGTACTTTGGCAGCATGGGCGAGTATCGGATGAGACTTGGAAGAGGGAGGTAGATGTACGATCACAGTGGCTAGTGATGTTTAGGGTTTATTCTTCTATGCTGCTTTAGGGAAATTCAAGGATGAATTTCATTAAGGGGGGAAGTTTGTAAGAACTTGGATCGTCATTTTAGTTATGTTTTTCCTTTTCGGGTCATTTTTGAGAAAAATGGAATTTATGGAAATTTTCAAAGTACACACCGTGTACTTTATGATTACATGTCGTGTACTACCATGTCGTAGGAGGCTGTGTGCTAGTCATTTTGTAGCCATAGACATTATTGTGTGGAAGTGACATGGAGTCCGCTTAAAGTGGAGTACAGAAACGTCGATTACATGCAGTGTACTTCAAAAATACACCCCATATACTTTCTTTTGTTTTCATTAAATGCACCGAGGTCATGTCTAATCTCTAGAACTCTCTTCTTTTAGGTCCCATTCAACCGAGATCTCTATATGACCATAAATATTCGATGAACCCTCAATACTACGTCCATCCTATGAATCAAACACTGTCTATTGCATTGGAATCGCATCGGTGAGTTCTCTCTTCTCCTAGATCACCATCTTCTGATTTCTCTTCTCTTGTGAGATATGGTGGGTTTAACATTTTAGACATTTTCATAGATTTTCAAAATTATAAGGAGATTCAAGATTCGAGGTTCACATATAACGATCTACTAACACCAAGGTAGGTGGTTTGTGCCTATTCGTTCAATGTCTTTGCGTATTATGTGAAAATTCTATCAATACCCTTGAACGAGGTATTGCATGTATACCATTTTACTCATGTTGGTTTCTATCCATGCATTTATGTTTGTGTGGAGGTTAAATTGTTGTGAATAGGCTATTCTTTGGATGTCATACCCATTCATGTTCGGTTTATGATCATTTGGTCCTATTTAGCCAATTGGCTACCTTGCATATTTCCCATGCCTGTTGATATAAGATGGAGAATTTATATTCTTACATGCTTGATATGTTTTTGACTAGTTATCCAAGTAGTTCTGTAGTTTTACATTCTCCATATTTCATTCCTATGCTCGATGACCTACATAGGTCCATGAGAACATGGTGCAGTAGACTATAAGGGGAATTGACAGAGTGAGCTTCCTTAGAGAGTCCTTGACTTCATTAAACTATAAGGGGAATTGATCATGAATGCTTCCATAGAGAGTCTTTGTATTACTTTTTATTACCTTGAATGCTCTAGACTATTTAGGGAATTGACTGAGTGAGCTTCCTTATAAATTATTTGAGTTACTTTGAATGAACAGGACTATAAGGGTAATTGACCGCGTGAGCTTCCACAGAGAGTCCTTGACCTTGTGACTATTAGGGTAATTGACCACGTGGGATTCCTTAGAGAGTTCCTGACTACCTTAGACTAATTTTGTAATTGACAGTAAGTGCATCCTCATAGATTCCTTATGAATTTTTATAACTGAACCAGATGGGTTAGGACAAGAGCACTTCCTAGAGGGTAGCTTGTACATCTTAGGTAAGAACAGAGGGGTTGGGTGTGAGTACTTCCCAAAGGGTTAACTATTCATGTTTAGCTATTTATTTCTCTTTTTCTTGATATTGAATCTATGGATTGTTTACAGCTGAGTATTTTCCTGTTTACAGTTTTATGTACTTTTACCTCCCATATATTCACTGACTGTTAGGAATAGATTTTCGGGTGGTTGCCTAATAGGGTTTAGTCTCACACCTTTTTCGGGTCATGCTTTTGGGCCCAAACAGGTTATATTGATGCATGTATAGATAAGGGAAACCACCCATCTACATTAGGTACTTGACTTTCTGTGGAGCTGGAGAGCATGGGACCATTCACATGATTGCGATGCGGAGGATCTATTTATCTTTTTATCTTGCACCTTGGTTTATCACTGGTTATATTTATAGCATTTTGACATGTTTGGCTACTTTTCAAGAAATACGTTTCATGCAACATTTAATATATATATATGTACTCCAATTGTTTATTATTCCAACATTCCACTATTTTCTATTGTTTAATATTTACTCCTTCTATTATTGTGTGTTGTTTACTTCTGCTGTGTACGCTTCCAATGGTGGCATAATTTCCCCACTATCACACCCAAGGCCCTCGCTGCTAGTCGCCAACCTCTAGCATGTGGGGAAATGTGCTTGAGGCCATGTGACCAACAGGTTACAGGGTGCCTCTGGGATGCATTCGAAACTGGGATGTTACAAAAATAATATTTCCAAAAATATCATTATTTTACCTTCTACCCCCTTAAAATGAAATTTACCCCTAAAATTCACCTATCTTTTTAAAGTATTAATACATGAATGTTTCGTTCCAAGAAACCCACATAATAATAATTAATTTTAAAACATCCTTTTGAAATGGAACGTTGATAACAAAATAGTTACCCAATGTAACATATAATTGGTCTTCCACATTAGAGAAAAAAGGTGGAATGTGAATATGTGGACATGAAAGTGATGTATAACAATCATGTTATCAGGTAGTGTGATAGATAACAAGTTCAAGAGAAAAATAGAAATAATAAATCCATAAATATGTGATGATCTAAAGGACCAACTGATTCATGAGAAATAGAGGTACTATGATAAAATTATTTTTTTCATGATTCATTTATCAAAAGTAAATGAATCTCCATGAAAATATACACTTTCATGATTTTAGTATAATGTCACCCTTTGTTGTTCTATGATCCACATAACCTATATCCCACTTTTTTATTCCTAAAGTATTAATAGATCATGATAGCCTTGATATACCATCTAATCTGTTATCATCAACACAAAGTATCTTGAACAAGATATCCAATGATGATAAATCATCATATTCAAGATAACACTTTAATTTTACTTACATCATCTGATATTTTTCTTAACCATTCCGTAAGTGGATAACCTCATAACCCTTAAAAAATGAAAATTATAATCCATAAAAATAAATTCATGAAAGAGGCTTAAGTGTTACCCCCCATATATCAAAATTATCCACATGGATGTCCCATTCAAAACATGTGAATACCATCATCATATATTCTCTTCAAACATCATAATAACCAAAATTACCATAAATACATTTCAGAAAAATGCATGCTTCCATATTCAATATATTAATCGATATATCTCATAAATAAATTAATTTTGTATCTTTTTCCATGATATAATTGCATTTTTTTCAACAATAACTTTATTACTTCCAAGGTAATCAATACCATCCAATTTTCTTATATCCCATATATCTTTATAAAAATTACATTATCATAACATAAGTATCATATTAAATATTATGTTTCCATTATTCATGTGTTTTACAATGGCATAAACATTCCATTAGGTCACTTTTATATTCCATCGTAAAAAATGAACATGTTATTATAAATTATTAGTGAAAAAACAATAAATTTAAAATCCTTATATATATAACCATTTATTAAAATTGATTCTAAAAAATAAAATTCTTTATTATTCCTCTTCAACTATATTCAATTAACAATGCTCCCTCATCATATTACACAATACCATGTTCCATTCATATTTCCCTTATACTATCATTATCATTTGCAATGTATCCATTACTCAAACCACCTTACTGATTTTCTTTAGGAGATTTACAATTTTCACATTTAGATTCACAATGATCATTTATTCAACACATAAACCACATAACCGTTGTGGATGACTTGGAGAGGGCAATATTCTCATCAATTTAATTAACTATAAAATTCAATTTCCCTTGTAGTAACTTTCTTTGTGCCTTCTTTTATATATACAAAATAACATCTTATTCTTCTAAAACATTACAATAGGCTATTATTTCCACATTTTTCACACAAAAGAAAACCAGATATTCTTTCGTTCATAGTTACAATTACCTAAAACCCCAGAAAACTCCTTCATTATCTTCCTTGGTGAGTCTGGTCGATGGAAAGATACACATTTTTTATCAATTTGTTGAAAAATGATAAGGCATGATAACAAAATATTTCACTCCAGCGATCATCCCAGTTGATATATCTTCAAAACATCATCCATTAAATTCAATTTTAATTCAGTTCAATCAAGTTCCCACCATTTTATAAAATCATAAGTATAATGTGAGAAATAATTATAATATAGGGAAACCATGTGGTCATGAAAATAACAACAAATATCATGTATAAATAATGAATAATGCCTAAATACATGAAAAAATAGGTTCAACCTAGGTTATTCAAAGTCAACATATACTTAAATCTATATTGATGGTTCGTCAACAGTTTGTTATTTACTTAATAATATCTCCTATGAGTGTAATAATAGCTATGTAGAAAGGCCCATTGTTGTGTACAAGATTATATATTATTAGGCCTGGAACAACATGTATGAGTTGTTACCCCTAGGTTATCTGTTCCAGATCCACAAACACTTGTAGTATCTAGACAGTTATGTATTTGAAGAAACCACTAACACTGTCTTTTAACAAAATTGTAGGAAATTTTTATAAATTTTTACATGTACTTATACATATCGTTATCGAAATCCATAGGTGTATCCATTGGAATATACCTAGTAACTTCTATAGTTTTCTCATCAGAGCATAAATTTGATAACCTATCCTTTTATTTGAATACAACTATAGAGACCCTCACTCTTCAAACATTAACATTACATAACATTTGTGAAATATATAAAACATTTTACAAATAGATTCCCAAAGACTGTATTAGTCAAGTTCCTTTCGAAACATGGAAACACAAACACTAATATATAAATGATCTACATTATCTCCCACAGAGGTATTGTTGACAAGAAACCATGGGATACACATAAAATATAACACATATCATCATAACACGTGACACGAAACATAAAAAGAGGTGACATCAATTGCATAGTAAGGATATAAAAGAGAGATATGTAAGCATAATATTTATCATAATTGAATGATAACGTGATAATGTTAATTGGTGATCATACACTTCATATCAATGCTCATGTACATGAATAATAAATCATAGATTTACATAATATATGAATAATAAAGAAATAAATTTCATAATCCATGAATTTATAAAATATGAATAAAACATAGAATTGTTGAAGGCACATAAGAATATAGAATTATTTCTATATTAGTCAAGGAATTACTACCAACAGTATCTCAGTGGAAAAATTCATTTCCTGAACTGGGTTTACACCCTATTCCAAATATTTATTACGAAACTAAGTTAACGCATTTTTCCAACCGAATAATACCAAACTATGTTCATTTCGCATTCTATATATGTAATACAAAACATTGTTCATTTCTCATTACAGATATATCTACCTCATAAGATATAAATCCTTTCTTAATCCATTGGGGGTAGATATATGTTCCACCCATCTCATTGTGAAATTAAGCATACATGTGCAATGAAATAATAAAAAATTATATAATAACACATGAAATGAAATCGTTATCATAAACATAAAAAAATAACATAACTTGTTATAAAAGACACACTTTTCATAATCATTCCAAAAAAAAATCATGACCCGTGAAAGAGAAACATATTTCATAAACACATAACTCATGAATGAGAAGTATATATTATAAAAATAGAAATCGTCTATGGGAAATACATATCATAAACATATAACACATGAATGAGAAAATGATTTTAGAAACCTATTCCCCCATGAATGTGAAAATTGTTTCATAATGACCATAAAATCATGAATAACCCATTCATATAATGAATATGAAAGGAAAAATCAGATTATTTCATAGAAGGGAATGGTTAACATCAATGGAGATCATCATAGAAGGAAATAATTTTGAAATATAATTCAACAACGTTTTTTGATGAACATATCCTTTCTTCATCAATAAATTATTTTTAAAACTATTTGAAAATAATTTTATCTAATTTTCGTATACGTTATAAAGATGACATGAAATCATTATGACAAAATTTTTCTATGAAAGCATATAAAATAAGATTCAAAAGATTTATAAAAATAATTTCATTGAAATCACTTTGAAAAATTATAAACAAATCTTGAAATTGATTTGAAACCTTTTAAAATGAAAATATAGGAAGGAAACATGAATCTATTTTGAAAACAATATCCATGAAAATACATTGAAAATATTTAAATAAAGCATGAAAACATTTGGAAAAAAATCCTTAAAAAATATAAAAGATGTATGAAAAAATTTGAAATCAATTTTCCATGAATATTAAATTTTTAAAAAAATCATTAAAATTAACCGTTTAAAATGCAATGGATTCTTCAAATAATTGGTTGTGGGTAAATTTAAATACGTCTAATGAGGTGATAATAAATTTATTTCGATAGTTTTAAATGGAAAGAAAAATGACTTGTTTAGAAGGAGATAATTATATTAAATTCAAGTGACTAGTAAAAGACATAATGGTTTAAAATGTCTTTTAATTATTGAAGATGGATGTTATAATATTATTCTAACCCTTTTTATTGAAAATAATTATCAATCCTAAGAGAGGGTAAACTCGGGATATATTTAAACATATTTTTAAATATTTTATGTACTACACTGTATAATGATGGTTCAAATAAATGACTACATAATGAATATACATAACAAATTCATTAATGTTCATGAGATCTGGGTTATATGCTTTCATTTGAGGAAGCACAGACATAAACAATCATGAAAAGTGACGAGTTTGTTTCAATAAACTCTTACCACATTGTAACATGGGATCACACATTGCATGATAGAATGGGAAATTAATTAACACATAAATTATCATGATAATATTAATATTCATTATATATCATTCATAATGGAGACCTATAGATATAAAAAAGAATTTAGGTGCCTAAAAAACATAATACTCTAATAAATAAAGTCAAGACCAAACTATTTTACTAATATGGTAACCACTGAAACATAACCCCCATTAAATAAATGTCATATAATGGAAATGTATATATATTAATAAATTCAAATATAAGTATCATTTATTACATCAATGGTCATTAAACAAACCAAAAAAACTATTGGGTGCAGAATAAATCTTTTATCTCATGGAAATATAAATTAAGATGAAATCCACATACCATTTGTCTTGACTCTCATCGTACTAATTAAAACATCATGTATCATAAATATAAATTTACTATAAATCTATTAAAAACCATAATATTACAAAAAATAATATATATGGTTTTATTATGTATTTATATTACCCTCATGTTAGTAAAGCATGGTTAAAGTTTCACTTTGGGAAATATTTTCTTTGTTTTTCACATGTGACTTATTTTGTAATATCATTGGTCATTATATTAATATGATGATTCCCAGAAAGAATTAATTTTTTTAAAAAATGATTAATATTAATTATATTATTATTATATTAAGGATTTGGATATAAAATTATTTAACATAATACATCGATCGTGGAGTAAGTAAGTCGTGCGAACACAAGGACGATATTCCAGTTTAGCTGTCATGTTATAAGAATGAATGTAAAAGACATATATGTATATATATATGGATGTATATATATATATATGATTATTACAGTATCCTGATTATATAGTATTTAGTCACTAAATTAATCCTTTATACCTTTCTTTTATTTTATGAATGAATCACATCACTTTGAGGGTGGTAGTCCACACTTCCTTAAATGAAATTTTCTTATTAACACCAAATAGATTATGTAAAGAAATATGTTTTAAAATATTTAATGAATATTAAATACATAATAAATATACTATATAAAATATATAAAAAAATATTCAATCATAATTTCAATCATGAGGGACTTTAAAAAAAATCATTAGTCATCGTTTAGTAAGGCGATAGTGTGTCGTATACGTAAAAAATATGTTTATTATCGATTAGAAGGAGGTGTGTGTAAGTGTAGTCTGAACAATTATAATAAAAAAAAAATTTATATTTAATATCAGGTTTTTGTTTTAAAATAATGGATTACATAAATTTAGGATGGATAGGAAGAAAATAAATGAAATGATCTTGAGAGAAGACAATGCCTCTTAATAGGGAAACTCCTTTTGGTTTGTCCCAAAAGGATTTTTTGGATAGAATTGTAAAATAGGGGATTATTCTAGGAGTATATTACAGAGATTTATAAATGTCTTGGGAATTTTTTTCACTAACCTATTCTGTTTTAGTGGTGTGATGAAGATGGATAAGTGGTGTCCTTTTATAAGAAAGGAGGGGTGGCACTCATGTAAATTTTTTAAGAGAGCTTTCATCCAATTTTTTCATGTTAGAAATGGATCCAATAATAATAAAACATTGATAAAAGAAAGAATAAAGTAAAAATATGGCCATACAATGGAATTTTGAAATGTGTAAAGGTTATTTTGTGTGTCAAACGTAAGGATTAATCTGTAGTTAGGCTTAATTGTTTGTCAATTAGTATTAATAATTCCAATTTCATTTATTAATAAATATGGTAATAAAAATATTGAAAATATTATAATTTATAAATTATGATGATTCCAAATATGAAATCCATATTTCTATATTGAAATCATAGAAGTGCTAGAACTTAATTTAATATTATTCTCGCCAAGGGGATGATAATATGAGTTTTTAATGTTAAAATGATCAGTAGTTTTCTATGTTTTTATATCCAATTTCAATGTGAAATTGATTAAAATGTTGGAATTGAATTAATTTAAAAAATATTATCTAATGAAACATTGAAAAAAAATATAAAATTTAATTATACCATATAAATAAATGGGATGAGAATTTAGTTTGACCTAAAATATAGTATTTTTAACTATTCATTAAAAATTAAACCATATAGAAAAATACCATGAGTTTATCCTAAAATTATTTTTATGTTTCTAAATAAAATATGTTTTTTATTTTTAAAAAATAAATCATTAATTGTTACATAAATGGGACCTACAATGGGTACTCCTTTGAAAGGATATAAGGATACCTTTATAAAATTATAGAGTTTTAAGCCTAAAATTGTAATTGTTCATAGGTCATATCTATAAAATATATTGGCTGATTATCGAGAATATTTTTTTTCAATATATAACATTTATATTATATTAATATCACTCATTAATTAAAATTAAATTATTTTTTTGGTTAAAATATCATTATGACAAAAAAAGTAATAATATTTCCAATTATAGTCCACCAGTTTTTTATTCATTTACAATTAACTGGTAACATCTGAATAAATCATTAATTTTTTAAAATCATATATTTCTATATATTAGTTTATACAATTCATAACTTGTAATTTAATTTCATTGACATATCTAATTAACATATATATTATTATTATAATATTAAATTAATGTTCCCTAATCCTCAGTTATGTGTGTTACATAATTCATCGAGGAAAGTCATTATTTCCAATAACCAATGCTATCCTTTTTCATATAAGTATATAAAGATGATATTTATGTTTCTTGTAGTGCTTGATTCACTTTTTGATTAATATAATGTAATTCAATAAGAAATAAACTATTTTCAGTGCTGTGGAAATGAAAAACATCAAAAATATTAAATTAATTTGAAAAAAAAATCACAAAACACATTATGTGTTATATCCCCCTCATATGAAATAAGGTAAAAATTTTCATTTCCATGTTGGAAGTACATGATGGATCTTGTGTCACCCGTCAATATTTTACACGATTTCCCCATAAAATTTGGTGGTTGGTGTATTTCTAGGAACCATTAAACATGAATGTTAATAATTCACCAAGAAAATTCATGTGTGAGCGGTCTATCAGAACTTCCTCTATGAAACCCTAAAATTGGTACATATATCCAAATATTTCTGTCAATTTTTTGTTTGGGGAATGGTTGATGTGGGGTTGTGTCCCCCAACTATAGCTATGAAGTTCAACTATACACTTATAAATTCTTACTTCACTTCTAAATTGGCTATAGAAATACCCCTCAGTGAATTTTAGACAAAGAAGGTTATAAACATCATAAAGAAACATCTTAATACCATGTTTGTATTTCATTAAAATACACTAACAAATAATTGAAACAACTTATGTACTAGAGATTTGAAGAAACAATTCAAAGGGTACAACATCTTGTATAATCACTCATCTTGTTATCGTTCGGTAGAAAATGTATAGATAGAGGACTCCTATAAGAATTTGACGAATATATTCCAATAAATGGTGTATAAGGACAATAAATTCTATCATGAAAAAACTAATCCATGCATTGGCGTCCAACTATACCATCACAAATACTTCCACACATGAAACACCATACTAATTTTACTGCAACACCGATCCAGTGTTTCCCATAGAGTTCAAGCTTTATTCTATCTGGATAAAAATATTATGAAAGCTCTCAGATGATGAGAAATCACACCAGATTTTTTATGAATTCAAGAGACTAGATGAGAATAGTTTTTCACAAACTAAAAAACATGGAGGGCCATAAAAATTGGATCACAATATTCTTCAATAAAAATGATCACCTCATTTTATCACAATAAGGAGAACAAGTGATGGATATCATAAATTCAATTAATGTAGTTAAAATTCCATTAGAGTAGGAAGTAAAATTGGAATGGAGTTAAATGATTCATAAGGTCAATCATAATGGATCTTACGGATTTGATACAAAGGACGGGGAGCGGGATACACACCCAGCAATGTGATATTCATCAATAAAGACTTTTCATAGACATCACCAGTATAGAATAAACATCATAGTATATATCATCATGTCATCCTAGATACATGATGTTAAACTATACAATATATTATTGGTTACATGATTGTAATTTTAATGAGACCATATTGCTATCTTCCCTTTAAATTTTACTCTCCCATCCTGGATGCTTGTCAAAAAATTACAGAGACATTGAAGTCCAAAAAAATAGTTTCAACATTATGGAACCTCATGTTCTTACTGTATGATTTTTAAATTCATGGTTGAGTTCCATATCGAGAGACATTAAACTATTTGGAAGGAACCATATCACTAATTACTCGCTAGATGAGATAGATCTATGAAAATTTAGGATGGTATTCCTCCATCCTTGTGTCATAGTTAACTCCCCATAGAGAATTTTTCTCTTAATGAACTATATATAGACTGATTCATTCTAGTTCAAAATATATAGTGACACCCAAAACCATAGATTGGGTTCCAAAAAATACCTCCCATTTCCATCAAATACGGTAATTAATATTATTTTTGTATGAAATTAATCTTCTTGGGTTTTCTAAAACTACAAACTAGATGATTTTCCTTTTCAATAATATATGTTTGGATGCCTTGATCATATTTTTTGTCATAGCCACTAATTAATGATAAATACCACCATTCTATCGATAAATGTCTCTTCATAATGTGATGAATCATTTATATTCCTTTTTTCTCACACTTATAATAGCTCAAATGTGACCAATAATGTCATTAAGGGTTTCCCCACCAAAACGAGGGATAAAATGTTGTGACATTTCCATCAATGTCCTGAATGAAAGTACGTAATATTCATAACATGAGTCTCAAATTCATGATGTTAAACAGCTTGGTTCATGTTGCATATACATAGTGATGCATAGATATTTAATCATGGGTCAAATCATGAAAAATAAGAAATACCACATATCTACATACAATACTTTCTACTTTTGGATATTTATTCTCGATAAACTACAAGTGGATTGATTCTCATTTTCATGAGGTACATAGTGGTTCCCATACATCCACATTGGGCCAAGATGTGACATCTTTTTCCTTCACATCGACTCATATTCATCCTTAACAGATGATATTAAAATTAAGATCCCTCAAGAAATATGTGTTCCTTGAATCCAATAATCATATGATACATACTAACCCATGGATCCCTAGTCGTAGGTCCATATACAATAATAAATGGAAAAAATAACCACCTTCGAGTACATTTATGACCTGCATAGAGAGTATTCCAATTAAGAAAGGAATATGTCTTGATTCATAACAAAACAAGATAGGTATTTACACCTGGGTATTTAATATTATGCCAATATGTAATAACACAAACATATGCACTGTAAGCTATGTAGGGGTTCAGTTTAGTCATGATTAATCTGAATATATACTAATTTGATCTATGAATTTCATTTTTCCACATATAATATACCTCAAAAAACTTTTAATTTATGTTTTCACATCCTTACAGTGTTAGGCTAAACTATATGGATGCTAATTCATAGTGTATGAATTTTAAATACATGGTAGATATTTTTATTGCTCGATGATTAACTTCAAAGAAAAAATCACTAACTTTTTTACCATAATCTACACATATTACTTGCACACTACATTATATTAATCATTCCTACCATCTTCCATTTTCCATCCCCTATAAAGGGATCATATTATCCATAACCTTGCGAACCAAAGTACATGGTGCTTCTATCACATTCTAAAGAATTGCAATCCATAAATCATACTCCATGTTTTCAGCACCACAATATTGGAGAGATAATTCATGGACATTAGAAAATATAATATTCATTAAGAGAAATGTTTCAGGGCTATGCATGATTCCCTATGGAATTTTCATATGCTCTTATAGACATCATCCAAATACAAAACTCTACAAAATGAAAATTCTGATCATTTTGATACCTGACTTCACTGTGGATGAACTCATCACCTTAGTGTGATCTAAACTAATCCAAATATATTTTTCCAAAATAATTACCCATGGAATGAGAGCCATGATCCATGTTTCAAAATATTATTATCCCTTTCTCAGAAGGATGATTCCATATTTGCAACACTGGGTATCCCAATTTAATTATTGTGCACCAACCCCCATATTTGGTCCACGTCCATCTTGACCATAAATTGAATACATTTTGGTCAAATATATATGACATTAATCTATTGACAATAATATTTCAAATTAAAATACAAAAAAAATATATTGAAAGAAAAACTAAACCTTTTTGGTCGAATACCTGTAAAGGGAGACCTGATGATAAGTAAACTATATGCTTCGTAAAATCATCATCATCAATAGATTAAGAAAAAAATTAGTTCACAAATAAATAATGTAAAAATCCCTTACAGTATGGACTATTATAGAAGTAGAAGCCAATATATCTTTATTAGACCATCTGGTCTAAGAAAATGATAGATTAATTATTTTTCAAATCACCTCACCATGAGAATATGTTCGTTATGCAATGAAACAGTTTCTTGGGTGATAAAACCCTTTAGGTATATTTCATATTCTAGAAATCAAATAACATTGTTTTGATTACTCGAGTCATCATAAACCATAAGTGGAACATACAAATGACACTCAAATTCAAGGAATATATTTATTATCATTTCATGTATGTGTATGGCTCTTGTATATTTAAAAATATATTTTTCAACAAAATGTGTCACCGTAAAAATGGAAATTCTGATCTATTTGAGCCTTAACATCAATGTGTCATTACTCAACACATTAGCGTGTATGAATTAATCTCGATGTGAATATATCAAATAATTCCATGGTCTATGAACATTATTTAATGACTTAAAGTCTCTATATCAAACAATATAACCATTATTTACATCCTCAATTATAGGTCAATATGTTTTGTACCATTTCTCATGGATGGAATGTCACTCTACATTATTTATCCTTTAATCTCCCGAAATCCATGACCTCAAATCGTAGGTTATTGGGGGAGAGCTTCATGATCATGCGATGAAATTATATATGGTGCAATACCCCATCCATGATATCATTCCCCCATTCCCAACCTCATCATATGAACGCTTGATTCATCAAAAATATTTCATGTCCCTAGGAAAGTATTGAATATAATATTTTTGATGTCCATTATTCTAACACGTAAGGGTCCAACCCCACAAAATAAATGCATATCCTCCTTATAGGAAATTTTATTCAACCATTTTGAGAATTAGAAATGACATGGTGGAACATGGAACCATAAAATTTCATAGGAGAAGAACAATATGAATGCCACATCCCATATTCACAATCTCAAACATATGGATTATGATTTTCATCACCAATATCCCAACTATCCATGTAGATCTAGAATCCCCGGTATTTTTCCCTCAATCGATATTACCTCCATAATTATTATGTAACCCTATGAAAGGATACTGGACTTCTAGATACACTTTTCAGGAGTATGAATATATTAATATTGGTAATGTATATTCACCTATAGTCATCAATAGAATGTTTCTCTCTACAAAAGGGCATTCTATGCCACTAGAGCAATATAAACACCATGATAGAACCAAACACTCTATGGAGATATTTGTTATTCCTAGCCTATCTACAATATATTTTTTAACTATTGGTCATGACTGTACTAAAAGAAACTAAAATATATCCATTGATTATCTAAGATAAGAGAACCTAAACTACATCAAAAGAGGGTCTGAGATAACTGATCCCAAACTATATATATATATAGTCTGAGGTAGAATTCCCTAAATAATAATGATTTCACCCTGAGATAACACACCCTAAATAATCTAAATACAAGGTCTAAGCTAAAACACCATAAACTACATCAATAGAAGACCCACGATGAGCGACCATAAATTATATTAATATCATTCCTGAGATAAAATACTGTAACTAACACTATATTAGGTATAAGAAATAAAAACCTAAAATTATAACAATATCATGACAATTCAAAAAATACTAAACTACATATTATTGGAAATATGGACTATGAAGTTTTTTAAAGTTATCGATATAGCCTCATTTGGAATGAAGCATCTCTGATCAAGACTATCAGCTTCTAAGACATGTAGATAAATTACCCTCTACGAAATATATCCCCATATTATTTGATTTGTTAAATTAGGAAATTTCATGATATATTGGGTATATATATCAATGAAAAAACTCATACTATTGGGAATTTGATAGAATTTCTCAAAATAAATATGTTATATTTTCCACATTAAATCAATGAATTCAATTTTACATTATATCACACAATGGATGGTTATAATTGAAAATTCACATTATTTATAATGAATAACAAATTTAATGCACATCGTGAATAAATAAAACTGGTCAACATGTATAATGTTTAGAAACTCCATCTACCTATACAATGTGATTGTAGGAATCACAAAATTTCACTACCTCTCTAGGGATTTCACCAAAACCATGGTGCATAACCACAATTTAATTTTAATAAGATTCAGTTTGATAATCAAGAAAAATAAATAATAGATTATAGAGAAGTAATTATTGAACCTTGAAGTGCTTGTCATCCCTCCCCTTCTACTGCTGGGCCTAGGTGGAGGGTATTGAATAAGGTAGTCAACTCTCCAAAACTCTATTGAGTATTTTACAGTGAGGATGATGATGTTGAAATGTCATACATAATGAGATCTATGATTTCCTCATATCTCCATATTTTTATAGTACATTAATTCATATGGTGGTGTTGTTTGAATATAAATTGGAGACCCTACCAAAATGCCACGAATGGATCCCTTATCTTCTCTACAAGGTTACACTCTTCTATAAAATCAAGTATGTTCATTTCATCGGTGTACAAATTTTTTCTAACATGGGTGATCTACCTCATGACTTCTGGAAATGGTTGTAAATCAAATCCATCCTTTTCTAAGTCATCACAATGTTGGAAAATAAGATCATATTGATCACAAATCATTTCAAATGGAGTCTCACAAATCAAGGCATGAAGGTTTTCAAGATCATCCTATATTATGTTTAATCCTCTATGAATAATGGAGAGGGTATGATAGGAGAAATAATAACCCATTTAAATATTTGTAAGAAAGAGATGAATCCTCATATATTATTCTCTCAAGAGGCATATTACATGCAACAGATATTACAGTGTTATATTAATAAATAGATTCGGTTTCACTATCTATGTAATCACCACTAGAATGAGGTTGCATCCACGATGTCACACCCAGATCATTGATCAAATCCATCACTCCACAAGTAATGGGATTGGAAAGTAAAAAATTTCTATCCACATGACGGAAAATATATCTTATCACACCATCTGGATAAGCTACTACCCAAATGAGGGCAAAATCATGGGTAATGAATGTGGGAGAATCAGTAGGCAGACATATCATATCTTCCTCAATATCCTTACATGATAGCATCATCAACATTTTATGGTTGACTCTAGGATATCACTCTCCTCAAATATTAACCAAAGTAAGAGGGGAGACCCTTTGGGTGCAACCAAACTGATGAAAAACAATTATTGGTTGAATAAGGATCACTGCTAATTATTTTATCCACCTTGTCTATAATAATTCTATATCGATTAGATAACAAATATTACAATTCATCATGGAACCCACTTCCAAAATATATAATCATCCTATATGGAGCACAAAAATATGTAAAATCAGTGAAATTAGGCTGATTCATAGAATTTTTAACCTCAGCAGATCGTAGTGGCATGGTTACATCCACTGATATATTTGTAGTCCGGGATGAGATATGTATTATTAGATCATCAGGGCATGATTAAATTCATAATAATATAAATTCTCTGCAATCCTACCAGATGATAATTATAAGGGACCGCTGATCTTGTAACGGGTTATACCCTATTGAATATAAACCAAAATATAATATTGAAATGCAAGGACTGGTACAGAAATATTAAGGAGTTCTCCTTCCTTAATCTAGGATACCATCACCAATGTGCTAACACTGATACCTGATTACGCATCCCCAACCAGTGAAATCCATCCCATGTAAAACATTTCTATATGATATTATAGCCATATATCTATAATTTCTTTTTAATTAACATGGAATCCCCACTAATAGAAGTCCCATACTTTATATATTTTCTAATATAAGACAGAACTATTACAGACATGATATAAGGGCCACCATTTAGGGTGTATGATATTTGTCCTGATACCTCAACAATAATTAAAAATACTGATCCAATCCATGAATGAAATGAGTGAACATATCAGTATCCCTTGTTTTCTGTATCTTTCCCAATGATAAGAATCCTCTTCGTAAATAATGGAGTCTTCGTGGTTTCATCTAAAACAATCAAAGTAAATAGGAATTCATCAAAAATCTATCTAATATAAAGAATCCCACATTGTTTGGAGATTTATATTATGTTGATACCCACATCACCATGAGACAATTTTAATGTGTTTGTTCAAGGGAACCAAGGCCTTATCATCTCTCAATGGATTTTGGGATGGCAGTAGATGATGAACTGGGAAATCCAAATGGATTCATAATGATAAACCTTTCATAATTGATCTAAAAAGTATATGAAAATTTTCTTAACCCTGAAGTTCCACAGATATTCATCAAATAAATTTCATCAGGATGAAGATCCCACTTCTTGCTCTATTGGCTACCAGGATAGCTCAGAGATGAATAAAATATACTTTAATAGTTCTGAATGATTGGATGATGACAAATATCACACCCATCTAATACCAATGGGTATTTTCATATAATATAAGTCAAACTCCAAAGTGAAACTACTACTAGATGTCAATCCATGTATATTTTCATCGAAATAAATAAATATGAAGGTGAAAATCAGTGAAGATGAAAATTAATGTATTGTGGATGGAAGTAAATAACTTCTATATGACCAAACCCGTATTGAGTAAGTCATTGGTATAATGGATAGACCAAAACCAATGATATAAGGAACCTGTTTATAAAAAAATTATTAGAATACACATGATTTTGAGTGTTTAAATTGCAATTTATGGAAATCAGGCCCCTTTAATTTTACATATATGAGGAATATTTATGGTAACCAAGACCCATATGAATAAAATTATACGGTGAATGTGGAAAACAACAAATAAATTAAAATCTTGTCAAAATAATGACTTAATATGCAAACCCCATCATGTGCATCTCATAAATCTTCAAGGTATTTCTGAATTACTAAATGTGTTCATATGTGAATTGAATCAAAATGATCTCAATGGTTTCATAATGTTATAGGCATCAAAAAATCGCATGACCCATTATTGTCTGATAATCAAATGACCTAGAAACTATCACCTGCATCGCATATCGATCATATGACCATGTTAAAAGACTCCATGGAATCCTCAACAAAATCATAGTCCTAATGGAATCAGTTAAAATAGTTCCAAAATTATTGATCATTGTTTGTTCTAATGGGTGCATAAGGAGAGGCGGTCTTGAATGTAGTTCTCACAAATGTTGGCCTCACTATGGGGTCTCATAATTGTGTCCAGCTGAAGGGTCTCAAAATAAAGTCGCATGACAGAAGAAAGGTGTGGGAGACCTGAATAAGTAGTAGCCAGTGAATTGAATTGGTCTCCAGCTCCCAATGTATAGTTACCTTCAGATAATTCCATGTTTCCAACAATATAACAAATATATCCCCAAAAACTAATTCGCGACAATTCTATTGAATCTAGAGGTAACATATATTCCTCAAAACTAAACCCATATCCTCGAAGATGTCACCCGGAGTGGTGGGGAATTTCTTAATACCCACCAAATGAAAAACCAAAAATTCCCAAATTTTTAAATACATGGACATTTGTATTATATTCTTCGTAATATAAAGGGAAAGGATATATGGTTGAGGTTTATAGATCACATAAGTCTTTAAGGGATACATGATCATTTGACCATAATAATTCCATGAAAATGAACTATATGCATCACATAACCTATATTGGATCTTGTGGTTCCCCTCTACAAAATGAATTCTTCTCTTGTTATTCCTCCATAGACAATCAGTGTTCATGTGGTGGTAGCTATATTAAATCCTCACCGGCAGTATAGATCATCAACTTATGGATGCTTGACAAAACCATCTGAATTTCCAATAAAAAAAGAAGGAAACTTATTAAATGGTGAATTCTCCTATGGTTAGAAAATTAAACTATTAACCATGAATATAGAGAACTTATGTCCTTGATAACATTATAATAAACTCTTCAGAACTCCATGAAATCGATAAATAAAATAATGGAATCAAATTTGAGGGAGGTGGGTGCCAGTCATGGTTGAGGAAGTTGCATTATACACCCCCTGAGATCCCTAACTCACCTCGAGACCCCTGTGACATGTCTCCCTCATCTCACAATAGCTGAATGACAATACATCCTCCTCATGAAAAGTGAACTGGGCATGTCAATTCAATTTTTCACCTCCCATTTTCCTCCAAAAAAAAATATGTATGGAATTGTCTATGAAATGCTTCTGCACCATCATAAGACCATTATTGGTTGAGTGAGGCATCAACTAGAGGTCTAGTATGTACCTTTGACAATTTTCAAGCACCCTAGAGAACAACATGACTATTGACACATAAATAACGGAAATAGAATAGAGAGTATGATGAATCCTATAGTTTTATAAATATCATTCGACACACAAAGTATGTCTAAAATATTATCTTATATGACACATCAAATAGTTGGAATGAATTCATAGAGGGACCCAACAAGGATTCATGTGTCAATAGAACACATCTTATTATGAACCTAGTCTCACATTTGTTCTAGGACATGTAAGTTTGAAAATATGGAAGTCCATCATCATTTATTCATAATTCTACAAGTACCCATTAATTGGAAATAATTCAATAATGGAAGTTTTTATGGGAGGGAATTGCAGTTGCTGAACATTATTTGAATCCACTGAAGAGATCCCCAATAGATACTCAAGAATACATGTGATGCGTAAGACTTCTCAGACTCTATCTTGGAATCGTGCGATATAAACCCCATAATGAGTCGAACATACTAGGTGGAAAGGTTTATAAATATATCACAACATATTGAAAAATACACAAATACCACCACCACTACCACCTACAGGTGGAGAGACAGACCTCTACCACTACCTAATGAATGTAACCAGCATGCTTTCCATCAGGTAATATTTTTGAAGATTGCTAATGCAATCATGCCATTTTTAGAGGAACTTTGTGTGGTCACTGAAAGATCATACAAAATAATTATAGTAGGAAATGATAAGAACATCTATAATATATTCGAGGTCATGAATGAATAAAAAAAACTATCACTAAATAAATATAACGCATTCATAATATCATTGATAGAACAATTTAAAAAGGTGGAAGACTATTGAGAGGTACAAGCCTGATGTCCCTCAAACACATAGAATGAACTATATGGGGAACATGACAACACCAATACATATGATGTAAAATTATTGATGATCCTTGGATATATTATTTGGGTCATGTAGAGTCCCTTGGTCTTGTATAATCGATTCAAAATTTTTCCTTCAAAAATTCGAACCATATATCGTGAAACCTAGCAGGTTATCTGTTCATGTATCACGATATAATTTAGAAATGTTACCTGAAACTAATAATAGAATATGATAATTTTATCTACATATCGCGTTAGCAACCAAGCTTGTCGACTTTATCTAGTGAAATCTTATATTAATACCTTATAGGTCTCCCAACAACCACCATACATTTCACCAATGAAATTTTACACCCATTGAGACATGCCACATTAACTATCATTACACCCTCTATATGTTTCATCCACCACATCAAATGATGTCAATGTAAGTTAACTAGATATTGTGACATCTTCCACACATGTCATCTAGGCCATGAGATGACTTTTAGGACCAGACTTCCAGGTATTCCAACATCAAAGGGGAAGCCTTGTAAAGTCACTATGGTACCCCGGGTTTTGATAACATTTTTCTCCATCAGTGTATAATCCCCGATCCATGTTAAATGTAAGTGTGTAAACAATGTTCTTAGGGTATTAGAGGTATTAGATTCATAAAATTTATAATATATTTAGGATTCCACTCCGAGAAACAAACTTTATTTTAATAATCCAATGTCGTGTCCTAAAATATATGATCCGCAACTACAGAAATAAGGATAAACCTTTTTCTCCCCTTATCTGTCACACAAAGAATAGTCCTCATGAGTATATGGATTTTTAACGATCATATTATCATAATCATAATCCCTAAAAAATATTAGTGAATCCCATGGTTTGATAACATTATTCACCCTTCGTGTGTAAGCCCTGACCCAAGGGCCATGTCAGTGAGTAATCCAAGATCTTCTTGAATAATGGGATCTTTTATTCCTACACTAAGAAGAATACATTGGATGCATTACTAAATCACATGATCCAATAAAAATAAATTTTGATGAATTGAAGATTTAATTAACTTGTATACCAGGGTTACAAAATCATTCCCATGGAATGATCATTCCACCTCATCCCCCAGCATATTGAGAAAGAAACCAAAAAATGATGACTCTAATCGCTATCATAACCTGAATCCGTAGGACACCTCTCCAATAGCCGATATATATATTGAACTTCACACGGACTATCCTAGAATTAGATCACTATATATGTATATTGTGACCTTGATTACTTGACAACCCTTACTTCCTAGATGATTTATAGCTCTTATAGGATTTTATAGTTAAAATAGTCATATCACTCAAATCATGACCTCCCACCATCCAACGAAATCCCATTACAGAATCCCTAATCAGTTTCATGATATAACAACCACTACACATATGCGTATCAAAATTGGGACTATCCCCAATGGTGTGGTCAAACATTGATAACTCTAATTCATTCTATAACTAGGATTCATGGGATTTCACATCAAGTTTAGAGCGTAACAATATATTTCAGTAATTACCATATGTATATATATATATATCATCTCTTCATGATATTAAATTGTTTCGGTTTAATGAATTATGTGGGTCTTTATTCCTGCAATAACCAGGATATGTAGGATTCCTCATAAAGACTCAATACGCTCCCCAGAATATTAATTGCCCCACAATGTTTCATCAAATCATGATGTACTCTGTTATATGTATTTAGTATATATAATGTTTATCATTTAGTTATAAATGGCTGAACACCCTCATATACACACTTATATATATATATATTGATTTTCATAAAATTCCTCATTTCTTTTTACCATCAATGAGATACCCTTTCTTTTTTATTCAATGAGAATTTTAAAATAGATATTATGTTAATGTTACAGATCCCATATCTAGATTATAAAGAGATGTGTGGATCTAACAATAATCTATAAGTCAATTCTAGAGTATAAAAAAATTCCCTGAAAAATGGTGTTATGATCCCCAACTCATGTCCTCTCGGCCAATGTGATTCCCTGTGATTTTTTTTGTTTTAAAAACACCTATTTTCCACCTCCCATTAGAAATTTGTTTCGTACCCATATATGTGAGAGGGAACCAGTGAGTGTTTCCATTAACAATGATAGTGGTGACATGATCAAATTTTATTAATGAATTGGACCCCCACAATCTTATATTATTCCTATCTAGACCAACCTCAGAAAGGGTTTCCCCAGTCATCAGGTCCCAATATGGAAAAACACTCGTAAATAAAATAAAATTATTATTTATATATACTATTTGTGTGCATGGAAGTATAGGGGGAATTTTATATTATCGTAAATATTTCAGCAATGTCAAGGTGGAAAATTTATATTATGAAAGGTGAAGAGACATAAAGAGGAAACATAATTATAGTATCTGTGGAAAAAATTATTAAATTCACAACACATGTTGCAATTATATTATTATAAAGAGTATTGGAATTTATAAAACTATTTCCTAATTTAAAGGGTAAATTACATGAATTAGTTTCAATGTCCTTACATTCTATATGTTATAGAAAAATATCATATGATCACAAATTTTGATGTGTGTGATGAGAATTATTTAGTGGAAGGTTCACATATAATCAACTTTCAAAAATCAATAATCTTATATGATTCTATTTTTAAATCATTTGTATATTAATACCTTTATAATGGTATTATATCACCCCTTTAATGAGTAAAAGATTCATTATCAATTAAAAAACTTAGATGAATAATGTAAGAATATCACATATATAGCTTTTATATTTTATAATATTTGGGTATTTCACTCTATAAAATATTATGATTCTCCTTCTATATGAACATGATGTCTTTTTGGGAAATGATTTTCTCACTTTACAGACATCCTAAACAATGTTATTTGGATATAAAGTCATGTTAGATATTCTAAATCATCCAATGAATTATATTTAATGGGGGATGAATATAAAATTCAAATGGAAACTATTTACATTATATGGGTATTATTACCTAATGAAAATGTAATATATCTCAAATAGTTTTAGATAAAATAAATATTAATAATAATATTTTTTGGGGAAGATGAAAAGGAATTTCTTGATGTCTTCCTAGACTTCCCAAAAATTGTGAGGTTAATATTTCAATAGAACTCACACATGGGTTTTTACCCATTTTAATGAATCCTTAAAAAATTTAAACCCATTAGTTTCATGAATTAAAGATGAAAGCATTGTGAATCCTGATAGGGGATTCATTCATATATGTTTGTCACCATGGGGTTCTCCTTTTCTTTATGAAAATAATAATGATGATTTAGTACATATTCATGATTTATTGTTGAATATGTAACATGGTTTCAATAAATAACATATATCTTATACCTAGTAATGATGATTTATTTAATCAAATACAAATATCTATGTGCTTTTAAAACAATGGATAATGATCTTGATATCATTAGTTTAGGGTCTAAAATATGGATATATCTAAGACAACCACCAACATGATGTGTTTTCATTTTTAATTTATATTTATTCTAATTTTACTATCCATATCTCAAGTTATCATAATGTATATAATGAATAGAGTATTTATATAAAACCTTGATCAGAATGAGGTAGTATTTTTTTATGATAGTCTTTTATATTAAAAAATGAAAATAAGTGGAAGATGATCATTTGAGTATGATGCATAAGATCTTGAATTAAGAGAATATATATGGAAAATTTAATATATGATATTTTTTATAAAGAAAGTAACACTAATTTTCTATGTAATTAAAAATTTGATAATATTGGTGGTTTCATTAAATATAGACATTATTAACAAATAGCAAACTATCCATAACTACTGAAAATGGTAGTTGTTATGGTTTTTTATGGAAACTATCAATGATTTTATAGAGTTTTATCTAGGATATGAAATCATATAACCATGTTGACTTGGATTGGACCAATATTCATTGGACTATAAAATTCGCTGAAATTTTAATTTTATTGAAGGGAAATATGGTCAATAAACATAGTATCACCCCCACATAATAGGTGAGAAGGCTTTTTGATCTAATGTGATGTGTAAATTGAATTACTACAATGTGTTCTCCTACTGAATGAAAAATTAGTAGTTGTTGGAAACCAATATGAGTTATAATATTTTTAGTATTGAACGAATATGTTCTTATTGGATATATTATAATATAGGGAGTAAATTGTAGATGAAAAAATTAAATTTAATAGATTTTAAACAAAAATAATAATAAACCTCTCCATGTAATATTATCATATTTTAACTCGACCCTTAGTCATATTTATATATTATTATAATCATTTCTGATTTTGATATATCAGAGTTATAGAATATAAATTGTACTAAATACAATTTAAACGATATAAAATTTCTGAATCTCTTATTAATATGATTAAACAGATTATTATATTTTTAATAATGATAATCAAATTAACATTTATGTAATATGATATTATGTTTCATTTTCTTATATAACTGCATGAGAATAATTACATATAAGGAGATAAATAAAAATATTATAAATGTAATGTTAGAATGACATAAAAATATATTTATATAATACACATCTTTTAACCATAAGAGTAAGGTATCAACTATCATTATCTAAAGGTATCCATTTTTTTACACTTATAAGAAATTCCTTATAATCAATTCCAAGGAAACCCTATAATATAATGATCGACTATGTCATCATATCTTCAAACACCTTGTTTAATACATTGTTTAGATTGTCTATCTTCTTATCCCCGTAATCCCTTGATGTTAATCAAAATAATAAGAAAGTAATAGATATTTCCAAAAAATTCAAAATGGTACTACCAAAAAATGTTTTTCTAGAATTAAAAAACTCCCAAAAAATTAAAAAATATTAGGAATAAGGCCATTATGAATTATAATCAATAGAGCTGTCTCCCAACTGAGAAATTTAAAAGGAATCTGTATGATCACTCAAACTCTTTTAATTTTTGTGTATTTGTATGTGAGTATCCACAAGTCATATTTCCTTCGAAATTGTAATATTTTATTCATGTTTGTCTTGATGAATTAGAAAACCTATAACATGATATCTCAGACATCTTTGATATAAAATAATTTCCAATGATCTACTTTATTACACTATCATAGTGTACTTATTTTCATAAAATTAAAATAGGGCATCCAAAATTATTTTAATAAATAATTCAGTATCATGGAATTCTTTAAAAAATTTATTATTATAATCATTATGATGGTGGTTATGATGTTCATCATTATAGATTTAAATCTAATTATAAAGACATTTTCTTAATTATAGTTATGAAAAAATAACATCCGACCAGATAAGGTTGAATCTGATGATTATTAGTCCCATACTCATTGAATAATCATAATCAATATGTTTGTTTTATTTTCATAATCCCATAGTACTTTTTCTTTGTATGGTAAAAGAATATTTTTTATAAAAAACATCTAAAAAACATTTAACATGAAATGTTATTAAATACACTTTTAGGAATGATTTTGGGATTTCAAACTCAAAATGAAAGTAAATGTTATAAAATTTTTTATAACTCAACAATATCCTCCTTTTGGAAATCATAATCCATAATCCATAAATGAAAATTTTCTTTGAAAAACTTATAGTTCAGTTATTTTAAGTACATTTTTTACGATTTATAATAAAACCATAAATCCCAATGAATTTATAAGTCCTATAAATATGTTGGAGAAAGTGATTTTGAATAAAATTAATTCAACATGAAGATAAAATCTATCCCTATGGATTATATTACCCCCTTATAGAAATGAATCACCATTGGTAATATTTTATATTAATAAAAGATTTATCTCCCATTATTATGAAGGAGTGTCTTCGAAGTAAATCCCCCTTGTAAAATATTTCACAAGGAATTTGAATAACACACCTCCCAAAATAATATTTATATACCATTATAATTTTCAAACATAATGGGGACGAGTTGTAACATCCCGGACTGGCGTACCATCGAATCGGTGGCCGGACCGGTGGGTCACATGGCCTCAAGCGCGCCTCCCCGTACACCAGAGGCTACTGAATAGCAGCGAGGGTCTCGAGATGTGATAGTGGGGAGAAAATACACTCATATCAGAGTAACACAACAGTATTATCAGAGAAAATAATATTCAATATCAGAAGTAGTAAAAAATATAAACACAATAGTGAAAAGGAGAATAACATCAATTTACTAAAAGGTGGAAAACGCCAACTTAAAATTAGTGTACAAAAAATGATGATACAATTATGGAAGCAAGATATAGTACAACATGCATACAATACAAAGCAAAAGAATAATGAAAAATAGCAAATCTCGATGGGAGATCTCTTGAGCATCCCAAGCTCCCGATTGGTCCTTTGCTCCTAACTCTTTATGTACAAGCAGCATATCACAAAACCTAGGTCCTGCAAGCAAGAAGGTCTACTCGAGTACCCCAGTGCCCTGGCGGCCCGAGTAGGGTGTGAGATAATAATCTCAGTAGGCCAGCACTACCAGTTTCTAACCCAATCTAGACAGTGTGTATTCAATTAAACAGTAAGCAGGTATAACAGAAATAAGTAAGTAGAACAACATGGAATAACTACACCAGTCCGAGTTTCCCAGAGGGAACCTGATGGGTATACCAGCTTCGGCTCGTTGATGGGATATCAGTCCGATCATTCCACTACAGTTACATGTGTAAATATTTATAAAATATGGATGGGGGTAAGCATGCCTCCCGCCCATTAGCTGAAGATAATAGGCATGAGGTAAGAATTCTTCTCGTCCCTGGTATACTGGAAAGGGATAAGAATTCCTCCCTTCCATCTTGTTCATTCAATCGGTATAGGGTATAACTGCCTCTCATCCATCACATTCATATTACTAGCATGGGGTATTACTGCTTCCCATCCAAACACATTCATCACTATAAGTCAACTAGAAATGGGTAAGAATTCCTCCCTTCCAGACATGTACTGTCACACTGGCATGGGGTATATCTACTTCCCATCCAAACACATAGATTCATACGGCACGAGGTCTGAATGCTTCCCTCCCACACACGAAGATTCATAAGCTTGTCAACACAGCATGGAATAACCGTTCACATCACAATATAACGCCATCCATCATATATCATATAAAAATTATATAAGGCAATCCATCTTATATCATATCACATACACAATCAATCATATAGTCCACATCCACGTAAAATGTTGTAATCACATTCATAAAACTGTACTTAAGGAAAAAAATATATAGTATCATTATCACATCATTTATCATATTCATCAGGTTTATACTCAAGGCAACTCCTCTTGTGTATCCATATCATGACATCAACATATTAAGTTTATTAACATAACACGTGCTCAATACGTTATCCCAAGGCGTGGACATACCACCCTAACCCATTCATTTCTCGTTTAACCATTTCATCTTAACGGATATGTTTATCATGCTTTAACCCTTTGATACCATCTAGAGGAAACATGTAATGTAGTCTTAAGTCATCTCTCTTTGGTTATCATCTCACTCAATTTTCCTAAACATGGAAAATTGACCCAACCCCTAGTATCATAGCCATTCATTTCCTTTGTCTAAAAAAGAATGTTCACATAAAACGCATCAAAGAGACACCACAACAATCCACTAATCAAGAATAAAAAGACTATTAATACTTTTTATCTTGAATAAAACACACCTCTGTTTGAGGGGTTTTGTTATCAAATCATGAGTTTAATGACCAAGCAACCATTTAATCATGCCCTTTTAATTTACACTCTTTGCACAGAAGAATTTAATTGAAACTAAACATGTATAATTACCAAACTAAAACAATGCAGTATTAAAGTATTTAAAGGCTTCACATTAAATTAATGGGAAATGAGAGGGACCCTACCTCATGGTGGATCTATCCATCCACTCTCGCTCTTGGCGGTTTCTAACAAAGAGCCGCCTAAGATCCGAAAAACCAAAATCATTCCAAATGACTAACGCAAAAGGAAAAACATACCAGGAACTCATTAACAACATAAGACATCAATTTAGAGGATGCACAGACATTAAACAGGAAATCCCATACATCATAATCAAAACGACGGACTGAAACAACTGCAATCCACCTCTCTTCGGCGGCGGGCATCATACACACACCAATGAGGTCCCGAGGGACCTTTCACACCACTGTACAAAAGAACAAACAAGAAAGAAATGAATAAAACCAAACCTTAATCATGGGGGTTCGGCCGAAATAGATTTGGGGAAAGGGGAGGTAGAAAATAGAACTAGGAAGGAGAGGGAAGGAGGGGAGTGACCTACCATGAAGATTTGGAAGGAGAATCGCCAAGGAACGGAGGAGAAGAGTTCCAACAATGGGAGGGCTCGTGCGAGGCCAAGGTGCCATGGGAGGGGGTTCGGGCAGGTTTTGCACAGATAAGTGAGGGGGAGTTTATTATATTTAGGTCTTATGTTAATTTCATTTTAAATATTTTAAAAACAAAAACTGGGAACGACGCATGGTTTATCCCCTACGGTTTTCCAAACCGTGCGGAAATAGTGCAGTAACCCTCTGGATATCCAAGGCAACACGTACTGGCTGGCCGCACGGTTTGGGTAAACCGTGGGTAGGCTGTTCGGACTCCTCAACCACCGTATTTGAAGCCGCATGGTTTGGGCCGCACGGTTTGGGAAACCATGCACCAACTGTGCACCTTCTGATGCTCTATAAAAACCTGCTTCTTTTAGGAAAGACACACCCATAACACCACGAGCCACTCGGAAAAATTAACGGGCACTTTCCCATGTCCAAAAACATCAAAAAGAAGGACCCAAACCATTAGAATCTCATTCTGAAGCCCGATCTCCAATCCGACTGGTTCAGTAATTGAAAAGTTCTATTTCCCCCCACGTTTTAACCCGGTTCAAAATGTGGGTAATTACACTAGTATTGAGTTTCCTTAAATTTTAGTGAGTGAAAAAAATGTTGAAAAAAATAATCATCCATAGAAAATATAAACGAACATTCAAACTATCATTATTTGCAAATATTCAATGAATAAATTTATTTAAAATGTTATTGATAATTCATTCATTAAAAATTGATTAAAGTGTTTTTTTTAATTTAGAAAATATCCTAAAGATAAATTTAATCATTCATAATTAAATATGTAAAAATGGTTTTTATTTTCTTGATCACTTTTCGGTCTTTCTCCATCTATAATATTCATTCATATAGAGTCCATAGATTCTCAGATAACTCATTATTGTCATTATTTCCTAACAAAACACATTTATTTATATGTTTTAAGTCATCCTATCTTTATATATATTTATCATATCTCCGCATTCATAGTTATTAGTTTCAATATAGGATCAAAATTGATACATTCCTCAATCAATACACATTATTATATATATTTGGTAAAATTGTTATAAGAATCAGTGCACTCGATCATTAAATACTTCCCACATTAAAAATTATCATCATATAACATGATATAGGTATCAATTTGATGATAATTAATTAGAAATTTCTTACATTCCTTCTGATGTGTATGATAATATTTTTGTAAATCCTTAAAATCTAACTCATTCTGAATGACACTTTCAATTAAATTTTTCAATTATTCATATTTCTAATGAACACATTCATTAATAATTTCTACTTTTCCATTATGTCATGGAAAATAAGGAACTATTCATTAGATTCTCCATAAATATTGTATGATGTAATAAATTCTATAAGAAGTTAGTGTGTTTACCGAATATGATTCATCTTCCTCGATTTCAGTGAGTAAAGAATGAATTGTTTCAATTTCAATTAATTTTCATTTCCCTTTTTCATCGTCTTATAAAATTTTTCACCAGCTTCATTAATGTTAGATAATTATATTAAATCACTTTTATATGTTCCATCATTATCATCATATTCCTTCAAATTATATAATTCTCATTCTTTGTTAGATAATGATTGAGATTATTCCTCAGAAGATGATTTGTTTTTAAATAATTTAGTTTTTTATTTTTTATCCATTTTGGGTGGTTATTATGTGGATTATTCTTCCATTATTGCAGTGAAAATGTATTATATTGAGTTTCTATCTTATTATATGTTACATCATCTTCTTCATCTTCTTCCTCATTGTACTAATCCTCTACATTCTCTTCACCTTCAATATATTTATGATTCTAATTATTTTATTTATCATCTTAATCAATTTTCCCATATTTGTCTTCGTAATTACTTCATTCTTAATTATATTTTCTATATCCCTCTTTGTAATTTTTTTATAAATCACTATAATATATTTAATATAATTTATTCAGACACTTCATATATCCAACTTTTTATTCATAAGTCACCCTTTAATGTTGGTACCGATTTTGATTGATTTTTCTAAACAAAATGTACTAGTTCACGAGGGACTACTTTACCCTATCCCTTTTCTACAATAGAGTGATCTACTATGTTATTTAATGCTGTTTCTTGAAAAACTAACCCAACATCCAAATTTGGATGATTTTTAAGTGTAGCTCTGTTTAAAAGAACTACATTACATGAGGCCTTTTCCACTCATTCTAAAAAAAATCTCACATTTAAACATGATATAACTTCTAATTGTGTTTCTTTTTATCTACTTATTCTTCTAATGTATCGTCAGAAAAAGTCCTTAAAGACATGGCCACTGGTGGGTCAATTTTTATTATCAAATTCCATAGATTCATTTTATTCTAATTCTTTATAGACTCATTCCACATATCCTCAAGATAATTATTCAATTTAATTACCTTATTAGGTATAAAAAAATTACAGTTTATTTTTTTTCATCGTGGTTAAATTTCATCAAATATTCTTGTTCAGATACATCCAAACTAGGTTTATCAATAATTATTTTTGATTCAAGAAGAAAAATAAACCAAATTCTTTTTATTTTTTATCAGTTATGTACAAAATATTTAACCTATTAGGAAATTATTTATTCCAAATCATTAAATTCATTTATCATTAAATCTCTTAAATACTTATCAAGTCCTAAAACATTGGGATATTTCACTTGATGGATCTATAAATGATGTTTTTAACATTAAAATTGATGAAAATGATAAACTTATATTTCTCATATTAACTTAATAGTCAAAAAATGAAAACATTAGAAACCTTAATTGGGTACCAATATCCCTTATTTTGAATAATAAACCCTTTCATCCAAAGGTAGGTTAAACGATTGTTCATAATCATACGTGTCATCATCCAAAAAGAATTCATAACCAAAACAATAATCTAATACATTGTTTTTAATAAATGATTCAATATAATTAAGATATTTGTTTGAAGGAATAGAGTCAAACTCTTATATAGTAAACCTATACAAGTACCTATCATTTATATATGATAACACATATCACATTCCATTCAATGAGAAAGAAAACTTTCAATTCTTTATTTCATGAAAATTTTAGCAAAATCATAAAAATTTATATCTAGATTAGGGAAGAAGACATCAGAATATATTTCCAAAAAACTAATCACAAATATATTCCATCCACAAAAAATTAAACTTTTTCGAGGACTAATAATAATTGAAAAATAATGATCTTTCTACTAATTGTTTTCATAAAAGGAACCAACTCTTATATTCCTCATCAGAAGCAATCAGAATAGTGAATTGGAATAGAGAAATCATTTGAATTGAAGACCAAAGAGAATCACCACCTTGATAAGAAATGATCTAGCCATATGATGTAGGAAATGGGGGTCCCACAATTATATAAGCACTCTAGAAACAATTAATCATACAAAACATATCCAATTGTTGAGATTAAACATAATCTGATCTAAAAGATGAAAATAAATTGATGAATGGTTTCGAATATGTGGGAATCTCTTCATTTTAAGAAAAAAATTATCATATTAGTGTTGAATAAAAAAATTTAACATGTGTTATTGAAAAAAATATTTTATTAGGAAAAATTTATATATAACAAAAGTAATAAAATAACAAATTGTATGGAAATAATGTAAGAAATAATGGAATACAAGAATAACTATTGTATTTTAAGGAGTCATTAGTATGATTTATAGTTCTTCAGGATTTTTAAAAATCATAAATTGTGATAAATATGAAATAAGTAATTATTATGATAATTTTCTTGTAAAAACTAATATTATGAGATTATGTTTCCATAGTTTTATATTCAATGTAAAAATTATATAAGTGAAAATGATTATGATAAATTTTCATTATGAAAAATGGATTCATGAAATTTATATAACATTTTAGGATTATAAATATCTTTTACTTAAATATTGGTGTTAAAATATTGTAATGACATATATGTTTGGATTAGTTAATTTGATAAATTTCATGAAAAAATATATTTTTTAAATAACAAAAAACATTTGAAATAAAATTTTCATATGTACTCCCCTTATGAAAATGTGTATCTTATGGTAAGGATATGGTAAAATGGTAGTATGTATCATAGAGTATTTTATATATCATTAATATATTTTATATAATGTATTCAAGTCTATCACTAGATTAGTGTTTTGTAAAAAATCAGTATATTGCTCTTGCGTTCTGATTAATATTAAAATTATATCCCCTTTTAGTATGTGATCCCTTAGCTATTTGTGTCGTATATTTATGTGTTAATACTGTGAGTGATATGGTGTGTTTTTAATTAAGGAATTAGAACTATAATTATCACATATTATTAATTTTTTATAAAATAGGATTCAATTATCAATGAGTGTGTGTTTCTTCCCCAACACATGATCACAATAATATCTGGGTGCCAAGTATTTTGATTTATTAGTGGAAACACCTACTGATTTTTGTTTCATAAAAGAGAAAAAATGATTCTAGTAAGATATGACTTATTGTGGAAGTACATTCATATCCATTCATCAAACACAAAAGGAAGCATCGGGAAAAAATTATAGTTTTAAGAAATTACTATTAGAATGGAAATTAGTTGATTCCATAGTTCCACTTAGATAACAAAAAAATAATTATCATATTTTAAATGGGATTATTTTGGATTAACATGTTATCATGCACATAAGCATAAAAATAAAATTAAATTAGAATGATTATCTCTGAAGTAATTTTAAATTATGATCATACCTAAAAATATTTTTTTTTATGTTGGTTGACTGGCCACATCAAGATTAAATGTATTTGAAGTACTAGTAAGTGAATTAATAATTTAGTTTTTTGATGAAATTTATTAGAGTAGATATTCTATATACTTATGTCATGATATAAAAGTTACATCTATTTTTATGAGATTTTTAAACCAAAAAAATATCATCTCACCCATCACACATTTCAAACTTATATTTCTTGTGATTTGATTGGAATTAGTTAAATATTGTTGACTCGATTGGAATATAAATTCAACAACATAGATTTCAACAATATTAATATTTATATTTAATTATTTTATAATTTGTTTTGGGTATGATATTCCCTTAAAATTATTTTCTTTAAAAAATCATATTATCCTATCATATTATGATGTATGGGATTATTTCATTCCTTATAAATCATGGTAATGTTTATAATCATATTCAAAATGTTATTTGTTTTCATAACCAGGGGTTTCAACATAATGTTCCTCAAAAACATATCCATTATGAAAAGAAAAATACGCATCCACTTGAAGACATTTTAAATTTTATAATTCATTGATGTATAATATAATATGATTTTTTCATGCCTATATACCAGGGAATGAGTTTCTTTATAGTCTATTCCTTCTTAATTATTATAACCATTAGGAACAAGTTGAGCTTTATTTTTTATAATAATCCCTTTTCATAAATTTATTTTAAAAAAAACTGTTTTATTCCAATTATAGAAGTTTATATATATGATTCAACTAGGGTCTAGATATTGTTAATTTAAAATTCCTTTAGTTCATCTTTAATAGACATAATCATATCCATATACCATAAATCCTCATTAGGATTCTATTTTTAATATTCAAAGAGGAATGTATGACGTTCTATTTCATTCATTAAGGATCTTATTTTCATAAATTTCTTATCAACAGCACCATGAAATATATCACTAGAATGGTACTTCAGAAACAACTGATTTATTTGGTTTGGAAGGGATATTATTCAACTTAGGGTAATAAATAATCCTTAGGAATAACATCAAAAAAAATTTCATGGCTTATATCCTTATGAGATTAATTTTCATACAAACTTTCAAAATCAGTTTTAGAAATATCATCCTCTGATGTTTGTTGATTCTGTTTCATAAATGAATTATTTCATCAAAAATAACATTTACTATTTCCTAAATAGTATAATTTTTTTTTTCAAATTTCAATATTCTTTATAGGTCATTAAAAACATAAATATATTCCTTCATCACATATGAGTGGAAATTTATATGGTTTGTATTTCATAGTCAATATAAATACTTTGGAAACAAAAATAGTACAGAAAGAATTATTTGTTCTTCTTCATATCCACAACACATAATGGGATTTATTAAGAAATTGTCTAATCAAAACACAATTTGTATTATAGAAGGTAGTAATAACTACGTCATCCCAATAATGGTGAGAAATTGAGTATTAACTCAAAAAAGTTCTTATTATTTATTAAATAATAATATTTTTTATTTAAAAAAATCCATTCTTTTAAGGTTTTCTAGGAGGTAAATATTTATGTTCTACACCATTATAACTAAAAATGTATCAATATCATAGTTTAACCCCCCCCCACGATTACTAAGAACAGTAATCAAGGGAATATTATCCTCATTTTTATCTTTGGCTATAGATGTTTTAAAATAAAAAATAACATCATTTTCTTTTATGAGAAAAAAATGCCATGTCTGTCTAGTAATATCAGCAACTAAGACATATACATAATATTGTCATCCAATAATCATTGTTTTTGTATAAAAAATTATTCTATGTGTAGTAATTATAATGAATTATATGATGAGATATCACAATTAGGTTAAAAACATTATTTTGTTTCATATAATGTTTACAGGGGTCATATAATTATGAATAATCAATCTTAAGATCTGTTAAATCCTTAACATGTATTTTTTTAGTAATTACATATGTGTTTATATAGTTATAGTGTCTTGTTAATATATTCCATAACCATGATTGATCTTCTATTTCCCATATAAAATATATCTCTTAGTACATATATTCTTCTAAGTTATGTGTGTATACATTCCCATGCAGGTTGGTAGCAAGAATAAATTAATCCTCATAACTATAAACTTAGAAGATATAATTACTAGAGATCACATTGTAACCATAATGAAAAAAATTATATAAGCTTATAAAGTTGTTCAAATACCTATAGAAAGTAAATTATTTTAAATTAATGATTTTTAAAGAAGAAAAAAGTTACAAATTAGGATAATATATACTTGAGAATAATCGACGAAAGATTCTATTCCACCATTCATATTGACAATATTTAGAAAACAATATGTGTTAAAAGTCATATGATGGGAGGAAACACTATCCATCTACCAATTTCCTTCACTAAATTTCTTATTATCTAAAAAATAATAATATGAAATTTTCACACAAACAATATTTGTTTCGATAATGTTAAAAACATAAAAAATCTACATTTTTTTAGAAAAACACACCCTATAGAAATTGAGGGATCAGAGTTTATTTAAATTAGATTTAGTTATCCAATTACCACCACATTGAAACGTAGGGAAAATGGATAACTTATATGAGTAATTAAATTGTTCTAAAAACATTTTTTATAGAAGAATAACCTTAATTAAAAATTATCTTGAAGAAAAAATTGTTTATACATTTTTTAAAGTGTTTCTATACAAGTAGTAATGCTTGGAAAATGTTTCTTAAAAAAAAATATCATATTTCAATTTTACATCTAAATTATTATCCTCTATAGTAGTTTTTTTAATTATGTTTATAAATACATTTTTGTGATTAAATTTGATCAAAAATTTATATTCCTAATGATTTTCAAATAGCATACTTTCAGAATTCGATTTATCAAAATATATATAAAGAAAAAATACATAATAATTTAAAAAATTAATTCCTGAATAATCATTGACTTGTTTTTCCTTAAAATAATCACAATATTTCTTAATATTAAAATTATAATTTTAAAATAATTTAACAAAGAGGAAAACATTTTCAAAATGTGGTAATATATTCTCTTCACTATTAGAGGAAGATTATTCATCCAAAGATATATAATCATTCACATAAAGATATATTTAATTTAGATATATATTATAAGCATTAAAATTATTTTTCCCTTATCAATGAAACAATTATTTAAATGAGGTACATTGGATAAAATCCCTTTGTTAATTTCGTCTGAAAAACAAATTCACTAATATATCATCAAAAAATACACCCCAACTAGAACTACATGTTTTTTCAACAATTATATCATTCTATATATTATATTTTTTATATTTCATGGCATTCCACTTTTAATTTATATCACTCTTATATTTCCATTTCATCTGAGAAAAAATTGACACTATGTTGACAGCTTTAATGCATTCAAAACAAGTTACATCCTCTTCCCTAACAATTCTATAATTATGAACATTTTTGAGCATATAATAGAAATTATTATTTAGAATAATTATACACATACTACATGATATATTATCTAACTCATTTTCAGAGTGTTTGGAAAAACTAAAATCAGATTTATCAACCAATTAATACTTTCTTTAGTATATAAAAAATATTTTATATGTTTTAATATTTACTAATAATAGTATAAGATGAAAAATTACCTATATTGTTATTTTTTTTCTTCGTCACTCTTGAGTCTTAATTTATATTGTATTAATGTTACAATTATATTATCAAGATTAATATTTGTTTTTATTTATTATATCATAAACATCAATACTCTTTCATTTTCATTAATTAGTCATGATGTCAATAATTTTTTCAAGAATAATCTAATTATCTATAACATTATCTCAAAGATATTGTAAACTATTTATAAAATTCCTAGACCCATACTTTATCTTTGAAATAGATCATTGAAGAAAACTAAAAATCTTGATAATCCTCTATTAGTATATATCTCTTAGATTAAATAACCTCTAATGATCCAAAGTGTGTCATATGTAAAATTTTAAAAATTCAATAGGCATCCTCACAATATGATATTTAAATGTTAATCTTTTGATGAATCATAAAAAAAATATTTATAAATCTTTAGTTTATATTATATCCTTACTTTTCATGATAACTACATGATCTTACATCCTGAACAAGAATTTTGAAATCTCTAGTTAAATAAAAAATATGTTAACACTGGTTTTGATAACACAATTTTTCATCCTTTCTATCTTGGAATCATAATAAGTAAAATAAAAAATAAGAGCCCTATTTGAATTTATATTATAAATTGATCCAACACTAATTCCACCCATATTAAAATATATATATTATTTCCCATTAAACATGTTAGTGTAAAAAAATGTTTAATAAACCAAAATGTTAATAACATAACAATAAGAAACATGAAACATTAATTAATCAAAAGCTCAGTAAGTATATGATCTATTGAATAATGATCTAATACCAATTTTTCAATAAAAAAATTAGTTATATTTTAATTATGATTGAAATAATAGGATCTAAATAGATATATTTGAATATTGGGTGGCAAAATATTTGATTAAAAAACATTAAATTAAAAGTGGTTAAACAAAAAAAATCCATAAACCTATTTATGGAATACATTAAAATTCATACTCAACCAATAATTTTATTAACATGGTATCTTAATAATGAATTATTTAGATATACTACAGTTATATAATCGTAATTAGAGTCAATCGGATTCAATTAGTATAAAATATTGGAGTCACTTATGGTACTGATTAAATAGAGTATCACAATCAGAGGAATTAGTACTAAACAAATAGTAACGAATGATGAATATGATGTTTCCCATTATTTTAAATAAATAATGTAGAATGGTTACTTGTAATGAATCTATCAAAACATTAGCAAAGAAATATAATTATGGAACAAAAATATTACTAAAAAATAAACCTCTTTTAACCATAATATTATGTGAGTTACAATCCCTGTCTGATGGTATCCCTGTTTTTATAATTAAAATGTTTTCTATCTTTCCTCATAAAAGAAATAAATCGTTAAAATGAGATGATATGCCTTTTGAACCATGGAAAAAAATTTATAGATTCGATTATCTCTATTTCTATCCTCATAATACCTCAATTAGTATAATGATTTGACTGTCCATAAACATATCCACAAAATCCCTCAATTTTAGTCAAAAAAATCATATATAGAAACAAATTTTAAAAAATTCATATATAGATAATATAAAAAATATTCCATAAGGAGAAAAAACAAACTAAACAATTAAAAATGAATAGGAAGATTCTATTCACAATTTTTAATATTTAGATATCTCTCACAACTAATAAATTGAAAATTAATCAATAATATTTCTTCAAACTCTTTGAATGACTTAGTATTAATTGGTGAACTCTCAATGGTTATATTTTCTTCCCAACATTAATAAATTATCTGATTTATCATAATTACATGGACACCAAGAACATGATAGATCATAACAATCTGGATGAAAATATTTACTGATGCTTATTAGGTTACCCCATCATAGTGTTAAAATATTTTCTTAAATTATAAATAAGGCTTGTGAATATGATTATATACATTAAGTTAGACTGATATATTTTCCCAAATATTTAATTATGATAATATTCATGAAGGTCAACATAATGAGCATCGGTATTAATGCGATAATGATGGTTAAGATTGTGTCGTTATGATAGTTCTGAAAAAAATTATATCCTCTGACCTGATAAGGGTGAGTCTGATGTTTATTTGTCTCAATATCTTTTTTATAATCATACTGAATAAATATAGATTTATTTTGTTAATTCATTTGAACTTATTCTATATATATTGTAAAAATATGTGTTCTAAATAGACATTATGAATTACATTGAGCATGAAAACATAGGTAATAATAATTGATTTTTTTGTGATTTCTAACAAAAAGAAAAGAAAAATGAAAAAAACGACTCAATAGTATCATATTCCTTGCACAAATTGAACGTTCATGATAAAAATTACAAGACTCGTGATTTTAAATTATTCATGATTTTCATTGTTTGAATACATAGTGATATTATATTTAATGTGAAAATTTTCTATTACATATTGATCATAAAAGATGTATTTGTAATTTCACAACGAAAGAGATGAATCTATATAACATAATATATCATCTCTGTCATCGTTGTTATAGACAAGAATTCAATTAAATCACTGGATTAATCTATATCACTTTTGTTTGGTAATAGTTAATATTGACACCCTATTCAAGAAGGATTATTATGTTTGGAAACCTCATTACATACACAATAATCCTCAGAAAAAAATATGATTAAGGGAGGCCATATCCATTCCTTGTTTAACCTTCTCATTCCTCTTTGAATCCCAATAGATCCTATTTAATTGCATTTGGTTGATAGATGAAGAAGATCAGTGCATCTTCTCCCTATCCATATCGGGCCTCTAAAACATCATAGTTTATTCTTATCCTCCAAATTCATCACAAGGGGTTGATAACTATGGAACCAAATGGTTGGGATTCAGAAATACCTCTTATGGTTCTATTATTATTTTGGTGTGTATTCCACTATGAGGTCTGTATATATATGTTTTTTTATTAAATGTGTCCAATTATATTAAGAGTATTATTACTACTCACGTCCCCATTTCAAATCCAATAAAAAATGCTTTTAATTATTGATGGGGGTAGTTTTGTTTTAGATTTTATAAGGATATTGTTATTGTCATATTGAGTTCAAAATACCTTTGATATATTCATTGGATAATGCATTGGATTGAGTAATTCAAAAAGATACATGATCCTAGAGAGAAAGGTGGTCTTAACAGTCATTTTGGATGATCCTAATGGTCATAAATTCATTTGAAGTACGTTGAATGGTTCTTAACAAAAGCAGAAGAAACATTTAATATTCATTATATCTACATATCACCGAATGGTTGTAATATATAACACATTAATATTATTTATTATTCATCTTCCCAAATTAAATCAATTTATTTTATAGATTTAGTTTCATGCAACATCCATCATAGTCAAAATGTGACACACTATTAAATAATAATATGACCATTTGAATAGAAATGTGATCATTAGGAATCGTAAAGTGGATATTAGAATAATAACCTCCCATATGAAATTATTTATAACATTTAGGTATATCATAAAGGAAAATGTGATTTGATTATATCATTTAATATGTAAATAATTTTTTTAGAAATATTAAATTATTTGATTTTATTTGTGTGTAATGTAAATTTTAATTTAATTTTTTTAATTAATATAAAAAATTAAGGTAAAATTTATTTCCATAAAATATTTTCAAAAATATATACATTAATATATTAAAATTATTATATAATTTAATTAGATCATAATTAATTTTTCAAAAGTGTTATAAAATCATCATTAGTATTAAAATCAGTATTTTTCAATATAATTCAAGGTTTATTTATACTTATAATTATTAAAATTGAAATAATTTTTTAAATTAAATATTAGTACTTTTGATAAATATATATTTTGAAACCTAGTTTGGGTGAATGTTTTGGATTATTATAAAATAATCAATTTTTTTGGAATTAGTAAAATAGGATAATATACCGTATTTATCATTATAAGTAAATAAAAGAATTAATCATTCATAGATGAAATATTTAAGATGTAAGTACACATTATTTAAAAACCACATTCACTTGTTTCTATATATTTTAAAGGGAATCATCACTATAGAGATTCTTGATCCAAAATAATAAACAAATTAATAAAATATTCAAAATGCACCCCACTCCTCTCCATATAAATACCACACAATACTACCCCTTAACCTCAAACATTTAAAGAATTGAATTTTTTCTTAATTCATCCAAATTAAATTCCCAATAATATTTACTACATACATCACCTGATTGTCTTACCAAATGGCCAAATCCGTTTTCCTTAAGTAGGTTCCCAAATAGATGATGCTAAAGAGGTAAAATCCAATTTGTTTCTCTTATAATCTATTTCCTTTTATTATCCTCTCCCCAGGTCCCCTATCCAAATTCGAATGGTAACTACAGAATCATATATATATATATATGAATGGTGTAGTTCCAATTTAATATCCATCACCAAATGTTTTCTCTTCTCATTTTACATTTAAATTGAAAAGAACATCCATGATGTGAAACTCACCACCATTGTGAATGATGAGTTGTTTTCCTCTACCACTGTCATTTCTAGTAATAGAACAATTATTATTTATTAAATGGATTAATATATAAAAATTATAACATTAATTTTGTTCATTAACTGATATATGTACATTATAATAAATAATAAATAAAAACTAGGTCATGGTGGCCGAATAATCTGCCAAAAACAAGCTAACCATGTATCATTATTGTTTTATTAGATGAATAATCCTAATATCCGAAAATGAAATGATACACAGAAACACAAAAAATAATTGATTTCTATTAATATAATCTCATTCCATTTAGGTACCTTTTCATCCATTTGACTAAAACTCCAGTAATTATATACAAATGAACTGACCATATAACCCTGGAACAACCTCTATCAGGATAGTAAAATTAATTATTATAAATCATCAAAATTCCCTTAAATGGACAAAATAAAATTATAATACATAAAATATATATTCATTAGGATCTTAATTAATTAATTAATTCATATAATTTTATTATCACTGACATTCTTTACATGGGTGGAACACTTTTGGAAATAATGTAAGGAAAATTGTATCATTCTAAATTTTAAAAGAAATACCTGGAATGTTTCACCTAATAAATTTATTTTGGTGTATCTACAACACAACTGAGATCATTTTTAATTTGAAATAATATTTATCATAATATTTATAGTTCTTTTATCATGTATATGATTATATTCTATGTCATATAGCATTATTTTCATATAGTGATTACCTTAAATGTTGTTTTGACTATGGTAATATTGAAAACCCCATATCCTCGGATCAACATAGATATTTTTATAATTAATTTTTATTAGGATATATATATATATATATTATTAATGATTTTGACATGTCATTATGTGTGGGTTCAGACATTTTATATCTCATTGATGCATCAACGGGTCTCATAATTCAAAATCGTATGCGACAAAACCACCATTTTTATTTCCATGAAGAATAAATTGGGTCTCTACCCATTAATATTAATCATTTAGTCAGTTTTATTGTGGGTAGGGGTTCATTTTATAGATACATGATGTCCAATGTTTAGGAATTTATTTCATTCAATATTTGATTATTATTATACATGCAATATTTACTGTGACAAAAATCAATGGATTCATCTTCATTAATCATTTATTAGAAAAATAGAATTTGTTTTCATATATTTAACTTTACATATTTCTTTTTCCTTATTATTTATGATTCACTTTTTTCTGATTCATTTTTCAATTTTATATAGCCCATACTGATCATTTGATCTCATAATGTTATTGTTTTCCTTCCACAGGTTTTGAAAATGAAATCAGTGAATAAGTGTGAAGGATGAAATTTAATTTCTTTTATTATGTTATATTATTAATTACCAATGAAACAGTTGAATTTTTTATGTATATAGTTCTACATGAATACAAAACTAATTGAGAGTTAGTGATCTCATCTCTTACATCTATGCAATCTGTAATAAAATAACCATCAACTCTAGTCTATTAGGGTTGGGGTTGTTACCATTCATATTATAGCCTAGTTTAATTTAAACCTTGGGAAATAAATTTTAAATAAATAATAAAATTGTAATATATAATTGTAGTAAATTTTTCTCTCAATACTTGTGATGATAATCACTTAAATCACTGTGCGGCGTAATTTAGTGATGTCACCTAATAGATGAATTAGAGTCAATACCCATTTATAAGGTAGTGAATTCTCAACTCACCATGTAAAAAATGTCTATTTTCGAGTAGTGAATATCATGACAATATAGGTATTGATTACTCAAGTTTTTATGAATAACTATAAAACACCTATCTATTATTGTTTCATGGGGAAGAGGGGCCCGCTATTTAGTGGGACTACTAATCCAGTAGTGGCTGGTCAGTGGATCAATCCATTGAAAATATATCTCTATAATTGGGATGTGATAAAAGGGAAATGGTAGTGTTATTGGTATATTTCCACAAGAGTGATGATGATCAATGGCGTTCATTGATACAAAATAATAATGTGTGATATGGGATTGAAGACATGGGATGTAGAACTTTTAAATTTAAATTCAATGACAAATATTTCCCACTTGAGAAATTAATTGATGTCAAGAGAAAATTTCATAGTGTTATGCAAAATTGAGATGAAATTATTGTAGAGTTTGATGATACCTTCATAAGTATATCCATGTATTACACATATTATATATGGGATTTGGAAGACATGATTGATCATTTATTTTATGACCCTAAGACATGTCTACTATTGTAACTATATTCTAAAAAAAGTCATCATATACTTAAATAGTATTGAGTTTCATAAAAATGGAGAAGGAATTTTCTATTTTCTATATGTTCTACATAAATCAAAATAATAAGGGTTATTCTAATTTCCATGAAAATGGTAAAGAACGAATGAAAAATAATGGAGCATTGAAATTCACAGTAAGTGAATGTTGTTGAAGGAATCATCCTAGGAAATGATTGAACGGAATCCGGGTTTTTTATATGTGTGTAAAAAAGAGTCCCAGATAAAATAATTTAATGGATGAAAAAAATAAACTATCTAAAAAGATTCAACCATAAAAAAATGCGAATTATTCCAATCAATATCTCATGTTTTATGTGAATATGTAATTGAATAGGACACGTGGTGATGGAAAAGATTATGAAATCACCACAGATGACTTATTAGTACACAATTATTTCTTCAATTCTATATTAATACTATTTTCAATATTTATTAGATGATTCATTTCATTTTGGATCATCATACTCTATTCTTTCTACCCAATTTTTAAAGAACACATGGTATTTATATATTGATTTAAAAAGTGGTTTTCATTAAAAACTCATATGGGAGGTCTCACTTCAAATAAATTATATAATTTTAATTAGTTATTTAAATGTGATTTATTTTCTAACATTTTCATCATATAGGTGGTTGAAAATGTTATAATCTCGAGTATAAACATTCATTAAAAATATGATGTGAAACTTTTTATAAGTAGAATGAAATTATGATTTTTGTAGAAGCTAAAGAATTCCTTATCATTAGAGAGGAACCATCATCAACTAATTCATATATATATCCATCGGGGTGGATCTTCTAAATTAAATTCTTCTGAAGGAAGAGAAAACTATATCCGGATACGAGGGATGCAATATTTAAATTTATAATGTACCAATTTTATAAGAATACATTGATGTATTTCTTATTTAATTGCTCAGAAAAAAACCAGAACATGATGTTGGGTTTACCATTAATTTAATCACAAATTAAACAACAATATCAAATAATTATTATAGAATAGAATTTATATAATTATTAAAGCTCAAGAAAAAAACCAAGGAGTGGAGCAATAAGAGATTTATTCACTAATATTTTTCTCAGTGAGGAGAACATGTTCTCTTTTCCATGTATAAATATGTATCAATGTGGTTTTGAATTTATAATATAGAAGTTAACATTATTAAAAAAACAACATATATCAGCTTCCTCACATTGATGATTTATTTTATCAAAATCAATGATCCCAATTGTTTTTGAATTTTATAATTGTTTTTGATATAATCAACATTTATTAATGAAGAAAGTTTTTCTGAAATCATATTTTTGAATAAGTTCTGTACATTTAGTCATTATAGTAATATATCAAGGATTAATTAACAAACCCTCCATTTTAACGGATGTGATTAATAGAATATTCATGGAATGATGTGATTGTTTTGAAGGGTATTCACTGATGATATTTCAGTATATTCTATAACATTTTAAGAAAAATTTAATACCTTTTGGATAATTCGTGATATATTTAATGTAAGGAGATATATATTAAATTTAAAAAGTGTTAATTCTAGACTTGGGGAAAAATCATCTACATATTATCTCTATGGGTAAAATCTCAATTGACACTATAAAGGAAATGTCAATACGAGAATGGCATAGAACAACATGTATATTTGAGGTACACAGATTAATTGGTTTATCTTGTTACTATGGTTGTATAGTTAATAATTTTTTTTATTGGATAACCCATTATCAAATGTCACATGTAAATTTGTTAAGATCATTTGGAATAAATAATATATACAATGTTCAATGAATTAATGAGAAGTTTATTTAAGGCATGATTTTGACACATCCATTAAGAAATTATATGTTTATGATTTAACATGTTTAATCAATAAAAGGACCAGGTTGTGGACATATAGAAAATTACAATGTTATTGTATATGCATCAATGAATTTGAATATTCATGGAAACAATTATACAAATCTTTCAATAGAGTTAGAATCCCTAATATATGATCTGAGGATATGCAGACACTATCTCTATAGTGAGAGATGCGATATTCTTACGGATAACAAGTGCTTCAAATATATATGTACATTTAAATTACTCAACATGATTCAATGACAATGGATCATGTTACTTAATGATTAAGATTGTTCAATTCTATACCACCTAAGAATTGCTAAAAATAATGTAGATGTATTATGAACGAAATATCATGGACTTTAGACCCAAATGGGGATTCATAAAATCCTATGTTCAGGAATTTTATAAATATGGATGTGGGAAGTGTTAAGGAAGCAGAAACCTCGATAATTATTCAAATGATTGTGAATCACTACTTATTATAAAATATTATATATCTCATTATGTTGAAGATAAATTTCTATAGAAAATTAATTATGCTTTTGATGTATGAATGGAATGATTCATGTATTATGATGGAGTTATGAAATTTGGAATGAGGGTATGAGTTCTATAATTACCTCTGAAAAAATGTAAATATTAGATGATTCTCATAGCTCAATTTTTTCTACACATCCTTCTAGTACTAGGACGTCTAATGATGCAAAAAATCTTTTGGTGTAATAATATGATGATGGAGATTTATATCCATGTGTCATGATTTATAGTTTACTAATAAGTGTTTCTTGAGTGATAGTATCATATAGAATTAATGAGCCTTTACATATTCATATTATGATTTGGGATGAAATTACTATTGACTTAGTCACTGGATTACTAAATACCCTTGTAAATAATGATATGATATGGGTTATTATTGATCACATTAAAAAAATTACACTATTAATGAATATTTACAACATCATCTCCATGAAATAATCTATAATAATGAATTTGAAATAAATCAAGGTGAACCTTTATAGATTGTATCTATTCAATATCCACATTTTACAAAACAAAATCTAGGAAGTGTATTTAGAGGGATTGTGGCACTGAACTTCATTTAAGATCTTATTATCAGCACCAAACCGACATATATTCGCACAAGAATATTCAATCATTGGAAGACATGATTAGATCATCCCGACATTCTTTTGATGTTATTTCAGATCATCATTTATTTATGGTAGAGTTATCCTAAAATTATATTTTCCATTGTAGTATTCATGTTGAACTATATGAAGCAATATATGGAATGATATGTCATAATACATTTTTTAGATGATGTTTATAAGAGTAAACTTATAGGCTCAAAAATTATTAAACATTAAATGATAATGGTAATGTCTATTCGGACTCATACTAAATCAGCTCATTCCAGAAAAATGAGTTATGATAACAAATCGGGAAAGAATTTTAAATTTAAACAAGGTGATCATGCATTTCTAAAATTATATCAATGGAAAAGAATCATATATATTGTTATAAATTGGAAACATATCCACAGTTACATCGTACAACTTGAATTTTTTTAATTATTTGGAGGTCTAGATTACAGAATTGAAATTCCACCATGTCTTTAAAAATATAATGATGTGTTTCACATATCATTTTTAAATAATTACATCATAAAACCAACCCATGTAATATCAAATGGATAAATTGAACTAGGACATGATTCATCTTACTATAAAAATACTATAGATATTCATCACATAAGAGAGTTAATATTGGGAAATTGGATGACATGACTGGTAAATGTTCTTTGTGATAATAATAAATTGGAATAAGAAATTTGGGAAACTGAAGATGTTATAAAGAAGTACTAGCCTCAACTATTTAGAAGCAATTATTCATTAATAAATTATAGAATGTAATTATCAATGGAGGGGAGAATATAACGCCAAAATATTTTTCAGTTTGTATATTCTTAAATAAATTATATTTATTCAATGACTTATGTTGCATGAAAAACTAATCTTAAACGATTTGTGATATACTATTAAATATTAACATGAGCATTGGATAAATAATGTGATTGTTATGAATAGTAACTAGGCTATTAGATTAATAACCTCACCTAAGAATGTATAAATAAAATTTAGTTATCTCACAAATCAATATATGAAATAATTATATCATAAAATAAATATATAATGTTCATAAAATGATAAATTAAGTGTTGGTATTTTTGTAAAATGTAAATGGTTATATACAATCTTTAAATTAATATAATGAATAAAAATAAATTTTATTTTCATCAAATATATTGATAAATAATAATCATAAAAATAATTTTATGTTAATTTTTAGATGAAATAATTTTTTTTCCAAGTGGCATAGAATTATTGTAATATTAAGAACAATATCTTTCAAATAAATTAGTATTATAATTAACATTTATATTTCAATTATTTAGAAATAATTGTTACAAATCGAGACCATTTTTAAAAAAAAATTCATCAAATGATATTTAAGAAAATGTTTTGGGATTATTCTAAATAAGTTGTTTTTTCATGAATAGTGAAATATAGTTATTTATGGAATTTATCATTATAGGTAAATTAATTAATTTGTTATTCTTGGGTTTTGTATGGATGAGGTAATAACATTTTATTTCAAAATCACATGATCTAGTTACTGTATCATTCTTGAGAATAAACCCTATTAATATTCTTGATCCAATATAAAAAAATGAGTAAAATTTTAAATCACAACCCTCACCTATCCCTAAAAATAACACCCCCATCACCCTATATTCAAACACAATACATGAAGTAAATCAGTTATAAATTCCCCCCAATTAACATCCAAATCCTGTTCTCTATGACCAAGATCTACTGGTCCTAAAAAATGACCAAATCCATGGTTCTTGAAAATGTTCCGAAGGAGAAAATATTTAAGAGATTAAATTTGCATTCATTGTATTTTAATATATTTTATTTTTATGCGGATGATATTATCCTTTTTATAAAAGGGGACCAAAAAAGCCTTCACGCTCTCAAGAAAACTATATCTCACTATGAGGATGTCTCTGGTCAAGCTATCTCTTGGAACAAATCTTTCATCTATTTTGGCAAGAATTTTCCTGTCAGAAGAAAATCTGGTATTATTAATTACCTGGGTATCAAGGAGGGTTTCTTACCTTTCACCTATCTGGGTGTTCCTCTATTTTGGGGTCGTCCCAAAGTTATCTATTTTTCTAATATCCTTTCTCATATCACAAATCAACTAGCTAATTGGAAAGGGAAGTCTCTCTCCATGGCTGGGAGGATCTGTTTGGTCAAATCGACCATTATTTCTAAAATGGTTCATTCCTTTATGGCCTATAAATGGCCCATCGGTACTCTTAAAAAAATTAATACTTACATCAAAAACATAATCTAGTATGGAAGTATTTTTGAAAAGAAGATAGTTACTATTCCTTGGAATACTTGTTGTAAACCCATTGCTAATGGAGGATAGGCATTAAAAATTTAAAGCTCTTCAATGATGCCTTACAGGCCTGCCTTACATGGCGCATCATTAACTCCACTTCTAAAGCTACTGATTTTCTAAAACTTAGATTTTTTTCTAAGATGTCAAAAGGTAATCTTAAATTCATTAACTCGACTATCTGGCCTTCCATTCGGGACTCTTTTCACAAAATCATGAAAAATTCTAGATGGATTGTCAGTGCTGACTCTTCCATTAATTTTTGGTCTGGTAAATGGTGTGGTAACCCTCTGATTTCTTTGTCGCCTCTGGATCTTCTTCCTGATGATACTCAACAGTCTATAAAGGAGGTCTTACAATCCTCTGACAGGGATTTCCTAGATATCATTATACAAGCTATTGAAAATTATGCTTTTTCTTCTGCTGGTGATTTCCTTGTCTGGGACCCTTCTCCCAATGGCATCCTGGATTCAAAAAAATTTTATAAGCATAATTTCTCTGATCCTGAATCCATTTTTCCTTGGGTGAATCATTTCAATAAACCCTACATCATGCCTTCTAGACTCACCCTTATTTGGCGCATTGCGCACAACAGATTACCCACAGAAACTTGCCTCCAAACTTTTGGCATCTCTCTTTGTTCTAAATGTCGCCTGTGTAATCAACATAGGGAAGATGCCAATCATCTTTTTCTATCTTGTGTGATGGCCTCTGCCCTTTGGAATTACATCTCTGATCTTTTTAATTGCAGATTGCCCACTACTGATTCTATTCACTTGTATTTAATGCATTGTACTAGACATGATGCCTCTCTGCATGTTAAAAATCTTTTTCTGGCGGCAGTGGCAGAACTTCTACATGAACTCTGGTATGTTAGAAATGATATTATTCACAATAATCACTCATTCTATCTTAATGCAGGGAAATCCTGAATCCTCCTCGCGATTCATGAAGCAGCCTCAATTCAAAAAGACTGTTGCAACAACTCGGTTGGTGACCTTATGATCCTCCATCATCTTCACGTTCCTGGTATCTTCCCAAAGCCAAAATGCCTCTTTGAAGTTTTTTGGCAATCTCTGATGCCAGGATGGATCAAAGTGAATGTTGACGGCGCTTCCAAAGGCAACCCTGGTCCTTCAAGTTGTGGTGCTATCTTCAGGGACTCAACTGGGCAATGTCACGGTTGTTTCTTTGTTGGTTGTGGCCACTCTTCATCTCTGGAGGCGGAAATGCTTGGAGTTATTCATGCTGTTGAATTTTCTCTTCAAAGAGGTTGGAGAAAGCATTGGATTGAAAGTGATTCAACCACCATCATTAATGCCATCTGGACTGGAAACATTCATCTATCCTGGTCGCTCACTGCTCGCTGGTTGAACTGTCTCAATTTACTCTGTGGGATCGAGTTTATAGCTACTCATGCCTATCGTCAAGAAAATGTCGTTGCTGATGCTCTAGCCAACAAAGGTGTCCATCAAAGCATGACTTGGATGGACTCTATCCCCCCTGATTTATTTCATCTTTTGGATAGTAATTGTAAAAAAATCCCTTCTTTTCGCTTCTTGTAATCTCTCTTTTGTTTCAATAAATTTTTTCTTTGGTCTTTGACCAAAGCTTCACCCTAAATATATATATATATATATATATATATATTATTTTTTATTCTATCATCACCTACCCGATCCGCAGTGGAATTATAACTATATAATCTAATATATATATATATAAATTAATTTAATTTTTTAATGTAATTTCCATAATTGAATATATTATCTTATCTTTTATACTATAAAAATTAAAACATCGTCACAAGAAGTGTTGATTCCCCACATTGAAGGAAGAATAATTTCCATTTCACATTACAACCTTCATGGTTGGAAAAAAACCATTAATATGGCTATATAAAATTTTAATATGTTAATTATAACTTGGTTTGTGTTCTATAATTATTATATATACATTCAAATACATAAAAAATCAAACATTAAGAAAAATCGAAAAAATAAAACCAATTATTTATCATAAATGTTTAATATGATGAATCATAAAATATGTGAAAAATATGATATAGTGGACCATTTTGAATGAATGAAATATAATAAAATAATTTCATTCCACTTCTAGTGTTTTTATTTATTTCGTAAAATATCTCACAGAATTATGCATTGTAGAACTGACCATAAAACCATGAAATGAATTCTCTTATAGAAGAACAATTAGAAATTAGATGTCCTAAAAATCACCATAAATAAACATAAGAAAAATATTAAATAAAATATAAGATAAAGTGGTTTTAAATTATGAAATAAATTGATCTAATTAGATTATCCATGAAATTATATAAAAGTGTTGAATGCTTTCATACATAAGTAAAGGTACTTTATTTCAATTAATAATTCATTGATACTTACTTGGAATTAGGCCGCGAATTGTTTTTATATGGTTTCTCTACTACCCCATTGAGCTAATTTTTTATTTGAAATTAAATTTATAATAAATATAAATAATTATTCAATTATGTATATGATTATCTTATAATCCATATATGATTTTTACATTCTGTGTTTACATCGAATTTTGTTTTGAATTAGAAAATATTTATAAATTTGTATCCTCTACTCAATACAGATATTTTGCAAATTCATACTGTAAATGAGTTAAATCTAGGAAAGAATAATTATTTTTACTTTTATTCATGCATTGGTCCAATGATTATATATTAACTCTATGCGTCTACAATTTTCAAGAGATAAAAATTTTGGAGACAAACTTCTCCAATTTGATTGTAAGATGATTTAGAAGTATTTCTTCCAAGAGACATAAAATTTCATGTTAATGGTCATGAATATAATGGTTCTTATGGCATATACAATACATCTAATAATTAAAAAATTTATTCATTATGTATTCTTAAATTATTATACATGTCATATTCCATATGACAAAATATATAGATTCTTTTTCATTGTCTTTTTATTGTTTAAAACGATTTTTTCATCTATTTACCTATCCATATTGATTATTTTATTTTTATTATTCTTAACTAATATATAATTCCTGTTTATATTGTATATACACCCTAGTTTTAATTTTATATCACCGTTAATTGTTTTGAATCACCGAGTTATAAGGAGTTTATCTTATAAAAAGTGTCAAAGAAGAAGTTTATTTTCTTTTTTTGTGATCTATGATTAATTAACAATTTAATAATGGAACAAATTAAGTATCTAGTTCTTTAAGGATACTAATTTGATCAATCATAGTTGAGGTGATATATAGTATCTATGCCATTGTAAAAATAATAAATACAGAATCTAGGATACTGGGGTCATGGTTGTTACATAATATTTGGTCCAATTTTAATTTTTTTCTAAATTTTCATATTCATTAATTGGAGGAAATATCCATTGGGAGTCCTAGTAACTACCCATATCACACCTAAAAATTATTATAGATAAACGATGTTTTGAAGGAAAGAATAGGTGGGATCATTAATGACTCTCTAAATTATATAAATGAAGAATATGATTTCACTTAATGTGAAGGTACACAACCTGTACTAGAAGTAAAATCCATTACATGTGTGTTTATATCTCCTAGGAGAGTAAAATATATCATGTGGTCATTTAATAATAAACATCACTAATATAGAATAATATATAAGGTGACATATAAAATCATTTTTTTTTCATATATTATTAGTGAATACAGACATTTTCCCTCTCCTAAAAATATTATTATCCATAGAAAGTATGATAGTAATATAGTTTAATGTTTAATGGATAGCTTGACAAGTGAATATTCCATGTTTTTTATTTATTAATCTTGGGATATTTTTTCAAATATTTTTAATTTTCATTGATATAGATATGAGATGACTCTGTCATAACTGACCTCTAAGACTCTACTTTTCTATTGATCTTTCAAATTTCACTATAACTCATTTTTTACCAAAAAAATAAATTTTGTTAATTGATTATGTTTATCACTACACCATAAATTAAAATACATAGAAGGTTAAAAACATAATTTAGTTTTTTATTGTGAAGGAACATTCTAGATTTTCAATAATAATAATTTAGAGAGATCCAAATATATGGAATCAATAATATGGACTATGAAAAAATCATTAATGGATATAGGTATTTTGTTTATTCGATGAGTGTTTAATAATATTTTCAAGTGAATATTAAAAAATTGTATAAGGAACAAATGGATATATAAATGGTGTATTTTATTGTTCAAGAGATCAAAATTTACTCTGATGAAATAATCTAGTTTACGATTAGGGTATGTGTCCCAAAAATTACAGAATTAAAGAAGGAGCTCTTGGATGATGTCCATATTTCTACATTCTTTATCCATCTGATAATTACAAAGATGTATATAGATATCAAAGTGTATTTATTGATTGATAACATGAATATGGATATCGTGCATTATTTATCACAATGGTTTTGATTCAAACTCATTAATGTTTGGAGACATAATTTTAAGTAGATGATACAACCATTTAAAATAACATTGTGAAAATGGGAAAACATTACAAAAAATATATATATTTATGAGACTCCCCAGGACATCTAATGAGACTATATATAATTTATTTTTGGTTTATCAACATATGAAATCATCATATTTCCCATATATTAGAGAATATTTCTCCCTTGAACAGAAGAAAACGATGTATATTAATGAAGTAGTAATATTTTATAAACTACAAATATATACTATATAATAAGATATTTCCCTATTTATTTCAAAGATGTTAGGGATCAATACATTACTACAGTTGAATTTTATTATATCTATAAATTTCATTCAATAATTTATATTTCTCCTTATGAATCCTTATATGGAGTAAATTTTTGTAATCTAACATTTTAGGAGAAATTAGTGTAACAAAATCTATTGGTACTAGATTTAGTTAAGGAAATTGGATAGAATCCATTCAAAATTGTATCAGGGAATCTTGGTGTAGGTATTAATGATTTTATAACAATTATTATATAGATATATTGTCAAAAAATTAAACTATGGAAGCCTTTCAAATAAAATATAATAAATATTTCATGATATTTATAATTAAAGGGAAATTGAGCCTTAGCCATATCAAACTCAATGAGATTCTTGATCGCATCTTAATAGAAGATAATAACATTTTTCTTCAACAAAATATATCCCATGATCGGAATGTGTTACATGTATCTCTCCTATGTAATTATGTACCAAATATTTTATAAGTACCTAACTTAGAGGTCATTCCATTAGATCATTATGTCTCTTATAAAGAATAATATACAGAGTCTTTGGACCGAACATTGAAATTGTTATATAAAAATAAAACTCACCGGATAGAATTTGTGTGGTGAAATAATAAATTTAAGGATGAAACCTGATAACTTGATGATATTATTATTCAAAAATATCTATAGCAATTTCAATGAATTTCTATGGTAAATTATTATATGGGTTGTATGCAACACCCACATATTTAAAATATATTTTTCTCTTTTATAAATATTATGTTTTTTATTCCTTATGAAGCATGAACCATGATTTTATATGAGTAATTATTTTAAATTTTAATATGATAAAAATTGTATTGTCTTTAAATGAAATATAATTATTGAAAATAATATCAAGTTAATTTAGGAGATATTATTGATCCCAGTGTACTGTTTTGAATCATTTTATTGTGAAACTATTTTTTCATATATGATATAATAATTAAATAAATTATAAAATTTTAAGTATGAATGTTTTTTAACAAATTATTAATGTTAATTTAATTATAAAAATTCTATATGAATGAAAATAAATCCATTCGAATATATAAGTGTAATGTTTTTCTTGTAAAATTATTTTATACCTGCATTGAGTTTTTATCTTAATAAATAAAATTATTCCCAATTGAATAATTATTTATAAAATATTTTATTATAATAAATTTAATTAAATATTTTATCTTTATTTTAATTTTTTTCATTAGTTTTTAATTGGATTTAATATCTTTTAATGCCCAATACTTTTTCTCAAATAGTGGTTTTCAATGAGTTTTCCACACTTATTTTAATATGCATTTATGAGAATTTTAGAAATCAAATTTAATAAAACCGTATATATATTAAGTGTCAAAATTTAAATTTTTTTTAATGAGTCCACTTTTAATATTTTATAATTTATAGTATCTACAGAAGAAATTGTTTACCTTTGTTATGTTTATAAACGGTTAACAAAGATATTTAATTAAATGATAGGGATTAAAATATCATATAAACATGTAAAAAATTAATTATTATAAAATATATAGACATGAAAATATATTATATTAAAAAATTACTATTAAGTTCTACTTTAACATGAAAATTATTTTATTCTATTTCAATTTTTTACATATTTACAAGGTTTCCACCCACCTCATTTACAAACGGAAGTCCTCTTCCCCTCGCTCATTCACACCATTTTTGAAACCTATCTTTTAGAGAATCTAAACAATAACTTTCATAACCTCCCTTCCTATGTCCAAGATAATATCTTATTTCCAAAATAAAATATTTTGAATGTATAAGGTGTAATATATAAGAGTTTTCTTAAAGAATCGGTAATTGTTATTACCAATATATTTTCCAAATTTTATAACCTATCATCATAAAAATAATATTTCTATCATAAAATGATTAAATAAAGATAATTTTTTAAATATATTTATTTTTTACTAATGGAGAATCCATTTAATAGCTCATTTCAATCCTATGAAAATTATAATTACATTCGTGCCAATGAGTGGACTACCACCTCTATGAAATGAGGTCATTAAATTTTGTTGTTATTAATACATTGATGGTCATATTAATATATTTAATGAATATATACAATATATATGATATTATTGTTTTTATAGAAATTTTTATTATTATATAATATTCTTTCTTTTCTATGTTTGGAAAATGAAATTAACACTCATATGTATTTATGTATATAATACCTTCTAAACAATGTGATATATATCATTTTTCATAACAAGCATATATCACTAGTTTTATAAGTGTATATAAATAATATACATGAAACATATAACATTTTTACAATTATATATATGATTAAATCATTAATAAGATTATTGGATTAGTATAGTTAAATTAAAAAATACATGGAAAACATACAAGTCTACACTAGAATGATTATTTTAATGATGAATTATTAACAAAAGTGTAATTAGAAATTTATGATGTTGTGTGAATGACATTATATTAATTGAAGGATGTACTTTATGATGTGTGTGTGAATGACATTATATTATCATCCTATTGATTCACAACCATGTTATACGTTTTCATAAAGTACATCCTTCAATTAAAATTTTTAATTACACTTTTGTTAATAATTCATCATTAAAATAATCATTCTAGTGTAGACTTTATGTTTTCCATGTATTTTTTAATTTAACTATACTAATCCAATAATCTTATTAATGATTTAATCATATATATAATTGTAAAAATGTTATATGTTTCATGTATATTATTTAATCATATATATAATTGTAAAATAATCATTCTTTCTTTTAGTCATGTGTTCTGAATCAATAGGATGATAATATAATGTCATTCACACACACATCATCAGGTTTCAGGCTCAAAGGGGAAATGGTTGTAGTGGATCCCATCATAAGGTCCCCCCACAATTCAATGTGGGATGGGAAATTGTCATTCCAAGATATTTATTCGATCGAAAAAAAATTTCATGTAATTACATAACTTCTTTGACTAGCATTACTTGTGTATTTTCTCTAAGAGTTGTGGTTGAATGGGGAGAAGTGATACACTTTTTGGTTCTTGGCATGAAACATGCTTCCTTTTGTTCCTCAAAATATTTACCTTTTTGAGTTGTGTTTCTCATACAATTAATTCTTGGTTACTTTTAAACATATTTTAGCCTTTATTCCTTATATCTCAAATTCCTATATGCATATGACCCTAAATGTGATGTATTGTGTTCCCCATCAACCCAGTTTATAAGGTGATTTAATTTTTTATATTAATAAATGGGGATTTCCCCTTAGCCATTTCAAAATTCACTATTGTTAAAAAATTATTTTGTAACATTATTATAATGTAATAATACTATTAATATTATTCATTTCAAGTTATTAATATATTTATATTAGAAATTTAAAATTATTTATTATGAATTTAAATTATTAAGATATATTTTTTACATATCAATTAATATAATTGTTAAATAACATTGTTTAATATAATTAATATTATTATTAATAAAATTATTCAATATATTAAATATGATTAATACACATAATAATTTTATTAGAAATTATTATGTAATAAAATTAATACTATTATAAATATTATTTATACTATTATTAAAATTATAATTTAATAATGGTGATAGGGTATAGAGTGATCATGAGAAATGGTGATATTTATTATGGTATTTTTTTGGAGGTTTTCTATTCCGTGTGATCATTTATTTGTTAATCAAGCAAGGGGATATATTGTTGACTCTGTTAATTTTGATAAATTATATAAGGAAATTATGAACTTTTCATTTCCATATTATGGTTATAAAAAATGGGGATGATGAAAATATAACTCATAGGAAGATAAAAACATACTACAACAACATATCAACATGACGTGACTATAAAAGAAATATTTCTAAAGGAGATTTGTTATTTTATTTAAAAATGTTCATATGGATACTAATTTTAGTAAAAATGGAACAAAATGTGTCATAAGTAAATCCTATATTATTGAAACTAATTGAAAAATGTTTTCACCTAAGATATAATTTGTTATGTTATAGAAAACCATTAATAAACTGAGGGAAAGGACTGGAGATCCATGACATGTTCCTTATGTACCTACATATGATTATTCATTGACTCCCTAATTGAATGAAATAAATATAATCCAATGGAAAATAAATATGCTACTCCATTTATTAAAAATATTAATGAAATTGGAATGAAATATCTACCATGGATAAAAACATCTGAGGGGGATTAAATTCCTATCAATGATGATAGATGCAATGAATTCCGAAGTTAGATCACAATGTTTACCCCACTACAAGGGAATAAGATAATTATCGAAGTTCCCAAGAAAAGATAAATTTTTTTTATATAGGATTTCTAATTATGATATTGAATTGTATTGTTTTTTAAAAATACACGAAAACCTTGAGGATAACATAATTAATGGTAAAATATATTCATGTGAGAGATTAATCCTAAGAAAAAGATATAGTATGTGAAAATGGATTAATTGGGATTGTACTAGTAGATTCTCAATAACACATGAATAAAAATGGTAAAATTTGTGACATTATAGAATATTCTGATTATTACGAATACACAATGAAGAAGAAATTGTAACTTCGGATATAATTAAAAGTAAATTCACATTTTAGAACATGATTATTCTAATGTATACAAATAAAATTATATTTTTTAACGTTGAATTAGTCAACAAAGATTAAATTACGTGATCTTAATGAATCCTTACAAGAAAAATGATCTAGATGAAGAAGATGATGATTAGTTGATAATGGGTATCAATTTCAGAAATTCATTTCTAGATGTTAAGAATAAATCTTGAATAATTCCTCAAATGAACATAATGATTATTTAGATGCATGATATTAAAATATTAAATTGATTTCAATGTACATTGATGGTGTAATTAAATGTATCTTAGGGTTCCAAAATGAATCTATATATAATATTATTTTTGGTTTGTAATGTCTCATTATTAATTTTTATATTCAACATCCTGAAATAGTTTCTCAGAAAATTCAATACGAAAATATTTTATCACTAGAGATATTATATATAAAATTAATTACCTATGAATAGCTGATGAAAGAGAAAAATAATGTATCTTTGTCTCACCTATGAGATTAAGAAGAGGATGAGTTTTACATCATAGGGGGAAATTATATCTCTTTATCAGATGTACAGACCATACTGACAAAGGGGGAGAAATAAAAATAACTCTATGAAAATCATTGATAAATTAAATAGAATCAAATGATGTAATTATTGGTATAAATGTTATTTAATGAATAAAATATTATTTTTTATGATATCTAATAAATAGGGGAAGATATATAGGATTCTATAACATGAATTCATGTTTCACATGGTTGAGGTTTTCTTGATATTTTTGATATTTTTGATATAATACATGGTTTAATAATGATTAATGTGTATGGGTGATAGAATGGAATCCAAAACCATGTTCATTTTCTATCTAGATATGAAATAATTATGTATCAATGGGTCTTAATTCCCTTCCCATAATAAAGGGATAATGATATGAAGGTATAAATGTTTTAATTTAATGTATCTTCGTTCAATGAAGAGAAATCATAGAATGTGTTTGTGATGAAATAAGTATCCCATTAGGGTCGAAGAAGGTGTTCTTCTTATGCACCACACATTGTGAAACATTCAATATTTCATACCAATATTAATTAATAACTGGTATTTTTATTCATGAATATTTTTACCACTACTAATTTATCAACTAGAATCAAGATATGTGAAAATTATTTATGAATTTTTTCCAACTATTACAAATGGGGGTGAATGTTGGACACCAATTAGGATTAGAGTTTCCATGCGTTGTGTGTTGGATTCATTTTCAACCCGTGTGTGTGGATTAATTAGATGTGGGTTTCCATTTACATAGTGTGGTAGAGAATATTTGATATTATATTCACCATGCTAATTCTATCCGGAGATGGTGTTGTTTTGGATGAAGTGAATGTGGTAGATTTAATAAAGTAATACATGATACCATAATGTTGATTATAATAATATGAGGATATTGGTTTAATATAAACAAGACATAAGTTCATTAAATTATCACTAAATCATGAAAAGATCAAGAAAGTGTTTTTTATGATTTATGACTGTATATTAAAAAACAAAAAATATTATGGCATGGAGACTATGGATGGTTTAAATAACGTTTCATGAAAATATAATTTCAAATATTCCTCATTAAAATATAGAAATGTCTTGGAATTCATGTATGAGTAACCAATTTATGGAATATTGGAAATTATTGAAAATTAATCTTGTAAAGGTAGTATGTTTCATGAAGGAGAACAGTTTTATGAATATGGGATTAATTTTAGAAGAAAACACAAAGGATATATATTTTGAGATGTTTCATGTAGATATGTTGTTTCACCACAAAAAATAATAGCTTCATTAAATGTACTGGTGAGCATGAAATTTTTTAAAAGGTGTAGAAAAAACTATAAATAAGCTACAAACCCCATCATTTGAGTAATATAAGTTCCATGAAAATATAAAGATTAAAAATTAGTAAAACATTTCGATAAAATCATTTCTTGTGAAAAAATATGTAATGTAGAAATTATTGAATTAATGAATCAACTTGTATCAGTTAGACTATGTTATTTTCTTAAATTATTTAAATATTATTGATAATGGATTGTTTAGTGAAATAAAAAATATTCTTCAAATATTTGAAGTTTCATTAAAATATTATGTTTTGAGAAACATAATTTGATTGGAACTCATTATAGACATATAGAAATGTATTTGGTATACCTTAAAAAAAATTAAATAGGGAATGTGAATTTACATCCATGGTGATATTCATAACTAGTTTGTGAAGGTCCACAGTGAATATCAATGAGAACCAATCAAGGGATCATAAAAAATACAATGATTTTTTTGGAATGTTTATAAAGTGTGTTTCATATTGATTCAGTGAAAAAAAGGATCAAAACAATGATATTTAATCATATGTGATATTTTAAGGTTCTGTGTATAGATAAATCATGAGATCATGGTATTTGTTTTAAAAATTCATTTGATTACTTGATTCCTAAAACCACATCCAAGGATCCTTCATGTTAATTTTATAATTAATTATAACAGATATGAATGAAATAAATACATTTTTTTATGACATGTTATTCATTTACAGTGTTCATCTACTAAAATATCCTTTCAGTATTTTCTTCATTTAATGTTTTAATTCTAAGTTATATTACCAACAACAATGATCTAAAATATCACATTTAATATTCAATGAAGGATAATTTATTGACATGAACTTGTGAATAGAATCAATTTCCTTGCATTATTCATTATGATATATAAATATTTTATATTGAACGAATCTCTCTTATGTTCAATATAATTATGTTGGGGAGGGAACAATTATTTCAATAGATAATTGTAGTGAAAAAATTCTGTGTATCTCGAGTTACACTACACACATGAAATAACAATTTATTTATAGAGATAGGGATTGGGTCAAAATATTATCTAATTTTGTTCCATCCCTAAAATACTCCAAAACCATCAAAATACGACATTCCATAAAATAATTATAATAATAATATTATTAATTTATGTAATTTACTAACTAGAAAACTCCTTATATTATTTACCTACTTAATCATAATTATTCACCACCGGATGTTGTGTTGGTACATTTTAACTCATTTTAATTTATTTAATATATGAATAATATATTATATTCTCATAACTAAATATATAATTTAGAAACTACTAAAAAATATTTAGAAAATATTTAATAGAATTAATAAATTAATTTTACATTTAATTCGGTGAAAAAATAATTATTTAATTCATATTATCAATATATCATAAATAAAATAATTCCATGATCCTGAGAATATTATTCACTCTCTTACATAAATTCAATTACAATTTAATCAAGATCGATGAAAAAACATAGTGTATTACCCTCTATGATTACTTCCCGGTGGAAATGGGGGTTTTCCTAAATTCCATGACTAATCTATATCAATGGATCAAGGAATCCAAGAGAAATATCATCATGTCACAATGATGACATCCACATATTAATTATCACTATGTAATATCGTCACTTTGTCATAATATTTCATCGATACTAATTCAATCAATTCCATAAACAAATGTGACTTTTACATATTTCATGGATTATATAAAAAAATGTCATTGTAAAATGGTCATGGAATTTATTTTCGTGGATATATATCGAACAAGGGGCTACGATATCAACTCACATAAACAATGAATAATAAAATTCCATCCTTGATTTATTATTTTAAAATGTGTCATTTGTGAAACACCAAACTTATGAAAATTCTAAAAGTACCAATATAATTATTTTTTGGAAAAAACTATTTGTGAATGAGCCATAAAATGAATTAATAACCCTCATAAATTCTATGGACCACTACATTGGCACACACATAGGAATATATGGGGACACAAAAAATGTATATTTACTACTATTAGGTATGTTATATTAATATCACATCATGATGATTTACAAATGTGAAATTCATACGGAGAATTCTCATCTGATTTATGTTACTCTCATTCGAACTTTTATGTAAAGTGTGTCCTATTATTGAAGGTTTTCCAACAAATGAACCATATTTAATAGATATATTCATATAATCTAATGTCTCCCAACCAAGGGGTGAACATCATTGGCACTAGCAATGCACGAATACTCTAGGACATTAGCACATCAATTAAATTCAGAATAAAAATAAAAACATGATAAGATATATAATATAATATCACTTATTTGTATATATATGTAATATAATGTAAAAATAAGTTTTTCATAAGGCACTAACTTAAACAAACTCCAAATTTAACTTTATCTAGCTGTTAATGGGTTCTTACTCCAAACATGTTAACAATGATTCTGATGATTCTGAATATATTCATTAATCTTACCATATTTCCACTAATGTGGTTGAAAAACCACATGACTATACTATGAATATGTTTAATGTAACATTACTATCTTGACAAAATACCTAATGAAGTGATATAACCAACTGTCTCCCACTTATTTCCAGGTTATAATCCTACAATCCTGACTAAATCTATAATCAAACATCCTCATAAAATAATAAATCTATTTCATTGGTTACAAAAAAATCATAGAAAATGATATTGATAAACTACTTCTTATGCTACATAAAAATCCCCAAGAAACTATAATATTTTAGATATGGAAAATATTAACTATATTTTCTTTCTTTTAAAAATTATATTTATCTTAGTTTTGATGAATCAAGGTCAAATAGAACTATGGACAAAAATGAGTTAAATTCCCCTGATCACTAGAAAATAAAACATCTCTAGATACCATGAAATCGTGCAATTCTACCTTTATATGTAATGTTAGATAGTTATATGACACATTTATAAAGGTTTTATTTGTTCAATATAATAATATAATTTTCCAATTTATTTATCATTAATATCAATAATCACAACTTATCATTTAATATGTAATGTATTGGTATAACATAATTGTGTGAAATTATTTTATTATCTAAAATATCATTATATTCCCTTGTATGTTCTTCTTTAAGTATTATATAGTAATAATAACTGGACCATTAATTGTTTCAACATTTTTTTTACAATCGTTTTTTAATATATGTATATTTTGAAGGAACTCATATATACATTTGTAATATCATTATCCGCTGAACAATGTTTATACAAGAAAACATACTTAGAAAAATAACCCTCTTTAGACTTAACAAACTGTTAATGCATTAATTTTTTTACATGCTATAAACATATTTATTATAAAGAGTAATAATTCCCCCAGTAAAAATTTACATACCCATGCCACACATTTTTTATAAATTAATTTTCTATGATCACTAATAATGATATAATTGTAAAATAACGTGTGAAATATTCATTTCATTTTAACAATTATAAGTGTCACTGAAAATTTTAGTTTTTCCTAGTTAACATATACCTTAGTGTCATTTTTTTCATTTCATATTAGATTTTTCCTCAATGAATTATTTAAATGATGTAGTCATGAAAAAATATTTCCTAATATAATGATTATAGAAATATTCATTGACATGTATAATTTAAAAAATAATTTTGTGAAAATGAGAGATTAATTTTTTTCATATACTAATTCTTTTAATAACAAATAATTATTTATTGGTACAATATAGTACCATCCATATCCTATTTCATATGACTAGTAACCAATATTACTGAGAATACGAAACATATAAAATACAAAGTATACAATTTATGATTCTTGGAGTCCATATCTTGAATATATATATATATATACATTTTAGACATATATTATTACAATTTATTGATTCTGTTATGTAATATTCCACTAAAGTATTGATACATGTATCAAAATTTAACGTGAGCATAACCCACATCTTTTATATATCACTACACAATATTGGTCTGTAAAAATACTCCCCCCATTAATCTAAGTGGAATATAATATTTATATGCCTACATTTGTGAATCAAGAGCCTTGACATATATATATTAATTCATATCATTCAATCCTTAAATATATTGGATCCTGGATGGAAATATAGTTAATATTTATTAGATTTTAATATCATTTTTTACCATAGGATCATTAACTCTAATGCACCTTAGTTTTTTTATGTTCGTTTTTATCTAAGGGAAATTTTAGTAAATGGTTTTCATCCAAAACATTTCATAGTTTCCAAATATATTCATATCATATAATAATTAATCTGATATTAATAAGACAATGTAGTTGGAAAATGGTAAGTTGTTTCACTTTAAGTTTCAAACTATGTTTGGTGAGGAATAATTGAAGATTTCAAATATATATAAGGCTCATAATTGATATTAAATTTACTATCATGATTAAATTGTTGTATATATAAAAATGTGATTTTTGGATAACCTTTAATCTATATATAATATCAATTATTACATGGATATCTTATAATTCATCATTCCATCTCTCAGATTCCTTTTACTACGTGCACTCTTTTCAAAACATAACATTTTTAAAACGTCACATATTGTATATGAAGTTACCCTTACCTTTAGAATATTTCACATTGTTATGTAAATATAATATACATGTTTTATGAAGTGCATTTATTTAGAATAATATATTCTTCCAAAACAATAAAATATGTTTTTCTATATATTAAATATCGTAACTCAATTGAATAAAAAATATATCAATGGAAATAATAAATTCAACAAATTTAAATTTTATATAAAAAAGAATTACCATTCTATAATATAAAATATTATAATATTGTATTCATTCTTCATTTTAATGTATATTTAAAAATCATGAGTTGAAAAACATTTAGTTTTGTATTAAATTACCCTAACCACAATTATTAATAAAACAATTAAGGTATTGTTTTGTATTCTGGACACTGTGGATAGAGAATTATATATTTTAGAATCATTTTCTCATAAGTGGATATTTTTCTTTTTTTGGAATGTACATCATACTAAAATTATGTAGAAAAATGAGATAACCATGTTATAAGACATGCCCATAATGTGGGATTGCACTGATATGTTTCTAGAAGAATTTCATGGTCTTAGTCTTGATCGAGATGTTGTGTTACCAATTGATCCAATTAATGGAACCATTCCAATATCAAATATAAATTATATAATTTCCACGATAGTGTTAAAAGAGCTGATGAAGTTGTTACAAGAGAATCTAGAGAGGAGTTTTGTACGCACATGTGCTTCACCATGTGGTGCTCTAGTACTTTTTATAAAGAATGATGAAACAAAGTGATGATGCATTGATTATCATGAAAAAAATAAAATCATGATAAAATCAGGTATCCCATATCACAAATAGTTGACTTATTCAATCAGAATTATGGGGAAGTTTTTTTTTCTAAGGTAGAACTTCAATCGGGATATCACCAATTAAAGATGAGGAGGGACAATATCCCCAAGACTACCATTAAAATATGGTATGGAAACTATGAGTTCATATTTATTCCATTAGAACTCAATAATGATCCATCAATTTTCATCTATTTAATGAATTTAGTGTTTATGGATTACCACAAATATTGTTCTGAGTCTTTATTGATGATATTCTAATATAATCCAAGAGCAAGGAGGAACATGAGGAGAAGTTGAATTCTATGTTGAAGACTTGGAAATGGGGGAAAATATATGAAATAAAGAGTGAATGTGAGTTCTGGATGGAAGAAATATCATTCTTGGTGAATGTTATCCTGAGTTAAGGGATATATTTTTTCCCTTCCTAGACAAAGTCAAGCAAATAGGAGCTCAGACCAATATTTGTAAAGTAGATCCATAGATTTCATGTCCGAGATAGGAGTTATCAAAATTCTAGAAGAACATATAATTATTTTAAGCCTAGTGATAATGTTATCATAGAAGCGAGCCATTTTTTTATAGACTCAATAATGTATGTAAATCATTGAAGAGCCTAAAAATAGTCTTATCACTATGCCATGACACACACTCCTAAAAAGAGGAGAACACTTTTTGGTTTATAGTGATGTTTCTATAAAAGTATTTGGATATTTAATAATGGAAAATGATAAAGTGACATCCTAGGCCTCATGTAAGATTAAAATACTTGAAAAAATCTATCCCACGCGTGATATATAGTAAGAATTTGTGATCATTCTGTTGAAAATAAAGAGACATTATCTCTACGGGGATGAGTGTGATACATATAATTATAAAAAAAGTTTTAGATATAAAATAACACATACAGATTATATTATGCGCCATAAAAAATGGTTAGATCTAATCTTGGATTATGACTACTCAGTCCACTAAAATCATGGTAATAAAAATAAGGTAGTAGATTCTCTAAGTAGAAAAGATCATTCATTTTTCTTAATGATTAGAATTGGAAAGAATCCAATCCTTGTTAACATAAAATGTTATGGACATGTGAATCATTACGTGAGGAACATCATTAATCCATTTTCAAATTATTTCTCAACCATCCTACTTGGTGAAAATAATGTATTGTCAATGAAATGATGTGGAAATTTTGAAAATGGTGGAATCTGTAAAAAATGGGAATTTTTTTGGGTTTAAGATTGATGAGAAATTTGATATTGTATTATAGTAATGATTATGGGTACAGTATGATCCTGATATAAAGAAGGAGCATCTGATTGATGCACATAGTTGAACCATCTCTATTCACCCAAAGAGTACAAATAAATATCAAGATTTTCAAGTAAACTATTTGTGTGAAAATATGATGAAGGAGATTATAGAATATATATCAAACTTCCTTGTATGTAAAAAAGTGAAGTCTAAACGAAAAAAGTGTAAGGTGATTATGAAATTATTATCCATACCAATATGAATGTGGAAGAAAATTACCATATAATTTTTCACTGGTCTAACAAGTACATTCTGAAGAAAAAATGATATGTCTTTCATTATGGATCGTGTTACAAATATATCTCACATTGTCTCAATTCAAGATGAAATCTCATTGGATCAACTAGAAATTATATATAACAAAGAGGTGGTATGTATGAATGAAGTACCCGTATCATTTTTATCTGATAAAGATCTATTATTATCCCTTATGTTATGGAAAAGACACCTACATGTTCTAATCACTTAGCTAAACATCAATGCAGTCTATCATCCTCAAAAAAATGTGCAATCTGAGTGAACTATTAAAAAACTAGATGACATGTTGATATCATTTTATGTGGACTTTGTCACATCTGTGACGTTTTTGAAGGTACATCTCATTTAATTTCAATTTTTTCATTGTTTTGGGGGTTTCCCCTGCATTTTCGGTGGAATGTCTCTATTTTCATGATTTAGGCCAAACCGTAACCCATTTATAGTCTTAAAAACAAATTTGGATTCATTTATTTCTATTTAATTTTTCTACATTTTCTACCCATTATACATCAAACATGGCCTATCCTATCCTAAAAACACCGCCATATCAATTAGGACCCTTTAGGAATCAATAATCATAGTTGATTTAGTTTTTTATTTAAGGAATTGGGCCAGCCCATAATCCCATTTCCTGTTTTAAAAACAATTTTCAATAGGTAGTTTGGTTCTTCTATAACTCCTTCAATTTTGTCACTTTTCCCCCATTATGGTTCATACATGACCTTTCCATCCTTATTCAAACTTAACATTTGTTTTTTCCTTTTTGTAAATTCAGCTATTGGTGTATTTTGGGAGATTTCCTCAAGATCCTTCTAGAAAGTGGGATTTCATCATTCTTCGATTTTCTTAGGGTTTCTTCCCTGATTATGGAATTTCATTTTGTCCAAAAAATAGTGTTTTGAAACTACTGATTGATCTTACATTTCCTGGTTTGAAATTATGATTTTATGTCTATTTTAACTCCATTGTGGTGTAAAGGTGGTGTGGTGGAACATTCACACAATGATTTGAGGATTTTCACACTTGTGACTGGAGATTCCATGGGTACTCAATGATAAATGAGTAATTATTGATTAATTTATATTTTTATCACACATCTCCTTTATTATCATTTCTACATAATCAGGTTTTGGTGATTTTTTTCTGGGAAATGATTATTAGGTTTCAATTTTGTGTCCAATTGGGTGTTTTACATGTCTGTTTTATGTTATGCCAATTATAGTTGTTTTAAAACTCATTTAATGGGTATATATAAATGTGTTGGGAGCTGAAAACTGTGTTTAGGTAAATATGGGTATTCACTTAGTGTTCAAAGTGGGGTTTTAAGGGATTTTGGCTCCAAATCATTGAAAACATTTGTGAAGTTATTTTATTAAAATCTTAAAGGTTTAATTGGGTGGTATTAGTGGTCAAAAGGATATGTAAAAATTGATTGGAGTTTATTATGCCTAAACTGATGTGTTTATGTGATAATGTCATTTGGTATCATGTGAAATTGGTTTGAGCACAAAGGGGGAAGCTCAGGTATCTAGGTGGGTAGATATGTTCTAGTACGCTAGTGATCTGGAGTAGTTTTCTCCTTCTTTCACTGAGCCAAATGGACAATGAAAACACTAAAAAACATAATTAATTATGTTTTCGGACCACTAGTATTTATTTATGTTCTATAATAGAGGATCGTGCATGAGAATAAATTTCTTATATTGTTATATAACATCGAGTTAAGAGGTACATGGGCCATGAGACTTACTAGATCATAGAGGCGTCCCCACGATTAGAGATCATTAACTCATTTTTTTATATCATTGAAATATGGCGGTTTTTTCCTGTAAATATAGTAGATTACAAAATTTTAGTTAAATGTGCTCACCCATGGAAAATTCTCCTGGGAAACTGTCTTCATTTAAAATTTTTATTCTTTTGAAATTATTTCCTCAACATTCTACTTACCAAAACTAACATACATTTGATCTTATATTTTTTTCTCTATGTAATATCTTGGTGGTATTATATTGGGATTAATATCACCCCCTACTTACACCCTATGGGTGTAAGATGACTTGGTCATGTTTGACACAGATAAAGGCAAGGGTTTGGGTGATGGCGATTCAGGATGTTAACTCCCTTCCATGGTGCGGTGTTGTAGAGATGGATTGTGTGTGATGTACCCTTGTCATGTCGGGTCCATGGGGATATTAATTTGAATTGTTTGTGTATTTAGACCGCTTTTTTTATGTTTAAACCTATATATTCAGTTCTAGATTTTATTTAATGCTTGTTTGGCATGAATTTTTTTATTTAGTTTCACAATTTTTATTTTATGTTTTATGTACCCATAATCGGTTAAATCATTCCCAAACCAAAATATATTTTCCAAGGAACCTGTTATACCCATTGGGGATAGAGAAATAAATTACGACCTTATCACAGGATGGATTTGGTGGTGGATTTTATGGTGACCAGATTCAGTTCGTGACATAATGGTATTGGAGGATGTTAATGTTTTGGGTTATAAAATTATTTGGGGATGAGTGGGGATAGAAAATTTCTAGGAAAAGCAGGACTCATTGTTTTGGTCATGAGTAGGGTTCTTGGATTGCTCCTCTCTTGGAAGACCTTGTGTAACCAGGGTATATAAGAATTGTTTGTTTGACTTCACTTCTAGGTGAGATAAGTGGGATGCAACCAACACGTGGAAATCGGGTGGGGTGGTGTAGTTGTTTCTTATATTATTGTAATGTGATTTAATTATTTATATGTGATGTTATTGATCAAATTTTTAGAATTTTTTTACTGATTTATCTCTTGTGACTGGTTCCTTTTTGTAGCAACATGCGTCTACAGAATGCTCACATGAACCTAGGAGAGAATGATTGGGGGATTTCTTCTTCGCCAAATGATCAGAGGATAGTAGAGGCCATGGTTCAGGTTGTCTCATCTCTAGTACATAGACCATCTCATGTTCCAACACTTATTAGAGAATATTAGTCTATTACTAGGAAGTACAAGTCCCAAGAGTTCCTAAAAAAGAGGCCTCCTACCTTTTGAGGTAGTATAGAAAGCCATGAAGTAGAGGAATCGATCGAAAATATTGACTGAATGTTCAAGTTCATAGATACACCCGATGTGCTCAGGGTGAAGTGTTCATATTTTCTGTTGGAGGGTCCCAACCACAGGTGGTTGTTATCAGTACTTCAAACTAAGAAGAATGAGAAGATGCACTTGGGAGATTTCAAATTCATCTTCAATAAACAATATTATCCTAATTTATTAAAATATTCTTGATCCTAATAGTTCCTAGGTCTTATTTAGGGGTAACATTCTGTGATTTAGTACATGAATAGTTTCACTGAGCTAGTTCGATATGCTCTCGAAATCGTATCAAATGAGATAGAGAGGGCCTAATGATTTGAGAAAGGCTTTTAAATAGAGATATACTACGATGATTTCTTTTTTGTGATAAGGAAATTTGGTAAGGTGGTTGACCGGGCATATATGGTGGAGATTGTAAAAAAGGGGAGGGATAGTTTCTCTTGGACAGTATCAGTAGTGGGAAGTGGGATCTCTTCAGTGAATAAAAGTATGTGAGTAGAGAAAGGGAATAAGGGAGGTGGTAGTTTAGGCCACTCTTCTAGATAGTTTTAATATGTGGCTTTTTAAATGAGATATGTCATGTTACACTAGTTTGGGAGGCTGGGGAAAATCATACCGGCATGCCCATTTCCTCCAAAGTCTTTGTCATTAATGTCAAGGGTTGGATCACTTGTAGATATTTTGCCAGGGTGGCACATCCGCTTTAGAGCAAGGCAGGATGACTGGCTTCAATAGGGGTTCCAGCTCATTCAGATACTTCATGGAATGGGGGATCTCGATTTGGTGGTCATGGTGATGGGTCTTGTTCATCTTCTGTCCAGATTCAGTTTAGGGCACAACCACAGACTGGCCTTCATCTTCAGGCAAAGGCTAGACATCTCCATGTGGTTGATCAGTCACCAGCATGATCATACGCTGGGCAGTCGACAACTCGAGTTTCTATTTTAATTTTGTCAACTACACTTGCTAATTTTTTGATATTGGTGCCATTTTTTAATTAATTTATGCCAATTTTGTTGACACAATTAATTTTCCAATCGATTTGTTGTCTTTTGTGATAGAGTAGGTGATGTCGCTGGTAAAGGAGAAGGAGAAGGGACTCAGGTGCACGTTCTATGTGATTTCTGTGTCAGGGTTTGAGATAGAGTGGGACCTCTTTGTCATAGATATGTAATTATTTGATATAATACATGGAATGTATTGGATAATTCACATCTAGGTGTGCATCGATTTCTATAGGAGATGGGTCAGTTTCACATTACCTAATGGGAGTCGTCATGTTTTTCGTGGGGAATTGGATCCTCGGTAAATTGGTGTGTGACCTACACTACCACATATAGAAGATTTTGTTTTTCAATTATTGTCTCTCACAATAGAGTTCTAGGTTTATGCTCATGAAGTTGGAATATCTTATGTATTTGAGGAGTTTATATTAGTTTTTCTTGATGATTTCTATGGTTTTCCCCTGGTGCAGGGTGTGGATTTCTTGATGGATTTGGCACAAGGAACACATATGATATCTCTTCCCTCATATATCATTTCCCCCACCAAGGTGAGGGAGTTAAAGATAAATCTAGAAAACATAGAATCCAAAGGATTCATTTTCCCAAGAATCTCTCCCAGGGCCACTCCATTTTGTTTTCAAAAAGGCTGACGAATCATTCAATTGTGCATTGAATACCGGAAGCTGAATAAGGTTTGAATCACGAAAAAAATATTCTTTAACTTGAATATATGACTTTTTTGACCAGTTGAAGGGGTAATGGTGGTTTTAAAAAATAGACTTTTGTTTAGGATATGAACAAATCATGGTGAAAGAGGTAGATATCACAAAGACAGCCATCAAAAATAGGTACGACCACTTCGAGTACTTGGTCATGCCCTTCAGATTGACCAATGCACCAACAGTCCTTATGAAACTCATGAAAAACATGTTACATTAGTATCTTGATTCATTTTTTGTGGTATTTTGTATGAAATCCTAGATTATTCGGGATCTGATTAATCACATGAGAATTAATTTCGGATCATTCGTGGCACATTGCGAGAGCATATAATTTTTTGCAATGTTGTAAAAGTCCACTTTATGGATCAGAGAGGTGAAATTTCCAAGTAATTTGATCTCAGAGAATGGGGTTTCGATGTACACCAAGATGATAAGTGAAGTTATTTGATAGGGGAATCCAAAGAAAGTGTTCGAGATCAGGATATTTCACAGCCTTGACGGTTATTACAGGCGGTTTGTTTGAGGTTTCTATTTCCTTTAATCCCCAATGACGGTGATCACCTCAAATGGGGTGATGTTTTTATGGGGATAGGTATGTCTTGCATCCTTCTAGGAGCTAAAGAGGTGTTTGAATACTGCCCCATTCTAATTTTTTTCAGCATCTAGAAAGGGGTATGTTGTGTATTGTGACACTTCAAGTATGGGTTGTGAGTGTGAGCATTTGTAGGACGATCATGTCGTGGTGTATGGATCTTGATAACAATGACCAAACAAAAACAATTACCCAAACCACGACATAGAGATAGCATATGTGATGAATGATTTGAATACATGGGGTCTTTACCTTTTTTTGGGAGAAATTTGTATTGTACTCTAATCACAAATTCTTGGTCTATATCTTATCATAGAAGGACCTCAATCTGATGCAGCACCATCAGATAGATTACATGTAGGGGTTAGGCAATGATATCATCTAAACCCCAGGAAAGTGTAATGTGGTGGAATATATTAATAATAGAAAATTACTTCTGAAATCAATAAGTAATTACATTGATGAGTGGAATTTTATGGGGCTCTTTGATAAGATGTATGTGGAGATGAAGGTTCATAGTGGAGGTGTGTTCATGGAGAGCATTTTGTTCAATCCTTCTCTCTTGGAGTGGATTCAGCGAGAACATCCCAATAATGATCTTTTTCAGTGGATAAGGCAATTTCTTCAGGATTTTGAGGTTTCTTCTGATTGTTCGTTGTATCCTGATGTTATATTGTACAATAAGGGCCGTTCGGTATATCCATCGTCTCTATGGAAGATGGTGATGCAGGATAGCCACCAGTCTCAGTGGGATATCTATCCGAGTGCCACCAATATGTATTATGATTTCCATATGTAGTTGTGATGGCCTTATATGAGACAAGACATCGTGGACTTCGTGTTGAGATTCTACACAGGCCATTAGGTGAATGTAGATCATCAAAGGCCCTCTTGTTTGCTCCAGCCGTTACCCAATCCTACATGAAGGTGGGATATGGTATCTATGGACATCATTATTGGAATGCCTATTTCACTTCGAGGTATGAATTACATTTGGGTGGTGGTTGATTTTCTGACCAAATCAGCCAACTTCATTATGATAAGAGATTTAGATAATGTGGTGTGAGTAGGGATGTTTGTATTATCAAGATGTGGAAAATCCCCATTGAGTTCCTTCAGTATTCATCATATATAGAGACCCCTATTTTAATTCTCGGTTTTGGGAAGGCCTTCTGAAGACCTAAAGAACTCATATTAATATGATCATGGCATACCATTTTCAAATGGATTTTCAGACATAGCAGACAAATCAGATTTTGGAGGACATGATCCTTACTTGTGTTCTTGAACTTAGAGGTTCCTTGGATAGCCATTTGTTATTGGTTGAGATTTATTATATTAGCAGTTACCAATCCTTGATTTTATTGGATATTTTTGAGGTTCTCTATGGTTGTCCTTGTATTTCCCCTTTATGTTGGGATGAGTTTGGAAATACCTCCCTTTTGAGGCTGAGTTTGTTGCCAGAGACATCTGAGAAGGTCAAGTGGATCCGACATCACTTATTAATAGCACATAGTTTCCATAAATCATATTATTAAGAGAGGAATCGAGATGTATAGTTTTATGTGGGAGAGAGGGTATTCTTGAATATGGCCTCTCATCTGGGCCATTATCGATTCAGAATGAAAGGGAAGTAGACGTCCTGATATGTCATTCCTTTTAATATAACCGAGTATATTGGAAAAGTTGCATACATGTTGGCTTTACTATCTTAGTTCAGATCCATCCATAATGTCTTCCCATTCTCCATGTTGATGAAATACAACCCGGATCCATACCATGTACTAAATTCGTAGGAGTTGGATATAGATATTGATTTATATGTTTTTGAGAGACCGGGGGAATAGTGCACTTCCAAGAAAAGGTGCTTCTAGAAATATCTATTCCATCGGGCTGGGTTCTTTCGCAGCATAGTAATGATACACATGAGTCTTAGGAGCAGATGTTGTGGGTTGAGAAAGAGTACTCAATTGTTTTCTCTAATCAAGCATTAGGTTGACATTCTGGGGTGGACAATCATTCCTGGTGGGGATAATTGTCATATCTATGACCTTTTTTAATGGTCTATTTCATTTAATTCCTATTAGTTCTTTCTTTTGGGGGTTTCCTATGTATTTTCCGGAAGAAAGGGAGATTTTTACTGATTTTGGCCAATTTGTGAGACCATATCCAAATTTAAAAACCAAATTTGTTTCACTTATAACTCTTTTATTTTTAAACATTTTGAACCAATTTCACTTCAAACAACGCCAAACGAAACCTAGTAAAACCAAAATATCAATTTTTATCCTTTAGGAATCCAAAATTATAGTGTATTTGGGTTTTCATTTAAGGCATTGGGCCAACCTGTAAACACATTTCCAGTTTTAAAAACAACTATTGTTTATATGATAAAAGATTCATTTTTCTTATTTTATGGTGATTCCACCTCCAACAAAAGTACAACATCCTTTGGCATGACCCCTGTATTGCTTATCCCACATTGGAGCTCATTTAGATCACGAATTAGATCAATGATACTGAATATTTCTCAAATCATACATATTTGAATAGGTAATTTGATTCTTTCATAAATATTTTATTTTTCACTATTTTTCCTCCAGTATAGTTTTTACATGACCTCCTATTTCTTATTCAAACCTAACATTCATTTTTGATGCTTTTAAATTCATATACTAATTTATTTGGAGATATTTTTCAAGATCACTCATGTAAGTGGGTTTTCATCCTTCTTGCTTCAATATTATTAGTGTTTCATACTTTATTCTTGATGTTTCTAATGTCTAATAAGTAGGGATTCAAAACTACGGTTTGATATTGTGTTTAATGGTCTGAAATTATGGTTTTATGTCTATTTTAACTACTTATTGGTGTGCATGTTGGGTGGTTGAACTTTAATAAAAATATTTGAGGTTATTGATACCTATGGTAGGTGAATCTATGGGAAATCAATGAAACATTAGTTAGCATTTCTTTATTTAAAATTTTACACAACTTATATTTCATTATTTATTCTATGAAATAGTGTTTTGGTGATGTTTATTATGAAAATGATTTTTTGGTATTAATTTTCTATTAAATTATGTTTTTCAAATGTCTATATTATGTTATGCCAATTGGGGTTGTTTTATAACTCATGTAATGGTTTTTTTGGAAATGTTTTTGTGGATGAAAATTTTGTTTGGTAAATATTGGTATTCACACGGGTTTCAAGGTGGGGTATTTATCAGATTCCTTGTGAAAAACACTATTTATTTTAGTGAAGTTATTTTATTGAAATCCAGAAGGTTTTATTGGGTGGTGTAAGTGGTGAAAAGGATGTGTAGCTACTGTTTTGAGTTCATTATGAGTAGATTTGAGTTGTTAATGTGATAATTGTTTTTTGTATCATGTTCATGTAGTTTGATAACAAAGTGGAATTCCAAGGTATCTAAGAGGGAGAATATGTACTTCATGTTAGTGTTCTGGAGTGGTTTTATTCATGTTTTACTGAAAAAATGGATAATGAAAACACTAAAAAACTACCTAGATAATGTTTGGGTACCACAAGGTTTTGTGTATGTTCCCTACTAGTGAATCATACTCTAGAATAGATTTATTGTATGTTTTCTTTACATCAAGGTTCGAGGTACATGGGGCTCGAGACTGACTAGTGCCTAGGGATGTTCCTGAGATTAGTGCTCATTGACACTTCTGTAATTATCTTTGGAATATGGTGAGGTTTTCTAGAATAGCCAATAGAATAAATGTTTTACATAAATTTCTTCACTCATGTAAAATTCCCTTTGGAAACGGTATACATTTAAAAGATTAATTCTTTCGAAATTATTTCCACCACTTTATATTAATAAAAAACATCATTCCTTTTATCTTGTATTGTTTAATCTATGTATTTTCATGGTGTTATCTTAATGGGATTAGAATGAAACCCAACATAACCCATTTGGTTTTTGTAGAATTGATCATGTTTGACATAAGTAAAGGCAAGACCATTGAGGATGGTGGTTCGGGTTGTTAGATGCCTTCCATGGAACGATGTTGTGGAGATGGCCTGGGGGTGATGCCCCCATGTCATGTGGAGTCACAGGGGCTGTTTTTTTGTGACATTTACATGTCATTTGACTTCTTCTTTTATGTTTAAACCTATGTATTCAGTTCTGTATTTTTTTAAAACTTGTTTGTCATGAATTTTCATATTTGGTTTCTTGATTTTTTTGACATTTTATGTATCCACACTCTGGTAAATCATTCCCAAACAAAAACTATGATACATAGTCAAATTTTCTAGTCTATGTGGATAGGAAAATCCCTTCGGTCAATTCCACATGCCAGTTTTGGTGCTGGTTTTGATGGGGACCTGATTCAGTTTGTGACGGATTTCAAATGAGGATGGTACCCACATATTCATCGTGTTAATTTCTCTTAAAATTATATTTTACATTCCAGCCTCAAAATGGCTCCACATGATTCCCTTTATGATAATCTGTGAAGAATCCAGAAATACATGGATGAGGTCAGTGATCATAAGCTGATAGGACATTAAATGGTCAAAGAAATTGTAGGGAAGGTAAAAACCATTCAACATCACATCTAGGAAAACCATAGTATATATTTGTTTATGCTAACAATCAATGATGGGACCTTGAGTAAGGGGTTGGATACAAGGCGTTCTTTCACATATCTCCTTGGATGGAATTCATTAGATTTGGGTAGAAGGGAATGCTAAGTCCAAGGTACATTAACCCATTACAGATACTTGATCATGTCAGAGATGTAACCTATCAACTAACACATCCAACAACCATGTCTCAAGTACACTATTTATTTCATGTATCGCTCTTAAGGATATACTTACCAGATCATTCAAATGTACTAACATCAGATGTGGTACAAATGGGGATTGATCTTTCTTAGTTGGAGAAGCTAGTGATGATATTGGATCGTAAAGATAGATTCATATAAACAAGACAACTCAAATGTTCAATGTGATATGGAAGAACCGTATGTATGAAGGGGAAATATTAGAACTGAAAGAACCAATGAAGGAAAAGTTCCCACACCATTTTTCACCAGTGTGAAAAACATTTAAGGGTGAAATTTCATAAGGGGGAAGAATGTAACAACCCAATGATCTAACAATGTAAATTCCTTTATTAATGATAGGTTATATTTTATAAACACATATAAAAAAAGTTTAAGCTTTAAAATGATGATTGGTTGTAATGAGAATTGTTTTTTAAAGTTAAGAAATTTTTCTGATGAAATAATAACTTGACCTTTAGAATAGTAATGTGACCAATATGAATAATAAATAAGAAAATATAAATGAAACCTCACTAAAGTAGGTATAAATAAAATGTATCAATATTATTAGGGACACTATAATTTAATTATATCATATTATATGTAAATAAATATTTATCAAATTATTTTTAAATTGTTTTTATTTTTTTAAGTCATAAATATTTAATTATAATTTTATGACTAACAAAATAATTCAAACAAATTATTTTTATAAAATTCATTCATAAATAATATTTTTGATGTCTTATGATTATAAATTAATTTTATGAGATCTTAATAAAATTTTCAATGTGATAGAAATTCAATTTAAATATAAAAATATGTATTTTCAATGTAAATAATGAATTTAATTAAAAGTTAAATAAATCATATTCATAAAATTATTTTCATAAAATAGATTGAATTTATTTATTCTACACATTGGAAAATAGTTTTAGTGACTTTTTTGAGTTTCTATAACGTATTATATTTTTTTTTGAAAATTGAAATACAGTAATTGACATTATATGAAAAAATGTGGTGCATGAGTCGTGCTTCTATCATGGATGATGTAAGTGAAAATTTTATTGAATTCGTATGCACACATTACTATGATTCTGTCACTATATGATCAAATTTTTTATATGCTATGATTCCTTTTTTCATGTTTAGTGCATTTTTTTATCATTACGTCACGCCTTCTAACACATGTGATAATATTTATTCTTATGATTATTCCCTTACAAATATTTTTAGCCCATATCATGGTTCATGTTATCCCTATGTTATTATATAATGATGTCTGATCACAATTGATGTTAGGAGCACAAATTGGAGATAAAATAAATATAGTTTTTTTGATATTTAATTATTTACATAATCTTCCAAAACACTATACTTTATGATCTGTGTTCCGTATTATTATGTTAAATTAAGTGAGAAATCATGCATTGATATGAATAAAAGTCTACGGTCTCTATATCTTATGTAATTTCACTTTCCAGATCTATGATAACCAAATAATATCAATTCACGTCATTCAAATTTTATATGATTCATCGTGATTTGAAATTATTCTCCCCTTCTTAATGATTAGAAACTCATGATCATGTCAAGTGTTCTTAAGGATTTGTAATGTTTTGATCATTATTATAAATTACACTATTTTTCCCATTAGAATGTTCTCTAGAATAATAAATTCATGAAACTTAGTCTTCCATTATGTAATGACTTGTTTTTTGTAACTCTTATAGCAATCTTGATAACCATTACATATTTATTGGAGCCAATGGATTTACCTTACCATATATTGGTCCAAATGACAGTTTCAAATCGTGAGTAATTTCTCTGTTACATATAGCTAGTTCTTGGATCTTAGCATGAACTGTACAATGATACACAATCATAAAAAAGTAAAATCATATATTCACTAATTATGGAAGTTATATGATGTAGTAGGATGTCATAATAAAACCATTACAATTGACTTTTTTGTCCTATAAACCAACAAAATCCATTACATATTACATTTTAAATCTCATGAAATAGATAAACACTCCACTGATGTCGTCCATTCAAACCAAAGTAATCTAACAAGCGATTACAATCATTATAAAATTAATACATGCAGAAATGATGTCATTTTATTTGGTAAATTTCATAAAAATATCTCATAGTGTCAAGTAATATAATTTAGTGAATTCATACTATCTAATGATGTTTGAAACTCTATTGTGGAAGTCATAAAAAAATTTCCATTTTTTAGTTTTTTGATGTTTAATGTTATACACTGAGTAGGTAAGTGAAAATTTATGCCTATAAAACATTATGATTATTTCATATAGTTAGGAAGAGTTACATAATTTTCCTGAATTCAAATTTTCAGTTCAAATTCACACATTCTGGGATGTTTTTATATTTCCATGGATTCTATAGTTATAGAATTAATAAAAGGACTTTAGAACTAATTCCGATATATTGAAGTCTTCAATAAAATTATTAAATTTTGTCCAATGAATTTTGTCCCTCTTTTCATCCACCATAATAGTATGTACTCTATGAATAGATCCTCTTACATTTTCTATATATCCATAAGATATTGAATATTAAATTTTTTAAAATCTCTCTAGGATATCTTGAACATATTAATCAAAAAATATATATCATTTATTCTTAAAGGATGTAAATTTTAATTATGATAAATAAAAATATTTTCATAGAAATAATAATTTCTCATTAAATAATATTATAGATGGGCTACACACATGAATAAATCCAACATGTTAATTAAGGTAAATCAATTCCAAACTCATTTAACAAATGATATATGTCTTTTTATATATCATTCACATGCACGGATACTCAAACCCAACACAATTTTATCCATTATTTCTTCCAATGTATATATTTACATGGTCAAGAAAATGTTGAGAGAAAATGAATCCAAAATATATTTGGTCACATTTTTCTCCCATATTATATTTTCAATCATACTACACCAGTTCACTATAATTAATGTTAATACTATATCACTTTTACTCTCCCCATTAATAGAAAAATTTAAAAACGACGATTTTTTTCTCTACAAATTGTCTAGGAAATCTATTCGAGGGCCCCACATCTAGATAAATCATTTTTTGCCTCTATTAGATTATTCGTACAACATAAAAGGGATCAAAACTAACTCTATTAAATTGAAAAATCACATTGTGTCCCTATTGATCATTAACATTCCAATCCTCCAATTAAAACCTTGAGAGAAGGGTGATAACAGATTTCTTTGGAAATGATCCATGATCTAAAAAAAGACATGACTTCATATAACACCCCAATATTTTATTATATAAAACTTTCACAAAATATCACAGGATATACATAACACTGATAATAATGAAGGTGTTATACTATAGAAACAATTAATATTTATATATTATTATTATAAACTAGTTATTGAATTGACGGGTATGAATTGGTGTAACTAAATATTTAATTATATATTGAATAGAATTATTGATGAGAAATTATTGAAAATTTTTGATGAATTATTCGCATTATATTGAAAAATAATAATTAAATAATATAATGTTAAATAATGTTAATGATTAAAATTGATTTTTTTAAAAAATGGGTTTTATTTATATTTTAAATGATTTATATAAATGAAAAATTTCCCCATTAAAATTTTAAATTATATTATTTTTTATCATAATATAACAAAAAATTATTTATAAATTAATTATAATTTGTAATAAATGATGAAACAATTAGTTGAAGGTAAACATATATATTTTCCAGCAAAAAGTTTTTATGAGTCCAATGTCTTTTTATCTTAATAAATTTAATAAATATATATTAATTAATTATTCTAACGAAATTTATTGATAATATAATCCATAAAATATTTTAAAAATTATCTAAATGATCTTATAAATAATGTAATGAGAATAAATTTATTTTATAAAATTAATACACATATTTATAAGATTTTTTATGTATTTTATGTATTAATATCCGAATTATTTTAAACAAAATTTTGAAATTTTATTTTATAAAATAAATATCCTATTTTCTATCAAAATATAAAATTATTTTAGGGTTATTTTATTATTATTATCCTAAAATAGTTTATTTTTGAGAGATTAGTGGAAAATATTGAATTTAAATTTACAATAATGTTTTTTGGAATAATTAGGATGTAAAGATGAATGAAAAATTAATAAATAATTTTTATAAAATAATTATGTATTTTAGGGGTAAAATTAATCATGAATGCATATTTTGTATAATTTTGAAATTCATTCTTGACTTTTAGGTACCTGTGTAATATTATTTCCTAGTAAAAATAAGGTTTCCTTATATACATTAAAATTGATTGTTGGAGAGAACCATTTGGTATTAGATTATTCTAAATGTCAAATATCCTTATTTTATCAAAAAAATCAAAATAAATTCATCTAAATCAATTATATAATATATTTTTGTGTAATATCATATTCATTCATTAAGAAATATTTTATCTACATTTTTTTTCAGTTTAGTTTCTGAAAGTATATTAAACAAATCATTACAACTTATGAAAATTGTAACGACCCAAAATTTTGAATAAATATTGTTTCCTAATTTTGTGTGTAATTTTTTTATATACTCAAAAAAAATGTTTCATTTGATAACATGCGTATAATTAAAATGAGACGATTGGGTTATTGACTGTTATATGACAATTGGTCAATATGACTACTGGAAACTAAATGTTTTGATTATTGTATCTAAATACAAGTAATCTTGGTTAAATAATATAGAAAGAAGAATTGATGGCCTCACCCAGTAGTCTTGGACCAATCAAAGCCCATCTAACAGAACGTGGGAAGGAGGTAGCACCACTGGGCTTTGCTCTGGACCAAACCCAATCCGAAATTCATCGTTTGATGTTAGAGCAGAATCACCTTCGCGAGAAGTTCAAACTGATAGAAATTAATACTCGTGCGATGTTTGATGAGCCTCCCTCAGATTCTCTCACCATAGAACACCTTACACTTAGGTCCTATGCTGGTGTGATAAAGGGCTATGTAAGGAGACTGTAACTACCTTATATTACACTTTGTTTTAAATAAAAATTTCTATTTCTTCTTATGATGAGGTTTATGAATTTTCCAATGACCGGATAAATATAGTATGCATATTTTTTATGAATTTTGGAAAAAGGATATTTTAAAAATATTTAGTTAAACCTAAAATAAATAAAAATGTGTAATGATTTTCAAAAAATTGTCTTCTTCAATTATGTTCAGTATGAAATTTAGAGTCTAATAAGATCAACTTGATTTTTGATGAATAGTAAGTTATAAATAGTGATTTTATGATTAGGATAGTTATTGTGTCCAAATGGATTAGTTATATCACTTAAAGAAGGTATAAATATAATCTAGCCACCTTGATTAAGTAATGTGATTCAATAAAATGGTTAAATAACGGTTTCATAAATTATTATTCAAGTATTAGTTTTTTCGGATGAAGAGTGTTTTTTAAATAAAAATTAAATTAAAAATATTTAGAAAATTATTTTTATAAAATGGATTTTACTTTTGAACTCAGAGCATCGATATTATGTTATGGTAATTTTTGGGGATTTTTATGAAAAAATGAATTTTCAATGAATAGTGTATTTCTTTAAAAAATAAAATAAAAATATTAAAAAAATTATTTTTATAAAATGGAGTTCATTTTTGAAATCAGAGAATTAATATTTGGTTATGGTGAAATTTAGGGATTTTTATGAGAAAGTTGAATTTTCAATGAAAAGTGAAAATACAGTTTTAGGGTTTCTGTATGTTTAATGACATCATAACTGGGTCATGGTGATGTCATGAGATATTTTATGGGTTTTCCGACCAAAGGTGATGAATTCTTGTATTGGGGGCTCCATGTGGATTATCTTCATGAGAAATATCTTGGGAGAGAACATGGTTTTGAAAAACCCACTTATGAGGTGTCCCTTGGCCATTAATGTCTTGTCCCCTCACTTTCCCTATAAATACCAAGCCATGATCTCATCATTTGGACTCCAAAATCATTCTCAACGAAGTTATGGTCTCCTTACCTCACAATTAGTCCTTCCAAGGTGCCCCCAAGCCCTCAATGTCCAAACCATTGAGTTTTAAGAGTTACGTTTTAAGGTAAGGGATCCGACCCCCTCTCATTCTTTTCAAGAGATATCTTTTATGTTATTTCTTTTATGCTCCATGTTATTATGTTGGAGGATGTTATTTTATATATATTATACTGTCCTTTTTATGTTCATATGATGAGATAACCCCTCTTACTCTCACCATTTCATTTTTATGAATGTTTAAGTGGCGCCGTTTGGCTGCCGAAATTTTCGTAACAGATAATTTCACCCTTCTCATTTTCAAGTTCTATTTTCTTGTCATGTATTTCATGTTCTTTTTTATTATGTTGGGGTATTATATCTGTATCTATCATACTGATATTTTATGATAATATGATTAGAGACCCCGTTTTATCTATTTCATTCAGTATTTTGAAGTTTTAAGTGGCGTCGTTAGGCTGCCAAATTTTTAAGTGGTTCTTTCACCCTTCTCATTTTGAAGATCTACTTTCATGTAAAGTCTTACAAGTTCCTTTTTATTATGTTGGTGTATGATATATATATCTATGATAATTATATTTTATGTTCATATGATGAGAGACTCTATTTGATCTCGTGAATTCATTTTTTTGATGTTTAAGTGATGCCGTTAGGCTGCTGAATTTTCATAAGAGAAATATTATTTTTGTCTTCCTTTCATGTTATTCATTTCATATGGTACATCATTAAAATTTCATCACCATGTTCATATATCCTTCATATTCTGTCCCTCTACTATTTTATGGGTCATTTATGAATGTTTGACCCATGTCCCCTCTCTTTTCGATGTTTTCTGAAACCCCGAAACGTAGCCGTTATGCTGCAAAATTTTCTTCTCAAAATGCCTCTCTCTTTTCTCAAATTTATTTTATGTTATTAAGAGAATACTAAAAGCTCTTATTTATACAGGGGTATTCACATATACATCAAAATGTTCTATTTTAAATTCTTGGAATTACATACACGAGACCTGCCCACCCCTTCTGTCGGTTTAGAGTGATGTAAAGATCATGTCTTTAAAGCAGTTTTTAAAACGTTATGATTATGAAAATCAACACATTTATATTATGTTATATGGGTTATTTATGAAATGTATGATGATGATATATGTGGATCAAATGATAATAAAGGAAAATTTAAGGTTGTGCCCTGATAGCACTCCAATGCATTGGGTAATGATGTAACCACTAGAGATTACAATTTTCACGATATCTTGGTGAATAACCATGGTAATTTTCAAATGAAACCTTGGTAATGGACCTTGGTGATATGTTTATTATTTTTTATATTAAATGATGTAGCACATATTAATGTTATGGAAAATTTTATTTTTCTTATGATATGCGTCGTGATTTCTTTCTCAATCAGTAATGTTCTTTTTCATGACATAGTTGATGAATCTCAAGTTCACATGTTAAATGTTTCTCTTGTTCCCTTAATGGGCCTTCTGCTAACCCTTTCACTTCATGTATGTCCCTAGGTTATGAGTTGCAGTAATGAACCTAGGATGAACATTTGGAGAATCCTTTCAAGTGTTTAAGAAAGATGTTATATGTTTTCATGTTATAAGTTCCTGGTTTCCAAGACACTGAACCTTAAAGATCCTCAGTTTTGTGTAATGTAATGAATGTTTATGTGAAAAAAAGGTAGGATGCTATAGTTGGTATCAAAGGATGGTTTAGTTATTTGAGGAAATTAGGATATGAAAACTTTAGGAATAACCCTACAGAAAAGTTTAAATATAGGAAATCTTCCTGGTATTTTGGTGAGTATTGAGTATGAGGTTGCCAAGAAAATACATCCATGTCTGGATACGAGCAGGTAGAGGCGGCTCTGGCACAAATGTACATAGGGGTAAAACCCGAAAACACAGCTTTGAGAAAGACTCGAACAGGAACTGATACATGACAATGGGCCATGTTGCACTCTTGTTTACGTCACTCCCAGGCGATATGCTTTGGTAAATTCATAAGCATAGTATGAACCATTATTTAAGGAACAAGGATAAAATAAAATAAAGATTCACCTAAGGATAAATGATCATGGATAACCTAGTTTGAAACCTAGGGGATCACAAGTAGGGTATACTTTTCTTCTACAAGTTATCCTTATATGATTTAAGTTCCTTTTCATTATTATTGGCTACGTATTTAAACCCCTAATTATACATTCTCTTCTTTGTTAATGGTGGGAAATGAAATAACATGTCCCAACAACAAATGTGATAGAAAATGTGACGATTTCCGTATTAATATGACAGAGATTATTAGGGTATTAAAAGATGATTATTTTTTTGGAATACGTTCACTATTTTGGGAACCCTATTTGATCGAGGTAAATAGATTACTACAGTATTTTCTTTGAGGAGTAAAGGTTGAATTATATTTTTAAGAATCAACGAATTTAAGGTGAACTTATGGGATTATAGGTTACTTATGGAAATTATTGACCTATCTTGGGTAAATATGTTTAGGTTAGTTACATTGGTTATAATATTTTAGGAGAGGTTGATGTTGTTTGGAGATGATCAATAATGATTATCTTGGAAGACTATGTTATCAAGTCCTTCTGGTATTTGGGTTTCAATCTTAGTTTGGGTTATTTTGAGAAATTTTAAGGACAGTTACTTACAGAATGGTCTGTGATGAACTCTGGGTAGTACCGTGGAACATTGAATATTTAAAAGTAGTTTCCCTTCCTATGGGATTCTTTCATTTTGAAGAGTTGTTTTACCTTAACCTGTCTGTTTTTGGGATAATGTTTAAAGATAGAATAAATAGATAGGCAATCTTTTATGGATTATGTGATTCTCTAGAAGATGATTCTTGTGCTTTTTATGAGACCAACTGTTTTTGAATTCTCATCATTTGGAGAAAATATTGAAAATCTACTTGATGGTAGGTATATTTTCTTATGTTTTTGTTCTATGTAGTAAATGAATTCCTCAAAATTATGGAAAGGAACATAAAACAAAAACGTTGTTGGTTTATGTTTCCTACTAGGTAATCAAAGACCGTTTACACACATCATAACTTTGGGATTTTCTTATGGTTAACATTCTCCTAATCATGTTTTCTATCACTCTCCCTTAGAACATGATCCTTTTTTTTCCTCCATGTCCATGTTTTCCTACATGGGATCCTAGTATGGGTTAACTCGGGTGACCTTTTTACTTCCCTTTCATTCTTTTAAAGTAATATTTTTAATGACTCCTTTTCCAGTGTGGGAATTTAAATGAAATTTCAAAACCCAGTTTTAATAATTGTGGGGATGCAATTTTTTAAGGGGGGAAGATTGTAATGACCCGAAATTTTTAATAAATCATTTTTCCTAATTTAGTGTGTTATTTTATTTTTTTTATACTCAAAAAAATGTTTCATTTGATAACATGAGTATAATTTAAATGAAACTGTTGGGTTTTTGACAGTTATATGACCATTGGTCAATAGGACCGCTGGAATCTAAACATTTTGATTATTGTCTCTAAATACAAGTAATCTTGGTTAATTAATATAGAAAGAAGATTCGATGGCCTCACCCAGTAGTCTTGGACCAATCGAAGCCCATCTAACAGAACTTGGGAAGGAGGTAGCACCACTGGGCTTTGCTCTGGACCAAACCCAAGCCAAAATTCATTGTGTGAAGTTATAATGGAATCACCTTCGCGAGAAGTTCAAAATGAAAGAAATTACTACTCATGCGATGTTGGCCAAGCCTCCCTCGGATTCTCTCACCTTATCACACCTTACACTTAGGTCCTATGCTCGTGTGATAAAGGGATATGTAATGAGACCATAACTACCTTGTGTAATACTTTGTTTTAAATAAAAATTTTGATTTCTTCTTATGATGACGTTTATGAATTTCTAAATGACCGAATAAATATAGTATGCCTATTTTTTATGAATTTTAGAAAAAGGATATTTTAAAAATATTTAGGTAAACCTTAAATAATTATAAATGTGTTATGATTTTCAAAAAATGGTCTTCCACAATTATGTTCAGTACGAAATTTAGAGTCTAATAAGATCAACTTGATTTTTAATGAATATTATATTATGAATAGTGATTTTATGATTAGGATTATTAATGTGTCCAAATGGATTAGTAATCCCACTTAAAGAAAGTATTAATATAATCTGGGCACCTTGATTAAGTAATGTGATTCAATAAAATGGTTAAATAACGGTTTCATAAATTATTATTCATGTATTAGTTTCTTCGGATGAATAGTGTTTTTTAATTAAAAATTAAATTATAAATATTTTGAAAATTATTTTTATAAAATTGATTTCATTTTTGAACTCAGAGAATCCATATTATGTTATGGTAATTTTTGTGGATTTTTCTAAAAAAAAGAATTTTCGGTGAATAGTTTATTTATTTGAAAAATAAATCAAAAATATTTAGAAAATTATTTTTATAAAATGGAGTTCATTTGTAAAATCAGAGCATTGATATTTGGTTAAGGTGAAATTTTGGTATTTTTTTGAGAAAGTTGAATTTTTGATGAAAAGTGAAAATACAGTTTTAGGGTTTCAGTATGTTTAATGAAATCATAACTGTGTCATGATTATTTCATGAAATATTTCATGGGTTGGCAGATCAAAGGTGATGAATTATTGTATTGGTTCCCCATGTGGCCTATATTCATGTGTAATATCTTGGGAGAGCACATGGTTTTGAGAAACCCACTTATGAGGTGTCCCATGGCCATTAATGCATTTCCCCTCACTTTCCCTATAAATACGAAGACATTCTCTCATCCTTTGGACTAAAAAATAATTCTCAACTAATTTCTGGTCTCCATACCTCCCAATGAGTCCTCCCAAGGTTCCCCATGCCCTCAAGGACCAAACCTTTGAGTTTTAAGAATTACGTTTTAAGGTAAGGGATCCGACCCCCTCTCTTTCTTTTCAAGAGATCTCTTTTATGTCATTTCTTTTATGCTCCATGTTCTAATGTTGGAGTATGTTATTTAATATTAATTATACTGTCCTTTTTATGTTCATATGATGAGAGACCCCCTCTTACTCTCACCATTTAATTTTTATGAAAGTTTAAGTGGCGCCATTAGGCTGCCGAAATTTTTGTAACAGATACTTTCACCCTTCTCATTTTCAAGTACTATTTTCTTGTCAAGTCTTTCAGGTTCCTTTTTATTATGTAGGGGTATGATCCCTATATCTATCATACTGATATTATATGATAATATGATATGATACCCCATTTTATCTCTTTAATTCATTATTTTGATATTTTAAGTGGCGTCGTTAGGCTGCCGAATTTTTAAGTGGTTCTTTCACCCTTCTCGTTTTGAAGTTCTACTTTCATGTAAAGTCTTAAAAGTTCCTTTCAATTATGTTGGGGTATTATATCTATATATATAGTACTGATCTTTTATTTTCATATGATTAGAGACCCTATTTGATCTCGTCAATTCATTTTTTTGAAGATTAAGTAACGTCGTTATGCTGCCGAATTTTCATAAGAAAAATCTTATTTTTTTATTCCTTTCATGTTCTTCATTTCATATGGTACATCTATAGAATTTCATTACCATTTTCATATATCCTTCATATTCTGTCCTTATACTGTTTTATGGGTCATTTATGAATGTTTGACCCATGTCCCCTCTCTTTTCAATGTTTTCTAACTCCCTGAAACGTAGTCGTTATGCTGAAAACTTTTGGTCTCAAAATGCATCTCTCTTTTGTCAAAATTTTTTATGTTACTAAGTGAATACTCAAATCATTTATTTATAATGGGGTATTGACATATATATCAAAATGTTCTATTTTAAATTCTGGGATTTACATACAATAGACCAGCTCTCCCCTTCCGTGGGTTTAGAGTGACGTAAAGATCATGTCTTTAAAGCAGTTTTTAAAACGTTATGATTCTGAAATGAAACACATTTATTTTATGTTATATGGGTTATTTATGAAATGTTTGATGATGATATATGTGGATCACATTATAATAAAGGAATATTTAAAGGTGTTCCCTGATAGCGCTCCAATGCACTGGGTAATGATCTAACCAATATAGATTACAATTTTCACGTTATCTTGGTGAATAACCTTGGTAATTTTCAAATGACACCTTGGGGATGGACCTTGGTGATATGTTCATGATTGTCTATATTAAATTATGTATTCACATCTTAATGTTATGAAAAATTTTATTTTTATTATGATATGCCTCATTATTTCTTTCTCATGCCTTAAAGTTCTTTTTCATGACATGGTTGATGTATCTCATGTTCACATGTTAAATGTTTCTCTTGTTCCCTTACTGGGCCTTCTGCTCAACCTTTCTCTTGATTTATTTCCCCATGTTATGAGATGTAGTAATGAACCTAGGATGAACATGTGGATATGCCTTTCATGTGCTTCAGAAGGATTTTATATGTTTTCATGTTTTAAGTTCCTTGTTTCCAAGACACCAAACCTTAAATATCCTCGTTTTTGTGTAATGTAACGAAAGTTTATGTGAAAAAAGGCCGGATGCTATAAAAATTTAATCCAATAAAAATTATTCTATATTTTTAATAAGTATATTCATATTTTGAAATTAGGAAAATTTTATTTTTGGAAATATCTTATAGATATAATGGTTACAATTTATCGCCATAGTTGAAGGTAAAATGGGTATAAAAGGGATAAAATAAATGGATATGTTTTTGATGATAAGATAACCAATATTAACAAATCACCATAGTTTTCTGAATTTTATACATTATCCACTTAATATTTCGAAATTTAAAAATTTGAAACACATTAATTCATTATGAATTATATTCCTTATTAGTGATTAAAATATTTACAAGTTTCCCACCCACCTCACTTTTGAATGGGTCCATCCTCCTCTCGCTTCTCTAAACATCATGAACCACTTAGCATTACCAATAAAATTCAAAATAACTTTCTAATATATATATATATATATATCTTAGAAATAATTTTCTTCTAAATATAAAACACCATGAATTTTTATGGTATTGATGAATGTTACTTCCGTAGAAGAGGAGGATATAACACATTTGTGCTTATAGTGTTTGTTTAAGGAATCTTATTAAAAATAGTATTTCATTGATTATAGAAATATTGTTATTATGTATTGTTAATTCTATACAAATATTTATTTATTATTAAGGAATATTTAATAAATAGAATATAATTAATTAAATATATGACAAATGCAATGGAAATTTGTATGATATGAGTGGGTAATTGATATTGATATCCCCTCGAGGCATCAATAGTTCTCAAATGTGAAACTATAATGAGTATTTCTCAGTATATCTCATCCCTGACAATTACAATTTCAATAAAAATGGACTTTATGGAATGAAGAAAATTTCAATCTAGTAGTGTATTTTTTAAAATGAAATGTGGATTAATTGTGATATTCTTTAATAAATAGAATCCTTGAAAATAATGTGTTAAGTTGAAATGGAAATTTATTAACTTAAAATCGAGGTATTCAGAATGTATTACTGAGTTGAGGCTTATTTCAACCTAATTTCATGAGTATTTAATACATGTTATGTAATCTATATTGTATAATCTTTAATTTCATTTAGAGAATTAAATTGAACCTTTGAAAGATCATGGATTCATAAGAAATTTAATCATATAATTATATGGTACCAATTTCATTTACAATATAATGGGAGTATATATATATATATATATATATTTTTATATTAAATAAAGATAATATCAGGATTATTGACCACCATGAAGAAATAAATCAGATAATGGAAATGAAGAGAATAATATGACATCCATTATGTGAAAAGTGAGGAAAAATGTTTTTGCTATATTTTTCAATAGAATGATATAATTTGACAATTCTGTAGATAGAAAATATAATTCTCATGAATGAAATGGAAATTATAATGGTAATATCATTACGTTTAGCAAATCCAGGGAGGTGGGGAATTCATTCAATCAATTCCACATCCTTCAATGATTAATTTGAAAAAAATGGTTTTTTTTAAATACATTCTAGTACACAATAATTAATACAAAGATTATGATAACATATTTTGAATAATTTAATATACTTATAGAGTTGATGAGTTACATAAATAATTTATTGTATGTGAATTTCAACATCTGAATATTTTCATCAAAGGAAATATTGTCTTAAAGGATTTGTAAATTTTTGTGTTATTATGTCAAGGAAATATTCAACAATTGTATATATACATTATGTTTAGTTTTCTATTTAATGTCATTTTAATTATGATAATAATTTTTTAAATATTTGATCATAATGTTTTAAACTTGATTCCCCAATATTGTACCATTTGATTCATTGTAAAGGCTTATGTGACTAAAATATTAATCCTTCATTTAGTGGTTTAAATTATTTAATTTCAACCATATTAATATACAAAATATTTTATCACATGTAAATTTCTAGATTGTGGGATATTTTTGGATAAAAAATTCAAACAACAAATAATAATATCATTTAATGTATATCATGATCACTTAATTGTAAATTTTAGTGCTTCTTAAATGAAACATACTTCTCATCCAATTGTAGTTTTGAAAAGGAGATGACTCATAAATTGATAATATATTAAATCCCACCAATAGATGAAATATCAATTAAATATTTTAACAGATAAATTATGTATATTTCATAAATATTATTAATTATCAAGAAATAGAAAATAAATTTGGGATGTTTTGTGTGGAATGAATCACAAAAATATCAAGGAATGCATCTAGGAACAAACTCACAAGTGTAATTATTATAAGGATTAATATAAATATTTTAAAAAATTATTTATTTGTAAAATAATAATTTTCAGATTATTAACCAACAAATTTAATGTCATCATACAATTTATTATTATTTATTTAAGTAATCAAATAAAATTAAAATAATAAGTCTGTAATTTATATAAGGAGAAGGTAATATAACACCTCAATATATAAATTTATGAATAATATATATAATATTTTTTTATACACAGAACACAAAAATTCGACGAACTATGATATATTATAAAAATATTATAATTTAAATTCCACAATTATAACATAGTCATTAGATTATGAAGAACTAATACGAGAAACAAAATTTAAAAATATATTTAAATTTTTTTCCCTCTTCAAGATTATTAATTAATTCAAATTGAATAGTAACTAAATTTGTAATAATAAGATTTATACCATATAACATTATGAAAAATTAATGTATAAAATGGTCAATTTCTATAAAAGTGGGGTTTCATTATATATTATATGTTTTTCAAAGTAAAATTCGTCTCATTAGAGTATTGTTTTTTGTTGAAAATTTATTAATCATATTTTTAAGGTAATTAAATTTCATTTATACAATTATAATCAATTTTATTTAAATAAATAGAAAATCCTTTTTTGAAGGTGTTATTCTTCATTAAAAATATTTTTAGGTGTGAAATGAATTTTATCATAATTAAACAAAAAATATATATTTATTATTTATATTGAATTATTTTTTGTAATATATCCAGTATAATTAAATTACAAAAATTTAATTGTTGTTAGTAGATATGTAATGAGAAAAAACTTATTTAATACCTAAAAATTTCATTTATCTAGAAAATAAGATTTAAATAAAATATAGCATTGATCTTAAAAAAAGTTTTATTCATTTTTGTAAAATTATATTATATAAAATAATTAGACATTTTGATATATACAAAAGAAAATCAGTATATATTGTTATTTTTTGGACATTATTTTAAATCGTTTTTTTCGGGTGGGAAATTTAAAATATCAGTTTAACTAATACCATAAATTTTGTTATATCATTATGATATAACAATGAATTGAAAAAATATTTACATTTTATGAAAAAAACATCTTTGAGGTGTAAAATATATAATCTTGATATTTATTTTTAATTTTTATGCTCATTCTTGAATTTTGGGAACCATATTTTGGTGTTAATGTAATAACAAACAATTTATTGTTTTATTTTTTCAATTGAGATGCTTAAATGATCAAAAATATTTTAGGATCATCGAAACTTCATATATAATATTTTTTGATAAACCAAAAATATCATGATAATAATTAGTACTCATCATTTTCCAGTCAAATTCCTTTTTATTCCTAGAAACTAATTATTATAATATTGGTTTTTCTTTTATTTTTAGGAACACATATCAAAAGTACCTTCTGAAACATTTGTATATTAAATAATAGTAGATAGATTCCATATTTTTAATCATTAAATTAAAATTTGATAATATGGATTGTTTCGTATTTTCCTTTGTTCAAAAAAAACCCTTTTAAAAAATACATCACCATAGTTAATAGTAAAAGAGATTAAAATTGTTAAAATAAATATATAAATATAAAATATAACACAACACGCATGTTTAAGTATCATTTTTGACATTATCCTTTTCATTATTATATATGAAACTAGGAAAAGTTTGATCCATATCATTTTTGTATGGTCAAGATTCCATCCCATTAATGATACACCTCCTAGGCTGGTGATGAAGAAAGGGAGAGAATGATCCATGAGTCCCACACCCAATAGCCCCCGAGGTGGAGATAGGCATAATGGGTATGAAAATCTCACAATACGGGAGGTATTTCTCTTTATAATGAAAAATGATCATGATATAGAATGTGTAAAAAAAATAAACTCCTTCACATATTATAAAGTAAATCCGAACGATCCCAAAATGAATGTATAAATCAAAACTAAAACACTGAAACGTCTCTAAATGAAATCCCAAAGAATAAAATTTATGGCCACAACTCATAAACAGATACAATGGATCAAACTATAAATGAACAACACGATCCACAAAGTCATAATGGAAACCAAAATACTATTTTAATATACATGGATTGATAATAAATGTATACTCAGTCAGAAAACCAAATACTCTTGTGTAAATGTGAAAATAGCATATAATTTCACTATTGTGAAAACAATATAAAAAATCAACTTAGGAGGTATACTAACCAAAACCAAACTCAGCAAGGAATTTTCACCAAAGTACACAAGTTATGTATTGTAATATATGTAAATCACTTCGATGATGGGGTACCCCACACAGCTTCCCATAGGTTAGTCACTCTTGTGTAGTGGAAAACGTCTTCACTCTCTAATTTATTCCATAAGAACCATTTCACTACTCACCTACAAAAACATTGGCCTCAAAACCCACACTACATCTTCCCACAGACACCTGGTCTATAAACCCCATCACATCCCTCCCATAGACACTAGAGACACAAACCTTATTACATCCCGCCCGTATAAACACGGGCCACAAACCATATCACATCCCACCCATAGACACAGAATACAAAACACACATATATTCCCCAAGAATCTTGTGAAATCATAACACATCTCATCCGGAAGACACAAGGAAATGCATAACCCATATCAACTAGAAAACACATGGAAAATCACCACTTTCCTACACACACAGGACTCACAAACAACCACATTCCAAAGGACTTTTGGGCTACCATCTTCAAGAAGTGGGAACAATGAAGGTAGGGTGGCCATCCATCCATTCTCTAACTGATTTTTTGGGAATGAAATCTTCCCCAGTGAAGAATGCGGTGTTCATCATGTACTTCTCAACTAAGGTGGGGTGTGTATAGACTTCAAGAGAATATACAATGTATATTCATATATATTTACAACAGACAAGATCATTCAATTTGTTTACAATATGAAATATCCATCTTAATGAAATCACTGAATCGCTAGCATCTATAAATATATAAAAACAGACAACGAAAACAGAAAACACAATTCATTTCAAATAATTTAGCCTTATTTTGGGGATTTTGTTTTACTAATAGTTTCCCCCTTATTAGCAACTTTGATTTGATTATTCAATATTTTTTAGGAAGCCTCTATCATATTATTTTATATTTCCAACCCATTTGCATATATATAAACATTAACTAATTAATAAATATTAACCATCACTAATTTCCACGTTATTGATGAAAAACTTAAATTATTATCAAATAGTATTAATTTATTTAATACTTGAGTAGATATAAAATAAACAACCCCAAAATAATAATCACCACACAAAAGAAATAGAAAACAAGCAACATTTCCCAAAATTCACTTAATCCACAATATGATGCTTAATAGATTTTAAAAAAATTTAATAATCCCATATTGACAACACAAAGGTTCATTAAATTCCATCTTGTTATCATTCATTAATTAAATATTCACATACCAAATTCCATTTCAAATATAATATTTATCTAGAATCTTCCCAAGAAGAAATGTTATATTTTACTCCCATACTCCCCAATAAATAGAATTAATTCACACAATAAAATAATGAAAACACTAAAATTAAAAACACATAACCTCTCATTAATCTCTTACCAATAATCCATCATTATCAGAAATTCATAGACACATCCCCTATTTTGTATCCCAAATACATAACCATACCAAAAACACTATTGTAGCCTCATTTCACCATTTTATGATTGTATGTATCCCAACCCAACTACATTTAACATCTCAGACACTATCCCTTCATATCACAACATAGTCGTGTTCCATCCTTAATATAAGGAGAGCCAACCCACAATATACAATCAAGTCCAAAATCATGTAACATCACATAACAGAGAAAAAAATAGGTTATAAATCTTTAGGACATCACTTATTAAATTTCACATAATTTTGGTTGTTATCACATAAACCATATAATCACAGTGAATCTATTCATTTAAACTAAATGAACATGGTAATCTAATTATATAATAAGAGACACCAACATACATATTCCATGCATTTACCCTGAAACCCATAAACTAGTCTATAGACCATAACCCCCAACGATATTGATTTTCTGGGGTATTTAACCCATATAATTTAGCACAATGTGTATAATATCAAAAAAATAGAAGGATCATATGTGATGTTCCCCAACCACATTATATTATTTTACAACCAATACAATAATCTATATTAATTCAATTACAACCATATTCCCAATAAGATACAATAAAAAATCCCTCTTGTATGATACTCATAAAAACAAAGGAAAACACTACTTGGATGAAATATGATCGATATAGCTTTTTCCCAATCATTTTAAACAAAACAATGCATGTGTATATGAGGAAACTAATTCAAGGGGGAATATAACCAATAGTAGCACCTTGTTCCAGGACCCCTATAGAGGGAAGGATTCGGTACGTCCCATCTCCCATGATGGAAATGCCAAAAGGAGTTAGGAAGGATCTTCTATTTAGGAATAGTAGATCCTAATCACTAAAGATCAGATATAGTTTAATATTTCTATTATTGGAATATGTTAATAAACCATTTTGTTTAAATATATAAAATCAAATTTATTCATATAAAATCAATGACATTATTTATATCCATTGAATAGAATTCAAACGCTCTCAAATACAACATTATACTCATTTTACATCAAAAAACTGAAAACATTAAAAAATTATAGGAATTTGACAAACTAATTAAATGAGTCACCTCCAATTCTAGATGAGTTACCTCTATCAATTCACCACATAACATGTAACTTCCATAAGGTCACTGCTAGATGAGTCAACACCATTGAGTCACAACAATCAACCCAACTCCAAAAAGTCACTGCTAGTATGTCACATCCTGAAAAGTCACCACCAGTGAGTCTCCACTAGGATGGGGTATCTCCAGGATGAGCTACCACAAAAATGAGGTAACACAACAATGAGCTACCTCCAAAATGAGCTACCATTGAAAAAATAAAAATTAAGAAAAACATTGAAAGGATTCATCATTGGAGTGACTCAAATGTCCCAACAAACACCCCATACTACCCCAATACACCTCAATAAAAATATTTATCCAAATGTCATAGACCAGAACGTCTGGCCATTACATCAGTTACATCACAAACTATTATATTCCTCTATAAGTGAAAACCAAGTTGAGTGAAAATAAATGAAGGGTCGAAACAAAAATCCCTTGAGATGCCTATTAAGGATCTCGATATTTTTGGAATACAATATCCATCATGTAAATTAGTTCAATTATACACAAAACATTAAAAACAATCTCTCAGAGAGATACATATCAAACAAGTACATAATAACATAGATATGTATATCTAATCTAGTATGATATACATAACAATCAATCAAAAATAATAACACCCTTGAAGGGAGAACATTCAAAAAACCAATTTATTCATATTATTTCAATTGGAAGTAATTTTTTCAAACCATATAAAATATTTTTAAACCTTTTATTTCAACACCATAACATAGATATTTCATTAATCAAATATATATACATGCATTTTCCTTATTTTTTAATCTATAAAAAATTATGTTCAATTATTCAAAATTGACAATGTATTCCATATCAGGAAGAAATAGATTACCATGTTCAAGTTGAAATTTATTAACAACATAAAAAATCTATTTAATACATGTTAATAATCCATTTTTGTAATGGATTATATAATATATGCATGATTCTTCAAATTATCTATTACTTTATGGACATGTATCTCAAATTTTTCTTTGGAACTTTCAGTGTATGGAAAGCATTGTTATTAAAAAATTTTGATGAAAGATCTAGTTTTTAAAACAATTTCACTCAAGTAAAAAAACAATTTTGTGTCAAAACCTACATTGGAATCCAGATTATAACGTGGTATTTATAAGAAAATATGTATGGAATCAATTCCACAATATTTTCTAAACATCGATTTCCTTTAATATGTTTCCAATGAACACATACAAAAATTGGAATGATTCAAAAATTTAAAAAATATATTCTACTAACATAACATTATCATGGTCCTTACCAAATAAATATTATCACAATTTAATATCATATTTAGAAAATATGAATTAACAAAATGAAAACATAAAAAATATAACATGAGTTTTAAATGAACTAGCTTATAAAAATTTATATTTTTCCCAAGATTTCTCATAAAAAAATAATTACTAGGATGATACATATGTAGAAATTGAAAGGGGTTCATCATTTCAAATTTGTATTTCTCATAGGTTCATGTTATTAGTATCTGGAATTTCAAATAACATTCGTATACCAAAACAAGAAATATATTTTAAAAAAGATAGATCTTGAATTTAATAAAAATTAAATGGAACCCATTAGGTAACAAATTATATTGTTCTCTTTGGGTGACATAGACTCTCCCACATATTTTTAAAACATTTCACAATATAAAAACATGATGTGGGGAAATAGTATCCATATAATTATATGTTTGTGGTAATAACATGTTCCTTCAATATAAAATAGAGAAAACAAGTCCAAACAACATGGAGTTATTTAATAACTCTAAAAACATTGTAAAATGATTTATTTATGGGAGTAAATACTATCTTTTTTGATTCCATCATTATCAAAATAACTAATTTATTTTATTACTATTATAAAGTGATTAATTATTTTTGTGAGAGGTGAGGGATTCCATCAATATAATAGCAACCCAAAAAAACACAAGTCATCTCACCACATCAACAAAAATCATTTCCACAACACATCAATCTCACAGAACATAACAACCATTGTCCAAACATCCTAAAAATAAAAAATTTCATCATAAATTTCACACAACCACATCCCTACACAAATTTACCATCCATAAAAAAAATACCATTTTTACATATCCACTTGATCCATCTCATCCTCTGCACATGAGAAACAAACTATACCAATTATTAACATACACAAATCCCCAAGCACATAAATCAATGTATTATCTATCCCATGTTGAGATATTATCCTCTTTGGGTGGCATTGACTTACCCTCATTGTTATAATCATATCAAAGTATAATGACTCTTGGTTTGGGATGAAGATTCCCCAAAATTTTATACATGATGTTTTTAAAACCACCTATCACACAATGGAACCCAACATAAACAATCACAGATAGCATCCACACAAAGTGTCATCAATGATTATTTAGGGGTTAATATTAATTCATCTCCTTATTTATCAGGGTTAATTTCACACACTTTTAAATTTCCCATGGGGAATCAGATCCTTAGTAATATATATTTTGTTATCCTTTTAATGTATGGTATGTTTAAACATGAACTCATATTAAGGGTCTCATTATCTATATCAATCACATTACACCATGGTTTTAAACAACTCCTACTTTCAATGAGGCATATCATCACATCAATGCAATGGTAAAAATGAAACCACAGACAAAAATCAACATTATAATATATTTTTTGAGTGAAATATTATACCTTTCATTCAAAATATTTCAAACATGCATCAATGTTGAACACAAAACTACACACATGCCATATCACACCCGATGTTCAATATTCTCAAAAAATACATTACAGGTTTATATTATTAACTGAAGAAAGAAAATTACGACTTTATTTGAAAAATTCCACAAGATATTTCCTTGTGTTCAATTAAAATACTATATTACATAAACATAAGTTTTTCAAGACCATGAATGTAAAACATGCTTCAAAATGACACAATTACAAAAGTAAATGATATATTGTAATGTTACATGTTTTTTCATGCATGGACTAAAAATTCCTTAAATCATTTCATTGTCCAGGAATATATTATTTTATAATTCCATAAGAATACTTGTTTATAATTACATATCATATTAATCATGCTACATGATGAAATATTTCTTACTACAATTAGTTAGTCACCACAAAAATGGTTTCATCTTTTTAAATACTTCCCGAAACAAAATACTCATGAATTTACATGTGAGTTAAGGTAATTTTGTTAATTAAATTTTAATATCAATCATAAAATAATAAGTTTAAATATTTAATAAATATTATGTATCTACAATTTACCACCAATAATTTTTATTATTTTCCCAAATTTATAATTAATTACAAAAAATTATACACCAAAACATTCTTAAAATATATAGTTATATCAATATTATAGAAATAAAATATCAAAAATTATTGACACTATTATTTTTGTCACGGTTTCTATATTCTAAATAATTATAAAGAATTATAATTGATATTTTAAAAATGGTAGAAATTAAAATTTTAATGCACCATTGATCAAAGATCCAACATCAAATTCTTCTAATAAATTACAAATGGGAGAAAGACAAGACAGATTAACTCACAAGGATATTACTTATAAAAATGGTTTCAAAATAATATATTTTATCATGCTAGTGTGAAGTCTACGTAGATGATAGATTATCAATAAGGGTTTAAAAATTTTAAATAGTTGATCTAAAAAGTAATCCTGAATCTCTAACAATTTCAAACATTCAAAAAAAATAAAATGCATGTTATTAAATTTTAACAATGAAGAATAATCCTATTTATAAATAATCATTCTATAACAAATGGAAACTAACACATTAAAAACTAAAGGAGGCCACAAAAAAATAAATCAATATAGTTATCCATCATATTACTCAATTTAAATAATTTATAAAAAATTAAAAATTTATTAACAATAGTAGAATAATAGAAATATAAATAATCACATATAAAATCTCAGGATTCATTTAATTCATTTCAACTTCACAACATCAACCAATAAAAATAAGAATAAAATTCATCATGATGCATGTACCTCACCTACGCCTCTACCTGTCATGTAGTTATGCCTCACATGGCCATTCGGTAGGCTCATATTCCATGCATTAGATCATGGGTCTCTAAATTCCTATGTCATATACGATATCCCGAGGCTATGTCTGGCACTAATGTCATCTAAAACTGTTTCCTAACTATCCAATCCAATCATCACTATTTCTAACATTAACCTACATATTATCTTTCCATCATCAGCTCAGATAGAATTCTACCATTACCACCTCCACCCAAAAAAACATTATGGGATAGTATATATGAATTGAATATAATGTCTCTTAAGCATCGCCCCCAGCAGGCCCGAGTTTGGTGACTAGAAATAGGGTATATATTTCTCAAAATATGGGAGGCATTAACATTTATAAGGAAAAAAGATTAGCAAATAGAATGTATCAACCAAAGAAAAATCCTTTACATATTATAAATTAAATATATATAATTCCAAAATGAATGTATAAATGAAAAAAAATATGAAAGTCACTAAATTAAAGACCAAATAATGAAATATAAGGTTGGGAAATAGTAATCGCTCTAAAGGCCTAAACTAGGAATGTCCATCATGGTCTTAAACGTCCTCCTAAAAACAATAAAACTTTTAATATATATATATTAGTTGAGAATATAGGTATAATATGTATAAAAACCAAAGAATCTCATTCATGTGGAAAAAGAGCATACTAATGCACCCGTTTGAAATCAACAGAACCAAACAACACATAAGAAGGTATACTAACCAATCCCACCCTCAAAAAGGCATTATCACTAAATAATTAGAACCATGTATTGTAATATAGGTAACTCCCATTTATTATTGGGCACCCCATATGACTGACCACACGATAGCTTCTATTTCCTAAGAGAAAACATCCCCTCACTCCAACCTCTTCAGAAACTACAACAATACAACCTGCCTGATACACACCTAGGATTCACAAAACACATCAAATTTATCCAACATGCACATGTGAAAAAAACCACATCACATCCCTACCATAGACACATGGACCCCAAACCATATCACATTTTGTTTGAAGAAACATCTGCCACAAAACACATCACATCGAATCAATAGATACCTCGTTTACAACCCCTTTCTCATTCTGTATACACCTGGGAAACATAACACATCTCATATTGATGAACCTTTGGAAACATGACACATTTTGTTTTCAGACTCCTTGGAAACATGAAACATCTCATCTTGATGACACTTTGGAAATCACCACTCTCCCTAACAAACATGGGACTCAAAAACCAAAATATTCCTAGAGAATATTGAACTATCACCACCTAGAAGAGCGAGAAAGAAATTGTAGGTGGTCAGACATCCATCTTCCAAACGACATGTTAGGGAAATACACACTACCTTATGAAAATTTGGGTGTTTGGGACATAGTTATCAACCATAGTGGGGTGAATGTATAAGTCATGAGAAGATACCATGTATATGTATATAGAGTTACAACACTCAAGCCCATAATGTGATATAATAAGAAGAAATAACCATCTCAATGAATACACAAAATTTTTTCCACCTATAAATCTATAAATATTTGTAAATAAAAAAACTATAATTAATTTTCATTCATTAATTGATATTTCTTGGTTTCTATTTTTTTTAATAATTTCAAATTTTTCATCGACTTTTATTTGTACAATCAACTTTTTTCATAAAACATATCTCATATTATTTCATATTTCCAACACATTTGTGTATATATAACCATTAACTAATTATTCAACATATCTCATCATCAATTTCCTCATTAATCCTACCCATGTTAAATCATTAACATATAATGTTAATTCCACTAATACGTGGTTCGTTATAACCTAACCAACCACACGAAATACGAAAAACAATATTCAAGAAGAGCATAGTCCAATGTCACATTATACTCTTAATAAACATTTAGATTCTTAAAATATTTACCAAATAACAAATAATACTAGATTAATAGCACATTACTTAATTAAATTTCAAATTTTTTCATTAATTCACTATCTATTAATAGTCAAAATTCTGATTCAAAAGAACCATTTTTCTATATTCATCCCATGAGGTGATATTTTATTTTAGTTCAATACATCCCGTGAAATAAAATTAATTAAAAAAATTCAATAACCAACACAATGAAATTATCTTAACACAATAAACCATTTCTATATAAACAAGTTTCCATCATCTTCACTAATTCACAACCACCTGTCCTTTTCCATTTCCCCACCAAATAACTATACTGAAACCATATTTGTTTCCCCATTTCACCACTATAAAATTACAATAATCACATACCCACTACATAAAAAAACTCATCCACTACCCCATATATCAAATCAATATCATATTACATCCATCATATCAACAGATCTAACCCACAACACAATATCATGTCCACTAACATTTTATATCACAAAATAGAGCAAAATGTTCCAGAATTAGTACGGAATCCATTATTCAATACCACATAATTTAGGGTGTTATCACAGAAACCATATAATCATGGGGAATCCATTCATTATAACTATATGTACATGGTTTTACAATTATATAATAAGTCACATCAACATCAATATGACATGAATGTGTTCTATATACCAGAAACTAGTATAAATACAAGGACACCTGATGTCCATGATTTTTAGTGGGTATTTAACCGATACAATTCACAACATTATTAAATATATCAATAAAAATGTAGGGTCATACAATACATTACCCTACCACTTCATGTTCTTTTAAAAACAATTTGATTATATAAGTTATTTAAAATGAAACTATATTCACAAGATGTAAAAATATTAAACACATATGGCATGATACACATAAAAAATGATGGAAACCCCTACTTGGATGAATGATTATTGACATCGCATTTTTCACAAGCCTGATGCACCAAAATAGGGCATGTGTACATGGGGGGAACTACTATAGGGGGACTCAAAAATAATGCAACACCTCGTTCTAGGACTCAAATTGGAGGAAGTATTTCTCATATCAAGAGAAATAAAGGCTTAAATAGGGTAGAAAGGATTAACCAATTTGGAATAATAGATCCTCATCGATCAGGATTAGATATAATTTCTAATATCCATTAATAGAGAGATTGTAATAAACCATGACATTTAACCATTTGAAATACTCCATTTTTTTTAAAGTAAAAGATATGACATATAACCCTTGAAATGGATTCAAACACACATAATAATAGAATTAAACTCATTTTATGTCAAAAGGAACATCAAAAGAGAAAATTTTGATAAAAATGGAAAATTATTGAAATTTTACAAACAATTGATATGAGCCACAAACTCTAATAGGTGAGTCACCACCAATGAGTCACTACAATATGGATCACCACATGATGAGTCACCACCAGTGAGTCACTACTAGACAAATCAATCCTAGACGAGACACCGTTAGCAAGTCAGCCACTGAAGAGTCACCACTGGTGGGTCACCACATGAATAATCCCCAATATATGTGTCCTCACAAGTGAGTCATCAAAAGACGAGTCACCACCAGCGTGTAATCACCCTGATGAGATAAATCCTTAGTGAATATAATCTATAATTAGCTACCTCCATAATGAGATACTTCTTGAATTAGCTACATCCGTATTGAGATAACTTTGGAAAACTATAAATTTGGAAAACCATTGAAATGGGTCACTTCTGGAATGAATAACATGACCCTAAAATTCCCCAACTACTCCAACCACCTCACGAAATAGTTTTATTAACATGTAATGAACCAAAATGTTTGGGAAATTACATGTATGTAAAATATTAAAAAAAGGTTTCTTTTATTTACATGTTTCCCTACCTCATCAAATGTAAAATATATCCTCTAACCTTCACTTCATCACACATCTTAAGACACATATCCTGACCAAGACCTACCCAAATATATTCAACATATCATTACTGACATCCCGCATATTAATTTCATTAAAAAAATCCAGTCGAAGATAACTTAAGGTGTAATATATATATTTTTTCACAAAGAATAGTTGGACATTACACATCCAACAAAGAAAAAATGGATATTTTATTTGGTATCAACTTAAATATATTATAAGACTGGCCTAATTTTTTTTATTTTTGTTCTGATTACCATTTGACATATTACATAATTAACTCTCATTTGTTAATATAATGTAATTCCAAAATACATGTTTTATCTTTTATGGTTTCTGATACAAATGTTTTTAAAACTCTAAGGGGAAACCATATAATATCACTCTTATTAGTATTTTTCGTGATTAATTTTTAATTGAATTATTATATGATATATATTTAGTAAACCCCAAATATTATATTCCCCTATGGTTATTTGAATGGATTCCATGTTTATTTCTAACATTTACACTCCTTAAAACTTTAAACAGATGAAGGATTTTTAATAATGAAAATCAAAATTATATTCCTCTTCTAATTGGATAAAATTTTCTTCCATATACATATTTTTTATTTTTTATTGTATAAATTTTATCTATATTTCAATTATATCAATTTTTTTGAACTAACCACTATGTTAATTAAAATAGTATAAAAGTTGTTTTGAAATTTCATTTAAATAATTCCCTTTTTATTTCTATGAAAAATAGTTATATCTATTGTTGGTTTTTACTTATATGGAATGAATTTCATTTCCAAACAAAAAAACCCATTATATTATACTTACCTCTAAAAGTATAAGTGGTATTCCAAAAAAATATCATACATTAATCTATGATTTTTTTCATGTTTAAATAATGTGTATTAATTTTTAAAATGTTAAAAAGAATTATTAAAATCATTTAAAACTTCTTTTTTTAGAAAAAATTTATTAAAAATATAAGAAATTTTTTTTAATGTATTTATTTCAAATTACTCAATATTTGTTAAATGTAATAACATAATTCAAACCCATAATTTATGAATAATTATTTTTCTCCTCTCAACTGGTACAAATTTTGGGGTTATAGCTTGTTTTTCTCCTAAATAAGAAGCTAAAATATTCAAATTAATGTTTTTTTATCATTATCTATTATTATTTTGACATTTATCCATATTATTTTTTATTTTGGATGTCTTTAACATTTTAAATTTTTTTTTTCATATTCCATATCATTATATTTTTTTCTTAGAAAGAATCTTAATAATAATAATATTTCATTCATTCATTAAATATTGATGATACATAATATTTGTACGAAAAATATATTTATTGAATGAAATGGTATATTGATTATTTATAATATTTTTTAAACAAGAATTTATTAAAAAATTATATATATTTTTTTATTTTTTGGGGAATGATTATATATATCCGGATAACACATTGATATGTATAATGAGACAATCAAATATTAGTTATTATTCAGTGTATATTTGGATGTAAATTAATATTTTCCTAGAGAAAGGCCTTAGAAAAATATAAGATATCTTCAAATAGAGACCAGATGGTAGGGTTTATGTTATCTTTGAGTGAGGATTTTATTAATATCCTTATGTCTAAAATTATTAATTTCGATCATTATGATTTCGTTTTTTATTATCCAACTGAATATTGAATTGGTATTTTCCAATGATATGTTTTGAATATCAAGTTTTTAGTTAAATGGAATATGTATTTCTCATGCCCTAAAAATTATTGATATCTATGTATGAAATCTTTTATTCTATGCAATCCTTAATAATATTTCGAGTTATCCAATTTGTTTTTTTGTTTTACTATGATCTTAATATGGAATCTATGAATTTTTATTGATTATACATGAAACTATATAAATATATGTTTTATATTCCAAATTAAATATGTAAATTATATATTTATCTATTGTTTGATGATTTATAAACTAATCTATCAATGATGATGTGATCCATTGAATAATATGATGATGTAACAACAAAAACACCATCTTTGGGTTTCTAGAGACAACGTAACCCATTTTTGTAAACAAGAGTTCTCAATTTGGGAAACAAATCATTCCCAAAAAAAAATCACTGTGTCACCACATATGTCTTTAAATGCTGATGGGATTCTAAAATATATTTACTTGATAAATTAAAAACTACACTTCAACTTAACACAGAATAATAATATAATATGATATATTTGGAATATCATCCTCATTGGTTAGATAATCACTCGGCTTCATTATATAGAACATATAATAATTAGATTATCTTTATGAGTTTGGAAATCAAACCTCATCATTCATTAATTGATGTTTCAGTCAATATATTTAAAAAACCTACAAAATGATAAATTTTATGAAGAAAAACATATTTTGAAATATCCCCCTCATAGAATGCCATATATAGTTTATCTACTACAATTATTATATTTAGAACAACAGATTATATTAACATCGTATAATGTGGATCATCTCAAAATCATAGTTTGGGAAAAAAGAATTTATTTATTTCTCAAACTATATAAATTTATCATGTCATATCCAATACTTTTAGAAATATTAATTTTATCTTGTCACTTGATATTCAATGTATGATTTTAAATGAGCACCATAATCGTATTCTTTATGTATCCCTTCCTCTTATATTAAACATGCTTCAAAACTATACCAGCTTCTACAGTTAAATTATTTTAAAATTTCTTCAACTTTTAACCCATTATAAATTTTCTAGAAACATTACTAGTATATATTCAGGCTCATGTTATACCATTTCTATTTGTGTGGTCTCCATATTGGTTGTTTTCATATTTATATTAAGAGAATTTTTGTGTCCATTCTTTTTTAAATGATCTTCTGGACAAGAAAAATAAATAATTCATCTAAAAATATAGTGTCTTTTTTAGTATAACTATCAACAAACATAATTTACTACCATTGGGAAAAATTTTTTGAAGCCTCTCAACTTAATAATAGGGATCTACATCCACTAATGAAATCTATAAAAAAAATTATTTGATGTATTCTCTTTTATTATTTCAATTTCATCCCTATTTATTTGCATTCATGGACATATTTTCATGTACTATTATCTGGTAACCCATTATAGAGTTTAATTTAATATTCCCCCTAGGTTTAACCCCCTACATATGTTTCATAGCTATCTAATTTGGTGTAGTTTTATTTAAATAGTTCATTATAGGTTTCCTAACAAAGGAAGAATCACTTTATTGATTCACATACATCTCAGACATTAGTGATTATCTCTTCTAATAAATATAAAAATGAGACCATCAAGATTGTTATAATAATTTATTATAATTGTAATTATCAATATAGGACATTAAAATTAAATTTCCAAGTAACCCATATCAATTATTCAAAAACAAATTTTTTTATAATCTTTTTCATTCATAAATAATCCTATGACTTCCAATAGTTATCATGATTTCATCATCCTTATACAACTTATATGTGATTTAATAATTTTCCAATAATTAATGGTCATATTCATAAACATATTTCATCAATAACATCATTCAACAATCACTTTTCATTTCATTTTTTGGTCTTGAATGTCTATATTTTCATTTTCATGATCATGATAATATTCTGTTAAAATCTTAATCTGTTAAGATCCATCTGGGTAGTTGTTATTAACACAATTAATAAAAGAAATATTTGATACATTGGTGATTTTACAATAATAATTGAACAATACTCTCCTTGAATTTTAGTTTTTTAGAACACCTCTAAATAATAAATGTTTTCATAAAGCATGATTTTTTGGAAGGAATACCATTCCTGTTGTTATGAAAAGACTTATGTGAAGTTTTATTTGATGTAAATTTTCATTATATTTATTCGGAAGATTCAGCTTCAATATTTTATAGATTTAATCACTTTTTTACAATATCTAAACACTTCATGATGAGGTAATATATTATAGACATGACTAATTTGATCTTTATCTCAAATTAAGGCATTGTTTCTAATCATTGTCATCATTCATCTACTTTTTCTAGTACAAAACTGTAATTTTCATTCTCACTTTTACCATTCACATAAATTTCTGAATAATTTAAATTTAATGTGATGTTATGATAATTCTATAATTCATAGATTATTTCCTTTACTATATATTTAAAAATATATATCTCAAATTCTATTATTTTCATTTCATAAAGATATGGAAAATTTCATTCATTTAATAGGGAAATAGTTTAACTTATTTATATCACTAGTTATAAGAATGAGTTCCATAAACCAAAAATTTGGTCATTTCATATTTTATTGAATAAAAATTCTTTTTAACTCTTCATTTACCTTAAAATACATATGTGACAAAAAATGTATAAAAATAAAATCAAAAGGAACGATCTTCAAATAATCTCCATTGTGATTATATAAGTATTCAACATATTTTATCTCATAAAGCACTATACAACTAGAATAAGATCCAATGGAAGGATTTTTTATTCAAATTAAATATATTAAAACATAACACTTATTTCAAGTTTATGAATTGTTAGATCATGATTCGTCTTCATATATTTTGTTTCATTATTATCATATTTATTTTTCATATTCATTGATGTCTATTTTTATACTTTTATTTATTATTTATTGGTAATATATTAAGATTATTAATTCCAATATTCATCTCCAAACTTATCAAATACATAGTTAAGATATTATATTTTTAAAATTAATTTGGGTAATTGATGATACCAATAGAAATAATCACAAGTACATTGGACCACTGAGAGGGGAGAGAAAAATCATATGTCACATAGTTTTTTAAAATTATTCATATTTTTATATTACCTCCTAAACTATTCCAATTAGTTATCCAATATAATTTGGTTCAAATAGACTTCCTCAAATAATGTAATAAATAATGCCTCATAAACAAAATTATTTTATGGTTTTGACTAAAATAGATGTCATTTCCAGGATTATTTATTTTACCAAATAATTGTTTATACACTACGACTTTTAAATTAATGATTTCATGTAATAATTTTTTTTCATGTTGACATCATTTAATGAGATACATTAATGGAGGTTATATTTAAAATATCGTTTTATCAAATTTTAATTTAAACCACATTTTAAATTAATGTATATTGGGGGTTTTCACCTCATATATCGAATAACTTACAAGGAAAACATTTTTTCATTATATATTAAATTTATTCATCATCTACAATAATAAATTGAAAAATAATCATAAAGTAGGTAGCATAAAATATTAAAAACATCAAGAAATCCATATATAATTGAACTTTAATATATAAATTATATATTAAAAATAAACTATAAAATAATCAAAACTACAAAAATTTCCATGAATTGATTTTCTATATGTATCACATCCCTCTAAAAATACTTTCATGGGTCACAAAAAAGAAACAAAATAATAATTAAAATTATTTAAAATTAATTTTTAATAAAACAAGAGAACAATTATGGAAAAAATTACAAAAAATATAACCACCTAGAACTTCAAAACAATCTGAGATTAAATTATTTCATACATAAATATTAATACACAATATCAATATTGTTTTATAACTCTATGTTAAGAAAATGTTGTTTCAATGATATATATTATCAAAATAAAATTTTTACATAATATATCCAAAATTTCATAATTTTAAAATAAAATTTACCTTTTCTAGGACAAATTTCATCTTAGTTATATTATTTTTTTCATCTATAAATAAATTCCATGCCCTATTTAAATATAATATGAATAAAATAAATTTTATTCATTATGATATAATCATGTATTAAAATTATCAAAATATTGTATTCAATAATTTGTAAAATTTCCCCACTCTTTACCCTAGATAGAGCTTAGTAAGTACTATGTCTCCTTCTTTTGAAACAAATTAACATACAATGACCATTGATATATAATAAAATTTAATGTTATTTATTTTTATGTTCAAATACATATAAAAAATTGTGATAAAATATGTTTCATACACATTATAACATGGAAACATACATCCCTGAATTATTACATTATTCCAAAATATTTCATTAATAAACTATTTTGAATGCACCAGACATTGTCAAAGATATATGAGAAATAAAATATCGTTCCATAAATTTATAAAAATATATATTTTAATTCTCCATAAAAATGATTTATAGATACATAATATGAAATAATAATTACCGAAATACTAAATAAAATAAATGAAAATGAAATGTTTTTTTATTGGGCATACATTAAAATATATTTCCCCACATTGATAACCAGTTGATCTCTAGCAACAAGATTCATCATTTTATTTCTCAAAATCTCCATAGTAATATCAAGAAGACATAATACAATATCAGTTGAATGCTCATATGTACCTAATAACAAAATGAAACCTTCTTAAAATCAATCATGACAATTTGAATTCATTTATGATGTAATGAAACATTGAATTTTTTAATCTATATAGTAATTTATTATAATTAATGTATTAAGACAAAAAATTAGACAAATATATAACTGTGAAAATGATAAAAAAACATAATAGAAAATTTAAATACAAGGTAAAATATATACATTCATATATGGTAATATGTTGAAATAGTCTTGATGGACAGACTAAAAAACGACACATAATTTTCAAACTATACTCACCTCATTTGTAGGATATGGTATTTTCGAGGATATATTGATAATATCCAGTATTGTGACCCTCAAATTGACTATATCTATTTGTTGATGATGAATTGTATCACTAATATAATATATCAACCCATATGTAATAATATTATGTGGATCATCAACACATAACACACAGTAACTAGGAAGATATATCGGAGGGTTGTAGGGATATGATATGAATGGGAGAGATCTGGATGTAAAGATTTATGAGTAGGTTGACTATGAAGTGTGGGATCTACTGGAAGAGGTGGAGGAGTCAAATTTACAGTCCAAAACTATTTTTCATATCTGAAATCATTAACTGAACCGAAACTCTGAACCCCTACTCCATTGTGCCATGAATATTATTAACATGGGATTTTAAATATTCTATTTTTTATTAAAATGGTCCATTTAATATGATTTCAAATGTGGAATCACTTATCTTACTAATACACCTACTGTGAATCCATTTACATGACCTTGATGTTTGAGATTTCCCACTGTTAAAGATGAAATATCCTTTATAAATATAGAAATAAGTTCACAATTTGTGTTATTTTCCTCAATATAATCCTATATATAATACTTGAGTAAATTTATAATAAATTGCAATATATAAATATTTTATTTAACAAAAATCAATAAAAAAGTATACATTGTATAATAGTCTTAAGCAACACACTCAACACTTCCATAAGCTATTTTCCATTTTACTCATTTTAACGATATTTAATTTTAAATATATATCGTGGGGATTAGGGGAATACTCAATAGATCCTATAGACTAAACACTTGTATTTTGATGTTTTTATTCTATCATATGTTCTTCCAATAACGTGTAACCTCCCAGAGATAACGTATAAGGGATTTAATTTCTAGATTAAATCATTTGATGATATCTTTTTAATTGATGTAAATTAAGAATTATTCATTAAGAAACCATTAACAAGGTAATTAATATAAAAAACACTTAAAAAGGTAAAATTTCTATTACATTAAATTGTTCATATCACTTACTTTCATAAAATTACTTCCATATACCTTTATCATTAAATGAATAAATAACACATTGATTTTCGTTATACATATCCCAAAAAATGTATTGTGATGCAAGGGATGATATAAAATCAATCCATCTTATAGCATCCAATGATACAAAATTACTCATGAGCTCACTAGAATAAGGAATATCTTATTTAATCTAATAATTATAGAAAAAATATGTAAATCTAAATATTTCCTAATAAGTAAAATATAAAAAAACGAGCTCCCCAAAATTGTCTACAAATTTTTTCAAAATGTCACATTTTTAACACATTTCCAATAATAAAAAAGAATTAAATATTTTCTTTTAGCCTATATTGATACCAAACCCTTGAATTGTTTTTTATTCTATGCCTCATGAAATATCATTATCATCAAATTCATTTTGAATCCTCTGTTACTCACTATGAGAAACTAATATTTTAACTAAATATGTGGATCCATGGTTACCAAATTGTTAACTCTTTATTAACAACCAAATATATGTGTCTTTCATAATGTCACGGTAATGTTTTTAAACCTATAATATACTAATCCATGGATAATGTTCTCGGATAAATATCAAATTAAGGTAAGAAATTGAAATTCTTTTTTAATAACACTTAAGAGTGATCTGTAAAAAATAACATTTGATTGCCCAATTATAATGTTTTATCCCATTATTCAATTGATAATATTCAGCCTATTGCTTTCATAATTGATAATTTTTGTTCCCCTTATATATTTTTTTAGAAGTTTTCGAATATTCTATCAAGTCATTTATATTGAAGATAATCATTTCATGTTGTTGAAAATAATCTATTTTATAATATTCATTCACCCTTATAAAATCCAATGAAAAACGTTTTAAATCATTAATTAATGGTGGAAATAAAAATACAATATCTGTTATAGTATTTTTTTGGCCTATATATCATATCACATAACCTAGCCTTTTTTCGTCATACATAATTCATGAGGTAACTTGTATATCAACAATAAAACAATCCATCAAATATAGGTGATAATAAGTCTACGTTATGAATTCATTCTATACATGAACTATCCAAGTTTTATATTTCTATCTTAACTTTAAAATGTGTTAAACTGATGATCAATTATCTTCTATTGTGGACAATCAGTTGGTTGTGTTATTTTTCCATAACATATATACTCACCAACATTCTATCTTAATTTTTTTTAATATTATGAATTTTAAAATAAATGATTAAAATGATTAATTATTGTAGTATTTTTAAATTCATTTCAAGCGGTCTCTATAACTTCTAAATCAGCCGATGATTTTTATATCATGTTATACTGTGATGTAGAACGTTTAGTACATAGTAAATGAAATTCATATTTCGTCCTAAATAGAACATTTTCATTTCATAAGGAATGTATTTTATTGTACCCAAATCTCCTTAGGCATAATGTTATCCTTGATTTATAATGTGAATATGGAAGGTAATTATCTTTAGAACGAATATTTTTCAATAATTGTAGAATCATTTTAAAACTCTAGTCACACAATCCATGTTTCAACATCAATATAATAAATCTTGACATTGTTGATAAATCCATAAATTCTGTACAACCTAAAAACAATGGTTTTATAGTATCTCTATATATTTGTTCCATTATCAATTATTTCTCCATTTACTTTTCATTAATATCATGAATCGTTTTTTTAACTTGATCAGTCTTATTAACATGACAATTAATATTTTCTACAGATCATAAATTCATCCCAATTTCAATATGTCGAATCTGTGTGTTGTAACTCAAATTAAAACCATGAACAATTAAAGGATATTTCATATTTCATTCATTGATGTTCTTAAATTTAAATAATTTCAGGAAAATAATAGAAAACATGAAATTTTTTGGAACATTACATTTAGGAAATTCAAAAAATTACAGAAACACATTATTCATATTCATCATTTATTTTATGTTACGTAATTCAAATTCAATGATTTATTATATACAAAATATATCAAAAATAAATATCAAAATGTAATATCATATGAGTAAAAAAATAGTGGTTATATTATTTATTTAGAGGTAGAAATAGTAAATTATTAAAATGACAATTAAATTTAAAATGTTATAAAATCTAAAATTTTTAGACCATGTTGAATATATGTTGGTTTAAGATATTCTATTAAATTTACAATACTACATAATGATAAAATGCATTCACCCATCAAATAATGATGAATGCTATAAATCTGTAAAACATTAATAATTAAATAATCATAATCAAAACATATCATATTGAATAAAAGCTGAATAAATTGAATTAAAAATAATATCCAAAATTTGATAATAATAAATAGTAAAAATTAATTTGGGTCCTTCATTTTAGAATATATCAAGGGGATAATAAGAATCATTAAATTGTGTTTACGATGATTAAAATTATATTATAATTTCTTTATAATATTACATTTATAAATAATATGATATCACATTTAAATTTATTATTACCCTTTATTACAAATGGACGAATTTATAATTTATTGAGAATAAAAATGATATAAAAATATCAAAAAAATATACATTAGAATTTAAAATATAAATTATGGGGAAAAATTCATTCATGCCGTTGGAATTAAAAAACAGATTCCTTTAAATATTTTCCAAAGAATAAATTATTTTTAATGACCTTGTGAAATTATAAAAATATATAAAATAATATCCATAATAACAATATATTGAATATAGACATGGAGGAGAATGAATATCATTTAAAAATGAAATTAATAAATGTCCATATACAAGAAAAAATTAGTGTGTCACTATATCATATAGAGTATATGGTCACAACATCAACCATACATATCTATCATAAAACCTTTTTTATAAGGAACTAACCTAGAATAGGTAATTTATATTATAAGAAATCAAGGTAGAAAGATAATATTACAAATATTTTATAAAAAACATATTTTTTCGTTACTTTCATTTAATATTGAGAAACAAATATGAATATATAATTGTAATAAATTTAAAAAAAAGCTTGACATATTCTACAAATAATTTCAAAATTATTATAATATGAAAATTTATATTGAATGGGAACAAATAATTCATTCTACAAAAAATCATGAACATCTAATTCAAAAAATCTAATGTTATTTGAAAATTAATGAGATCTAGTAGGTTATGAGAAGATCTATAATTGAACACAAAATATTTAGAACAAAAAAACCCAAGGGTGTATTATGATGTTAGTGTGCCAATGTAGTCCACTAGATTGAACAAGTTATGTTTTGGGATTCCACACTAACGAATGATCAAAAAGAGAGATAAAAAAATGAGTGTGGCTTAGTTTGGAGATGGTCATTTGTATCATTAATGTGTATTATGATTACGAAAAAATAGGTCGGTGTATTATGATTTTCATGTGAGATTGGAACACCAGATCGAATAACCACATGAGTTATGGCTTCTAAGAGAGAAGAAAGAGACATGCATTGTGATCATGGAAGAAAACATAATGAATACATTGACGATTCATAAATTTTAAGTGATATATAAATTTGGTTGTTATATAACCGATTGGAAAAGGTATTTTTACGCATTTTTATCACTCTAACCAACACTAATATTCAACTATTATTGTTAACTGTATGATATAACTGATGTAAAAAGTGGTGAAAATTACATTCTCATGTTAGATATTATATATCATATGTGAAAATTTATTTTTCTCATTGGTTACATAAACTCCTAGATGAAAGAATACATTTTCAAATATTGTCTCATAGGATATAAAATACCAAAATGGAATAAGAGATCTTATATATATATTTTTATTTATGTGTATCCCACACCTATAAAAAATTTAATTTTTTATACATTTTCGATCTTATCACATAACATCCCCTGTCATATTTTATGTTGGCATCTTAAAAAACGTCATGATAATCATGGATTCTCACAGTGATTCCACATACACCTAATATATCACTAGATTTATATAGTTCTATCATATATTTGAATGTTCCGTATTTATATATCCTTATAGATATAAATTTATTTTAACAAATATATATCAAATCATTCAATAATTAAATTCATTCCACTAAAAAAATAATTTTCAAATTCCAAATTATTCTTCGGGAATAATACCTCAAACTCAATCTATATTTAGTGCATAGTAGGAAAAAAATAAATAGATACATAGTGCATTGATTTGTTACATACATCAAAAAAACCGAAATTATCAACACAAAATAGCATATTGTTCACAATATGTGAACATATCCTTTATTACTATTTTTAGTAATTTTACTCTTTCGGCCTGAAAATGATGTAGAAGATTAGTTCATTTATTATAATTTCATAAAACACTATAGGATTCACAGGAATACTTTTCTTCTTCTTCCTCATTAAAAAATAATGTAACCCCTTCTCCTTTGTCTGATTCATATTAAAAAAATTGTACAGTTATTCTTCTTCATAAGTATCTCTCTTCTCTAATGATCGATCCAAAAATTACGGCATGACAAAATATTTATTCCCCATATATCCTTCTTTATTAATTATAGATTCAAAAAATCATGCGAATTATTAAATCATCAATTTAAATTATTTCCATCATAATTAACACCATAAAATTGAGTATAAATAACAGAATATTACATTTAACGAAAATAGAAATCATAAATTATTTTATTTTGTGTTTACATGTTTTTTCATGGGATTTTGTTTCAACTCAAAGGATATTTATAGAATATCATCATTTAATGTATATCACAAAACTAAATAAGTTATTTATTTTCTACTTAGATAATATAGTATTCATCAGCAACTTTAAATCAAAATAAAACCATGATAACTATAAAATGTTTACCATAGCTGTATAGAAGTCAACTGGAGATCATTTCTACTAGCATGTGGAACTCTATCCCTATGTAAAGAAATGTACCATGAAAAATTATATCCTTCATGTTTACTTCAGTACATAATATCTAGTTGTTTGAAATTTCATTTTTAAAATCATTCAAATAGTTTTGTTAAAATTGATATAGGATTTAAACAATATCTTGATATTAGATGTAATTTCATATATATTAATCTCTAAAATCCAATTATATTAATCTAGAACTTATAACTGTATAGATTATTTTATGATATTATATTATTCTTCTGCATCATGCATATAATCATCTTATTCTCGAATTATGTATTTCCAAAGCAATAAAATATTTTGATCTCGATTGAGAAAAACAATCATCATCCTATTTTGTTGTTCATCAAAATTATCAACTCTAAAAACATTATCTATTTTTAAATAGAATATGGTACTAGTATTATAATTTTATTAGTATTGAATAATGTCACATATATAGTATAAAAGATATCATTTACATTATGTTTGTTAAGATAATATTTAATAAAATGTTTTTACTTATACATAGGACATTATGACCCATACATAGCATCCAAAATTTCTATGTTCCTATTATGTAGCTCCTAATTATTATTGATATGTTTACATTTATCATCCTTTGTCAACTAAATATTTGAAATTTTCATTGTGGAATTCATACAATGTATAATGATGATATATTATTTTCATTTTGTAATCCATTAGTAGTCCTACAAGCCAATAATATACTTTTAATATGAATTTCTCATTGACATATGATGATGGAAAATGTAATAGTAACGTATTTCATTCATTAATTTGTAATATCAGGAATTATTATAATGATAATCAACATCATATTATAATAAATTATTTCATATGATTATTTAAAAAAGACATTCACTAAATTATTAATATCAACAAAAATACTTATAATGACTTTAGACAATATGAAAAAGTCTGATGCCGAATTGTTAAAGTCGTAGGCTTAATTCCTTTTCCATTTTTAGCCATAGGAATCTCAATGTCGTACTCTTATTGGGGAATTAAATTGATCTACCATTGAATTCCAGTGACCATGTAAAATGATCATGTATAGTCATATGATTGGCCCGAATTATTTCAATCAACACAAAGTCATATGATCAATGTATTTTCCATATTTTATATAAAATCCAAATTTTATAAAAAATAAAATTACAATATAATTAATTCAAATGTCATATGGGCTTCTAAAAACTTTTTAATAATTTTCCAATTAACGTTCACACTTGTTTCATTCACTAATATTATATGTAGTTCTAGTATTTTACGTCCTAATTTAATGATCCTTCTATCTCACTGTTAACCTGATAAAGAATTTCTTATGAAAACTAAAAAAATTTCTATCACCTATTCAATAGCCATCTCCAATATTATTATTACCATAATTCATAATAAAAATATAGAAATTGATTATCCAAGCATCAACATTATTCACATAAATGTAACCCTATCTTTAGTCATTTGATTTATGACCTTCCCATAAAAGGTTTTACATCATGATATTTATTAGCTTCCAACTCGAAAGTCATTTACGAATTTATATTATGGTATATTATTATTTATTGACTAGATTGGATACATCAATCGATTTTTCAATTAATTTTACACATTTTAAATGTTTATGTTGAGATGATCATTAGTAACCCTATATAAAAAATAAAAACCAACATCAATTTTGTTACATCAATTTTGATAAAAAGTATCAGTATTCTGGTCAAGATGGATTATATGGGTTGTTTTAATAGGAACTTTTATTTTCAGTTAAAATGATAATTTTATAGTTTATTCCAAAATATGATATGGTTTTGATAAATAAACTACTTCTTCATGTCAATAATAATTATTTTCTTATTGGATAATACTTTGTAAATTTAATATAGATGATATTAATTTATTGTTTCAGTGGAATGTTTATTAGAATAAATAATAACACATATAAATATATATTAATATAGAAAATCAATTTTACTTTTTATATTAAATGAATTGAGGGATAAATTGTATAGTTAGATAAAATTATTTTAACAAACACGACTCCACCAGAGATGAAGAGATTGATGTAGAATGAATAATTTATATAGAATACGTATTGTCATTTTTTTGGATATAACCATTTTCTGGGTCTATAATGCCTCAAAAATCCTTACCACATTCCCTCTTGTAATGAATGATTATTTATATGACATGTATTTAATTCATTCTAGAAATCATAAAAATTATAATATAATTTGATTTTTCAAAAACCTATAATAGAATTTCACTAAGACAATGATATGATTGATTTTACAAAAATGATATATATGTTTTTAAGAATAATAACCTAAAATCAGGATATTTAATTAACAATTTTAATTGTTTTATTCATTATGGTATTATTGTTTAATGAATATTTAAAATATGTTACATGGATTATGAGATTACATAGAGAGTGTTTTGAGTGATGAAAACATGTATCAAAAATTAAAAATACTACTGATTTAATATTAATGAATGATAACAGACATGTGTATTATCTAATTAGAAGAATACATAGAGATTTAAATTCTTCAAATTTTGATAATAAATTTTTATTAATAGTATAGATTATTTTTTGGGACAATTTTCAAAAACATTTGATATCATCTTCATCCAAATGAATTGTGTAACATCCCATATACAATTTAAAGACATTTAATGGATAAAGATAATGTTGTTGTAATTAAATAAAACTGATTATTAATTTTAGAGACAATATAACAGGAATAATAATACAAATTACACCATTTATCATTGATATAGAATAATAAAAATATATATCTTCAAAAAGGAGACAATATTTTGGATACATGGATTAATAAGGGATTATGATAAATGTTAGGTTCTCAATAAATATTATAAATTTTAAGGGTACCCCAATAACCTGTGGTAACTAGTGAATCACACTGGAAACATTTTCTATTTATGAAACGACACAAAAAAATGAACACCACTAAGTTAAATGATTTGATGGAAAATTATGTGATAAAAAGTTCAAATTAGATTATGTGGATTCCATATACACCCCCATCTAAAAAATTAGATCATTTACAATATGTCCATATCTCCATGAAGAGGTGGAATACGATGGATGTAACACCCCAAGTATCTACGGTACGCTTTTCATTGAATAATACAATAGCGTGTGTTGTATGCAACTTCGAGTTCGAACACACACCACAGCCAATCAAACTAGCTGTTATGGATAGTAATAGAAACTTTATGAAATTTAATAAAATTTAGCTTTCAAAATGGACTTCATATTTGGATTCAGAATATCGAAATTATCCTAGGGTGATTTTTTATTATTTTTCTCAAAACATTCAATTTTTGATGAATAGTGATAAAGAACACTAAATTATAGTTTAAAAATGAATTTTTATTTAATGAATTTTTTATTTTATTTAAATTTAATTAAGGTCAAAATAGATACATAATACCTATATAAGTTCAATGTAATTCATTGGAGTTAGTTTAGAATAATTTTAGATATATAAAAAGTTTATTGAACTTTTCAATGTCTTTTACCCACCTCTTAGGAGAATTTGGAAACTCACGTAAAAATTAATTTTACCACTTCTATGAGTGAAATTTTGAAAATCCGAGCGACATGATTAATAAAAAATAGTAAAATTTGATTCCATAAGATAAAAATAATTTTTTAGTGAATAGTAACTTTTTACATTTATTTACCACGGTTAAAATTAAATAGGGTAATTAAGGGTAGAAATCATAATAAAATTACCCTAACACATTTACTAATTATATTGGACAAGATTATCTCGACCGAAAACAACCTTAGGAATAAAATATTATCATTTAGCTACACTTGGATGAGTTTTGACATTTATTTTTATTTAATTCAAAGATGAGTTAAAAGAGTTAAAATCAATGTTTAATTACTAAAACATTTTTAATATATGGTTATACATAATATAAATTCGATTATAAATATTCATTAAAAACATAAAATAATTTACTACGTAATGGTATTTTATTTATAATTATTAGACATTAAATAATTTAATTTATTTTTGACACAATGGGGATGCAGTAATTACCTAATTAATGAAATAATAAAATAATTGATATTATAAATATCAATATAAAAGTAATTCGAGACTTTTTATGAATTACACTAATTTTATCGATTAATAATACATGTTATTATTGATTTAATTAATATTTTTCGAAGTAATCATTCTTTTATGATTTTCAGAAAAATTAAATACCGAATAGTGTCAAAATTGACATAACAGCTTTTTTGAAACAAATATTATATTATTAATTGATATACAATTCCTAAAAATCTATGGATCGGAAAAAGTACTTATATAATGATAGGTGTATCATTAATGGACCTCTTGGGGGTCTCTTGGAAGTATATAGAAAGTTTATTAACTATATAATATAAAAATACAAAGTTACATGGTAAATGATAAACTAATTAACTAAGAGATAAAACTAAAGAATAAGGTTAATATAGTGACCCAAACCTGTATAAAACCTATTAGTTGAGTGTTTTTAGACCTATACCCACATTAACCGTTAAATAATATACTTTGGAGACATTATCAACCTAATATGAATTTATTATAAAATAATATATCTATCTTTTCCTAGGGTGCCTCTCGCCCCTCTTATAAAAGGGCACTCCACCTTCTCTCAAATTCATACCCTAAAAGCCTTTTGGTTCGGCCAAAACCATCCCAAATACTATATCAACTTCCCTCACTTCTACCTAGAATCATTAGATTGATCATAAATCCAACATATAGATCCCTTTTGATCAAATCAAAATGATGAACACGAATAAGAAGTAATGTTTTCACCACCCTCTTTCAAGTTCATTTAATCTTCACCTTTTTCTTTCTTTGTTATTTCCATTATAAAATAATAAATCCAGTGTCTTATATATATTGCGATGTTATTATAAATATGGTACAACAATATTCAGAATTCTATCTATCCTTTTAATGTCATGTCACCATACGTGCGTACGTACGACTTACCGTCTCCACGGCATGGTGTAATTGTTATTCAATACATTATTATTTGGATGGGTATAATAATGATGTGTAATTGATATAAATAATAAATATAACATGATAATGATTCTTTTTATATTATATAACATCAAATTATATATTATTTTAACATCAAAAGAATGATATAGTCGCTCATGCGTACGTACGGACTACCGTCTCCACGAACATGATGAGATTCATTCCCCATCGTATCCATTCAAGTCTAATTCTCATTTGATGATTAAAAATAAAGTATAAGTACTTGATATCATTCTATATATTAATAAGATACAACTGATCCGTAACCAACATGGATTATGTAACAAAATATATAAAAGAAAACGAGTAAGTTAACACCCGAAACAACGATAATACAAAGATATTATTAAAAAATCAATGTTAAAAGATCATATATGATATCATATTAATATATGTGATTCTTGTATAATTTAATAACAATTATTTAACCATTATATAGGAGGTTAAACTACCCTCAACCAAGGAAAAGTACATGGTAATGGTTTATTTCACAATCTCTTCATTATCCGAGGTTGTTTATACGTAATTATCTACTAGGAACTCTTTATAATCCACATCCATGTTTCTTAAAAATGAACGTCAATTTTTTTTTACTATTTTATAGAATATGGGTTAAAGTCATTTATACCCTTGTTTAACTTTTTATAAGTGGTTTATAAAGGATTCTTTCCATCTTTTTCCAAACAATGTCCTTTTTAACCTTTTTCGACAAAATTAAGGCAAGAATGTTTTTTAACTTATATGGTGGGTGAATCTATTTTATGCCATTATAAAATCTTCAAATCTTCCCTTAAAAAATTATAGAAATATTTTCAAAGTAAATGTTTTCTTTTATAATTATGTGAATTTTAAATGATTTCAAAAGAAAAGATATTACTCTTAAATAGTTTTGATTTCATCTATGTCAACATCCTTTGATGGATTTTATGCTTATTTGAAGATGATTTATTATGATAAAAAACATCCATATTATATTGATGGTTTTTTATATGTTTGACTGTGGATGTGCTCTTTTTATACCATTCATTGTTTATGGATATAATATTGACCTTTCTTATGCTAGTTTTAATATGAATCTTTTTGTTATGTTTAAACCTATTCATATGAGGAATGAATTTGACTTAATAAGTGACGGGTGGATCCCGCTATAGATCCTCGACGCATAGGTGGGTCTAATGAGACAAACTAGTGTCTTGCTGCAAGTCCTTGACAAAATCTTATTTGTAGTCTTGGCACAGAGCCTTGACTATGTGGTTGTGATAGTCTGTAATTATGCATTCCATCATTATGAAAGTTGTTATTGATATTGCATGTGATTATTCGATTAGTATAATATCCATGTGAATAAGTAAATGGAATTATTTCATTTCATTTCTGCCATATTATGCTGAAGTTCATGTTTAAAATGATTTTTTTAATTATACATTGCCTTAAATGATTACGATTATTTAAGAAAGTTTCCGCTATATTGTTATCCTTACTGGGCATCGGAGCTCACCCCTTTCTATGTTTTATTTTTCCAAGTATGTGAAGAAGTATTTTAATAATGACCTATAGGGTTAGTATGAGGGGATATGAGTGTGGTCTATGGAAGCAATATGTTTTTTAGTTTTTCACTTTATGATGTAATGTAAACTTTATTAATGTATCTAGTGATTCCACGGATAATAAACTAATCTGTATTTTGAAACTTTATCTTTTCTGATCATGCCAATGTTATATAATAATGCATCGACTCTAGGAAACTGGGGTCGGGGTGCTACAGTTGGTATCAAAGGAATTTTAGTATAAAACATGGAGGCTTGATTTAGATAAACTCTGATTAGAGAACATAGCCCTACGATAGACTATGAGGATTAGTATAGAAGAACTTCATAGAATTTTGGTATTGTAGATATTTTGTGAGTTTTATAAGAAATATATCCCTATATGGATATGATAAAGTAGAGGCAGATCTGGCATAGATGTACCTAGGGATAAACCCCAAAACACCGCTTTCAGATATAGTCAAACGGGAACTGGTGCACGATAATGGGACTTGCTGCACTCTTGGTTACGACACTCCCGAGGGATATGTTTTGGATAATTCTCATTTTCATTACAAACCATTATGAATGGTTTATGAGTATATACTTCCTTGAAGAAACTTTTTTTATGATTATAGATTTTATCCATAAACAGTTCAATTTATGTTAAGTGTTTTACAAGTTTGGAATTACGTATTTTGATTCATAAACTGATCTACTGTATGCCATTGTTTATAAATGGCACCTAGTGGAAGAAATGGAAACTGAATCAATGCACACCCTCCATGTATCGATTTACCTCCTGCTCAAGATAATTATAGTGGAGCTGGTGATGCAACTGGTGCTGATCATTTTATCATTATATTTGGATAACTCACTCAGGTTACGAATAATAACCTTACCATTATGGAGCACACTGATCTGCAGCGTGGATGATCAATGTTAGATCTCATCATGAGGAAACATCCACCAACATTCAATGGGAGTACAAATCCATTGGTAGCTGAGCAATGGATAAGTTCCCAAGAGAAAATATTTTAGGCTTTGGGGAGTAGTGAATGGGAAAAAGTTATCATGACAGCTTACCACCTCACTAGAGATGATGATCAATGGTGGTTATTGATTCAAAATATGAAGGAAGATGATGTAGCCTCAAATATGGAATGAAGGGAGTTTAAAGATATTTTCATAGAAAAATTAATTCCCCATGATCATCTAGTAGATATGGAAAGTCAATTTTTGAGTCTGAGACAAAAGGAAGATGAGAATGTCACAAATTATGAAGCTAACTTTACAATGCTAGCGAGGCATGCAACGGATTATATACATATCCCGAGGAGTAATATTTAACGTTTCTTTGATGGGTTAAAACCATTTCCTTGTCAAGAATTAGTCTCACAATCAATCTCATCGTACGAAGACATTGTCTCATGTGATATCAAGACAGAAAAGGAATTCTCTAAGTCTGGTGACTTTAAAGGAAAGCAAGAGAAGAAGAAATCTGATGATCACTCTAGAAATGGATGTAAGGGGAAGAAGGGAAAGGTTGAATATCCATCCTGCAGTAAATGTGGTAAGAAAGACCCTGGTACTTGCTTTAAGGGAATGAGAGTCTGTTACAAGTGTGGTGAAAAAGGCTACCAAGCTCGTGATTGAAAGGGGAAGAAAGAATCTACCGATGTTCAATGCTACAATTCTAGGGAGATGGGACATTATACAAATTAATGTTCTAAGCATTAGAGGAACTTACCTCAGAAAAGGCCAAGGGATCAAGGCCAAGCTTATGCTATCACTACTGCTGAGGTAGAAGCTCCGAAAGACGTGGTGGCTGGTAACTTAATGGTTTCCTCAATTTTAGAACATGCATTATTTGATTCTGGATCATCATATTTTTTCATATCATCCCAGTTTTCTAATAAAATTTGTTATTTACAATTTGATTTAACAAGGGAGTTGTAAGTTAAAACTCATAAGGGGGGTATCATTGTTACAATGTTCTATGAATCATTTCCCATTAGAGCACATAAATGTTCTTTAGCTACTGATATCATCGTTATACATATGATTGAGTTTTATATAATCCTTTGTATGGATTGGATTTTAGACTATGATGTAAATATTTATTTTAAGAAGAAGAAGGTTACGATTTTTGACGATGATGACAAGGAAAAGCTTATCTTTAGAGTACAATCATCACCACCTAATTCTTATCTAGATCCACCCCCAGTAGCTCAACTAAATTCAATTATTGGGGAGGAAGAGAATGAAATAACTTTCGGTGTGGAAATGAATGTCCAAATAGAGGATGTACCTATTGCTAAAGAATAGGTTGATGTATTTTCAGAGGATTTACCTAGACATCATCCAAAATGAGAAACTGAGTTTTCCATTGATTTAATTCCTTGATAAAGGCCCATATAAAAGAACCCTTATAGAATGGAAACAATGTAATTACTGTAAATAAATAAAAAACTATAGGAATTGAGTAATAAGATATTTATTCACCCTAGAGTTTCTCTATGGGGAGCTCATGTACTTTTTGTTAAGAAGATAAATAGATCTATGAGGTTATGCATCGACTACTCGGAGATCAATGTTATAAGTATAAAGAACAAGTATCACCTACCTCTCATTGATGATATATTTGACCAACTGCATGGAGCTCAATACTGTTCAATGATTTACCTTCGATCTGTATATCATCAGTTGTGTGCGAAGAAGGAAGACATTCTGAAGACAACATTTCGAACTAGGTACGGGAATTACGAGTTTATCGTAATGCCTTTTGGGCTGACTAATGCACCCTTGTTTTTCATGGATCTAATGAATAGAGTTTTCAAGGAATATCTTGATGACATTGTAGTGGTATTTATTGATGATATCTTGGTATACTCAAAAATCCATGAAGATCATGAAAATCACTTACACATTACCCTGAAGACTCTTAGTAGACCTTAATTAAATGGGAAGTTTAGCAAGTGTGAATTCTGGCTTCATGGGATTTATTTTCATGGCCATATTGTCATTATGGATAGAATTTATGTTGATACTTCTAGGACCAAGGCAATCCATGAATGGCCAGCACCGATGAGTATAATAGAGGTACGCAGTTTTATTTGTTTAGGTGGTTATTATCGACGTTTCGTCGAGAATTTTGCCTGATTGGCTAACCCATTAACAACTCTCATACGTAAAAGGGTTAAATTTGTTTAGACAAAAGAGTGTGAAGAATGTTTCGATGAACTGAAGAAAAGGTTAGTAAATGCTCCTATATTTACTCTACCATCGGGGAATGACGAATTTGTTATTTACAATGATGCTTCAAAGAAAGGACTTGGTTGTATCCTTATGCATAATGATAGGGTTATTGCATATGCATCACGATATCTAAAAATTCATGAGCAGAACTATACTACTCATGATATTGAGTTAGTAGTTGTAATCATTGGTTTGAATATTTGGAGACACTATCTCTATGGTGAGAAATGTGATATTTATACTGATCACAAGAGTTTGAAGTATATCTTCTCACAGAAAGAACCCAACATGTGTAAAATGAGATGTCTTGAACTACTCATGTATTATGATTTCACGATACATTACCACCCGAGTAAGGCAAATAAGGTTGCAGATTCTTTGTGTTGAAAAGATCATGGGGTTTTCAACAAGATGACAGTTGAGAGGGGTCCTATTTTCATGGATCTAGTAATGAAGCAAATATGAATCACCATAGAAGGAGAAATATCAATACTTTTTAAAATCGTTTCCAATCAATCATTACTAGAAAGGATTAATAGTTCTCAGACCGATGATGATGAATTTCAAAAGAAGATTAAAATTATTAATGATGGGATATTTAGTGACTTTGCCTATGAAGATGGAATTTTGAAATTTGGGAAAAGGTTTTTTGTTCCCAATATACTTGACCTAAAAAGGGAATTGTTAGATGATGCTCATAGTTCCAATTTCTCTATACACCCTGGGAGAACCAAAATGTATAGGGATTTGAAGGAACATTTTTTGTGGGACAACATGAAAAGAGAGTTTGATGATTTTGTGCCAATATGCATGGTTTGTCAACAAGTGAATGCTGGAAGTCAATAACTTGGAAGAGACATGCAACCTATTCCCATACGTGAGTGGAAATGGGATAATATCATGTTGGACTTTGTCATGGGACTACCAAAGACTCCTAGAAATAATGATAAAATATGGGTCATTGTGGATCATCTTACCATGTCAGCATATTTTCTTATTATAATAGAAGATCTACCACTTGAACTTCTAGTCGGACAATATATTAATGAAGTTGTTAGACTTCATGGAGTACCCCTATCGATTGTTTCTGATCGTGATCCACATTTTACATCCAGATTCTGGAAGAGTATTTAGAAGGCCTTGGATACAGAACATCGCTTGTGCACTGTCTACCACCCTCAAACGGATGGACAATCAGAACGGACTATTCAAACCTTATAAGACTGGTTGAGATGTTTCTCACTTGACTTTTAGGGTATGTGAGATCAATATTTACCTCTGGTAAAATATTCCTATTATAAAAGTTTTCATTCAAGTATTCATATGGCACCATATGAAGCGTTATATGGAAAGAGATGTCGCACACCAACCTGTTGGGATAACGTTGGTGAAAGAAAACTCATAGGCCAAGAAATGGCGGAGGAAATGATAATGTAGGTGAAGGTAATCCAAAACCAAATCAATGCAGCTCAAAGTAGGCAGATGAGTTATGCCGATATCCGAAGGAAGGAATTGGATTTCTAGTTGGAGATAATTTTTTCTTGAATGTATCTCAATGGAAGGGAGTCATACATTTTTGTAAGAAACGTAAATTGAGTACCATGTACAATGGGCCTTTCGAAATTCTAGAACAAATTGGGGTTGTAGCTTACCGTTTGGCAGTGACTCCAAATCTCTCCAAAGTTCATGATGTGATCCACGTATCGCTATTGAGAAAATACATGTTTGACCCAACGCATTTACTCACCTATGAGGAATTAGAACTAGAACCCGATCTATCTTATTTTGAAAAGCCCATCATGATTCTTGATACCAGAGAACAAGTGTTGAGAAACCGGACGACTCGTCTGGTGAAGTTCTATGGAGAAACCATAAAATGTAAGAGGCAACGTGGTAACCTAAGGAACTTTTTATGAAGAATCACTCGAGTCTTTTTATACAGTAATATTCTAGAAATTTTGAGGAAGAAATTATTTGAATGTGGGGAGAATGTAACACTGCAAGCTTCTACACTATGGTTCTCTTTGAATAATAAAATAGCGTCTGTTATACGCAACTTCGAGTTCTAACACACACCAAAACTAATCAAACTAGCCGTTATAAATAGTAATACCAGATTTTTGGAATTTTATAAATTTTATATTCCAAAATGGACTTTATATTTGTATTCGGAATATCGAAATTATCCTAGGGTGAATTTTTGGTATTTTTATGAAAACTTTCAAATTTTGATGAATAGTAAAAAACGGAGTTATAGTTTAAAAAAAATTATTATTTAAATTATTATTTATTTTATTTAAATTTAATTTTGTTCAAAAAATATACTTAATACTTATATAAGTTCAATGTAATTCATTGGACTTAGTTTAGAATAATTTTAGATATATAAAAATTTTATTGAACTTTTCACCTTCTTTTACCCACCACCTTGGAAAATTTGGAAATTCACGTAAAACCTAATTTTACCGCTTCTATGGGTCCTATTTCAAAAATCCAAGAGACATGGTTAATATAAAATAGTAAAATGTGGTTCAATAAGAAAAATATAACTTTTTGTGAATAGTAACTTTTTACTTTTATTTACCACGGTTAAAAGTAAATAGGGTAATTTAGGATAAAAATGATATTAATATTACCCTAACACATGTCCTAATTCTATTGGAAATGTGTATATCGACCAAAAAAACCTTTTTAATAAAATATTATCATTTAGGTCCAATTGCATGAGATTAGTACATTTATAATTATTTAATTCAAAGAAGTGTTAAAAGAGTTAAAATCTAAGTTTAATTACTAAAACATTTTTAAAATATGTTTATACATAAGATAAATTCTGTTATAAATATTTATTAGAATGATAATAATATTTCCTACATAATGTTATGTTATTTATAATTTTTAGATATTATATAATTTAATTTATTTATGTCACAATGGTGATGCAGTAATTACTTAATTAATGAAATAATAAAATAATTGATAATATAAATATCAAAATAAATTTAATTTGAGCCTTTTTATGAATTCAACTAAATTTATAGGTTAATAAGACATGTTACAATTGATTTAAATAAGTTTTTTCGAAGTAATCATGCTCTTATGATTTTCACAAAAAAATTACCATATAGTGTCAAAATTGACATAAAAGAGTTTTTAAAACAAATATTATATTATTAATTGATATACGATGCCTAAAAATCTAATGTTTGTAAAACGGACTTATATTATGATAGGTGTATCATTAATGGACCACCTGGGGGTCACTTGGATGTATATAGTATGTTTATTAACTATATAATATAAAAATACAAAGTGACATGGTAAATGCCAAACTAATTAACTATGAGTTACAACTAAAAGATGAGGTTAATATAGTGACCCAAACCAATCTAAAACCTATTGGATGAGTGACTTTAATCCTGTCCCCCCATTAAACTTTATATAAATTACTTTGGAGCCATTAGAAACTGAATATGAATTTATTGTAAAATAATATTTCTAGATTTTCCTATGGTGCCGCTTACCCCTCTTTTAAAAGGTAACTCCCCCTATTCACTAATTAATACCATCAAAGCCTTTTGGTTCGATAATAACCAGCCCAAATACTCTCTCAAAATCCCTCACATTGACCTAGAAGCCTTTGTTTTATCCTAATTCCAACCTATGGGGCCCTTTTGATCAAATCAAAAGAAAGAACCCGAATAATATGTAATGTTTTCGCCACCCTCTTTCAAGTTCATTTCTTATTCAACTTATTCTTTCATTGTTATTTACATTCTAAAATAATAACTACAGTATATTCTATATAATGTGATGTTATTATAAATATTTTACAACCATATTCAGTATTCTATCCATCCTTTCAATGACATGTTACCATATGTGCGTACGTACGGCTTACCGTCTCCACGTCGTGGTATAATTGTTATTCAAGACATTATTATTTGGATGAGTAAAATAATGATGTGTAATTGATATAAATAATAAATATAACATGATAATGATTCTTTATATATGATATAACATCAAACTATATATTATTTTAACATCAAAAGAATGATATTGTCGATCATTCATACGTACAGACTACCGTCTCATCGAATGCGATGATATTAATTCCCCATTATATCCATTCAAGTATAATTATCATTTGATGATTAAATATAATGTTTAAGAACTTTATATCATTCTGGATATGAATAAGTTAAAACCTATCGAAAACAAACACGACTTATGTACCAAAACATATAAAAGAAAATGAGTAAGTTAACACCCAGAACAAATATAATACTATGATATTATTAACAAATCAATGTTAAAAGATCATATATGATATCATATTAATATATATCATTCTTGTATAATTCAATTACAATTATTTCACCATTATAAATGAGGTTATACTACCCTCATCCAAGGAAATGTGCAAGTTAAGGGGTTATTTCACAATCTCTTCATTATCTGAGGTTTTTTATACGTAATTATCTACTTGGACCTCTTTATCACTGACATCCATGTTTCATAAAAATTTATTTCAATACATTATTAACATTTTATAGAATATGTGTTAATGTTATTTATAACCTTGTTTTACTTTTTATAAGAGGTTTATAAAGGAATCATTCCGTCGTTTTCCAAACAATGTCCTTTTTAACCATTTCGACAAAATTAAGGTAAGAAGGTTTTTTTAACTTATACAGCGGGTGTGGATATTTTCCACCATTCTAAAATCTTCAAAGCTTCTCTTACAAGCATATATGAATATTTTCAAATTAAATGTTTTCTTTTATAATTATGTGACTTTTAAATGATTAAAAAAAAGAGATATTTCTCTCAAATAGTTTTGATTTCATCTATATCACCATCCTTTGATGGATTTAAATCTTATTTGAAGTTGATTTATTTTGATAAAAAACTTCCATATTGTATTGAATATTTTGTGATATGATTTACTGAGGATGAGTTAATTTTATACCATTCATGGTTTATGGAGAAAGTATGGACATTTCATATGTTAGGTTTAATACGAATGTTTATGTTATGTTTAAACCAGTTCATATGAGGAATGCATTGGACATAATAAGTGACTGGTGGAGCCCTCTATAGCACCTCAATGAATCAGTAGGTCTCATGAGACAAACTAGTGTCTTGGAACAAGGCCTTGACAAAATCATATTTGAATTCTTGGAACATGGCCTTGACTATGTGGCTATGATAGTCTGACATTACGCATTCAATAATTATGAAAGTGGTTATTGATATTGCATGTGATTATTCTATTAGTACAATATCCATGTTAAAAAGTAAATGGAATTATTTAATTTTATTTCGGCCATATTATGCTTAAGTTCATGTTTAAAAGGCTTTTGTTTTAGTTATACATTGCCTTAAATGATTATGTTATTTAGGAAAGTTTCCACAATATTGTTATCCTTACTGGGTATCTGAGCTCACCCCTTTTTATGTTTTATGTTTCCCAATATGTGAAGATGTATTTTATGAATGACCTGCAGAGTTAGTATGAGGGGATATGAGTGGGGTCTAGGGACACAATATGTTGTTTTAGTTTTTTACTTTATGATGTAATGTAATCTTTATGAATTTATCTAGTGATTTCAAGGATACTAAAATAATTGGTCTTCAGAGACATAATCATTTGTGATCATGCCAATGTTATGTAATAATGAACTGAATCTAGGTAACTGGGGTCGGGGTGTTACAATGGATTCATGCCGATCTGCACCCATCAACTGGTCTAAATATTTATGTCAATTATGGAGGGACATAAATGCATAATATGGTGCGATTAGATAAATTAATGTATGTCCATGAGGATTACACATGGAACTGAGACATTCATCCAAAACATATTATTGAATATAGGGGTTTGTGGAATGGAAAATAATGGTGCCATAAATTATAGAGGACATGTATAATTATTTGAAACCAAATTGAACATTGTTTCTGTATTTTTTCATATTTTAATGAAAAAATTAATATATTTGTGTCAGAATTTAAAAAAATTATTTTTATCAAAATTCAACGATTAATTTAATAGTAGAAACAATTGAATCACAAATGATATAATTAATTAATTTAATAAAATATTTTAACTCACTTTGAGGAATGAAAAAAACTACAAATTTGAGAATTAATTCAGCCTGATATTATTATCTAAGAATTTATTATTATGTTATTATAATACATTATAAATTGATTAATTAGTATAATTGTGTTTAAGAATTTAATTATAGATAAATTATGTGCTTCAGTAATATATAATAATTAATTATTCACTCAATAAAGAGTGAATTTATCTATTTTGATTATTTAAAAAACATGATACACCTGTTAAATGATATTTATGATAGTATAATTTATTAATTAGATGATATTATTGATTCCCTATGTATATTATTGAAACCCCAAATGGGTTATATAATTGATTATTATTATATTATTTTAATGTGAATGGATTATATAATTGGAAATGATGTGAATTTTGAGTCAAAATAAAAACTAGAGATCTATTTAGATATCAAAACTGTGAATAAATAATGGAAAATAGTTATTTTATTGAAATGAATGTCATCAGGGATACCTAAAAACATTAAATGAGTTTTTTTTGGGTGTTCTACTAATTTTCCATATATCATATGTTATATAAATTATATTGTTCTAATTTTTTATAAAAATAAACATGAACTTTGAAGATGGATTATGATTGGACAGTAAATATTCATTATGTTATAACTCCTTAAATATATAAAAAAATAGTTTAAATAATTATATATTAACTTTTCAATAAATCTATGGGTATAAGATAAATGGATTAAAATATATGGGGTGACAATAAAGAGTAATTTCATGAATCATGCTAAGTAAATTTTGTAGAACATTCGAATAATGAATATGATAATATATGAGGTTGTTGGTAAATATTATGAAAATAAATTGGTTTATTCTACAGGATGTATATGAAACTTATATTGGGAGTAGATATAAACAGACATGTTATGTTATTATCTATGTAATTTAATTACAATCATGTAACTATTATTATTATATTTTAATATGATTGGAATGTGGGATTATGATAGATAAGGATTATGGTAGGAAATGTTGTTTGTGACTAATATATGGAATCGTAGATCAAGTAAGTAGAATTTTATTTTTAGTTATCGACATAAGAATGTGGTGATCTACTAATAAGAGGATAAAAAGGAATGGAATTCTAGAGTCTACCATTACATTATCAAGATGACTAAGGATTGTGTGGGATTAAGAAATACACCCTTCCAACTCCATGTTTTATATAGATATTTTTTATTACATAACTATATATATAATCTTATTCATCCATAAAAATTATTTTTGTGATATTTATGACACACTAGATTCTGATATGATATGAAACGCCTATCAATTCTCACTCATTATCTCCAACGGCTTTGGGATGGAGATATATAACAATATATAAAATTAATTTAGTTTCATAGTCAAAATATTTCATTGTGATGGACTAAATATTCCATTGGGGGTTCTCACTCAAGATCTGGTTGGAGGTATTTTGCATATTTCAATATTGATATAAAAATATACATGTATGGAGTAAATCATATACCATCTAGAGATAGTATATCTATGGTGAATCACTTTTCATGAGACTTAGTAAGGGATGTGATATGATATGATAGTTTTAGATATGGTATTTCATTATGTGAATACCATCCTCATAGGATGTGGATAAGTTATAAAATCCATCTATGGAGTTTTATGGGGAACCACTAAATGATTGAATAATTATCTGTAACAACCCAAATTTTTTCAAGGAAAATTCCCTTATTATAATTATGTCATAAAATAACATGAATAAACAACATAATGAACTACTATATGATAAGTGACCTTTAAATATATGCTTGTCACTTATGTGTTTGGATTTTTAAAATCCGACATACACGATTGTGTTCAAGATTATTTTTGGAGTCTAATGAAACAAAAATAATTTTCGGTGAATAGTCACGTACCATTGTGAATAGTAAAATACCCTTATGAATAGTATTATTACCCTTATGAATATTAAATCTTCCAACATAATAGTAACCTTACCCATGAATAATTAAATAAAATTTAGACATCTTAGAATGTGACAATTTGACCCTAATAAATGTTTTGGTATTTTGTAAGTCACAAATAATTAATTATAAATAATTAATTAATATAAAAGAAAATTTATTTCCCTAAAATGTATTCATAAATTATTGACTCAATATCTTATAGTTTATTGATAATTTTATAAGACCCTACATAATTTTTGAAAGCACTATAAAATGAGTTTTACTTTTTAAAAACTATTTTTTTATGTAAATTATGATTTTAATTAAATATTAAATTTATAATATTTTGAAAATTAATATTGAAAAATTGAATTCATTTTTGGAATCTATAGGCCGAAAAATGGCTGGGGTAAATATTTGGGATTTTTCGGAAATACTTGAATTTTTTATGAATAGTGAAATACCTTAATTTATAAAAATAAGTTAAATAAGCTAATTATAGTGTCATGTCTGATGTTTTTCTGATGTAATCCCACTTGGTTCTAGATCACATGATAATATTCTAATTCTTGATCATGTAAAACTCACTATTCCTTGTCTTTTGAAGAAAAAACAAACTGATGAATTTTATATTAAGGAAACCTCTCTCCCCTCCACTATAAAAAACACCCTTCACACCCTCATTTCCTCACTCCTCTCAAGCTCCAGGACTTCTTTAAACTCTACCCAAACACCATCCCTATCCCCTCTCCCACGTTCAGGATCATCTGGTCTCATGAAAAGACAAACAATAGTCCCTTAAGGAGGATCTCAATAGGACGATTTAAAAGGTAATTTATCTCCCTCTTCTACTTTAATTTCCTTTCAAGTTCAAGTTCACATATTGATCTATCCCCACTTGTCTTCATTAAAATGGTATTTTAACTGCATTATTATACATATAATGTAATTTTATTATTCTTATGTAATATTACACCATCAAACCCCCTTTCCCTCTTCCTTTAATTTTATTAACGAGAACGTGGTTCGTGAGGTGTTAATTTGTCACCTTCAAGAACAACATGCTTTCTTTCTTCCATTTCTACCATCAGATCTGGACATGAAACCATTTTTATGGTTGAACCCGAATATTTTATATGTATTATGTCCTATTTAAAGTTCTGTAAATAACCTATGGCCATATTACTAAGTGATAAGTTAAAACATGTTTGTTGTGATCTAAAAACCGCCCAAATTGACCCAAATAACCATCATTTAATTCTTATCTAATGATTCATACACATAGATATAAAATAATTCATTATAATATCATTAAAAATCTTCTAATATCATTACTGACATGTTATGTCATTTCTGGATGTATACCCATGTTCTATCTGAGCATAAATTTATGAATACAAGTGAACCACCCATGAAAAACCATAAAAATGGAACGTCCCCGAACAATGTTTTTAAACTCTATAAGTCATCCAAAGGAACATAAAATGAAATAATGAAACTAGAATGAAACCTATTAATGTATAAATGTTTCTTTAATTTCTAATTAATGAATATATTGTCATTATACAGGACATTAAAGAGAAGGAAGCATTTAGATACTAGGTAAGGGGAAATTCGCGAACCCAACTTTCATCCTTCGGGTTCTCCCTCTTCCACTCTATTTTTGATACAGTTAATACTTAAAGATCATTTTTCATCATTTTCAATCCTTTTCCATGATATACATGTTTACCACTACTATTTATGTCAAACAAAATATTTTCCAAAAGAAATCACCTTTTAAAAACTGACCTTTTAATTCTCGTTCAAGGTTGATGGTTCTTATAGAAAGAATGTTATTCCCTCTTTTTTTTGGGAACCAAAAGTTTATGAATGTGTTCTTATGAGATGTAACCCATTCCTCTCTATGGGTTAGTTATTTTCAATTTTTGTATATGTTCCATGTTGCAAGCATCATGACGATAATGTTATGATGTGACGGGTGCGCCCAGAATTATATAGCGCAATATGTCGGATTGAATGTCATGGGTGCGACCCGAATTATACTTTGCTCCAATGCATTGGGTAAAATGATGAATCTCATGAATAAATGTGAAATTATTTGTGCACAAGATTCTATCTTGGTTTACAAGTATGTGTGGTAGTTAACCAGTAAGACATGAGTTACCCGGAATTCCCCCAGATCGTGAGGTGGTGTTCTCAATTGAACTCATGCCCAGAGAGACTCATATCTCGATGCGTCCCTATAGGATGCCTACTATTGAACTAGAGGAGTTATATAAGAATATACAAGATCATCTGGAAAAAGGGTTCATATGCCCTAGTACTTCACCGTGGAGAGCACTAGTGCTCTTTGTGAAGAAGAAGGATGGAACAATGCGGTTGTGTATCGATTGTCGGGAACTTAACAAGATCACCATAAAGAACAAGTATCATCTCCCAAGGATTGATGAATTGTTCGATCAGTTAAGATGTTATCCATACTTCTCAAAGGTAGATCTTCGTTCTAGATATCATCAGGTAAAGGTGAAGAAGGAAGACATTTAAAAGAATGCTTTCCGAACAAGGTATGGCCACTATGAGTTTTTGGTGATGCCTTTTGGACTTACTAATGCCCCTACAATATTCATGGATTTTATGAATAGAGTCTTTAGACACTCCCTTGTCAAATTTTTTGTAGTTTTGATCGATGATAATCTCATATACTCCAAGAACAATGAGGAACATGTAGAAAATCTAAAACAATTGTTGGCGACGTTGAGAAAGGAGAAGTTATACGCCAAGTTCAGTAACTGTGACTTTTGGATGAAAAACGTCATGTTATTAGGACATGTGATCATAAGTGAGGGAATTTATATGTATCCTTCTAAGAAAAAGGCAATTTAGGAATGGTCCAGGACCTCTAATGTCACAGAAATCCGTAGTTTTCTTGGATTAGATGGGTACTACCGATGTTTTGTGAGAGACTTCTCACGATTGTCAAGCCCGATAACAATGGTAACAAGGAAAGGGGTAAAGTATGTCTGGACAGAAGAATTTGAGGGAAGCATCAAGGAGCTAAAGTGAAGACTGATCACTACACCTGTACTCACACTACCAAAAAGTGGAGAAGGTTTTGTGATATATAGTGATGATTCAATGAAAGTCTTTGATTGTGTACTCATGAAAAATGAAAATGTGATAGCCTACGCCTCACGACAGTTGAAGATCCATGATAAGAACTACCTGACGCATGATATAGAGATAGAAGCCATGATTTTTTCCTTGATAATCTGGAGGGAACTACCTTTATGGTGAGATATATGACATATACACCGACCAAAAGAGCCTAAAGTATATATTCACACAAAAGGAGCTCATCATGCATCAAAGGAGATGGTTAGAGCTAATCAAGTATTATGATAGCTCTATTGACTATCCTCTTGGATAGGAAAACAAGGTAGCTGATGCTCTAAGCAGAAAAGAACCTACTACCCTATCTATGCTGTGGATTGAGAAAGACCCTATCTTCTTGGATATGCAAAGAATGGACTTGGAAATCATAAGGGCAGGAGATACATCCTACCTTTCCCAAAATATTGTGAAACCATCCATCTAAGTGAAGATTAAGGATGCACAAAGGGATGATGTGGAGATAAAAAAGAGGGTGAATGAATTAAAGTAAGTGAAGCTGCATGAGTTCCATATCAACGATGATGGTGTAATTCGGTTTGGATAACGGCTTTGTGTACCTTCATCACCTGGGATAAAGAATGAGCTATTGGATAATGCACATTGCTCAACATTCTCTATCCGTCCTGGGGGTACCAAAATGTACTGTGATCTCTGAGAACACTTCTGGCGGGATAACATGAAGTAGGAGATTGCGGAATATATATCATGGTGCTTGGTATGTCAGAAAGTTAAATCTGAGTGAAAAAAGTCAAATGTTATGATGTTTCCATTTCCTATACCGATGTGGAAATGGGAAAATGTTACTATGGACTTTGTCACGGGTCTCCCGAAGATATCAAAAGGAAATAATGCGATATGGGTTGTGTTGGACCATCTCACCAATACTGCCCATTATATCGCTATTCGGGAAGATCTCTCGCTTGAACAACATGCAAGGGATATATTTGATGGAAGTGGTGAGACTGCATGGTGTTCCACTCTCAATTGTCTCTGACTGTGATCCAAGGTTCACATCTAAATTCTGGAGAAGCTTTCAACATGATTTGAGTACTGAATTAAATTTCAGCAAGACCTATCACCCCCAAACTGATGGCCATTCTGAAAGGACTATTCATACGCTTGAAGATATGCTAAGACCCTTCTCTATTGAATTCAAAGGTGTTTGGTATCATCATATCCCACTGGTTGAGTTCTCATACAAAAATAGCTTCCACTCGAGTATTCAGTTGGCTCCGTATGAAGCTCATTGTGGGAAGCGATGTAGAACTCCAACCTGTTGGGATGAAGTTGGAGAATGAATGCTACATGGACCTGATCTTGCTCAAAAGATGACAGAGAAGGTTCAAGTCATCCAGAAACACATCAAAGCTGCTTAAAAATGGAAAAAGAGAAATACTAACAACCATCAAAGGGACTTGGAGTTCAATGTTGGAGATAAATTATTACTTCTAATATCTCCATGGAAGAGTGTCATGTGATTCAGGAATAAAGGGAAGATAATACCAAGTTATATTGGCCCCTTTGAGATCCTTGACCGCATAGGATCTGTGGCTTATCATCTTTCACTTCAACCGAATATGGATCAAGTTCATGATGTGTTTCATTTATAATTAATGAGGAAGTAAATAACAGACCCCTCACATGTACTAAACCCAGAGGTGGTGCAGTTGGAAGATGATCTCTTTTATGAAAACCATCCAGTAATGATTCTGGATCAGAGGGATAAGGTTATATGCAACAAGACAACACATCTTGTCCAAGTATTGTGGAGGAACCAAAAGTTTGAGTAGGAAACTTGGGAAACAGAAGAGGCAATGAGGGATCGATAGGTGCTGACCCACACAAGATTTCTAGGGTAGTCCCACATGGAATCCTAAAGAGGTTCCATATGGGACCCTCAATCACAGACCCATGATGTATCGCTTTATCATGTCACAACCAGCTAATAGGTTCCTGTACTATGATTGCTCATCTCTAGGAGAGTATTCTCCTCAAGCCATTGTTCAATACTCCAACTACAACAAATTCCCACTAAAATGTATCCCAATGGACCGCCACACCATAGGATTGTCAACACAATAGACAGTGTGTCAATCCGGCTCCGGGTTAGTATGTTATTATCATTTTAGTCCCGAGGTCGCAGTTGGATTCATGATCGATCCAACCCGACCATTACCCATCATTATCCGAAACTCAAGTGTGGTACACTTAAGGGACCATCTATCTCAATGGTTTTCGGAGCCGTAGACGGTTTGTCAAACAGAAGTCTGGTGCCAAAGTTATGGAAAAAAGAGGGTAATGGGTCAATGTGTGTCCGGGCCCAATCCGACCCAGTCGGACCGACCGGGCCTTACCTGGCCTGGCCCGACCCCATTTGGGTCGACCCAGCCAGACTCGCTGGGTCTCACCCAGCACGCATTGGGCGGCTAGGTATATGGTCGCGGGGCGATGCGGATGCCACGAGGGCCATGGAGGCCGCGAGCGGGTCATGGGGGCCGCATGGCGGTGTGTAAGGCTACGGGGCGGGTAGGCCATGGGGTGGCATTGTAGGCCCAAGGGTGGAGCAGCAGGCCACGGGTCAGCGAGGCCACGAGGTGGAGAGGCCTTAGGACAGCGGTTAGCCGTTGCTGATGTGTGGCACGGTCGTGCGTCGTGCCTTGGCTGGCAGCCGGCTTGACAGGCCTCCCTTTGTTTGTCGCCTTCGTCGCGGCCGACAGTGGTGCCGACTGCAGTACTCGTTCATCCTTATGGCACAAATCTGCCTTCTTCAAACATGAAAAAAACCATTCCAGAAGAATGGTGGAGTGGTCGGGCTATATTTGTTTGGCTGCACCCTCGGTGTTAGAGCCGTAGCAAGCGGCTCATGGGTCAAGATACATTGTGAGAGGAAAATTAACATTGATCAAATTAAAACACACCCCTAACTTGATTTATTATTGATGATGGAAGGGTTGAAGTCGGTGACATTAGAGTTTCCCTGATCGTGAGTTCGTTCGTCGTTGGAGACCCTTCAAAGATATTATTCATTGGAGAAAAATTCATCAAAGTCGAAGAGTTCTTCATTGGAGAATGTAATCCTCTCAAATTTTCTCCTCTCCCAATTCCACCAAAATGAAAAGTAGCCACCATAATAGAAAATGTTTTTTAATTTAATTTTAGCACAAAATAGATTGGCATAATTAATTACATGAGTATTTTCATAATTAAAGGAGTGTTGGCATAATTAAAGTAGGGAGTTGAGGTTTTTTCTCCCATAATGAGGGGTTCTGGTGATCCCCACCACCAAGCTATGAATTTTTGATTTTACTAGGACGGGTGGTCCCCACCACCGAACATTGATATTGGGAGGTTTTAACCCTTTGTGGTCTCCACCTTTATAGCCTTCAATGGGATGATTATTAGAAATAAAATAAAAGTTTATTATATTTTATTTTTAATTCCCACAGTAAACCCCAAAAACTATCTTTCACCCTCATCCTACTGCAATTGAGGTGGAGGTCTCCTTAAGCGAATATCAGCGCTGTGAGTTCAATGGTGTCTTCAAATTTAAATTCCAAGAAATGGTTCAGAATTTAAAAAAACCCGCTCCTACAATAACTGAATGTACCCAAAAGAAATGTTCAGAAATTCATTTTAGGAACACAGGGCATCAGAATCACACGCCCTCAATTTTCACGGACTCGTAAAATTCCAATTTAACAAAAAACATTTACATAGAAATTCTGGGTCATTACAAAAAACAATAGAATGAATGATATTCATATTTAATATAACAGATATATCTTGTTTTTAGATAAATTTTTTTATTGATGTAAACGATGAAATAAAATCCAAAGAGTTTGGTTAACAACTATGGGTCTTATTTGGGAGATCTCCTTAGGCTAACTCCTGAAGAACTGAATGATTCTTATTAGGAGATGACTATAGTCAATATAATGCTGGTACAGATTCCATGAAGTTCATGGAGTTAATATATTCATTGATAGAAGGATTAAATGTTATGAATTAGTTTGGTGAATAAGTACCAATTATAATAGAGGTGAGGGATAGACATGGAATTTATTAAGAGATTTCAATTATTGGATGTAATTTTCATCAGAATGTTGAAAAAAAAATTGATAATTAAATTTCAAGATAATATGATGTTCACATAACTACATCCAATAAAAATTTTAAACGTTTTGTTGTAAAAACAACTCCTATGTCATGGCTTACCCCCGACCCCACTACATGGGTAAACAGATCTTCATATTAGATGTACTAACTACAATTTTTTGTTTTAACTATAAAAAAATAATAAAAAATTAAGCTAAAACTATTAAATGTTTTATTTTTCTGAATCCATATTTTTTAATCCATTTTAATTTATTCAATTGTTATAATTGGAAGCGCGTAATTATAATGAACTAAAAACAATACAATGAAATTTTGTTTTTAAAAAATTAAAATTTTATTATAAATAATATTTTACTTCTATTACACAAATATTGAAAAAACTGAATTCTATAATATTATATTGAATAAAAAATATTATCATTTCATTAAAATCAATAATAAATTGATATTAAAAAAATTCAATAAAAACAGTTTTTATGTATAAAAATGGTTTTTTTAATGAGGGGTTTTAGGACAATCATTTAACTAATACCAAAATAAATTATAATGATGACTCTAATGTAAATAATTTTATTACTTAAAACTAAAGGAAATTTTTACTTCTTTAAGTAAAAATAAAAAATAAAATTATGCATTATATTTTAAATAAATTATTTTTTAAAAAAAATTATGACATTTTTATCTATTTACTGGAAAACAATACATTTTAAAAAATCATTAAAAATCATATTAATTTAATACTTAAATGATTATTTAAAAATTGATATTATTATTAAAAATTTTATAATGTTGTATCAATTTATAATTATTTTTTATTGTAAAATATTGATAAATGTTTTTTTAAGAAAACATGTTTTTAATAAAACATAATTTAGAAACATAAAACTAATTTTTTGAAATTTTTTTTATATACTTATTATTAATTAGTGAATAAATTTTCATTACGAAAAAATAATTATAAATATTTTTAAAATTTTTTATTATTGATACCCACCAATTTATTTTTTATGTTATCTAGGTTTAATAAATTCTAGTTCATAATGACACAGGATTCTTTGCATAGTGCCATAAAATACCTCAAGTGTTATTTCAAAGGATATTCGTATAAAACAATATAGTTTTATTGTATACCACCCATAAAATGAATCTTGTCATAAAAATTATATCCCTCCTATACATACATATGAGGATATATCTTCTTCATTTAATTATTTGGTTTCTCTGCAACATCCTCAAAATTTTGTTTCCCCCATAGAACTTTACCCATGTTAGTAGTACTGTTTTTTTGAAATTTATCTATATGATCCATAATTTAAATATGTTATTTGTATATGAAATATCATGATCCAATAGAGCTGCCAATTTTTTCAGTACAAGTGAATGTTCTTGTATTTACTTCCACATCCAACAGACATGTTATGCATTGGTAACATGACATAGGTTTTGTGGGTGTACCATGAAATTTTCTATAGTTCCTACTAAATGAAAAATCTTGAATGTTTCAATATACATATGAATTAGATTTCCATTATTTATGAATTTTATATCCATATTTAATGGATATGTTTATAAAAGTAATATTACACCATGATATTTTAAAACAACACTATGGTCGCTAGTGTATAAAATAAGAAACACCAAGTTAAACCGAACCAAAAAATATTATTATTTAAATATTCATGTTATAATGTATATGTTCAATTCATAATTATGAATATGTTTAAACACAATATGAAAATTTTTTATAATGATTTTCTTTAAATAATTGGTTAATAATAAATAATTATTTATTTTTTCTAAAATCATTGTATTCATTAAAAATGTGTTTTCTTAAAAAAAGGTCTTATTTCAATTATTTTAAAATTATATTAAATTTATAAAACATGTAGATGTTTTATTTTATTAAATGAACACAATTTTTAAAATAACAATAAAAAATTACTTTAGGTTGAAATTATGATATTTTTATGAAAATATATATTTACAATTGATAGTGAAAACTAATTAATTTCAATGAATATTTTATTTTTTTTTCCAAAATTATAAAAATCTACTTTTTAATACAAAATTTTAAAGTTAAAAAAGTTAAATTTTTTTATTAATAATAAAATTAATTTCATCTGAATCATTTTTGTGTTTTAATTTATTATAAATGTATAATAATACATAAAAGGAAGTTTTCAAGATTTTTTTTTCATATTATGAATTTATTTTAAATAAATTATTTCCACTTATAGATTTTGATTCATGAAAAATAGATTACATCATTATAATTAGGACATCAGAATTTTTTAACTATTTCAATTTTTTATAACATCATGACGAGTCACCATGGAATAATTTTCCCATTAATTAAGTGTAAATATGGAAATTAAGGTAAAAAAATTTGATAAGGGATTAAATCACTCATAATCCTTGATTTTATCTTATTGTAAGAGTGGAGTTCATCCATTTACAACATTATTTTGAAGTTATTTTATACTTTCTCTATATTTTATTAATATTGATTTGTATAGAGTTTATGCAATATATTGGAACAAATCTCCATTTTTGTATTTTTAATTACTATAATATTTTTTGATAGTGATAAATGAATATAATGATGAATTATAAATGGTTATTTAAAATAGAAATAAAATATATTATAATGGTAGTTAATATTATATTTTAGGTGATTGAATAATTATCTTAAAAAATTATGCAATGTCAACATAGTCTTCATTAAATTCATAGAAAAAATAAATATATTTTTTGTAAATGAATAAAATAAATATTTTGTGAAATTATTTTTATTATCAATTAATTATATAATGGGGGGAAGGGTCACTATAATTAAATTATGAAACAGTAAAATATTATATAGATATATTCACGTCGATGTTTTTACAAATTAGACTAATTTATAATTAATGATGAAATATGTTGGACATAAACTCATCCAATATGATTTAAAAAATATTTCTGGTCATTTTAATCCTTATATCTACAGTCTAAAAACTCATTAACCTCTTTTCCCTTGACCATTTAAATTTATTTTCAATCAATTATGTTTATAAATAAATTTATACAGTAAAAAATTACACAAAATGTTTCTTGGGAGGAAATTTAAGACCATACACAACACACATATCCTCTTGAATTATTTTAATGAAAATTATGTAATTTAATAATATTATATATAACATAAAATATAATTAATGTAATTTTATTGATTTAATTTTATTTAAAATTTGGAAATACATTAATTTATTTTTATTATAGAGAATTTAACCATCACTTATTCATTATAATCATCAATAAAATAAATTTAATGACAAAATTCATTGAATAAATGTCACATACGATTTTTTAAATCATTTGCTTTGATTTTGTATTCCATTAATTAGCACTATGGTAGAATTATGTATGAAATTATGGTAATTATATCATTACAAAAAATATACAGTAAATAACTATAATAACAATAAATTAGGAAAATAAAAAATTTACAATTAAATTCATTCATGAAGTCTTATTATCCCAATGTAAGTATATATGTAATACTAAATGAAATATAGTTACATTTTTAATTAAAGAGTTGATAACAATAATGTAAAAGTAATTTTCAATTGACATAGAAAATGTTAAAACTAAAAGTAGGGTGAAAATAAAAGAAAAATTTCTTGTGTTTTATTATATTAGTGGTTTTAGAATCATCCGAATATTTTCTTAAATTTATATCTATCCATCATTAATAAACTCAAATGGAAAAGTTGGATATGTACCAAAAATTAAAAGGAGTTCTAAAATTATGGTTCTTAAAGGCATCAGATCCTACCATATTAGAACAATCTGGTAAAATAGATCTTGTGTTAATATAGATAATACATAGGTTATCTTAAGTGATATAGGAATACATGATGATGGAAACAGTATTTCCCATTAAGGAATGTGTGACTAATATCTATAAAATTCTTGAAAATACTCCACATATGTGAACTATAGAGATAATATTTGTGTTTATATGGCCACATGGATGGTCTTTTGGGTTATATAGCAATCTATTTCATCCAAATCATGAATAATGTCGTGGTCTATGAATAATTCAAACCCCTTGAGTATGGATGAGGTTTCTTCCATCAGGTAATATACATTGGTAAGGAAAATGTTGAATGTGAATATGATAGAACCATGCTAGTTATGAATAGATCATACTCCAAGAATGGTCACATTAATAAACGAATTATCAAAATTCACATTGGGACCATGAAAAGAAGATATCCAATTCACCCATTTACAATGAGGGGGTATTTTGTGAACCATGTGATCATAGCTCCTACTAGACATGATGAATCCAAGAGTTGGGGAGGTATCCCACTACATAAGATGGGCGCTAGCTATACCACTAAGTTTCAAGTGTTGATGATCACTTTTAATCGCTTTCTAGGAGACCAAACATGTGTAAAATTATAATGATTATTGTTAATTATTGAATATACACCTTTCGTTAACAATGATCTCCCCCGATTCTTGTGAGTATATTCATTATTCCACAAAACTAGTAATAAAGAAAAAGTTGTTGAATGTTCCCCACACATCCGGGCCACAAAATGCACTAAAAAAATAACATAGGTCTCTTGTACTCCTTTAATGAACATATGAGCTGAATATACATCCTTGAGACAGAAACCATAGATTCACCTCAAAATAATGGAGACCCCTTTTTTTCACCCCATAATCCATTAGAAGAGCATGGTTACAAATATGAAACAAATGGAAAAAAAGAATAAAGGGTAGATAATTGAACAAAATAGATCCTATGTATTCATCATATTCAATGCTTTCATTTATAACACACCAATATTCTTTACTTATCGAGAAAAAAAAATTAGGAGTTGTTTAATACATGTTTTTCTTATTCCGTGTTGATTAAAATACTCTAGAAATCCACTTTTTATTGTATATTGATATTCAAACACATAATAGATGGTTACTAGTGGGCTTAGATAAATGAGATATCTCATAATGGGAAACCTAGGAATCCCAGCTGTTTCCCCACCCAACTACCACTATAGAAGTTGATCTTTCCACACTCCTTAATTTGTACTAATTTTATACATTAATATATTCAACAAATGAACCTCCCCTAACTTATAAGAGTACACACCATATCTATTTCCATTAAACCGTATTGAAAAAACATTATTTTCTAACAACTGAGAAATTATATTTAAAAAATTATTATACATTTTCTATATATTATTTCCCTTCCCAAAGACCATCCCTATTATAATAATATGATATCCAAAGGTAGTTTCTCTGTGAGATGTTTATCGTTTTACCTAATATCAATATATTCTTCTTATTTTAGCACATTAAATTATGTTTCAACCATTTTCAAATAATAAAAAGTATATCACATGTAATAAGATCTGACTATGTTGGTGTAATTATATTTATCCCTCATCTTCTCCATTATATGGAAAACAAAATCATCATTTGGGTTTTCGATGGACTATTTCAAAATGAACCCCTGTAAACTATTTTCCATTACTACCAAAAATGGATTATAATAAAGAGATAAAGAGTAAATACAAGTGATATTTTTGACATAAATATTCTTCTATAATTATTATATCATATCCACATTATTTCCTTATTATCCGTCATAAAATGATAATGTCACTCATACGTATGTGTGGATTCTCACTCTAATGAAGCAATGGGATTAGTGTTTCCATTATATAATTACATGGTTTATAAAAATGATGAATTTAGTAAATTTATATATTATTTATGATATAAAAATTAACCTATAAAGGTTAATTATTGTTTTCCACTCATTGATACCTTCCATCAAAAATTGAAATGAACATTCAGGCTTACATATGGCGTACAATATCCATGAACTGTGTAATTTATTTATTTCTCTACCATTAATAAATTGTTCTAAATGTATATATAATTTGTGTATATGATTTTCATATAATTATTAAAATTATAGAAATTATTGTACTCTAATCAATGTGTAATTACCAAATATAGCAAACCAAAACATTCAATAAATACAAAGTAGTAATCACCGAGAACAATGATTTTAAGAAATAATTATTAATAATAGGATGATAAATTGTTATAGGTATCTGTTATATAATAAAATACTTATTATTATGGTTCTCTAATAGATTCATAATAAAACTATATTTATTATGGAGGTTGTTTGAGCACATATGATGTTAGTGAGACCTGAGGTAAATGGATTGTTAACTTTTTTTGTTTTCATTAGGGTAAATCACTTCATTATTGAATAAATGCATCCAAGATAATGTATGTAATAACCATATGTTGATTTTTTTTTTATTTCCACTTTTATTGTGTCGGTTTATATTGGATAAAAATAATCAAATCATTGATTAATTTTCACTTCATCATTATGATCATTATAAGGTTTTTTCATCTCTAATGGTCTTCGTTGGGACATATGTTACGATAAAAAAATGTATTGTTTTTTGAGGGGGTATCTACTTCCCCTTTTCTATTTGAAATCTTGTATATCATTATGTAAATTAAAATTAAAATTTATTTTTATGTTATTTTTATTATATCATCTATGATTACAATGTTACCAAATTGGTACAGTTTTATTTCAGGATCTCATCGTTATTTGAGATTGTTTATGATAAAGTCTCTAATAAGGGAATAAGATGACCTACCTATATTAAAACCAATTTTTTTAATCTACTATCTTTTTTTGTGAAATTATAATTTTTTTACTCTTTATTTTATTATCGTACAGAAATCATGTTTTTAGGTAAAACTGACTATAATTTTCTACATCATCAGGAATATGTTTTCTTATATATTCATATTCTCATTAAAATATTTCAATATATATTTCTACTATTTTCCAATAGAATAATAGATATATTTTTTCTAATTTTTATTCTTCAAAATGTTTTAATAATATTCATCTCCTTATTTTAAGAATAAGGTACTTATTTTTGTTAAAAAAATAATATTTTCTTCTTGGTATTAACATACCCAACATGAATAGAAATTCCAACTCTCATTCCCATTCATTAACTTGAATTTAAAATTACATAATTCCAAGATTGTTTTCAAACAGATTTATTTCTAAATATCTTAGTAATTTTATGTTATTAAATGTGTATTTGAAAATAAAAAATGAATTTTCCTAAGGAATTTTATAAATGATCTTTTAAAATATATCTATTAATTATTTATAATACATAGATTTTCTCAAATGGAGATATATTGTATTTATATCATACTTATTATTTCTATCAAGGGTTTATTATTTGATTCTTTAGAGAATGTATGGAAATTCTACATGCTCATACATCTAAAAAGGGAATTTTTGAGTAAGGAGTATTGATTATATATCAGATTATTATTTATATTATGAATGCTTTGGAATTTTTATGTTATATATGTGGTCCACTATTAAATATTTTTATAATAAATTGGTTTGTATAAGGAGAATACCAGTTGAAAATAATAAATATTTTTTTCAATATATATACACTTAGTTTACACTATTATGCTATAACACCTTGATGATGAGTTTCAAATGTCCAAAATTATGAATCTACCATATAGAATTCATTTATTGATAGTAATGTGATTTTTTATTAATTATAAAATCATTTTATATTTGTCAATCTATTTTGATTATTTATTTTGAATTATTTAATATTCATTAACTTGAAAAATATTATTCATTCGGACCGGGTAATTGATAAAATTTTAATTTTTGGTTATTTAACATTCAATGTTATTTTTATCTTAATAAATCATGATAGATTCTACAATATTTAATAATTATAGAGAATATCAGGTCACCCAATTTTATTTCCCTTGCTCTAGGATCTGATGATGGGATATTTAAATAAATTTAGAGATGAATAACATATAGATTCACTATTTTTTTATTTTATGTTTTCGAATGTAATATGATATTTATATGTGTATCGTGTTTATAAATACTACTACGTTCCTATTTAAATTGGAATGCAATCACTTATATCATGATCTAGTGAAATTATTTTACCATTTTATCTAGGTTACTATATTTGGGGTGTTTATTTTTAGTACCGAAGAATGTTTACATAAAACTGTTGAAATTATATTTCCGAAAAAATATATTAGAGAGCATAAAACTATTATCAGCTTTTAATAATATCTATGTATAGGAATAAAAACCAAAATTTTAAGGTGGATTATATATATATATATTCTAATAATACAACCCTATTTGGATAATACATGTTTATCTATTATTTATAAAATATTAATCTTGGGTTGATATTTTGGAAATGAGAATGCATAATATATCTTGTCCATCATTCTGATTCATGATGAGTTTGACCCTACGACTCACAAAATTTAACACACCTTGAGTATATTATTCAATTAATTAGTGTTTTAATAAAAAAAATTATAAATGGTTTCAACGGATGATGACCATAAATAACATCAGTTCAACCTAAGCTATCAAAGATTTAAAATATGGTGTCAAAATCTAGGCCTCCTATGAATGATAATTTTTTTTCCTATTATGATTATAGTTTCTCGTACTATTCTTTTTAGTTTTATCTAATGTTTGGAACCAAGAGGAATCATGTTAACACCAAATATGATATAATATATGGTGATTATGGTTATCTAAATAAGAATATGACAGGAGAGAACAATGTTGTGATTCTAAATAATAAATTATAATGATATATAATTCTAAACATATACCTAACGATACTATAGGAAATACAAAATAACTAAAAGATAATGTTTTTTGAGATTACATGTAGTGGGAACCATGGAGAAATAGAAACCCAATTTCTATCATGTTAGACATTTGGAATGTGGCACCTAGATGAATGTTTCAATGAAATAGAAATATGAATTATTAGTTGAAATTAAGGACATTGAAAGGCCAATTGTTGTGTATTTTAGTGTATTATGTTGGAGTAAAATGGTAATTAACCACATCAATTCCATATTCCAATGGTTAACACTTAGATTAATAGAAAACATAGCATGAAAATTATTGAATTAGAAGAATTATAGTGTTTTTATACTGGTATTGTGTCATGATACGACCCAACCCAGGCTCGAGCCGCAACTACCCCATGCTCGCCTCCATAGGTCCGGGGCCAGTGACCAGCGCCGAAGGCACAACAACTCAGGGAGGCCTTTTCCTAAGTACTTGTAAACACACACGTAGCACACTCAATGCAAAAGTGTAGAGTAAAAGAAAAGACAAGAAGAGTAAAGTGCAACTACTAAATATATAAAACACAAAAGTGCATCGACCTCTAATAGTACAAAGAAGGAGCTGAAGGTAAACTATAAATTAAAGTGAAAAAACACGTGCCCAACCAGAAAAGTGCCACAACCCGGCAACAGGTAAACAAAAACAATCACCTGGGAGTGTCCCACACCTAGAACCCGACTATGACCACCACGCGTAATCCAATATCCCTAACTCTCGAGCTCCGCTGAAGTCACGACCAACCTGTCCATTGTATGGAAGGGCACACAAAGTGTAGGCAAAGCCCAAGCAGGAGTGAATATAAAAATACTCAGTAGGATGCACCGAAGGCTTGAGGGAGCAACAAATGAGGAACCGAAGGGTGAGTAGTAGATCGAACAAGGGAAAGTAAATAAGTATAACCGAGATTTTAGTAAGGAGTATATCAAGTAGTGAAGTAAAGAGTAATAAAAGAGAGTCTAGCTCAACCCAACAAGAAAAAGGATGTAGAATAATCCTGACACAAGGATCTAGAAATGGTGAGAAGATGAACTTCTTGTCGAGTCTTTTCTACCTATAGTAGGATAGTATACTCGTCCAACCATGAGAATATAGACATGGATATCATGTGTCATAACTCGCGCGTCTTCGCCTCTCCTGGAAGGAGAGTAACCAAACCTATGGATTGGATACGGGAACAAGGTATATACATATCCATATGGTCAATCAATAATCCCGAACAAGATCGTTAGGGGATCTCCATCCCATAGCTCAGCCCAAGAATGTATGTAGCGAACAGTCCTAGATGTAAACATCAATGATGCCTAGCATCCCGCACGTCTGCCCCGAACTGCAATTCAAGGGTTTCAAATCACCGCACATCGAAACTATCTACTTTCAGTGGCACTGCCTCGCCCGAACAGTTTTAGGCCACGTCGCAAGGACATGTCTCGGTGGGGAAAGCACCCATCATACTTGAAGGTTCTGGGGGAACGTCAACCCACACCTCGTCACTGCCCTGCAGTCGAGTGGTCTCCTTAAAGTTGACAGGCGATCCTTTTCCCTGCCCCACTGGAGGGTGATCCCTATAAGTCGACAGGTTCCCACTAGAGGGAGACTAGGCAAGAGTCGACGGGTGCCACACTTCCCAGTCTCGTAAAAAGGGTACTCCACTGGAGGGCGGCCCGACTAAAGTCGTCGACGAGTCCTAATTCCCAGTCCCATAAAAAGGGTACTCCACTGGAAGGAGGCTTAGAACCTTCATCTGGGACCACTTCCCAGCCCATCTAAAGGTAAACCCGGCATTGGAGACCACTTCTCAGCCCCGTTGGAGGTAAACCCGACACTGCTCTGGCCATCCTTACTGTATGGTACTGCTCTATTAACACCGCTATACTGGACATCCCTGTTGGATGGTAACCCACTGGCCATCCTTGCAAGATGGTACTACTCTGGCCATCCCTACTGGATGGTACCCCACTGGCCATCCCTAGTGGAAATAACCTCCAGGGTAGAGGATCGGTGCCCCACATAATGTGATGGTCAGGACGAATCCACAAAAACTATACTAGGGGACACGAAGGGTCCGGATAAACTCACCGGGACCCTCATGGAGATCACGCTCCAATCCACTGAGTCACTGTCGAAGCGGACTGAGACAACTCATCCCAGAAATCAGCTTAACACCCACGTTGTATGAGCACACGTAGTCGTAAACGGTTCCGCAGTCCGATGAAAGGGGCACGGTACTGAAACCCCTCACAGCTGAAGAAACAGAAGAACCAACCCATCTCTGTCGAGAAAATGAGAACGGAACTAGGGAAAAACTCATCCCTTTTGGTAAAAAAATGAGAACCGAACCAGGGGAAAACTCAACCCTGCTGGTCAAGAGATGAGAACATGACCAAGGGAAAACTCAACCCTGCTGGTAATCAAACGAGAACAAAGGGACTCTCAACATCGCAAGAGGTCAAAGGTACACAATGAAAAACTCGACACAATCATGGGGCCCACAAGACATGTGGCCCCAAGTCAAACCCAACCAAGTGAACAATCATTATCAGGTACAAAAAACCACATGTACCTATAAGCGTTCCTGTATACTCCTAGTTTATACAACGTTTCCAGCCCAAAGGCTATAATGCACACAGCACCCAACATCAACGCAAAGGTGTAACATAACAACTCCAACTTTCCACCTCAGCAGCCTAGGCAAGCAAACTACATCTCTTCAAGCATTCACTTAACACTCCCTAGAGTGAACACGATCACATGCCAAGGATTCTCTACAAACACCATAGGAAGAACCTCCACCGGTACACCATTCATGCTTCCACATTTAATAAGATCGCGCAAGAAGCTCCACTCTCATGAACAGATAGCACCGTTGTCATCCTCATAGAAAAACATGCGAGATCGACTACATACATGCCTGCAACGGATATCCGACGAAAAAGTCGACAACACCGCTTTACGCCCGAATGATGTCCCGTTGTCCCAAGCCTCGGCCGTGATCACAGTCGGGCGCATCACACCATTGCGATCCCCTTGAAAAAACATGTTAAAAGGACTGCTCACTTGAGTGGAATGGATATCCGGAGAAAATGAGAAATTTCGGCAAACTGCTCATGAGCGGATTCATGTGGGACCCACACCCTGGTACCGAAGTGCTACGAATGGATCGCACTATTGTGATCCTCTCGAAAAAGTACACAAGTTTGACTAATCACTTGTCCAAAAAGGACACCTGGTGATAAAGCTGGAAAAATCATCGTCAACTCCCAAAACATCCCTCATAGGCCCCGCACCATCATGCAGAATTAAAGGAGGCGGATTGCGACATTGCAATGCCCTTGAAAAAACACCCAGAATTGACAACTCGCATGCCCCGAATGGACGCCTGATGAAACAGTTAAAAAGCGTTGCGTACAGCTTGAAAGACGGCATGTGGGGCCCATGCCTCAACACCAGTTTCGATACCCGAAACCATACTGGAAAACTCCGCCTCAACTCCAGGGTCCCAATGCTGCTGACATCGCTTAATTCTTACATCGGATGTGTCAATTCCATCCAAAACAAGAACTCCTGGAAAACGCCAACTTACCTAACGGATGTGTCGTGCCACTGAACCCCTCATCTCAGGGATTAAAAATTTCCGAGACCATCTCAAAAATTTCTTCTCTTTTTAAGGAATGTGTCGCCGGTGATGGTGTGAAAATAAAACACACGGACTTCATTTTATGGGTGTTTTAGTGTGGATGGGCCAAAACGCTGTGGATTGGGCCGGTTTGGCCGGCCCACCCACACCCTGGACCGGCGGTCCGCGGTTCACTGTGTGGACCACTCGTCCACGTCCGGACCGGCTCGGTCAGTCCGGATTTTACCAACACGGACCTGCACTTTGTGGGTCTCCTCCACACCCCGGGGTTGCGCGGAGACCCTGGTACCCGCGCCCGTCCGACCTCTCTCCCGTGACGCCCCCTTAGGAGTTCCTTCTCGAGAAGATTCTTGCAGCCTTCTCGGAGCCACGGAAGCCTGCACCTCCACCTGATGTTGCCGCCTCGTGCCACGTTCGATCCACGACCACTTCCGCCGCTGACCCGGCCTCCAGCTCACCCAGCCACCGTGAACCCTCGCCAGACAGCCGGAACCGGCTGGGAAACACCACCAAAACCCACAAACATCACCGAACAACCGCGCCCTCCTCCGAACTCGGATTTACAAACCAAAGATTGTGATGGAAAGGCCATAATTTATACTACACGACCATGGGATTTGTTTGAGGATGAAACAACAATTTGATGTATATAATTGAACTCAAAGTAGGTGCAGAAAAACAAACGAAAACGACAAATCCTACCTCATTGGGCGTTTCCCGACGCATCGTGTAGGGTCTACCGCTACGCCGATACCTTGCCGGAGGGGAGGAGGAGAGGAGGAGCTTCCTCCATCGTCGTTGGGAGCTGTTGGCACCAGGGAAAAAGGGGGAGAGATGAGGGGTGGGTTAAGTGTTTAAATAGAAAACAGTTAACCACCCGACCGTTGGCCCGAACCCTATCTTCCGTCAAGGTTGAGATTAAGCCTCCCCTAGGCTAAACACCATGTTTTGAGCACAATGGAGGTCACAAAATTTAGATCTGAGGCCCCGTTCAAATGTTATAAAACTGAACGCCTGAAGCCGCCAAATTACGAAAACTCCCCCGAGGCCATTCTTCACCGACGACCCCCGCCCGTGAAACTTACACCTTTCCTAGGGTAAAAGGCAAGTTCTGGACTCAATGTTTCCCTCAGTTTCCCAATATGATCCACCGTTTAAGAGATACTTGAGTTTAACCATTAAAAGAATAAATTAATTAATTAATTTATCCGTTTCATGTTCCGAAAGCGAGCGAGGGGTCCAAACATCCATGCGGACATGTTTTATATAGTTACTAGGGTAAACACCCCCTTCCACACCCATCCGTGCACTCAGATCTCTGATCTGAAACACCATTTAGCTGTTATCTCATTTATTTGGCGTTCCCAGCGTGAACGCAGTGAAAATTTAAATCCGGACACACCGGGGCTCAGAATTGCATGCCGTCTAAAGGCGCTTCTCTTTAATATCATCACAATTATTCCAAAGTCTTTTATAGAAAAAAATAGGGTTCTTAAATCATTCCCTCCTTCATGGGTTTCATCCCTGAAAAGGAAAACCATAGAAAAACTCGGGGTACTAAGCTCATACATGGATCTACCGTACCCAGAAGAACTCTAGAACAGTTCTACGTCATCGCACAAAGACTAAAGGATTTGATCTATTCACGTGATGTTTGCCCCCACCGATTACGTGAATTGGAGAATGAATGCATCTTCTCGGGTAAGTCACGCGGGATACACTATGCACCCAACCCAGCCTTTGGGGTTAGGGAAAGGTGGTAGGGAACCTCTTCATCCCATTGTACGGTCCCAAAAGGCCTGAAGGACCATGGGGGTAGCTCACCTCCCAAATCAAACCTCTACGTCGCATGTCGCGACTAAAATCACCACCCGCACCTAGAACAAGTCCCGGTGATTCCCCCCTTCAGAATATCCAAATGGTGAAACACCAAAGGATATCCGGTCACACAAGGTTTCACAGTCGATTTACAATGAACAAGACTTTCTTACCCACTTGAAGAGCAATAGAGTTGACACCATAGACTAAAGAAAAAGGTCCAACAACTTTTACCTTACCAATACAGGGTTACACCGACGCCCCACGCCACCCTGGTAACATCTCAAGGATGGATCAGGGAGAAAATAATTTCACACATAGTGTCTAATAATTATACTTCAAAATGTTTAAGATCTGTAGATATTACCTCTTATCACCTCATGCTCTAAAGGATCATAGACATCCAAAGCTTGCGGCTTTCTGCGGTCCCAACTGTCAGCTCCCGGAGCCTGACATGGACCGCCTAGTGGTGATGGAAAGTCCTGGTATGTTCATCCCCCACTTCCATCTCCTCCCACTCCTCTACTATAACCACCTATTTGGGTACTACTCGGATTATGGAGCAGCCTCCGTCGTGTTGGTGCACCTGCTTCCTGCCCGACATCCTCATCGTGCCTGGTCGGGCAGTCCTGCGCCAGGTGACGTTGCCCATCGCAAGAATAGCATCGGCGCTCTCCGTTCTGCCCTGGTTCCCTCCAGCCCCACTGTGGTGTATGGCCACGCCCCTAAATCCGATTATTGGAAAGCCACCTGCATCGTGGTTCTGTCACTCGACGCCCGCTAGCTGTGGCAGATGTCTCAGCTTTGTCGAGCCTGCTGCCACCAACAAATCTAGAATGTGACATGAATCTCTTTGTCACCATCGCATGCTCTAGAACACCGAAATATATGGAAATGACCAAGGGTACTATGAAAACACAGAAATCTTTTTGGAGACCCCACTCAATCTTCTGTGCTTGGATGTTGTCTTCCAGGACCAAGTCCATCTAAAAGCGTGCCCGATATGTGATACTAGCCGCATACTCAGTCACCGTCATCCCTCCATGCTGAAACTACAGGATCTCCTGAATCCGAACGGAGCGTAAGCAGGAGGGAAAATGCCTCACGAAACAAAAACTAATTGTCTCTCCATGAAAGTAACGACTCGTCAGGAAACTGAGTCACCAGACTCCACCAATGGAAAGCTGCTTCACAGAAAAGGTTGGTGGCTAAAGGAACCATAAGATCTGGCTGCGTCAGGACATGTCTGAAAATGAGAACCAATGCCTCAAGCCAAACCTCTGCTGCTTGAGGGTCTGGATCACCACTGAACCTCAGTGGTCTCTGTCGTTGGAACTCACGGAGCGTACTCAACCTGTTCTAAATCCCCGTCTGCTCTGCTGAAGCTGTCTGCTGCTCAACAGGTGGGGGTGCTGCAACCGGCCCACCTGGAGAAAGAGGCTCGCTTTATGGGTCTTGGACTATGGCCTCATAGCTCACAGGGTCGTCTACATAATCCAAAGCTAGTACCCTGACTGGATGTCTTCATGGAGACATCCTGAATATTATCAAGGAGTGTCGTGGTCAAATGAGCATATATGTTTATCGCAGCAACAAAAGCTATGGGGAGCTGAATCAAGAAGGAAAATAAAAGACTCAATCCTATGTGATGCACAAACCATTTTTCCCTGCAACAAGTGTCTCATCATGCCGAGTTGACCAGCGGGTTATCAAGTTCCTAGTGAATGGATACGTCGGCCGTTGCACCATCATTGGACTCCCTGGCCTGAGTGCCGCTCTCGAGACACATTAACACTGTTGCCCTAAATACTAACTAATTCCTTTCTAGGGACGTCCAAACAATGTCCCAAGGAACGAACCTTCCTCTGATACCACTTTTTCACGACCCGAACCTACCCGAGATCGAGCTGCAACTACCCCATGCCAGCCTCCATAGGCCCGGGGCTGGCGACAAGTGCCGAAGGCACAACAACTCTTGGAGGCCTTTTCCTAAGTACGTATACACACAAACACAACACACTCAATGAAAAAGTGCAGAGTAAATAAAAATACAAGTAGTGTAAAGTGAAACTGCTATATATATATAAACCATAAAAGTGCATCGACCTCTAACAGTACACAGTAGGAGCTGAAGGTAAAATCAAATGTAAAGGGGAAAAACATGCGCCCAACCAGAAAAGTACCACAACATGGAAACAGGTAAACAAAAACAAACACCTAGGAGAGTCCCACACCTAGAACCCGACTACGACCACCACACATGGTCCAAGCTCCCAAAATCTTGAGCTCTACTGATGTCAAGACAAACCTGTACGTCATCTTCAAGGGCACACCAAGTTCAAGAAAATCCCAAGTAGTTGGGAGTATAAAAATGCTCAGAAGAATACCCAGAAGGCTCGAGGGAGCATCAAAGGAGGTACCGAAGGGTGAGCAGTAGATCGAATAGGGGAAAGTAAAGGAGTAAAAACGAGAGTGTAGTAAGGAGTATAACAGGGATTGTAGTAAAGAGTAACAACAGAGAGTCCATCTCAACCCAATAAGAGAAAGGCGGTAGACTCGTCCAGACACAAGGAGCTGGAAACGGTGAGAAGATAAACTTCTTGTCGAGTCTTTGCAACCTATAGCAGGAGTGTAGACTCATCCAACCACGAGAAGCTAGACACAAAAAGCATGTGGCATACCCCGTACATCTTCACCTCTACTGGAAGGAGAGTAAACAAACACAAGGAGTGGGTACTAGAACAAGGTATATACATATCCATATGCTCAATCAAAAAGCCCGATCAAGATCATAAGGGGATCTATATCCCGTAGCTCAGCCCAAGAAAGTGAGTAGCCAACAGTCCCAGAAGTAAACACCATCGATGCAGAGCATCCCGCAAGTCTTCCCCGAACTGCTAGTCAAGGGGCTCAAATCATTGTACCTCGAAACTATCCACTATGGGCGGCACTGCCTCGCCTGCATGGTTTTTGGTCGTGTCTCAAGGTATCGTATCAGTGGGGAAAGTGCCTCTCATACTTGAGTGTTCTGGGAGAACGTCAAGCCACACCTCGTAATTGCCCTGCAGTTGATAGGTCTCCTCAAAGTCGACAGGCGACCCCCTGCCCAGCCCCTCTAGAGGGTGATCCCAAGAATTCGACGAGTTTCCACTGGATGGGGACCCGGTAAGAGTCGATGGGTGTTACACTGCCCAGTCCTGTAAAAAGGGTACTCTACATGAAGGAGACCCGGCTAAATTCATTGACAATTCATAATGCCCAATCCCGTAAAAAGGGTACTCCACTAGAGGGAGGCCTGGAACTGTCATCGGGGACCACTTCCTATCCCAGATGGAGGTAAACCCGACATCGGGGACCACTTCCCAGCCCCACTGGAGGTAAACCTGACACTGCTCTGGCCATCCCTGCTGGATGGTATTGCTCTGTGAACATCGTTGTACTGGCCATCCCAGCTATATGGTAACCCACTGGACATCCCTACTGGATGGTAATACTTTGACCATCCCTTCTGTATGGTACCCCACTGGCTATCCCTGCTTTAAAAAAATTCCTGGGTAGAGGATCGTTGCCCACGTATTGTGTTGGTCACACCGAATCCACAAGAACTCTACCATGGGACACGAATGGTCGGGAAAAACTCCCCAGGCCCCTCAGGGTGATCACGCTCCAATCCGATGAGTCATTATCGAGGCGAACTGAGACAACTCATACTAGAAAGTGGGAAAACACCCAAACTGTACGAGCGCACATAGTCGTAAATGGTGCCATAGTCCAGTGAACGGGAATGGTACTGAAACCCCTCATAGCTGAAGAAATAGAGGAACCAAACCATCTCTGTCGGCCAAACAAGAACGGAACCAGGGGAAAATTCAACCCTCCTAATCAACAAACGAGAACCGAACCAAGGGAAAACTCAACCCTACTGGTTAACAGATGAGAATATGACCAAGGGAATACTCAACCCTGATTGTCAACAAACGAGAACAAGGGGAACCTCTACGTTGCAAGAGGTCAAAGGTAGCAAAGTATAACACGACACGCACATGGGGCGCACATGATGTGTGGCCCTAAGTCAACCCCAACCAAGAGCACAAACATTATTAGGTACAAACAACCACATGTACCACCATGCGTTCCCATATAATCCCAGAGTATACCATGTTTCCATCCCAAAGGCTATCGTGCACACGAAACCCAACATCAATACAGAGGAACAACATAACAAATCTAACTTTCCATCTCATCGGCCCATGGACGGATAACTACTTCTCATCAAGAATTCACTTCACTCTCTCAAGAGTGAACGTGATCACACGCCAAGGGTTCTCTACAAACACCGCCTGAAGAATCTCCACAGGTACACCTTTCATGCTTCCACATTTAATAAGATCATGTAAGAGGCTCCGCTCGCCTGAACAGATTAAACCGTTGTAATCCTCGTGAAAAAACATGATAGGTCGACTACTTACTCGCCTCCAATGGATATCCGATGAAAAAGTTGCCAACACCGCCTTATGCCCGAACGATGTCCCGTGGTCTCGAGCCTCGACCCCAAAAACAGTCGGGTGTATCGCACCATAGAGATCCCCTTGGAAAAACACATCAATGGGACTGCTCACTTGAGTGGAAAATATATCTGGAGAAGAAGATTCATTTTGGAAAACCACGCACGAGAGGTTTTATGTGGGACCCGCACCCCAGTCCGGAAGCGCTACGAACGGATCACACCGTTTCGATCCTCTCGAGAAAGTTCACAAGTTTGACTAATCACTTGTCCAAAACTTACACTCGTTGATAAATCTGGAAAACTCACTGGAAACTCCCCAAACGGCCCTCGTGGGGCCCACATGATCGTGAAAAATTAAAGAGGACGGATTGTGCCATTGCAATGCCCTCGGAAAAACACCCTGAAACGATGACTTGCACGCCCCGAACTGACGCCCAATGAAAAAGTAATAAAGTGCTCTGTACAGCAGGAAAGACGTCTCATGGGACCCACACCTCAACTCTAGTTTTGACACCCGAAAACATACTGGAAAACTCCGCCTCAACTCCAGGGTCCCAACACCGCTGACAGCGCTTAATTCGGACTTCGGATGTGTATGCGCCGTCCAAAACAGGAACTCCCAGAAAACACAACCTTACCTAACGCACATGTCATTCCACCGAACCCCTCTTCTCAGGAATTAATAATTCCTCACACCATCTCAAAATGTTTTTATCTGTTTAAGGAATGTGTCACCACTGACGGTGTGCAAATCTAACACCCGAACTGCATTTTAAGGGTGTTTTAGTGTGGATGGGCCGAAACAGGGAGGGTCAGGCCGGTTCGGCCAGCCCGCCAACTCCCTGTACTGACGGTCTGCGGTTCACTGTGCGGACCGCCCATCCAGCTCCGGACCGGCTCAGCCGGTACGGCTTTTCCCGAAAGGGACCCACACTTTTAGGGTCCGTTCCACAACCCGAGGTCGCACGTCGACCCCGATTCCCACGTCCTGCTGTCCTGCTCGGTCGGCCGACCTCTCTCCCGTGATGCCACCTGAGGAGCGCCCGCCTGAGGAGACGCCTGCCCCCATCCCAGAGCCACTGAAGCCCGCACCTCCACCTGAAGCTGCCGCCTTGCGCTGCCTGCGAGGCACGACCACCGCCACCGCTGACCTGGCCTCCAGCTCACCCGGCAACAATGAATACTCACCGGACCGCCGGAACCCACCGGGAAACACCACCAAAACCCGCAAACATTGCCGAACAACTGCGACCTCCTCTGAACTCAGATTTACAAACCGAAAATTGCGTTGGAAATTCCAGAATATATACTACACGATCATGGGAAATGAAACGAAAACGAAAAATCCTACCTCGTTGGGAGTTGCCCGACCCTTCGCATAGGGTCTGTCGTCACGCTGCTACCTTGCCGGAGGGGAGGAGGAGAAGAGAGGATTCCTCCTTCATCATTGGGAGCTATTGGTGCCATGGAAAAGGGGGAGAGGAGAGGGGTGGGTTAAGTGTTTAAATAGAAAACACTTAACCTCCCGCCGATCGGCCCGAACCCAAACTTCTGGCGGGGTCGATATTAAGCCTCCCCTGGGGTAAACGCCACATTCTTAGCGCAATTGAGGTCTCTGAATTTTAATCAGAGGCCCCGTTCAAAAGTTATAAAACTGAATGCCCAAAGATGGCAAATTTCGAAAACGCCCCCGATGCCATTTTTCACAAACGGCCCACGCCCGCAAAACCTACACACTTCCTTGGGTAAACAGCACGTTCCAGACTCAACGGTGCCCTCATTTTCCCAATCCGAGCCACCGTTTAATAGATACTTGAGTTTAACCATTAAATGACGAATGTAATTATTTATATTATCCATTTCACATTCAGAAAGCGAGCGAGGGGTCCAAACGTTGCTCGCCGACATGTTTTATATCGTTCTTATGGTAAAACCCCCATTACAGACCCATCAGTGCACTCATATCTTTGATCTGAAACACAATTTAGGAGTTATCCCATTTATTTGGCGTTCCCAGTGTGAACGCACTGATTATTTAATTTCGGCCACACTAGGGCTCAGAATTGCACGCCGTCTGAAGGCGATGCTCTGTAATATCATCAGCATTGTTACAAAGTCTTTTATAGCCCAAAATTGGGTTCTTTCATCTTGTATAATTTTATTGTAGATGTATTAAATAAATAGTATTGGCGACCTAAAAATGATTAGTGATTTGGTGAAAAAATAATTTTTGATGGAAATTTTTTTATTTCTAAAATCAAGAAATTTTTTTATGACCTATGATTTTATTTAATGAACAATGAAATAGGTAATTTTTATAAAAACGTGGCTTTTAGTTATGATTTTAAGGAGATCATGGTAACCAAATATTTGGTATGTCACATTTAGAGTTACATTAGGATATTTATGGGATTAATGTTTTATTTATTTTTGTAATATATTGATGTTCACTCTATATTTTAGAATTCTTATTTCTATGAAAAGTATTATGTATGGGTTTTAATGAAAAATACTTATGTAATCGATTATGATGAGTTATTTGTGTTACAAATGATTTTATAGATATTAATATGTTGTATTTTATAACATGGGTTAACCATTTTTGATTGGGTAATTATTTGGAGATGTTAGAAATTAATTTTCACTATTTAATAGAGATTATGATATATTTGTAATTAATTTCTAGTTCATAAAACATAAAAAATTCATCATTCTTATTCATTTCATAGAGTATGAAATGAAATGGAAAATTTTCAAGTAACAGCCAAACAATAAAATCATAATTTTGAAATTAAAACATAACATGCATGCACATTTTCTATTGTTCATTTTTATTAGAGAAATATAATACAACCACATTAAGAAAAATTTATTGATATTAATTTCTTTAATACTTATGATCATTTCCGGTGCATGGATGGCCTTTTCACCTGTCATAGAATTATAGTTTTGTGGTTTTTAACATTCTCTTCTATATATTCTCTATCAATCTATATTAGGCATTTTTGCATTATTTCTCTCCTCTATCCTGGTATTTTCATACCAAACTAATTTTATAATCCTTTCAAAACTTGTTTTGTTTTATTCTAATTGTCCTTCTTATTTACCTTACTCACATTTTATGTGGAATTTTTATTGACCCTTCTTACAAAGTGGGCATTCAAAAGAAGAATTGAAAATTAACAAACCTTTATTTGTGAAAATATTTTTAATTATAATGCAGAATTTTAAAGAAGAGGGAGAATGTAACACTTTTAGATTTTTAAAAACTTTGTGATTGATAACATATACAACAAGAAACTCCAAGCTTAAACGAACCACCAGATATTATTATTTAAATATTTCCTTTATTAAATATTAATTGAACTGGATGGTACGAGTGAGTTTTTCCAAGATATTATATAAATACATATGTTTAAAAAAATAAATATATTATTAATAAATAAGTATATAATTTTTTGAAAAATCATATTAAAAATAGAAAATAATATTTTAACAAAAATTAATTTTTTTAAATTTTGGTGGAATTATAATTAGTTTCTATATGTTTACATAAATTATAATCTATAAAATGAAGAGAATTTTTGAAATTCTCCAATAAAAATTATGTTGTAGTGATATTTTTAGTATTTTTTCTAAACTATTAATTTTCCAGTAAATAGCATCAAACACTAATTTTCATTGAACAATATATTTTTGTTTCAAGAATTCACAATGTCATTTTATAAAAAAATGCTTCCAAAGTAAAATTAATTATATTATATTATGAATAACATTATTATGTTCACTTGAATAAAATTTATTGATTAATTTTTTTTTGAAATGTTTTGTATACCTAATGATTCATATTTTCAGAAAATTTAATTTTCATTTAAAATTGAATTTTTATTTTAAATCAAATCCCTCCAATTATAGAACATGAATCTTGAACAATATATTAAAATATTGGTGTCAAAATTTGGAAAATATAAACCTATTATTTTTTCATTATGAGTAGAAATGGTCATAAACTATATCATATATGTAAAGAAAAATTCATGAAATTAATTTTAAAAGTATTTTATCTTGGACTAAAAATGATCCTAAAAGTTTCATTGATCAAAATAGATGAGTTTTTTTATCCATTTTGATCCATGTTTTTAAAATATAAATTTTTTTCACCATATGGATTATATTTTGAACATTATAATAAATTAGTGATAGATAAATTCAAAAAAGTAAATTTTCATCTATTAATTAATATAATATTTTTCAATAGATTTATATACAACATATGTTGTGTCATAAAAGATTATTTTAAATATCAATGAACATTTATATAATATAAATTTATTTTTTATATTTAGTTATTTAATAAATAGATAAAATGCATATGAAACAATAACATAGTATTTATTCAATTAATAAAAATTAAAATGTATAATTTTAAAAAAAAGTACAATTTTTTATGAGTTATATTGTCCCACGAATTTAATATATATATATATAACATGATATCTTCTATAAATTTATATTTGAAGTAACTCTAATTCATCATTTATTTAATTTCCAATAAAATTAAAATTAACAAAATTTTAATTAATTATATTTTAAAATAAATATTATCTTATTAAGTGATTTTTTTAAAACAACACCTATAATAACAAAATATTCAAATGTGGTTAAATCTAATTGATATAATTTAAAACATACCCAAAACGTGTATAAAATTTATTATAATAGTTATTTTTAATGAGAACCCAATTTTTTAAATTATATCAGTTTGGATCCATTTGGAAAAAACAATCAAACAAAATAATATTATTTAATTATATTCTAATAATGCAACTCCTCTCACTTATAATAGGACCATTCTCTATTTTATAGACACTAATTTTAGAAACCATGATTGAAAACATTATACTAAATTATATTTATAACAAACATATCTAAAATATATAAGTTAATTCCTTTTAAAATACCAACCTTAGTGTCCCTGAAAGAGAACCAATAGAGGTTTCTCAAAGATAATGTTTTTGTGCAAACCAATCTCTTTCATTTTACTAATTTTTTACATCATTAAATTATGTTATCAAAATTAATATATAAGAACATCAGTATCATAATGAATTTAAGCTGTTGTTATAATAATGAAATAATATATATCCATCTCCACCTCTATCAAATGGGAAACAAAAGCATCACTCATGTGTTTGGAAGACTACTATCTTGTGAATAGTAGTAATTTTTTTCCATTATTTCCTCAATTGGATTGTTTAAAAATAAAAAAAATGAATATATATTAAATTAATCTCATAAATATTATTCTAGAATTATAATATAATATATGCCTTATTAACTTCTAATCCATTGGAAATCAATAAGGACTCTCTTGTGTATGTGTTTCCTACCACATTCATGAATTCTGTGATTCTTTTCTCACTTCTACATCACATGAATATTAATAAGGATGGATTTAAAAAATACATAATACATATATTCTATTAAAAAAAACATTTTATGGTGAATTATTGTTTAGATTTAAGTTATTATATCTATTGAAATGTGAAAAACAATGTACTTTCATACATTCAACCTACCATCCACAAGAACTGTGTGATTAATTTTTATATATTCCTCCTCTGGATGGTTATATATATATATAAATGAGTATTATATTTTTATCATGATCTATATTTTTAAAATTATGTTAATATGAGGTGTACATACTCTCAATTTCATATATTATATAATAAATCTCTTTATATTATTTTAATTTTATGTTTTAATTGAAGTTATTGGTTTCATAGGTATTAGAATTTTAATGTTAATAATGTGGTATGAGTTTGTCTCATGATCTCATCCTTATTTGGGATTTTTTATGTTAGTGTCTATGATTGAGGAATTATTTGGACTCTCTATCATAATAAAAATATATTTTATTCTCCACTAGTTGTTTATATAAATTAAAATTTATTATTTAATTTTATACCCTTTTTGTATCAATGATATTGAAATGTATTTTTTTGGATAACTGTCCATGTTTTTCTACTAGATTATGAATATATTTTATTCTATATTATGATTTTCGTTAAAATTTATTGTATTAAATTTTCACAACACTAAAATAATTTATTAAATAAATTTTATCACTTTTTATTGAAAAAATTTTAAATGAATCCACTTTTTTCTGAATCAGGTAATTACTTACATTTTACCAAAAATGATAGAGGAATATTTGATTTTACGTACTCAACATGAACTAATTTTCCCACTGTTAGGAAACTTTGATGCCCTTAATATTACATTAATTATTTCCATATATCATGTTTATTAAAACATATTCCATAAAAAATAGAATTTTTTTCAAAGAATATGTGAAAATGGAAAGATAATTTCTTAAAAACATTTATGTCATTTTATGGAATTTCTATTCATAAATTATAACAACCCTTTTATTATCCATTGATTATATTTTGTAATGATGACATCATTATTTTTTTCATTGGATACTTTATGATACGTTTGATTTGCGAACGTATTGTAATTTTCAATTCTAGTTCTTCAAAGATGAACTATTTTTCTAAGAACCCAAATCTTCTTTTCATGTATGTTTTTCCTTTTCAGGTAGATTTTGTGAAAAAGAAGAAAATCTGAAAATTTTCAAAGTAAACACCATGTAATTTATGAGTACACATCGTGTACATCGATGCCATTGGAAGTCATGTGATGGACGTGTCATGGACACACACATGGCTGTGTAAGGATGAACTGGAGGCCGCCTAAAGTAGAGTACAGAAAAGGGAAGTACATGCCAGGTACATCAGAAGTACATGCCTTGTACTTTATTTTTTATTCATTAAATGGACTAGGGTCGCATCTAATCCTTATTTCTGTCTTCTTCTTCGCCTATTTCCATCCAAATCATCCTAGGAGGCTGAATCATTTCTGAGCCACCGATCTGTCACCGGTTATCCGAATCAAACGCCGTTGGTTGCAATAAAATCACATCTGCGAGTTCTTGGTTATTCTATGGCCACATTTCTTGCTTCTTTCACTTATGAGAGTTATCATAGGTTGAATGTTATAGATTTATTTAGATATATTCTGTTCTAGGCTGATTCACGGACCAATGAAAAATTATATCGATCGCATAGGATGGAGGTATGTGGTTTGTTTTCTTATGTTGAATGTCTTTGAGTTTTTGTGCAAAAGTGTTGGATTCCCATGTTTTGGTTATCCCTGGTAAGTGATTTTGGCCATGTTGTTTAATTTCCTTATATTTAATATTAGCTTAAGGTTAAATGATAATAATATATGCTTCTTTTCATTATTGGGGATCACCCTGTGGGTGTTATTCCAGTTTGGCTGTTTATCGTCATTTGGCACAGTTTGCCTTCAAGGAAAACCCTATTGCAATAGCTAGTTTTCTCATTATAACTAATATAATGTGTTTCCTACTATTTAAATGATTTTAATGCGTTATAGCTTTTGTCCAAGTAGTTTCTAAACTTACTTAGGGTGCTGATAGTCGATTACACACGACTGGACTGCTCAGGGCTGTGACAACCTGGTGCAGGAGACCATAGAGGGAATAGACGATTAAGTGCATGCCTAGGGGTCTATTGGAATTAGTTTAGTACGCATGATCAATGGGAATAAGACTTCGTGCTTCCTAAGAGTGTCCTTAGTTTTCAAATGTATCGAGACCACATGAGGAATTTGACGTAAGAGCTTCCTGAGAGAGTCTGTAGCTATTGTTGCAAGACCATAGGTGAATCGACGTGAGTGCTTCCCAGAGTGTATGTGCCCTTTTATGTTTACCTGACACTAGGGGTCTGCTAGTTTGTGCCACCCATAGAGTCAGTGTGAATGTGTATTGTTTGGTTGGTTTAGATGAGTCTACCAAGACAATGCACAAGCTTGAAGATTTAGGCATGTTTGTTGGTTTAGGAAGACTTTCGATTCCTTTTGTGTTACATGTTTACCTTGGAATAGATGGATTTCCTATATTCATTGGTTGTTTAATTAAATGAATAAATTTATTGTTAAATGAATGTGAATAGTAATTTGTAGGATTGTTTGGTTGTGTACTCCTAGTTCATTACTACATTTACTTTTATTACTTCTTCTATATTAATCACTTACTGTAGGGCACAAATCATGTGGTGGTTGCCTACTTGGATTAGTATCACACCCTAAATGGGTCAGGATTTTCATCCCAAACAGGTTATATGGTTGCAGGTGTAGATAGGGATTGTGGTCCTTCTACTTCAGGTACATGATTGCTGGTTGGATCTGGATAACATAGGACCGAGCATAGGCTTGCGATACTGCTAGAGTTACTGTTTAGTTATCGTACATTGTTTCTCTATTGTATTTCAGCACATTGTTATGTTTTTTTATTTCCTTAGATACTTGTACATGCTTAATCATTATCATCATTACTATATATTCATTGCTTCCACTATTTAGTTTCAGTTATATTATAATGTTTAATGCTTCCACTATTGACTATTATTTCCTTTCCATTGTATATTTTACCAAATGAGGGAATAGTATCCTCAATGACTCACCATGTACATCACTGTTAGTCAGAAGCCTATAGCATTTGGGGTAATGTTCTTGAGGTCATGTGGAGAACTAGGTACGGGGCACCAGTTGAGTGGCTCCGGATTCGGGTCGTTACAAAGTGGTAACAGAGGGGTTTCTTTTCTTTTCTATTGACTTATTGTTTAGTGACATTATACAGGGATATGATAGAATATGTAAATGGTAAATAGTTGTGCCTTGGATTTCGAGAACCCGTCTAAAAGGGAAAATCCAAGTTACCTTGAATATTGCAATTTTTGAGTTTTTAAAATGTTACAGTTTTGATTGACGTCACCGTTGGGTGGGACACTTTTGCTGTGATTTTACTGTTTATATGACTGTGGTTCTATTTTGTGGCAACCCGATGAGATGAGGGTATGCCATCTCATTCATCATACAATCACTTTTTAGAAAATCACATGTCTTGCGTATTTCCATGCCATCTAAATTGGTAAATATATTGATGAAAATGATACGAAAAACTAAATATCCAAAATTATCCATTGTAGTGGAAAAGGGATCATATATTGGAGAGATAGATAATAAGATGTCTTCTATTAAATACTAAAAAAACTATCCTAGTATGAATGAGATTGTAACATAAAACCAATATGACAAGTTCATATTTCATCCTAAGAACTCTATCTTCATGTATAATAAATTTAAATTTTATTATAAATCTATTCAAGTACCATATTTATAACAACAATTTCATAGATGATAGATTCAATTTCATTATGGTTCGGTCATCTCCAAAATAGTAATAATGATATAAATTTAATAAAAATAAATTATTTTACTATTTGTTGACATTAATATAATCATGTAATGAAAAATTAATTACTACACACCATGGATATTGTAGTCCAGCCCTACACACAACCTATGTATCCATTTTCTGATTGATGGAATGAAATAAAGGTAAATATTTATTCAACCTTATAGAATCAATGTATTAATGATATATAATATAAAAAATAGATCATTCATAATAACCAAAAATTAACGTTGTAGGTGGAGTATGATTTTTATATCTATATGGAGGTGGATGTCCACACATATTAATGAGAAATACATTAATTTCTAATTAGATTGAGAAGAGGTTGTAAATAGGGTTTCGATCACCATAACCAAATATCAATATATTGTTGAAAATGTAGATATCATGTTTTCTTAGAGAAACCATGTTTAGAGAAATATTAAGATATATAAAATTTAAATAGCTATGTAATTATATATACCTTTTCATTAAGATGCCTCATTTGGATTATTCCGTAGGAAATTAAGGACTCCTGTTTAGAGAAGACTAGAAGTTGTAAATTGACCGAAGAGATTATAGAAATGTTTTGAAGTGGGTATTTCATGAGTTCTAAATATCATATTTTCTGATCATGTGAGGATAATATTTCCCTTTTATATGTCAGGGGAGTGAACAAACTAAATCACCAAAAATATTTCAGTGATTTATGGTCACTTTCATGGTAAAGATATTCAAAATAAATACAGAGTTATATTTTAGATAATATTATATTTTAATATCATAACAAATTAATTAGATGTTTTGTGGTCGAAATACTACATAAATCTCATGGTGTATCACCCTCGGTAAATCATGTTTAACCTCAAACATTATAACATTATTCTACTTTTTTAATTTCATCATAAAAAATATGTAAAACCAATTAAATTACATTAATTATTCCAATTAATATTAATGTATCCATTTTACAAGTATAAATTCATAAAAGTAGTAGAATTTAATGTTAATTGATTACACAAACTGCAATGAAAACAATTTGTCAAAAAATAATTTGTTCATTGTAATAAATAATTTACTTGCATTTCTTGCATTTAAAAACCATAAAATAAAATTTCAAATATTATATTTAATTTTTAATATTAATTTTTCATTAAATTAATAAATAAATAGAAATTAAATAAAATTAATCGTATAAAAACACATAATGTGGGGACAAAAGCGTTTTAAAAAATGTGTGCGTTGTAGAAATAAATTAACGTCAACTAGAAAAATATAATGATTATTTCAATGTAATAATAATAATATTTCTAATTAAATTAAAAATAATATAATTACATTCCATATTCAAAACATAATTTCACATTTACATGAAAATAAATTCAATTTTTTTACAAAAATTGTGACTTTTCACAACTCACTATATTGTAATTTGTTTTTGAATAAACAAAGAAAATTACCAGAAAATAAATTGTAATATGTCTACTTCATAAATTATATTAATGTTTTAAATTAATATTTATAAAACAAGTTAAATTATAATCTTCATGTTAAATAAATATAATAACAATTTTTTAAGAAATAATTTTTTATATCATAAAATGAATTTAATGAAAATTATATAGTTATTTGTTATAAGTTAATAAACAAATTTTTATTATTAAAAAAGTTATACATATTTCTCATGAAGTGTTTATAAATATTAATTACTTCTAATTTAATGGCTATTTTATAATGGTTTACTATATATTAGATCATGTAAACATATAGTTGTGTGTAAGAGAAACAGTCGAATACCACGAGTTTTATTTAAAAGGTAAATGAATATAAACTCTTTGGATCGTAAATTAATCTCCTAAAAGGATGGATAAGATGATGAAATTAGTTAATATATAAAATAATTATGAAATAAAAATTACTCATTAGTGAAAAATATTATTTACACTTCTTTTCTATAATTCATTTGAAAAAGAAAATAGCATTCAAGCATATGTACAAACATCCATATCCCTAAAAGTTGTATCTTATATTTATTTTATTTATATTAATATAATGTTATAAACTATATATAAATAATTTTTATGATATTTATATCTTTATTTAATTTCTCAATATAATTAATCCTTTTCCATTATTTTAGAAATAAGACTTCTTAATCAATACGTAAATGAAAAAATGAATTGTTTCCTCTTAAAATGATGATGTTAATGGGGAATTGTCAATTAATGAGCCATAAGATGTTATAAAATAATAATATATTGTATTATATCTATTAATATGTCTAGTTTATGAATTAGTGACAACAATAAAATCATTATATAGGAGTGTTAAGAGTGTACAACATAGTGGAGTCCCAATGTACGATAATTATATTATACTATCATTTTATTTATGATTTGGTTATATAAAAATTTAATATAGGAAAATTATATAATTATGTTCCCTTAAACCCACAATATTTTATTCCATTCTAGTTCTCTATTATTTCTACATGTTTATAATCCATTTATTCTCTTTTTGGATCAATAATCATTATGTTACATGTATGTTATACTAATCTTTTCACATTTTTCACTGAGAAGTATTTTCCATCAATATCTTTCTTATTCAATTTTTTTTATTATCATCACATCAATTATTATTTTTATTCTTTTTAAAATACCTTTGACTTTGATCATAATATTTTTAATTTGTAACGTGCTAATGATTTTTAAAAAATGGTATTGTTGACATTCTTTAATAATGTGTGAATTCAATGTTTTTAATGTATTCTAGGTGAACATATATTACTAACCTCATGACCATTATTCTATTATTATGTTCATATATAATTTTCCTTGGTCTACCAAATAATATAATTTTTATAATATTTATTGGATATTTTATTTTATATTTATGTAGAAAGTCAGTTTGTTTTAAATGGTTGAAAGGATATTTGTAAAATATTTATAACATCACTTTTAAGAAAGAAATTATAAAATATTTTAGGATATTTATTTTCAATCCATTGAATTAGTTTTACTCTATAATTATCAATTAACATTCAGTCACTTAAATTCATTCATTAATAATGAATTGATTTCATATTATTATTCATTGATTATTTATGAATTTAACCTTATTTTGAGATCATTAACTTTCATGTGATCATGTTCCCTATATTTATTTATAATTATATTTACATTATATGAGTATATATTTTTTATCACAGATATATTTATCAATAAAATATTATAATAATCATGTACTATTAATATATATGGTTTTAGTTGATAGATTCATATTAAGAATGTTATATTATTCACTGGAGAAAATATTGATATTTTGTATTCGTGGGTTATTGTGGAAAATTATTTATTTATAATTCTTATTGATTTTTTATTATTTTTATATATTTAAATATGGGAAATTAATTGTGTGTGAATGTAAAAAATGGGGATAAAATATACATATCCCCTTAATGAATTTAAATCTATTAGGAGACAAAATAAATTATCACGATGCTTCTGCATCAGCTATACGATAATGTCATCAAATATAGTTATTTGTTACATACATACAATTTCGTAAATGCATTATAGACAATAACCTGATTTTATGATTCATGATTTTTTAGTGGAATCCATGATGGAATAATAATGAATTCCTGACAATATTCATTTCCTTCATTGATAAATCTTCCTTATTCTCAATGTGATATTTTTTTTATAATATCAAAGGATTTATTTCATGATAATTTTTTTCAGTGAAATTAATATTTTTAAATTATCCACCATTCTGTATTGAATATTTCTTATTCACAAATTACATATATTAATGAAAAAAACATTTCTAGGAAATCTGAGCACTCCCTTTATTTTTTTCCAGAACGCACGATATTATAAGAGAATCATTAAGTTGAAATTTAAGGATACAAGAACGTTTTGTATGGTATATTTTGGATTTATAATGTAATTTTGGATCCATGTATTTGTCTACTTATCCCAAATTACAACAAAAATATTTATTTTTATATTTTATGTTCATGTATTTTTTATGAATTTAATAATTTTTCTCTAGCTCCAAGTTACAAAATATTTGGATACTACCTGATTAGAATGAATTTCACTCACCACGTCAAGATAAACCCCTTGAATTTTAATTTGAAAGTTACCACAAGGAAATTTCACAGTTTCATTTTCTAATAGTTGGGATTCAGTATCAATCTATAGATGATAATGTTCATCATAGAAAATCACCCATTGCAAAATCTACAGGATATGTGATGGTTTAATGATGTCTGGATTAAATTTAGTGTTTCATCAATAACATCACAAGAAAATTAATATCCTTTTACATGCACATAGAGAAATGTTTCACATATGAGTGGGATTTACAATACTAATTTTGATTTGATTTCATCAAGAACCATCATAGGAAACCTCCAATTATCTACATCATGTCCTATTGAAACCTAATATCGTCAATTTATATATTTATTTAGATCTGTCATGTCCATGATTTCTAAAAATAATAAAAACCAAAAGAAGAGTCGTTTCTACTTCCATAGACACGTGATTCTAAAAATTAATTTATGATATTATCACATTTAGAAGAACTATTATACACCAATTAGAATGTTATACCCTAATAGAATATGGATGTTTCTATGAAAACGATGCACTGGGTGGTAATTTACCCATTCAGGTATGGTTGAAACATTGACTAAACCCACACTATGATTCATAATTATTGAGACAGTAAATACACACATGAATAAAAAATATAACGTGATATTCTTTAGGATACTATGATACTCCTTATATACCATTATTTGAGGTTTATCCTAACATTACACACTGTTTAATATAATTATTATCTTCTATTTATAATCCAACACTATGAGAGTAACATTTTCCAATACCTTATCTTTATATGTTTGATAATTTTGCATCGATTTATAATAATATTTCCCTATATATTCTAATATTGCAATGCATTCATTGACCGTCCATCTTTATTATTTTGATTTTTTATGATCATGTAATACATTTTATAGACATTTGTAAATGAATTGTTGTTTCCTATTATTTTATTCAAATAATTATGATTATGAAAAAATTTACTATGTTCCATTTACCAATCCAACTTCTTTCCCTAGATTGTTTTTTATAATTTATCCCTTTATTTTACATGGATAATGTAATAGAAATTTATATGATATCATTCAAAAATAAATGATTATTTTTAGCATTAATCCTGCATTTTTTATACATTTTCTCATTTTCTAAATTCATTATACATGTGGTGTGTGGGGATTAACAATATATATCCCATTGAAGCATTGGAATGTAGCATGAGACAAATATTCTTGATTATTTCTATGTATTCATTATGAGAAAAAGATAATTCCTTATTTATAATAATTTGTTGTCAATGATTACAATGTATTGGCATATGAAATGAAATTATCTCTCCAACAATATGTATTTTTCTCTATGTAATATTTCATTCATATACATGTGATATATTTAATGACATCACTATCCATGGAAATATTATTTTCTAATTATTATTGTATTTACTATTTATATTTTCAACATACTACTTTTATATTATGTGTTCCTAGTATATGATATAATAGATTTATTTGTACGTTACCTCCTACATAACATCAAATCTCACCCTTATTTGATTTTTTTACATAATAGACCAAGAGGATAACTATATATAATTTTAAAATACATGATTTAAAGACTAATAATGTTCTCCCGATATTTATATGTTTTTTATTTTGATTCCATATGAAATGCATGTTTGTATATAGTATTCAGACACTAATGAACTACTGGATCCTTTGAGAAATATTTTATTCATTATAAATAATATATCATAACTATCATTTCAAGGTTTTTTATGTATATGATGTTATATTTTTTATCAAAGGATGTTCTGTAGGAATCATTGGGAATACATTAAGGGGAACCAAGGTTTATTTCACATGTACAATGAAAAACCCTAATGATATATATGTAACCCACTCAAAAACATATAAAGGATTATATTAAATATAATGGGAAAATTGTTTTAATGTTAAATATTTACTAATAGTAGGAATGGAAACTGTATCGACACCCTCAGTCAATATTGGTACATTACCTTAGATGAAGATAAAGAAACTAGAGTTGAATATAAATATTTCATAAACATATAAGGTAATTTTACACATGTTATAAAAAAATAATCTAACTCACCTAGAAATATAAAATTATCCACAACATGGTATAGCTATATTGGATGATTTCATGAGACACTGTCCTCAAGAATTTATTGTATTACTAATCCATTAGATTTTTAACAATATATCAAGTCCACAGATATTATCATTCCCTATTTTGGGTGTAGGGAAAAGAAAAAAATCATCACTGTGGTTTATCTCCTGATGGATGAAATGAATAAATAATGGACAATAATTAAATGTATGAAATAGGAATACGGGATTAATATCAAGTAATATGGAATATTAATGGTGAAATTCTATAAACAAGACATTACTCGTGTGAAATTTTATGAAATAGAAAGATAATTCATTAATCATAGAAAAAGGGAATGGAAAATGATTTTGAGTATGAAGTTAATATTACAAGGTCAAGTATACATCTATAATGTATTTGATGTGGGAAATTTTAAACATAAATCCATTTCTAAAACAATTTAAATTCATCCTTATTAGAATGGACATTGATGTCCTAGAAAGGATATGAGAACAGCCATGGGAAGATTTAAGAAATAATTGATGAGAAATACACATAATTAATATATATATATAGGTTGTTGATATTTGGGAAGCCTTTATGTGTTCCATCTATAATGTATTTGACGTGGGAACTACTAGATGATGTGAACATGTAAAAAATATCTATACACCTGGGTAAAATAATGACTTATAGGTATTTAAGGTAACTTTTCATGACGAATGATATAAATATCGAGACTTTAGACTATGTTTATAGATGGATATTATTTTAACAGGTCAGGAGAGTCATGAGAAATCATTAGGTATTAATTCCACCTCTAACCATACTTATATGGAAGGTGAAAAGTATTTCAACCGAATTATTATTGGAATTCCAAAGACACCATTGAAGGACAATGAAACATGGTTCATCATATTTCCACATAGTAATTCTACTCATTTAGTACCATTAAGGGAATATATATCCATTATTTCCATTCATTGTTCAATGTAAATGTAATTACAAGGCTTTAGGGGGAATCTCCATAAATTCTATATAATCATGACACATAGTTCACATCAAAATTCAATAAGTGTCTTCCTAGGGTTCATAAATTTTTAATTTTTATAGACCAATATATTAAAACAGGATGAGAGGGGTGTGAATTAGGGTATATATAATTATTTATTTAATAAGGATCTTATTATTCCACCATAAAGAGGACTTCAACTTTTCTCTACAATTACCCACATTTTTGTGATTACAGGAGTAAAAAAGATCGATCTTACATGGTTCCCCAAAAGTATGTATATCTAAAGATAATATACAAAAATATAAAAGTTCCCCAAATTCAAATAAATATCACATATTTCATGTAATAATTTTAGATAAATATATCTGATCCTACTATTACACTACCATGTGAAATTGGAAAACACAGTTGTCCCCTTAAATGAGGAACTCACTTCTTCATATGTTGAATCCTCGTTCACATAAGGATGAAATGAATATACCCCATGTTGGAGTTTGTCATCATCACTTCAATGATTAATTCTAAAATTTATGAAACCCTTATAATATATCCTTATATAAACATTAAAATTATATATGAGATCTGTATGAAAATATAATAAATCCTCTAAATTCCCATTGTGTTTATGCCACTATTTTTATTAATAAAATGGTCTTTAACATGCACAACATATATCTTCCACTTCTTATATAACTCCATGGTCTATGATTGATTATTTTATGTTCATGATTTATAAAATGTGTACCATATTTTTATTGGTGTTATCCTTCACCATAAAATCGATAATTTATCATTGGTCAATTCATCCTCTAACTATTTATGTCCTTAAACACCATGAGGTCTGAAATAACCATGTTGTAGAGTGGTAATATATTTCAAGAAATAGAATAAATCATTACACATATACATAATTTTATCATTTCCCATAGTATTGTATCTATCCCTATTATTGAAATGATAATAGAACTACGAAATGGACACTTATATTAGACCAAATCCACTTTTCTCACAAATGAATAAATCGTTAATTATTTAACATGTGTTGACACCAGAACGAGCATCCAAAAAATTTTCCAGATGCTTCCATACATGATCCAAGAATGTAAACTGTTTCAGAAGCTTAGATTTGGTAGGTTCTAGGGCCCGAACAGAGTTACAGATTAGAATTTATGGGCATTTGATGATGGGATGGAAAACTGCTCCGCAAAGCCCATTCATAAGCCACATACATGATCGCAGTGTGCCATCGCGAATCAAGGATGTGGGAGATCTATACGAATCCCTTTGACGTTCGTGACCCACATTGAATAATGGAGGTGAGACAGCTCCGTGAAGCCCTTTGACATTCGCAACCTGACATGAAGCAAGGACGCGGTACGACTCCATGAAGTCGTTTGATGTTCGTGATCCCACCACAAAGCAAGCTCCCTCATTGCGTCAGGTGATCTCTGCTTCATGGCGCCTCAGGCCTATAAATACCAAGCTCACCCCCTTCGCTAGAGGGGCCACTCTGCCACATGGGTGACTGAACTTCCAGTTTGTGGAGCTGCTTTTTCCATAGCGAAGCGGCACCGCGAGCCCATGCACCGCACACCATGATTTTAGAAACTCCTCTACACATCATGATTTGAGAGAATCCTCCTCACACATTGAAACACCTTTAGTTGACATATTCTTTTTGTTCCATTCCAATGTTGTGAGTTGAGATTCTCATCATCAATTCCCCGAGTATCTTGATTCAAACCATTCCTCAGGAAACTCCTCTAAACCCTATCAATTGGATCCAATACTATGTCGAACTAGAAACGTTACCCCTAGAATAAGTCCCAACACAAACAATTTCTAGGCGCCTTAATCCTAATAGTTCTCTTCACATTACTATAATCTTTAGTACACCCTATGTGACAAACATAGGGTACCTCTTCCTCCAATCAAGATATGTCTTATGGTCCAATCATAAGATGCCAATTGTCATATCTACATGACATGAAACTGTAGTGCTCCCTATGTTCCAAACATAGGATACTAATTGCTCCAAAAAAGAGATTCGTTATTATCTAAGAATGAGATGAGAATATTCCTATCTACAAGACTCTAAACTGCAGTACTTACTATTTTTCAAACATATGATTCAACTTATTCAACATAAGAGATGTTTCATGGTCGAAGAAAGAGATTCTAATAGTCCTATCTACAAGACTATAAACTGTAGTAATCCCTATGTTCCAAACATAGAATTCCTCTTACTCAATACAAGATATGCCATATTCTCTAAGCATAGGATTCCTAATGCCCTGACTATAATGGCGTAATCTCAAGAGCACTGGAATATGTTCAAACATCCCATCACTCCACCACACACTTAACATTTCATTCATTCGGATCATCATCCACTTCCATGTCTGAAAGGACCCCCTAATGGCCTGGTCCCATGCCACATCGGCTCACCTACCATCCTGGGCCAACACCCCGTAATACTTTGGAAAACCCTTCTTTTCAAGTCATGTGTTTCAAACATGGTCAGCAGTTGACACTCATTCGTTTGTCCATATTTCAGGCTAACGTGATATGGATGCTTTGTTTTGAAAAGGTCAAAATTTATCCTACTTCTATATGCCACCCTCATTGCCTTCCGAATGTCAGGCATGTGATTCACTCTTTTAATCTCACTTTGATCGGATTAATGCCAACACCCCTTGGCATTGTCCCTCTTTTACACTAGTGCATAGGTGAAGGCCTCAACCCACATGTGGGATGGGATTCCCTCATGGCCAAACATGAGGAAGACATTCTGAGCAGCATCCTCACGTAAGCCCCATCCACCATTACTGCTCCATAGTGGAACCATGGAGACTTCTTTGTGTAAGCCACATCCACAATTTCTGATCCATAGTGGCACCTGGGCAGCATCCTTGCATAATCCCCATCTGCCATTGTGGCTCTATAGTGGCACCTGGGCAACATTCTTGAGAAATCCCAATCCACCATTGTCGCTCCATAGCAGCACTAGGGCATCATCCTCCCGTAAGCCCCATCCACCATTGAGGCACCATAACAGCACCCTGGCAGCTACTTTGCGTAAGCCCCATCCACCATTGCTTCTCCATAGCAGCACCATAGATGCTTCCTTCCATAAGTTCCATCCACCATTGTCGCTCCATAGCAGCACCCAAGCTTCTTCCTTGTGTATGCCCCATCCACCATTGTCACACCATAGTGGCACCCGGGAAGAATCATCGCCTAAGCCCAATGCATATTTTCCACTCCATAGAGGCACATGGGTAGCATCCTCAGGTAAGCCCCATCCATCATTGCTGCTTCATAGCGTCACCCGGGTAACATCCTCACATAAGCCCCATCCACCATTGCTGCTCCATAGTGGCACCTGGGTAGCTTCCATGAGTAAGACACATCCACCATTGTCGCTCCATAGTGGCACCAAGGTTTCATCCTCGCGTAAGCCCCATCCAACATTGTGGCTCCATAGCGGCACTCGGGAAACTTCCTTGCAGAAGCCCCATCCACCATTATCGCTCCATAGGGGCACCCATGCAGCTTCCTCGGGCAAGCCCCATCCACCATTTCCACTCCATGGCAGCACCAGGGAAGAATCATCTTGTAACCCCCATCCACCACTGCTTCTCCATTGCGGCACCTGGGTATCTTTATGGCTTATGCCCCATCCACCGTTTCAACTCTATTACGGCACCCAGGCAGCATCATCACATAATCCCCATCCACCATTTCTGCTCCTTAGCGGCACTCGGGAAGCATCCTTGCGTAACCCTCATTTACCAATGTCACTCCATAGTGGCACCCGGGCAGCTTCCCTTCATAACCTCCATTCACCACCCTTCATGGAAGCACCTTTGTGTTGTAATCGTCAAGTCCTTGGGGACCCTTGTTTCTCAAACCTAGCATGACTCACGTGGGCTTAGAGTAACCATTTTCCATTAAATACTTAGTAATCCTAGAGTGTATGCCCCATACCCCGTGAACTACGATTTCTTTGATCCTAGATAAGGCGAGGCACGTAAGAATCCTCCCTCATGTTCAATCCCGCCACCCAATGGTCACTCGGAGCCACTTCATGTCGGTTCACCAACACTTTGGTCTGCCTAGAGTGTAATCCCCCCCCCCCCCCATAACTACGAGGTAATTGATCCTTGCTAAGGTGAGGTACATAGGAAGCCTCCCTGAGGTTCAATCCCACCACATATTGGTCACTCCGACCCCCCTTCACGTCAGTTCAACAACACCATGGGAAGCCTAGAATGTATGCCCCACCACCATAATTTGAACTACGGGGTCTTTGATCCTTATCATGGTAGGGTACATAGGAAGCCTCTCTGAGGTTCAATCCCACCATCCACCATTCATCCCGTCAAACTTCACGCCAGTTACCACGCCCTTTTAAAATATGTGGTCTTTGATCCTTATCAAGGTAGGGTATGTTGGAATCCTCCATGAGGTTCAAGCCACCACACCAGTATTTCAACCATCATCAGTTCTGTTCACCAACACCTCCGAAAGCCTAGAGTGTAATCCCTACACCATTCGGAACTACATATTCTTTGATCCTCGCCAAGGCGATGTATGTAGGATGCCTTCCTGAGGTTCAATCCCACCATTTATCTAGAGGCTAGGTATACATTCACATCAGTTCACCCCCGTCTTGCATGATGTTAAACTGTTGATCTCAATCATCGGTAATTCTTTGGTCCCAAATAGAGTGGTAAGCCATTGTCAACCTCATTCAGCGGTAATCCATTGATGTCCCCAATCGATGGTACGCCATTGTCAGATAAACTACACAAACATTGATTCCCTACCATTGGGATACTTAAGAATCCACCATAAGGTTCAATCCCAGCACCCATGTATCATCCCGATCTATCCCTCGAACCCTTGTGTTCCAAGAATATCCTTCCCCAATGTGGAGGTTCTACTTCCAATGGGTCCCATACATGCATCCATTCTAATGGGCCACCCCATCAGATGTCCCATTCTCCCACCAAACTACACGGACTTCGATTCCCTGCCACATTGATATGTAGGATGTCTCTTTGAGGCACAATACCAACACTACTGTCACCTCCACAACCATCAAATCTGATCCCCTTCCACTCCATTATATTATCCATCATCCATCCTAATTCTCACCCGGGCCACCACATCCCAGTGGGATCATGTCATCCACCTCTTCGCTGCTCCTAGAAGTACTTGTGCTGTAATTCTTGTGTAATCCCACGCTTGTTTCCGGGTCATTGTCCTTTGTGTACACCCCGAATCATCAACACATAAAACTATGTGGGTTTTGATCCATATCCTATACACAATGTACATAGAAAACCTCCATGAGGTTCAATCCCAGCCAATGGTAATCCTTGGGGTCCTATATTCAGGGGTGCACTCTCCCTGATCTTCCCTTAGTGTTGTTCATATCATCCATGACAGCGTGACATATCTTTTACATGAGGGGAACCACCTCAGGTTCGTCCTCATTGGGCATTATGATCCATCAATATTCTAAGTGTTCTATCATTGGGATGTACCAATCTAATATGTCTCTAAGGGACATTCTGATCACTCACATTCTGTCTCTTCATGACGTTAATCTCACGACCTACATTGTGATAAACATGAGATTACTGAGGAAAACCTCAGAAGACATGACTTTGGAAAAACTGTATAGCCTAGACATTAAAATTGGGGCATTTCCTATGATAAACATTGGAATATGAGAAAATCCTCGGAAACATGCCTATGGCATATGATTCCCTATATTCAACATGTGATGCATCGGGTTCTTCACTCTTGAAAAGCCCTCTTCTAAGGAAGAAAACAGGTTCCCCAATGTCCACGCATCCAAAGATCCCCAACATGCCTGATGGTATCAGCTACATCAAACAAAGGTTGCTACCATGTCAGGAGCCCATGGAATTTCCGAATGAAAGTAGTGTAATTAACCAGTTTCCACAATGATATGGCACTAGGAATGAGATTCACGAACCACGACTTAATCTTTAACGGAGACCCAGACTAGATAATGAGCTCTGAGGGGGAATCCAAGGAAGGATGAGACAACATCCCATAATCCTGTTTCAATCAAGGAGAAAATGTCCCGGAACAAGGAGCGGATTCCACCCGCATTTAGAAAGTAGGAATGCAGGGAAATAGCTGTGCAACCTCCATGGACAGATGCTCACGCCCCAATGAAAGCATTGGAAACAACATGATTTTAGTAACAATCTCAAAAAATTGTAACTCATGTTATTACCCATATAGATGTGAATAATTATGTCTTCTCCTAACCTCATCTATGGTGTGGACCTATGTAATTGGAAACACCTTCTTTTTTTCTACCCCCTAGGGTGTGGAACACTACCCTATGCACCTCTCAACACATGTTGACACTCACCAACATCCCATGTTTAACCACTGCTGGATAGCCTAGTTGATTCCCCATTATGGTCTAGTTTTTTCACACATATGTATAGTTGAACAATCATTTCTATATATCCCAAATTTTCATTAATTTTGTGACACATCCGACTTTTCTATAATCTAAAAATATAACTATAGAATACACTTTTCTATATGAAAAATCACTTTCCAAATTATCCTTCATCACTTTTCAAGTAAAATACACTGAATTGATCTTAAATGGGTTATGTCAAATGAACTCCCCTTAATCACTGTTTATAATTCCCAAAATAGTAAAAAAACTATAAAAAAGAACCAGTTTAGAAGAAATTACCTATGAACCACTAATCATCAATTATATTATCGTGTGGGAAATATACGTATGGGAACCATGAATATAAAGTAATGTTTTTAATTATAACAATGGAATCATTTCATCCACTTAAAAACTACCCCCATCGAGTTTACATTGACATTATCTCCAACTATTGGTTAGACTATTTCTCTCCCTTATGTTAATTAACATAAAGATACACTAAAATTTTATAAATATGGGATTTTAAATGAAACAAAATTAGTTCAAAAATAATTCAATTGTAATTAAATAAACTATCGGGATATGGTGTGTGTGGTGAAAATAATTATGTGGATTTAGATGGTATCACTCCAAGAGAAAAATCATTAATCTCAAACACCACTTTATGTATCCCATTTTTCATGATATTTGCAACATTATATTGTGATAAAATATACTCAAAATAACTCATGGCTTTAATTTGTTCATTATGAAATGATATAGGATGTAAATGTTCATGTACCCTAAATGACTTATTACATTATATCTATTATTGATAACACTTGAGTTGGAATATCTAATTGGATTTGGAGAACATAATTCAACACCCACACCATAATGTTATTATTTCATCAATGGAAAATGGTTTCATACTTCAGTGGAAATAATGTACTCAACCACTAATGTGGCCTAAAAAATATATCTTTTTTCATTATTTTCAATAAAATACGCAAACTCCCATGATAATAATCAAAAAAATGGAGTTGAGTTTTATTTATATAATGAAGAATATAAATAATCATTATTTAATCCCACCAAATTATGCTGTAAATTATTCATATAGGATAATCCATAGTTCAATAAATGAAGGATTTTTGAAAGATATATTTTCACATCAGTCATGTGTCTCTCCTTGGGATCACTCTAAATATGAACAGTTTGATATATATAAAATAATATATCTAGATGAGTTGATATAAAACAGAGTTAACAACCAAGAATTTAACATTACTTTCTCTCATTAGCCTTTTTCCCAGCTCGTATTTTGATAATTTTATTCTAGTCCCTATTACCGTTTAAATGGGCCTTCATTCCACCATCATAAATAGTCTAAAAAACACATTGGAATTTTTTTGAGACATATATTCCATCCACTCATTGTACTATCTACAAGGAATAGACTAATGATATTTAATAAAATATATATATCCCAAATTCTCACCCCAAGAGTTATGAAATCTTCTGTCTATAGTTATAATCTAATATTCTATATATTGTTTCGTTATCATAAATGATAACCATTATCCACTATTAATTATACTTCATGATATATGTTTTTTGACCAACTACTTCCCCATTAAAACTATGATTTTTTTGATATTGGTATAGTATGAAATACAATTCCCTTGGTTGTTTATTTATTCAATTCAATGAATTATTTAGATAAAAAACATTTCATTCATCGTTATCAATGATAAACCCATCTTGTTTCAAAATATACACCTCTACATTAAGGAAACCATTGGGAGCCCCTATATATGATTTTGATAATAAAAAATATAACATAGCTACATATTAGATATCCTTCATTATTATGGTATGGAAATGAGATATATGGACCCCAAAAAAGTTTCTTTTATGGAAATCATCACTTATTGTTTATAGTTATGATCCAAGTGGAATTTGTAATAATTTTTCACAATCAGATTCCTTATCATACTTATTTTCTTCCATTTTAACACCCATGTAAGGTATTCTTCCTTATCACCCTCAAAATAAAAAAATAGGTCATTTTCCAAAAAAATAATCTCATTTTATTCAATTATTTTTTCATATTCAACCACCAAAAAATTATTTCTTTTTTATCAATATATCATGATTCTTGAGTAACACTAACACAATAATTTTAAATGTATATTTTTTTAACAATTTTCAACATTTTAAATATATTTTTAATCATAAATTAATTCAATATATTATTTTATGGATTTGAGTAAAATAAAATAATATAAATTTAAATATTTCTATTTAGATAAAAAAAAATTAATAACGATGTTCGGAAATTAATTATATGTTTGTAGAATATCATTATGTCCATTTTTGAAATCATTAACATCTTTTCTGAGTTTACTAAAAATGGGTCATTTTATAAGGCCCTAAACTGAAGAAACATAACCACACCGACATCCCCATTATGGGGTTTCCCAGCCAAGTAGGACATTTGAGATCCCACATAGGCTACAAATAGGCATACCTTGTGATGTAGGCCAAATGCATATGTGTTGGTCCAAAGCCCACACTGATTGTGCAGTGTCAAATGGTTTTCTATTTATTATTTGTGTGTATCTAATTCTCACCTTGGTAGGGGAGTATAATACACATAGCGAAAAAAAATTTCGTAAATTCTGTTGGTTTGTGTTTTTTGGGAAAATTATTTATTCAATAAAATTTCATTATTTACTTGAACGGTGTCATGGAACTCCCGTCCAACTAAACCATGCTCACAAAACCTACGACATCACCCTCTATCATCATTTTTGTCCTTGAGATCACAAATTTTTACCTATATTTCCTATAATCCACAATTTTATTATTTAGTGGATCTCAATTCAATTTATACTCCCATATCTAAATCCCCTGAAGATCATGGATAACATCGTGGACCATGGTCGACCCCCATGTAACCCTATTTCTATGATTCATTAGGAAACATCAATAGAGGGATAAAAGAGGCTATCACCTCTTAAATTGCACCTATATTGTTCCTACTACATCCCTAAAAACCCTATCAAATCACCCACCCCATGAAACTGATGAAGGTGTATTAATTAAATTTATTTTATTAATATATGGTAAATTATTGAATGTTAAATCATTATGTTTTTTGAAACATGATCATTTAGGTGTTCATTGATATGTTTTTGAAGATTATATTCTCCCCAGTCTGAGACCATCCACTTCACCAACAATAAAAGAAGCCTCATCCAGTTTAGAGGAAAGGGGACACATACAAGGATGTGGAAGCATCCATTGTTGAATTTTCTATTTTAAACATCGATTTATATTATTTCATTATTATATTTATTTTAATTTTTTTTATAATTTAGTTTATGAAAAGTTCTGCAGTTGAATTTTTTGTTGTTCAATTCTTTCCCCAAACTTTTCTTCTTCTTTTTATTCGTTTTGTTATTCTTCGACTCTTATTATTTTTTTTGTTCCTAACATTTATTTAATTTTTTTTATTTTCAATTTTTATTTTAATTTATTTACTTCTATTTCCCAACCACTTTTACTTTTATTATTTTTTGTGTTTTTAATTATTTTTTATATTATCTTTATTATTTTTATTATTTTTATTTTATCTTCTCAATATCTGCCATTATGGTCTCCTACTCCTGATAATATGAGCCTAACCCAATGATTGTCTTGGTGATGATTTAGTGTTCTTGAATTCTTTCTAAATTTTATTTTTATTTTTTTGGTAGGTATTAGAGGCATGAACAATTGTGGTTATTGTCCCACGTGACATTAAAACATATTTATTTATATTTTTGTATTTTTTGACTTTTCATTTCCTTCAATTATATAATATCATCTTCTAATTTATTTTATCTTGTCAATAGATGATATTTAATATTATGGAACTATGAATTTGAATATGACAAACTCTCTGACTAAGGATTTCTATCAACCATAAGTATTGGGGGAGTGGAATTTTGATTATTTGTAGATTAAAATTTTAAAAAATAATAAATTTAGGTATACTAATTCATGAATTATATTTCACAGCTAGATTATTAAAATAAATTGAAATAGACAATGTGGAAAATTATTGAATTCAAAACCAATCATTGGACTAGTGTATTTATTTAAAATCACATTTTTTTCATCATTTCATGGTAGATTGGACTATGTTTTTAGTATTCATGTATCGAATATTTTATAAAATAAATATTCCAAAACCATTTAATTTGAATTCATATATTAATAAAAATGAAAAAATAAGTATTTTATATGAAATATATTATGTAATAAGAAAATTACTGAGGCTCAAAAAGTGTGATGAACCTTGCCAGAAACTATGTTTCACAATTATACAACTTAGAAATTTAATTTTTACATGCACTTAGAAATAATTACATAAAATTTTGTTCCTTTTATAGTTTTATAAGAATTAGTTTTCATAACATTTCTCCTTTTTCATCGTAGATATATCATTGGATTATTTTAACTATAAAAAATTGTTTTTATAATGATTTAAAATGAGTATTTAATTAATTCAGTGAATGGTTACTCATATGTGAAGAAATATTAAATTTAATATACTAGGAGGCCCTACAATAAAGGATTTTTTATCTTATAATACTAGATAATGAGAGGAAAAATAAAATAGATATTTCTCTCCCCCCTCAATATATGATGAGCATGGTCGATGAACTCCAAACTGATATGTACACGCTCAATGCCATGGGGGAGCTACCACTAGTGCTCCCCACATCCGATAAGGATATCTAGGAAGTTATAGACAAATCGAAGGACCATAAACATCAGATCAACGACAAAAACCATATCAATGAAGACTATGATGAGCTATAGCGGATTCAAAATGAGGTAGATATTCTTGCTCAGCTATTTGTGGATGATCTAAAATAATTAAATGAATTTTGGAATGAGTATGGAATATTAAAAGGCCTTTTAAAAGTATAAAAACTATAATGTTTGGATATTTTTCTATCCATAGTGAATGAAACCACACTTATGATGGATTTTGATGAAATTATTGAGTGGACATGATACCTGCATCCATCATCCATGATCCAACATCAAGGGGCACTTACTCTTTAAATTGATATTTATATTGAACCAACTATGTGATGTTATGAATATTTTATACTGTATTTATTTAAATTTTATTCATTATTAAATGAGTATTAATTTCGGATTTTTTGGATTTCCAAATTTTGGAATTCCATACCTTGCATTAGAATAAGATGATGAAAATTAATATGAACTAATAGAGAATGACATAGAGATCCATGATTTTGGATAAATATAGATTTGAGTAATCCCTGGGAGAATCCCAAGTTACTAATCCTAAAGAAACAATTTAATAGTAAACAAAAATTTAATGGTGAAATTTTAACATGGATAATTCAAATTTAAATTTTATTCTAATAAAAATATCATCCTACATTCACTAAGATCATTCAATTCATGAAACCCACATTATGAAAAAAATGGAAATGAAAGATCGGGTTTCACATGTATAAACCAATAAGGGGGATTATCTATATTTAGTCCCACCCCCACCTCAATATATATACCTAATTATGAATGTAAAGGAATCAGTATCCACCATTTATGGATCATTCCTCACCAAAAGGTATCCATTCATGCTGGGAAAAGGCATATGGGGTGGTTCAAAACCAATAAGATCCACCCACTGTCAAATTTTGGATAACATCTGGCACATCCCAAAGAGGAAGTAAAAATGTAATTTCCCACATTTGGGATCATACCATTATTTCAATTTTTTAATTTATATCTAGGTATTTAATTTTATTCACATAATTACTTTTACATATAACACATTAGACTATTCTTTTTGAAATTGAATAATATAATCGTTGTTCTTAATTGATTAATTTTATTTTTATGTCCATGATGGAACATGGAATCACAAATATCTAAGTAGTAAAAAGAAATAACCTTCAGGGGTTAGTGAGTTCATTACATTGTTTACTCTTTGTATACTCCCTAAGTTTTTCATAAACCTATTTAGAGTTTTAAATTTTTAATTGAATTCATGTATTGGAATTACATCAATACATGAATTATTTTGCAATCAAGATATTCATATTAAAAATGGGATTAGATGGTTTATATTTTAATGATAATTATATTTATTAATTAAATAAGAATAAAAATTGATTAATTTTATTCCATGATATTAAAATTGAGAATCATTATTTGAGGTAATTGGTTGATTCATATAAATGAATATTTAATATAAATTTTCTTTATTTTAATTTTTAAAATTAATTTATTTTATTTTTTATTATTCATTCATTTACTGATTTTACAATATCCAAAGTCCCTTTCAAATGCTAATTTCTATTCCATGTACATCTACTTTTATTATTGGATATATTTTGTGAGTGTTATTAAGACATTCCATCGACTAAAACATTAATTTGGTGTTTATAAAGAAATATATATTTGAAAAAAGATGAATTTATTGTGGCAAAATTTTAAAATACATTTCATCCATTCATAATTTTACATCAATCATGGTTTATCCCTTAGAGACCATGAAATAACTTGATAATGATGATCCACATTCCATGTCATTTTTTATCCATCCATTCCATAATCTATGTATTTCCATGGTATGTTTAAAGTGATGTCTATGGGTAATGGGAGTCATGGTTGATGGAATGAAATATATTGAATTTAAATAAATGGGTGTGGTATTTTTGGGTATGGATAAAAGTTTTTTGATTCATACATTTTTAATTCAGCTTTTCTCTTCTTGAAAAAAATGATAAAAATGATTGGGTGGTGACATGGATGGAAAAACTCACAATTATTAGGTTATTTATTTTTATAATCATTCATCAGGTGGATTGGTAGAGATTAATTTTTGTTACACGTATTTCCAAAAAATGAAAATGTTGTTTAAAAATGTATAAAACTAAGGAATATTTCAATAAGGAGCACAATATTCATTATTTTTTCATTATTGATGACCTTACATTAATCTTTTAAAGTGGGAGTTGTAATTTTAAAGGGATAATTTCATAGAGAATTTACTTTTTATATTATACCTAATAATTTATATATAAACCTCATATTTGAACCATAAATGTTTAACATAAACTCTGACCATCTATAAGCCTAAGAGTAATTAGATCCATTACTAAATAAACCTCACAATTTCACATGGATTTTGAAATTACAAGGTGGATAATTTAATTCATATAAAAGAATATACAAAATTATCATGTTCACTTTATATGATCAGAAATATATTTTATTTTGTATCGTGAGTGGGGAGTTAAATTATTCAATAGTTATTTAAATCATTATACAGATTATATAATAATAATTAATTTAGGAACATGAATAAATGAAAAGATTAGTTCCTCAAATTTCAAATTTAAATATTGGTAACAATGGTGAACTCGGATTTTCAGCATTAATATTTTCTAGTTAAATAATTTTGTATTTATAAGTGTGGGGGTATTTTGGACACTCATATTTCATTTGTATATTAAATAATACATATCTATTTAATTGTCTTATGAGTTTTTTCAAATTTAAATTATATAAATTAAATTGATTTTATGTTTATCAAAATATAGAATCTTGAAATATATATTGAATAATTCAATGAATATATTTGTGTATTTATTTTGAATAATTATCAATTTCGAGGAGTTTACTAAAAAATTGACCAGACCAAAAAAAATTTGAATTGAATACCCACCAACACATATCTATCCCCATGAATCGGTCCTCTGAGAATGCGAGCTAGATGACCACATGCAAGAGCCAAAAATAGAGAGGCCACACTGTGTAGAAAACATGTGCATTGGAAGGGAATAATCTTGGATGGACTAACCTGGGAAGGTAATCCAAATGTTTAAGGGGAACAGTTATCTATTCTATCATCAAATTATATAAATCGGATCAAGTTAAGGTATACAATTATTATAAACACTCGTAGAGAGAATTATTGATTTCGATGATGAAAATTAGTTGTGAAGGAAATATTTGTTGTTTAGAAAAATTGTGTTGTCTTAAAACTTCTATGATTCCTCATATTAATAAACACCATTCCACTATCCTCTACCATCTCTTCATTACACGATTTCATAATACCCTACATCAAACTAATTGAATCCAATATTGATGATGTAAAAGAGTTCAACTCAATCTTTACCGACAATGTTATAGCCTGAGACCACCACAAATCACCTAATAGACCCCAACAACTTCTAATTTTATTCTACAAAAATCTTCATCTAGCCACATTTCATGATTTTAGAAGGATGGTGATTTCTATTTCATATTACCCCTAATGCCTCTTATACATCTATAATGGACCAATTCCACACCTACTACACCTTGAATCATATGATAGAATCTATTCCACATCTATTTCATTCTATGATGATTAATTAAAACACATGAAATATTTTTGTGTTTCTAAACAAGAACATGTAGGTTTTAATGGTTTTATTATGAAGATTATATTATGCCAAGGCTAATAATTTACCCTTACATACCTATAAAACATGTTGATCTACATATGTCACGGATATGGGACAATAGTATATAGGGGGAAGAATTCATAACCGATGCTTATGTATTCTTAATTTTTATTTTTTATTAAATTTTTAATTTTAGGAATTATAATTTTGTTAATCAATAAATACATTTAATAATTATTTTTCTATTCATGATTTACTACACAATTTTCTTCTTCTAATTCTTATTCTTCTTTCATTTTCCTTTTATTAATTATATCTTTTTCTTAATCTTTTTCTTCTTATTCTTATTCTTATCATTCTGAACACATTTTTCTTTTATTTTAAATTTTATTTCATTTAATTCCATTTCCCTTCTATTTCTATTTTTTTTGTTTTATTCCACTTAATCTCATTCTCATTTTTTTTTAAAATTTTCACTTATCTTATATTAACTCTTTCCACTATTTCATTATCTTAATTTAGATAATGGGAGAATAACATGAGGATTGGCACAAGGAATGAAATGTGTTCATCAATTATTTATCATTATTTATTTAACATTTTTTGTTATATATGATTGACATGAACATGTGGGATGATTTCATCCCAAAGCATTTATCAAAAATAAATTTATATTATTTTATTTCATTTTCTTTATTTTTTGTCCTTATATTTGATAATATCATTACATGATATGGTTCTTAAAATCAAGGGATAAACATTAATTTTATAGAGGTTGACCCTAGAGGATTTCACACTCTTGAAGGAGGTGTTTCAACAACATTGATTATAGGAGGAGATGGAATTTTTATTTTTTTAACCATTTGATATTTGAAAAAATATTAATAAATAGATATTATTTCATCCATGAGAATTAAAAGTTGAATTATCAAATTGAATTTAAAAAATTAATTTAGAATAATGATGAAAACTAATCCTCGAGATATGTTTTTTTATAAAATCACATTCTGTTAAGAATTTCATGTTTAGTTAGTATAAATTTACATTATTCATTTCTTTTTATTATTTTATAAAATAATAAAACCCATACAATTTTCATTGTTTCATATAATTGTCCCGACCCGTCCTCGGGACCTGTGTCGTGACTACCCAAAGCCCGTCACCCATAGGCAAGGGTGTAGCGACAAGCACCAATGCGTAAATCCCGAAAAAATGGGAAGGCATTTCCTTTATATAGTAAAGAAACCATAGATTAAATGCTATGTAATGCTTGGTACAAAAGTAGTGAAGAAAAGTAAATGGGCCAGAATACAAACCCAAACTGAAAGTAAAGTACAACTGGAAGAAAGTACAGCAACTGATAGTAAAGAAGCAACGTCGAGCCGTCGACTGGAAGTTCCACCTGAAGGGTGGGTACATATAGCCTCCTCAGCTCCTTGGGTCCAGACGTCCGCTCTGAGTACGTCCCGCCCAGTGGTCCACCTCCAGGTACCGACTTTCTCCACAAGCCTCAACCACGATCAATGTGGTCCGTTGTCTGCAACCAACACAACGTAGTGCGAGAATAGACCGTGCATGGATGAGTATACGCTACTCATTAGGGACCCCGAGACCCCCGAGGGTCTCCCAGAATCCACAGAAGATAATTCCAAATGAATGTTACAATCACGATGTAACATCAAACAATACTTAGGTTTATTCCCATACATAAACCTAAGTCATCAATTCCCTCTCGTCTCCATCAACAATGCCCATGTTCGATCACATCCACATAAGAGTACATCCCAATCCACACATGATAACACAACTCAATCCACATAGGAAATCAATTTAATCATATCTAAGATATTGATGGAATTCAAGACTCAGCTCACACAGATATACTTCTTCATAAGGTGATAGAGATGATCAGATATAGCCACTGATTCATCTATGCATGGACCCACGTAGGATACTAAACTAGCTAAGCTGTTAGACCCACATAGGATACATACCAGCTACTCTGCCAGACCCATGTAGGATAGAAAGAAGAGTGTCAAACACTTCCAGACCCACGTAGGATACAAAAATAGTAGTCGTCGCTGTCGAACCCAGGGAGGATTTCAGTACGGTCTTCATCGCTGCTGAACCCACGTAGGATTTCAGTGCAGTCTTCATCGCCATCGAACCCCCAGAGGATTTCAGTACAGTCTTCATCACTGTCGAACCCACATAGTATTTTAGTGCAGTCTTCATCTCCATCAAACCCACAGAGGATTTCAGTACGGTCTTCATCATCACTACCAGCTCTTGGGTTCCCGCACACAGCATGCTCAATTCCAGGAGGGTCCTCTCCAAGATCCATAGAGGTTGATACATCAACAGACACGTATTCCGGATTTGATTTATCTCAATGTTCTGTCTCGACAATAGGAACTCATCGTGACAGACGGTACGTCAATCAGATGCCCGGTCTGCGAGTTATTGGATTTTTCGTTCCAAGGGCCCGGTTGGGTTTTAAGTCAAACCAACCCAACCGCACTCCAACTACATCCAAACCTCAAGCGAAATAATCCAAAAGTTGTGTCTCACTAATAGTAAACCAAGAAAGTTGACGACACATCAAACAGACATCGGGAGCTCAAGTTATAAGCGTTTCCGCTCCGAAGGCCTGGTTGGTTTCGTGTTCGAACCAACCCGGTCATACCCAAAGTTCTTCAAAACATTCAGTGTAATAAACCGAAACGACCGTATCAATCCACGGATCGCATCACAGCTGACGGTGCATAGAGCGGAGGTCTGCAACCTATGATATTGGCAAAATAACGTACCTATCCGTTTTTAGGGGGTTTTGGGCCCAGACCGACCCGGCCCGAGACCCCCCCTGGGGCGGCCCGAATGGGGTCGACCCGAACCGGGTCCGGGTCTGGCCCATTGGGGCGCGGCCATGCCCGGCCTGGGCGTAGCCCGGCCTTGCGCGCGCTCACGGACCGAGTGGCCAGCTCGGCCACACCGAACTGAGTGGAAGGGGGTGGGGTGTGCACTGCCCCCTTGTTTGAGTAACCGTGACCACTATGTGGGTGGGGGGGTTCTCCTTTGGCCAGCCGGGGGTTACGACCCCCGGTCTCCCCCTGAAATGGCCGGCCCGGTCCGGCTGGCCGGTGTTGCCGCTGTAGGACCTACCGCGGTCCCTCCCTCTGAGGTGCCGGAAGCCGACGGTTCCGGCCGCCCCGCCTTGCACCGTCGCGGCTTTGAGTCACGACCTTCTCCGACCAGCATGGCGCAACGGCGCCACGCCCCACCGATGCAGCCCTGCTCCAGCCGGGGTGTCTTCGTGGTTCTCCGGCACAACGCGACGGCCCCGCGTCCCTTCATTGCGGCCCGACTCCGGCCGCGGGTTCGTTCGGCCTAAATGGCACGGCGCGACGGTGCTGCGCATCTTTTCTGCATTTATCCATAATTCGGCACGGTGTCGTTTCACTGCGCCACCTTCTTTTGAACTGCAACAACACAACAAGAAAAGGGAGAGGACAATCTGCCATGTTCGTGCGGTCTGACCTCCTCCCGATAAGTTGATATCAAGCGGCCCAAAAATAAAGATGAATAACAACAAAGGATATTTCACAAAAAAAAAGTAATTAACCCCTACCTTGATAACGAGTTGATGTTCGAAGAGCGTTGCATAAAGCTGCGTTGTGGGGCGTGGTTCTATAGACGTCGACAGAGAGCATCTCAGGAGACGACCTCTTCTCTTTATCATGGAGAGAATAGGATGATTATGTGTCGTTGGAGAACTCCCACATTGATGTATCTTCCCTTGTCATAGAGGAGAATGGGAATGGATATACCGGAGTCATTGAGTCGTTCTTCGTTGAAGAGATGACATTCGTCGCGGAAGGATTGAAGCTCTTCGCAGGAGGATGAAGTTCTTCCCCAGAGAAAACAGTTCTATCTCCCCAATCTCCTCACAAAAAAAAACCAACCCTCCCAAATAAAATAATACTTATCTTATTTTATTACATCAAGCCAAGCATTTCAATTTTTAAATATGAAACACCTAACTCACTTAATTAATTAAGTGAGTTGGCATGATAAATGAATAGAGAGGGGGAGGTAAGTGGTCTCACATAAAAGGGGGGCTATGGAGTTAAGGAATATGAGGGTTTGGGATCGTGTGGGCCCCACCCCACCTTTATCCTCTCATGGATGGTTAAAAACATGTGGGTCCCACCCCCAACTCCCTTACTTAGGTTATAACTACCTAGATTATATTAAATAAAATTGTAATATAATTTTATTTATTCCTCACTAAAACTACAAAATTAACAACTCCTCCCGAGAAAACACACATTCGGAAAAGGCTGTCCTAAGAAATTATCGATGTTGCGGTATCATTGGTTCCCTCGGATTTCAATTCCGAGCACCGGTTCAAATGTTAGGAAAACCCACTCATTCATTCACTGAACGTACCCAAGCTAATCTTTGGTAATCGATTCCGAGCACACAGGGCCTCAGAATCAGGTTCCGTCAGAAACTGCGTTCTTGTAATATCGCAATGAAAATTAAGAAAAAAATTTCCCTTGAATTGTACAGGTCTTTAAATTACTCCCACCTCAGATCTTTACATCCCCGTAAAGATACATCATAATCTATGGAATCAAATGTGGTGCCGAGCACGCATCTGAGCCTCCCGCTTCCAAGTGCTCTCCTGGAGGTTCCTGTGCTGCCATCTGATGCGCACTAGAGGTATCAACCATCCACATAGCACCCACTCCTATCAATCCTCGATCTCCACCTGGACCTCCGCAAAAGTCGCCCCATCGTGAATGTCCAACAACCCATGCCCGATGATATGCATTGGGTCATGCATGTATCTGCTCAGCTAAGATACGTGGAAGACGCCGTGAACCCGGTGAAACATAGGTGTTAGATACAGGTGATATGCCACCTCACCTATCCTTCTGAGGACCTGGAATTGTCCGATGAAGCATGTAGATAACTTGTCGCCCCGGCAATATCTCTGTAATCCATGTCGAGGTGATACCAGCAAGAAGACGTGGTCTCCATCTTTGAACTCCAATGGCCTCCGCCTCCTGTCAGCATAAGACTTATGCCAGCGCTGAGCTATCCTCATCCACTCTTGGATGACCTGGACCTTCTCTGTCGTGGCCTGGACCATCTCCGGTCCTACACATGCTGACTCCCCAGGGTCTATACATCACATAGGAGAACTGCAAGTTCGGTCGTACAATGCCTCGTATGGTGCCATCCGGATGGTGTAGTGGTAGCTGGTTTTGTACGCGAACTCCACCAAGGGAATGTGGACTTCCCAACTGCGACCAATGTCGAGGACACATGCACGGAGCATGTCCTTGATAGTCTGAATGGTCCTCTCTGTCTGACCATCTGTCTGATGGTGAAAGGTGGTTCTCAGATGTAGCTGGGTCCCTAATGCTTCCTACAACCCCTTCCAAAGCCAGGAAGTAAAGCGAGCATCTTGATTGGAGACGATAGATGATGTCACACCATTAATTCTTATGATCTCTTGAACTTAGAGGAATCCCACGCTCTCCACTGAGCCCTACTCTCTGATGGGTAAGAAGTGAGCTGACATGGTGAGTCGGTCGACAATCACCGAAATGGAGTCGTGACCTCTGGAAGTACGTGGAAGTCCAGTCACGAAGTCCATAGATATATCATCCCACTTCCACTCCGAGACCTCCAAGGGCTATAAAAATCCTACTGGTACATGGTGATATTCCTTCACCTGCTGACATGTGAGGCATCGAGAAACGAACTCAGCTACAACCTTCTTCATACCCGACCACCAGTGATGTCGTCTGATATCCTGGTACATCTTCGCCACTCTTGGATGTACCGCTAAAGGGTAAGTGTGAAACTCTCTCAGAACCTCCTCCTGTAAAGCAACTGGTACCATGATACATCCTCTGAAAAGGATGATGTTCTCTTCTCTTATTGAAAATCCATTAGGTGCATGTTCTGAGGATATCTGCGCATGCCGCGTCTCACAGTCAGCGTCCCCACGCTGTGCCTCTCTGACCCACTGTAGTAGTGGAGATGTGACTGTGAGTGACTGTAGAAAGGCTGCTCCATCTCTATCCACGAAGTATATCTGCAAAGCGGAAAGGTGCTCTGTCACCTCACCGAGTAGCTGAATGCCCGTCCTCCTGCTGAGGGAATCAGCTACTACATTCCCATTTCTAGGAGTATAAACTATCTCAATGTCATAATCCCGGAAGAACTCAATCCATCACTGATGTCTCAGATTCAGGTCCTTCTGCTTGAAGATGTACCTGAGACTCGGGTGGTCAGAGTAATATGTAAAGCGCTCGCCCATCAGGTAGTTTCGCCAAATCTTCAGAGCGAAGACCACGGCTACTAACTCCAGGTCATGGGTAGCGTATTTCTGCTCATGCTGCCTCAACTGATGGGATCCATAGGTGATCACTGCCCGCTCCTGCATCAGGATACATCCGAGTCCAGTCCCTGATGCATCGCAGTAGACTACATACCCCACTCCATCCTCCGGTAGCCTCAAGATAGGTGCGTTGGTCAATCTCGGTCTCAGCTCGTGGAAGCTCTGCTGACATCTGTCTGAAAAGATGAAGGTTTTCCCCTTCTTTTCAAAGCATAGAGTGGTTCCGCAACTCCGGAGAAGACTAGCACAAACCTCCGGTAGTACTCAGCTAGTCCCAAGAAACATCGCACCTCCGTCATTATCCTGGGTGGATCCCAAGCTAGCACTGCCTCGATCGTCATAGGATCCAACACAACTCCTGCCTCAGAGATGACATGTCCCATGATGTGGACCACTTGTAACTAGAACTATCAGTTCGAGAGCTTACCATAAAACCGGTGCTCTCAGAGTGTGTCTCGTACAACCCGCATGTGGTAGGTGTGCTCCTCCTTAGTAGTCGGGTATATCACTATGTCGTCGATGAAGACAATGACAAATCAATCAAGGTGTGGCTGAAATATCCTTTTCATTAGACCCATGTGCGGACCGCATGGCTAGCTTTGTCACGACCCATTCTCGAGACTCGTGTCGTGACTACCCCAAGCCCGCCTCCCACAGGCCAGGGTCTGGCGACTAGCACCAAAGCTTAAATCCCGGCAAAAGGAGAAGGCATTATCTTTATAAAGTAAAAAACCACAGAGTAAGCAAGAAGAAGTAAACACTAAGTAAATCTAGGTCAAAAGGTAGTGCGAAAATGTAAATGGTCCAAAATACATACCCAAACTGAAATTAAAGTACAACTGGTAGAAAGTACAACAACTGATAGTAAAGTAGCAATGTCGAGCCGTCCACTGGAAGTCCCACCTGAAGGTTCGGTACAAAAATCCTCCTCAGCTCCTTGGGTCTTGCCGTCCGCTCCAAGTATGTCCCGCCCAGTGGTCCACCTCCAGGTACTAACATGCTCCACAGGCGTCAACCACGATCAGTGTTGTCCGTTTTCTGCAACCAACACAATGTAGTGCGGGCATAGCCCGTGCAGGGGTGAGTATACGCTACTCTGTAGGGACCCCGAGACACCCGATGGTCTCCCAGAATCCAAAAAGGATAATTCCAAATGAATGATTCAATCCTGATGTAACATCCAACACTACATAGTTTTATGACCATGCATATACCTAAGTCATCAATTCATGCTCGACTCCAGCATCAATGCCCAAGTTCGATCACGTCCAATTGGAGTACAACCCAATCCACACAAGATAACACAACTCAATCAACATAGGAACGAAAGTCAATCATATCTAAGATATTGGTTGACGTCAAGACTCATCTCACATAGGTATACTTCTTCGTAAGGTGATAGATATGATCAGATATAGCCACTGATTCATTTATGCTGGGACCCACGTAGGATTCTAAACCAGCTAAGCTATCGGACCCTCATAGGATACTGTAGACCCCGGAAAACGCGTCACCAAAATTTTCCAAATGCTTCCATACATGATCCAATATGGTAGTCTATTTCTCAAGCTTCGATTGGGTAGGTCGTAGGGCCCGAACGGAGTTACGGATTAGGAGTTATGGACGTTTGAAGTTGGGCTGGAAATCTGGTTCGCGTAGCCCATTCGCGAAGCCCCCCCTCCGTGATCGCGGAGCGCCGCCGCGAAGCAATGAGGCGAGAGGCTCCGCGAACCCGTTTGACATTTGCGATGTGACGCGAAGACCCGTCGCGAAGCACTAATGCGAAGCACCGATGCGAAGCCCCGTGCAGCGCGGTCCCGCGAAGCCCCGCCGCGAAGCGCCCCGACCATCGTGGCCTCGCGAAGCTCCAGAGGCAGTGATGCTCCGCGAACGCATTTGAATTTCGCGAGCCGCCACGAAGCTCCAGAGGCGGTGATGCTCTGGGAAATCATTTTACATTCACGAGCGTGCCGCGAAGCTCCTGAGGCGGGGCGGAAGTTCTACTTCGCGGCGCCCCTGCCTATAAATACCCAGCTCACCCCGCTTCTCAAAGAGGACGGCCACGGCCACTTCGCCCCTTGGGCGGCCGAGCGGAGCTCCGCATTGCGGCTCCACAAAGCCATGCTCCGCGAGCAGCTTCCTTCGCGTTGCTGCTCCACGAGCCGAGGATCCGCGAGTCCATGCTCCGCGAGCCGATGCTCCGCGATGCTGCTCCGCGAGACCATCCTCCGTGAGCCTATGCTCCGTGAGACCAAGCTCCGCGATGCTGCTCCGCGAGACCAAGCTCCGCGAGACCCCTTAGCTTCGGGAGAGATCATTGCTCCGTGAGGCCATTCTTCGCTACCGTCACAGACCCCCATGAAAAATGGAGATTCCCACCGCGAACTTTTCGGGCCGGGATGCCGGGATTTTCCATTGCGCCCTTATGCGCTCCCACCTTCCACCTATGGAACACCATGATTTGAGATACTTCTCCACACACCATGAAACACCTTGAGTTGACATATCCTCTTAGTTTCATTCTATGTCGTGAGTTGAGGTTCTCATCATCAATTCCCCGAGTGCCTTGAGTCGAACCATTCCTCAGGCAACTCCTCCAAACCCGATCACTTGGCTCCTATGCCAGGTTGAACCAGAAAGGGCTGCTTTGCGTAAGTCCCAACACCAACCATTTCTAGGCACCTTCTTCCTAATAGTCCTATCTACATGACTATAAACTGTAGTACTCCCTATCTATCAAATGATAGGATGCCTCTCGCTTCTAACGAGAGATGCCTCATGCTCCTAGCATGAGATGCCAATAGTCCCACCTACATGACTCTAAACTGTAGTAATCCTTATGTGCCAAACATAGGATGCCTCTCTCCCTATACGAGAGATGCCTCATGCTCCAAGCATGAGATGCTAATAGTCCTCTCTACATGACTATAAACTGTAGTACTCACTATCTAACAAATGATAGGATGCCTCTCGCTTCTAACGAGAGATGCCTCATGCTCCAAGCATGAGATGCCAATAGTCCTACCTACATGACTCTAAACTGCAGTAATCCCTATGTTCCAAACATAGGATGCCTCTTCCATTAAAAAAGAGATGCCTTGTGCGCCAAGCATAAGATGCCTAACGCCATGATCACAGTGGCGTAACATCAAGAGCATTGGAATCCATTCAAACATTCCATCACTCCACCTCACGCTTTGCGTGTCCTTCGTTTGGATCGTCATTCACTTCCAAGTCTGGAGGGACCCCCTAACAGTATGGATGCTCGACCTATGGTCCGCCTGCTGTCCTGGGCCAACGCCCCGGAAGACTGATCATGTCTGGAGGGACCCCCTAACAGTATGGATTCTCGACAAATGGTCTGCCTGCTGTCCTGGGCCAACGTCCCGAAGGATTGATCGACAACACTTGTGACATGGTCCCGTGTTTCGAACATGGTCAACGGTCGACCCTCATTTGTTGTCCTCATTTCTGGCTAATGTGATATGGATGTTGCGTTGCGAACATGGTCAGCAGTAATCCTCCATCACCACGCCAATCTCACGACGTTCTGAATATTGGGCATGTGATTCACACTTTTCAACTCCCTTTGTTGGGATAGATTCCAATGCCCTTGGCATTACCCCGCTTGTGCACTAGCGCATAGGTGAAGGCCTCAACCCACCAGTGAGTTGGGATGCCCTCATGGCCAGACATAAGGAAGACATTACGGGCAACTTCTTAGCGTAAGCCCCATTCACCAGTGTCTCTCCTTAGCGGCACACGGGCAGCTTCCTAGCGTAAGCCCCATTCACCAGTGCCACTCCTTAGTGGCACCCGGGCAGCTTCCTAGCGTAAGCCCCATTCACCAGTGCCGCTCCATAGCGGCACCCGGGCAGCTTCCTAGCGTAAGCCCCATTCACCAGTGCCGCTCCATAGTGGCACCCGGGCAGCATCTTAGCGTAAGCCCCATTCACCAGTGTCGCTCCTTAGCGGCACACGGGCAGCTTCCTAGCGTAAGCCCCATTCACCAGTGCCACTCCTTAGTGGCACCCGGGCAGCTTCCTAGCGTAATCCCCATTCACCATTGCCGCTCCTTAGCGGCACACGAGCAGCTTCCTAGCGTAAGCCCCATTCACCAGTGCCACTCCTTAGTGGCACCCGGGAAGCTTCCTAGCGTATGCCCCATTCACCAGTGCCACTCCTTAGGGGCACCCGGGCAGCTTCCTAGCGTAAGCCCCATTCACCAGTGCCACTCTTTAGCGGCACCCGGGCAGCTTCCTAGCGTAAGCCCCATTCACCAGTGCCACTCCTTAGGGGCACCCGGGCAGCTTCCTAGCGTAAGCCCCATTCACCAGTGCCACTCCTTAGTGGCACCCAGGCAGCTTCCTAGCGTAAGCCACATTCACCAGTGCCACTCCTTAGTGGCACCCGGGCAGCTTCCTAGCGTAAGCCCCATTCACCAGTGCCACTCCTTAGTGGCACCCGGGCAGCTTCCTAGCGTAAGCCCCATTCACTAGTGCCACTCTTTAGTGGCACCCGGGCAGCTCCTAGCGTAATCCCCATTCACCAGTGCCACTCCTTAGTGGCACCCGGGCAGCTTCCTAGCGTAAGCCCAATTCACCAGTGCCACTCCTTAGTGGCACCCGGGCAGCTTCCTAGCGTAAGCCCCATTCACCAGTGCTGCTCCTTAGCGGCACCCGGGCAGCTTCCTAGCGTAAGCCCCATTCACCGTTGCCGCTCCATAGCAGCACCCGGGAGACTTCCTAGCGTAAGCCCCATTCACCATTGTCGCTCCTTAGCGGCACCCGGGCAGCTTTCTAGCGTAAGCCCCATTCACTGTTGTGATCCTATTCAGCGGTAATCCGTTGACATCCTCATCCAGCGGTAAGCCGTTGTGACCCAATCCAGCGGTAAGCCGTTGTGACCCAATCCAGCGGTAAGCCGTTGTGATCCTATTCAGCGGTAAGCTATTGACATCCTCATCCAGCGGTAAGCCGTTGTGACCCAATCCAGCGGTAAGCCGTTGTGACCCAATCCAGCGGTAAGCCGTTGACATCCTCATCCAGCGGTAAGCCATTGCGACCCAGCAACCTAAACTACGAGGTCTTTGATCCATGTCAAGGCATGGTACGTAGGAAGCCTCCACGAGGTTCAAGCCCACCAACAGTGGACAAAGGTCTACCTTCACGTCGGTTCACCGGCGAAACCCACTTGAAATACGAGGTCTTTGATCCATGTTAAGGCATGGTACGTAGGAAGCCTCCACGAGGATCAAGCCCACCAACAGTGGACCAAGGTGTGCCTTCACATCGGTTCACCGGAGAAACCCACTTGAACTACGAGGTCTTTGATCCATGTCAAGGCATGGTACGTAGGAAGCCTCCACGAGGTTCAATCCCACCAACAGTGGACCAAGGTCTTCTTTCACGTCGATTCACCGGTGAAACCCACTTGAACTACGAGGTCTTTGATCCATGTCAAGGCATGGTACGTAAGAAGCCTCCACGAGGTTCAAGCCCACCAATAGTGGACCAAGGTCTGCTTTCACGTCGGTTCACCGGCGAAACACACCTGAACTACGAGGTCTTTGATCCATGTCAAGGCATGGTACGTAGGAAGCCTCCACAAGGTTCAAGCCCACCAATAGTGGACCAAGGCCTGCTTTCACGTCGGTTCACCGGCGAAACCAACCTGAACTACGAGGTCTTTGATCCATGTCAAGGCATGGTACGTAGGAAGCTTCCACGAGGTTCAAGCCCACCAATATTGGACCAAGGTCTGCTTTCACGTCGGTTCACCGGCGAATCCAACCTAAACTACGAGGTCTTTGATCCATGTCAAGGCATGGTACGTAGGAAGCCTCCACGAGGTTCAAGCCCACCAATAGTGGACCAAGGTCTACATTCACGTCGGTTTACCGGCGAAACCCACCTGAACTACAAGGTCTTTGATCCATGTCAGGGCATGGTACGTAGGAAGCCTCCACGAGGATCAAGCCCACCAATAGTGGACCAAGGTCTACTTTCACGTCGGTTCACCGACACACCCCATTTGAACTATGAGGTCTTTGATCCATGCCAAGGCATGGTACGTAGGAATCCTCCCAGAGGTTCAAGCCCAACTCCCATCGGACCAAGGTCCGCTTTCACATCGGTACGCTGACGACATTCATCGGGCCAAGGTCCAGCTTCACGTCGGTTTACCGGTACCATCGCCAACTACGCGAACTTTGATTACCTACCATGGGGATACGTAGGAAGCCTCGTCAAGGCTCAAGACCAACTTCACTGTCGCCCCCTGCGATGGTCCCATTTCATTCCCCCTCCACTTCATTCATCCATCCATCACCCATCCTGATTCTCACCCGGGCCGCCACATCCCTGTGGGATCATTCCATCCACCTCCTCGCTGCTCCTAGCGGCGCATGGGCCGCTTTCTACGTGTAAGCCCCAACATATCTTCGGGTAGTTGTCCTCTGTGTACACCCTGATTCATCACCCATTCAAACTACGTGGGTTTTGATCCCTATCCTCTACATAGGGTACGTAGGAAACCTCCAAGATGTTCAATCCCAACCAATGGTAATGTACCCCATCCTGGGGTGCACTTCCCCTGATCCACCCTCAGTGGTGTTCAGATCAGCCATTACGGTGTGACATCTCCCCTCCATGGGGCGCACCACCTCAGATTCGTCCTCATTGGGCGTTCTGATCCATCCCCTTGGTAAACCTTCCAGGTGTTCCCTCCTAGGGATATACCAATATGATCCGTCTCCATGGGACGTTCTGATCACCCTCATTCCGTCTCCGCAAGACGTTAAACACGCAGCCTACCTCGTGATAAACATGAGATGCCTGAGGAAAACCTCAGATGGAACGCCTTTGGTGTAACCGTCTCTGCTAGACATTAATCTTGCAACATAACCTGTGTTAAACACAGGAAGCTGAGGAAAACCTCAGATGTACGCCTCGGGTTCTGCACCCTTGAGATGCCCTCTTATGAAGAAGAATACAGGTTCCCCTATGTCCACGCACCCAGAGATGCCCCGACATTCCTGATGTTGCCGTCTACTCTGACCGAAGGTCGCTACCATATCAAGACCCTATGGAAAGTCTTGACGGAAGTAGTGTAATTAACCGGCATCCATGACGATATGGCACTGGGAAGAGTTTCACGAACTACGTATTAAATCTATAAGGGAGACCCGGACTAGGTGACGAGTTCTGAGGAGGAATCCACAGAAGGAAGAACCGACATCCCATCATCCCGTTTCGATCAAGGAGCAGACGTACCTGAACATGGAGCGAATGCCGCCCGCCTTTGGAAAGCGGGAATGCGGGGCAACAAAGCCGCGCGTCCTCCTGATGGAGGGATGTGCGCGCGCCCCGACGAAAGCGTCGGAAACAGATACATACCAGCTACTCTCCCAGACCAACATAGGATATCAAGAATAGAGTCAAACACTGCCAGTCCCATGTAAGATACAAAAACAGTAGTTATCACCATCGAACGCACTGAGAATTTCAGTACGGTCTTCATCACTATAGAACTCACGAAGGATTTCAGTGCATTCTTCATTGCCGTCAAACCAACTGAGGATTTTAGTACGGTCTTCATCATTACAGAACCCACAAAGTATTTCAGTGCAGTTTTCATTGCCATCGAACCCACGGAGGATTTCAGAATGGTCTCCATCGCTGCCAAACCCACTGAGGATTTCAGTGCAGTCGTCATCACTACCGAACCCACGCAGGATTCCAGTGCAGTCATCATCGTCATCGCTGTCGCAACCAACTCTAGGGTTCCCGCACACAACAAGCTCGATTCTGGGAGGGTCCACTCCATGAGCCAAGGGGTCGATACATCAACTGACACATAGTTTGATGTTTATGCATCTCAATGTTTCGTCTCAACAAGAGGAACTCAATGTGACAGACAGTGCGTCAATCGGACGCCCGGTGTGAGAGTTATGGGCTTTTTCGTTCTAAGGGCCTGGTTGGTTTTTAAGTCAAAACCAACCCGACCGCACTCCCACTGCATCCAAACCTCAAGAGGAGTAAGCCACAAGGCCCGTATCACTAGGAGGAATCCATCAAAGTCGACAACAAAACAATCGGACGCCCGAATCTCATGTTATAAGCGTTTCTGCTCCGAGGGCCCGGTTGGTTTTGTGTTCGAATCAACCCAGCCATACCCAATGTTCTCTGAAACCTTGATTGTAATACACCAAAATTCCCGTCTTGATCCAAGGATCGCATCGTCACTGACGGTGCATCGATCGGATGTTCGTTGTCCAAGATATGGGAAAAAGAACGAACTTGTCCGGGTTTAGGGGTTTTTGGGTCCGGGCCGACCCGGCCCGAGACCCCCTGGGCCGGCCCGAACTGAGTCGACGCGAACTGGGTCTGGGTCTGGCCCAATAGGGCATGGCCCGGCCTGGTGGTTGTGGAATGTCCCGGTCTGGGTGGCCAGTTGGCATGGTGCGGGCGCGGCCCGTATGGCCAGCTTGGTGTTGGCCGAGCCGCTGCGGATGGGGGGGGGGGACTGCCCCCTTGTTTTGTAACCGCGGCCTCCACAGCGGCCCCTCTCCGGCCATCAGTGTTCATGGGTCCAGCAGTGTTCATGTCACGACCTTTCCTCGGGTCCCGTTCCATGACTACCCCAAGCTCATCTTCCATAGGCCAGGGGATGGCGACTAGCACCAAAGGCATAAATCAAAATAAAAAAGGGAAGGCATTTCCTTTATAAAAGTAAACAACACAACAGAGTACAAGCGGAAGCAAACACTATGTACATAAGAAAGAGCTGAAAAGTAAATGGGCCAGAATACAAACCCAACTTAAAAGTAAAACTACAACTGAATGAAAGTACAACAGAAAAGACAAGCAGCTGGAAGAATAGAAGTATCTCCTAGGTTGTCCACCACAAATCCTACCTGAAGTGTAGGTACAGATAACGTAGCTCCTGGATCATCCACCACGGATCCTACCTGAAGGGTAGGTACATACAGTCTCTTCAACGCTCTCACGCGTCAACCTCCTCCAAGTACCGTCTCATCGTGAAGTCCACCTCCAGATACTGACTCGTCGTGAGGTCCACCTCCGGGTACCGTCCAGTCCTCCAACACTCGACCTCTGTCTGCGTTGTATGTCATTTGCATCCAACATAATGAGGTGCAAGCATAACCCATATAGGGGTGAGTATATGATAATCAGTAGGGACCCTGAGACCCTCAAGGTCTCACTAAATCTAAAAAGGATAACCACAAAGAAGGATCTAAATAGATAACCCTTACTCAGGTATAAACCCATAATTATACCTAGGTTATCAAGAAACACATCTCAATAAAGTGGTATCGCAAAGGTCAACGACTCAACTCAAACCAAGATTTTCATTATCGAAACCACAATTGCTGAAGAGATCCTCCTCTGTCAAGTACACTGATCATGTAACGACTCCAAGGCACAGCTTACTAACCTTAGACTGCCGAAGTACTTCTCCTGTCGAGTACTGCGGGTCAGCCACCCAAACATAGTAGTGCTTCCCGCCAGGTTCTTCCACCCAAACATAGTAGTGCACCCCCCCTAATAGCCTGTTGAGGTACTGCATCTGTCGAGTACCGCGGTTCTGCCACCCAAAAACAGTAGTGCTCCCCACCTTGGGTCCACCAACCAAACACATTACTGCTCCCCACTGAACTATACAATTCACTCTGACTCGAATCGAATAATCAGTCATCAGGTCTCAGCCAGCTACATGGTCTGCGTGCTCTGTATGCTTGTCTCCAGGTGGTTCTGCTCCATGAGATAATGGTCGATACACCAAGTATCACAAAGTCCCATGAATATGTAACTCAAAGGACCGCCTCGTCATAGGGGTCTCAATGCAACAGACTGTGCGTCAATCAAACGCCTGGTCTTTGAGTTGTTAGCCTTTTAGTCCCGGGGGCCCTGTTGGTTTTGTGTACCAACCAACCCGGTTTTACTCCAACTGTGTCCAAAACTCAGGTGAAGTATGTCAAATGAACTGTATCATCATGAGAAATCCATCATTGTCGACGACACTTCAATCTGACGTATGGTCTTTAAGTTATGATTGTTTCCGCTCCAAGGGCCCGGTTGGATTCATGTTCAACCCAACACGATCATAATTAAAATGACACCAGTACTCGGGACTACGTGTCAATTTAATTTTGAGATACATCAACTCCGGACTACATGTAATTTTATGTATCGACCCATTTGGACTGTGGAGAGGACCCTCTTGGAATCGAGCTTGCTGTGTGTGGGAACCCTAGAGATGGCTGTGATGATGAAGACCGTACTGAAATCATCTGTGGGTTCAACAACGATGAATACTGCACTGAAATCCTATGTGGGTTCTACAGTGATGAAGACCGTATGAGAATCCGTTGTGGGTTATATGGTGGTGAATACTACACTGAAATCCTACGTGGGTTCGGCAGCGATGAAGACCGTACGGAAATCCTCCGTGGGTTCGACGGTGATGCCTATTGTTTCTGTATCCTACGTCGCTCTGACAGTGTTTGACTCTGTTCTTGCAATCCTACGTGGGTTTGGCAGAGTAGCTGGTCTGTATCTTATGTGAGTCCGACAGCTTAGCTGGTTTAGTATCCTACGTGGGTCCCAACATAGATGAATAAGTCGCTATATTTGATCATCTGTATCACCTTACGAAGAAGTATACTTGTGTGAGAAGAGTCTTGACTTCAATCAGTATCTTCGATATTATTTACTTTATTTCCTATGTGGATGGAGTTGTGTTATTCTTTTGTGGATTGGGTTGTACTCCTTTGTGGACATGATCAATCATGGGCATGGATGCTGGAGCCGAGAGGGAATTTATGACTTAGGTATATGAATGGGAATATACCTAAGTAGTGTTGGATGTTACTTCGTGATTGTATCTTTCCTTTGGAATTGTCCTTTGTGGATTCTGGGAGACCTTCGAGGGTCTTGGGGTCCCTACTGAGTAGCATATACCCACCCCTGCATGGGCTATGCCCGCAATACGTTGTGTTGGTTACAGAAGACGGACAACACTGATCGTGGTTGAGGCTTGTGGAGAAAGTCGGTACCTAGAGGTGGACCACTGGGCGGGACGTACTCGGAGTGGAAGGCTAGACCCGAGGAGCTGAGGAGGCTATCTGTACCCACCCTTCAGGTGGGACTTCCAGTGGAAGGCTCAAAATTGTTGCTTTACTATCATTTGCTATACTTTCTTCCAGTTGTACTATACTTTCAGTTTGAGTTTGTATTCTAGACCATTTACTTTTCCGCACTACTTTTTTACCATGATTTACTAAGTGTTTACATCTGCTAGCTTACTCTGTGGTTTGTTTACTTTATAAATGCAATTTCTTCCCCTTTTTTGGGATTTCGGCTTGGTGCTAGTCGCTAGCCCTTGGCCTATGGGAGGCGTGCTTGGGGTAGTCACGACACGGGTCCTGAGGACGGGTCGTGAAAAATTGATATCAAGCAGCCCAAAAATAAAGACGAATAACGAAAGAGGATATTTCATTAAAACAATGTAATTAACCCCTACCTTGATAACGAGTTGATGTTCGAAGAGCGTCGCGGAAAGCGGCGTCACGGGGCGTGGTTCCGTAGACGTGGATGGAGAGTGTCTAAAGAGACGTCGTCTTCTCTTTATCACAGAGACAAGAGGATAATTATGTGTCGTTAGAGAACTACCACCACGATGTCTCTTCCCTTGTCCAGGAGGAGAAAGGGAATATAGATACCGGAGTCGTTGAGTCATTATTTTTTGAAGAGATGACGTTCTTCGCGGAAGGTTTGAAGCTCTTTGCGAGAGGATGAGGTTCATCCCCAGATAAAATAGTTTTATCTTCCCAATCTCCTCACACAACAACCAACCCTCCGAAATAAAATAAGACTTATCTTATTTTATTACATCAAGCCAAGCATTTCCATTTTTAAAAATCAAACACATTACTCACTTAATTAATTAAGTGGGTTGGCATGATTAAAGAAGATACATGGGGAGGTGAGTGGTCTCACATTAAAGTGGGGTTACGGAGTTAAGGAATATGAGGGGTTCGGATTGTGTGGGCCCCACCCTACCTTTATCCTCTCATGGCTGGTTATCAACATGTGGGTATCACTTCCAACTCCGTTAGGTTATAACTACCTAGAGGAAAATAAATAAAATTGTAATATAATTTTATTTATTGCTCACTAAAACCACAAAATTAAGAACTCCTCCCAAGAAAATGCACCTTCGGAAAAGGTGCTCCTATAAAATTACTGACGCTGTTGTTTCATCGTTGCCCTCAGATTTCAATTCCGAGCTCCGGTTCAAAATTTAGGAAAACCCACTCGTTCGTTCACTAAACTTGCCCGAGCTAAACTTCAGAAATTGATTCTTGGGCACATCGGGCCTCAGAATCAGGTGCCGTTAGAAACTGCGTTCATGTAAAATCCCAAAGAAAATTATGAAAACAATTTCCCTTGAATTTTATGGGACATTAAAATAATAATAATTACAATAAAAATAAATAGTTTAGGTGAATTAGATTAATCATGTAAATAAATAGTACTTTTTCTCAAGTAAATCATCATATCCAGCCAGTATTCTTCTATAGGAAACAAATAATAAATTTTGTTTTTCTATGAATGCGATAGGAATTCCATCAAACACTAGCAATATTTTTTCTTTTATGAGAAAATGTGAGATATTATTTTTTCTATGTGGTCTTAAAATTGTTTACTCATTCTTTTTTATGAGTAAATCATTCACAAATAAACAATCAAATGTATAAGAGTTTTGGATTCATTTCATAAAACATTACATTTGGATCTCTCTCATCACTTACACATATAAATCATTATTAATTATTTAAACCACTATATAACCGCTTATTTCAATACATATTCACAAGATACATTTCTATCAACATTTTTCGACCAATGTTATTGATTATATGATTTAATATTTCACATCCACAATCTATTTGGGTGTTTGGATTGCTATTTCCTGATCCTGAAGTCCATGGGTTTCTTGATATATTTCAATTTTAAAATTTTATAATTTGGTCTTATTATGAGTTGAAAATTTATATATCCTCACAATAAGAAAATATTTATCGATCCTTCGATATAGTGTGATACATTGGTATACATATATCTTTTTAGTGAGAGGCATAATTCATTCCATTTTTCTATAGTAATCTATATACATATCATGAAACCTTATTACATCCATTGATTTAAGAAAAACTAGCTTAAAATCATCCTTCTGTAAAATATCAAGAAACCATACTGCCTTCATTTACTTGTTCTTATAGCACATTGAAATATTAATCCATTACGCCGTGAATCACATGTGTGAGTATTCTAATATATGAGATGGGAAAAATAATATGCTCTCTATTTTTACCAACCACTATAAATATGATATTTGAAAAATAATAATTCATTAATTTTGTAACCATTTTCCACTTATTCATAATTGATATATATATTTTCTTCTGAAAAAATATATATCATTCATTTATATCATTTTACTTGGAGAAATATTGAACCAACATTATCATTGCCCTAAATGCCATTTGGCTTATCTCTTATACATGTATATACTCACATATTTTTATTACACTGTGAATATAATGAAATTTACCATAATGAAAAATAATGTTGGTTCACATGATATCTTTTCAAACAATCTAATCTTTTTTTTTTGTTACCAATGTTTTGAATTATATAATTATTCTTAGAATGATTTATGTCATCTCTATTTTTCAAAAAATTCACAATGAAGTCATTTTTAGTCATATTGTATATCCATACACTATCAAATATCTATGATCATTACATGTCTATTTCCATAAAAAAATACATAGCATTATTAGCCTTTTTTGAAATCTACTTCATCTCCCATGTTGGTGATGAATTTTCTATATCAGTATCCTACTCTATAATGTCTTATTCTTCTTGAAAAACTAAAAATCTATTTTATGTTTCAATTTTCATGAGTGAAATTTATAGTTTATGCATTATTCCACATTCAATAATTATTTATGACCCTTTTTTCATTATAGATGTGTAATTAATCACATTATTCCTAAAGCCATAATAATGAAAAATTAACCATTAAAAGAAAATGAATGGTATGAAATTGTTCTTAAAATATTTTATTGATGTTTTAGACAAAAGCAAATATTAGTAACAGAACACACATATTATGTGTGTCCCAAACTTTTCCATTAAAAATATTTATTTCTTGAACAAATTAAATCCAACTTTCCCATATAGTTTCCTTTATAATATTGTGAATATCCACCATATTTTTTGGAGATTGGATTTGAGGTTTTTGAAAGGACAACCAAATTTTCACTAATTTTGAACCACTAATCATGGATAAGAGGGATGAGTTATTTTATAAGAATTACATTGTATTAACTTGATGATGATTTCCATATATTTTCAAACATCATTACAGGGGTCAATAGTCCTTCCTAATATTTACACATGAAAAAACAAATCATAACCTCTTTTTACATCTCCCCAATTATCTTCACTCTATCATGTAGTATTTTATCCAACACATTATGGATTTAGTTTCCTTCATCAATTATAATCATCAGTTTTATATCCATCCCTAATAGTTTTAAATTTACATATATGAGTTTCTAAATTTCAAATTTTAGATCAATATATTCCTCTTCTGGGTTTTTACATGGATACAAAAATTTGTCACTACTTGATTTTATATTTTATTAATTTCTATCAATACATTATCAAATTCAAGGGATCAATCTTGTTGTTCCAATAGATCAACCCAACCAAATAATCATTCAATATAATTATCACTATCATCATTTAAATGATTATGTTTAAAATCCATAAACACATATTAATCTATAATTTTTTCATGATGTTATTCTTCACAATATCTGTAACTGTCTTATTCATTATTAATAAGTCTTATTATATTTATGTAATTCCATAAATAATTTATTGAACCATCATCTGTCATATTATGGATATATTTCTATTCACCATCATCTTCTCGATATATTTTGCGGCCATTTTACTTATGAATTACAACCACTACACAAATGAAGAAAATAAGGGAATATTATCCTAAAACCAACATATTCCTCTTTTATGATTATATAATATGAATGAAGTTACATCATTGTCATTTTTATCTTAATAATTATAAATTATAGTTTGGTCCTTATTCAAATTACATTCCATGTACGAAGCACTTTTATCCTAAATCACTTTCTTCATTTATCATTTAACAATCCTCTAGTGTTATGATAGATATCAATAGAGTTTTATTTCAGATATTTATCTTTTAAAACCGATGAATTTTAATTGAAATAATTGGGTATTATTATCAGAATTAGTTTCTGGATCTGTTCATCATTTAGTTCCTCACCTAGACCTTACAAATCCTTAACAATGTAAATTTAATGATAAAAATTTATTAATCGTTCCTATTGAATTCATTCACAAATATTCATACAGGATCAATAGTGTATCACCCTAGTGTTTGGAAAATAAATAATTAATGCATGAAACACTGGGTCTATAAAAAACAACACATGGAATAATCTAGCTTTTAAACATATTTTTTTTATAATATGTTTTCAATTTCAAAAAATGGTCATCTTATGTTGTGATCGGTAAGTCATTTGGTTCTTGATAAATCAAAATGGATTTTTAGTGAATAGAAGCATACTGTTATTAATAGTAATATGAACAATAATATGACCCTTATTAATAATAAATAATGATGATTTTTTTTCTTAATGTAATAAAATTATGAGACCTTATTTAATTTTACAATGTGATATAAATCTAAATATGCATTTTCAAATTTTTATTTTTTGAATTAACTATGTTTTCATTTAAAAATTAAATTATTTATAAAAATAATTATTTTTTAAAAACGAAAATAATTTTTAAAATCGACATGTATAAAAATGGTTAGGATGAATTTCTGGGGGGTTTCGGAAATTCAAGAATTGTTTATGAATAGTAAAATATGGTACAATAGCATATATATAAAATATTAGTTTATTAAACAATTTATGACCTCATGAGGCCAGTTGATTCGAACTAACATAAAATGTATTATTATTATGGATCACATGAAACAAAATGATTTCTTGTCTGCAGGGAAATAATAAAACAATTAATAAAATATTTTTAATTCACTCCACTTCTCCATTGTAAACCCCCCTCACATTTTCTTATCTTCACTCATATATGCCTTGAATCTACAAAATTTTATTTCAAAACACCCACCCATTGTCATTTCCCATGACTATTAATCTCTTTGTCATTCCAAAATAAAAAAACCAATTCCCTTGAAGATATTATCAAGGAGGTGGATTCAAGAGGTAAATTCCTATTTTATTTCTTTCATTTTTATTTCATGTTCCTTCCTATTGCTATCCTCTCATCAAATACATTGTCAAAATGACCTTGATAAATCCAATATAATCTATATAATATAATTATATCATGTTAATGGAAGAACCATCATCAATATTCTTACTCTCTCTCTCTCTCTCTTTTATTTTATAAATAAAATCATCATCTGTCAGGTTCCAATTTACAACCTTTGTGGACTAAATATTATTTTCATCAATTTCACCATCATTACACATAATGCAACCATTTTTATGGTTAAAAAAGACTATAATATATATATTATAACCTATTTAATACTCAGGAACTAGTATATGTACATAATATCAAATCATAATACCAAACTAGTTCCTAATAATCAAATACCGCTTAAATTATCAATGTGGTTGTCATTAATATTTTATCTAATGATTCAACCTCATTCGGTGTAAAAATTGATAGAAAATACCATTAAAACTCTTGGATGTTCATAATGGATATTTAATTTCAATTCTTGAGATTAAAATCCATTCCAAATGAACTCCATTACATAAAAACAAAGGAATCGTTTTTGAAAATCAAGAAATCAAACACTCTAAAATGACAGAATAAAATTCGATAAATAATCAATAAAAACATAATGGACATAATAAATTTATGATAAAATATGTAAATATATAATAGGTTCTGAATTAAGTTATTAATAAGTCTAGTTTAATATTCCAGGACCTTAGGATCAAGAGTCGAACACATTCACACTTAATGTAAGGGTATTCCACCCAAACCTCCATTTTTATTTAGTTTACATTTATTTTATAATTAAATTAATGAAATTATTATATATTATTATCTAATAATCATAAATTTTATTTTCTTAATCTATATATGTTTACCAACCTATATTCTTCCTTATTTTAAGGGGAATTACACATTTTAAAATGAGCATTCAAAATTATTTTTGTTATACGAGCATGATTATAGGGAATTTCTCAAATTCTTACATAATTTTGAGAAAAACATATAATATATTTTTTACATCCATTATATTTCTAAAATAACTCATTTTATTATGAATATACTATCATACTTAATTTTTGGTTTTATACAAATATGTTTAAAAAAATACTCATTTCTTCGAAATAAAATAGTATTTTTCTCAAGAATTACTCAATTATTTTATAAGACAATTTTTGTCTGTTTCAACACTATTGTTGATTTTTAGGTATTATTCAGAGAAATATTTTATGAAATCATCTACCATATTAATATTTTTGGTTTATTACTAGTTTTATTGTGTATGTTCTATCATAAAAAAATTCACCAATTTACACTAAATATTTCGTGTTTATGATTAATGTTAGGGTAATGTTATTTACATTTAATATGTTAGTTTGAATATGAATTTATATGTTGTTAATGTTTATCCCTTATCATATGAGAAATTTAAGAGAATTATTTTGTGAATGGTGGGTCATGTTATATCCTCTGAATGCATAGGTTGGTCTATGGCGGCAAATAGATGTGGTCTTGGCCGAGGTCTTGACGATTATGATATTTGGTTTTGTCCATGGCCTCAATAATTTTATGTATCTTGGTTGAGGCAATGATGGTATGTTTTAGATTTTCCGGAATATACACTTCTCTAATTATGCAGTTGTTAAATGAATTTTAATGTTTTTTCATCTAGTATAATACCCTTAATTATGTTTCATAATTATTCCCTCATCTCATATTCCTTCCATAATGTGTTCTATTTATTATTTTTAAAAGAATGTGTTTTAAATTGTTCAGTGTGCCTTGTGTTTATCTTATCTCCCATGTTATTTATTACTATTATTGAGCATTTTAGATCCCCCTAAATATTTTTTTTTCAGGAAATGAATTAGTATATAATGAATGACTTAAAGTAATAATCTAGGAGGAATGGATGTTTCTAATGGAATATATTAGTGTTGGTTTTTCTATTAAACATGTAATATTGATACTATATATCTATATTATTTCCAAAATATAATAAACTACTTGGTATATCAGGACGAATATTCTTTTTTTTTCTATGTCAATTTAATGTTCTAAGGCACATGATCTGGGCAACTGGGGTCGGGAATTTATAGTTGGTATCAAACAAAGTTTAGTAGAAAATATTGAAACCAGATTTAAAAAATATAGATTATGGAACAAATCCCAGAGATATTATTTGAGGATAAATATAAATGAACATCATGGTATTTTGGTAAGGAATGGTGTATGTTTATCGTTCTAGAAAATATATCCATGTATGGATACTGTAAGTGCACGTGGTTCTTGCACAGATGTACTGAGGAGTGAAAACTCCGACAATGAGTTTTGAGCATGACACGGTATATCCAAGTATCTGAAAACGGGCCTTACCATGCACCTTCATGGACACTCCTAGGGTATATTCTTAAGATAATGCACATTTTTTAACAATCCATTAGAATGGAGTTAAATGTTTTTTTTCATCAAGGAAACAATTCTTGGGATTATGGGATTGGCAATGTGTAGGATTTCAATTTATGCTATGTATTTTTCTATGTTAAGATTACACATTATGATTAATACCCTAATCTATTGTATGAAATCATCATTAAATTGATCATAGAAGATGAAATGTAAAGGGAATGAATGTGCATATCCCATGTAGTTATTTACCTTCGATGCAATATAATGATGATGGATATAGTACTATGACTGGTGGAGAGCAGATTATAAATATACTAGGACAACAAACTCATGTTATAAAAAATAACCTTACATGTATGGAGCATCTAGATCCACCATGTGGTGGATATTTTTTAGATAACCTTATGTGACAAAAACCACCATCATTCAATGGGGCAACGAACCCATTTGTATTTGGGTAGTAAATAATTTCCCTAGGTAATATATTTCTCACATTGGGATGTAACGAATGAGGGAAGGTCTTCATGAGAGATTATCTGATATCGAGAGATGTAGATCAGGGATAGGAATTAATCCAATAAATAAAGTAGGATGAATATATAGAAGTTATATAATGGAGGGAGTTTAATTAAATCTTCCTAGATAAATAATTTCCTCATAAACAACGAGCAGATATGGAAAGGTAGTTTTCGAATTTGAAGAAAAAGGAAGATAGAAATATTGAAAATAATGAATCTGACCTCATAAGGTTAGAAAAGACATGATGTGGACTACATAATAAATATGAGGAGAAAAATGGATCGATTATTTGATGTTAAAAATACATTCATCTGAGGGGCAATAGTCTTCCAGAGTTACTCATCATATGATGATATATTTTAATGAACTTTGAAGATATATATGGAATTATCTAAGTAATATAAATTTAGGGATAATGAAGAGAAGAATAGGGTTACTAAACACTCTAGAAAAGGAAATAAAGAATATGGGGGAAAGGTAAGTGTATAATTTACCCCAAGTGATAATTGTGGAAGGAAACCCCAAGGTGCCCACTTAAAAGTAAATGGTGTATGCTACAAATGTGAATAGAAATCCTATCATGATGTTGTCTTCATGGGGAAGAATGAGGCTATTAATATTCAATGATATAATTGTTGGTAGATGAGACACTATGTTAATGACTGTATAAAGAATCAAGGAGACAATCCACGAAAAAGGCCAAGGGATCAGTGACAAGATTATTGGATTACAACCACTGATATTGATGTTACTAAGGATATAGTGGAAGATACTTTATTCATTTCCACAAACATGGACAATGACTTATTTTATTATGGATAATCACATTCTCTCATATATATATAGTTTTCCAATAAAATTAAATATTTCCAATTTTAATTATTAAAGGTGTTTTCCAAAAAAACTCCTAATGGAAGTATCATTTCAATCAAGTGGTGACAGGAAGTCCCCATTCTGGAATATAAACATGCTTTATCTGTTGATTTTATTGTCATGACCACGATTGAATTTGTAATAATCCTTGGTATGGGTTGGATTTTGATCCATTATGTGAAACATTATTGCAAGAGGAAGGCAGTTACAATCTTGGAGGATGATGTGGAATCCCTTATCATTAGGGAAGATACATCGCCATCAGATTCGAATCTAGATCCAGACCAGTAGCTCTACTAAATTCAATAATTTGGAGGAAGGGAATTCAATAACTATGGGTTAGGAGAATATTTTTTAAATATATGGTGTACATATTGTGCAAGAAAATATTGACATCTTTCTAGAAGATTTACACGGACAACATCCAGAGAAGGAAATTGAGTATTCCATTGGAATAATTCCATATTCATGGCCTATATCAAAGTCTCCTTATAGAATGGCCATTTTTGAATTAGTGGAACTAAAGATACAACTTGTGTAATTGAGTTATAAATAATTTATTCACCATAGTGTTTCTCCATGGGGAGCCCCTATTCTTTTTATTTAGAAGAAAGATGTATCTATGAGAATGTGAATTGAATATATAATGAAAAATAATATTAAAATAAAAAAAGTATCCCCTACTTCACATTGATGATTTATATGATCAAATTCATGAAGAACAATATTTTTCTAAGATTGACCATTGATCTTGTTATCATTAGTTACTTGAGAAGAAAAAAGAAATTCCAAAAAAACATTATAAACAGGTATGGTCATTACGAGTTTACATTAATGGCATCTGGACAAAATAATGAACCCTTGTCTTCTACAGATATAATGAATAATGATTTGAACAAAGATCTTGGGGAAATTCTTGTGGAATTTATTGATGATATCTTCGTATACACCAAATGTTATGAACATCATGAAAATCACGTGTGCCATATTCTGTAGAATCTTAGATGAAATGAATTATATGGGAAGATTAGAATGTTTTAATTTTTTGCTTCAATTAGCTTCCTTTCTGGGCCACATTGTCTCTAAATATGAAAGAAAATTATCCTCTAAAGAAAAAGACTATGTAATAATGGACTAATCTAACAAACATAACCGAGGTACCTATTATTATTGGATTAGCATGTTATTATCCACATTTAATTCATAACATCACCAATTTATCCAACCCAATGGACAATATAACACATAAAATGGTTGTGTCTATATGAAAAACGAATGAGAGGACTTTTTCGAAGATCTGAAGTGGAGATTAGTGAATGATCTGATCCTAACCCTACCATCAGTGAATGATGGGTTTGTGTTCTATAGTGATGTATAAAATAAAGGAAGTGGTTGTGTACTTATATATACTGATAGGGTTTTTTTCCCATTCATTTATTCCATTGAAAATATATGAAAAAACTACACAACACATGATCTTGAGTCAACATTGGTAATCGTTTCTCTAAAAATATCGAGAAATTATATCTATCACAAAAAAATGTCAGTTATATACGGATCACAAGAGTCTGAAATATATCTTCTCATAGAAAGCAGTCAACACGAGGCAATAGTGATGGCTCGAACTACTCAAATAATATGATTATACTACACACAATCACCTTGGAATGGAAAAAAGGCAACTGATGCATTGATCACGAAGGATCATGTGGTTCTCTACCAAAAGATGGTTGACAAGGCTCCAATATCCATGGATATAGTGAGGATGGATTTGGGAATTATCGAAGAAGGTGAAAAAACACTACATTTTCATTTGGATTCCCCAATATATTTAATAAAAATTATCAAAAGTTCTCACCCTGGTGATGAGAACCTGAAAAAGATAATTATTGCTATGAAAGAGGGGAAGTTGGCTGAAGTAATATGAGAAGATGGAATTCATAAATATTGTATGTGGATTTGTGTCTAGATATACCAAAGCTAAAAAGAGTGTTATTAGATGATACCCATATTTCAAATTTATCTATACATCCATGTAGCACTAAGATGTATAGAGATTTTGAGGATCATTTCTGGTGGGAAAACATTAAGAGGGAAATTGCTGATTATATATCAAGATATTTAGTAATTCAACAAGTGAAGGATGAAAGGAAACACCAAAACGGATTATTACAACCTCTACCTATTCCTAAATAGAAATGGGTTGACTTCACAATGGATTTTTTGACTGGATTACCAAAAAATAGGAGGAGAAATTATGTCATATGGGTAAGTATGGATCGTCTTACAAAATATGAACATATTGTCTCTATAATAGAGGATTTTCTACTAGAGAGCCTAGAAAGACTCTATATCAATGATGTTTTGAGACATAATGGATCATCTCTCTCAATTGTGTCTGATCATGACAAACGTTTTACATAGAAATTCTAGATTAGTCTTCAGAATGCATTGGATACTGAACTTCTATTGAGTACTTCTTACCTCCTACAAATTGATGGGAAATCAGAGAGGATGATACATACCTTATATGACATGTTGAGATCTTTTTCACTTGACTTCCATGGCTTTTGGGATCAATTCATACATTTCATGGAGTTTTACTTCAATAATAGTTTCCATTTATGTTTTCAAATGCCACCATATGAAGAATTATACTTAACGAGATGTCATGAAAACTTGTTGGGATGAAGTTGGTGAATTGAAGTTTATGGGACCAAATTTTGTGGAGGATAAAATATTGAAAGATAATAATTTTCAAGGTCAAATAAATGTAGCTCAATGATGATAGAAGATCTATTCCAATAATCATAGGATGGATCTGGAATTTCTTGTTGAAGAACACATTTTCTAGAAAGCATCTTTATTAAAGGGTGTTATATTCTTTGTAAAGAAAGGGAAACTGATCTATAGGTAAATATGAAATTTTCAAATTATAGGAAATATTGTATATGTTTCATATCATTTGGATATACATCCAAGACTATCCAAATTACAGAATGTGTTCCATGTCTCACTACAGAGAAAGTACATGCGAGACCCAACACATGTCCTCACTTATGAAGGTGTATAATTAGAACCCGACATATCTTACAGTGAAGAGTCTATCCAGATTCTGGATACAAAAGAATAAATGTTAATGAATTGAATGAGTATTATCTTAAAGATACATAGGTGAAATTATAGAATTGAAGAGGTAACATTGGAACCTGGGGAGCATATGATGATGACCTCCCGAAATATTTTTGTGATGTAACGTTCTGTGAATTTCGAGAATGAAATTTTTGTTTGGAGGTGAGAATGTAACACCCCAGGGTTATGAAATTAATTATTGAATGAATGAAATATCAAGTCCCGACTCAATATAACATTTTATAATCTAGCCTTTAAACACAACATTTCCTCAACTATGTTTCAAATTTCTAAAAACGGTCATCTAGAGTTAAGATCATAAAGTCATTCGGAGTCTCATAGAACCGTCTTGAATTTTTTGAGAATATTATCATAAACGTATGAATAGTAATTTTACCCTTATAAATAATAAATAATTATATTATGTAATTTTGTTAATATAATAAGGTAATGAGATCTTATTAAATTTTTCAATGGGATATATAAATATTTATACATTTAAAATTGTTATGTTTCAAATTAACTTTCATTTATTTAAATTATAAATTTATAATATTAATAAAATTATTTAGAAAAATGGAACTAATTTTTGAATTCTACATTTCGAAAAATGGTTAGGGTGATTTTTGGGTATTTTTCTGATATTCTGGAATTTTTTATGAATAGTGAAATTCAGAAAAATATAGAATATAAATATTATTAGTCAAATACACTATTTATGATATCATGAGTGATTTAAGGACACATTAATCAAACTCACATGAATTTATTACTATTATGGGATGTGTGGAAAACCCTATTGGTTGTCTTGAGGTAAATAATAAAATAACCAATAAAATATCCAAAATTCACTCCTCTCTTTTACTACAACCCCCCCCCCACACATCCTATTTTCTACACTCCTCTAAGACTTGAATATCCTCATAATTATTTACAAATACCGTACCCGAGTCATTACCCATGTCCATGAATCCATATATCTTTTCAATAGACCATAACTACTTCCCATAAAGATATTCTCAATAAGGTGGACTCAAGAGGTAAATTCACATTTTATTTAATTCATTTTCATTCCATGTTCTTTTGTATAGTTATCCTTTCCTCACCTCCTCATTACAAATTACCATGATTACTCTAGTATAATATATATATACCATAATTATATCATGTTAATGTAATAACCATCATCAATATTCTGAATCTCTCTTTTTGATTTTATAAACAAAATCTTCGTCCGTGAGATTCCAATTTAGAACCTTCATGGACAACAAAGTTTCATTCATCAATTTTCCATTCATTACTGGTCATGAATCTAGTTTTTTAGTTTAAAAATACTATAATATATTAATTACATCCTATTTTATATTAAGGAATCACTATATGTACAAAATATTAAATCATAATACCAAACTAGTTCTTAATAATGAAATAATGCTAAAATAACTAATGTGGTTGTCATTACATTTTTATCTAATGACTCGTTATCATTTCATGTATCCAAATGATATAAATGACCATTAACACTTCTGGATGTTAATAAATTACATTTTATTTAAATAATGTAGATTTTCATCCATTCCACATGATCTCCATTACATAAAAACAGTTGAACAGATTATGAAAATCAAGAAAACAAACACTGCAGTACGACAAAATATGATCTACTTACAAATCAATAAGGACATAAAAAATTAATAAAATCATGTTAAATTATTTAATTTATATTTTTTTAGAATTATGTGATTAATATGTCTAATTTTTTATTACATAATGTTATTTTGAAGATCGCAACGCATTCAAACTTACGTTAAGGTTTTTCCACCCGAACGCCCATTTTCATTCGGTTTACATTTATTGTCTAATTACCAAAATGAAATTCCTATTTATTATTATGTACCCATCTTAAATTCTATGTGAGTGTTATATACATGTTTAACAACCTGAATCATTCTTTATTTTAGGGGGAGTTTCACAATTTAAAAGGAAAATTTATAATTACTTCCGGAATACAAGATTGGATCAAGGGAATTTCCCCAATTCTTACCTAATTTTAAGGGAAACCAATAATCTACTTTTAGAAACCATTATATTCAAAAATTACTCAATTTATTATTAAAATAATCTCTTACTTCAATTTTCTTTATACAAATATATGTCCAAAAGTACTCTACTTTTTAAAATAAAAGAGTATTTATCTCATGAATTACTCAATGATTTTATATGTGTATTTTATTCTTTTTTAACCCTCATATTGATTATTATGTTTTATTGGGAGTAACAGTTTATGATATAATCTACCATATTTTATTGGATGGTTTATGACTTGTTTAATTATGGATATTCTATCCTAAAAGCCTTCAAATATTCTCTGAATGGTTAGTGTTTAAGATTAATGTTCATGAATGTTATTTACATTTCATATGTAAGATTCACTATGAATGTATATGATGTTATTGCTTATCACCGATCACATGAGAAGTGCATTGTACTTATTATTTGATGGGTGTGGCCCACTATAGCCCATATATTCATCAGTAGGTCTAATGATACTAATAAATGTGGACTTGGCTGAGGCCTTGCCTATTATGAGATATTGTTTGGCTGAGGCCTTAATCATTTTAAAAGTCTTGACTGAGTACATGATGGTAATTTTTATAATTTCTGGAATATAATCATCCCTCATTATGAATCATGTAAATGAATGTCCATGTGGTTATTCAACTAGTATAATACCCATTATTATGTTGTATTATTATTTACACGTCTCATATTCAATACATAATGTATTCAATTTTATTATTTTTAATGGCATGTGTTTTTAATTATTCATTGTCACTAATTATTATGTCATCATACTCTTTATAGTTATATTTTACTAAGAATTTTATCTCACCCATTCTTATGTTTCATATTTCATAGGACACGAATAATTATATTATGATTGACTTACATGCATAATCTTGGAGGCAAGGATGTTTCTAGTGGATAAAATTATTGTTGGTTTTAACTCAAGATGTAATATGAAGCTTATATATGTATCTTGCATCCAAAATCTACTAAACCACATTTTCATTCGGGGTTCATATTCCCTTTTTATGTGCCAATGTAATTTAATAACTCACCGACATTGGGAAATTGTTGTTGGGTCATTACACATAGAACAAGAATAATTTTTTCTTGACCCATTGAATCCCATTCATCAATATTAAACCTATTTTTATAAATAAAAAGATAGGTTATTTAGTTATATACAACCTTGAATAAGCCATTTTCAATATGACATCATAAAGAATTACTGAATTCTTCATCTCCAAATATATTAATGATATCCTTCTATCAACACTTTCATTTCAATATTTTTTGGTTAATACAGTGGAGGATATTGTGTAAAAATCCATTACTAAGGATCTGAAATTAAATTTCTTCCATATTCTTAATGACTAGATATTAAATAATTCAATGATTGTAAGTCCATTATGTTTGAAAATAGTTCCCATATATTTTAGGGTGAATAATATTAAAATCCGCACTTTTATAATGTTTTAGAATCTTATAGATGATAAAACCATGTGGGATGGGTGAATATGGGCATATGTAATTCATTATTTGATGATGATATTTTCTTCTAACATTGAGGAACTCTTTTATTTCTCCCTAATTTTTCCATCAACGGGCGAAGAAAGTGGAAAACAACACAAGGTACATTCCATTATTAAGCCACGATGGAATATGTCCAATGAGAATTAATGGTAAAACACATGTTAATTATTTTATTCAAAATGATCAATAATATATGGTTACAATTTTGGATCTATCTCTCCAGACATCTTGGTTATCTACCTTGAACAATGCGATCAATCACTAATATCCTACAATAAAGAGCTCACTACTCCATCAAATGAATACTCATTTTTCACATAAGTATGACATTAATATACATCTGTATATGTTCTTTCCTTTAGTAAATTAATATTGATTTCTAGTTAGGATGATTCTTCAAGAATAAATACTTATTTTAGCTTCAAAATTCAAGAATATATCTAAATAAAACTCTGAAAAGTTTATATACATAACATCCACAAGACTTCCAATATTTTCCTATCTGAAAAGGTCTCAATATTATGTGGTATATGTCTTCCTATTTTCATATCAACCAAATAGATATAATTGATTTTTATTTATTTTTTATTTTTTCAATTGTCCCTTGTATTTATTGGGGTCATGATGAATAATTTAATATGAATTGGCTGTTTGAAATTTCAACCCATAACTCCTCCTATAATTAAAAACCATTAGTCTAAGACAACAAGGCTATAATGTGTCCATGTATTCTATGTAATAGTTTATCTAATTAGACACGCATAGTGGCACCACCACAATTATTATGGGTTTTTCAATAGTAAAATGTTTTAGAGACATGTACATGACCATATCAACTTGTAATACACATAATCCTTTCAATAAATACGAAACATTATTTCATATATGATCTCTATGAACCACATATCACAAAAAATGTTCTTCCATGGAAAATACTTTAATGCCATAGCCTTCTGTAGGAAATAAGATCTGAAAAAAATATATTCCAAAAATAAAACACTCCATATATCAATCCATGGCTACATCATGGTCGTATTCATATCTAATGGGGGATATGATGTATCTCATCCCTTTACATAGTTGAAACATGTATTCAAAATAATCAAAAACACATACTTCTTCCAATTTTTGAAACTCAATGGCTCAGTGGATAGTTTTGTCAGAGAAAATAAAATCATTTGGGGATTGTAATCTAGATCATATTGTTATCATGTAGGAACCGTATAAACTCTAGAGTAACTAAAATCCTCTAGAACACACTCAGTATAATGGTGACCTTGGATATAGAATATTCTAAAAAACATGATTCTCATATCGAATAGAAATTCATAAATCAAATAGTATATAATATATAACATTTAAATTTCCTTCAATATGAAAATAATGTGGCCTTCTTCTAGTATACTCCACGGTTTCTCTCTATAATATGGACCAATTCCTCTATACAACCACCCCTGAGAAGAAAACCACTACTATATGTTCACACTCACCTATATATGTGCTATCTTTCTTCACAGATTATGACAACCCTGCTTTTTATTACAACTTAAACATGCTTTATTACATAAAACTTCACTTGATACAACAAAGAAGATCGAGAGGTTTAGTGTCTTTGGGGCTTAGGATCATTACATAAAAACTTTAAACTTGAAATACAACATCCTTATTGAAAACTTCCTTTACATGACCACTACATTCCTTCGTACTTAGCATTGCATGGGATAACCTGAGGACATGCATAAGAAAAGGGTGAGCTATAAAGCCCAGTAAGGGAGTACACAATGAATAACATGAGGAGTACAACACATGTTAGGAAATAGGAATATCAATAGAGCATAAGAGAAACATGAACATAAAGGCATGATAAAGCATGATAATCATAACATGGAAATGTGGCAACAACACTTAACATTGAATTTAGCATGAGCCAAGGCTCATTGCACATGGAGCATGAGTAAACCCTCATTGCACATGAAGCACGAGTAAACCCTCGTTGTACTTGAATTAGCATGAGTCAACACTCATTGCACATGACGTATCATGATACTATACTTTACCCAATGCATTGGAGCGCTATAAAGGGCGCACCCTTCTTAAACATTTCATTTCATGCATAAGTGTGCCACATGGATCATAAAACATGGATTCATAAAACATAATAATTTCTTCCATGATAAAGGAATGTGGAATTAATACATGAAACATTACAATCATTATGTATATGTGCATAAAGGTGAATACCCTTGATGGAGAAATGGGCATGGTATTCACTACACAAAGTCATTGGCTTAGAAAATCGGTGCGATTTCGGCAGCGTAACGGCGTGACATAAGAATTCATAAAAAAAGGTTGATGAGAGAGAAAGGGGTTCCTCATAATATTTACATGCAATGGATAGTAAGGAGATCATATATATACATGTCCCAACAATAGAAATGGAATTTAGATTCATGATACAAAAGTATTGCTTGAATGTAAAAGAAGAGAGAGAAGTTCCTTTCGGAATTTCGGCATAGTAACGGGTGTACATGGGAGGAATTTAATGAGAGAGAAAGGGTTCTCCAATCATTCAAACAATAAGAGGGCAGTATGGGGGAGGTGCGAAACCATACCACAACATTCATAATTGAAATAAAAAGGGAAATACAACTTAAAGAAAATTGACAAAAAAATGAGAAAGGAAGAAAACCCCTTACATGGAAGTGTGCTTCCAAAGGCTAGAGAGAGGCTTGTGAGAGGCTTCTTGGGAGCTTGGGGCACCTTGAGAGGATTCTAGAGAGAGTAGGGCAGAGGTTGGACGAACTTCAAGGGCTTTGAGTGAGGAGGAAGTGGGAGCTTGGGTGGGTTTATATAGGAAAGGTGAGAGAATTCTTTATTATTTAGGTTTGGGACCACTTATATTAAAATAATCCAAACCACAAACCATCCCATGGTATTTGCCCATGGTTTCTGGAAAAGGAAAGAGGAAAACAATATTTTACATGTCCAAGGTCCGAACTTATTAAAAAATTAGGGTTTCTTATGTGGAGGCGAGTCACACTCCCATGGAAATTAATTTAAAAAGGCAAAGTGTTGAATAAGTCTTGAGGGCTCCATTAATGCTTTGAAAAGTGAGTCAAAAAAACCCAAAACCTCATTATTTTAATGATAAAACACATATTGGCCGAACATAAGGATTATGGTATTTTATTACATCACCATTGGGTCATTATGATGTCATAAAACACATTATATATTTAAATGGTATTTAATTTTTACCAAAACATTTGACTGTCTCAGAAAATTATGAAAAATTCACCGTTGGATAATTTCGACGTCCTGATTCCAAAAATAATATTTATTTTATCTAAATAATTTTCTAAATATGTGAATTTTCACTTTTAAAATAAAAACCGACATTTATAAAAATTCACGGGTTTTGACAGAAATGGCTTTCAAACCTTAATAAAAATTTTAATTGCATTCATAAAATTATAAGATCATTTATATTTAATTAAAATTAATTTAATATTAATAACAATATTTTATTAAAAAATTATTTAATTCAAGAAAATCCTTTAATTTAATAAAATATAAATTTTAATTAAATAATAACTAAAAAACACCATTCGTACTTTAAAAACTAATTACAATGTATCAAAAATGACTAGAAATTATATTCATCAGTATATACAAAAAATATTTACATGAACATGGTGCTACTTATTTGTTACATAACCCCTTAAAATAGCCGCATAAGACCTAAGGGTAAGGTGCGCGATGGTGACAGACTCTTGGGGCTGCTCGGATAACATCGCTCGAGTGGTAATCTCTATCAACTTCCATTTTTCCCGTAGACGATCACGTTCGAGCTTGACTTGATGAAGCTCAGCTTGGGCTTGGTCAAGGGCAAAGCCCAAAGACGCCACCTCTCTTCCGAGCTCCGACAAATGGGCTTCGTAAGGGGCAATTCTACTGGATGAGGCCATCGCTTCCTTTGTCTGAGTACAAAATTGGTTCGTTAAAGCCTTATATTTAAACTACCCCGATGATCACTGTTTAACGGCTATAAAAATAACGGTCACAAAACTTAACGTTAAACTAAAGAAGTTGACATCTTATAAAAACATTTTTTTTCATAAAGAAATATTTAACTGGATCAAGAGGGATTTTCCATTAATGAAATTTCGGGTCGTTACAACATTCCCCCCCCTTAAGAAATTTCTCCCTCGAAATTTTCCTTTTCCCACACTAAAACAAATGTGGGTAACTTAGCCTCATAATATCCTCTGACTCCCAAGTTGCTTCTTCAAACTTGTGGTTTCTCCACAACACCTTGACGAGGGGCATTGTCTTATTTCGTAGAACTTTTTCTCTACGATCCGAGATCTTCACTGGTTGCTGCTCATAAGAAAGATCGTCTTCTAATTGTAACACCTCAGAAGAGAGTACATGTGAAGGGTCTGATATGTACTTCCTTAAGAGGGATACATAGAAGACATCATGCACCTTGGCCATAGTAGGTGGAAGTGCTAGTCGATAGGCCACAGCCCCAACACGATCAAGAATCTCGAAGGGGCCGATGTACCTTGGACTTAACTTCCCTTTCTTTCCAAACCTCATGACCTTCTTCCACGGTGATATGCGTAAAAACACCATGTCTCCGACTTTAAACTCAAGGTCTCATCGACGATTATCTGCATAACTCTTCTGTCGACTTTGGGCTGCCTTGATATGCTGCTGAATGGTTTTCACCTTCTCCACCATTTCTTCGACCATTTCTGGTCCCAGTAGCTTACGTTCACCGACCTCATCCCAACATGACGGTGTTCTATACCTTTTCCCATATAGGGCTTCATATGGTGCCATTTGGATGCTCGAGTGGAAACTATTATTATAATAGAACTCAACCAGAGGAAGATGTTGATCCCATCCTCTTTTAAAGTCCATTGAGCACGCTCTCAACATATCCTCAAGTGTTTGGATAGTCTGCTCGGATTGGCCATCAGTTTGAGGATGATAGGCCGTACTGAAGTTCAGTTCAGTATTCAGAGCATGTTGAAGACTCTTCCAAAACTTAGAGGTAAATCTTGGATCTCGGTCAGACACAATAGATAGTGGTACTCCATGCAACCGTACCACTTCCCTGATATATATCTGTGCCAGTTGATCCAAAGAGAAATCCTCTCGAATAGCAATGAAGTGTGCAGTCTTTGTAAGATGATCCACAACAACCCAGATTGCATTGTTGCCTTTGGATGTCCTTGGAAGTCCAGTGACGAAGTCCATGGTGATGTTCTCCCATTTCCATTCTGGTATGGGCAATGGTTGCATCATCCCCTTAGACTTCTGCCTCTCTGCCTTCACTTGCTGACACACCAGGCACTTTGATGTATATTCAGCGATCTCTTTCTTCATATTATCCCACCAAAAGTTTTCTCGGAGATCTCGATACATCTTTGTGCTTCCTGGGTGAATAGAGAAATTTGAACTATGTGCATCATCCAAAAGTTCCTTCTTCAGCTCCAAACTTGATGGAACACATAGTCTTTTCCCAAACCGCACAATTCCTTCTTCATTAACATTAAAATCTGAGGATTTTCCCTTTTTGATAGCTTCCACTTTTTCTTGGATTCCCGCATCATCCTTTTGAGCATCCTTTAACCTTTCCAAAAGAGGTGGTTGAGCAATAATTTGTGAAAGGATTGATGATGGTCCCTCCTTTTACGATTCCCACGTCCATCTTCATCAAGTCTAAGAAGATTGGATCCTTCTCAATTCTCATCATTGATAGAATTGCTGGATCCTTTCTACTTAGGGCATCTGCCACCTTATTCGCCTTCCTAGGGTGTTAATGTATTTAGCAGTCATAATCCTTAATGAGCTCTATCCATCTTCTCTGGCGCATATTAAGCTTTTTCTGTGTGAATATATATTTAAGACTCTTGTGTTCAGTATATATCTCACATTTCTCTCCATAGAGATAATGCCGCCAGATTTTCAAGGCAAATATCACCGCCGCCAACTCCAGATCATGGGTTGGATAGTTTCTCTCATGGATTTTCAACTGCCTTGAGGCATATGATATCACTTTATCATTTTGCATCAGCACACATCCTAAGCCCTTCTTCGAAGCATCACTGAATACCACAAAAAGCTCCCCACTTGTGGGTAAAGTGAGCACATGTGTAGTGATAAGCCTCCTTATCAACTCCTTGAAGCTTTCTTCGCACTCATCACTCCAAGAAAACTTTACTCCCTTTCGAGTTAGCTTGGTAAGAGGGTTGGACAATCGTGAGAAGTTTCTCACAAATCGTCGATAATATCCAGCTAACCCCAAGAAGCTACGGATATCAGTTACCGATGTTGGCCTCGGCCATCCCTCAGTTGCATTTGTTTTGGAGGGGTCCACAGATATCCCATTGCTTGTGATGATATGGCCCAAGTATGAGACCTCCTTCAACCATAACTCACACTTTCTGTACTTGGCATAGAGCTTCTCCTTGCGCAAAGTCTCCAATACAGTTCTTAAATGCTCCTCATTGTCCTCCTTGGTTTTGGAGTATATTAGAATATCATCTATAAAGACTACCACAAATTTATCTAGGTAATCTCTAAATACTCTATTCATCAAGTCCATGAATATTGCTGGAGCATTGGTGAGTCCAAAAGGCATTACTATGAATTCATAGTGCCCGTACCTTGTACGAAAAGCAGTCTTGGGGAAATCTTCCTTCTTCACCCTTACTTGATAATATCCCGACCGCAAGTCGACCTTGGAGAAGTATTGTGCTCCACGCATCTGATAAAACAAGTCATCGATTCTTGGGAGAGGATACTTGTTCTTTATCGTGATTTTTTTAAGTTCACGATAATCGATGCAAAGCCGTATTGACCCAACCTTCTTCTTGACGAAGAGGACTGGTGCACCCCATGGTGATGCACTTGGGCATATAAACCCTTTATCCAGATTCTCCTGTAGTTGTTTCTTCAGTTCTTCAAGCTCAACCAAAGGCATTATATATGGAGTCTTGGATATTGGTAGCACCCCAGGTATAAGTTCAATTGAGAACTCAACATCTCTTCTTGGAGGAAGACCAGGAAGTTCCTCGGGAAATACTTCAGCGAATTCCCTCACAATAGGCATTTCTTCAAGGGTGGTTTCTTCCTTGGACTCAATCATCTGAGCCAGATATGCATGCTCATAAGTCAGTAATATCCATGCTTGAGATGATGGAGCTAAAGGAGATTCATCTTCCTCCTGACACTTGTAAAGAATCGGGGGTCGATTCTCCATATGGAGTGTGATTTCCCTCTCCCGACAATTTATGTTGGCTCTATATAAGGAAAGCCAATCCATGCCAAGAATTGCATCAAATTCCACCAAAGGGAGTATGATGAGGTTCGCCGGGAAATTCAATCCACAGATTATAACAGGGGAGGACTTATACTCATGGGATGCAATGATTGCCCCATTTGCCGTACTCACCGACATCTTTACTTCCATGATTTGTGGTGGTGCAGGGATTGTTCTACTAAACTTTTGAGATATAAATGAATGCGTAGAACCTGAATCAAAAAGTACATTCGCTATTCTTGAATGAATAACTAGCGTACCTGTCACCACTTCGTTGTCGGGGTTCACTTCGGCAGAAGTGATGGCAAAAGCTCTTCCTTGCTGTCTTGGAGGTTGTTGATTGCCTCCGATAACCCTTGGATTAAGGCACTGATTCGCAAAATTACCCGGTTCATTGCATTTGAAGCATTGAACAACGCGTTGAGGTTCGAACGGAGCGTTCCTCCCCTCCGTCGCAGCTGCGGGTCCTTCTTGCTGACAGTTAACAGCTAGGTGCCCTTCTCTTCCACACTTGAAGCATTTTCTTGTCCCCCTAAGGCAATTTCCAGGGTTCTTCTTTCCACACTTTTGGCAAGTGGGGTGCTGGAATTTCTTAACGCCGTTGGATTTATCCATCGGACCACCAGCATTGAAGTCCACCTTCCGCTTCTTGTCCCCATGATACCCCTGTGATTCTCCGATCTCCAATTCAACCTTGAGGGCACATCGGACAATTTCCTCATAGCTGTCGAAGTCACGGATCGCTAATGCTTTCCGCAAGCTAGGCTTCAGCCCACCAAAGAAGCGGTCAACCTTGCATTCGGGGGTAACGACAAAGCCGGAAGCATATCGTGCAAGCCTTGTGAAGTTTTCCTCGTACGGTCCCACAGCTTCCTCATCTTTCTTCTTGAGGGAAAGGAAGTCCCTTTCCATCTTAAGACGGAGGGTGCGTGGAAAATATTTATCGAAAAACATCTTCCGGAATACCTTCCATTCCAAAGCCTCGATCTCCTCCTCAGGCTTCGTATTTTTGATCAACGTCCACCATTGATCAGCTTCACCCTCCATACGATAAGCCGCCAGGAGAACCTTCTCTTTTTCAGAGCATTGGAGGATTGAGAATATCTTTTCAATGGAGTTGATCCATTGTTCAGCAATAGTGGGATCGGATGATCCACTAAAAGTAGGAGGCCTTTGTCTCATGAAGCTTTCAATAGCGACTTGTTCTTTCTTGGGGGGGGGGGGGGGTTGAACGTTCCTCTTGACCAGTGTTTCTATTCAAAACTTGAGTTAGCTGAGAGAGAAGCGTGACAAAGTTCACGATTCCCGCTCCCATTGGATTGGGCATCTCATTAGTACAATCATCACACTGATCTTCACAACGGTTGTTAGCCCGAGTTCTCCTATTACCGGCCATTGGCTGGAATAAAAGGAAAGTTAGGGGTAACACATAAAGGGTAATCCAAAGACAAAAGATGATGACTTATAAATAAACTTTAATCTCCTCAACTCATGAGTCTATATGATTCAATCCAGGCTTTTCATGATCTTCCTTCTAACATATATTCTTTGGGGCATTTTTCCCTTAATAAGGGTTCATACTAAGATTGTGAATTTATCAAAACATATCCCTCGGGAGTGTCATAACCAAGAGTGAAGCAAGGCCCGTTGTCGTGCACCAGTTCCCGTTCGAGTCTAGCTCAAAGCTGTGTTTTCGGGTTTTACCCCTAGGATACATCTGTGCCAGAGCCGCCTCTACCTGCTCGTATCCAGACAGGGATGTATTTGTTTGATAAAACACTTACTTAGTATTTACCAAAACATAGGGATGTTTTTATTATGATTAGTCTTGTATCTAAGGCTTTACTAGGGTTTCCTAATCCCAAAAATAACTAAACCTATCCTATGATACCAACTATGGAAACCCAACTTTTCATTACAACTTAAGCATGCTTTATTACATAAAACTTCACTTGATACAATAAAGAAGATCGAGAGGTTTAGTGTCTTTGGGGCTTAGGATCATTACATAAAAACTTTAAACTTGAAATACAACAACCATATTGAAAACTTCCTTTACATGACCACTACATTCCTTCGTACATAGCATTGCATGGGATAACCTGAGGAAATGCATAAGAAAAGGGTGAGCTATAAAGCCAAGTAAGGGAGTACACAATGAATAACATGAGGATTACAACACATGTTAGGCAATAGGCATATCAATAGAGAATAAGAGAAACATGAACATAAAGGCATGATAAAGCATGATAATCATAACATGGAAATGTGGCAACAACACTTAACATTGAATTTAGCATGAGCCAAGGCTCATTGCACATGGAGCATGAGTAAACCCTCATTGCACTTGAAGCACGAGTAAACCCTCATTGCACTTGAATTATCATGATTCAACACTCATTGCACATGACGTATCATGATACTATACTTTACCCAATGCATTGGAGCGCTATAAAGGGCGCACCCTTCTTAAACATTTCATTTAATGCATAAGTGTGCCACATGGATCATAAAACATGGATTCATAAAACATAATAATTTCTTCCACGATAAAGGAATGTGGAATTCATACATGAAACTTTACAATCAATATGTATATGTGCATAAAGGTGAATACCCTTGATGGAGAAATGGGCATGGTATTCACTACACAAAGACATTGGATTAGAAAATCGGTGCGATTTCGGCAGCGTAAAGGCGTGACATAAGAATTCATAAAAAAAGGTTGATGAGAGAGAAAGGGGTTCCTCATCATATTTACATGTAATGGACAGTAAGGAGATCATATATATACATGTCCCAACAATAGAAATGGAATTTAGATTCATGATACAAAAGTATTGCTTGAATGTAAAAGAAGAGAGAGAAGTTCCTTTTGGAATTTCGGCATAGTAACGGGTGTACATGGGAGGCATTTAATGAGAGAGAAAGGGTTCTCCAATCATTCAAACAATAAGAGGGATGTATGGGGGAGGTGCGAAACCATACCACAACATTCATAATTGTAATAAAAATGGAAATACAACTTAAAGAAAATTGACAAAAAAATGAGAAAGGAAGAAAACCCCTTACTTGGAAGTGTGCTTCCAAAGGCTAGAGAGAGGCTAGTGAGAGGCTTCTTGGGAGCTTGGGGCACCTTGATAGGATTCTAGAGAGAGTAGGGCAGAGGTTGGACGAACTTCAAGGGCTTTGAGTGAGGAGGAAGTGGGAGATTGGGTGGGTTTATATAGGAAAGGTGAGAGAATTTTTTATTATTTAGGTTTGGGACCACTTATATTAAAATAATCCAAACCAAAAACCATCCCATGTTATTTGCCCATTGTTTCTGGAAAAGGAAAGAGGGAAAAAATATTTTACAAGTCCAAGGTCCGAACTTATTAAAAAATTAGGGTTGCTTATGTGGAGGTGAGTCACACTCCCATGGAAATTAATTTAAAAAGGCAAAGTGTTGAATAAGTCTTGAGGGCTCCATTAATGCTTTGAAAAGTGAGTCAAACAAACCCAAAACCTCATTATTTTAATGATAAAACACATATTGGCCGAACATAAGGATTATGGTATTTTATTACATCACCATTGGGTCATTATGATGTCATAAAACACATTATATATTTAAATGGTATTTAATTTTTACCAAAAAATTTGACTGTCTCAGAAAATTATGAAAAATTCACCGTTGGATAATTTCGACGTCCTGATTCCAAAAATAATATTTATTTTATCTAAATAATTTTCTAAATATGTGAATTTTCACTTTTAAAATAAAAACCGACATTTATAAAAATTCACGGGTTTTGACAGAAATGGCTTTCAAACCTTAATAAAAATTTTAATTGTATTCATAAAATTATAAGATCATTTATATTTAATAAAAATTAATTTAATATTAATAACAATATTTTATTAAAATATTTTTTAATTCAAAAAAATTCTTTAATTTAAAAAAATATAATTTTTAATTAAATAATAACTAAAAAACACCATTTGTACTTTAAAAACTAATTACAATGTATCAAAAATGACTAGAAATTATATTCATTAGTATATACCAAAAAAAATGTACATGAACATGGTGCTACTTATTAGTTACATAACCCCTTAAAATAGCCGCATAAGACCTAAGGGTAAGGTGCGCGATGGTGACAGACTCTTGGGGCTGCTCGGATAACATCGCTCGAGTGGTAATCTCTATCAACTTCCATTTTTCCCGTAGACGATCACGTTCGAGCTTGACTTGATGAAGCTCAGCTTGGGCTTGGTCAAGGGAAAATCCCAAAGACGCCACCTCTTTTCCGAGCTCCGACAAATGGGCTTCGTAAGGGGCAATTCTACTGGATGAGGCCATCGCTTCCTTTGTCTGAGTAGAAAATTGGTTCGTTAAAGCCTTATATTTAAACTACCCAGATGATCACTGTTTAACGGCTATAAAAGTAACGGTCACAAATCTTAACGTTAAACTAAAGAAGTTGACATCTTATAAAATCATTTTTTTTTCATAAAGAAACATTTAACTGGATCAAGAGGGATTTTCCATTAATGAAATTTTGGGTCGTTACACAGATAACATCATTCCGGTCTATCCTTTTAAGTTCCCAAACATGGTAATAAAATCTCTAAAATATACTAGGTGAATGTTGATTTTATTCCTATTCATTAATGGACTTATTTTTATTACACAAAAAAATAGGCTACAATATAAGCATCTGACTACATCATGGCCTCTTCTTGAAGATTGGATTTATCCCCAAAAAATATTTCTTCACCTAAGTAATAAAGAAAAATTTTAAAATCTTTAAAAGGTATTATGGAAAGAATATATGAATTTATTCATCACCTATCATCCCCACACTAATAGGAAATATGAAATTACTATACAGAATTGTTAACAGATACTCATTTCTTCTACTATTGATTTTATATCATGGTGGGCTTAGTATATCACTTATTTGGAAGTCTTATATATGGAGTCCTACTATTAAATAATCTAAATATTAACCTATGAATAATTTTATCGAATGAGTTATTTTACTCTATCCTATAGGACGGTGTTGGAGAAATAAATATAGTTGTCCTAGATCTTATGTGGGAAATGATAGTTAACATATAGACTATTTAAGAACATGTTAATGAATCCCTTAGAACAAAAAATTAAAATATTGATAACCAATTAGAATTGTTGGAATTATATGTTGGAATAATTTACTCTTTATATTTGAACTTTTTAATAGAACTGTAACATTGCATAAAAATTGGAATTTAATCATCTTTTTCTTATTGAATTATGAAATACTAAAAATAATTAAAGTTATAGCACACTAATTGAATATTCCTCCGATTCCTTTTTAATATAAACTATGTTTTATTTGTTTAGTTACTATGGAAATGCATGAGATAAACAAATAATTTAGTAAAATATGATAAAAATGATTTGGATCCTGAATTATCTTATAATGTAGTGAATGTTTAGATTTGTGAAAATAGGGAGTGAGTATTGAAGAATTTGAATCATAATTTTGTGTAATTACATTAGAGATATCACAAACTAGGAGGCGAAGGTCAAGATTATTAATAATCAATTTGGATGTAATATCCTATGTTTCCTAATATCTATTATATTATCTAATATTTAGGTTGATATTATTTTTTATGGTAGAATGTTACACCCAACATTATTAGGTAATCCCATGCCCATTAGATATCTCATGATGTAAATTATTAAGAGATTTTATTTATTAAAATGTTGAAATTATTAATGTTATAATTTAATAAAATTCATTTTAAATATATTATTAAATAAAGTATCATAAGATATTGTTATTGGATTTTTCCAGAAAAAGTTGATTAGGAATTTATCACTAAAAAATACAACTTTTAAAAAAACTACGACTATTATAAACATTTCATTATACATGAATGGACTAAAATGATGTAAAACATTTTAAATTGTAATTAAATGTGTTCAAGAAGTAAAATTAATTATTTTATAAATAATAATATGAATTATAAAACCTTTTTTTCATTTTCTGACATTATGAATTTTTTTCTAATAAAATAAATTGTTTTGGGTATTTTATTTTAATTAAATATATTTTTTCTAAAATATATGTTTTTTTATTTGGAAGAAATGTGATATTTATATATAAAAAACAATTTATTTCTATAAAATCATACCTTATAATGTTTTCCTAAAAATAATTTTGTGATTAATAGATAGTTTTTACTTAATAATTGGTCTTATGCATGAAAATGTTAAAAATAATTTTCCATAAACATAAAAATTTTATTTGATAAACTGGAATTTATATTTAGAATTATTAGGTAAAGATTTTGTAACCATGAAAATGTTATTTTTAGGATTTTATATTGAAATACATATGTTAACTATTTTTTCCAAAGTACATTTAAAATGGGGGTTTTCAAAGAATTAATTTGATAAGAGATACATAATTCATATCGAAATAAAATGATTTAATTTTCTTGTAATATGGCTCAAATATATGATAGATGTGGATGAATATATGAAAACACTCATTTTATTAAAAAACATTTTCATATACGAATTAAAACGTCATAATATATAAAAAGGAATTTTTCATAAAAACAATTACTAGTTCTTATTATTTGGTTTAAATAATAATTTTCACATATGAAAAATTAATTTAGGTCAAATGGATCTTCAATTTGGAATTTAAAATTTAAAGTATAGTATAAATTATTATATTATATTTTTTAATAAAAAATAAAAAATATTTTAATTTTTTAGTCAAGATTAATCTATGTAAAATGTTTTAACGAGGTTTTAAATTTTTAAATAATAAAATTTACACTTACTCCATCTAAAAAGGATTGTTATGTATTAAATCTATACCCACGTGTCTCACCTATAATATAACCACCATTATCACCTAATTAAAATAGCCCACCTAACAACAATTTGACTTCATTCTTACCCCTTTCCAAAAATTAGATTCCATAAAAACATTCCTCCATTTCACCTATTAAAGAATCTAACTCCCATCCATAATATCATTTAAATATACCCCAAAGGTATTTATCATGTCATTTCTTTCTCTATATCACTCAAAATACATCATAATGTGTTAATAAGGTTCTTAAGACACCACAAATCCATAAGAAACTACATTGAAATGTGTGGGTTTCCAATCATCCTCATTCATTTTTCAATGAAATAAATTTATTATAATAACAATTAAAATTATAAAATGATTTTAATGTCATGTTATGATATTTAATTTTAAATTTTATCAATCAGAGAGTACATATCATGTGTCTTTATATATTTTATCATATATAATTATTATTCTAAAATAATGTCACTGATTCTGCCTTCCATAATCAATTTCAAACCATTTTTATGGCCTCATGTTTGTAAATGGATGGAATTAAAATCCATTTAATATATCGAAAAATATATTTAATCTCAGTAAATAATTTCATAATCTTTCATAGTTCCCATAAATCATTAATTTTTTAAAATTAATAGGGGAATAATTTTACAACAATTGATATTCTTTCAAAGATAATGGCATGTGGATGGGGCTTTGGAAGATATTCATCATGTGGTAATATCTCTAGAAAAGGTAGGTTAAAGAATATACTCAAAAGTCACTCTGATGAAATAATTTTGGGACTAATACTATACATCTATGTAGAAACTTCCTTGGGGTATTATTTGAGATATTTATACAATTTTTATGAACCATGATAAATTATTTATCCTACTATTGAAAAATATTGAACTCAATTAGTATATTATATTTATTACCTAACGAATTTTATGTTTTTATCACCATTACCTTATCATTATTTCATTTATAGAGAAAACATTTTTCATTGATAATATCCTATATATATAATTATTAATATGTTTTGGTTAAAAATCCACCATCTCTCTCGAGATGTTGTATGATCATGTTATTTATTTAATTATCATAGTGAAATTATTGTTGTTATGTATACAGTTATTCTAATGGAACTTATTATTTGAAAATGTTAATATATATATTTTAAAAAATATAACTTATTTATCATGATTTTTTATGGTCATGTTATCTATATATTTTACATGAATAATTTTTTTTCATTTCTCAATTTTTTTCATTCAAATACGGATGATTATTTTCAAAAAAGATTGTTAATTTTTAATTATTTTTATATATAATGAATGAGTTGAGAATAAAAATATGATCGTTGTTGCCTGGTATTATATATACCCATAATGTGTCATATGATTTATTAATATACACATCTTTTGGTGTTTTGGATTATGCCTACTAGAATAATTTTTTCATCAATGGTGATATCATGATATGTGTAATAAAAATGTCTCGGATTGTGGTATGGAATTAACTTTTAAGAATTAAGAATTTAATCAGAGATGATCCATTTTTAACCAACGTGATCAATGTTTTTCATTTTTATCCATATATATATATTATTATCCTTGTTTCAGTTTATTATGGCTTAACTTGGTCTATTTTTTCTTACCACGTCACATGAGAAATTTTTATGTTATGATAGATTATGTTATTTGATACACCATAATGAGAGTATGATATCACCATTATTTATTTCTATTCCCCAAGAAATCCACAGGATAACTATGGTAAAATTTCTAGATCATAATGGAACGTATAATTTGGTTGTTGTAATAGGTTCATGTTGTATATCATGTTTTCAATGTAATGTTAGAATGTGTCTTGTTTTATAGGACTGCTATTATTTTACATCTTTCATGAAATATTGTAATATTTGAAAATACTATAATATAAATTCTACATCTTGGTTTCTAGTGGAACACCGTATGATATAGTGAAAATGAATATATGATCAATAATATATAATACATTCTACCTCATTATTGAAAAAAATTAAATAAAATTATTTAAAATAAAACAGTTATAATCTAGTTATTATATTGGAAGACATGAATAATATTATATAATTTATGAATAATATATATAAATTTTATATTGAAATTTAATTTATTTATAATTTAATTATATATAACAAAAAAAATTATTATTTTAATTTTGTTAAAAAGAAAGATGTTTTATTTAAAAAAAATTATTTATTTATGTGAGAAAAAAGTATAATTAATTTATAGATGTTTTAAAAACAATATTTTATAAATTTATATTCATTTTTCAAATCAAAATATCCAAAATATTTTAGGGTGAAATTGTATTAATTTTTTGAAATTGTTTTCTAGTGATTAGTTAAAATATTTATTTTTTGTAAAATTTTCATTTCATTTCAATAAATTACATAATTTAAAAGTAACATTTTTCATTAAATTTAATTTCAAGTAATTTTAGTATTATATAATTATATATAATAAAATCAGTTAAATATTAATGATCTTTATTATTTAATTCAATATACGGTTATATTCAGATTTAGAACATATCTTTTCTTCCAATTGCATTAATGTGAATAATGATTCTCGAATTTATTTAAAAACATCTACAATGGAATGATTTCAATGAAATTTATTCATTATATATAAATAAATATTGAATTATATTCATACTGTTATTTTTACTAGTCATAGAGTAAATGTAAAATTATAATTTTTGTTCGCACCACCTTATGTTAATACTCAAAACTCATTATTATTGTGTTTATAATTAACTTAATGTTTTATGATAGTATATCAACATATAAGTTTTTCTAACTATTGAAGGGGACCACCATTAGTTCAACTAACTAACTGATATATGTGAGTCCCCACCACACTGTCTCATCGATGGGCTTGAGTCACTATTAGACTAACTCACCACAAGACTTCAGCCACTGTTAGTTCAAATGAACCGTCGTAAGATGAACACCCCAATATAATTGAGTTATCGTTCATAAAAATGACACACCAATAGAATGAATCACATATAGACATAAGTCACCAACTGATTTATTCAACACCATACATGAATCATGACCATAATAAGCCACTACCAAATGTGAATCATATCATGAAATGAATCACCTCTAGAAAATTATTTGTGTTATTTTTATAGATTTTAATTAAATTCTATAAATTTATATATTAATGGAATTAGAAATATTTATATTTTAACTTTATTTTCATAACCATTTTATGGTTGAATTAAAAAAATTCATAGCTAATATGAGGATCTATTAATTTATAATGATTAATCATTAATGTTTCAGTGGAGGGAATTATAATTTTAGAATACTCCCTCTTATGTATAAGTTCAATATGTGATATAATATAAGAATATTTGAGGGATTGTTTCATGAGAAAACACACACTACATTTCTAAGGACTTTCAACTACAAGGGAGTAGAATTAATTGTAGAACAAGACCCCTTCCTAATTATAGAAAAAATATAACTTCATGAATGTCTATTTTACTACAAATTTTATTGAAATAGTTTGAGCTCCTCACCAAGACATATTTGAGGACATCCTAGAATGTGAAGTACTACAATACAATAAGCATAAACTTTTCAATAGGTTATTTCATGATATGTATTTTTTTCATTGGAGGAGTGTTTATTTCCTTATTAATTTTTAAACATTATTTCTTGACCTAGATTGGAGAATACATGATATTTTAATTTTTTACCTTTTCATCTTATTATAAATAGTAATTGTGTAACATGTACCAATGTGGATGGATTTTATCATTACAATTTATAAATTTAGAAGATGAATCCTTCCTAGATAGCCTTTAAACTGTTTTTAAACCCCGGTCTAGGTTATAGTTCATATTATAGTTATAATAATTTGTTGTTCAGTGATTGATTTCCAAGTGGATGGGATGAGGTATCAACTGAAGAATAAACCCCATGTTTTATCCATTGTGTTATTTACTTTTTAATTATTATTTTCAAATCATTAACTTTATTATATTTAAACTATGAACAAAATCGTTACATTGAAAATTATACTTGGCCATTGTTTATATTATGATCTAATTAAGTAAATTTATTTACAATGTTCAGGAAATTTTCAATATTATTTTAACTAATCACTTATAATAATATTAGAAATAATTGGTATAATTATAAATTTATCAAGCTAATTTTTAGCAAAATGTGCGTATTCATTTTATGTCAGGGTATTGTATCTGAACATAAAATTTATAAAAATTTTATGGGAAATTCGATTACCCACATCATCATTTATTCTCTCAAAAAAAATGGAACACAAGTTACTTCAAATATCATTGAAATGTGAAATAATATTTTTTATGATCTAGAATTATGTTTATTATCAAATTTATTTCATTATCGATAAGAGACAATAGTGTTCAACATTCAAAACACCTCCGTTTTCTAATAGAACATATTATTCATAGTGTAAAATCAACGTGGAAATTTTTATTGAGATAATGGGTTTTCAAATTTCTACTAAAACTATAGATAAATATTAAATACCTTAAATTAATAGAAATATAAGAGATGTTGCAATAAAAAATACATATAATTGTAACTATAATGTTATGAATTCATTGTTATAATAACCCTTATATTTGATTCAATGTAATACATGATTTATTATATAACGTTACACATAATATGACTAAAATAATCAAGATTTCTAGTTTCATTAACAATTTGAAACATTGAATAACGTATTAAACATAGGATATGATAACATTATTTATTACTTTCATTAAATGCTTTTAAAATTCTAGGCCATTTAAAACAATATGGCATAACCAGAGGAAAACATTAGAATGATGTGAGATATAAAGTACGGTAAGGGAATAAACATGGTGTAAGGTGTCACATATTAGAAAATAAGAAAAAAAAATGTGGAATTAAAATATTATTATTCGAAAACATAAAAAATGAGATATGATATATCATGATAATCATAAAATTGGAAAGGTGACAACAACATAAACCACTTCATCATAAACATAGGTCATTGATAAACTAAAAAGAATTAGTGGTGAAAAATTTCTTACAAAATTATTTAATATCAGTCCCAATATAAAATATCCTTATAAAAAGTAATACCCAATAAATTGGACTGATATATAATTTTTTTTCACTCATAACATTCATTTAATTCTCATTCGTATGGGTTCCTTATATATCAATACAAATGGAATCATATATAATTGCATTTTATTCCCTAATTACTTAGTGTGGGATACATATATATAATCCCACATTATATCATTTATACATTTATAATGATTAAAAACATTGATATGAAACGGTTATGGTATTCCCTACACAATTGTTTTGTCTTAAAAATGGTAGTGAATCTTTTATAGCAGAATGACATCAAGTAAAAATTCATAAAATTATTTGATGATTTCAAAATGGGTCACTCATAAATTTTACATAAAATGGGAAGAAATATGTATATGTAATTAAATATTCCATTATTAGTAATTTGAAATAGAAGTTATAAAATAATAATGAATCATTAACAATTAAGAGAAGGTGGGGATCCCATACTAAATTTTTGTATCGTAATGGTTGCACATAAATGATCATGGTTGGTATTAGTGAGTGTAAAATGGTTATATCATCATATAAAAATAAAATAGAATTTAAAGGGGATACGGAAGAAATTATATATAGATGAAAAAACTGATATTGAGAGACATAACATAATGGAGGTTCTGGAATTGAAATCATAATTGGGAAATCTATTACAAGAGTGTGTGACTACAAATTCCTACGAGGGGATAATGGAGACAATGGAGCACCATTAGAGGATTATTTTGTATATTGGGATTGGTATGGAAGTCTTTAAATTAGTGTTGGTGAAGATTAATCGGATATTTGGTGGGTTTCTGTAGAAATATGGTGGATTTCTTTATTATTTAGGTTTGGGACTCTGTATAATAAATTTTCCAAAATGAGAATCCAACACTTTTTTCCCTTTTTTTCATAAAAATGTATTTTGATATAATTATTTTTTATTTCCAATGTCAGAAAATAAAAATATATTTCACTTAAATATGTGTAGGTGATTCAAACTCTCAAAGAAATGTTTTAAATTCTTCAAATTTAATAATGGTTTCAAAGGATTCATAATGAATTTTTAAAATAAACAAAATAAACATAAAATGGAACTATTTTAGATATAATATATATATATATATTGGTGTTTTTATAATTTATATAATTTACAGATAAACATTTTGGTCATATTGATGTCAAAATTGAAAAATTAATTTTTGTAGTATTTAATTTTTACCCAAAAATTTGTCTCAGAAAATTATGAAAAAACAATCGTTTGAAAATTTTGACATTATGAAAACTGTAATAATATGTATTTTATCTACATATTTTTCTAAATATATTAAATTTAACTTTTAGAATAAAAGTTAAAAATTATTGAGAAATGTTGGGGTTTTAGACAATAACTATTTTTGAACCCTTATCAAAATTACAACAAAAATCTTAATAATTATAAGATAAATAATATTTTATTAAAATTATTTTCTAATAATTGTTTATTAAAATAGTTTTTATTTTTAAAATCCATTATTTCATCAAAATTAATTAATTAATTTTTCTTTAATATAACCCAATAATAATATTCCTATTTTATTTATTCAAAATAAAAATCATCATAAATTATAAACAAATATGATGAAAATATATTAATTATTCTATAAAAAATTGTTAATAAAAATATTGCTAGAGTATTGATAAATATTCCATTAATGCACAAGTAAATACTCTTATATTAAGGTTCATGATGTTTGTACATTCATGGGGTGGTTTGGTGAACATGGGTTGGGTAATGATCTCAATGAGCATGAAATTCTCTCGTAAATAGTTTCAGTCATGCTAAAATTGTTAGATATAAGTCTGGTCATGGTCAAGGTAAATTCTTGGAGTTGTTATCTCCCTTGTATGCTCTGATAAATATTCTTCATAGGGTATGATTCTATTTGTGGATTTTATCACTGCCTTTGTCTATGTGAATTGGACTTCATTAAACCCAGTATTTATACTATTCACGTGACAACTATTCAATGATTGTATTATAAAATGTAATGATTCTTAAAACTATTTTAAATATAGTTATATATAATAAAAATATAATTTAATGTCATTTATTTTACCAAATTTAATAATAATGCAATTAATTACATCAAAATGATAATTTAATTTATAATAGTCTAGGTCATTACGATATTCTCCCCTTAAAAAATTTTGATCAATAAATTTTCATTTACCATAATAAAATATTGAAGGGTAACTATGATTATTCACTTCATCTAGTTCCCACATCACTTATTCAATCTTTTGGTTTCTTAACAACACATTTACCAGGTGCAACATCTTATTTCATTGAACATTGTCTCAATAGTCTAATCTCATCTTTAGATGCTACTCATATGGGATATCATTATCCATTTTCAACCACCTTTGGATTGAGAACATGTTAGGGGATTTGTATGTACATTCTCAAGATGGATATATACAAGATATCATTTACATGAGATTAGTTATGTGGGATTGTTCATCGATATTTCACCACTCCAATGTGATTAGGAATCTCAATGGGGATGATGTTTATTAGATGGATATTTATATTCTTCCCAAATCTATTTACATTATTCCCCAATTATGACGGGGAATAACATCTCTCCAATATCAAAATCTATGTCTACTTGATTATTCTTGTCATAAATATTCTTTTTATGCTGAGTAGCCTTGTTGGATTACTGAATGGTCTTAATATTTCCCACCATTTCCTCGACCATGTCAGGACCATGAGGGTGATATGTCATGTTTATGTTCAAATCAGTATTTTCTGTTTTTAGTAGACACTTTTAGAACATATAAGAGAATCCTGGATCTTGATTTAATACAATCTATAGTGGAACTTTGTTATGCATTATCACTTATCTTATGGATATCTGTGTATATTTATCCTATGAGAAATCTTCTTAAATAACAATGAGGTGTAATTTTTTAAGATATTCCACTACACCCCATATATAATTATTCACTATTGATGTCACATAAGACTAGTGAAAAAATCCATAGTGAATTTTTCCTATTTACGTATAGTTATGGGTAATTGTTGCATCAACCCTCTATATTTGTTCCTATATGAATTCTATTTCTTATACAAGATGCATTTATATGTATACTCTATGATGTCCTTATTCATATTATATCATCAATAGTTATACTAGAGATCTCAATACATCTTTTTTATCCATGGGATAACGGATAAGTTTGACATATTTCCATCAATCAAAATAACCTTCTTTAAATCATGATTTGATGTTACACAGATTCAAGACCCAAATCTAACAATTCATTCATTAACAAAGAACTCAACATATTAGCCTTTTCTTATAGTTACCACATTCACTTAAATTCCTAAATCACCACTTTAGGAATCCTTTATATTTTTCAAATATATGGTTGAAAACTCATTTTTTAACGTATTTATTATATATATTTCTTTTGTATACCCATGGCAATCCTTTTCAAAAATATTAATATAGGATACCTATTAATTCTCATCAATGTTAGAAATTATGGGACATTTTAATTATAGGATCCTCACTTTTTTTACCCAGAAGGTTGTGGATAGATCATAAATATAAATTGATCAACTGAAACCATCTTATTTAATATATAGCAGCAGCAACAAATCATTATTTTTATTTCAAACGAACTTTTATGGAAAAGTGGTAAACAAACATTCATGAAACATAAGGATTAAACTTCATACGAAATCGTCATGCCATTCCAAAATAAATTAAAACAGTTAGAGTTTTGCACCGTGAATAATCGCCATTTGATGGAGGTAACCTCCATATCATGGTTGTCTCTAATGAGATCCTCAAATAAAAAAGCCATCTTCTCCCAAGTGTTCACATGTTCATATTTAATTTATAAGAACCTCATTACATGTGTATATATACACAATGATTTTATGATTCATACATATTTAACTCTTCTCCACAAAAAGATCATGTTTCCACATTTTTAATTAAAAGATAAATACATAAAATTTTATGTCATGTCTTGTTTACTTTAGTTTTTGAACATTCAACAAATTTGATGATTTAGCTATAACTTTTGCATTCTATAATAACATATATCTTAATCCATTTTTCATTTCATCGCTGAATATTATAAATAGTTTTCCACTTGTAGGTATTGTGATCACATGGGAAGTTATAAAAATCCATTTAAAATCTATTAAATAGCCTTCACATTTATCATTCTAGGAAAACATGACTCGCTTATTAGTTATCATGGTAAGAAAGTCTGAAAAAAGTGAGATATTATTCATAAATTAGTGATAAAACCCACCTATCCAAAATAAACTACGTATATCATTAACAGATGTCTTATTCATCTATCATTCATTTTAATTATTTTTTAAGGCTACACATATATCACATTACATATATTGATATTCCCCAAGAAATATTATTCATTTAACCAAAACACGCGTTTTATTTACTTTACATAGATATCATGCTTTCATAGGGTCTTTGGAATAGTGCTCAGATGCTCCTCATGATCCTACTTACATTTGGAGTATATTAAAATGATATCAAAAAAGACTAAAGGATCATATTGAGGTAATATTTAAATATTATATTTATCATGTCAATGAATATTGTTGGAGTAGTGGTGAGCATGAATGGAATACAAAAAACTCATCGTGCTTGTGACTTATAAGAAATTTAGTCTTGTGGATATGCTCCAACTTTACCCTAATAGGGTAATATCTTGACCAAAGTTCCACCTCAGATATGTTTTCTTCTCTACATGTTTCATCGAAAAAATCATCATGCCAGGAAAGTGGATACTTGTTCATTATCATGACTTAGTTGAGATAATGATAATCACTGGGAAGGTTCATTGACCCATCCTTCTTCTTGATGAATAAGACTCTTGCACCCTATGGTGAAGCACTTGGTCTTATGAACCACTGATCCACACTCTCTTATACATGTTTGTTCAGATCCTTATGTTGAAAAATAGAAATTTCATATATAATCTAGGATTATTTTTAATGCCCTATATATATATGCACAATTCATAATATAACATCTCAACAATGAGAAATACAAATAAAATTATTGAGAAACAAACCAATATATTCCCTCATAATAGGAATATATTTGAGGATTTTTCATTCCTTAGAATCAATTATTTGTGCTATATAATCACTCTCATAGTGCAGTAATTTCCAAGATTAAGATGACGGTGATTAAGAAGATAGATCCAACTACTTTCACAATTACAGGTTTTGGAAAAAATCATGAAATTTATAGTGATTTCCTTCTCATGGATATATATATATTGTATATATATATATATTTAGAAATCCAATCCAAGTCTATATTTTCATTGAATTCCACCAATTGGATTATGGCATGATTTTTTTGGAAGTTCATCCAAAAAACACTTAATCAGATGTTTTTTATGCTGGGGATGTAATACTCTTTACATCATTCATTTTCATTGATAACTCTAGTTACATGTTTTTTTGTCATGTTTGAATAGTTATAATAATCATTCATGATATAAAGTAATGGGTAAAACTAAAATAAATAATTACATAATATATTATCTAATTAATAAAGAGAATGAATGTTACCACTTTGTTTTCAGGATCCACATTGGTAGTTGAGATGGAAAATGATCATTATTCCTTCCATGGAGGTTTTTTGTGGTCTCCAAAAACCCTTTGATTTGTACATCTGCTTGTGAAGTTACTGGGTTCCCTAATGTTTTAGAAATTATTAATAGACTGAGGTATTTTTGGTTCATTCCTCTCTTCCAAAAAATTAGTGGTTTTTTCCTTTCTATAATAACTGGCTATTTTTCCTTTCATCTAACACCTAAATCATTTATTTTTTCCATATAAAAACATTACAGGTTGCTTTTCACCTCACCTTTGAAAAGTGGGATTTTTCAATTTCATGGAACCATTTAATTTCACACTTAGAAAACCATAATTAATATCCACTTTTTGATCCTTATCCTATTAATACCATTGAGATAATCTGATCTCTATTTTTACATGAGGGAATATCAAAATATTTACTCATAACTATCGTCGTCATGAATTTACATCAATATTTCAAATTGTAGGTTGTATCCTACCAAATACATGGTCAACTGTTCTTTCAGAGGTAACAACAAAGTCAAAGGATTATCATTAAAGACATATTATGTTTTCCTTATTATCATCAATAGATTCATCATATTTGTTTTCCTATATGAAGTGAAATACCATAACATCTTATGTTAGAGAGAGCAAGTAAAATATTTTTTGAAAAAGAAATTCTAGAATAACTTCCACTATTAATTTTATATATTCCTCATGCATCAAAATTTTGACAATTTTTCTCCAATAACCAGTATCTCCGTCCAAATAAAAAACAGTTAGTATAACCTTATCATTTTTGTAACATTTTAGGGATGGATAAGATATTCTAAATGTAATTGATCCATTATTCTGGGATTAAGGGACCAGATGATCCATTGAAAGTCAGATTCCATTGTCATATAAATGTCTCAATCACATATTATTTTCTCTAATGGGGATTTGGAAGCTCCCCCAAATTGATGTTTCAATTCAACATCAATGTTGTCCGAGAGACTATAATCCTGTACTTCATGATTTATACTCCATTATGGATGGGTATCTTCTTGGGCCAGTCATCACACAACCCGTCATAATGATTATATATCATATTCCTCCTATTTTTAGATATTTTCTAGAATAATAGAAAATTTAGGTTTGGTTATTTTTTTAACTATTAAAAACATAAATTGGTAATCTAATGAAATTAATGGGATAACATATAAATTGAATTTCATTTTGAACTTAAGATTTTTTTTATCTTCAATCTATGTTATACATTATATTTTTTCTTACATATACTCATATATGATTTTTTCCAATAATAATATTTCTTAATGATCTTATGAATTTACCAATGCATATCACCCGGGAATGTCAGACAAGGGGTGCAGTGAGATCTATTTCCATATAATAGGTTTCACCGAGTTACACCTGGAACACCATTTCATAATTGTTACTCCATGCTATATCTATGTAAGAACCACTACCACTTGTAGAATCCATACATGGACTTATTTTCATGAAAAAAAAACTTACTCAACATTGACCAATATTTATGGATTTTTTTATAATTAGATTTATTCATAGGTATTTTTGTATAGCCATCTATTCCTAATCCAATAAATAACAAAACATTTTCTCAAATACAAACTACAACAAACAATCTATTTATTTCACATTAACACATGATTTATTATATAATATTGTACATAAGAAAACCCAAAAGTTAGTTAATTATTGTATATCAAGTAATATTGTACATATCATAACATCATGAACCTATGATAAAACAAATATTTTGAAAACATCTTTAAAGTGCTTCTAAAATTCCATGGATTTTAAAACAACACATGGTAAATAGGGGAAACCATCAGAAAATGGGTGATTTATTAAACCCATTAAGAGTATAAAAATACCATAAAGAGATAAATTTTAGATAATGAGAATATTAATGTTTCATTTAAATAGTATGAACCATAAACATAAACAATGAGATATAATATAGTGTGATAATTATAACATTATAAATGTGGTAACAACATTAAAACTAAATCATAAACATTGGTCAAGGTTAAACTGAAAATAAATCATGGTGTAGAATTCCCATAGAGGAATAAGGTTCAATCTATATCCCAACAGGACATATCATGAGACTATGAATTACCCAATTCATTGGATTGATATATAATTTCATATTTCCCTATCAAATCCATCTCATTCTCATCCTTAGATGTGTCCCATAGATCATAAAAAATGGTATCATTTATTTCCAAATTTGATTCCATGAGTATGGTGTGTTGAATAAAAACACGTAAGTAACAATTAATATAGTTATATTTGTACAAAGGATAACAACATTGAAAATATATGGGCATGCTATACACTACACAAATATTTGGGCATGCAAAATCGTGATTTCATTTCGACGGCATAATGATATCTCTTGACATTTTATAAAATTATTTGAAGACATCAAAATTGGTATATAATAATTTTTACATAATGTTTTTTAATAGTGATGTGTAAATACATATCCCAATTGTTGGAATTGAAAATAGAAATCATATATAAATAAATATGAATATTGAAGACAAGGTGAGGATCCCCTATTAAATTTTGGCGTGGTAATAGGTTTACATAATGCATCATGGAAGAGATTTGTGATATATAATGTGGTAAATTATCATATATAAATAAAATTTATGGAAAATATGATATAGAACAACATATACCTACATGTGAAAATTGATGTTGATATACATAAAATAAAAGTGGTTTTTGAATTGAAAGGATAAGACATCAATCCCTTACTTTTCTGTGGGATTCAAAATTCCTAGGTGGGGATTCTTATTAGATTTGTGAAATCATTAGAGGACACTAGAGAGTGGATGTTAGATAACGTATGGGATCCATGTAGTTTTAGTGAAGTTAAATTGATATCGGGTTCTTTAATATAATAAATGAGGTAGATTTTACTAGTATTTAGATTTTTCAATCTAGGTAATAAAATAACCAATACCCAAAACTATACCATTGATATTTTTCATATATTATTCCAAGATGGGGAGATTATAAATTAATTATATTCAAAATTTCGAAAAATAAAAATTTATTTCGATTGATTTTGTGGAGGTGATGACACTAATATATATTTGGTTTCAAAACCATAAAATAAATTAATGGTTTTAGAGGATTCATAGCCAATATATATATTTTTTAAATAATTATAAACCAAATTATATTTAATATAAAACATTTATATTTTCATGGATACCTTTTATACTATTTATTATATGTATTATTGTTCATTATAATGTCATAATACACATAGTATATTTCATCTATATTTAATTTTAACCAGAAAATTCTAATGTCTGGGGTAATTATTAAAAATTAAACATTGTATAATTTCTATGTTATAAATATAAAAATAATTTTTAATTTATATTAATAATATTAAAATATTTTAGTACTCACTTTTGTATTAAATATAATCATTTATTAATAAGGCCTTATTTTTTAACAATAACTGTTTTCGAACCCTTATAAAAATTATAATGGAATTCAAATTATTAATTACTATATTTTATATTAAATAAAAAATAACATTATTTTATTAAAATATAATTTATTTTAAAAATAAATTAATTCATCAAAATAAATTCCATAATATAGTTTTAATACTACCCAAAAATATTATTTTTTATTGAATCAAAATAAAAATCAATTATACGATTTAAAAAAAGTAAGAAATTATATTCATTATTATATAAAAACTAATATACTTACTTTTATATATATGTTGTTGATACATATAACATTAATATTCTAGAAAAATTCCTAAGAATAATTTTCACGATGGTTAATCATTCGTGGGGTGGTTTGGCAAACATGGCGTGGTTCGTGATCCCGATGGGCTTGACCTTCTTCACCAAATTTTTTTTCTTATGCTTATGTTATTGGTTCTCATAATTGGTTTGGTTAGTGTAACATCTATGAGATTGTATCTCAATCATAAGCTTTGAAAAATGGGATTTGTAGTGTATAATACTATGGGATGAGGCCATCACATCCTTTGTCTATGTCAGTTATTTTTGTTAAAACCCTATATTTAGAAAAATCAAGTGATCACTATTCAATAGCATTATTACTAAGGAAAAAGAATCTTATTGTTATTTTAAAATCAATACGATATAATAGTATAAAATATTTTCATTTTCCTCCTTAATCATATTACATAAAAATTCCTTTGATTAAATCATAATGGGGATTTAATTTATAATAGTTTGGTTTGTTACATATGTAATGTTCCATGGGTGATGAAGAATACAATATAATATCATCATTTCAGAAAACATTTAACATTTTAGACACATTAGATTTATATCAAGAATAAAAATATTTTATTTAATTAATTAATTCATATATATATAGTATTAAATATGATACTTTTAATATGAATCCTTCTGTGTATATTTATGACATATATCTCAGGTTCAATGGGATCGCGAATACAATTCACCCTTGGAGGAATCATATTTTGGAGAGTGGACAAGGTAAGTCGTTGGTGAAAATTTTACAAGAATGCTATAGAATAACATATGTATCAATCAAATAGTAATGTGATATTTTTCTATTACATATCAAGGAGATGATTTCTAAAATAATGATAAACGAAGTAGAACTCAATGTCAACATAGAAGAGTAAATAACCTAATAGAAAATTTGTAGCATTCAAAATAAATGCCTGATAATTAATAGAGAATGTTTAAGATGATAATTCAAGTGATTATAGAGATGTTGAGATGGACCATATGGCTAGAATAATAGAAATTTTCTACATAGAGAGGATGGAATATAGGAAACAATTCCAAAATGATAAATACAATAATAGTGGAAATGTGATAAATTATTTTATGAGATATGATAAATCAAAATAAATATTTTTATATCTATGTAAATGGAATGGTAATGTCGATGTTGATTTTCCAAAAATGAAATAGAAATTGAAATATGATGAAAATAATAGGAGGTATATGAAATAAATGAAATAATCGTGATGTTCTTCTCAATATATATCAACTGATTAAAAACTACCCAAGAGGATAATCATGATTGAGATAAAAGTTGTTTTATGAATAATATATATATGTTATCCAATATCTTTCATGATTCTCATGAAATTAATTTAAGTAATTATGATGATACAAAAATTTATGATAAAATGTATAATGATGAATTTTTAGAGTACTTTAACATGAAAAAAATATAAAATCAAGAGGATTAAGGTTATATAAATATTTCTATTGAAACATCATGATTTAACTATTAATTTTTATATCAAATCCTTGTAATTAAAAACAATTCTCTCAACATTTATAGGGAAAAATTTTATTGAAATTTACAAATTTGAAACTTAATAAATTCATAAAAATATTCACCAGCTCATGATAATATGTTTCCTAAATAATAATAATTCAGATATTACCTGAGTAAATTATTGGTTTAGGGTATTAACCTAGATAGTGAGGGATAACAAAAAATAATTTAATTCCTTATTTTAATTTTTGGAAAATGTTTTTCCAAATGTTACTCATATAGACCTAAAAATGTATTTATTTGTTTTTATATTTCAAATCCACTAATAAGAGACCTATTAATAATATATGGTTTCCTAAATCATTAATTACTTTCATTTCTCGACCCAAGTATATATTGGAAACATAATCATTTTTTGGAACAAAACATTATTTATATATATCCTTTATGAAAAGATATTGTAATAACAAATAATACCTAGAAAATAACTATTACAGAAACATGACAAAAAGTTATTCATGATCCAAAAATTTTATAATTTTTGATGGTGGAGATGAATGTTCTGGTGATTACTAAAAAGGAGAAATTATTTTTATTAGGGAAATCTATAAATTATAATACTGTGTTAATATCTAGTGTATTATTTGTTGATGGTATAAAGTTAAATCTTATTAGTATCTAAAAATAATGTAGTGATAGTTTTTATATCAATTTAAAAACAATTCAGTCAGTTTTATTGTTTGTAAAACTTATAAATTTGTAAAACATCACTAAATGAATGTATTTATGTTGTTTATTTAAATTCTTTAATTTCTAACAATATTTTACAAATATGCTCCCTTCACAAGGAATTTTCTCATTGGTATAATATTCATAGAAATTTTAATGTTTAATCACTAACAATAATAACTATAAAAGTGTTCGTAAATGATTTACCTAAAATATATTTCCCAAATGATAAATTATACAAAAAATGTAAAAGAATAGAAACAACTGATGATATCTTTCAGAACAATGATTTAATGTTCAACTTCTCAACCAATAAAGTTACATTACATGGATGTTTTTAATCATATAGTGAGACTAGTGTCAATGGGAACAAATATGTTCATGTCTATATAGTTTAATTTCCATGGTATACATGTGTATTCGTTATATAACTCAAAAGAAAAACCTTATATTACAATAACAAGTATTCTAACTTTGTAGAAAATATTAGTGGACCTAGGATAAAGGCCATAATAAGTGACCATGTACATGAGTTTTATAATCATTACATTGAATATTGTTTCTAACAAACTGGATATAGACTTAAATTTTATTCTCCTAGGAACCCATAAAAGAATTTTGTTGTGCAAATACTGAATAGGACAGGAGAATAAATTTCTCAAACAATGCTTAAATATTATGTTCTTCTTATTCATTTATGTGTATAGTCCTTATGTATAACATATAATTTAATTAATATTGTTTTTATTAGACAACTATTAATTTAAAATTACATATTAATTATATTATATAATGTGTCGAGGTTAATAATATTAGAGTTATTGGATAAAAATTATTAATTTTAAATAGAAAGGATAATACTGAAAAACAATTTCCTAAGAGTGATGATGGAATTTTACAGGGATTTTCAACTTCTCATAAAACACCTTTTCTGTTTAATAAATGAATCCGAATAGTAGAAGATTCAATTAATGTCAAATTTTCTGAGATTTATCCACATGGTATTAATTCAATTTTATAAAACCTTGTGGATGATTTTTCAACTTTGAATATTAACGCCAAAAACATTGGACAATTCTGTGACAAAAGTAAAAAATCATCTATTTTTGATGTAGAACCCAAAAATATATATATATATATATATGAAAATGGGATAATCATAAAATTATTTCTAAGAGAATTTAGAAATCATAGATACCATCCTCTAAATAATATAGTTAGAGACCCTGATAAAGGTATAAAAACAATAGGATCTCTTTGAAATTGTGTTTAACATAAAACATTCATGTCCAATCATGAACCAAATAAGATCAATACTTCAATTAATGATGTATTATGGTTATTATTAATTCAATATTTTCATTATCAATTAAAAAGAAATAAATTTTTGTAACATATAGTTAGACAAAATGATAATCTCTCCATTGACTATAAATGGGGTTTTATAGACAATGTTAATGAGTCTGGCACTATAATATGAAATAATTTATTATTTTTTGTACATATATATAATCAATTAGGGAGTATTTAATATGAAGAAACCATTACACCATTTTTAATCACCCAACCTTAATGAAAACATATTCTAGTTAATTTAAAACAATAACTCAAATTATTCTCTAATTTATCTTTTATTTTTATAGTTTTTGATACTTATGGAAAATATTACATATTAAACCCATACATTATAAGTGTTCATGTATATTCATTATTTAATGTTTAAATAATATAATAATCATTAAAATAAAAAATTATTTCATATACTAATATAAGTATTAACAATTTTCTTTTGACTTCATCCTTCAAAAAACTCTTCCCTAAACACTCTGTAAAAAAATTCGATGATTTGGTTGAAAACAAAATCTCATTAAGTGACATAGAATAAAAGAAAACCATAACTCCAGTGAAAATAAATATAACAATTCCTAAAAAACATAATTTCTTACCCTGATAATGTAATCTCAATTACAAAAATCACATTATCAAACACATTAAAAATAATATTATTTTACTAAAAACATATAAAATATCCTATAAAATATATGTTGTTAACATGGAATATAACTAAACCTAAATGGAATAAACACACTGTAAAATTACATACATTTCATAATTACGAATACAATAACCACACAATCTACGTCAATGCAGGACACTCTTACAAATAGTATAACAATATATGTCACTCTTACCAATCGAATAACCATACGACCTATATCCATATCCAATGCATTAGTTTTTAGAACGTAACCACCCATGATTAGTGTATCACATAACCTCCCATCAAATTTCCATGTAACATTATATATTCATAAATCATAAAATATTCAAACTCTCAACATATAAATCATAAAATTTGTTTTTCACAAATAATAAAACAATTCATGTTATTATAATAACCATCTATTTTAAAAATCAAGTTTAATCATGTAATAATAAATTTTCAAATCAACGTGCCCCATGGAAATTTAAAACATATGAAAGAAACTAAAAAATAACATTATAAAAAATTCATATCCATATAAATAAATTCATAATAAATTTTTTGAATACAATGAAATGGGAGGAAAAAAATTTTGAATAATAAATCATTAAAACATATAAAATGTTGTTTTAGTTAAATGGTTCCTTCCCCTAAGTCCAACTCTTCATGTTCAATCTTTATCTTCATCAATAATAAATAGAAGTTTATTATATTCTTGATTTAGATACTATTTGAATATTTATTATTCTATTTATATAAATTATTATCATGTTATAACCATTTCATAATTATTTATGTTCATGTTGAAAGTGTTTCCAATATTGTTTACATGAGTCGGAAATGAACATGGTATCATATAAAAAGTAAAAGTGTTCATATTACCATCATTTATAGAATAATTTTCATTAGATAATAATAAATTATATACATAAATTATACATATAAATCTATTCATTGGATCTGATTAATAAAAACGAATTTTTTTACAGTTATAGAGATAGTAAGTCATACATACACATGAGTAAAATTTCCATTTTTCAATGGTTGTAATGATAACAAATTAGGTATTATATTATCATTACATAATTATAAAAATATTAATTATTTGATATAAATAAATAAAATAAAATTATATATATCATTCACGTCATGTGGTGATAAAAAGTAATTACATCACTTATTATGGGTGATAGTTCAAACGGACGCGTGAACGACGTTATCATTTTAATGTGTGTAACGGTTAAGAATGAAGATAAAAATTATTATTTATTATTTATATGTATGTTAGGAATATAATATATAAATATTAATTAGATAATTATATCCAATCATGGGTGATGGTGATGGAAAACTAATTATATCAACTCATGAGGGGTTATTCTATCGTACACATGGACGATTAATTAATTTCCCATTTGAAGGAATTATAGACAGATTTAGGTGATGATATTAATATAAGAAAATCTTAGTTTACTAATGATTTTGGAGTTTTTATAAAATAGTTTTTAAGAATAATTTAATTTTGTGTAGGAAGAAATAAATTAAAAATGCTTGATTTAAACAATACGTCTTCTTTAGATGATCTCTATTGATTTACACCTTAACAGCTCAAAAGAGGGTGTTATGTCTAAAATAATTCCTCTAAAATGTGTGTATATATTTTATTAAGGGATATAGATAGAGCATGTAAGAAAAAATAGGGTTTTAATTGGTAATAAAAAGGGGTTCCCAATATAAGAGATGTGAGGGTTCACTGGGAATTCATGAAAATATTAAATTTATAACAATTAATTATCGATTCCATATGAATCCAATCTATTTAATTTATAGGATACTTTTATTTTGTGTATAATCCAAGTAATTAAATGAAAATTAAGTGAGGTTTTATAATTTTTTAATCATTATCTTTTGGCTTTAACACATATTTATCATATTTAACTATTATTGTTATATTTTTTTACTTTCACTCTCTGTGGGTTAATATGGTTACTATAATATGAGAAACTGAAAAAAAATGTTGGAATTTATGAAATTGAAATACTTATTCCAATTTGTTTTCTTAAATAAATATTTTATGAATTTCATTTCATAAAATTCAATACTATTAATTATTAAATATCATTAATGTAAATTTTAATGCAATTCAACACATTACATTTTCAAAATATCGTAAAAATATTATATCTCTGAAAAAACTCAATTGAATAACACAAAAAATTATTCAATCTTACAAAAAAATATTTATGAAATTAATTTTACCAATTTTCTTTTATTTTAACAGTTTACCCACCATTTACACGATTCATCCATTAATTAAACAACAAATCATCATCTTTGTGTCAACATTTAATGTAATTATTTTGTTGTAAAAAATATATAAATATACTAAAATTATGTAGATAAATAAATATTCATTCCAAATAATATTTTTAGTCTTACATATTAATTATATAAAGACATATTAATATTATTTATATTATTATAAAAAAATTATTGAATATTTTTAATTTCCTTTGAATATAATATTATAAAGGTTATATTCTCATCAAAGATGGCATACATGTTATTATAATTGATCCATTAATTACATGGGTTGATAAATACTGATTAAAAATAGTTATTCCATCTATTTGAATAATTTTATAATTTCAATAATAATATTATTATTTTTAATTACAAAATTTACCCTTAATCGTGGAAATAAACAATTCAATAATGTTATAACTCATATTGACCAAAATTAAAAGGTTCAAATTAAATAAATTTTTTCCTTATGATTCCAAATATTAAATATTTTTTAATAATTTAAGATAAAGAATATATAAAAATTAATTTAAAATTAATCATGATAAGAGAATGAGAAAATGATTTTCGAATGTAAAAACCTTTAAAAGATTGAATTTTTTTTATATTTAATTTCAATTAGAAATTAATTAAAATGAACTAAAATTGATTAAATGTTATAAACATGATATAATTATAGTTTAAAAAACTAAAATATATAATTTAATACTATAATAACATTTTATAAAAAAATAATTTCAATTAAAATTTATTATTTTATCACTATTCATCAAAACATTAAACTTATAATAAAAAAAATAAAAAAAAGTAAACTTTGAAAATAATATTTCTAATTAATAGTTTATTTTATCAAATAAAATTTATAAAAGATTCAAAATCGATATTTCAAATATGTGTGCCATCAAAGGTTGTAAAAATTCATTTTTGAAAAAAATGATTCTTTTTTGCTTAAAATTGGATATGTTCTTATACAATGTATAAAAAACACTTAAGATAAAATTTAATCATTAGATTTAATATTATAAATATATATATTTAATATAATACAACAAGATTTACTTGATTATTTATAAGTTTTAAAATCACCCGTGGACATTTAAATTGTTTTTTTAGAAAAAAAATTTCTTTTATTATAAAGAGGGTTTTATTTTCAGTTACAATTAATTGGTTACCATATAACTATTAAAAAAAGTCTAAATTTTTATTTATTTATTATTATATTCACACCATACTAAGAGTTATGTTATAACAATAAAATCAAAATAAAAATATTTTGTTATTGTGTTCAGCTCGATGTAGTGTATCATGAATGAAAATGGACATAGTGAATGTTTATTAAGATCCTAGAATGTTATATCCTCTACGCACCCTTTTTAAATAATTCCCTTCAAATTTGAACCCGATATGAAGAACTATTGGTTTTACATTTCGAAATACTATTATTGAAATCCCACATCATAAAGAGATTAATGATAATTCCACTATAAAATAAATACAAATTAATTACATAGGTTACAAGAGATTATTTGAGGTAGGGTTCCATATTGGAAGACACCAAAATTGATGATAAAATTATCAATAATGTTTTTATGGAGAGTAAGAGAGAATAAAATCTTGATAATGTTAACAACCACATATCAATATTTATTTAATGTGATAAAAGGCCGTTGATTTCTTAATAATAATAGTAGAAAAATAGGGTTTCTATATTAACATCCTTATTTGAGAGTTGGGGTATTATTTTAGTATATGTAATAGGAACAAAAGGATGTATTCATACTTCAGAAGTAGTGTTTCTTCCTTTAATTAAATTCCACTAGAAACTCATTTTTTCTCTAAATGATGAGAATTAAAGATGAATTTTTCCCACATGAAGAAAAATAATAAACATATATATAATCACATATTCCAAAAAATATAACTTAAATATATATTTCTCACATCATTTGAAATTAACCCAATCAAGAATGGTTAGTATAAGATGTAATGATTCCCCAAAAAATATAATACCTTATATGATGAAAAACTACTTCAATCTCCAAAATCCTATAATAATATGTAAATTTCAATATATAACATTCAATGAAAAAATACTATTTTTTGAATCCCAAAAATTAAAAGGATTTAATGATATAGTCTTCAATGATAAATTATAAAAATTAAATCCAAATAATATCAATCACCCATAATGTCTCATACAAAAAAGTAATTTATCTATGTAAATAATCTTTATTATTGGTTAATTATTTCCCTAAACAAACAAAATATCCCTTGAATATTATTTCCTTATAAAACATAATTTAATCATTATTAATCCGACATAATCCCACAATATTCTATTTACTGTATGAATGTGGCAATGACTTCCGAAATAACATTAATCTGTTCATCACCAAATAATTATCCAATCCTGTGGAAATATATTCAATTCAACACATGTTGCTACAATAAAATCATTATTCATTCATAAAATTATTTAACTAACAAGAATACTTCCTACAAACTATGACTTCAAGTAAGTGACTAGTAGGCTATGTAACCATGTCTCCCTTCACTTGTGGACTGGTTAGCCACTGCATTGAGGGATGTAATGACTTATCACACATACTATGGTTTAAACTTTTTCTAAGTCTATATAATACTTTAAAAATTACAAAACTATGATAATGTCGGAAAAATAACTAGAACAAGTTTAAACAATAAATGTAATTTCATAAATTTCATTTTGTATCACAAAATGAAATGACACATTATTTTCTTCAAAAATCATTGTCTCCAATAATACCATTAGACACACCAAATTTTCATATAATAAAGCCTAAAATTGCCTTTTTTAGAAAATGAACTTATGATAATCCATATAATTATTGTACGGTCGAAATATGAATGTAGATGCTCAATATACAAGAGGGGTGAATAGTATACATTAAAAATTATATTAGAACCTTTAATATTGGTATAAAACTTTCATTTTTAACCTTGAAGAAATTTATGTTTAACAATGTTAATCATGATAAAGTCAGAAGACCTCTTAGTTCTACAAACATTCTAGGTTTTGGAATAATAGTTCCAGAAGTGAAACATTAAAAAGATTACAAGGAAAAAGATTCTACATTAAAGCATATAGAATCTTATTAATCACAGTATACAAATACCAAAAAGTTTAAGACATTTATACATTCCTTATTAATCAAAATGCAGCGTAAAATAAACTTGAGACAATACAATTAATAAATATGGAATATTTTAACCCAAAGAGTAGGGTATCCCTCAACCTTGGATAAAGTTCCCTTGATTTATACTTTTTGAAAAGCCTATCTTACCCAAAGCAGGGTAATCCCTTGATAGGAATATTGGAATCTATCTTGCTAGACACACATGCCCTTTAACTTCAAGGTAATTGTCATCTCTGCCTTCCTAAGGAAGGAAGTCCCTGTACATTAAGGTAGTCATCACCTCTGTCTTTCTATACCCAGAATCCATCGATTGTACACACCAACAATCAGAGTCATATGAATCAATCTGAACAAGATGTTCAATATGCACAAATAATGAGAGTCTCTCTCTATAAAAATAAAATCAACAACAAGTGGTCTCTAGAATGATAAATGTTAGATTTTTGGGTTCATTAAAAAGACCACTGATTTATAGGAATTTTTTCAACGGTCAGCTCCCTCCTCAAACAGTCATATATTTCCATGAATCTGTGAGGGACTTGTACATGTGTGACTCAAAAAATGGTTAATTAGAAACAGAATGAACGACAATGTTTCATAATTAAATCGTGGGTAAGAAAATTATAGTAGCTTATCCAAATCCTTTTTCTGAGTATTGGATAAAATAATGTACGGGGTCCATGAAAATAAACATTTGAAGCCTATATTACATAGATACTTGGATTCTTTTTTTTTTCATGGGATTCAGAATTAGAATTCTATAGACATTGGAGTCTGAATTCTAAGGAATTCAGAATTGGAATTATGAGGAATTCAGAATCTGAATTCAGAGAAATTCGAAACCTGAATTCTGATGAATTTGGAACCTGAATTCTGAAAAATTCTGTATTCATAGGAATTCAGATTCTAAAGTATGAAGAATTCGGAACCTGAATTATAAGAAATTCTGAATCTGAATTCTATGGAATTCAGAGTCTGAATTATCAAGAATTCGGAACCTGAATTCTGAAGAATTCGGAACTAGATTTCTGAGGAATTTAGATCCTAAATTATGAGGAATTTAAAACCTAAATTATAAGTAATTCATGACCTGAATTATGAAGAATTATGATCCTGAATATCAGATAATTCAGAATATAAATTTCAAGGAATTCAGAATCTGAATTTCATAGAATTCAGAATCTGAATTTCAGAGAATTCAGAATCTGAATTTCAGAGAATTCGAGGTCTAAATTCATAGAATTTGGAATTTGAATTTAGAACCTGAAAGCAGAGTAATCTATATCTATGTATTTTTAGGACTCCGAGGTTTTAGATATGAAAACTAATTTTCCACATGAAATAAAAAAGAGTTATATTTAGAGAAACAATGACATGAATAATTAAAACAAAGGAAAGGACAAAATTTCCTTGGGAAATGAAAATTAATATATTAAGATAAATCTTCGGTGAAATAAATTTTTTATTCAGATATAGTGTTTGTGATTTTCAAAACACAAAGGAATGAAAAATTCATAGTGAAACCATATTGACTCAATAAAATCCCCATTTTTGGAAAGCACAAACATCCTTACTAAATATAATATAAGGATTTAGAAATTTTAAGGACATGAAAATAAAAACCTATCTTCATTTACAGATAGATCACAGTAAATATGACTAACTCTCCCTTAGGATTTGGAATCACTAAGGATCATATTTTTGATATCCTGAATGAAATTTTACATTATATTGCATACAAAATGTTTCATTGATAAGAACATTCTTCTAGATGAACACCCCCTTACATAGGGAAATCTCTTCTTTGCTTTGTGTTTTTTACTCATTCCTTTCTCCCCCTTTGTGATTTTCAAAAAGAAATAGATGATATGGAATGAAAAAGAATTAGTACCTAAATATTTAGTACCAAAAAACCATTAACAAAATATATAAATAACAACTACAATTTCATTAATGTTGAAAGAGTTTGTATAAGGAAAAGTACAAAAAATGATAGGAATGGAAAGAAATTGTCATTCTTTATCCTTCAACACAGGCTTCCTCAAAATTTTTTTCACATTCATGAGCTACTTGTGATCCTCTTCTGCAATATTATGCTATTGAACATGTTCTTTACTTGTTTTCTGTAAGACATTAGTTTTTTATTCCTAAGCCTTAAAACATTCTTCTTGATCTTTCAACACTTCATCTTGTTTAACAATCTCTTCTTTAATCTCAATTATGAGATTCATTTCTGTCTTCCAATTCATGGCCACAAAATTAATATTTACAATCATATCCTTAATTTCTAGCTTTAGAGTAGTCTGTTCTAGGATTAACGTTTCTTGAAAACTATTTGAAAGATACCTGATCTTCCCATCTAAAGTGTGAAAATAATCCATGACATTATCATGAAATTAATCAAATATTCTCATCTCTTCTATTATCTTCTTTGACCAGCTTGTAATCTTTATATAAGATCTTTTATGAGCCTCATAACCAATGACGAATGATTGGAAATATGCCTTGAGTCAGAATCATTTTTTCATAACCATGGAAACTGAATTTGATATTTGATTAATCATATGTTGTAGCATCTAACATCAAAAATCAATACCTGAAAATAAAGGAAATGTATCAACCAACTTTTTCAAATATTGAACAACAAAATCATGTACAAGGGAAGATGATTCTAAATCTAAGTGTTTGTTACATGAGGATTCTTTTTCTATATCATCATGTTTTTTCATTTATTATGCACCAACAACATTCTTCATCACCACAGATTTACTAGGTGTATCTACTGCCACCTTTTTTCCTTATAATTTCTCGGAATGATGTCTTCATCTATGAGAGATTTGTCTTCACTATCTGATAGCTGAACAATATTATCTTCATCTTCTTTCTCATCTCCTACCACAAATTCCTCTGGATGGTTAAAATCATGATTGATACTTTTCTCTACAGTCAATTTATTCACTTACTCCTCGCCGATTACTTATTTTGCTGATGTATCATGTTTTGATGACTCTGGTTGAGATGTTCAGATTGATAATTCCAAATAAATACTTTCCATCTCATGATAATACACTACTTGGCATATCAAATCTTCAATATCACCACTGCCTTTTTATTATTCATCTTCATCCACTTCTATATCTTTCACTATTTCATCTACTTGATCTCATCTAGAATCAATACCTTCATTCCCCAAGTCACTAGTAGTGATTCATGTAGAACGGATTCATGTACCAGAATTTTCTCAGAAGTAGTTTTAGTAGCATTAAGAAGATATTGTACTATCTCAGCCACATATATCTTCTTCTTTTTCTTCTTCGCTTTCACTTTCTTCTCAAGCTCATTAGTTGCCTTTATTTTTAATGAGTTTTCATAAGCAGGTTCCAAGCCAAACGTAGTCTCCCCTTCCATCATGTTTTTCTTATCCCCTCTCTGTATGGAAACTAATTCATCAAGATATGGTTTTTTCTTCTTTGGGTTCAGTGGTGCTAACTGAGTTTCCTTAGCTACAAGGGTTTTTCTTTTCCCTCCTAGTTCTTTAGCCTTTCTCTTCCTTCCTCCTTTATTAGAGGTTTCAGCCACTTCTAACTTCTTTGATAAAGTTTTAACTTCTTCTTTGAATAAATCATAAAATTATCTAGATTAATTATTAAATCCATCCTTCATCCTACACAATGTATCATCACTGAACAACATTTCCTTTTAATTTATTGGCTTGGAACATCATAGAATATTTAAAGAATCAAAACAAAGAACTACAATATTTGAGAGAATAGACAGATACATAAATAATTGAGATTTAAAATATTCGTTCTTGATGTTCTTAATCGTAATCAAGATATATTTGAGCAATTTTATCTTCCTCAGGTTCACCAAGAAATTCAATATAAAGATATCACTTTTCTTCAAATAAACCATATCTTCTTTTCAAAGAATTAAAAATCCCTGAACCCACAATTCCAGATTCCATTAGTTTTTAGATAGATGAATAATCTTTTGAGTCTTCACTTATTTCAATCCAAGACACTCTATATTGTTTCCCTTATCAAAATATCTTGATACATTAGGTAATTTTTGTGTACAAAATTCAACTTCACCTTTTTACGGAATTCCAATCATACATGTTTCCTTATTGAAGGAAAGAGAGTTGGTCTTTCCAAAACACTTAAAATAGAACTTGTCTCTTCCTTCCTCCTTGAAGAAACTTGTTCTCTTATCAAATTTAGCAGTGGAAAGTGCTACTGAATATGGATTTTTCCAAGACTAAGAAACTAATGGATCTATTATGAAATTACATGTTCCGGATTTTCAATTCCTATCAATTCTACATCCACCAAAGTTAGCAACCAATAAAACTTTTAGGACAAAATAATTTCCAAAAGTATAAAAGACTCTTAAATCCATGGATCCATTTAAGTAGAAAAAAATTATTTTCACTACCTTTAAATGAGATTCTATAGGATTGGATTGATATCTAGAATATCGACATACTGAAAAAATCAAGTTAGGACAACTAGTTGTCATGTATAATTAACATTCTATCATACCTCTAAATAAAGTTTGATCCACAGGTTTCCCAGCTTCATCGAGTTCAAATGAATTTGAGGTACCAAGGGGAGTACTAATACTTTTAGTGTTTTTATATCCATACTTTTTAAGAAGTTAATTAATATACTTCTGTTAGGATATATAGATTCTTTCAGGTTTTTGAGAAATTTGAAAACCAAATAAAAATGTTAACACACCCAGCATACTCATTTCAAACTCAGATTTCACTAGATTCACAAATGAATCAATTAAATATTGTTGAGATTAACCAAATGTAATGTCATCAACATAAATTTGAAAAAAATGTTCATGTATCTTATTTTTATTTATAAAAAGGGTTGTATTATTATTTCTCTTAACTTAATTGTTATTAATAAAAAATTATATAAGTCCATCATACCAGGATGCTGGGGCTTTTTAATGTCCATAAAATACTTTGGTGAGCTTGAAGACATGTTCATGTTGTTTTGTATCTTCAAAACCAGGAGTTTGTTCAACAAAAACATCCACTTGAACTAAACCATAATGGAAAGCACAATTGATATCTATTTGAAAAAGATTTTAATTAATGAATGCTACAAAAGAATGTATATTACCAATAGATTCAAGTATAGCTACTAGAGCATAGGTTTCTTTATAGTCTATTCCTTCTTGTTGATTATAGCTTTTAGAAACTAATCTTGCTTTATTTCTTACAATTATTCCATTTTCATCACACTTATTCATAAAACCCATTTTACTCCAATAAAAGAAGTTTCCTTAGGCCTTTCAACCAAGGACCAGACATTATTCCATTCAAATTTATTTTGCTCTTCTTGCATGGATTTTGTCCAATCATCATCACCTAATGCACCAATAGTGATTTTTGGTTCCAATAGAGAACGAAATTCGAGATGTTATACTTCTTTCATTTAGGAACTTCTAGTCCATATAGGTTGATTTATGTCACCAATGATACTATCTCTAGGATTATTATTTAGAAACAAATGATTTGGGTTTTGTAAGACTTGTTCATCCAAATATGGTATGAAATATTCTTGGGTAAATTCATTAGAAATATTTTCTTCAACATATTCCTTATTAGAATGATATTCTATAAATGGTTGATAATTGTTTTTTGAAAACAAATTTGTAGATATTGGTTGAGGGTGTTTGAAAACAAAAGGATTGGTTATATCAAATTTGACATGTACTATTTCTTCAATAGTACAAGTATTTTTATTGAAAACGTAATAAAAACTAGAAGTTATCAAGTAACCATGGAAAATTACTTCATCGGATTTTGGTGTGAACATATGTATATAATTTTTAATATTAAAATTTTTTACTTTGCAACCAAATACCTTGAATTAATAAGGTCTAGGTTTTATAACATTCCATAAATCATACGGGGATTTATTATGAAATTGTATAATCAAAACACAATTTATAGTATAAAAACTGCACTTACAGAATTATCCGAAAAGTGTTTAGCAATATAATATTCACTCAATATGGTTATTGTTATTTCTTGATGAATTCAGTTTCTTCTTTCAATAACACAATTTTTTAGGTGTTTTTGGTGCTGAGATTATTTGAGTAATTTTTTTCTTTCTACAAAAAGATTCAAAATAAGAGTTTTGAAATTCTCATCCATGATCGCTATAAATAGTTATCAGTTGAAGGATTTTATCAGCTTTAACTTGGGCTCTAAAAGTCTTGAAATATTAAAAATATTCAGATTTCATTTCTAGAAAATAGACCCATGTAAATCTAGTTTAATCATAAACTGGGAATAATACATAATATTTGCCTCCAATTCTTCCTGTATGTGTTGGAACAAAAAGATCAATATGCACCAACTGTAATGCATCAATAGCTGATACACAACCGAGTAATTTAAAACTTTATTTTTGTTTCTTCCAAATTGAAAAAGATCACACACTTTTGAAGAATAAAATCTACGCTCTGGTAGATTCTTAACTAGTATTTCCATAGAGAGTTCACATTGGTTCTTAATGTTACAGTGTCCTAACCTTCTATGCCATCACATAATTGACATATGAAAATAAGGTTCTTCTTAGGAACCTTAACAAATAATACATTTGAAATAAATGTTCTTCCATGAAGAACAATGATACCTATATAAATAATTTCTCCCTGAGCATTGTATATGAAAGATACATTTACTCCTTTCATCTTGATAATATTTTCGAAGATGTTTTGGTCCGTTATCATCTATTGAGAATATCCACTATCCATGTACCATGTATATCTATTTGTAATATCTTTAGTTTTCTGAAAAAAAGTGTGTTAGACATTCAGAACAAAAACATTCTTGGATTCAAAATCTTTAGAAAGAATAATTTTAGGAATCCACATTTTCCTAGAGAAATACGCTTTATTAAAACATAAAGTCATTGTTTTTTTTAAGGAACAATTTTCTCCATGTGCCCACCACACTGGAATTTACTGTAGAATAGAGCACATTGAGGAACAAATTAATTATTTATAAAAACTGATTTATAATGGGTAAAACCAAAACCATAATTATTCCTTAGAGGTAGAATTTGGGAATACATCTTATCAATTTTTTCCTTACCTTAGGTAAAGTTTGACAAACACTTTGTCAAGTAAAATAGTTCTGACTATATTTTAATAACTATGTTTTTATACTAAAAAACAGAAGTTATAACACTAGAGTTAATCTCCAAAACGTTTTACTTTGAAATTAATTTTTATAGATGCTTAGAAAGTTCATCCTTCTTAGAATTAACATCCACATGGGTTTTTGAAATACTTTCAAAATAATAAATTTTTTTATCATGATCATTATAATTATTTGATTCTTCATTAGATAGAATATAAATTCTTGAATTTTCATTATTAAGATTTTTCTTCACTTTAGAATTTTCATTCTCAAGAAACATAGAAAACATAGAACTTCCTCCTAATTTGGTGAAGTATTATATTCATCATAAGAATATTCTTGTTCTGAATATTCATAATATCTATTATCACCCAAATTTTAAATAAAGGATACCCTGGTTATAGATTCATCATTTTGTACCTTATCCACTATATATGATTTTAAATATGTAATCTAGATAGTAAAAAAATATTCTTCTGATATGAAGATTCATATTCCAAGGATTCATCAAATGTTTCACCACTATTGGAACTCCAGATGTCATTAGATTTCAAAACATTCATGTCATTATCTTAGTAGTACTTATTCCTATTCTTCTCATTATTCTTTTCCTTTCTATACTTTTTCTTAAGAATATGAAAATCTGGCCTTATATGCCCTTCTCTTTTTCATTCATAACATGTAACTTCAGTTTCTTTCTAGTCCTTTCATTCAATATTCTTATATCTATACTGAAGTCTTTCTTCCCAAATATCTTATACATCCTTCAAGCTAGATTAGATAGCTCATTCTCGAAATGTTCACTATCACATGATTCTGATAAAATATTTTCTTTCTGCGTCTTGAATCCTGTAAACCTTTTAGGATTATTTTATTTATTATTAGTAAAGATTACACTACCATTTCCACTATTTTTCTTATTCAAATCAGCATCTATTTTAATTCATGTCTCATGATGAAGAAGATTTCCAAAAAGTTCATCAAGAGTAATCTGAGATTATTTCTTATTCTCGTCTATAGATTTTCTCTTAGATTCCCACTCATATGAATGTCGTCTATAATCCTTTCCACAAGTTACTCATTATCTAAACATTTCTCACACATAGATTGTATGTTGTTAACAATAGTCATAAATCATTGTTTTACCATGAACCCTGGTTCCCTATAAGGAAATTGAAATCCTTGATTTTCCACTCTAAAAATAGATGTTCTAGTTTATATAACCATTGATGTACTAAATGAGTATCCTCTAACTTCATCCAAATGCAATTTGTAGTTTCATGGGAAGAAATTTGACTATGTATATTCATAGTCATGGAAGACAACAAAGTATTGAGTACCTCGGAATTTAGTTGATACTCCGACCTTTCATGATTAGTAAAGGTTCTGAATTCCTTATCAGGAATCTTGTTATCTCTATTAAGCATAACTATGTTTTCCACTCCAATATTAATTAAAAATGTATTTATACGATCAATCCAATATTCAAATTCATTCCGATAATATATAGGTGTTATAGTAGTATTAAGATTGTCTGTTGAATGGGGATTCATTATTTTCATCGAAAAGAAACAATATTTCCACAAAAACTAGTTAATAGTAAATGTTTGTAAACTCGGATAAAATTCATAAGCATGTAAAATAATTTGAACAATGAAATCTTGAGTAAGAAAACTTATATGTGAATGTAAGTATTTCAGAGACTGCCTATGATACCAAATGTTGGACCTATATATTAATGTTTTATGCTCAATATACTAGAGCAGGGTGAATTTTATACATTAATAGTTCATTTTAATCTTTTAAAGTTGGTATAAATTTTTCGTTTTTTACCTTGACGAAAACTATTCTTAACAATGATAAACAAGTTAAATTCACTAGACCTCTTAGTTCTATAAACATTATAGGTTCTGGGTAAATGGATCTAGAAATAAAGCATAGGAAAATTATACAAGGAAAATGATTCTACCATTAAGAATATATAAACAAACAAATCATAGTATACAAGTATAAGAAAGTACAAGAGTGTTTCACTTATTAATCAAAATGATGAAGAAAATAAACAAGAAAAAATTAAAGTAACTTGTATTAAATATTTTAATCCAAAGATTAGTGTATCCAACCACATTATATAAAGGTCTCTTGATTTATATTTTCATGAAAGTCTATATTAACCACACCAAGGGAATCTGTCGATATTAATATCGTAATCTATCTTGCTATCTCATAAATCCCTCAAACTTCAAGGTAGTCGACACCATTGTCTTCCTAAACAAGGAAGTCATTGAACATTAAGGTATATGGAACCTATGTCTTCCTATGCCTAGATGCCCTGGACTATACACAGAAATATTCAGAGTCACACGAATAATGCATAAAAAGATGTTCAGTATGCACAATGCATGAGAGTCTCTCTCTCTAGAAATCACATCAACAACATGTGGTATCCAGAATGATCAACATCAGTTTTTTTGGCTCATTCAAAATAGCTCTTATTTATATGATTTTTTCCAACGATCAGCTCCCTCTTCCAATGAAAATATTTTTCCTTGAATCTCAAAGGAACATGTACATGTGACCCTCAAAGAATGGTAAATTAGAAAGAGAAGGAATGACAATGTTTTATAAGTAAAATATGTGTAAGAAAAATATGGTTGCGTATCCAGATCCTTTTTACAGAGTCTACGAAAAAATAATGTACAGAGTCTAACCAAATAATCATTGTAATTATATATTACATTGATACATGGATTCCATTTTTCAAGGAATTAGAAATAATAATTCTATAGACTTTGGAGTCTGAATTCTAGAGATTTCGGTACCATAATTAAGAGGAATTTAGAATCTGAATTCTCAGAAATTCAGAACTTGAATTCTGAGGAATTTGGAACCTAAATTTTGAGGAATTCTCTACCGAAATTCTGAGGAATTCAGAAACTGAATTATGAAGAATTCGGAACCTGGATTGTGTGGAATTCAAAACTTCAATTCTAATGAATTCAGATGCAGAATTATGAGGAATTCAGAACTAGAATTCTATTGTAATTTAGAACCAAAATTCCGAAGAATTCAGAGTTTCAATTTTCATGAATTCAGTGTCTGAATTCATGTGGAATTGAGAAATTGAATTATAAGGAATTGGGAACCTGAATTCAGAATAAATCGGAACATGAATTCTAATGAATTAAGAATCGGAATTCATAAGAATTTAGAACCCGAATTTCCGAGATTTCGAAATCAAATTTTCAGAGAATTCGGAATATGAATTTCAGAGATTTCGGAATCTGAATTTCAGAGATTTTAGAGTCTGAATTTTTGAAAATTCAGAATCTGAATTCAGAACATGAAAACAGAATACTCGGTATCTATGTATTTATAGGATTATGAGGTTTTAGATATTAAACAGAATTTTATACATTTAAAAAAGAGTTATATTTTTTGAAACTATAACATGAACAATGAAAATGATAGTAAAGAGAAAACTTACTTGGGAAAACAAACAATTCCTTATATAGATAAATCTTCAGGGAAATAAAACGTGTCTTGAGATAATGTTTTTGATGTTTAAAAACATAAATGAATATAGAAGTCATAATGAACCCATTTTAACTCAACAATTATGCACTCATGATGATATGCCTAATTCATAATAAAATATACAATTATTAAATATTGTTTCAACACTAATCTGATACAACTATAAAAACATGACCTCATACAAAAAATATTATATTAACATTAAGAACAAAAATCAAATTCTTTTCTCAAATATCATCTAGGATTATATTTTTGTAGAATTATAAAAATCACATACATTGTAAACCCATACATTAATCACGAAAACATGAACTCAGTATCAGTTTTTTTAATAGAAAATTAATATTTAAAATAAAACCATATTTCTTATAATTATGTATCTTGAATATTTTCCATTTATATCATCCTTGAAACTAATATTCCTCTAACCATATGAAAAAACATTTAAAAACATGTGATGACAACAAAATCTTAGTAAGATAATTTAATCAAAGGAAACCAATAGTCCCGTGAAAACTCATAAAACGTTAAAAAGATATATATAAATAAATGTATTCCATACCACATTGAATCATTTGATAGTATCTAAAAAAGTACCATATTAATAATTAATATTCATTTAAATACATCCATATATTTCATTTTGAAAACGTGTTCATTAAGGATGAATATTTAGATGAATAAATAATTAAAACATTTAAAGGAAATGTTTTACTTAAAGGGGACCTTACCTTGACCCTGACTCGTCTAGTTCAAAATTAATCTTTCCAAATAATAAAAATAATTAAATTATTTACTCTATTGAGATCTTTTTTAATATTATTATTCTATTTTTATCCTTTATTATCATTTCTTAAAAATTACATTATTATGTAAGTTAATGTCAGATATATTTTCGATATTCGATACTTGAGTTATAAAAAAACATGGTATGATGTCAACATTAAAAGGGTTCATAATCCCATCATTTACAGAATATTAATAATGAATAAATAATAACCTTTCGGCAAAAATTATAATATTTTATGCATCCATTACATATGGATATTAAAAATGATTTATGTTACAATCATAGAGACAGTATGTCGTATGTACACATGAGTAACATTTCCATTTTCATTGATCATTATGAAAACAATGCATGTTTTGTCATATCATTTATGCATGAACAACATTGTCATTTTAATATGAATGGAAGGATATGAATTAAAATGATATTTTATTATATTATAATGATAAATATTTCAACAATTTAATATATAATCATAAATTAAATCATTAAAATATTTATCTATATATAGTTATTGAATAATAATTTTATTTGTTCGTGAGGTGGTATTCTACCGAACACAAGAATGATTAATTCAGTTCCCATTTGATTGAAGTGAATATTTATTTATGTGATGATATTATCATAATAAAAACTAATTATATATATTATAGTTTATTTATTATTTAATTATTACTGAATAATATTTATTGATGTGTAATAGAAAATAAAATTGAAATACTTGATTAAAAAAATACATCTTCTATGGATGATCTCATTTTAATATCACCTTAACACTTCTAATGATGGTGTCTATCCTAAAATTGAGTGTCCTAAATTAGAATAGGTATTATACTAAGGTATCTCAGAAACTCATGGATTTAATTAATAGGCTTCTATGTGTGAAAAAATAGAATAATGGGTTCTGATTATAAGAGAGGGGAGGAGAACATTTGGAATTGTTGAAAATTTTATGTATATATTAATTAATTTTCAATTAAAAATATATAAAAATGATTACTTTTGAATATAAGATGATTTTGGTTCTAATTTCATTCTCTAAATAAATATTACAATTTTTTAAACTATTTTATAATTCTTATGTATTCTATTTTACCCTTATATAACCAAATTAACACTTACTAGGACAATTTTTATATCTAATCATTATAGGTTAAAATAGTTTCAATAAAATAGTTGAAGAATCATAATGAGTAATTTATGATATCTTAAGACTTAACCAACATTTTTTTTATTTTAATGTTTAATGAATTTTATATCCTTTAATAATATATTATCTTCTTTTTAATTTCATAAATGTCAAAATTTTCACGATTGAATCGATGAATTTTTCAAAATATCATAACATAATGATATATTGGAACAAACTCCTATATATCTGTTTCTGACGCTTTCGTCCGGGGACGTGATCGCATCCGTCATACAATGTAGGACGCGCAGCGGTGGCCCCGCATTCCCGTTTTCCAAAGGCGGGTGGCATGAGTTCCTTATTTAGGGACATCTTCTCCTTGATCGAAACCAGGATGATGGGATGTCGGTTCTTCCTTCCATGGATTCCTCCTCGGAGCTCGCCACCTATTCCGGGTCTCCCTCATAGATTTAAGATGTATTCATGAATCTCGTTCCTAGTTCCATTTCTTCATGCACACCAGTTAATTACGCTTCTTCTGTTGAGATGCTCCAAGGGGTCTGGTCGGGGCAGCAACCGTCGGTTAAGAGAGTGGTTATGCTAGGGCATCATTGGCATGTCTTGACGTCGGGGGATTGCCATGTCTGTCTTCTATCCCTTATTATAGGGCTTCTCGATGGTGCGGAAGACCGCGACATCCCACATCAAACATGGGGAATTGTTTGCCATAGTCATGTATCTGAGGTTTTCATCTGCTTCCCATGTTTAACACTGGTTATGCTACGAGTTTAACATCCAGCGGAGACGGATCAGACTGATCGAAACACCGATAGTGGATTAGATAAAAGAACCCCTGGGGGGAACACCGATGTTGGGGCCTATAACTGGGTGGCTTCCAAAATTCTGTAGAGTGGAATGAGGTGACATGATCCAATCGGGATGTGCCGGCCCGGGTAAGAATCCGAATGGGTGATGAATTGAAGTGGCTTGACCCTCGTGGTGGCTTCCTACGTATCCCCTTGTCTGGTAATCAATGTCTGCGTAGTCTGATGATACATTGGGACACCTAAAAAGGCGACCCGTGAGAATGAATGCCTGGATGGGGGCCCGGAGGAAGTTCAAACTTTGGGCTAGGGCGTGAGAATCTTGAGGCATGTGGGGTTGAGGGAGAGGTTAGGATGTGACAAGTGTGTTGGGATTGAACCTCATAGAGGCTTCCTACATACCATTCCTTGACATGGATCAAAGTCCACAGAGTCCGGGTGGATGGAGGATTACACTCTGAGGCTACCCACGATGATGGATGGATGGGGCTTACACTCTGAGGTAGCCCACAATGATGGATGGATGGGGCTTACACTCTAAGGTGGACCACGATGATGGATGAATGGGTCTTACACTCTGAAGCGTCCCACAATGATGGATGGATGGGGCTTACACTCTGAGGCGGCCCACAATGAGGGATGGATGGGGCTTACACTCTAAGGGGGCCCATAATGACGGATGGATGGGGCTTACGCTCTGAGGCGGCCAACGATGATGAATGAATCGACGTGAATGGGTCGGCACAACCAGGTGCTGGGAATGAACCTCGTGGAGGCTTCCTATATATCCTCATGGCAGGGAATCAAAGTCCATGTTGTTTGGGTGTGTAGTTTATTGTCATGCGGGACAGGACATTTGGGGAATACGTTCTGAGACGGCCCAGAGTGTTGGTGAACCGAAGTGAAGGGGTTAGAATGACCAGTTGGTGGGTTTGAACCTCATAGATGCTACCTATGTTCCATGCCTTAGCACGGATCAAAGTCCCCATAGTTCACTGTAGGTGGGGGTCAGGATCGGTGTCGACTCTAAGCTCACGTTAGTCATGATCGGTGTGAGAAAAAAGAGATAACAGAGAACTGACGATCTCGTCATGAAGGGTGCGTCTGTGGTAAGCGAAGAGGGGATTATGCGTTGAGAGGCCCATGGTTCGAAGAATTACTCCAGGATGGAGGCCCGAAGGAGACAAAGAGCAGAGGGAGAGGTATTTGGGACCGCAGAAAGGAGGGGGGCCTCGTTCCCTATCACGCCCTCCACTGGCCTTGACGATGGGGATGTATGGAGGTGCATGGGTGATACCTTCTGCAAGAAGTTCTAGGGGCATACACCAAGGAGGTTTCCCTCCCCCCATGGAAAAATTCCTCTCCTAGAAGGAGGATATCATCCCATGTGGGAGGTGATTCCATCCCCGTAAAGAATTTCTGAGCTAGGGGGACCCTGCGTGTGAGGCACGAGGCCAGATCATAGTTTAACGTCATGTGTTGAGGACGAGGTGCTTGGTAGTTTAATTTCTTGTAGCTCGGACGAGGAGGGTTCTCTCCCCACCCCTAGGACATACATGACTGTTACCCTCTACTCCTTGTCGTAGGGATGGTACGGGCAAGGCCGTGGAAAAGGGGGTCGCAAAGGGAACCATCTAGGGGTCCACATTAGCGTGGCTATGCGGGGCTTACGCATGTCTAGTCATGAGGGCATCTCAACCCACTGGTGGGTCAAGATATATAATTCAGGTCTACACTTATGCACCAGTGCACAAGCGGGATAAAGCCCAGGGAATTGGAATCACTCTGAACAGAGGGAGATGAAAAGTGTGAATCACATGCCTGACATTCAGAACACAGTGAGGGTGGCGTGATGATGGAGGATAACTGGTGACCATGGTGGAAACAAATCATCCACATAGCGTTAGCCTAAAATGGGGACAAACAAAGGAGGGTCACCTGTTGACCATTTTCGAAACACAGAACCTAACTCAAATATCGACCCTCAGTCATCCGGAACGTTGGCCAAAGATTGCAGGCGAACCATAGGTCAATCATCCATATTGTTACAACAGGCGGACCACATTTCAATCATCCATACTGTTACAGTAGGTGGGCCACATGTCAATCATCTATACTATTAGGGGGTCCCTTAAAACATGACTAAAAATGAGGATGAAGATCCGAATGGAGGACATGTGAATCGTGAGGTAGAGTGATGGAATGTTTGAACAAAATCCAATGATCTTGAGGTTATTCCACTGTGATCATGGCATAATTCATCTTATGCGTGGCGTATAAGGAATCTATTATTTGGAAAAAGATTCATCCTATCATTGAATGATAGGGAATGCTATAGTTTATAGTCATGTAGAGAGGACTGTTGGGGAATAAGGCACCTAGAAGTGGCTGGTGTAGGGACTTACAAAAGGGCAGCCCTTTATAGTCTGAACTGGCATATGAGCCAAGTGATGGGATTTGGCTGATTTACTAGGGGAATGGTTCAACTGACGGTGCTAAGGGAATCGATGATGAGAATCTCAACTCACAACATAGGAAATGAACCAAGAGGAATACGTCAACTCAAGGTGTTCCATGGTCTGCGGAGGAGTATCTCAAATCATGGTATTACATAGGTGGAATGTGGGTGCACAATAAGGACGGAATGCTCGCAATAGGGCAGTCATGCGCACAAATGAGGCTTCTGTGTGGGAAACACCAGGCTGACAGAAAATCAGGGAGATTTGGCGTGGAACTGAGTCTGAGGCTTTTGCACGAAACTCTTAGGGACTACACACAATTGAACGGTTGTGCATGAAAACGAAGGGGATTTCACGCAATTGGATGTCCTGTATGCAAAGGAAGGAGTTGCTCATGAGGGGAGGACCTCAAAGGGGTTGGAGTTTAGTCTACGCAATGGGGATCTCGCACGAAGAGGATCCTGGAGTGACTTGGCGCGAAAAAGATCCATAACTGAATGCCATATTGCGCGCACGCGAAATGGATCTTACGCGCACGAGTAGCAGTTCGAATTTTTTCACCCCCCCCAAGGAAGTGAGTCTCTGTATATTTATAGAAGTTCGAGCACACAGAAAACCACCCGGCGCGAAATAATTGTGCGCCAGAGTCAGTGGCGTGAAATGTCATCCACGCGGGGCGCGGGCAAAAAATTATTATGCACCTGCACCGGGGACCCTTCACGAATCCTTGAACCCTTCCACGTGGTGCAAAAGTTTTTTCACACTTCACCATTTGTTTTTGGGAAACACCTTCAAGCCCTCCGGACCGGGTCTCCGAGTCCAAATATGATTTCGATTTGTCATTTTGAAACATTATCCACCACTTTAAGAACTTTTCGGCATCTACAATATCATAAATTTCATGTTCGAAGATATATAATATAATTTTATGACATTAATTATGTAATATTATAAATATTTGATTTACATTATTAACATGATTCTTCCATTGAATAACCAATTACTACATCATCATTTTGTCATCATTTAAGGTAATTATTTCATCTCTAAAAATTATAAATATTGATTTATGATGTTGATAATCATTCTTTATTTAAAATTAATTTTATAGTAATACATATTCTTTATATTACCCAATATATAAATATTCTGCTTTTTGAAAAAAAACTATGAAAGAAAAAACATTCATTTGATGATTATATTATAGTGGTCATTTTCTCATTCAAAAGTAAAAAACTGGTCTCAAAAGAGATAATAAAATTCTTTCAAATGGTAAATATTCAGAAAATAAAATTTTTAAATATTTTAGTGTAATTTGAAAAATTTTCATACAATATTTTACCTTTTAATTTCCTGATTTTCCCTAAACTATGGAAATTAAAAAATTTATAATGCTACTATTAATATTGTTTGAAAATAAAAGTAAAATAATTTATAAATATGTAAATTATTATTCTAAATGTAGATAATATTTTGTAAAATTATTCAAAATAAATTTTATAAAATAATTATAAATTCATATCTTTGATAGAACGAGAAAACTAGTTATTTATGTAAAAAACAACAAAGCATTGAACTGTTTTTATATTAAAATTATATGTAAAATTGATACAAATTAAATAAATATGATTTAATGGAAAAAATAAACCTAATTATACTTTAAAACTAATGAAATATATATATTTTTACAATATAAATAAATTTAAGGAATATCCAATTTTCAAATAAAATTCAATACTATTTTCACTGTTTATCAAAACCAGAAAATTATTATAAAAATAGAAGAAATTCATCCAACATAAATTATTATAATATAATTTCAATGTAGAAGTTTATTTCCTAAAATATAATTTATTAATATGTAAAAACTATATTTAAAAAAAGTGTTCCCTCAAAAGGCTGTAAAAAACATTTTTATAAAATATTTATTTATTCATAAAATTGTATTGGTTCATATATTATTTATAGAAAAAACAAAATATGAATATTAAAAATTGTATTTCATATATATATATATATCATTAATACAATCCATCCAGGTATATTCTTCTCTTTATGGGTATTAAAGACACATGTTCATTCATAAATAATATTTTTGAAAAAACATTTCCTTTTTATTTTAAAAGGGGTTTTATTTTAATTTATAATTTATTTGTAACCATATAATTATTAATACATGTTTTATACATAATTTCCTAAATCAGTTTATATTATCCATTCAAATCTTTCTAGCATCTAGGTTACAACTGTAACGTTTAAATATCAATATTTAGTTGTTGGTTTAATCATGATGTGGTGTACCATGTAGGCTATCAAGAATATTGTTACTCTCATAAAATATTGGGATGTTACACTAGTGTCTATAAATTATTCCATAAAAATAATTCTTTTCAACGATTCATATTTTAATTTCAAACTATCTCAAAATGTTTTCAAAATTGAATTCTTTAATTTTTATATAGTAGATTATGTTTTTAAAAACCCCCCAATTATGAAAATCCTCATTTTCATAATCATGTTTTCAAATTAATAAATCAATTATATGGGTTAAAAAGGGATCCAATATATTGTAATATATTCTAACTACTTCTAAAATTTCTAAAACTATTCCAAGAGTTACAGTTAATTGTAAATTTTTTAAAAAATAATTATGAATCATGTTTTAGTAGTTTAAATATATTGATAGTATTATTTTTGTGAATTTTAATTTTTTTTATATTTTTCAATAATGGAGAATAATTAATTTTAAAGGAGTTTAACTAGTTAACATAGAATATTTCTATGAATTTATATTTTTTAAAATAAATATGGAATTATTTTTATTCAATTTAATTACACTAAATATTTTCTAAAAATTGTAGTTTTGATAATAGTAAATGCAGAGTAAACTTCATGAGTAATACCTATAAATTTGATCTTGAATGACCATTTAAATACAATGTAACAATCCAATTATAGAGGTATTATTGAAATATTTCAATATGTTACAGCAAGATGTAATGATACTATGATTACAATGTGTGTTGATCACACCCAAATTCATTGTATCATTTTCATCCTTACACAACTATGTTAAACTAGTTTTGTATTAATAATTATAAAAATTATAACAAATTTTTTCTTCATGTTTTATTCTATTATTTTTCTTTTTTACCTCCATTAAAAGTTAAAAATTTTCTTGTTTTGAAATCATCATTGTACGTGAAGGTGATTAGGAGGGCCCATGAAAATGTTAAAGAAAAATGTGCCAAACTACGCATGATTCAAGCACTCAAGTGGACTCCTGAACCCATAGATACTAATCCATGTATCCGAATCGGAGGATATTTTATGGTAGGGCTCCCATATCAATTTTATATATTTCATATTACGACACAAAATCCCCATTCATTAATTCAGGGCCCCATAATAACTGATATGTGTTGAGGATTGAATATGTTCAATGTCGAAAAGTGGGTTCTATATTTCATAAATATCTCCATATTTTATTATCCAATGGGGCCAAAAGTTTGGTATACATACCAAGTTAGTGGGAAAAGCTTTTATGTTATATCATAAGTGAGATATTATTGTATGGACATCGAAACCAATTGTGAAGTTAGATTCTTGATGTTATGGTGCCAAAAATAACCTTCCAAATTTCCTATAAATTTCCACCATGGGATCCATATTTTAATGATTGAACATGGAGTGAAGTTAAAAAAATTTACAGTTAAATATTAGTCCACTGATCATCATATATGTTATACAGTCCTTTATATTTATAGGGGATCAAGGATGAAGAATCAGATCCAACTAAGCATTCTCTTTCTCTCATTATCATTCTAAATAGTTGGTATTTGTTGGGAGGGGGTACAGAATATTCAAGGGATTTATGATACATCTATTAGCTAATGGTTCAGAGTAAATTTTTTGTTAAATAATTTAATTCCACATATATTAAATGATTTTATATTTGAAGTATTGATTTAATTCATGTGAATGTTATGATCTTAATTTCTATGCGATCAGTGTGAGGTTTTCAGTGTGTGGCATGTGTTTCTCAGGTTGGACAACAAAAGAAACTTGTTAAAAACATATTTATTGATATTTAAATATAATTTGGTATCTCTTATTCCCTGATTATGTTATGTAACTGGGATATATTGTTTTCCTATAACAGATTTGTTCGTCATTTATTGAAATGAATACATAGGAATTAATCATGATTCAAATTAATTTAAACCAAATTATTACACAAAACATGAAAAAATTTATAATAAAGAAAAAATGAATTTTATGTAGTGATATCTTAATGACCATTTTGTCACATATTTTTAAAATTACACTTGGGTATTTAAATATATATGTCTTAAAAATATGGTATCTTCCCAAAACGTTTTCTTACCCACCCAAATTTTTAGTAATTATCATTTAAAAGGAATATTGTAAACCAATAAACACTCTTGGAGAGATGAACAAGGGTATAAATTGACTATAAAACTACATTAAACTCATAACAAATTGTGTGTGTCATGAAAACGCATTCAAATGCTTGCACTATGACTAGGTAGTTCTTTATTTAGTTATTTTTTATAAAATTATTGTCTATTTTGTAATTATTTTATTGATTATTTTATTCCTTCATTTTTTTGAAGACGATTTATAAAATAATCATTTCGTATTCATTTTTTATGACATGATATTCATTATATGAACTACATCTATAAGAACATGAATCGGAGAGTATCTTACATCATCAACACCAAGAACCAAAATAAAAATTGAAATAGGACACACAAAACATCAATAAATTCTTGATCATTCTTATTCTTCTTCTGGAACCAAAATCAAAACTAAAATAAATGTGAATGGAATAGGTGAAAATAACACGACAATAAATTAATTATTGTAACATAATGGTCACATACAACACAGTAATATTCAAATTCAAGGTGAGGCACACAATTTTGAACTAAAATATTGTTTAATTCACTTGTATAGATGATTCTATAGACTAGAAGCAAAATACCAACATACCCATTTAAAATAACTTCATACTGTTTGTTAAAAATTAAAACCTTATAATATAAATTAACATCATGTAAGGCTTATGTAACTCTCTTTTTCCTTATGAGACACTATAAATGATTTGATATACGAGTTAATTCACCAATTAGAGGATGAGTGGTAAATAAAAACCATTTTATTGAAAAATATTTCATAGCATCTAAAACTAAATCATAAGGAATGGAATTTATGAGATAAGATAATTTCAATGGGAAACACTTCATGAATATTGGGGATTATTTAAAATTCATTATTACAATTTCCCACACCACCATATAAGTGACAAACTTTTGACACAAAATTTTTTTGAGGGTTTATTTTATATCAATTAGAATATGATTGATCCCATTATAAGTGGTGAACTATTTTATAAAGAAGTAATTTTTTTAAAGACCCTCATTGTGATCATGGAGCTGCACACTCAACAACTCGACTCACAGTCTAGTGTACCTGTTTGAGGTGTCTAGGAGTTATAACATACTGAATTAGAGAAGAAGGTGGGAAAATGTATGAAGAATTATGTACCCTACAACAAATACTTTCCTATTAACAAGGTAAATACCAATATCCTCCTCCCAGCCATTGTTGTATTTTTTCTCCTGACACCGTTTATTATGAAAAATTACCTAAATTGAGAGAACTTTTGAGATTTGTGATGCAATTTTTCTTGGTCATCCCAATAATAAAACCATTATTCAATAAATATACAATCCATCCAGCCTTAGGTGGAATGAAAACCAAGACTATAGGAATGGGGGTATTCAAACCAACTTTAAAACCCATGAAACCAATATGGTAGAGTAGTCACCCACCACAACCTAGAAATATTCAAACATATAAAAGGACTTTCCAACAATCACATCAAAAATCTTATCCTATCCTATATGATATGATGAATCAAATGGCTTCCAATAATCTCAAATTTTGAAATACCACCCATTTATCCAAACAGGACCTAAATGGCCAATTAGGCTATCTTTCCAACTCAGTGGTGGAAATTCAATGTCTTGGTTCTGGTAAACTACTATCTGAACCACTATTAAACCCAAGGGATAAGGGAAACGTCAATGCCACTAACCTTCAGAGTGGAACTCAACATAAAATCCAAATGACCCCTATAATAGAGTCATCCCTTCTTGAATAATCGTCCATTCCTACCATTGGAAATTACCCAAATAAGAGAAAAAGTTGTCTTGAGAAATAACCTACTAAAGAAAAGAGTGTGTCTGGTGAAGAGCCTATAATCCCAAAAATTCCTATTATTTTAATGAAATAAAAATCCAACCATGAAACGAATGGAACATATTTTTTAAAATAAATCATGGAAACATTAAAAACATTGTAGGTTAACATTCAATTGATTGATGTCATGATGCAAATTCCCCGATATGCTATGTTTCTGAAGAATATGTGTAGAAATGAAAGGCAACATAGTATAGAAGAAATAGAGATTGTGGGGAAGAACATATCAAGATTGGTAGACCCATCACAACCTAAAAAAATTAATGATCCTAGAACATTATTCCAAACACTTTTACAAAATTCTAGTTCATGAACATTATTTCCAAAACAATATACTATTCCCAATATAATCCTTCTAACAATATCCTTCCAAAAGTAGTCTTCCAAAAGATTCCTTTTTTCCTTTTCCAAATTCATATTTCATAAATAATAATTCTAGAATAGTAACATTTCTAGTAGAAGCCTTCCAACAATAGAATTTTTCCTTTTCCAAATTTCTAATTAATAAATAGTGTTTCCATTACAACATTATTTCAAACAATAGACTTCCAACAACATCCTTTTTTCCTTTACAAAGTTTATAGTTCATGAATAGTGTTTCCAGATCATTGAGGTTTTCAGTCTAGTGAGGTTCTATTGTGTTTTAAATTGGCATTGTTTCATGACCTATGATGTTCTATAGCGTTTCTAGACCAGTAAGGTTTCTAGACTAGGTATGTTCTACAATGTTTCCAGACTAGTGAGGTTTCTAGACAAATTAATTTCTACATTATGATCATTGAGGTTCTATAGTGTTTCTAGAGCGATGAGGTTTTCCAGACTAGTGAGGTTCTATAATTTTTACAAACCAGTGAGTTTTACAAACCTGTGAGGTTCTATAGTGTTTCCAGACCTATGAGGTTTCTATATAGTGCGGTGTTATACGGTTTCCATATCAGTGATGTTTCCCAACCACTGAGTTTCTACATTGTTTCCAGACTGGTGAGTTTTCCAGACTCGTGAGGTTTTGCAGTGTATCTAGACCAGTGAGGTTTCATTGACAATGAGGTTCTATAGTATTCCTAAAGCTGTGTGGTTCTTAGACTACTGAGGTTATATATTGTTTCCATATGGGTGAGGTTTCCATACCAATGAGGTTCTACAGTTTTTCTAAACAAGTATGGTTTCCTGAAAAGTGAGTCACCCAACACTTTTTCAAATTTTGTGTTTGCTGTAGTGTGTTACCATCATCCTACAGTTTCTCCCCTTTGATATTTCTATACAAATAAAATAAATTTAATTCCTTTTTTAGGGTTTTAAGGATGGCCCAATGGCCTTTACCCCTACATTAATTTTCCTAAGGCTCGAGATGCATTTACTTGGTCAAACTGTGTTGTTTAATGAGATATGATTTTAATAGAAAATACAGCGTATCTTTAACATTCTCTGTTATATCTTAAGGGACTAGATATATTCCTTCCTTATTATACCTTCTTATACCCTAGTGAGAGAATCCCTAACCTTTATTTCTTTATTTAGGGGTTGTGTGATAGAACATTAATCATAGGATCGTTCCCCATTGATGTTTCGTCCTACTGCAAGTGCACCCCCTATTTTGGTGTAAGTAGCTCGTGTCAATCCTTCATCAATATATGGTATGATATACCTTTTTATGTGTTTTCATAGATCTTTATCCTCTAGATTCTTTATTCCATGATATGGAATGCGATCTCCATGATTTTGATGGAGTTTTCATTATTGTTTGATGGTGAGATCATGTTGCGGTGTCCTCGGGTGTATACAGTTTTCACGGGGGAATAGATCATAATACATTGTGGGGATAGTTATCAATAAAAAATGTCATGAACCATTAGTGGTAGGGGAATCATTTATTCTCTATTATTTTATGTGAAAATGATGATTTAGCATATTTTATCCCACTGGATCGTAATTGAATTGACATATTAAATACTTGATTAGGATAAATAAATTGATGTCAATCGTATGTTATTGCCTATTGTTTTTCTAGATATTGTTATATCTCTTCTTGCATTGTTTATATTTTCATTAATGGTGTAAATTGGTAAGGAATGTTTAGAAGGAATTAATTGATAATTGTTTGGATGAAGATAAAGAGGCATGTAAATGAATCTGGTTGTGTTGTTGTAATTTGATGTTAATCAATTTAATGCAGTAAGCATGTTTAATCAGTTTGTTCTATCTATGATAACTTGATGTTTAGGTTACCCATATTTAAAACCTACAAATATTAAATCAGTTAATTTTAGATAGATTAAATAACTATATATTAGATAAAAATATAATTCCTCGTATGGTTTTGAGTTACCCTCTTACTTATATCGTCCAAGAGCCTTTTGCTTGGAGAAGTGGGAGACCATTGTGTTTGATGGTCGGATTCCTTGTATAAGGGCCAAGAGCCCAATTGATATAATGTTTGTTTTCCTTCTGTTTGTATATTGATGTGAGCATGTAAGGCTGTTGTGATATGTGGGGGTAGGAAGTCCCATTGGTGGTGGAATCAGTTAATGCCTATACTGGCGAGATGCATCGTTTTATGCATAGGGGTGTTAGGGAGGACACTAGAGATGATTGAAGGGGTTGGATGTGAAAGATTAGATGCTTTCTATTTCTTATTGGCTGTTTATCTTCCTTACTTTTCCCACAATTCAAGGAAGTTGTTTTTCTTACCCTTCATCCAAAAGGTGTGAAGATGCATGGGGTATTCCACATGTTGTTTGTATAAAGATTCCTAACGAGGGTTGGATCTAAGCTTAAGATATTGAAAGAAAAGAATCAATGGGTAGTTTATCCACTCACTGTGTTGAGTCCCCTTTTATTTAGTAGCTTAGAATGTTTTTCTAGAATGCATGGGATTATTGAAAAGAAATAATTATGTTAATAAGGTATTGAATAAATGATGTTAAAACATGGGGTTGGATCTTGCTGGGAAGAAATGATGAGGTTGAAATTTAAAGGAACAGTAAACTTTGGGTGTGATTCTATTGAAATATAATGTGGAATTTTAAATAGTTATTTACAATTTAAATAATTAATGAACGTAATTCGCAACGGATAAAAAGGGAATGAATAAATGTAATGAATATCTTTAAATGGTTTTGTGCTTATAGGGTACATAGTCTTAGAAGTGACAACCTTGAGTCTAAGGGACATTAGCTATATTTGATTCTAGGACTAGTTTATATCCATGGGATGGTTGTTAAATATAGTATATTTGGTGCTTTTTGTGTTTCTATACTCTACTCCACCATGCCAGTTAGGGAAACTGACACACCGGGGTTTTTGGGATTTAGGGGGTGTTTTCCCCAACATTCCCTAAGGAGGAGGGATAGCTGAATACCCCCTTTGACCCCACTCTCTTATCTTGGTAGTTACTTGTTCTGGTAGGCACAATGGTTAGTTTAACCTATATATGTGTGTAGAGAGTTGTAATGACTTATTGTTATTCAAAGACATATATTCTGTAAATAGTTTCCTCTATACTACTATAGGTGTAATGTTTATTGGTTGTGATTCCTTGAGTATCCTAACTCAATGTGTGAGCTATAATGTATTCATTTATAATTAATTATGTATGATTCATTATATGCATACTGGGGTGGCTCCAAGAAGCAACCAGGTTACATTCCATGCATGGACATTTTGGTTTTATTTCAAGAGGTGCATGTTGTTGTGATTATCCCATATGTCTGTGGGAAAGCCATTTTTGGAGAAAGATGGATGAGCACATGTGTTAATGGGGAATAAAAGAAAATTGGTGCGGAATTAGTAGTGAGGTACCATTTATAATCATTATTATATTATATTCTATTTATGCAATACTTGGTGATAGTACACATGTTGTGGTTTGGGACAAGGTATACATGTTAAGGTGACGATTTAGTTTCACTTGTTGTTCATTATGATTTTTCATGATTTGTTATCTTTTCAAGAGAGGGTATGGGGAGGATCCTACTGAGTATACTGTTATACTCACCATATGTATATATAATCTATTTTGCTGGTCACTTGTAGCAGGTTGGAGATCATGCTATTTCTTACAACCTTGGGGATGTAGGAGTTGTTCAGGCTTGTGGTTTCTGTTGTTTTTTACATTCCATTGGTACTTTCAGATTTACCCTTTCAGTTGTCGTAGTTTTTAAAGATATTAAAAATGTTTACTTGGGATTTCATTTATATTTTTTCCTGCGTTGGAGTAGGTTGGGGTCTGTATTATCTATCCCTTTCATATGTGTTCTCTTAGAGGGTAATGCCTTTCCTTTGTGTTTTCACTATACCCTTTGTGCAAGTTTCCATCCCGGGGCCTACTGGAGGTGGGACTAAGGAGTCATTATCTCTTTTCTCACATATTTTTCCCAGGAGGAGAACACCTTGTGGGAAGGGTTTCAATACATACTGGTATCAGAGCTCTGGTTTATGGATATGATGGAGTTTGGTGTTAGTAACAGGTGAGGTTTCATGTGTGGGTAGATAAACAGTGCCAGTCATGTTTATCAAGTGATGTGAACACTATAAACTTGCTGATACATAGGTGTTTAGGGGCCCCAGTGATTTAATGTACAAACATTTAAATTTACAACTGTTACTAAATGAGTTGATACTAGTTAGAGGGTTGAGACCTATGAACGGATCATGCATTATTCTTTTTTGTGCATGTGTTTGAATAGGTAGTCCTTGAGATATGTTAAACTAAAATTAATAAATAAAAACATTTAATTAATTAATTTTATGTCTTCCACATTCTAGGTTTATGAGCTCAAAGAATTTTTTATTTTACAGTTATGGCTCTAGGTCAATGTCCTTGTCAGGTTTGTATTGAAGATGTCCAGCTGGTTGTTCCAGCAGATCACATTCGAGTAAGGGTCGATGATGACAACACATAGAGGATAACACTCCTAGAGTTTCAGTGCCAGAGTCTATTGTAGTATGGGGTATCCATTTAAAATGAATTAATATAATACTACATGGATGAAGGAGGGGATAGTCTTCAGTTCGATCCATGATCAGAATAAGCATTGGGTGTCTTTTGTTGTGATGATGTTGCATGGAGCAGCGGGGCAGTGACCATTCTTGTTCCTTGTAGATCTTGAGGATTCTGCAATCTCATGGGAGGACTTCTAAGAAATTTTTAGAGTCAAGTTTCTTTCTTCAACCATGAAGGCCTTCATCCACCAAGAGCTTCTTACACTTCGATAGGGTATCTCTAGTCTTTGAGACTTCAGAATCCATTTCAGGAAACTTTTATGATATGATTTCGACCTATTGCTAGATGAGTAGGCTAGGGCGAGGAATTTCGGGGAGGATTTACATCCATAGACCCGGATCCATGTCACTCCGCTTATGTTGAATACATATCTTGATGTACTATAGAGGGAAGAGGTTATCTAGAGAAAATTGGATAGAACTGGATCATCAAGAGAGGGGAGTCGTCATGATTCCTCACGAAGCAGAGTTGTGGTCTGGGCTTCCTGTTCTTCTGGGTAGAAGAGTTTTCATTCAGCCAGGTATGGTCCCTGCCCTCATCATCTCGTTTCTTGGGGGAGGAGGATCTCAGGCCTATGCCAAGGGATAATTTTTTTTTTCATGTGGAGGGAGAGTTCATCTACAGCATGAGTGCCCAGACTTTATGATTAGTTATCGTGCGCCAGGTCTTCCACTCCAGGTTCCTCCATTTAGGTAGTTCCTGCCGAGGTTGTAGTATCGGGATAAACCATCTTTGGATTAGAAGAGAGAAGATGGAGTGGGAAGGGGATATCCATCCGATGGTCTATGTCTTGAGAGAGCAAAGTGTGGTTGAGGTGGCGGTCATTATCAGGGTCATAGAGGATGTGAATGAAGTCGCATTCATCTTAATGACATAGCGTTTCCTATGCTAGGCGAGCAAAACATTGTTTGAGGTACCCTTTTATTGTTTTCTACATGATAGTATGTCTTTTTTGATTTATGAGTGACACACACCTTCATATCACCTACCCTTTTCCATGATTTGGGACATGAGGTAAAGAGGCTTCTTGTGCCCCTGGCATTGGCTACGCTAGTTGGAGGTCGAGCTAACCTGTTTGATGTGTGCGGAGACTGTTAGATAGTATTGGGGAAACACCGATCTTAGGGATATTTCCTATGATTATAGACACAGTCATATGATTTAATCCATGGAACTGATTGGTTGTATTCGGGACAGGCTATCATGGATTGCTTCATGTGTATGGCGGTGTTATTCGATGCATATGAAGAGCCAACAGTGTTTTTTAGCGATTGAGACACCTAGTTGGATTTGTGGCATGTTTTTTTCTTATCATCTATAATGTCTGAGATGATGCTTAGTTCTTCAGATGTTCAGTAGTTGGCATTTCCTAGGTTCATATATGAGTACCCTGATGTTTTTTCAAGTGATGTTATATAATTACCCCCTCAACGAGAGATCATGTTTGGGATGAATCTAAAACCAGGAGAATCTAAAGTCTCTATGTATCCATATAGGATTTCCCCTTATGATTTATAACATCTATGCATATGGCTTTATTTTCTATTACAATGTTGTCTGTTCGGCCTAGTGTATCACAGTAGAGAACACCCGTTTTGTTCATGAAGAAGGCTTGTGGAAGTTTGTGGTTGTGTATCGATTATTAACTCCTGAACAATGTGATAGTGAATAATTTATATTCTCCTCCATGTATAGATGAATTAATCAATCAAATGTATGTCGCAATTTGTTTCTCAAAGATCTACTTGTGTTCAGGATATTATTAGATGCGTGTGAAGGATGAGGATATCTTGAAGATTGTTTTCCATTGACTGTATAGGAATTATGAGTTCGTTATAATGTTGTTCAGTGTGACGAATTCCCCTACTGTGTTCATGGTATTAATTAACACATTGTTTCATGTGTTCATGGATATGTTCGTGGTGGTTTTCAATGACAAAATACTTGTGTACTTGTTGTCTGAGGAGGAGAATGCAAAGCATCTACATGCCATTTTGAGAGTTCTTTGTTAACAGCCGCTATTTTCAATGTTTTTTATGTGTGAGTTTTTGGATTGAGAATCCCATTTTGTGGAGATTGTTTTGTCTCAGAAGAGAGTAGTTGTGGATCCATCGATGATAGAATCATTTTAGTCATGGGATTACACCAAGACAATAGAAGTAGTGAAAATTTTCCTTATTCTTGCATGCTACTGCAAGAGGATCGAAGCTGATTTCTCTTGGAATGCGACTCCTCTGACAGTATTTACCATGAAAGATTAGGCATTCATGTGGAATGATTAGTGCCAGTCATCATTCGAGTATCTGAATGAGAATTTAGTAGGTTCTCAATTTATTTTCCTTCCAATAGAGGGATAATAGTTTTATGTTTTTTGAGATTCATGGAATCTATGGTAATGTTATGTTCTGGTCATGTAGAGATCAATTGTTTAGTATGGGTCTCGGAAGTTTCACCCCCATGAACGCAACTATTCCATAAATGATCTTGAGTTGGAAGCCTTGATAGTTTTCATGATGTTGTGGAGACATTACCTTATAAGAGTGCGCTTTGTTGTTTTCACCGATGATATGAGCCTGAGGAATGATATCTCCAAACATGACATAAAATTATGACAATGTTAATGGATGGAGTTCTTACATGAATATGACTTAGAAATATCATATACACAAGGAAAGGGGAATATTGTAGCCGATGTGATGATCTAGATGTCACGTAGTGATGTAGAGTGTGAATATGTTGATTCTCGGAGAGTAATTGAATAAATCTCAATGTTACATTTAGATATTGGAGATGTTGGGGGCATGGGATGTTTTTTCAGGTGACAGTGCAGTCATATCTATTGCAGTACGTTGAAGTGTCCTAGTTAGGGGATGTAGAGGTGGAGGTCTAGAAAGATCATGTTGTTTTTGGTGAGGCCCCTAAGAATTGGTATGAGTATTCAATGCACTGAGTGTTGTGTCATGGAAGTATATGTGTTCCTTTAATACATGATATACAGTTCTCAAAGAGTTCCATAGTTTACATTTATCTATGCATACTAGCGTGAAAAAGTCCTATCGAGCCTTGAAGAGTCAGTGTAGGTGGCCTAGGTTGAAGCATGCGGTTGTAGAGTTGGTGTCTCTTTGTTTAGTCTTCCCGAAGGGCATGGATGTGCACCGTTTCCCTGGTGGATTGCTCCGAACATTAGAAATTCATTAGTGGAAGTGGGAGGACAACATAATGGCGATTTTTACTAGATTAACTTGTTCTCTAGAATGAAATTATTCTATTTGGTTTGTGGTGGAATGTTTAATGAAATCATCCCACTTTATAGAAATGAAATATTTTTGCTCAGTGGAAGTATTGTCACAGAAGTATCAGGAAGAAGTTTTGATACTTCATAGAGTCTCGAGGATGATAATTTATGATCGAGATCCTCGTTATACCTCAAGGGTGTGAAGAGTTATTTAGTTTGATTTTGTTTCTCAGTTATTCCATATCACTACTTTTCATCTTTATATGGTTAGTCAGACACAACGGACTATACAGACACAAGAAGACATGTTACACTGTTATGTTCGTGATTTTGGAGGTTCGTGGAAGAGGCCCTTAAACATGTCATAGTTCACTTAAAAAATATATTTCACTCCACTATCGGTATGGCTCCCATTAAAACCTTATTTGGATGACCTTGTTGTTCTTTGTTGTGATGGACTGGGGTCAGAGTGTCGTCAATTTTCAAACATGTACTAGTTCAGAATAAAATAGAGATGGTTTAGGTGATTCGTGAAGGTGGTGATAACACAAGATCATCATAAATAATATGTCGATCAAAGGTGGAGACATTTTTATTTTGTTGTTGTGTATCACATGTTTCTAAAGGTTACTCCTGATCAGGGGCAGCGATGGTTTGGTCGTGGGAGTAAGCTTTCTCCCCGGTTTTGTTGTTTTTTTCTATGTGATGGCTCATGGTGGAGATGTGGCATACCGAGTATCACTTCCCTTGAAGATAAGATGAATAGATGATGTTATCAATGTGTCACAACTCCATTGTAGTCTTCTAGACAACTCATGCATCATCGATTGGAGATAGATCGATATTCACGATGAGGTGACATTTGAGGAGTGGACAATAGAGATCCAAAATCACAATGAGAATGTATTAGATGGGCGTTTTATTCCCTTGTATTGTGTCTTATGGAGGTATTGTGGTGTCGAGAAGGGTACTTGGGAGCTGGAGTCATAGATGCGGGTCTAGTACCCTGAGCTATTTTATGTTTTTCTGCTGAGTTTTTCTTTGATACTTTAATTTTTTTAACATTGATGTGATGTTATTCAAAACTCTTTTTATATGGAATGTTTGATACCGTGTTCCCTAGATTTGTGTGATGTGTCCAAATGTGTGGGGGAAGTGAAGACTTGAATCATAATCACGACACTTTAATATTGATGCGATTAAACCCATGTGGGCGAGTAAGTGCCACCCAAAGTGGATAATATCATGACATGTACGAAGGAACTACCTGGCACATGTGTCTGGATAGTGTGATCCTTGGGGTTTGTGTAGCTATTTAAATATTATAACTCGTGGGGTTGAGTGTTCATGGTGGTCAAGGTTTTGTTCCGTCTTTCGATCAACTCGGGGTGGTTTTCCCCTAACAAGTATCTTATGTGGTTGTTGTTCGGACACCTCTTTTATTCTAGTTTGTTTTTGAATTCATTGGGATGATAATGTTTTGATATTTATCTAATGTAACTTCTCGGACCTCTCAGGTAGATTACAATGCTAAAATTTGGGGTTATAGGTGTTCAGGGAGGCCAAGGTGAATTATTCCCAACACTTTACCAAATTTATAGTTCATGAATAGTGTTTCTGGAACTGTAGGCTATTTCCAACAACATCCTTCCAACAATAGCCTTCAAATAGAATCATTTTCCCTTTTCATAATTTCTAGTTCATGAACTATGATTCCAGAACATAAGCCTTTCCAACAGTATCTTTCCAACAACAGCCTTCCAACAGTAGCCCTTTTCCATTTACAAATTTCTAGTTCCTGAATAGTGATAGTTCCGGGTGCAACGGAAGACATGGGTGGATGTTCCCACTTAGCTTTTTTTCATTACCATTGATCAATCTGGGATCAATACGATGATAAACACCAGTTTCTATAGATCGATTCACAGAAATTGACAATGAAGAAGAACGTTATTGGAACCACAAAATTGGATCATCACAGGTTGATTATAATAAATTTAATTAATTGACAAAAATTACCTTTTGAGTATTCTTTCTTCGCTGATATTATTCATCACATTCCGATGTGATTTTTCATTGCATCTCAGATTCCAAGGGTAGACTTCCTCTATAGTTGATCCACACTTGCACCATGTATATCTGGACGTCGCCAAAGGTGTCTCCAGGTGCTAGTTTGGAGAAACCATTGCATGCGTTTCCTGCCTTAGATCGTCTTGATCTGATGTAGAGGATCTCTCTCGGTCTTGATAAATTTCTTGGGGGAAGGAGTTCTTTCGGTCTTGAGAGAATTCTCCAATATTGTTGTGCACAATTATTCTCTTATGTTTAGGAAAAGAGTTGCGGTTGTGCGGATCTTTATAATTGGGATTGAGGATGTAGAGTTATGCCAATAAATAAACGCATTACAAGTTTTATTTATTTCATTGAATCTTATTGAAATCCCCCATGTCGAATAATTAATTCCTTAACATGCGCCCACATCGATTATAATAAATATCATATAATAAAACAATATTATATCCTCAAAATCCCAACTGGAAAACTTCACGGCGTCTAATAATTAATACACAGCTTGTAATGTTTTACATAAAACTACACGGCGTGTAATCATTAATACACAGAATGTACTTGTTTTTAATTTCCTTTCCAAAATCAAAACTACATGGCGTGTAATCATTAATACATGGTGTGTACTTGTTTTCCATTAAAAACACAACGGTGTGTGATCATTACCCTACAACGTGTTTATCTTGTTTTTCATCTTCTTCATCCCCCATCATTAAAACGATTTAGGATTCCATGAATAATTAATAAACCACATACAGGAATAAACTTTATTCTACTTGAGATACTTGGATACACTTAGTGTGTGACCCTCTAGGCCTCATTCTTGTTGGCATTAGGAGGGCTTTCCCAAAGTCCAAGATTACTGTCTAACAATGGGTCAAGGATCCCAATAGAAAGAAGTTGATGTCGCATTGATGTGTCCCCTCATACAAATGCTTACTGTGTAATTTAATCCAATTGTTTCAATATATCATCATTCATGTTTCATGGCAGTTTCATAAACCTATATGCTTGATCTGTCATTCTTTGACCTCTGGAAATAAACTCGTCGTATCACCATGGACATGGAATTTTTTCTCCAGTTCTATTTCAATTAAAGGGCCCGAGATATCAACATCCATAAATATAGAAGGGGAAAATCCTTCCTAGACTTATCCATTAATATCATGTCATTTGTGACGCACCTAACATACAATACGTCCTGCAAACTCTCTTCATGACGGTTTTCGTCCGCAAATCTAAGAGCGCAATTCATGACATGAGTTAATGATAATCTTCCAGTCTAAGGACCATTAAACACGTTCGTAGATATCAATATCTGATGACAACAAAACATGCAGAATTACTACTGGCATGTCTGTTCTCATAATTTCCCATCTTGGAGATTACCAAGTGTGAACATCATTAGAGAGAGTATCGTCTTCTTATGATTACTCGCACATGACGGTTTGTATACTATGTGTCCTATCATAGTATTTTATCCAACCATAGAACTATAAAAAAGAATATTGTTATTCAATTTCATGGTTCTCATCATAGAGTGGAGCTTCCATGACATTATTAATGCAAAAAATATTCTATGACATTAATATATTATATTCATGAAGAACAATGAAAAATATATAATAAGAGTACATTCATGTAATCAAAGTACAAAACAGTTGGTTCTCAGGACACAAACCCTTACAAACTCCCACTTGGACTAGCGCCAACGCCTATGACTTTTAGTCCGCTGGACCTCACATGAAGATCATGTTTCTGCTGTGTCAAGGATTTAGTAAAATGGTCTTCCATGTTGTCTTCTATGGAAATACTGCTCACTGCAACTTCACCTGTCGGAGGAAAATACCTCAAGAGATGATACTTCCAAATTATGTTCTTTGTCCGTTGATGTGACCTTTGAACTTTTACATGTTCCACCACTGCAGTATTATCATAATAGAGTGTGATAGGTAATTAACTGCAAGGTACAACATCCATCTCTGGGAAGATTCTTCACATCCATAATGCTTCTTTAGCTGCCTCAGAAACTGTGATATACTCGGACTCTACTATAGAATCTGCCACCACACATTTCTTTGTGCTCTTCCAGCTCATTGTACATCCATTCAAATTGAATGTGTATCTAGTCTATGACTTCATGTCTTCTTGATCAGTCTAGAAAATAGCTTCTACATGTCCTCTAATGACTACTTCCTCATATCCTCCATATACCAGGAACATATCCTTAGTACGCCTTAGATATCTAAGGATTTTCTTCACCGCCATCCAATGGCGGTCTCCTGGATCAGCTTGATATCTGCCTACCGCACTTAATGCATATACAACATCTAGCATTGTACATATAATATCATACATGACGGACCCAAATGCTGATGCGTAAGGGATCCATTCCATTTTATTTCTTTTATCATGTGTCTTAGGACACATTTTCAGGGAAAGATGAATTTCTTGTGACACTGGCAACAATCCCCACTTGGATTGTTCCATACTGAATCTATTCAGTATATTGTCAATGTAGGTACATTGATTGATGCCCAGCATTCTCTTGCATATATCACGATGGATCTTGATCCCTAGAATATATGATGCCTCACCCATGTCATTCATGGAGAAGAATTTATCTAACCATGCCTTAGCTGAATGTAAGATAGGTACTTTGTTTCTAATTAGTAATACATCATCAACATATATTTTTAGGAAAACAACATCGCATCCACTAATCCTCCTATAGACACAAGGCTGACATTCGTTCTAAACAAATACAAATTCTATTACAGCTTCATTAAAACGAATGTTCCATGACCTTAATGCATTATTTAATCCATAAATGGATTTCTGCAACTTCGATACCTTTTTGGAATCATTTTGAGTCACAAACCCTTCAGGTTGTGTCATATAGACATCTCCCTGGAGGATCCCATTATGGAATGCTATTTTGACATCCACTTGAAAAATTTCATAATCATGGTAAGCGGTAATGGGCAATAGGATTCTGATGGATTTCAGTATCACAACCAGTGAAATGTTTTCATCATAGTCAATTCCATTACACTGTCTAAAAGATTTTCCAAACATTCATGCCTTATAGGTGCTGACTTGCCCCTCAATGTGCAGTTTCTTCTTGAATAACCATTTATTACCAAAAAGATTTATATAAACTGGATGATCTACCAAAAATCCCAACTTGGTTTTGGTACATGGTATCCATTTTAGAATTCATGGCTTCCTGCCACATGGTAATTTCTATGCCTTCAACTGCTTCCTTGTAGGTAAGAGGATCATCATTTCAACCAATAATGAGTCACCATCCTTGGTGACAAGAACACCATATCATTCGGGTTCTCTCACCTATCTCATTGTCCTACATAGTTCTTGTGTCTTTAGAACAGATTTTTCTTCCATGGGGATTTGTGGAATCAGTTCTTGTACCAAATGCTGTGTATCTTGAGCCTCGACTTCATCGATGTCTATCTCGATCCCACTATATATTTTTGAGGTGTTCTCCCTCTCATGTAATATGGTGTGTCTTGAAATTGCTACATTTTTCTATGAGGGGTGTTATAGGTAATATACCCTTGTTTCCTTGGGATATCCTATAATGATACACTTTGTGCCTCAGGGTGCATGTTTGTTACCTGAAGAGGCCTTAAAAAATGCTTCACTACACCACACAGGTAAATTCGATAACATGGTTTTGCCTGCACTCCATAACTCATATGGAATACCATTTATCGATTTAGTTGGTACTTGGTTTAGTATGTATTCTACTATTTTTAATGCATATCTCCAAAAGGATAATGGAATACTCGCATGACTCATCATTGATCTCACCATGTCCAACAGGGTGTGGTTCCTCCTTTCACTTACACCATTCCAATGAGGTGTGTATGTAGGAGTGAGTTGAGATAGAATCACAAACTCCTGTAAGAATTCAATGAAGTCATGATTAAGATATTCTCCTCCTCTGTCTGAGCAGAGTTTCTTAATCTTCTTAACAATAAGGTTCTAAACATCATTCTTGTATTCATTGAATCGATCAAAAGAAGCTGACTTATACCACATTAAGTAAATATATCTATATCTACTAAAATCAACAGTATATGTTATGAAGTATGAGAACCCATCCCTTGATTCAACAGAAAATGGTCAACAAACATTTGTGTGAACTAATTCTAGAAGATCTTTATCCATTTCACCTTTCCCACTAAATGGGGATTTGGTCATTTTTCCTTGTAGACACACATGACATACACCAAGTGGTTTTAGTTTGAACGAATCTAAATAACCATCTTGATGTAAGTTTGTCAAACATTTCTCATTGGAATTACCTAGCTGGTGATGCCAAAGTAGGGTGTGGTATGAGTCATGTGAATTAATTTTGTCATCGATTTCCATTACTAGGTTGGTGTAGTCTAGCACATAAAGACTGTTATATAAATGTGCCATACCAAAAAAATGATATCTTTATAGAATTATCAACATCCACATCCAAACATGAAGATGAAACCATCAGTATCTAATCTAGATACTGAAATAATGTTTTTTGTTACAAAGGGTACATAATAACATCCTTTCAAAACCATGACCATCTCAGTAGGCAATGTGATGTGGTAGTCTATGACCGCTACAATAGTGAGTCTGGCTCCGTTGGCTGATCGTATATCGACCCCACCTTGGTAAATCATTCTTATTCTACTTGGTTCCTATATTTGGATATAGATGTGAGAACCACAAGCAGTATCTAATACCAAATTTGTTAAGACCTGTAAATTTCATGGAATTTTTTTCATAAATTCGTTAGAATTTTACGAGTATGCGGTTTCTGACGGTACCTGATTCTGAGGTCCGTTGTGCCCTGAATAATTTTATGAAGTTGAGCTCTGGTACATTCAGTGAACTAATGAGAGGGTTATCTATCATTTGAAGCGGTGCTCATAATCGGAATCCGAGGGAACCGATGAATTCATAGCTCCAGTATTTTATTAAGGGGACCATTACCGCAGTTTCATTTTGTGCGGGTTGAAAGTTAATTTTTGGGGTTTATTCCTAAAATTATATAAAATTTTGTGGTGCTTAAATTTTATTTTGTGTGGTGGGGCACACACAATCCCCATCATTTTAACTCCCAATAAATTCCCTGCAGTTTACTTTGACAACTCCACACATTTATTATGGTGGAGCCTTCCCACCTCCCTCTTCCCATTAAATGTGCCAAATATTTTAATTAATGTCAGTGTTAATTTAATGGAACCGCTATTGAATTAATAAGAATTGCATGACAATTATATTAATTGGAGAGCCTCTTATTTCATTTGTCAATGGAAAATCACTTTGGGAAAAAGGATCTGTATAATTAAAAAGGCAGGGGAACCTTCATTGACGAAGAACACCCCCGGCGAAGAACGTAAAGGACTTCTTTCCCGAATGCACCTCGACATCAAGGATCCTATGTCTCCTACGACAACGGCTCATCCTCCATCATTGATGGGAAGACTCTGTTCATCCGAAATGCCCGACTACTACGATGCTCGACTTCTGCAGCTCGGCGATGAATGACGTCAACTACGAGGTAGTGGGAATTTTGTATCTTTCTGATACGTGTTTTTTACTCTCAAACAATGCGTTTAAATTGTTGGGTGATGATTTGAACCACTAAAGCGGTGGGTACGGACTAGCGAACAATTCATGACCCACCGCTATTTTGTTCTTGTGGTGCGGGGTGTTTGGCGACAAAAAAATGGGACCACATCGGCAATTTGGGGCCTTCACAGTGAAGTACAGATCCTCAGACGACCACATGTGCAGTCATACGCAAAAACGGACCACTAGAATGAATCTGATGGCCCACAGAAGACACCGGCAGCCTGCACTGGCTGGAATCATGGAGGAGGCGGCACCCTGGCCGCGGCGGCGAGTAGCGGATCCAGCGGCTGCATGAGATCCGGGGAGTCTAGTGGTGCCATCCTGGCACCGCGTTCGCGGAACAGGGGGGCCCGGCCCCCCGCTCGGCTAGCTGGCCGAGCCAGCACACCCCTCCAGCCTCTCTAAGGTGGGTAATGTGGACCGGGCCGTGCCAGCTAGTCCAGGGTGTGTCACACGGACCGGACCGCTCCGGCCGCACCGGGGTGGGTCACACGGACCAGGCCGCAATAGGTGGGCCCAGACCCCCCCACTTCGGACCGTTTTTGGTAATTCACCAGTAACATGTGTTAAAGTCCTCTGATTGATTCACCGTCTGTTGCATAGGAACCCTTGGATTGAGGAGATTGTTTCGGTATATAGACTCAAGGTTTCAGAAAATTTTGGGTAAAGCCAAGTTGGTTTGGTCCTGAAACTAACAGGGCCCTTGAAGCGGAAACACTTATAACATAAGGACCAGACGTCTGATTGACATTCTGCCAACTACGTTGGAAAACTCTTGATGAGAAAGTACTTTTGTAATACTCCACATGATGTTTGGAAGTTGCTATAGTATGGTTGGGTTGGTTTTATCTTAAAAACCATCAAAGTCCTAGGAACCGAAAATCCAATTACTGTCAGATCGGGCGTCTGATTGACACACCGTTTGTCGCGTTGGGTTTATTTTGGCAAGACTGATCTTCATGAATCATCGACTCTGGACATCCTGATAGTTGACGTATCAACCCCATTGGCTCGAGGAGTGGACCCTCCTAGAATCGAGCGTGATGTGTGACGAACACTAGAGCTGGATGTGACTGCGACGATGATGACAGTACTTGGTTCCTCCGTGGGTTCGACAACGAGGATGACTATACATGGATCCTCCTTGGGTTCGGTAGTGATTAAGACTGTACTGTGATCCTCTGTGGTTTTTGACAATGATGACGACTGTTCTTGTATCCTACGTGGTTCCGGAAGTATTCACCTCTGTACTTGTATCCTAAGATGGTCCGGCAGAGTAGCTGGTCTTGTATCCTATGTGGGTCGGACGGCTTAGCTGGTCTTGTATCCAATGTCGGTCCGGCAACATAGATGAATCAAATACTACATCTTATCATCTCTGTCTCTATACGAAATATGTATACTTGTGTGAGATAAGTCATTACATTCAATCATTATCATCGATGTTATCGACTTATTCTTGTGTGGACTGGATTGTACTTGGTATCGAGAGATGGTGACGAACAATGATTGATGACTTAGGAATATATATGGGCATATACCTAAGTAGACTTTTTTGATACTTCATGATTGTATCTTTTCTTTTTGGATTATCCTTTGTGGATTCTAGGAGACCTTCGGGTTTCTTGGGGTCCCTAATGAGTATCCTATAATCACCCCTACTAGGGATTGCACGCACTATGTCGTGTTGGATGCAGATGACAGACATCACTGGTCGAGTTAGAGGCTTGCAGAGCTGGATGGTACCCGGAGGTGGACCACTAGGCGAGACATTCACGGAGCAGACGGTTGGACCGGGGGTTCTATGGAGGCCATCTTTACCCACCCTTCAGGTGGGATTCCCAGAGGACGACTCAGTTGTTGCTGCTTTACTTTACTGTTGTTGTACTTTTCTTTTCAGTTGTGTTGTACCTTTAGTTGGGTTTCTATACTAGCCCATTTACTTTTCAACACTTACATTCGAACATTGTTGTGTTGTTTTCTTATATAAAGGTAATTCCTTCTATTTTTTATCGGGATTTACACCTTTGGTGGTAGTCGCCAGCCCCTGGCCTTTGGAGGGCGGGCATTGGGTAGTCATGACACAGGCCCCGAGGATGAGTCGTGACAAGTTGGTATCAGAGGATTCGGTTCTACCGCAGAAATTAGGACAATGATCATTCCTTTATTTGAAGCAATAGTGTTTAGAGTATTGAGTGTCGTTTTCAGTCCAGGGATTCCAGTGTTGGTGCGGCGACCACCGTATCCATACACCAGGACCCTGACCTCTGAATTCCGACTCAGTGCACGAAAACACTAATTGTGTGTGTGTGTGTGTTTCAAAATTTATCGTTGTTATTATTTTGTGTCATCTCACAAGGTATACTGTTTGACCGTGGCACACCTGTTTCGTTCAGGATGGCCCCACGAAGGCAGCCAGCCAGGGTTCCGAGTTACGTACGAGATGGCATCACACCGAGCGATGTGGCATCGGTGCAGGGCCTCATCACAGCAGAGGCACCAACAGTACAACTACCCGCTGATCCACCGATGCTTCCAGCTCCAGCAGCGGAGAGGGCACGCCGCCTGAGTGCATTGCATGAGTTTCAGCAATAGAGGCCGCCCAGGTTCTGTGGAGAGATGGACCATCAGGCATCCTAGGATTGGCTGGAGTCTATCGTTAGTGTATTAAGATAGGTAGGGACACCACCTGACCTTATGGAGATCATTGCTGCAAGTCTAATGCACGCAGCATCATATAGATGGTGGAGCCTAATGCTCCAGGTGCACAATGAGGCATATCTACTTTTGATGGACTTCGAGAGCCTCTTTCGCTCAGAGTTTGTTCTAGCCACCATCTGTTCGGTTCATATCCAGGAGTTACTACTTCTACAACAGGGCAATATGATAGTAGCTCAGTACTCGAAGAAGTTTACTGACCTCTCACACAACTCCACATACCTGGTACGAGACCTATTCTTCAGGGCCCAGACCATCGAGCAGGGACTGAGGCACAAGAATAGGGCTTCAACGATTCCCCTCAACATCTCATCGCAGGCAGGGGTGCTGGAGTGAGCCCTTTTAGTGGAGAGCTTTCTTGCTGAGTAGCCACCAGTAGCGAGACAAAACACATGATGACATAGAGTGGGTTATTCTGCAGCCGTCATTCGACATATGTCGCAGGGGTCCAAGCGGACGAGGCCATCAGGTGGGCGACCTCATGATACAGGTTAGGTTGTGCAGGGCACACGAAACAGAGCCATCCATACAAGGAGCAGACAATGCTATGCATTTGGTGAGCAGGGCCACATGGCTCGTGACTTCCCAACCTGCCCTGAAAACGAGTAATAGACAGTGGAGGGACCTCTTAGGTAGAGGAAAAGGTTCGACCTTGGCGGTCTGCATGGACCAGGAGGACGAGGCAGAGGAGCTGGCCGAGCAGCAGGTGGTGGATGATGCTTCGAGGCTCTACCAGCACAATCCACAGGAGGTCCACCCACACCACAGGGAGTTGGCAGGAAGAGGCGGGCTCAGCTCCAGGCTGTGGAGGCGTATGACCACAGCGCACCTAAGATGATTCGAGGTATTATCTGTGTCTACTCCACCCTTGAGGCAGTTCTTATAGACATAGGTGTGAGTCATTCTATTATTGCCTCTGCCCTTGTTTGGAGCCCAGAGATTCAAACAGAGCAGTTTGCTAGATCCTTTTGGCTGGAGACTCTTACGAGAGAAGACTCAATAGTTACGTACTAGTACCGGTAGTGTGAGCTTACTCTAGAAGGAGAGAGCTTCGGCTGGGATCTTCTGGTAGCGGTGTCGAGGCCTTACGACATCATCTTGGGAATGGACTCGTTATCTACAGTCCATGTCCAGATCGACTGTTTTATGTGTAAAATATTGTGTGTATGCACGAATGGGACCAGGTTCACCTTCACCGGCATGAAGGGAGCCTTTGCAGTGCCTGATGGACATACGCAGAGGAGATGGCAGCCAATCACACATCAATTGGCTAGTCTCATACATGGAGCAGTTGATGTGTGGAGTCCGAGTTTTCCAATGGTGGTGGATCAGTATGCCGACATTTTCACTGACGACGTTCCAGGACTACCTCCTCAAAGAGACATAGGATTCTATATAGTCTTGTACCCTAGGACAACACCTATATCTACTCCTGCATGTAGAATGGCTCCCACCGAGCTTCGTGATCTATGGGTATAGCTGGAGGACTTACATGAAAAGGGATTCATCCGACCTAGTGTTTCACCCTGGGCTACTCTAATTTTGTTCGCCAAGAAGGCGGATGGGAGCTTATGACTTTGTGTAGACTACCGTCACTTGAATCAGGTGACCGTAAAGAACAAGTAACCACATCCGAGGATTGAAAATCTCTTCGATCATCTCAAGGGAGCACGATGGTTCTCGAAGATAGACCTCAGGTCAGGCTATCACCAGATCAGATATTGAGACGAGGATATGTAGAAGACGGCCTTTAGGTGTCAGTATGGCCACTACAAGTTCATGGTTATTCCCTTCGTCATGACCAACGCTCCAATAGTGTTCATGAGTCTCATGAGCAGGATCTTCCAACCTTACCTTGATCGGTTTGTCATAGTCTTCATTGACGACATACTGATTTACTCAACTGCTGAGGAGGAGCATTCCTACCACTTTCGGTATGGTATCTCCATGGACTTCATGAAAGGGTTACCATCTACGTTTAGGGGCTGTGATTCCATCTGAGTGATCATTGAACAACTCACCAAGTTGGCCCAATTTCTCCCCATCTGAGTGTAGGGATCAGTATAGGGCATGGGAAGCCACTATATACAAGAGATTATATGACTTCATAGGATTCCATTAGCAATCATGATAGACTGACACACTCGTTTTACCTCCCATCTAGGGAAGGGATTGAAAGAGGAGTTTGGGCTGAATTATGTTTGAGCACCAAATGTAATCCTCAAACAGATGGTCAGATAGAATGGACCATACAGACTCTCAATGACATGTTTCATGATTTCATCCTAGATTTTGTTCCACAGTTGGGAGGACCACCTGCAACTGGTGGAGTTATCATACAATAATACTTTTTCACTATACCATCAGGTTGGCTCCATTTGAGGCATTGTATGGGCGACCATGTAGATCACACATATGCAAGACAAACCAAGGAGAGACAGCACTTATGGGTCTGGAGTTGGTATGCACAACCACTGATAAGGAGCTGATCATCTAGGAGTAGATGAAGACTTCCCAGAGTTGGTTGAAGTCATATGCTGACATGATACATAGACCCTTATAGTTTGAGGAGGGGGATTATGTATTCCAGCAGGTTTCACCCTGATGAGGATTGCAGTGATTTGGATGGGGAGGCAAGCTATCTTTTTGGTTCATTGAAACTTTTCAAATCCTTAGAAAAGTAGGTGAGGTAGTGTACCATCTAGCTCTATGCCCAAAGATGCACTGGGTGCATATTTTTTTCCATGCGTCACAGCTGAGGAGGTATGTGCAAGATCCATTGCACATTATAGACTAGGGTGATATGGACATCAAAGATGGGGTGATGTTTGCGGAGTTCCCATTGGAGATAGAGGATCGACAGGAGCAGGTCCTTCGTGGGTGGTCTATTCCTCTTGTGCAGGTTCAGTGGTAGCATGTGAACCTTCTGTAGAGCACATGGGAGTGGGAGACCCATATACATGCTCAATACCTCCATTTGTTTCCCTAGTTTTGTTATTTCTTCCAAAAATCAAAATACCTATGGTGGGGAGAATGTAAATACCCGTGATTTGAATACAATTTTTATAAATTATTACAGATTTTTACAAGTCTGTAAAAATTAACGACATGTGATTCCAAGGCCTGGAGGGCCCGAAAAAGATTTTTGAACTTTTTAAGGTACATTCAGTAAATGTACGAGCAAGTAATTATATCCATTGAATTAGTGCTCGGATTAAATATACGAGAGTACTTTTGAATCCGAATCACCATGATTCGCTAAAGTGAAGCATAAATTCGACTGGAAATGGTCAGATGAAAAGGTTAATTTTTTGGAAATAAAAAAAAAATATAAAACAATTCAGTGATTTATTTTATTTCATTCTTTGTAATTGTTGAGTGGTGGTGACAAGAACGCTAGGTTTTCAGAACATTTAATGTTTGGTTAAACATGGTTGTGTAACTACACCATTGGAAGAATTAATAGGTTCATTAATTAAATTTATTAAAGAACCTCATTAATTATGTGTTGGGATGATCTCCTATATTATTCTATTTAAATAAAGATCAGGTAGGGGTTTTTGGAACTGAAGAGAGGAACCTTGGATGATTTGTCGGTGATAACATCCACCAATGTAGAATGAAGCATCAATGCCCATTAGAGGATTCGTCGACAAGCACCAAAGGATGTGAACCTACTCTTTCATCTGCATCATCAACAAACGTAGACACTCCTTCCTCATCTCCAACGACTTCCATCAAAATCAAGGTAGGGTGTTCATTTTATATCTATGAGTAGTTCATTCATTACATGTGTCCCTTTTAATTATGCTATCTCGGAGGGCGCGTGCCAAATGAACAATGTATAAACACTCCAGTGATCTCAGTATTGGTTGCGTTCTTCACAGACTACCAATAGATATGGCAAGAAGGTTAAACCAAGGGCCGTGTAGAGTAGGCACCATCCTACGAAGCTTGTAGGAGCCGTTAGAAATAAAAAAGGACAACCAGTTCTTTAGTGAGGGAAAGAGGATGCTCCACCGTTGTGGCAGCGCTGGTGACTGAGTGAGGCGGAATCATGAACCAACCGTCCGCGAAGTGATGGGTGCTCCTGATGGTGGGACGAAAGACAAAGGGTAGACAACTACGTTTGAGTCAAGAAGTGTGATGCGGCGGCGCACTGTGGAGGAGGGAAAAATATTTAAGCCATGGTGAAGGGAGGACCCGCGTTTCGCTAGTTCCGTAAAAGGCTGGACCACATGTACCAGCCATGTGGTGCGGTGCCATCCAGAGTTGCGGCTTTAAGGACCCGAAAGACTCGATTGTTTGGGAGTGGAGCGATCCTCTACACCTGGTGGGCTGCACCCAACAGTGTGGGTTATGCCGAACCAAGCTAAGCCCAGTCCCTTCAGACAGGGCCCAACGGGCCGGGTGGGTCGGTGGGACTGGGTCATACTGAACCCGAACCCTTTTTTCCCTAGTTACGCTTAAATGGGAATATCTCCTAACCCAGACATCTATTTGATGAACCATGTATATCCCTAGAACCCTAATTATGAGGTGTTACTTTTGAAATATATCACATGATTTATAGTGATTGTTAGAATACGACCATATTGGATCGAACACGAATCCAACTGGGCTTTTGAAACATAAATGTATATAACTCACAGATCGAGCATCTGGTTGTCGCACCGCCTATTGCATTGGAACCCTTATGAATTTATAGGTTATTTGGTTAATTATTTTTTTAAATCATTCTTGATGAAATATGACTGATTTATTGAGGACAAGTACCCCTTAGAATCAAGCATCCTTTGTACAGTAATCCAGTGGATGGCTATGACATGAAGAATGAAGAGAGATCCAGTGTGTGTCAGCACGGAGAGATCATGTGTGGGTCAGCACCTATAGATCTTGTGCGGTTGAACCCCAAAGGATTCTGTTTGGCTCAGAAGTAAGAGATACTATGGGGGGTCAGCACCGAGCGATCCTCTGTGGGTTAGCACCGAGCGATCATGTGTGGTTCAACACCTAGAAATATAGTGTGGGTCAACACCGAGTGTTCCTATGTTGGTCAGAATTGAGTGATCCTATTTGGGTCTATAGTAGAGAATCATGATATAATAAGATGTTCTATATTTATAACTAATCATCTTTTTTTTTGTATTTATGTTATTCCTGGTGTAATCTGTCTTTTGTTTTGTGCTTTTTGGTAGAGATCAGGCTTACTGTCTTTTACATTGTGGAATTATGGAAGATCATTGGGGTTCTCATGGTCCCTAATGTGTATTTTTATACTCAAGCTTTTATGGACATTATACAACACATTTTGTCTCTTTATTAGATGAAGAACAGCTAGATTGAGTATTGAGGAGTCTCGGCTTGACGACGCTCGATGGTTATTGGCGAATGGTGTACGGAGGTGACCGATACACGTGGAGAGTTTTAGTGAAAATAAATAAATACCCATTAGGTAAGAACCTTATAGGATGACCTCAGGAGCTATTTTCCATTTTTTATTGTACTTCCATTTTAGTTGTTATTAAATTCATGCCCCTTTACTTTCAATACTCAATTTTACACTTAGTGGTGGTTTTTAGTTGCAGTTGATCCTTTATTCATAATCTATGTTTAACTGTGTGTAGTGTGCCCTGTGAATCTGTGTACATATTTTTTGAGGCAATGCCTTCCCATTTTAGGGATATGTATTTCTTGATCTAGTCTCCAACCTATGATCTATTGAAGGTGGTCTTGGGGTAGTCAAGACACGGGCCTTGGAGAACAGGTCGTGACATATTAAATATTAAATAATAATATATTATTTATTTTATATTATGGATACCCATATTTTTTGTCCCTATAGGCCTTTTTCTCTATGGCATTAGGTGAACCAGCCTAAATTACAAGGTCAACATCTTGCAACACACCAAGGAACCCATAGAGAAAGAAGTTAATTTCACAAAGAAATGATACCTCATACATATGTTTATTTCTTAAAATAAAACACTTTATCACAATATAAAAAATAAATAATGTTGCATTCTAGGGATGTCAATATATATTCTTGATATATCACTCGTTTACATTTTTTATAATAGATATTTCCTATAGAAAAATATGGACATTAAATTATTTAGGCTATATCATTTCCATCATAAGGCCAGAGATATTATCTTTTTTTTAATGTATAAAAGGGATAAATCCATTCTCTCTATAATCAACAATGCAATATTACTCATGACACACCCACTGAAACCTACCTCACTATAAACATATATCGTTATAGTTTTCATCAATTACAAATATTTAGAATAATATTATATTCATTAATAATAATCTTAAATTATAATTTCCAATACAATTTTCCATAGACAGGAACATCCAATTACACATATAAATATAAAATTCCAATTGGCTCAACCCATTCTAAAAATATTATACTAGATATTACATAGGGCCTAAACCCTGAGTAGGTTCAAAAATGTCCTATTTTTCAGCATCCTCGTTAGATTGAATAATTTATGTCCCTCAAATGATATCATACAACTGTAAAACATTAATTCACAAATAGTGTCATTGCGCTTATAGGTTCCCATCATAGTAAAGAACCGTTATGTCCTTATAGTTGAAAAACTACTATTAGAACATTATGACATAATATATCTTGTATAAGAACAATCAAGTGGTAATAAGTACATTATTAATATTAAAAAAATAAATACATGTTTATCATAATGTAAATAGATTTTTATTCTAGAAAACCAAATATATTATGTCTCTGATTGTATAATATACACGTATCGGGCGAGTGGTAATTCAAGAGCTACCTATATCTACCTTAACCCCCTCCAACTCAACCTCATTTACTCTTTCCCCTTGATAATTTAAAGTCACTTCTAATATAAACATCCAAATTATAGTGTCTATGATTAGATATTAGTATTTTATAGGTATTTTATTGTATTTTACCATTCTATTTTATTATGATTGTAATCTGATGACTTTCTTTCTTAATGGAATGTCACTATAATTATTTATATCATTCTTTTATATTGTTATTATTCATTTTATTCTACATTTTATTATCCAAAAATGGGGAAATTTTGGATGACATTTTACCTATAAACTCAAACTTTTTATTTGATACCTCATTTATATATACATTGATATGATTTCTTTCATACCATGTTTATCTTCAATACCTTATTTATATAGATGTACATGTATTATTCTTTGATGTTATATTTATTTAGAGATTTATACTTTGATAAAGAAAATTTTATGGGTTTTATTCTCTTATTGAAACTCTATTTTATGTAATTATGCTCTGCAATTTAATTTCCAAATCTCACATTATATTTTTAAAATAATATAAAAAATATCACTTTTTAAACATATATATTTAAGTATAAAGTCATATTAAATATATTTTATAATATTCCATGTCATGTGATAATAAAAAGTGTAATAGTTTTGAAATTTCCTCATTTAATGCAAAAAATTCATGAATTGTTTTATAACGAATTTAATGTTTAATGATAGTATATCAACTTATAATTAATATTTAGATACATTATCAAAATAAAAGCCATTAATTCCACTAAATATCTACTAGAAATGGATCCACAATAGATGGGCTCTACGCCAGACTTGACTAACTTTCAAATTGAATCACAACCAAACCCACTCGTTGTTAGACTTGAGTCACTATTAGTATGAATGAATCACTATCAAATTGAATCACCATCATAATCGAGTCACCATTAGTTTTAAAGACCCACTTCCAAACTAACTAATCACTAGATATGAGATACCACTATATTCATTCACCACATGGCATGACTCACCTCCATATTGAGTGACCACAACACATTAATCACCTATATAAAAAGATTCACCACCACAATATCATTCATCATTGTACATCATAGTATGAATTAAATTCACCATCAGCTATATTAATGTAATTAATGAATATGGTGATTTTATGGTTTTTTGAAAACCACAATAGGGATGTATTGAACAATAATTAAAATTAGTAAGAGGATACATATGACCTTTATGATTGTTCTTTAGTGGTTACATCAAATGATTTATATATTTAGAAAACTCAATCATTTGTGGGATATTAAGAAGTGAGATAAATTTTTAAATCTAGAATAATATTTTCATGATAACTAACATAGTTCATACAAAATGACATTCGACTATAATAGAGTGGATATAATTACATATCAATATCCATTCATAATGATAGAAAAAAGACAATTCAAACATGTAATTTACTGTAACTTTTATATAAATAGTTTGATCTCCTCACGAAGACACATTTAAAGAATCATGAGCATTTCATGTAGTATATTCCGAGATGCATTACCATTTATATATCTTATTTCTTACTATATCTATTGATTTCGTTTTTATTGGAGTAGGGTGTTTTTTTATATTCGTTATCACAAACTGACTCCTATAATTTAACATGAGAATTCATTATATTCCATTGTATCTCTTTTCATATGTATATCAATTGTTAGTTTGAAATAGATCCATGTGTGGATGCATTTGTTTTTATTCTCTTGTATAACTGTATAAGAGGCCTTAACAATTGATAAATATTAATCTATTGTTTTTATTACTAATCCCAATTGTATATTAGATTACATTAATAAGAATAAACATTAAAAATGGTTGGTTTCCATGTTTAGGGGAATTGATATTGGATTTAGAAGAAATCCCTTTTTTATTTTGTTATGTGATTTAGTTTTGTTTTCAAAATTCTAATGAATTATCAATATTTGATTAAAACTATTAAAAACCATGTTTATTGATATTTATAATTAACCAGTATGTATATAATGATATTTTTGTATATTTATTTTAAAATATAATGTATATTTTAATATTAGTTCAACTATGCAGTAATCAAGAGTTTAAAAATATTTTAAAAGATGAATCATTTCCCAAAATAGTATTTTGATTAACTCGTAATTTTTTTAGTTGGTGGATTTTAGTTTAAACTATTTTTAATAAATATTATATTTTGAATAAAATTCCCATTCACCTCTTGATTTACTCATTCTAACCAATATTATGTTTTTAAATACAAATATTGAAAAATCTATTTTACATTTCACCTACTAGTTTAATTATAAAGTAAATTAGTCGAAATATATGAATTTTATTTGAAAAAATGGATTAATTATTTTTCATTTACATAATTTTTATTAAATAATATGTTTATCATAATACATAACATTAATAAATTGTGAAATTATTGAAAAATAATTACTGCAATTAATATAACAATGGATATTTAATGGGAAAATAAACCATTATGGGTGAAAATTGTAACACTCCGACCCCAGTTACCCTGAGTCAGGGAATTATTACTTAACATTGGCATGATCCCAAAAGATCATGTCTCGAAAGACCGGTTAGTTTAGTAGCCTTGGAATCATTGGATACATTCATAATGTTTACATTACATCAAAATGTGAAAAACTAAAACAACATCTTTTGTCCATAGACCACACTCATATCCTCTCATACTACCCATACAGGTCATTCATAAAATATTTCTTCACATCCTAAAAAAAATAAAACATAGAAAGGGGTGAGCTCAGATGCCCAGTAAGGATTACAATATAGCAGAAACATTCATAAATAAGAATAGACATTTAATGAAATGAATAACTAAAACAAAACCATTTTAAACTTGAAATTCATCATAATATGGCAGAAATAAAATGAGATAATTCCATTTACTTATTCACATGGATATTCTACTAAAAGAATAATCACGTAAAATATAAATAACCACTTTCATAATGACGGAATGCATAATGCCAGACTATCATAACCACATAGTCAAGACCTTGTGACAATACTACAAATAAGAATTTATCTAGGGATTATTCCAAGACACTAGTTTTTCTCATGAGACCTACTGATGAATCGAGAAGCTATAGCAGGCTCCACCCATCACTTATTAGGTCCAATGCATTCCTCATGTGAACAGGTTTAATCATAACATAAGGATTTGTATTAAAACTGGCATACACAATGTCAATACTTTCTCCATAAACCATGAATGGTATAAAAATAAAATAGCCACATTCAAACATATCACAAAACCTTCAATTCAATATGGAAGTTTGTTATCATAATAAATCAACTTCAAATAAGCTAAAAATCCACCAATGGATGTTGACATAGATGAAATCAAAACTATTTGAGATAAATATCTCTTTGTTTTGAAATCATTTAAACGTCACATATTTATAAAAGAAAACATTTAATTTGAAAATATTATTATAAACTTTTAAGGGAAGCTTTTAATATTTTATAATGGCGGAAAAGAGCCACAACCGCCATATAAGTTTAAAAAACATTCTTACCTTAATTTTGTCGAAAAGGTTAAAAAGGACATTGTTTGGAAAATGATGGAAATATTCCTTTATAAACCTATTATTAAAAGTAAAGCATGGTTATAAATGACTTTAAAAAATATTCTATAAAATAGTAAGAATGTCTTGAAATACATTTTTATGAGACATGAATGTGGATGATAAAGAGGTCCCAGTAGATAATTATTTATAAACAACCTCAAATAATTAATGGATTGTAAAAGAAACCCTTAACTTGTAATTTTACTTGGTTAAGGGTAGGTTAAGCTCCTATGTAATGGTTAAATAATTTTTATTTTATTATAAAAGAATCATATATATTAATATGATATCATATATGATCTTTTATACATTCATTTGTTAATAATATCTTAGTATTATCGTTGTTTCGGGTGTTAACTTACTCGTTTTCTTTTTTGTGTTTTGTTACCTAAGACGTGTTTATTATGGATAGGTTGTATCTATTCATATACAGAATTATATCAAGTACATACACATTATTTTTAATCATAAAATGTGAATTATACTTGAATGAATACTATGGGGAATGAATCTCATCGCGTTCGTGGAGACGGTAGTCCGCACGTACGCACGAGCGACAATATCAATATTTTGAGGATAAAATAATATATAATTGGATGTTATATCATATATAAAGAATCATTATCATTTATATTTATTATTTATATCAATTACACATCATTGTTATATCCATCCAAATAATAATGTATTGAATAATAATTACACCACGACATGGAGACGGTAAGTCGTACGTACACACGTATGGTGACATGTCATTCAATGGATGGATAGAATACTGAATATGGTTGTACCATATTTATAATAACATCATAGTATATAGAATAGACTGGAGTTATTATTTTATAATTGAAATAACAAATAATGAAGAAGTTAAAGAAGAAATGAACGTGAAAGAGGTTGGTGAAAACATTTCCTCTTCTTCGGGTTCTTCCTTTTGATTTGATCAAACGGTCTCCATAGTGTGGATTTCTGATCAAAATAAGGCTTCTAGGTAGAATTGAAGTATTTTGAGAGATTATTTGATCATGGTTTGGCTGAACCAAATGTCTTTGAGGGTATTAATTTGGGAGAAGGGGGAGTGCCCTTTTATAAGAGGTGTGGGGGGAACCTTAGGAAAATATAGAAATATTATATTATAATAAATTATAATCGGTTAAAATGGCTCCAAAGTGGATTATTTAAATGTTAATGAGGGTATAGGTCGAAAACCCCTCAACCAATAGGTTTTAGATAGGTCTGGGTCACTATATTAACATTATCTTTTAGTTTTAACTCTTAGTTAATTAGTTTGACAAATACCATGTCACTTTGTATTTTCATATTATATAGTTAATAAACATTATATATACATAAAAAAGACCTGAAATTTTTCCATTAACGATACACCTATCATTATATACGTCCTTTGGCCAATAAGTAGATTTTTGGGAATTGAATATAAATTAATAATATAATATTTGTTTTAAAAACGTTTTTATGTCAATTTTGACACTATTTGGTATTTGATTTTTTCGAAAATCATAACAGCATAATTAATTCAAAAAAACTTAATTAAATGAATAATAACATTTCATAATAACCATTAAAATTAGTGTAATTCATAAAAAGTCTCAAATTACATTTATTTGTATATTTATAATATCAATTATCTTATTATTTAACTAATTAGGTAATTACTACATCCCGATTGTGTCATAAATAAATTAAATTATTTAATGTATAAAAATTATAAATAAAATACAATTATGTTTTAAATCGTTTTATATTTCTCATTAATATTTATAATCGAATTTATCTTATGTATAACCCTATATTAAAAATGTTTTAGTAATTAAACTTTTATTAACTCTTTTAACTCTTCTTTGAATTAAGAAATAATAAATATCCTAATCTAATTCAAGTGGACCTAAATGATAATATTTTATTCCTAATGTTGTTTTTGGTCGATATACATTTTTCTAATAGAATGAGGTCATGTGTTAGGGTAATATTAGTATCATTTTTACCCATAATTACCCTATTTACTTTTAACTGTGGTAAATAAAAGTAGAAAGTTACTATTCACCAAAAATAATTTTTATCTTATTAAACCAAATTTTACTCCTTGATATTAACCGTGTTTATCATAATTTTGAAATTTCACTCACAGAATTGGTAAAATTATGTTTTACGTGAATTTCTATATTCTCCTAGGAGATGGGTAAAATAAAGTGATAAGTTCAATAAAATTTTTATATATTTAAAATTATTCTAAACTAACTCCAATGATTTACATTGAACGTATATAGGTATTATGTATATATTTTGAATTTAATAAACTTAAAAAAATAATTATTTATTTAAATAAAAATTAATTTTTAAACTATAACATTGTCTTTTATTCACTATTCAAAGAAAATTGAAGGTTTTCAGAAAAATATCAAAAATGCACCCTAGGCTAATTTCCATTTTCTGAATCGAAATATGATGTCCATTTTAAAAGATAAAATTAATAAAATTTCTAAAATTGGTTATTAATTTTTATAATGGCTAGTTTGATTGGTTGTGGTGTGTGTTAGAACTCGAAGATGCGTACAACACACGCTATTGTATTATTCAAAGAGAAGTGTATCGTAGATGCCTGAGCTGTCACATTCTCCTCTCCTTAAAATAATTTCGTTCTCGGAATTTCTACAATATTACTGCATAAAAAGATGTGGGTGATTCTTCATCATATGTTCCTTGGGTTCCCACATTGCGTCTTCCATTTTATGGTTTCTCCATAGAACTTTAACCAGATGAGTTGTCTGGTTTCTCAACACTTGTTCTCTGGTATCAAGAATCCTAATAGGCTCTTCACAATAAGATAGATTAGGTTCTAGTTCTATTTCCTCATAGGTGAGTACATGCATTGGGTCAAGAATTAATTTTCATAACATTGATACGTCAAACACATCATGAACTTTGGAGAGATTTGGCGGGATTGCCAAACGATAAGCAACAACCCCAATTCGTTCTATAATTTCGAAAGGTCCGATATATCTAGGACTCAATTTACCTTTATTACTGAAACTTATGACTCCCTTCCCTGGAGATTCCTTCATGAAAAAATGTTCTCATACCTGAAATTCTAAATCCTGCCTTCAGTTATCGACATAACTCTTCGGCCTACTTTGAGAAACATTGATGTGGTTTTGGATTACTTTCACCTTTTTCATCGTTTCCGCCACTAGTGCTGGGCCTACAAGTTTTCTTTCACCAAAGTCATCCAAATAGGTTGGTGTGCGACATCTCTTGCCATATAACGCTTCATATGATTCCATATGAATACTTGAATGAAAGCTATTATTATAGTAAAATTCTACCATAGGTAAATATTGATCACACGTACCCTGAAAGTCATGTGAGAAAGATCTCAACATGTCTTCTATGGTTTGAATAGTCCGTTCTGATTTTCCATCTATTTGAGGGTGGTAGGCAGTGCTCAAACGAAGTTTTGTATCCAAGGCCTTCAGAAGATTCTTCCATAATCTTGATGTAAAAATGTGGATCCCGATCAGAAACAATAGATAGAGGTACTCCATGACATCTTAAAAATTCATTAATATATAGACTTACTAGACGTTCAAGTGATAGATCATCCCTTATAGAAAGAAAATGTTCTGACTTGGTAAGACTATCGAAAATTACCCATATTGCATCATTCATTCTAGGAGTCTTTGGTGGTTCCATTAAAAAGTCCATCGTGATATTATCCCAATTCCACTCAGGTATGGGAAGAGGTTTCATGACTCCTCTAGGCTGTTTCCTTCCAGATTCCAATTGTGGACAAACCATACATCTTGACACAAATTTTGCAATCTCCCTCTTCATGTTGTCCCACCAAAAATGTTCCTTAAAATCCCTATACATTTAGGTTATCCCAGGGTGTATAGAGAAATTGGGTCTATGAGCATCATCCAACAATTCCCTTTTTAGATCAGGTATATTGGGAACTCAAAGTCTCATCCAAAATTCCAAAATTCTATCTTCATACACAATGTCACTCAATATCACATCATTCATAGCTTTAATATTCTTTTGAAATTCTTCATCATCGGTCTAAGAACTCCTAATCCTTTCTAGTAGTGATGGTTTGGAAGGCATTTGAAAATGTATTGATGTTTCACCTTCCATGGTAATTATCATATCCATATTTACTAGATACATGAAAATAGGATCCATCTCAACTCTCATCTTGTTCAGAAATCCATGATCTTTTCTACTCAAATCATCTACAACCATATTTTCCTTCCTCGGGTGGTAGTGTATCATGCAATAATAATCTTTGAGTAGTTCAAGACATATCCTTTGCCTCATGTTGAGTTCTTTTTGTGAGAAGATATAATTAAAACTCTTGTGATCTATACAAATATCAAATTTCTCACCAAAGAGATAGTGTATCCAAATATTCAAAGAAACGATTTCAGTTGCTAACTCAAGATCATGAGTAGGAGAGTTCTGGTCATTAATTTTTAGCTGTCGTGATTCATAGGCAATAACGCTATCATTCTGCATAAAGACACAACCAAGTCCTTTATTTGAAGAATCACTATAAATTACAAACCAATCATTCCCCAATGGTAGAGTCAATATAAGAGAATTTACTAATATTCTCTTTAGTTCATTGAAACATTCGTCACACACTTTTTTCCAAACAAATTTAACCTATTTACGTGTGATCTTTGTTAATGGGTTAGCCAACAAGGCAAAATTTTGGACGAAACATCGATAATAACCTACTAAACTAATAAAACTGTGTACCTTAGTTATACTACTTGGTTCTGGCCTTTATTGGATTGCCTTGGACTTAGAAGGATCAACATAGATTCCTTCCTTAGAGAAAATATGGCCATGAAAAGAAATCTCCTGAAGCCAGAATTCACACTTGCTAAACATCCCATATAATTCTTGTCTTCTAAGAGTCTTCAGGATAATGAAAAAGTTTTTTTCATGATTTTCATGGCTTTTGAGTATAAAAAGATATCATCGATAAATACCAATAAAAAATAATCAACATATTCCTTCAAAACTCTATTCATTAGATCCATTAAAATAGAGGGTGCATTAGTCATCCAAAAAGGCATTACTATAAACTCATAATTCTCATGCCTAGTTTGAAATGCTGTCTTCGGAATGTCTTCCTTCTACACACACAACTAATGATATCCAGATCGAAGGTCAATCTTTGATAAGTATTGAGCTTTATGCAGTTGGTCAAATAAATTATCAATGCGAGGTAGGGGATAATTGTTCTTTATAGTTATAGCATTAATCTCCCTGTAGTAGATACATAACCTCAAAGATCCATCTTTCTTCTTATGAAAGAGTACAGGGGCTCCCCATGGAGAAACAATATGGGGAATAAATACCTTATTACACAATTCCTCTAGTTGTTTATTTAGTTTCACTATTTCCACAGTTGCCATTCTATAATGAGTCTTTGATATGGGATTTGATCCAGGAATTAAATCAATGGAAAAATCAATTTCTCATTCTGGAGGACATCCAGGTAAATCCTCTGGAATAAAATTAATGTATTCTTTCACAATAGGTACTTCCTATATTTTGACATTCCGTTCCTCACCCAAAATTATTTCATTATCTTCCTCCCCAATAATTGAATTTCTTTGAGAAACTGGGGGTGGATCTGGATAAGAATTAGGTGGTGATTCTTCTACTCTAAAGATAAGGTGTTCCTTGCCATCATCATCAAAAATTGTATCCTCCTTATTCTTACAATTAATCTTCACATCATCGTCTAAAAGCCAATCCATACCAAGGATTATATCCAACTCAATCATATGTATGACGATGAGATCAGTAGATAAAGAACATTTATGTGCTATAATGGGAACTGATTCACAAAACATTGTAGCAATGATACTTCCTTTAGAGTTTTACGTGAAAACTCTACTATTAAATAAAATTGGAAATATCTAACTTTCATATAAAACATGGAAGATATGAAACTATGTGATGATCCAAAATCAAATAATGCATTTTATAAACTTGAGGAAATCATTAAATTACCTGCAACCAGGTCGTTCAGAGCTTCTATATCAGTAGTAGTGATAGCATAATCTTGGCCTTGATCCCTTGGCCTTTTTTGAGGAAAGACCCCTGATGTTTAGGATATTCATTTTCATAATGTCCCAGCTCCCTGCAATTGTAGCATTGAACATCGATAACTCTTTTTTCCCCTTTCAATCACAAGCTTGGTGGCATTTTTCACCACACTAGTAACAGAGCCTCATTCCCTTCAAGAAAGTACCAGAGTGTTTTTTACCACATTTACTGCAGAATGGATATTCAACTTTTCCCTTCATCCCCTTATTTCCATTCCTAGAGTGATCAGCAGATCTCTTCCTCTCTTGCTTTGCTTTAAAGTCGTAAGACATATAGATTTTTTTTGTCTTGATAGCACATGAGACAATGTCTTCATACGACGAGAAGGATTGTGAGACTAATGCTCGATGAAAAAAAGGTTTTAACCCATCAAGGAAACGATCAATCTTATTCCTCAGGTTAGGTATATAATCTGTTGCATGCCTTTCTAACCTTTTAAAGTTAGCTTCATACTTTGCGAAATTCTCATCCTCATTTTGTCTCAGACTCAGAAATTGCATTTCCATATCTTCTCGATGGTCATGAGAAAGTATTTTTCTAATAAAATATCATTAAACTCCCTCCATTAAATATTTAATACTTTATCATATTTTTTAGTATTTTGAATCAGTGACCACCATTGTTCAACATCTTCAGTGAGGTGGTAAACTTCCATGAAAACATTTTCCCTTTCACTACATTCCAAGGCCGGAAATATTTTCTCTAGGGAAATTATCCATTTCTCTACTACTAATGGATTTGAACTCCCATTGAATGTTGGTGGTCGTTTCCTCATAAAGAGGTCTAACATTGATCCTCCACGCTGCGGATCAGTGTGCTCTATACGGGTAAGGTTATTATTCATAACCTGAGTGAATTGTCTCAATATCGTGATAAGGTGATCACCAGCATTTGCATCACCTGCTCCACTTTAATTATCTTGATCAGGAGGACAATAACTACATGGAGTGCATGCATGGATACATTTTCCATTTTTTCAACTAGGCACCATTTCTAAACAATGGCATAAACTAGATCAGTTTTTGAATAAAAATACATAATTCCAAACTTGTAAATCACTTAACATAAATTGAAAAGTTTATGGATATAATCCATAATCATAAAAATGTTTTCCTTGATGAATTATATACTCACAAACCCGTCATAATGGTTTGTAATGAAAATGAGAATTATCCTAAGCATATCCCTCGGGAGTGTCGTAACCAAAAGTGCAGCAACACCCGTTGTCGTGCACTAGTTCCTGTTTGAGTCTAGCTCAAAGAGGTGTTTTCCGGTTTTACCCCTAGGTAAAACTATGCCAGAGATTCCTCTACCTGCTCGTATCTAGACAAGGATGTATTTCTCATAAATCTCACAAAATCTCTACAATACCAAAATTCTGCGAAGTTCCTCTATACTAATATTCATAGTCTATCTTAGGGCTATGTGATCTAATCAGAGTTTATCTAAATCTAGATTTTAAGGTTTGTAATAAACTTCCTCTGATACCAACTATATCACCCTGACCTCATTAACCCAGAGTTAGTGCATTATTACATAACATTTTCATGATAAAAAAAGATCATGTCTCGAAAGACCGATTAGTTTAGTAGCCTTGGAATCACAAGATACATTCATAATTTTATATTACATCATAAAATGAGAAACTACAACAACATCTTGTATCCATAGACCACACTCATATCCACTCATAAAACCCCTACAGGTCATTCATAAAATAATTCTTCACATCCTAGGAAAAATAAAACATAGAAATGGGTGAGCTCAGATGCCCAGAAAGGATAACAATATAGCGAAAACTTTCATAAATAAGCATAAACATTTAAGGTAATGTATAACTAAAACAAACGCCTTTTAAACCTGAACTAAAACATAATATGGAAGAAATAAAATTAAATAATTCCATTTACTTATTCACATGGATATTCTACTAATCAAATAATCACATGCAATATCAATAACCACATTCATAATGATGGAATGCATAATGCCAGACTATCATAACCACATAGTCAAGTCCTTAAGCCCAGACTAAAATTATTTTTTGTCAAGGCCTTGTGTCAAGACAATAGTTTATCTCATGAGACCTACCGATGCATCGAGGTGCTATAGTGGGCTCCACCCATCACTTATTAAGTCCAATGCATTCCTCAAATGAATATGTTTAAACATAACATAAACATTCTTATTAAAACTATCATAAAAATGTCAATAAATTATCTATAAACCATGAATGGTATAAAAATAACACATCCCCAGTCAAACATATCATAAAAACATAAATAAAATATAGAAGTTTTTTATCATAATAAATCAACTTCAAATAAGTTTAAAATCCATCAAAAGATATTTACATAGATGAAATCAAAACTATTTGAGAGAAATGTATCTTATTTTTAAATCATTTAAAAGTCACATAATTATAAATGAAAAAATTTACATTTAAAATATTATTATAAGCTTTTAAGTGAAGCTTTGAAGATTTTATAATGGCAGAGAATAGCCGCACCCACTGTATAAGATAAAAAATCATTCTTGCCTTAATTTTGTCAAAAAAGATTAAAATGACATTGTTTGGAAAACGACAGAAAGATTCCTTTATAATCAACTTATAAAAAGTCATACAAGAGTATAAATGAATTTAACCCATATTCTATAAAATAGTATGAATGTTTTGAAATACATTATTATGAAACATGTATGTGGATGATAAAGAGGTCCCAGTAGATAATTACATATAAAAAACCTCAGATAATGAAGAGGTTGTGAAATAATCCCTTACCTTGTACTTTTCCTTGTTTGAGGGTATGTTAACCTTATGTATAATGGTGAAATAATTGTTATTATATTATAAAATAATAATATATATTAATATGATAACATATATGATCTTTTATCATTGATTTGTTAATAATATCATAGTATTATCGTTGTTTCGTGTGTTAACTTACTCGTTTTCTTTTATATGTTTTGTTACAAAAGATGTGTTTGTTATGGATAGGTTGTATCATATTCATATCCAAAATGATATAAATTACTAAAAAATTATTTTTAATCATCAAATTATAATTATACTTGAATGGATATGATGGGGAATGAATCTCATCGCGTTTGTGGACACTGTAGTCTGTACGTACGCACGGGCGAAAATATCAGTCTTTTGATATTAAAATAATATATAATTGGATGTCATATCATATATAAAGAATCATTATCATGCTATATTTATTATTTATATCAATTACACATCATTATTATACCCATCCAAATAATAATGTATTGAATAACAATTACACCGTGACGTGGAGATGGTAAGTCGTACATACGCACATATGGTGACTTGTCATTCAAAGGATGGGTAGAATACTGAATATGGTTGAACCATATTTATAATAACATAATAGTATATAGATGACACTGGAATTATTATTTTAGAATATAAATAACAAAGAATGAAGACGTTGAGAAAGAAAGGAACATGAAAGAGGGGGGGTGAAAACATTACCTCTTCTTTGGGTTCATTCATTTTGATTTAATAAAAAGGGCTCCAAAGGTTGGATTTATGATCAAACTAAGGATTCTAGGTCGATGTGAGATAATTTTAGAGAGTATTTGATCATGTGTTGGCCAACCCAAAACGCTTTTAGGGTATGAATTTGAGGGAAGGGAGAGTTCCATTTTATAAGAGGGGTGAGGGCCACCTTAGGAAAAGTTAGAAATATTATTTTATAATAAATTCATATTCGGTTTCTAAAGGCTCCAAAGTGGATTTTTTAAAGGTTAAGGTGGGGATAGGTCTAAAACCACACAACTAATATGTTTTACACATGTTTGTGTTTCTATATTAACCTTATCTTTCTATTTTAACTCTTAGTTAATTAGTTTTACATTTAAAATCCCACCTTGTATTTTTATATTATATAATTAATAAACTTAATATATATATCCAAGAGACCCCCAAGTGGTCAATTAATAATACAACTATCATGATATAAGTCTGTTGGCGAAACTGTATATTTTTAGAAATTGTATATTAATTAGTAATATAATATTTGTTTTAAAAACACTTTTATGTCAATTTTAACACTATTTGGTATTTGATTTTTGTGAAAATAATAACAACATGATTACTTCTAAGAAACCTAATTATAACAATACTAACATGTCATATTAAACTATAAAATTAGTGGAATTTTTGCATCACCATTGTGTCATAAATAAATTAAATTATTTCATGTCTAAAAATGATAAATTAAATACCATTATGTTGAAAATCGTTTTTTCCTTATAATGAATATTTATAATTGAATTTATCTTTTTTATAACCCTATATTAAAAATGTTTTAGTAATTAAACTTTGATTTTAACTCTTTTAACTCCTCTTTGAATTAAATAATAATAAATGTCTTAATATAATCCAAGTGGACTCAAATGATAATATTTTATTTCTATGGTTTTTTTGGTTGAGATACACTGGTTAAATAGAATTAGGACATGTTTTCGGGTAATATTAATATCATTTATAACATTAATTACTCTATTTACTTTTAACCGTGGTAATTAAAAGTAAAAAGTTACTATTCAAAAAGAATTATTTCTATCTTATAGAACCACATTTACTCCTTGATATTAACCATGTCTCTAGAATTTTCAAAATTCCACTCACAGAAGCGGTATAATTATGTTTTACGTGAATTTACAAATTCTCTTAAGAGGTGGGTAAAAGATGGTGAAATGTTCAATGAAATGTTTATATATCTAAAATTATTCTAAATTAACTCCAATGAATTACATTTAACTTATATAGGTATTATGTATATATTTTGACCTTAATTAAATTTAAATAATATAAATAAATAACTAAATAAAAATTCATTTTTAAACTATAACTTCGTGTTTTTCACTAATCATAAAAAATTGAATGTTTTCAGAAAAATACAAAAATTCCACCCTAGTCTAATTTTGATATTTCAAATCCAAATATGAAGCCCATTTTTAAAGATAAAATTTATAAAATTTCAAAAATTGTGTATTACTATTCTTAACAGCTAGTTTGATTGGTTGTGGTGTGTGTTAGAACCCGATGTTGCGTACGACACACACTATTGTATTATTCAAAGGGAAGTGTACCGTAGAAGCATGGGGTGTTACAAAAATGACCTAAAAATGATTATAAAATATTTTTTATAGACATAAATTTACCATATCATTATAAAAATAAATAATTTTCCCTTTTTGATTCATATGTCTTCTTAAATCTTTGGGTTAAAATTTTTATTTTCAAATGTTATAAGTCTTCCACTCAACTCACTAATAAAAGGTCTCACCTCTCCTCTACTTCTAACATTATAAAATACCCTTATATAATCCAATACTGACCTGAATATATTCCATAAATCTTTAAAAATTAAATATATCCCATTGTGTGATAAAAAATAAATCCTATGAAGGATGGTGGTTCTAACCTATGGAGTTTTTCCTACTAAAAGGTAACATTTCTAACTGAGAATTTTTCATATATTTATTATTCCATATAATTAAAATATTAATTAATTATGATAATATAAAAATAAAATAGGTACCATATAATGAGATTTTATTATATTTATGTAATAACATAAATCCAATTCTTTTTAAATCAAATAGAAAACAAAACCAACATTCCTCTGTATGAAAGACTACCACCTCACGAACTGATGTAATTCATTTTTCATGATCATCATTCACCACCTCCATGATTGTAATATGGTTCATTTTTCAACACAATGATCCACGATGGGATGTAAAATTATATTTCTATATAAATTTTATAAATATTACATTATTATTATAATATATATGTTTAAATAATGACCTATTTGAAAAGAATCTACACAATGAATATATTTTGATATAATAGATAATATTTTCTCAAAACAACCTATGTGAACGTTATTGAATGAATATCAAATTATTTTATTGAAATGAAATAAAAAAATTCTTTAATTATATGGTATTAAACTTATAAAACCTCCTTAATAAATCATAATATTTCTATAATTTTATTATATATGAGTTAAAGGTTATACATTAAATTTCTAGACTCGATCTGTGGGACTCAGTCTCAATTTTCTTTTTTTTGAGGCATTTTTTAATGTTATATGGAATATGTTTTTGTGGTGTAGATCTACAATATCTTATGTATGTTATATAATGAATCCTTTATTATTCCGGGTATTTATTGTCTTAAATTTAATATTTCATTCATGGGGATTTGATGTGAAAGTCGTCGAGTGGTAAAAGGCATCTTAACGAAACATCCTTTTATAGGATTATAACTATAATTCATTGATACAGTTATGAAATGAATATATGTGAATTGATCTGAAAATTATTTTATCATTAATTTATGTTTGGTTTTGAATTTACATCTATTACCATGAATGGTTATATTTATTAATTCTCAGTTCAATGATATGATATTTTATGTGTTATTCGTATCAATTTCTATTTATTATGGACATATGTGGATGTTATTCACATATATTAAATTATTTGCTATATATACTACCATATTTACATGTACTGTCATTATTATCCCGATATTCATTTTATTTAAGGTTTCATTTGAGGTAATTCCTTCATTTGGGTTATGATGGAAAAATTAAAAAATTTAGAAATGTTATATTTTACAATTTTTTTTATCAAGATATATATTAATGATTATTTTTGAGGTAATCATATGTTATTATTTTAATAATACACATATATATTATTCTCCTCTATTTACTCATTAAAAATTCATAAAATATTATTGATTTCTATTATTTGTAACATAAATTCCTTGAGTATTTATTTTAAGAAAACCAAAATTCATTTCCCTCTTCGGTCAACAATCCTTCTTCTTCAGAATAATGTTTTTGTAAAATAAATCAAAAATGATTTTAAATAATAGTATAAAGTCATTTATTCCATATTTATATTTTTATAAAAAAATTAAATAATTATACTTTACATTTTTTGAACGATGTTGTTTTAACATTTATCCAAAAAATTAATGTAATCTTTGTATAAACGTTCTCAATTAGTAGTGAATTTTTCAGCTTCATAACGACACGTTTTTTTAAAGACTTAATTTTTTTATTTCAAGGGATATTTAAAAAAAAATATTTATTAAAATATTTATCATGTTTTATATTTTTCATAAATTTTTTCATATTAATAATGGTATTATCCTTAAAAAATGTTAGAAATAATCATTCAAAATAATATTCTATATATGATTACATCATTTGGAGATAACCCATAATGAATGTTTTTAATCATATTGTAATTTTATTTAAATTAACTAATGTATATACCACTTGATAATACATATGTTACAGTAGGGTATGATGAAATAATACAATCATTTTCCATTCTCTGGATAACTAATGACTGATTGAATATTATTTCATGGAACCCATTTATTTTATTCCAGTAAATGATATTGTAAAGGGAATGTAGTTTTATCTATGACATTAATTATATTAAGATTCATCAACATTTTTTTATGAATGTTTGAGACCCATTTGATCTCTCCAATGTGTTGTAAAATGATAATTTTATAAAGATAATTATATTCGATGTTGACTTTATGGTTATTTTAATGATTAGGGTTCTGTATGGTATTTAAAATAATGATTTCTCAGAGTAAAAAAATGTTTTCATTGTGATTTATATATGTTTTTTTATGTTTTCGTGGATCAAGATTTACATTACATGGATCAGGATTATTGATTCTAATGACTTAATCCTTTTTTAAATTTTTAGGCCATTTAATTGTTTTATTGATCCCAGTTTGATAGGTATGAGTTATCTAGTGGGATGATCAAGAAATATAATTATTTCATCATACAATTATTCCCTAATTATGCTCACTCATCACACTTAGTTAATAATTTTTATTCTTACCCTTACTATTCAATTTATTTCATGTTTATTATGTTTTATATTCCCTACGTTATGATGACTGATGATTAAATTATTTATGTCTCAAATGTTTTATAACATGGCTATGTATATTTCATATGTTTATGACTTAATATGGTATAATAATAGATATGCATAGTCGAAAAAATAGTCCCTTTAATTCCGGGGTACTTTTTTATTATACGATTTAGACCCAATTCTCTAAAAATCTAAACAAAAATGGTATTTGTGTTTAAAATATACATTTATTTAATAAGAATGTTTTATTGTGTGGATATGAAAATTTGGGTTACCAGCATCGATGTCAAAGCTAAAAATTAAAGGTTAATGATTTCAGCACCCAATCTATGAGAGCAAGTACTGGGATATTATTGTTTTAATCAATGGAAATGTTTTGATAACATTGTAGATTTTTGGGTCTTCAAGAGAGGATTCATTTATACAAATATACTCCATTGTTAGTTTTAAATTTTATAGTGGATCACAATTTTGAAGTCATAGACACCCTGTTGGTGGTTATAAGAAACATTATCTAAAAGCAGAATATGAAATTTTAGGATATACATTATTGTTTTTGAAGTATATGTATCCCTTTAGTTTAATGTTAATTATGACATCAAATTTTTTGGGAATTTTTTAATAAATAGATCAAAATTAGTGTGTAGAGGATTATGAATATTGAGGTAATTATAAGGAAAAATGATTTATCGTATAGAAAACCATTAGAATATAAAGTGATTTAGGGACTATGTGATAGATGTTATTTCCAAGAAATATCATTAAATTTTAATCATTAAAGATAAATGATATGAGATAATAATTGAGGATAAAAATTATTTAATGATTTAGGTTATTGTGGTAATTTAGGATATTGGTTCATTTTATATGGAATAATTTTTTTTGAACATTGTGTATTACTATTGAATATTGGAGATTATGGAATTATTTCCGCAAATGAAGGTTTTGTAATTTTGGAAATTACCTTAACATTGTTATAACCATTTTTTTGTTACTGTTTAATGAAAGGATGAATTTTTTTACACCATTAATGGTAATGTGGTCTATTAAGAGTTGATTTTATGATTTAGACTTGAAAAATTCTTCTTAAATACTCTTTATTAGGTAAAAAGTTTTACATTTTGTTTTAAATTAATTTATGGATGTAATTAAATATATCATATAAGTATATCTATTTATATTCCTATTCTATAAAGTACGAAAATATTAATGTTTATTAAAATATTCCTAAAAATTAATTCTTAATCAAATTATCTTCATTCCAAATAAAATGATAGTATTTTCCACACCTATTTGTTTTATGGTTTTTTGGGTTGTTAAATTTATCATGATAATTCACTTTATTATGATCAATGATATATGTCACTCTCCACCATTATCATGGAATTTTTTTTTCTTTTATATTTATAAATTCGATTCATACTAATCTTTTCCATACTTAGAAACCTATTGAATAAATGTTATACACGACCTTCATATATCCCTATCTCACTTTTCAGGTGGTTGGATTACTAAACAATTATAATATCTTATTTTTTTTGAAATATATTAAAAGCTATCACCTTTGATTACCAAGACAAAGAATAAATTAAGAAGATGAAATTTATAAAAGGGGTTAGTTATAACACAAATAGATTCAAAAGAAAATGAATCTATGATTAATATAGAAAAAGACACACAAAAATGAACTTAAACAAATCATGAAATTATATTATTGTATATTTGAATATTAAAAATTGTCCTTTAAAATAGAAATTGTTTATAATATGATATTATTTATTTAAAATTTATATTTATATCCAACTCATTATACATTTTTTTGCAATATTCTTGGAAAACAATGAATCCAATTTTATTTATGTAGTTTTATTCTTAAAAATTATTTTTTTTATTGTTGTTTTGAATTTTTTAGAATATATTATAATTAATGTATTCATATATTATAAAATTTTATAGAAAAAATGGAATAAAACATTGAAATAATCTTAACAAAACTAATTTAGGGTGAATTTTGTTTTATAATATATATATATATATATATATATTTGTGAATAGAGGACAATTTCTATTTTAGTAAAACACGAATTTCATTTCAATAAATTAAGTAATTTAGAATTCCAATTATTATTATAATTTTTTAGAGAAAAATAAGTTTATGTCCATGGAATAATATTGAGATGCTCCATGATTGTTTTTATGTTCTCTTTTTCTTTTTTTATAAATTGGTTGAGACTCTCCCTAGGCGTGTTCAGGTGAGCTTTGAATATTTTTTAAGGGTTTTGGGTAGTCAAAGTTTAGAGATATAATTACCCAAACCATGCACCCGGCCATTAAAACTGTGAAAACCCATATGGATTGTAATTTAGTTGTTTGTGAATGTTTTATCAAATTAAGAGCCATCTAAGAGAATCTATCCTCCAATAATGAGATGTACATGGTTAAGTCACACTATTTTGGAAAATTGTGAACCTCATACATGAAACTTTAAAGGAGGGATTTTAATCCTTTGAAAATGTATAAAATGATCCCTAACCACCTGGTATTAATCTATAGTCACCCACACTAAGACCTAAACTTATTACATGGAATTATGAAGCTCCCACATTAATTCCTTTGATTACCACTCTCTCTTACTTCCAAATGAAAAATCTAATTAATGGAATTGTATCCTCTCTTTGAATGAAATATCTTCCTATTTTGTTTATTCTCTCCATAATATATATTTATATATTAAGTGGCATGTTCTATCCCCAATTAGATATGGGGTTTGATGTTGCTTTTGAAAACTTTTAATCCTCTTCATCTTGATCAAGGTTTTGGATCTATATGATGTACTTCGTTGTGAATGTGATTATTCCATTTCAATGTAGAGAATTTTGATATGATGGATGTGTATCAATAGTAATGAGTTCGGTGGTCTAAATTTCAATTACTACAGTCATTTTTTATACATTCATGTATGTTTTGTGGAATTTTAATTTCGAAGATTTGGAATTTAATCTTGAATTGAATTATATAATTGGTTAATCAACTAATGGGATTTTGAGATTTCACAATTATTTTGATCAATAAATTTTCAAAAAATAAGATTGATAAATTGGTTGAATATAGGAAATAAGGTATTTTTTTCATATCCTAGATTTTTTAGTGGATTCTTTGATTAAATGTTTGATAAAATGATTAATGTTGAATAGTTTATATGATTCCATGTGAAGTATAGTGATCAACAGTGATTGTGTGACAAATTTAAATGTTATTAAAAGATGTGAATATGTGATGAGAATGATAAATATGATTAACCATAATGAATTAGATATATGTGATATATGTGATAATGTGTTATATATGATAAATGATTGTGGGAAAGTGACAAAAGCATCAAAACACCGTATGTGATAACTATGAGTGTGGGACATGAGATGATTCTTCAAAATCACATATATGATAACAATGAGTATTGGGAGATGGGATGATAATAAAAAATACTAAGGGTTCTAGAAATTATATATTAGTTTAAAAATGTAGGTATGAGGCTATGGATCTAAGTATCTGTTATAAGAATAGAAATTAAATTGATAACGAAGTCCCATGATTTAACAAATTTTGATTTCATATGTGATTTGGTTAAGAATATGGCCATGGAGAAAAAATTTATTGATTATTTGGGGTTTCATTAGGAACCCATCTAAATTATGACGTCAATTAAAGATTAAGGAATTGTAAAAATTATATTCTTATTGGATTTAATTTTATTCTGTATATAATTTCATTCACTATTATAGTCATCAAGTATTTTTGACACCATTTTTGGTGTCTTAATATTTTTTACACACAACCTAATTAGGATGCATGATTTTATCCGCAATTAAACTCATATTTATAAGATAGGATAAGGGATAGAACCCTATATTATTGGATGAGTTGGGATGGATAATGGATAAGATACCCAAACATGGTTTTGGGACCCACGTGGTAGTTGTTAGTGTGTATTTATTTTGTGTTGTTCATATTTATAAATGAAACACATACAGAAACAAATATATTCTTCTTTATTTTAGATATTATTTCTATATTGTGATTATAATTTTATACTGTGCCAGATTTGTATTTTTTTATTCATGTTATTGGATATATAATTTGGTTATTTCAATTTAATTCCCCTGTTGTCAATCACTGATAAAAGATAATATTATCACCTCTTATTATAAATATTAGACCCTCGCTACTATTAGTTATCCTCTATAATACGAGGATGTGCACTGGTGGTCATATAGGGAACCAACTCATGGCCCCCACTTGTGGAATCATCGTTTGGAAGTTATAAAGTGGTACCAAAGGTGGTTTTAATTATTTTATTTTTTTCTTACTAGTTTAAAATGTTTGACATGAAACTAGGAAGAGTTAGAATATTTTGAAGATCTCATTCCTGGTAATAGATGACCCAAATTTGATGGTGACACCATATACCCATTCTGGTATTGTTGTTATTGGTTTTTTTGTTATAATTGAATATTATTTCACCTCAACTGATGCACTTTTGTGTGATTTTATTATTGTTTATAATATATTTATAGGCGGCCCAGTATGGAATAATCATTTATCCTACATTCATAATCCATGTAATGCATGAATTTTATGTGTTATTCATCATTTTAGACTATAATAAACAATTATAGGTTTAGGGTCAGTTTCATAAATGAATTTCTTTTTCCTTTTTTTGAGAATTTAATTGAAACATTTCCTCATAATAAATAATAAATGGTAAAAAAAATGTGACAAATTAATAATGATAAATAATTTTCTAATGAGAAACATTTTATTTTTAAATTTTTACCCTCTTCTAGCCATGACATAGATGAGGGATGTATGATGGTAGTGATAGTTCCCTTGTTTGACTATGAATAGGTGTATAAGAGAATAATATTTTTGAATACATATAATTCTGTATTATGTAAATGTGATTATGTTTTCTAAATCAACTATGAAATGTGTTTTTTTATTACGATATTCATCCACAATGACACATATTGATATGAAGACATGATGACATGGATATAAATGATCCTTCTGTAGTGGAACCATGGGATTCGATAACTTAAGGTAGGGATTCCAGAGAGATGCTCAAGAAGAACGATTATCACTTTATTTAGATTAAAAAATAGAATCAAGGTGGTATGTAAAGAGTATTTCTAACATGATACAAATGATCTAGTTAAATAGACCTTTAACATTCGTTAGAGAGGGTGGACATGAGGAAGATGGATTCAATATTGTGTCTAGCTAGATGACACATGACCACTTAAAGACTTATGCTATAATGAGAGTCAAATTTGTTGCTTACATTTTTCATGTCCAAATAATGAATTGGTGTTACATTCAGAATGGGGATAGAAATATAGAAAATATGGTATGGATTGTCATTCATGACAATTTCAAGGAGCACTATTATCTTGATACTCTCTTTTATGAGAGGGGGTCTACGTTTATGAATTTGAAAAAGGGATTCATGTTTGTGAAGTCATTTTCTAGTCACTCTACCAAAATTCATTAATTATTTATAGTGTTGGAAAGATATTAGGCTATGGTATATAAACTATATCAGGATGTTATTTAATTTGAGATAATATCTCGGCTAAAAAACATAGGACAAAATAATTTTTCTGAAGTGGTGAATTAAGCTCTTAGTTATGTGTGGAACATGAAGGAGGATTTAAGTGGAACACATGTGGTATCTATATAATGCCCCCGATTCACATATACCAAGGGGATGATGTATGTTTGTAAAAAAAATTCCTATATATATATCACATAGAGTGGAAATGGGTTAGGTTCAACTGATCTTTATATTTTTTAGAGATCTACATCCATTTCTGTAGATTGGGTCATAATTGTAGAAAATTACCCTACCAATAGTACAGTGCTGAAAATGATAAAAGATGGTAAATATACAATTATTCTATAGGAACCCATGATAGTTTGGTAAAGATGGAGTTTTAGGTAGAATCAGAGTAATGAAATGGGATATGTTATAACATATCAGTCTGGTAGATGAAGTTATATTGGTCATCGTGGACGAGGTAGTGGGTATGGTACTTCTGGAAATGGTCCCACATATCAGTAGTGTTGTGCTGGTCATGGGACTCAAACTGCATCACATTGCGGAGGGGAAGGATAGTTGTATGATTTACATCTTTCCATTGTGGATAAAAAGGATGAACCATCAAAATTTGGAGTTAATATTCTTATAACTTATACACATTCAAGTTTCCTATTTGATATTGTTGACTATCATCATTTTATATATTCACAAATTATGAACATGTTTCGTATTATGGTGGATTTTATGATACGAGGTATGATGATCAATACAACAATTTGGGTATGGTATAGAGTCATCTGTTTGTGCAAGGGATGGTTAGTTGATTTGGGGGAGTATCATTTTATAAGGGATCACTAATTTATGGAAATATAAAGATTTAGTTTTTTGTTTATGGAATGATTAAGAGTATACTAAGAGAACATTTATTATTAACACAGAAGAGTAAATTTTACATCTATTGAGGGTGATAGTTATGAACATCACGGGGACTGTGATGTCCATGAAGGTTGTGCAAGGCATGTTCATCAGCAATTTTTAGAGTTCCTCACCCATGTTGAATGTTTATTGTCCGAATTCTGGGGGTTTGAATCAAGATATCATTCCAACCATAGATAATAGGTTCTAGAATTTGTTTTTTGAGAATTTCTCAAGGCTTCCACTAGAGAGATATGGGTAATTTACAATTGAGATCATGTTATGGGATGAGAAAATATCTATTCCACTTTATATAATGGGAACAATAGATATTTTGGAACTCAAGAATCAACTATAAGATTAGATTATATGGTTGAGGGATTTATTCCTCCAAGTACATCTCCATGGTGTTTTCCAGTTTTTTTAAGAGAATGATGATGAGACTTTGTGCTTATGTTTTGATAAAATTATGTTTAACCAGATTACATTATATAAATGGTATCTTTTATTACATAGTGTATATATCGTTGATAATTTTATTTGAGCTTTTGTCTTATAAAATTACTACTTGAGGATTGAGTATCATTAGTTCATGGTTCATCTTTTTGATATAAAAAAATAATCTTTCAAAAAGTGTTGTGTACTTTATAATTTTTTGTAACGTTGTTCGTGTTGAGGATTGCTATTTTAGTGTTTATAGAATTGATTAATCAAATATGCCTCCTGTAACTAGATAAATTTTTTAATTTTTCAGATGAAAACTTGGTGTAATCCAAGACCTGTGATGATAATGACCAACATATTAATATCATGTTATGTACACTAATATAGAATCAACATTACAAAATGATATCAGAGAGTTAATTCTGGATTGATTTGGAATAATTCATGGACCACATTATCTGATAGGATGGTGTGTTAGTGGACCAGAGGAGTTTTAGGTAGTTCTTTCTTAAGATCATAATAATAATGTTTTTGATGTCTACTTATTTTTGGGCTTATAGGGGTATCATTGGAAGTTTATTCAGGATATTTCCTACTTGTAAGAACGTATTTTGATCGTGACATAGATAGGACTTAAGTATGAATGTTATGAAAATCATGAAAATTATTTCTAAGAGTTGAATAAACAATTAGAAAATGTACTAATCATGATACTACATGAGATTGGGGAGGATTGTAAAATGTTTTTGGTGAATATAGTATATCTATAAGATAACTATTGTTGTTGGGGAATCATGTTATTGTGTATGGTTCATGAATTTTGAGGTCACATGAATGGATATTTCTTAGGAAAACTCTCATGTTAGTTTTAGTGTATTATTCCTTTTTGTTTTGTTGGAATTATCTATCTGTCGAAATATAATTACTATGTATACAGATAACAAGATCATAAACTATATCTTTATTCAGTGATATTTTAAAATTTGGTAGGTGGGACGGGATGACTATATTTCATCATTTAATTTCATTCTTGGATATGTAATCAGGAAGGTGACATTGTTGATGATTATTTAGGAATAAATACATAGACTATGAAACTTTAAGAGTCCAATTATGTCTACAATATGATGATGTTATATCCTCATATGCACGTTGTTGTTTCGAAGGTCCATGAGATGAGGAAACAAATATTACTATTAATGTGGTCTATACATTTGATCCAGATTAGGGAGATATAGAATAAGGATTTGGTGTTTCTTGTATTAAAAGAAATCCTTGATGGTGTGGATCCACCTTTAGATTGGACAATGGATAAGGATGAAAAAATCTATATATAGGGAAATGTTTTTGTTTCTACATGTATGAAAAACTTTCTTGTGGGTTAATATAATGCCTTGAAGTGGGTGGTTCATCCAGGTTTGGTCAAAATTTACCATGAACTGCCTACATCTATTGGTGTCCATGCATGAAAAAAAGATATTTTAGAGGTCATAAAATGATTCTAAACCATTCATCATGTGAATGTTGAGCCCCAAAGACCTAGGGGTTTACTATAGTCGACACGCATTCTAGAATGGATGTGGTATTATGTTACAATGTATTTTGTGGTGGGTCTCCCATGGTTTTCCTAGATGAATTACGCTATTTCTGTTTTTTGGGTCAGATTAATGACATTAAATCACTTCATTCCAATTTGAGAAACATTTTCAGTGGCTTTGTTGGTAGGATTGTACATTTGAGAGATATCACATCCGCACAGGGTGCCTCGAAGTATTTTATTGTATTGTGACTCATGTTCCACATCACACATCTTGAAAGGATTATAGAGGGTTATTTGTATGAAGGTATTGATGGAAACAAAATTCCATCAATAGACAGATGCGCAGTTATAATATACTATTTTTATTTTGTAGGATATGTTATGAGCATGTTATCTATACTTTTGTGGGTCATGGTAGATGCACCTCAATGTTATGGAGTTTTCTAATATAATAAATTATCAGAAAATTTTTCATATGACATCATATACGGATTTTTGTGGTTTGACATGTCGATTACCTATATACTGGATGGAGGTAGGTGAGTTAGTGTTGTTGGGACTGAGGCATGTGTTTAAGACATCATAGTCAGTTTAGTCTATTTGGAAAAAAAGCTATGAATTAGAGTAGATATAAGTTTTATGTTGATTTAAATCTGCAACCAATTTAGTTTATTACGGGTGATGGAGTGTTTCATTGTCTATCACAAGGGATGGATCCCCATAGGATTTGATGATACATCATGTTGGTACACAAATATTTCAATATATTTTCAATTTTGGAGAGGAATGGGTTAGTGGAATACCAATTTGATCATCCATATAGGTATATATCTATGCAATATAATTTTCTTGTTTCATAACATTATCAGTATCACCACAGCTCATATGATGTCATTGATGCAGTTGATATTGAGCTTGATAATAATGTGTATATTGAGAAGAATTTGATACGTGTTGTAAATAGAAGTATGAAATTGTTTCTGGAAAATAAAATGTTGATGGTTCATATATTTTGGTAATATGGATTTGTTAATGAGGAAACATGGGAAAAATCAGATATGTTTCCATATTGGAAAGATATTTTTAACTCGTATTCATAGGAATTTTAGGGAGTCCATCTTGATAAGATACGTTTTTTTGTGAGATTGTAATATTTTGTAATTTTATAGAGAAATATCTATCATTATTTAATAATATATTTTTCATTAGTTTTTGTTAGACATTGGTTGATGATTTTCTTGTGTGAAATAAGGTGAGTATTGGATATTTTTTGAGGTTTTTTGTGTAGTGCATGGTCAGTTCATGATTTTTCCCAAACTATGTGCCCGTGACATGAAACCCTAAAAAAATGTGAATAGAGGATTTTCATGGTTGTTGCATGGTTTTTCAAATCATCCACAATATTAGGTGAAATCATGTTTCTCTATGGAGTTTCGCACAATTTGGTAAAAGTTTTTTCCATATTCTTGGAACCTTGTACAGAAGATTTTAATTGCCTGAAAATTTATAAAAAATTTGAATACACATCAGTATTAATCCTTAATAACCCTTAATCTGACAAAAACACATTAATAATGATATTTGTGGTCTCAAAATTATTTTAAGGCATATATGACTAAATTCATGATGAATCGAATTTCTGATTGAATAAATATACACCATCTCCTAGTATGTAATCTCATTATGTGCGGATCCCACTCTCTCATATCACTCTCTGGATGGAGATTGGTATTTTATCTTTAATTGAAAATGGGTTTAGATATGCTTTTTTATATATTTTAATATTGGTTTTCTTGATCTATGTTTTTGTTCTGGATCACATTCTTCATTGTGAAGGTGATCTTTCCATTTCAATTTGCAGAAAACAAAATTGAATAATTTTTTTCTAAAATAATGATGTAGGTGGTATAAATTCCAAGAATAGTTTCTTAAATATAATTTCATTTATGTATATTTGAATTTAAATTTCCAAATTTTGCAGTTGAATCTTGAATTGAATTAATTTACATTGTAATTAACTTATGTGACTATTAAATCAGTCAACTACTAGAATTATGCAATTAGAAAACTAATGGGATTGTGAAATCGGTTGATTATTGTGATTTGTAATTTGTCGATACTTGGAATTAACAGATGATAGAATTATTCTTGAATAGTATAATGATTATATGATTAAATTATAAAATTGGTTTTAGTGGTAAATTATTCATGTTATTCCATATAAATTAATTTGATGAACTTTTATTTTTTGATAAATCAAAATAGTAAAACATGTTGAGAATGAGTAATAATATGGTTATCATTTATATACCATAAGTAATTAATTATGTGCGATTTATGTGATATTGTGATATATGTGATAATCATGCTTGTGGAAAATACTGATGCATTAAAATCCCATATGTTATAATTATGAGTGTGGGACATGAGAGAATAATTAAAAATCCAATATTTGAAACCAAATATGTTTTGGAATAGGTAATTTATCTTATAGTGACCATTGGATATTAATTATGACATTTTATGATAAAAATATTGGAATTTAACAATGTTAACATGTATCCATGATATTAGTTGATATTAAATGTGTATTAAAATCCCATGTTATACTGAACTGTGATTCCCTAGGTGGTGTATTTTGGATTAAATCACATGAAAATGAATGTGTTTAGGGTCTGGGTTTCTTGTTAAACATGGTTAAATTATGAGATTAATTAAAGAATAATTAATTTTGATTGTTTTTTACATGTTATATTTTATTTTATTCCTTACAAAATAATACAATTTGTTTTATAATGGTATTTTTTGAATTTTAATTAGTGTTAAACTCTTTATTTTTACTCACACACTTGTTAAGCTACATGATCCTTACATGAATCAAATTCATTATTGTAGTATAGAGTAAGGGAATGATCCCTCTAATAAATGGAATAACTAGGATGAATCTAGGATGAGTGAACCAAACTGGTTATTGGGACCCACTTGGATGATTCATATGAGTCTATATTTTTAATTTTACACATTGACACATGAATCATATATGGGATGACATATATACTTGTATATTTTGGGTATTGTCTCCTATTTTTTTTACCATGTAATACTATTCTATATTTGCTTTCATATTATTCTTTTTATTGGAAATATAATTTTTTTTCCTATTTAATTGATATTTGATGATGCTTTTATAACAGTTGGTGTATTATCCCCATGATACAAATATTAGAGTATCACTAATATTTGAAAACTTCTAGCGTATATTATGTTTTGTGTGAGGTCACTTAGTCAATTAGATCAGGGCCACGACATGTGGAAACATTGTAAGGACAATAAAATAATTATTTATAATTTCGATTTAATCAAATTAATTTCATTTTAATCTTCATTTTTTTGTAATTTTAGTATTATTTTATATTTGGATTTAAAAAATATCCTGAAAATTATTTTAAAGTGAAAACACATTCTACAAATTATTAAAACAAAAAACAATGAATTGTGAATGATTTAAATTAAATTTATATATTATATTTAATCAATTAATAATTTATGTGCATAAAATTTATATTTAAATTCATCTATCTAATATAAAATAATAATTTACTAAAAAATTGACTACATAAAGACCCATTTTCACATCACACACTAAAGATAAAATTTAATTTAAATTAAACAAATAATATAAGTTGAAATTTTTAAAACTAGTGTGTATTTTGATTTATAATAATTTATATTATCTAATAAGTTCAACATAATTTTTGACGATAATTAAAAGCTAAATATAAAAAATTATTTAAATTGTTTGACGTAAAAATATATTTTTCAAGGGTTAGACTAAACAGATAATAATAAAAATCAACCAAAACTTTTATAAAATATTTTGAATGGAAATATTTTCCCTATATGTTTTGGGTATTTTTAGTGGAAAATTTGGAGTCTTTTTTTTTTGAATATAAACGGTGTCACTTTTTCTCTTCCAATAATACTAGTGTGGCACTCACATCACTTATAAAAGGAAACCACCTCTCTTATACTCTTAATGACATAAATGAAATTTCCATTACTATATACCTCACATAATATCTTTCCCACTTCCCTCCCCAACACATAGATCTCAGTATTCTATCATAAATTAATCCTATGTTGTTTTTTTGTTAACCCATGGAGTTTCTTGATGAATATGTATCATCATAAACTATTTTTTTAAATTTAATTAAATTTTTTACATATGTTCAATATAATATTATTATTATGATAAAATATACGAGGTATATAACATATATTTAAATGTTATTGTTAATGTAATAACCTAATTCTATCGCCACATCAACAAAATTAGATATTAAACCATCATTCATGTGTATGGCAGACTACCTCCTCACGAACGAATGTAATTCATTTTTCATAAACACCTCTCACATAATGTTATTATGATTGATTTAAATATTAAAGGTATGATATTTGAATCATAATTATAGTTAAATAATTATTATATCACAAATACCATCTTATTTTCAAATCCTTTGGGGTTATGACAATGTCACTCATATATACGGTAGACTACAGCCTAAAGAAGCAATTTGATTCATTTTTATCAATTATTTTCAAGGAAATAAATAATGATAATGATAATTAATATATTTTATATACATACCACAATTTTTATTTTTATATTAAATTTAATATTATGGAAAAAATAATTATCATTTTTTTCTTCTAAACATTCCACACAATGAAAATTGATAACATCATATGGGTATATGTATACAATAAAATCAAAAAAGTAATGTTATTATTTTTTCATCACCAAGTCGCATTAACATAAATTATATAATATGATATTTATTATTTATGTGTGAATATGGATTTATAAAATATTACTTACGATCTCACCATAGTGATAACTGAAAAACTGAAACTACTCATGTAGACAAATGTAATACTGTCTCCAAGATTGTAATGAAGTTGTTTTTTAACTAGCTAGTATTATTAGTTTAATAAGTATAATTAAAGTATAAATATGATAAATATATCATTATTATTATTATGGATATTTTGAAATAGCTAACACTTTAACTATGTTCAACACACCAAACAAGTTATGAAACAATGAACCAATCATCCTCATGAAAACCTTATTTCAACTTCACTATTTACGTATTTAAATATTCTATTAAAATAAATAAAAAAAGTAAATTATATATATTAATATTAATTCATTATACTTGGTAAATTTTTTCCAGAAATTAAATGATTTATATATTTTTTATTATACTGTTTTTTATCTACAAACATGTAATGTCTGGACTCGAGGTTTTGGACTTTATTAGAATTTTCCTTTATTATGATATGTATTATTTTTCTAAAAAACATTTCTTTGATGAAAAATATATGTAATTAATTATATGTATTTAATTTCAGGAATCCTTCAAACATCGTTTTATTATATTTTTTAATGAAAATTATTTCATCCAAGGGGTTTTAAGATGCAATTTAATGTGTGGTAAATGGTTTCATAAATCTATTTATTTTTGTAATAAAACTAATTCAATGACTCTCCTAATAAATTATTATTTTTGTATTGATCTCAAAAAAAATATTATGAGTTTATTTTGTTTTTGTGTTGATCTTCAATGAGTACACACAATTCCTCAATTTATTAATAATAAATTCTAAAATATGATCTTTCTAAGGGTTATTCATCTCAAATATTATTTCACTGGGATATATGTGGACATTATTCACATAATATCCCTTATGATCTATTTTAACTACTTACTTTAATATTTATATAATTAATCATTATATGGTAATTTGATTTAAATTATCTTTTTATGTAATTAATTCATTAGTCGTACAATTGAAAAAATTAAAAAGTGTAAAACACTTTATGTTACAATCCCCTTTATTTTGACGATTATTTATATTCATGACTTTCATTGTGGAAATCAAATGTTTTTATTTTATTAAAAAACAATATATTTTATTATCCAATTGGTATTCCTAAAATTCTGATGGAATAGAACCACTTTCTACTCAAGGTTTATAAAAAAATATTAGACACTATTATAAAAAAATATGGTTTCATTACACTATTTGGTGGGAATTAATTTTTCCCCAAAATCCATTTTATATAAAAATGATTCAAAATTTTTATTACTATGGATATTTATTTTTTTTACACATAATTTTATTTTTACAAATTCTTATAAAAGTAAACATGATATGTTTTTTTGAAGGAGGTACTTTTGAGATTTAGAAAACAAATTTCAAAGGAAACTTTTTTTAATGTAATTTTCATGAAAAAATCGTATCATCATTATAAAAAATTAATATTTTGAAGATTAATCTTCAAATATCAATTTTTATTTTCATGTAAAATGATTTATTTAATTTTTTAAATAATTTATATTTTAAATTTCTTTTTTAAAAATGGAAATCCTTTATTCCTAAAAACATTTTTTCTAGTGTTATTTCTAAATATTTTTCTATCTAAAATGACATAATTATGAATTACATAAAGAGAACATGTTATATTCATAATGAATGTCTTTAATTGGTATTTTAATGTTTTTTACATTCAACATGTTTAACAACCCTTGATGTTACTTATTCTCTCCCAGTATATATTGAAGTGATTCTATACATTTCCTTTATCGGGATGGATACTTTTTATTTCAAGGTTTTTTCATGGAACATTTTTCATTTCAACGTTTCAGTGTTGATATGGAAGGAAAAATGATTTTTTATTATTTTAATTTTATGTTTTAGTTATTATACATTTTTATTACATTTTGATCCCAATTATATCTCTCCAATGAATTTGGTAATGATAATGTTTTCCTTATAATTATATTTTAGGTAAGTTAAATGGTGATTCTAATTTTATGACTTTTATAATGGTTTTATAATGATTATGTACATTGTTAAAAAAAATTCATTATTTTCTATATGCGTTTAAAATGTATCCTTGGATCAATACTAATATCACATGGATATGTATTATTGATTAGATTGAATGTTTCATATATAAATTATTCATTCCATGCCATTAATTTATAGATATATGTATGAGGGTATGAGATACATTATTTGATTCATATAAAATATCATTACGTTGTCATATCATTATTATCATATTATGATAACTGATGATATTAACTTGATAATTATTATATTTACACTTAATAAGCATTTGATATCACCCTTCTTATTTTTAATATTCTGTAGGCTATAATGAATGATGATTTACTAATTTATGTATTTATTTTTTTAAAATCAAATTAAGATCATGATAGATGATGGAGACATAATATATAATAGGAAAATCTAGGTATGGTGGAAAAAATACTCTATGGAATAAAAGGAATTTATTTATTTTACTGCTTTTACATATTCTATAAATTACTAAACATAGAAGGTTATTGGATTTTTATGAGATCCAAATTTTCATTTTGATCTGGTGTGTTTTATATTGTTAAAATATGTTCACAATCTTTGTGGTAAAACAATAAATTGTAATGTTTATGATTTTAGTAATGGGTCTATGATTATGGGTTCAATGAAGTTATATCTGGAGTTCAAGATGATTCTATGTTGGTCATTTTCTAATCTCTCTGTTGAAATACATGTGTCATGATTCCCTCTCCTTGAGTTATATTGTGAAATCTAGACACAGTTTCGTTAACCCATCCAAAAAATCATTCCATTTGAATCATGCATCGTGGTCTTTACATTCATTTTTGTTGTTATCCATTTCTCACAACAAATTACCATGATTCCTCTTTCCAAATGTATGATCTACAAAATTGTTGGCATATCATGAAAACTACATATGTCTTGGTTACCATATCATGTAATATATGGTGACAATTTCTTCCAATTTCCCTGGTATTCACATAAATCCTTTATAGTTATCATCTTTCCATTGCATGAAATAACCTCATCAACTCACCATTTGCAACATCCCGGTTCCGGGAGCCACACAAAGGCGCTCCGTACCCGGTTGGTCACATGAACTCAAACTCATTTCCCCGAATGCCAGAGGCTACCGAATAGCAGCATGTGCCTTGGGTGTAATAGAGGGGAAACTATGCCCTCATTCACAGAGTACACAACAGAAGTAAATAACTCGTACAATAGAAGAATTAGTAAATATCCATCAACAGTAAACAGTGTAAGAATAAAACAATAAACATCTGTAGCGCACATACATATATGAAATGATGCATGATACATTTGTCTAGAAATGCAGAAAAAAAAGTCACAATACTTGCAATACAATAGTGAAAACCAAATTATAAATGAAAGGAAAATAGATAAACTCCTCAGCATCGCAATCCTAGGTTTTGTCCCATGCTCTCCCCCTCAAATGCAATCGAGTACTTAAAGTCGAAGGGAGCATGACCTTACCTATACTTGCAGCAATATAATCTGTTTGGTCCCAAAATATTGACCCAAACTGGGTCTTAGACTAAATCCCAGTAGGCAACCACCCGAAGATATATGCCTAATAGTCAGTGAGCATATGGAAGGTAATAGTACAGTAAGTAGTAAACAGTAAAGAGTAAACAAGATTATACACACAGTAAACAATCCACAGAACAACAAGTAGCAGTGATGCAAATAGCTAACCACAAACAGGAATCCCTTAGGGACGTACTCATAGCCATCCCCTCTGGTCATATCCAAGAAGTATCAACAACCCTCTGGGTAGTACACTCAGCCTATCCCCTCTCGTTTGGTCAAATAAAATCACAAGAATATCTGAGGAAGGAAGCTCCGTCAATTCCCCTTATAGTCTAAGGTAGTCAGGGACTCTATGAGGAAGATCACACGGTCAAATACCCTTATAGCCCCAAGGTCAACAGACTCTATGAGGAAGCTCACTCAGTCAATTAATCCTATAGCCTCATGTCTATCACAGACTCTTTGAGGAAGCTCCCTCAGTCAATTCCTACTATAGCCTAGAATGGTTCAAGGAAATTCAAACAAAACATAGACTCTCCGAGGAAAATCACTTGATCTATCCCCTGTTCATCAATAAAACTCAATAGTCTCTGAGGAAACACACTCAGTCCATCCTCCTTTAGTCTATAATATCCAAGACTCTCTGGGAAGCTCACTCGGTCTATCCCCTTATACTCTATAGCACCAGGTTCCCACGACCCCATGCCAGTCAGTCCATAATAATTATATAAGGCCAAAGTAAACCTATAGAGTTACATGGATAACCAGTCTACCAAATAATAAGCATGTCAGGAAACAACACCGCATCCTACTGTCACAAGGCATGAAAAAAAGGTATAACTACCAAAGGCTGAACCATACCAAAAGGTCATAAACAGAACAAGGCATGGGAAAAACATCCAAGAAAAGAAATTATCCTTATACATAACTAAATTACCTCTACACATGCATACAAGAAAGGTAAGAAAACAATAGGGGAAAACTGTAAACATAATATACCCCGTTCAAGGGTATTGGTGGAAATTGCACATAGAACTAAAATAATCTAAACAGAAAGGCACAAACCACCTACCTTGATGATAGGAGATAGATAAAAGTTAACCAAAATTCTCTAATCTCCGTAGAACATCATAGATCTAAAAAACACACAAAACGTTCAACCCAAGATAACTTTCAAAATAGGAGGAATTGGAAAACGATTCTGTAGAAGAAGGAAGAGCATACATTATTGGTTCCAATGCAATCGACGTTGGTCGATTCAAAGAACCGACAAGGGCTCGGTGGATTGGTGGAAATTCAAGGCTGTACGGGATGCGCTTAGTCGAAGAAGCTGGAGAAGAAGCGTGTTCTGGTGATTAAGTGCATCCCCGGTGCATTTAATGAAAAAAAACAATGTGACGTGTACTTTTGGAGTACACGGCGTGTACTAGGATTTTCCGTACTCCACTTTAATCATCCTCCACATCAACCCACAGGACCATGTCTGTGGCCCAGACACAGCCCGCACACGGCGTCACGTGACATCGAAGTACACGATGTGTGCTTATAAACGACATATTGTGTACATAAAAAATTTCCATAAACTCCTCTTCTCTCAAAAACACCAGAAAAAGGAAAAATTTACCTTAAAAGAATGTTCAGATTCTTACACCATTACCGACCAAATGTGGAAGAAATTATACTCGTCAATGGATTGGAATATTATCCATGACCTAAAAATAAAAACATTGATTTAATCCACATGAATTTAAACTATGTGACCTCATCCTTTAGGCGATCTATATTATCATCAGGTGCCAATTCCCCTTGTGTTTAGCATCCCCCCTATATCTATAATCATTATCTCAAGACAACATTCTTCCACAATTAATGAAATAAAACTAAATGGTCATGGATCTATGTTCATGAATGTAAATGGAAACACATCGGGTCACACCAGTATTTCATAAAGACAATATTTATACCGCATTCAGATCATCCAAAATAGAATTGGGTATGTTCAACACTACTAATACAGATTACCTCTTTCATTAATCCATTTTCAACATTCCAAATTTATAACACCATATAATTTGATATATATGTCCACGAACTTTGTAATTTTTTGGATAATAAAATTACTTCAACAGTATGAACAAATTCTGTTCCCAATCCCTTTCTTGGATTTTTTACTTTTTCCCATAATGAAATATCACATGCCCACATTCCACCCATTGTACATTGGTATGAATCTGGGATACATTATGTAAACAATAGAACAACTACATATTGTTTAAAATGTTCTTGATATTAATTAATACATTTGAAATAACAGTTTGGGATTTTATATTTTGAATCATTTTTAATCTATAATGTCCAAACAAACTCCTCTACAGTAGAGAAACAATGCACCAACGACATGCCTTCCATCCAGAGTACACATCTATGTTGATTCATTACAAAAATTCCAAATAGAACCCATATTTCAAACAAGGTCTATGGTCATACAGGAAAATTATCACACATTTTAAGAAGTTCATTTGTATGAACTATGATTCTATGCTATTCCAGTAGTCATCCTACGAATGATCATCTCGGATAATGATTTGAGCTCCAATAGACTTAATTATCCATTCCACAACTTCCAATATCATGTAATGTTATAACACCCTATGTGGTACCACATCCAATATCAATACATTTTTTAATAGATAATTAGTTTAATTTTTTATCACCCAACTAGGTTTAACATAGTTTTGGATTTATTTTGGTCTCATTTTCTCTCTTATAAAATAGGTTCTATATTCCCTATCCACTTATTTCCTACACTGAGCATGACTTTCAGGGGAATAACGGTTTCATTCCATTATTACCAAACATGTGCGAGGAATATCAAAATAGAGAGAACACTAAAACCCCTAATATATTACATTACTCTTCAGTTTCAAAAGTCCTGGTTACATGACCATAAAAGGAATACCCAATGATTTGATCTCTATGACATTAAAATATGAATTGAATAATGGTAAATGTGGTATGACCATAATTCCTACAAAACTGGTAAGCATGTTGTATAACCTAAATCCATTACCCTATTGGGTAAAAAATAACTGAAAATATTGTAAATAATTCTAAATATCACATAAGTCTCTTTCTCATATAATGATTTATTTGTATTTTTATCTCTCTAAAGGATTGAAATTTCAACTCATCCCACTAAATCACATGACCTATTTTATAGGGTAATTCCTTATTGACATTCTCAAGGAACTATTATGTGACCCTATGTCTACTGAAAATATTCATTAAAATTTCTTTCTTCCCTAGGAACACTTTTTACTCTCATATTTTGATAGGAATTCTACTCAATTTTTAATAGACACCCCCACTACGACGCATGAAAACACCATTCTTGAAATAAATCTCGTCGTGGGTACACATACCATAAGAACCACATTCATCTTTTCAAAATTTATTACCTTATTATGAAAACACAACTCAATATAAACCAAATCTCATACAGGGTACATATCTCGTAGTAAACATTCATGATGATACAGTAGTGGAAAAAACGTTTGAAACTATTTCAATGGACATACTCAACATATTTTCCTCTTCTCACATATTGGTTTAAATTCATGGAGCTATAGAATTATATTCACCACAATTATGTTTACCTATTGTAATTATAACACACCTGATGTTGCACATTTTTCATTCTACATATTAATATGGAATCCTCAAAATGGTACCAACCTAATTTCCCAAACCTCAAGTGTTTCTCTAATAATGTTAAATGAAATGTTATGAGTATAACCCATCCATCCTTATTATGAAATCCCATTTATGGATTTTCTCTAGTTTCCTATCATTTCTCACAATAACAATGAATTATATGGTGTTACATATTTTTCGTTTATTTTTAATTAACGTGATTGAGATGCACAATTAAAAAATTATGTAATATAAAAAATATTTCACTGATTTCATAGAAAATATATGTATATCAATTCAAAAACATTGGCCTCTACTTCTATATAAAGATATAATAATGCTGGGATTTTATTTTATAAAACACAACTTTATCGAAAAACTATTTAAAAGAGATATTGTCTACCTATAACATGGAAAACAACACCATCCTAACTTCTTAATGTTGGAGTACTTATACCTAAAACATCTAAATATCCAACTAATATGCTCAGTTCACGAAAACTATGAATGTAGTTTTTGTAAGAAAAATATTAATTGTTCCCAAAAAACACTCAGACACATCACCTCATTCTTCTACAGACAATTATGTTCTTTTAGGTGATTCCCTCTACCTCCCCCACATAGATATATTTCTATATATCTTGAATAGTATTTATGCACTTGTACATGAATATAGTATTGGAATAATTTATCTTTTGTAAATATGAACACTATCATTCCTATTAGATGTTTTTGAGAATCACATTGATGTAATATTAGTCAACCTAGGAGATACACATCTTCCCCGAATAGTGGGAAAACATTCACACACATCCTCTCATATAACCTAGTGGTGTGTGGGTGATTATCTAAGATATATTTTTCTAATATCAACACTATATTTACTAATTAACCATATCTATTTTTTTCTTTGACTGACCGTCATCTTTCGGCATATTCATGTACTTCAAGAAAAACACAAACATGGGAGATGTAATATTAGCTTTACTCCCCAATTCTGGTTGATTGAGATACACTCCAGTATTGACAAGACCATTTTCTCCTTTATACACTAATAACAATTCGAATCTAACATTCATTAGTGATGATGAAACCACCACCATGGTCATGGATTTTAAGTATTTTTAGTCGGTGCCTCTTGATCATGTCCATCAACTAATATGCTAAAAATCCTTCCCTCGTGGAAAGTAGTTTCATCTTTTGTCTCCCTCATCCAATGAATCATCAAAGGGGAAACCATAATTTCCTAGAGAATCACCACACTAATATTATAGTATATTCAGGTGTCCAATGATGAAAGGAATTCATTAAAAAATGGTTTTTGTCTTAGTTCATGCAATTACTATATTAGAATCAAACAAGATCCACCTATAGGGGTGTTTAATTTTATATAGATAGCTACGATATCAACCTTTATCAGGGAGATAATATTTTTTAATACATTACCTTTACAATCACCTAACATGTCAATATGATTTGGTATATAGTGTTGAAGGGGATATCCTATGTCAGAGTCCCCATTGTGCTTGTAGAAACTCATGTAAATATAATGACATGATCCATATCATAATATATCATAATTATGAAAATAATCTAATAAAATCCAATATAAATTATAATTATTATCAAGGAAAATATGGAATGGAGTTTTAGTTTTCCTTTCAGGAAGAGAAATGTTAAATCATGGGTCAATAAGAATAAAATTATCCAATCCACCTGCACATCTTGAACTCGACCTTAAACATAATAGATATCCTCATCCACTATGTTTAGTGTATCAAAACTAAATTATGTTTATAGGACATTAAATCACTGAAATAATTCATCTAACATTCATACTAACAAAATAATAAAAAATAAAAAAAATAAAAAATGTAAATAGATACCAGTTTTACATGTTTTATGCATTATATCCTATGACCATCATAGAAATCTAATTATTGTTTTTTATTTACTCTCTAAAATATAAAACATTTTATAATTATTAGGCCTTTACCTATATGTAGGTCACTAAACATATATTTTTCTCATTACACATATTCATATATTCCACCTTTTTTATAGAGTAGTACATCTAGACAATATGTAAAACCAATATATAATATTCATGGTGGGTTATCCATTGAATTGATATTATATCTAATCCCTTCTAGAATTCATAAACATTACCATTTATATCCAATTGAAAAAAGTTCCACATATTTTCCGTTTAATTAATCTCCTCACGTGATCCCCATCTTTTGAACTTACCAATGTAAAAATTATCTTTGGAAACTTTTAATTTATAATTAACAAACCATTATTTGACGTTCCTTCTTCTTTTATTCAATACATCAAAAATATATATAATTTTTAGATCCTCACCACCTTGTAACGTAATCTTAACATGAAAATAGAATTTTATATTCCTCAATATCTCCCTCCAGAATATTATTCTTCCAATAATGTAAAAATATACAAATAATTATGCAATTGTTAACATCCACAATTTTTTTTAATAAAGTTCTCACTACCACATTTTTTCCCCTTCCCTGGTAGAGTAGATTGTTTCCTCATTCAATCGTAGAAAAAGACCTTATTTAACATATGAGTTTTGTTTTGTTTCCCAAATATCCTCTCGAAATCAAAATATCCATTTTCTAAAATAATATACAGTTATGGTATTTTAGGTTGACATTTTTATTCCATTATAAAAGAATTATTTTCAATATATGGATTGTCCTATGTATATCACATTAATGTATAAACATTCCACGCTCTTTACATGTTCCTACAGAAGATTCTCCCGATAAACCAACTCTTTATAGAATCTTTTATGTCCAAATAATCTTCTTCTAAATATGATTGATAAAATGCTAGATAAAGCCTTGAATTCCATCGAATTATTGTTCTTATAAATTCAAAAATATAACTGGTTGTACTTTTGGGAGTATCAAAATCCCCTCAAAATCCATCATTAACATACCCTATAAAATTATATGAATAACCTAAATCATAAAATTTTATATTATTTTCATTTTAGATATCAAATTATTTATTTGATGGATTTTGAATTAATTTTTTCTGATTATCAATGAAATAGTTGAAAACTCCAGCTATATAAGAAATGAATGGGAGAGTGTGTAACATAGAAAACATTGAACATTTTACTGAAAATGAAAATGAAACTTTTCACATGTATCTCTCCACAGATTCCAATTAAGAGACATTTTACATGGATAAATTTTAATTACTTTTTAGAGTAGTTAATTCAACCTTTCAATTTGAAACAAAATGTTCTTGATGAGCATCATAATATTATCCCTGTAATACAGTACTATAATTCAAGCTATGGGTGATATCCATCCCCCATCACAATAATATTTTTTATTATTCTAAGATCAATCATTTCCAATCATACTACCAACTCACAAGTAATTCATTGAATCTCTTCTGTTTTAAATCCTACTTGGATTATTTCATTTACATAATAGGGATATATAGTAAAAAACCATCCATCCACACATTCTTATAGAAACAATGATATTATCTTCCTCATATGGAACTATTTTCAAACATAAATGATTTGAATTATGGTACTATTGGTGGAATGATATTTTCCAAACATAAACTCAATGTTTTAGATTACACATAAATTCCTTCTTTTGATCACCCAAAAACCTATTGGTTTCTTTATGTAAATGTATTACACCAAATCACTATGAGGTAATGTAGTTTAACATCCATTTTCATCGAAGTAAAAATCACTCAAGGAAACCACAATTGACACTATTCAGACGGTAGTATGTTTAGCTCTAGAGGAGAATATTTATAATAAATAAATATCTTCTTTCATTAATAACCATTTCACCACAGTACAATTTTTATACCTATTACTTCTATCAAAAACAACATATGAAAAAAATGCACTTTTGGAGATATTTTATTCCCAAGTGTTAAAGTCTTTATCTCTGTGGAATTTTTGGAATACAAGGTATAAAATTTCCATTTCATGGTAAACTCTCACATACTAAAGTTTTTTGAATGGATAAATTTTTTGGACATTCGGTTTTCTACTATGTAATAAAATTATGTACTTTATGTTATGAATAATTATCTATTCCAATTGTTTTAATATGGATGATATTAACTACATAACATTTATTTTTCCCTTTACATTAACATATTTTTCAATGTAGTAACATCTGAAAACCAACCAAACTGATCTATACATCACACCTCTACATCCCATGAGTAATCATGTTCTTTTCCAATTCGTAAAATTTCTAGAAAATCAATGCCAAAATCATAAACCTACCGAAATAGTTTCATTTTTCCACTAAAATCCAACTCTACATAAACAAGGAATGATGATTTATTGATCGCTTATTTTTCCTCTATTAATTTAAGTTCATTGTAAAATAAAATCTCATTAAAAAAATTATGATCTTGACTATATTCTATAAATAATCATTCTATATCTAGATTCCAATATTTTCACTCATAAAACCACTACAAATCATGCTTCAGAATTTTTGTTGATCATTCCCTACTAATTAGAATCAATATGTACATACTAATGAAATCCAAAACCATTAATGTGACCAATTATTTGTCATAATCAGAAAATAGTAACTCAAGAATCCCTTATCCCACCGGTATTGTTATTCATCAATTAACTATGTATTTTATGCTATTTAACAGTTTTTCCAAGATTACATTGGAAATATCGATGTGTAATCTCATGAATTGTGTCCTATTAGATATTTTTTATTCCTAATTCTCTTATAAACCATAAATTTATTTTTTAGGTATAAATATATCTATTCAGATACTCTACATTGGACATAGTCCTTAAATTCAATTATACAATATTCACATACATTTTTACAGAATATAAATATTTAATTAAGTATAAATTTCATTTCCTCCAAGGATGTCATAAAATCCCGAATCTCTCATATGGTTATTTTTTGTTTATGTTTCTATTTATGTTCCATATTTGGATTAAATATTTGTTTTCGAATGTTCATAAAAATTAATGGGTGTTTTCTATGGTTTTGGGATTCAAAAATGGATGAAAAATGAGTTTCTCAGCATGTTGCATGGTTGGGGAAAAATGTGTGAACCATCCAAGGTAACTATGCATCCATGGACATATTATTTTTCATGGTTATAGAACGGTTAAGAAAACTTTGTCCAAATCCTAGGTAACCATATGAGGGGTCAGTTTTTAGATAGTACATCTTCATGGTTTTCGCACGGTCTTTCAAACCATGTGTGTAAACCATACTACTCAGAAACTATGATAAAATTACATATATGCCATTGCTATATTTTAAGCTTCAAAATTTGATTACCCCCACTTCATCCTATATTAAACCTAGTGATGATCCAAACATCCATGATCATCCAAGAGGTGAATATAATTCAATCCTTTAAAGTTTAGAGTGCCACCATTTGCAGATTGAGGATCCAAGTAAGTCTTATATCCTCCTTGATTCTATTAATGGGTAAGGGTTTACACCTTTTTTCGATCTCTATATGAAGCTCTAAAACTCTTTCATTCCCATGATTTTTAGGATGAGGTTTGAAAGGTTTGTTTAATTTGGATCGATGTCCTCGATTAGGAGTGTGTTCGCCCAATGATTCCATGTCAGTGGTCTATGAGTTATATCCCATAGTTTATTCATACATTTGTGCATATATGGATTAATCCATATTTAACTTATGGATGTGTTATTGATTCCATTAACTTTTTATGGAGAATTGGGGGTATAAATGATTAATGTAACCTGTATTTATCACCATGGGAAGCATGGAGGACGAATTGACCAAATTAAGGCCACCCATGGGGTGTGTTGGCCCCCCAGATTTGGATAACAGAAATGTTAGGTGTTGAATTTACTCATAATAATGTAGATAATTTGCGAGTATATTTATTAGATTATGTAACGACTTATAATTGATGGTGTATAGTTGTTTTTAGTGTGGTAAAAGGATAATAGATTGTTGGTTGACATTTAAATAGGGAAAATGGGATCAATGGTAATGTGATAAAGAATTATGTTTACACATGAATAAGCTTAGTGAGATAGGAATGGGAAATTGGGTTTGCGGATAATTGGTTAGGTTCTATAAATTATGATTGTGTTAATGGATTGAGAAATAATGTTAACTTCTCATTTATCTACATTTTAGTGATATTCCGAATTATATTGGATAAGATTTTTATTGTGGTTATTTGTGGAAAATGATAAATTAGCATGTCCACATAGCATGGTAGGGTGTGGTTTTGATGTGAGGTCATATGCCCACAGGTCGGGTTGGTCCAACGTTCTTTCTGCAACCCCAAATGCATGGGTTAGGGAAGGGGATGATGTTTGATTCCCATAACATTTTCACCCCCACCTAGATTAATGTTTCAAGGTGAATATTATGATGTTATTATAATATGATTCCTAGTTAGATAAAACATGATCTTATTCCCTTATTAATGAGAATATTGAACATAGTTAATCAATTGAACACATGAAAACGGTAGATTAATCCATGTGATGGCTAATTAGTGATCTTGAATTAAATGGTAGTATAATTTTAAAGGAACATTGTCTTTAATTGATTTTTTAACTATTTAACATTACTTGTCATCATTTATCACTTTCTTGCACTATCTACTTTTACTGGATAATTTTAGACATCATTTGTGGTTGCCTACATAGTTATACTCACACAATAATTACCTAAACATTTGTTATTGAAAAATATTCTTGATCTAATTATTTTTTTTATTATGTAGTATGATCGTATTAAATTTATGAACTTCCTTGGTTTTATGTTTTTGGATTTGAAAATACCATTAAGAATTATTACCATTGCAAATATAGTCATTGAACAGTGATCACCTGATTAGTATACACCTAGGGCTTTAATAAATACAATTTACTCAGACAAAGGATGTGATGGACTCATCCTATATAACTACTATGTTCAAGGCCTATTTATTGGAGCTTAGAATGGAGGAGGTGTGTTTGTGCATCACTCTTGACTAATCCCATGATATGTATGAACACGACATTCTTCAGTACAACTGTCTACAAGAGAAGTATAATTTAATAATGATTACCACCTGTCCAATATTATCCAACCCACCCCAAGAGTCTGCCACCATCACCCTCCTTACCCTATGGTCTTATTTGGCTGATTTACGGGGTTATATAACTAGACCCTATCACTATTATAATTTTCAATATTTTTTTATAGAATAAAGAATATACTTTCATTTTTATTATTGTGACATTGTAGATGGGTTTTAATTAAAAATAGTATTTTAGATAATATTAAATTAAGAAATATATTTTGATTAATTAATGGATTTTTAATTAAAAAATATTTTGATAAAATATCATTATAAAATTAATTTTTATTAAATATAAATGATCGTATAATTTTTATAATACTATTGCAATTTTGATTAAGGCTTGAAATCTGTTTTGACAATACACATGATATTTCGCTAAATGTTGGATTTTATTTTAATAGTAGAAATTTAATATTTAAAAAACTATATTGATTAAATTAATATTATTTTTGGAATCAGTTAATCGATATTATCCAATGGTGAAATTTTCATATTTATTGTAGGCAGTCGAATGTTTTGGTAAAAATTAAATACCCTTTAAATATATAATATGTTTTATGACATCATAATGACCTAATAGTAATTAAATAAAATACAATAAATTTTTTGGACGACCAATTTATGTTTTACCATTAAAATAATGTGAATTTATATTTTTTTGATTTATTTAACAAATCCTTAGTTGACCCTCCAAAATTTTTAAAACATTTTGTCTCTTTAAATTGTTTTCATTGTTAGTGTAACTCACTTCACATAATAAAGCCTAATATTTTAACAATTTCGTCCATAGGCCTTATAAAATATTTTCTCCACTCCCCTTTTGCAAAACCCATGGACAAAAAACATGATATGGTTTTTGTTTTTTATTAGTTTAATGTGTCTGGTCCAAAAACTAAATAATAATGAATTCCAACCCTTTTCCAATATAAAATCACCCATTATCCCACTTCATATTCAATCAAATAATTTGGAGCTCACCGAACCTTGGCCCTCCTCCCTTTAGAATCCTCCAAAGGTGCCCCAATATCCCAAGAGGCCACTCCGAAGACTCTCCCAAGCCTTTGGGATCACACTTCCAAGTTTGTGATTCTTTCCTTTCATATTTTTATCCATGTTTCATTATATTGTATTACCCTTTTACATTCAATTAAACATTTTGGGGTATGATTTCACACCTCCTTTATATTACCTACCTTATGTTTGGAATGTTGAGATACAACGTTCTCTCTCATTAATTCCTCCCATGTACACCTGTTACCAAGCCTAACATTCTTAAGGAATTTCTCTCTTCTCATTCACAATCAATATATTGTTTTGTATTATGAATCTGAAATCCATTACATAGATTTATAGCTCACCCCTTTTTATGTGTGTCCATATTTTTTCCCATGGAATTCATAGTACGAGAGAATGTATTGGTCATGTAATAGATGTTTTTAATAGAGATATTGTGTTTCATCTTTGTAAGTAGTTATGTAGTGTTATTAATATCTAAATACACTTGACCTCTCGATCTTCTATGCTGTATAAAGTAAATTTTTTTTTAATAAATCATGTTTATGTGTGTAATAAAAATCATGGTTATTATGGTTGGCATTAGAGGACAGATTTAGTAATTTTTGGGATTAAAATTAGAAAACACTAGTGAAAACCATAAGGATAAAAAAAGAATAGTAATATAATCTCTAAATTTTGGTGAGGATTGTTTAAGTGTTTTATCAAGAATATACTTCCCTATCTGGATACGAGTAGGTAGAGGTGGCTTAGGAATAGATGTATCTAGGGGTAAAACCCGATAACACTAATTTGAGTTAGACTCTAACAGGAACTGGTGCTTGGCAATGGTAAATGTTGCACGCTTGGTTACAGAACTCTTGGGGGATATAATTTGGTAAATTATTAAGATTTTTATGAACCATTTTTAATGGAAAAAAATACTCATAATAATATATGTTGGGAATAATATAATGGATAATATATATTGATTCCTATAAATTCATAATTGTTGGAAGTACAAAAAATTTATAAGTCATCAGTTTTTGACTTTGGATTGGATTATTTGTGTTTTCCCAAACATATAATTTATTCTATCCAATGGCCGATAATAGGAGGACTCGGGCTAACAATGGATGTGATGATCAATGTAATGAAAATTATATTGAGATGCCCAATCCTATGGGAGCTAGAATTGTGAACTTTTTCATGATACTCTTATAGTTAACTCATGTTTTGAATAGAAAAAGGTCCAAAAGGAACATTAAAACACCCCCAAGAAATAATTTGTTGCAATTGAGTGAACCATGAGACAAAGGCCTCCTAAATTTAATGACTCATCTAATCCCTAAATTCCCTAACAATGGATCAATTCCATTGAAGTGGTCTTCTCCACCATTGAATGTTCCGAACAACAGAAGGTTATTTAGGCTACTTATCTTACTGGGGGTGAGTCTGATCAATAGTGGACATTGATAAAAAATATGGAGCCTAATGAGAAGATCGATGCGTTTTAATGGAATGATTTCCAGAATAAAAATATTTGACAAATATTTTCCTCACACCCTCCGAATTAATATGGAAAAGGACTCTTATTCCCTCATGAATAAATATGGCGAATATGTTAGATCATATGAGGAAAACATCACAAGGATTACATTATATGACTCAAGCTTTTTCGTTACCCCAGAATACATGGTTGACTTCTTCTTTGGTAGGATAAATCCAATCCTACAGATAGCCCTTGTGATCCATGACTTTGAGAGATTTGAGGAAATTGTTCAATGTGACCTCAAAGATGAAATGGAGATCGACAAATATCAGAGGTATCATTGGGGTAAAAAGTGTATGGTGGACTTCAATCCCGGTGGTCCAATTGATAAATCTAATGGTGCTACAAAAATCCAGCATCCCACTTTCCAAAAATGTGGAAAGAAGCACGATAGAAATTTCCTAAAGGGGATGAGGAAACTATTTAGGCGTTGAAGATAAGGGAAACAAGCCATTAATTGTCGACATGAAAAAATTGTGGCTACGATAGAGGAGAGGAACTCTTCATTCGAATATCAACATGTTGTTCATTACTTTTACTACAAAGAACTAGTTCACCATTAAAATCAGTTCCATATGCCTAGTTTTTTCGATGCCAACCAACAACATCCATGGAATCAAGGGTGAGCTATGGCCATCACGACCACCTATGTGAACCATAAAAATGATGTGGTGATAGGAATGCCAGTTATTCATTCAAGAATAGTAAACATAATTTTTTATTATAGTTCTATGCATTATTTTTCATTCTGGATGTTTAGAATAACAATCCCAACACCTCCACAAATCATGGAATTAAAGATGTCAGTGAGTACAATAAATGGGGAAATCATGTAATCCCATGAATATAACTCCTTACCTGTCATAATTTGTGGATTTAAATTCCTATAAAACCTCGTAATTCTCCCTCAAGTAAAATTTTATGTAATTCCTAGAATGGATTGGATTTCTATATTTAGAGCCAACATAAATTTCCATGAAATGGTAATTACTCTTTATAAGGATAATTTACCCCCTATTCTATTAAAATGCAAGAGGAAGATGAATATTTATTAGCTCCACCATCTCATGTGTGGATATTACTACCCTATGAGCACGTGTATATGGATCATATGATTGACTCTAAGGAAGTATCCATCCTAGATGACTTGCCTCTTGTCAAGAATCTTGATGAACTGTTTCTCGATGAGTTGTTTGGTCTTCCTCTTTGAAGAGATGTTGAATTTTCATTTGACCTTATACCTGGGTCATTTCCAATATCAATGAATCTATATATAAGGGTTTTATGGAGCATGATGTGCTGTTGAAATGACTAAAGGAGAATATAGATAATGAATTTATACTCCAACGTGCTTCACCATGGGGTGTAGTAGTCCTCTTCATCAAGAAGATTGATGGGTCAATGCGCCTTTTTATTGAGTATCATGAGCTCAAAAGAATCATAATAAAGAACAAGTATCCTCTTCCACAAAGTGATGAATTGTTTGATTAGCTACATGGAGCACATTTCTTTTCAAATGTGTATTTTTCGTTGGGATATTTCCATGTAAAGGTGAAGAAGGTAGATATACCCAAGAAATCTTTTTGTACAATGTACAAGCACTATGAATTAATAATAATTCCCTTCGGACTCACTAATTCTATATAAATAATCATGGACATGAAAAATAGAGTTTTTATAGATCACCTCGATAAATATTTTGTTGTATTTATAGTTGATATTCTAATTTACTTCATAAACTAGGAGGAGCATGAGAAGCATATATGAC